>JASDDO010000016.1:367472226-368722226 GCA_030015575.1 Agapanthus africanus | reverse complement strand
TAAGATGTATGAAAATTACATTAGAGTGAAGATAATGATAAATATTTATGAATTAAAGAAAACAAGAATGAGTTATTGTTTAGATACTTGGAGAAGCATGGAGAAGCGATGACTCATCTTATTTTCTTGTTTTATTCATTGTGATATTTATCATTCTTTTCATCTCATCTTTTAGCTCATGGTTCACTCTCTCACTTCCATGTTCATTTTCTTCATCTCCTCGCTAGTTATTTTTTAGGGTTGAGAAAAAGAAAAAGAAAGCAAGATTTTTGTGAGCAAAATTCCTACTTCATCAACCTACACTACTCTAGCAAATTAGTATAGGTTGTTATCTTCACTAATACCTTAATTAGTGAAGTGTGAGCTTGAGTGTGAGTTGCCTCAAGGTGGATCATCTTCGACGATGAAGACTACAAGCAAGCCCGTTCCATCCTTCAAGTGGAGTCAAAGAAGAGTTCTAGGGACTACTACTTGGAGCTTTAGAAGTGAAGGACTAGACTACAAAGGTTGTAGACTCTTTTCACTTAGTTTAGAACTTGTTTGCTTAACTTTGAAACCCTAATTCTCTAGTTCGATTCTTGTTTAGTATACTTAACCCTCTAAATTTTTAAAATTGCATACTTGATACTCATAGACACATAGTAGAGGTGCTAAGACATACCTTCGTGGTATCAGAGCCAAGCTAGAGGCTTAGGAATAGGTTAGACGAAGTAAAAGTGTTCGAGCGACATTTTAAACTCATAATTTTGCAAGTTTCATTCAATTTTTTCAAACTTCATTTTTTTTCCAGATTAAAAATGCTCAGAAAATCGTGCAGGCATCACAACATCGACTCTCTAAACCAGGAGAGACGAATCCCCTCAATCCGCTCACTGCTTCCATGTGGCTTGGGACTGCACCCAACTAAAAGCTGTTTACACGAGTCGGTAGAGCCGTGGTAGGGTAGTAATCAAAGTACAGTTGGAACTCACACAAGACAAATGACGATGTCAGGTCAACAGACTACCCTGTACTTATGTCACCAGAGAACTGCTATCTGACGATAGGTATAATACCATCTAAGAGTTCTTGGCGAGCCCGTCCAGCATAACTCATAACCTAATGAGCACATGTATACAATCTTTAGTGTCAGACACCAATGGCTGTGAGACTGGCCACCGCCTCTCGTCGGGGTCAAGAAACGTATACACTAGTCTACTCTGAAATATCGATGTCCGGTCTCGATACTCCCACGACTAGGGACATTTAAGGATGTGCTTATAGACTATTCAGTTCCCACAAGTATGATCGCCATCATAATACTGGTAGTCAAGTAAGAATCCTATGAGCTTTATCATCATGTATTAGCGATGCGTAATAGCAAGTAAAACGTATACACATGAATGATAAAGACAAATCAGATAACATACTATCATCTCGAGCAAGACTGTTCTACCCGTATAGGTCCTCCCTCAATCAGCATAATTGTCTGCCTGCAATTACAATAATTGCCTTGAGGGCACTATAGCCAACAGGGTCTTCACCGTAAGGTTATTTAACTTATGGCAAGGCGGACGCAAGGCTAGCACGGATGCTAAACATATAGAAGCATTTAATTTATATATATCATCATCATAGATAGGTAATAAACATCATAGGCATGTGGTAAACAATATGGAATAGCGGATAAACTAGAATTCTCGTGTTTCATTTGAGTCGCAAATGAAACGTGACGTTCCCCGGTGGTGTGGATAGCCCGTACATCATCAATCCAAGACCCCTACGAGCACGGCAAGCGACCCGCCAATCCTAGAAATGGGGCAACCCAGCCTAAATATCTTGAGTTCATGAGTGGGCCACCTGACGCTTTCTAGAACCCGGTAACTTGAGCACTACTCCGTGGGTTTTTCCTAAACCCCTACAAATACGACAAGCAACCCGTCAATTCTAAAACAAGGCGGCCCGATCTCAACTCTATGAGATGGCCACCTACCGCATTCTAGAACCCGGCGAATCGAGCACTTCTCCGTGGGTTATCCTAGAACATGAAAAGAAATATATGCATATAATGGCAACATCGACCGCCACCTGGCCGTGTCCCAAAAAAGAATATACATACACCGGCAACAACGACCACAAACCGGCTGCTTATCCCAAATAAATGAATATACATATAACTCAAACTGTACACACATCATCACACGAAGGGCTATCCATCACGACAATCCAGCTAAACTCATAATGATATACACACCAGCATCACAAGTAACATATGTGCAACCCTGTTTAATTGACCACACATCAATTACGCGATGTTTACCAACACATATAAATAAATAAGAATAATAAACGATGTTTTAGTTTCGACCAAAACTTTTGCCCAAAAACACAAAGTGCACAAACAGAAATTTGGGCAAAAATGACATACACCAAAAATCAAGTTTCACCAAGGTCAAGCCTCCGTAAGAAGTACGATACGAAATACAGTAGCCTGGCCAACCCAGGTGGCCAGGGCTCTGTGTTTTGTGCTCTTGTTTGTTCAGGTTCATTTTTAAAACATTTCCAGTTTAAATACATGCACCAAAAAAAATTTAGAGATTGATTTAAAAAATCAATAAAGACTTGATTTTAGAAACTAAATTCGGTTAAATTTTGGTTTCAAAACTAATGCGTTGTCTACAACTAGTTATAGTGTTTGGGCCGGCTATGATACCAGTGTAAGTTCCTAGTGCTCACGCCGCTATACTCACGGACAAGACGGAATTGAAAATGATAATTTTTTAAGCAAGCACTAGCAACTAAATACTCTAGAAATCAATCCAAACACTAAACTAGCAAGCTATAAGAGAGCTAACTAAAAATTTGAATTTGAATTTGGCCATATGGCCTAAGGGATTTTTTTTTTGGGTTAGGGCTGGTCATTGCATTGGGAGGTTTGTGAATGGGGATGGGTTTTATAATAAAATTTGAATTAAAGTAGGGTTTGTAAAATTATCAAAATCCGCACTCAAAATTATACATTAATATCCCTAATTCTAAAAATTAAAAAATTTCCTTTAAAAACCGGCCCGAGCCCGGCCCGAGACCTGATCAACTCGGGCCCGGCCCGGCCCGATAGAAACCTTGATACTCTAATAGTAAACCCAAATGATTTTACAATAAAATATAAATGCACATCCCTCTCTCCACCTCAACCCTCCACCTCATTTGTTATTTTCTAAAAACGAAAATACCATAATGAGGTGTCCTCCTTCTAAAAGTATTTTGTAAGCATACAAAATACAACCTCGTTTGTGTATCGTATACACATACACGTATTTGTATAAAAATATGAATAGCAAAGAGAGAAATCAAAAATGAATATAATATTCGTATGTGTGTGTGTGTAATTAAATCAGTATTTGATTTAATAACCCGGCTTAAACACAAACAGGCTAGTATTATCAAACGTCCGATTAAAGTCAGTGCATCCAGTACACGTTGTAGGGTGTTTTTCGTCACCCCATTGAGATAGGAATACGCGCACGCTTGTCAGGCGTACTACAGATTCCCCCTGCCTAGGGTAGGCTGGGGTTTAATGATTGTGGGGATCCGAATCTCCGGCAGCCGCGGACTAAGCTGCCGTTAATTACCCCTCGCCTTTGGGGCGAGGGAACCTCCGATTAACGGGTTAAACGGGTCATGCGAACTCAATGTGCGGTGTGCGTGTGTTTTGTTTTAAAAGGGGTTTTTGGGTATATCGGGAGCCACGCAGAGTTTTTACGGGGGCCCCGCTACCCGGATAGCGGGCTGGGGGTCAAGGGGGCTAGCAGCCCCCTTGCGGGGTTCGGGGCAGCGCCCCGGCCCAAAAAAATTTTTGAGGGGGAAAGTGTCGCGGAGTATGTGTACGTGTACATTTGTATCCATATGTATATATATACATGTATATATAAACAAAGGGGGAAAAAGACATCCAAAGGATGCGTGGGGCCAGCGCCTGGGCGCTTGAGCGCAAGCGCGCCACGTGTCGGCACGTAAGCGCTTTGCACTCAAGCGCAGAGCGCTGGAGCGCAACGCGCCACATGTCGGCACGTGGGCGCTTTGCGCTCGGACGCTGAGCGCTTGGGCGCAAGCGCTCCATGTGTCGGCACGTGGGCGACTTGCGCTCGAGCGCAAGAGCGCCACATGTCGTACGGGGGCGACTTGCGCTCGAGCGCTTGCGCTGGAGCGCAAGCACGCCACGTGTCTGCACCGGGGTTACTTGCGCTTGAGCGCAAGAGCGCCACGTGTCGGCACGGGGGCGACTTGCGCTTGCGCTTGAGAGAATGCGCGCCACGTGTCGGCACGTGGGCGCTTTGCGCTCGAGCGCGAGCGCTTGAGCGCAAGCGCGCCACGTATCGGCATGTGGGCGCTCTGCGCTTGAGCGCCGGCGAGAAAAAGAGGCTTTTAGCCTAAAAAGATTTCTCTGAAGAGAAATCAGAGAGGAGTTGGACTCCTGAGTGTATTCTCTTTTTTTTGGGTTAAGTGAAAGGGGTTCTTCTTCTTCCTCCTCTGTTAGCTGGATCTTGAAGATCAATAGATGTGAGATCTCAAAATCTCTCCTTTTGGGGATCTGAAGACAGATCCAAGTTCCCCTTTGTGGGTTTTGTGGTGAAAAACTATTTCGTTTTTGAAAAGGAAGTGTAAAACTCTTGATTTAATTCAAAAGAAAGAAGAAGGTTTTGGAACCTGGAAGAAGGAAGAAAGATCTCAGATCTGAAACTTTTTTTTGGAGAGAAAAAGTTGTTTAGATATTTCATTATCTTTGCCTTTATAGGCCATACACTTTACACATAGCCCCTTGGGCTTCACAAAATGGCATTTTGCCTATCCCATGGCTCATGTGCCATTTCTTTTTGCACATAAGCCATGGGCTTTACAAAAATTTCGGTTTATGCCTATTTTTCTTACATTTGTCCATAAAATAAAAATAAAAGAAATACAACAAAATTGTTTATTACAAAATTTTTATCTTGGCGTGGTGGGAGGCCGGCCGCTTCATGTTCGGGCTCGACCCGGGCGTAGGCCCACTGGATCTGGGCTTGGGCCCACTTGGCTTGGGGTTGACTTTGATTTTGACTTGGTCAACCGGGGTGTAAATTTTTACCCCAACACACGTATTTAATCGGACTCTTATATATATCAACATACGGTCTCTACATCGTTTCGCCTGAACCGGAAAAACCCTCTGCGTGGGACTCTAAAGACTCGACAATACGCTAGCAGTGAGTTATTGAATAAAATCCGTTTCCCCCAACCAGAGCAAGGCTCTGTTCAAAATTCAAATTTTAAAATGAAGTAACGCTTCAGATCCAGCGCCCAGTGCGCTGCGCCTTAGGCAGCGCACCACGTGCAAAGCACGGTGCGCTTGCGCCAAGTGCGTTGCGCTCTGAGCAGCGCACCACGTGCAAAGCATGGGTGCGCAAACGCCAAGTGCGCTACGCTCTAAGCAGCACACCACGTGCAAAGCACGGGTGCGCTAGCGCAATGTGCCCTGCCCTTAAAGCAGTGCACCATGTGTCAAGCACAGGTGCGCTAGCGCTGGAACTAAAAGCTCCCCACCATTAGATCAAAGATCTGATAATAATGATAAATTATTAATTAATCAGAATTAAAATTCTGTTAAGGAAAGATTCCTCAAAATCTTTCCAAATAACAAGATTGTGCTCTGTAAATCAGAGCACCGTTGGATTAATGATCCAATGGTAAATAAAAATTACCAAAAGACAGAATAAATTCTGTATGGAAAGATTTATCAATCTTGTTAAAAAACAAGAAGATTGCCTTCTGTAAAACAGAAGCCCTAGGATCAAAGATCCAATGGCGGGGAAACATCCCCAAATCAATCAGAGAAAGATCTCTTTAACTGATTCAACAGCCTCCCCTATATAAAGGACCCAAGACTTCAAGTCTTGAAAAAAAGAACCCCCCATAAACTTTGAGATTTCAGAAAGAAAAGCATAGCTCTCGGCAAAAGAAGATTTTTTCTTCAAGGTAAAAAGAATGGTGATGAACAAAGAGATGAAATCATCTCATAATTAAAAAGAAGAATTCTCTTCTTAAAAAGACCATATATCTACAAAGACCAAGGTCTTTTATAAAGAGATCAAAAAGATCTCATCATAAAACAAAGAAGTACTTACTTCTTTCACAGATCATAGATCTATAAGACAAATTGTCTTCACAAAAGAGATCATGAACATCTCATTATAAAATAAAGGGGGGAGAATAATTCAATTCTCTTAAGGATCATAGATCTATAAAGGCAAAGCCTTTCATCAATACAAGAGATTGAAGCATCTCCTATAAAGTAAGAACTTTTGTTCTTTTGATCTTGAGACAAGTCTCTTCTAAGAGAGAATTTATTTCCCAGATCATAAAATTGATCAAATGCGCTTTTGCCTGGACTGGCGCTCAGCGCCGAGCGCACCACGTGTCACTCACGAGTGCGCCACTCAACAGTTAGCGCTTTGCGCTCTTACACTAGCTTACTGCGCTCATGGACTGGCGCTTAGCGCCAAGCGCACCACGTGTCCCTCACGTGTGCGCCACTGAACTAATAGCGCAATGCGCTCATAAATTAGAGCAATGCGCTCATCATCTGGTGCTCAGCGTCAAGCGCGCCATGTGTCACTCATGTGTGCGCTACTCAGCAGAAGCGCAATGCGCTCATCATCTGGCGCTCAGCGCCAAGTGCACCACGTGTCACTCATGTGTGCGCTATTCAGCAGAAGCGCATTGCCCTCTTTAACTGGCGCAAAGCGCCAAGCGCACCATGTGTCCCTCATGTGGGCGCTGACAGAACATAAATTGTTCTTTAACAAGCCTCGGAGCTATTATGAGTGCTCAGCACTAAAAGACAAAAATACTGTCAAAATCCAAATCAATGCTCACCATTAGTAAAATGGCCAAGCCCAAACAAATGCTCAACAGCCCAAAATAAATTTTAAACATTTTAACTTGAATGGACTTAGCCCAAGATTGGCCATAAGTCCTCAATTCAGATTAACTGAGCCCATATGCTCATTAATATTTTTGGTCTTAAACCCAACTTGGACTATAAATCTCCCAACCAATATTGGTTCGAGGGTACATCTCTTCACTCCTCTGATATTTGTCGTTGTAATCCTTCAACGTCTTCAAAGAGGTGACGGGTACCGACAACTAGACATTTCATGGACCGTGGGGTCCTTAAACTCACGGACTATGATGTCCTTAACCTCAGACTGTGGGGTCCCTTTAAACCCACGGACTATGATGTCCTTAATCTCGGACTATGGGGTCCCTTTAAACCCACGGACTATGATGTCCTTAACCTCGGACTGTGGGGTCCCTTTAAACCCACGGACTACGATGTCCTTAAACTGGACTGTGGGATCCCTTTAAACCCACGGACTACGATGTCCTTAACCTCGGACTGTGGGGTCCTTAAACCCTCGGACTACGATGTCCTTAACCTTGGACCACCATGTCCTTAAACTGGTAATCGACCGCAATGTCTCTAAACTAAACAATAGAGCCCAAATGCTCTTTTGTCGGATCTAAACGATCCCGTTAAGTTGATCTTAGTCTAAAAATTAGACTAACGTATCCTTAACAAACTTTTAAGTTGATCTTAGTCCCAAATGAGGCTAACGTATCCTTAAACACAACCCCAAACCCAAATCTAAGAATATACGGATTTGGACTAATCCACGTCCTACGGGCGACAAAATAAATTAGTCTCCGTATACAATCCACGGGCAACAAAAAACAAAACAAACACACACGACACGAAGTGACCATCTAAAGAAGGAGAAAATTGTTACCGCTATGCGGTAGCGTAATTAACTACAGGGGCTTGCGCATGCAGGGAAGAGCGTCCCCACAATCAAAAACCCCTCAAAAGAGGGGGAATCTGACGAAGTCTGCTATATCGGCCGCATCCGTTTAAACCTTCGATACACGGTGCCATAAATCAACTTGGCATCTTCGGATAGGTGGACGAATAGCACCAAATAGCATCTGCCCTCGGAATTCAGGCCCTGGCGTCCCAACGTCCCGGTCGCGTCTTTCGGCGGGGAACAGATTCTGGCACGCCCGGTGGGACCTTTTCCTCTTTTAAGTCCACGCTTCTTGTGTCGTGTGCGCGAATGAATCGCGGTTTTAATATGGTTGCCCTTGGGTTCGAGGTACTAAGATTTGGTGTCTTGCTCCGTGCAGAAAACAGAAGATCAATGGCTTCAACCTGCACTAGCTGCAACTGCAACTCTCACTCCGTCCCGTCCAGAGGAGTGACTTACGGGCCTCAAGCGGCCTCCATCTTCGTTATGCCGGTCGAGCAGGTAACGCAGGCTACCATCGGGTTGTTCTTCGGGACCATGCTCCCACCAGTGAGCGTTAACATCCCGCTGCCACAAGAAGCACAGAAGAAGTCAGTTTTTGACCGGCTCGCTACCACCATGGCCCATCTCAACGGGTCATCCAATGCCAAACCGACAACATCAGTCTTCGATAGGCTGAGCCTGAACTCCGACGGGCCCATCAAGAAGCCCATGATACCTGAAGCGGCCATCCCAAAACAGATATCCATTCCTGCTCTTGAGGTCACTAAAGAGGCTTCTCCCATCAAAGGATCAATCTTTACAAGGCTATCCACTCCGGCTCCCGTTCCTGCCCAAAGGTCTGTCTTTGACAGATTGGATACTGCTTCACAACGAGCGTCGGTCTTCAAGAGGCCGATACCGGCAACACCTGACCAGAACAGGGGGCACGATGAAGCTATCCCCATAACTGGACCAATCCCAACGGCTCGACACGCTCGACGTCACCACTGGCGCCGAGTAAGGAAGTCTGGGGCAACTCCCCTTTTGGATTGACTCCGCCAGCTCTCATGGTGGAAATCAATGCTGCTGTTCCGACTGAGAACAGCTTCGAACCGCTTAGGAGGGTTCGCAAGAACTCTCCGACTGCCGTGCTGAAAAGATCTCCTCCACCTGTGGAGATTGCTACAGAAAAGAAGCCGTAGCAGCACCCTCAGCGGCTGTCCTCCAAAATTTACAAGGTCTGGCGTCAAGTCCAAGACTCAGTGATTGATCAAGATTACAATCGCCGACAGAAAAAGGTGAAAGTTCAGCGAGAAGACAACCATCCGGTCAAGTCATGTAAGGCGACAGCTATATGGGTGCCCACTACAACGGCCCCCTCGACTTCAACTACTCACAAGAGAAGGAGGCCGGAGAAAGCCCGTGTGACCACGGTGGACCGCAAGGACACTGAACCCAAACGCCCCAAGTCTGAGGGTATGGTAACACATACTTTCCATATGGCTTCTGGAAAAGAGGAAAGCCGTGCTTCCACAGGTCATCGACCGCTTACTCGATCGATAGCAAAAGCTCAGGAACAACAGTAGCAGAAACTTCAGGAGATGCTGACTGCAATAGCCGCACTCACTGGACCGAAAGAAAATCCGGAGACCTCAGAGCAGCGTCGGGAACAAGAAACTGATACTGAATTCCTCCAAAGAATGCTCGAGAGGAAAGAAAAAGAGGCTGCGGAACAGGCAACCAACATCAAACGAATGGCTCTGTTGTTCCAAGACATGGCTGGGATGATGTAACAGCCGGAATCTCCAGCTGAAAACCCCCCGATTATCATTGAAAATGATAGAGGAGAGACATTGAACCTTCCTCCGGCTCTTTCAGCAGCCAAGGAGGAGACCATCTCTAAAGCCACGCTCGATGATTATATCGCTCAGCAAATACGAGCTCACCAGGCGAATGAAGCGGCTGGGCAGATCGTTAAAATAGGACGACCCTATCCGGGCTGGTATGACCAAATAAGGTACTCGCCGGGATATACAATCCATATGTTCTATGTATATAAAGGGACGAGCAATCCCCACCAGCATGTCGCTCAATTCAGAGCCTTGTGCGGCAACACCGGAGGTGTTGATAAACTTCTACTCCGCCAGTTTGTTGGCAGCTTGTCGGAGATGGCGTTCGAGTGGTATTCTGAACTTCCAAATGACTTTATCAAGACATTTGCGGAGATGGAACTGCTGTTTACACAGAGATTCGCAAGCACTAGCGAGGGCACCCCGATCACAGCATTGATTAACGCCAGGGTAAAGCCAGGCGAAACGTGGGTGCAATACGCAATACGGTGGCGGAATTTATGTTCAAAGTGCGAGCGGTGCATCGAAGAAGCACCAGCAATGGGCATGTTCATGGGTACTCTTGATCCGTAGGCGACCATCTCCAAGTTCATGATGTTTTTCAAGCCCACCACCTTCTAAGCCTTGATTGACAAGATGGCCCAAATGGACCAGATGGGCCACAGGCCTTCCTCTTCGAAGCCAGAACCGTGGAATGAAAAAGGGAAAGTGAAAGTGACTTTCGTTGCTAACACTCAACAGCAACCTAGTACTCTAAGACCAGTTGATCGCCAGAATGATAGAACACGATCTCTTGGAGATAAAATGAGACGCCCTTACTCGTTCCCTCGGGACAAGACAAAGAGGTTATTCGAGCTAGCACTGCGCAATAGGCCCATCACTCTGCCGGAGCCAAGACGCCCAACGCAACCAGGAGACATTAACAATCTTAACTACTACCCTTATCACCGAATGTTGGGTCATCCGATCGAAGATTGTTACGTCTTCAAAAGCTGGATAGAAGATCAGTACCAACAGGGCAAGTTCGTATTATCCGAGAACTGGAAGGTGAACCCGCCCCAGCCGCACGCTCTCAAAAAGGCGGACGCACCGGGGGCATCGTGCTTGTTTGTCGAAGAAGCTCCATAGGAGGTCGCTCTTTCAGCCAAAACGAAAAGAATGCTGAAGGATCTCTGAACATGCCCGGCGATCAGGTGGAAAAATCCACTGGAACCCGAAGTCATCAAGGGAATGCTGAAGCCACGCCCAACTCCAAAGATTGGCGGTGATAGTCAAAGCGCTTACACCCGGCCGTCAAAGTCTTCGAAGAAGAAGAAGAAGACCAAGAAGCCCGTGAAGCCTGATGAAAAACGCACGGACCTACAAAAGCAGATTGACGCGCTGGAAGAATATAATCAAAAGGCGTGGACCCCAGTCACACTCCAAGAATTTCTCAGCCACGTTCTTGAGGACGGAAATGATGACAATGGAGAAGACTCGTCGGATGATCCTAAAAGTTATGTGACAAGCTGCCATGTGATCTCTCACTCGTCAATAGACGATGAAGAAGCTCCTTACGCAGAGAAACCGGGGGCAGATCCTGAGCCAGAACTTCTAGGACCATCATATGAAATGATTGATGCATTCCTGAACGAAACCCGTCTTAAAAGCAAAGATGATCGAGAGCGTGAGATGGCCATATTTGAAAAGGCCAAACGCCGGTGACTGGACGAAACGGTTGAAATGCTCCCACCAGATCAGAGTACATCCGCCGCAAATAAAAGCAGGATCAAGACAAGGAAACGATTCTCTAGAGCCCTATCAAAGGGAATGAAGTTGCCCTTTTTCAAAGGAAATTCTCCCGGAGATATTCATCTTGATAAAGTGGACACACATCCTAACTTCTGCTTATATCATGAGAAGATCGTACACCCTACTGAAGAGTGCAATGCCTTTAAGAACTGGTGGCAAGGATATGTTGCCCACCGACAACACGTCCAGCGAATAAAGCGCAAGACTCGTCGGGAGCAAAAAAACGTGGCAGATGAGCGAGAAAGAACAACTGACAACTGTCACATGGTTGATTCTGGAAGATCGCAAGTTCTCACCTTCAGGAGCGATTTTGATGAAGAAATAGCTCTCGGCCCTCTCTTCAAAGAATCCACCTCGGAAAAAGAGGAGGAGATTGTTTCTCCAAATCAGAGCAAATCTCTGTTTGAATTTCAAAATTCAAAAGGTGAAGCAACGCTTCAAATCTCTTGCGCTGCGCGCAGAGCGCCACGTGTCAAAAGCAGACACGACAGCGCAAGGGACGCTGCGCCCAAGGCAGCGCACCCCCAATCAGAGCAAGACTCTGTTTTAAAATTCAAATTTTAAATAAAGGAAGCAACGCTCCAGATAACTTGCGCTCTGCGCTGCGCGCTACGTGTCAAACGCAGGTGCGCTAGCGCAAGTGCGCTGCACGACACGTGTCAGCGCAGGTGCGCTAGCACGGTTGCACTGCGCGACACGTGTTAAGCGCAGGTGCGCTTGCGCCAACTGCGCCAGCACTAAAATTTAAATAATAAATTATTTAATTAATCAGAATTAAAATTCTAGAAGGATCTTTCCAGTCTTATTAAAATAAGAGGATTATCTTCTGAAAAACAGAGGCCTTACGATCAAAGATCCAACGGTGGAGAAATATCCCCAGATCAATCAGAGAAAGATCTCTGTAACTAACTCAACAAACCAATTGGCCCTATATAAAAGCCCCTAGACTCCAAGTCTCATATATAAGGACATGGATAAAAGGGAGAACTCTGAAAAAATTTGAAAGGCAAGCCTTTGAAGAAAGAAGATCATCTTCTTCAAGGTAAAGAATTAAATTCTTGGAAGAACATAGATGAAAACGCCTCATAAAAAGAAGAATTTCTTCTAAAAACATCGAAGATCTAAGAACAAGATCAAGATCTTCAATATAAAAGAGAAAAAGATCATAAATATCCAATCATAAAAGATTAAAGAAGTAATTTACTTCATCCCTAGATCTTTTTGATCTATATAAAGGCACAGCCTTTTGATGAAGCATTGGTTCTTGAATCTTGAGGTAGAACCTCTTTAGAACTAGAAAGATTCTTTTCTTTGATCTAAATTTGATCAAGATGCACTCTGCGCTATTGGACAGTGCCCTGCACTCTTAATATGTGCATTTGCGCTTCTTGGACTGGCGCAAGTCACCAGAGCGCGCCACGTATCAACCACAGAACAATCTGCGCCTTGCGCTCCTAAAAACAGAGCGCTGCACTCTTGGAATGGCGCACTGCACCAGAGCGCGCCATGTGTCAGCAGCGCACTGGCGCAGCGTACTGCGCTAACAGATTTGCGCTCAGCAGAGCACGACACGTGTCACCTACACATGCGCTGGCGCCTTGCGCTCTTTAATTGGCGCAAAGCGCCTGACAGGCCACGTGGTGCACTGTCAGACCATTAAATGCTGTGCATTATTAAGAAAGGGCAAAGCCCGATTAAAAGGCCTAACAGGCCAAATTTAAATGTTGTGCATTATTAAAAAAAGGCAAAGCCCAAGTAAAGGCCTAACAGGCCTAATATAAATGCTATGCATTTAATTACAGAGCTAAGTGTTGTGCATTTAATTACGAAGCCTAATGCTATGCATTATAAAAGAGCCAAGCCCAAATAAAGGCTCAACAGCCAGAACACTAAAATGTTCAACTCATATCAACTGAGCCCATATGCTCGTAAACCTTCAAACAGACTTTAGTCCCAAACTGGACTATAGATCTCCCAACCATCATTGGTTCGAGGGTACATCTCTGAACTCCTCTGATATTTGTCGTTGTAATCCTTTAACGTCTTCAGAGAGGTGACGGGTCCCGACGGCCACACATTCCATGGACCACCATGTCCTTAAACTGGTAATCGACCGCAATGTCGCTAAACTAAACAATATAGCCCAAATGCTCTCTCTTGTTGGATCTAAACGATCCCGTTAAGTCGATCTTAGTCGGAAATTAGACTAGCGTATCCTTAACAAATGTTTAAGTTGATCTTAGTCCAAAATGAGACTAACGTATCCTTAAACCAAAACCCCAAACCCAAATCTAAGAAAGATACGGATTTGGACTAATCCATGTCCTACGAGCGACAACACAAATTAGTCTCTGTATACAATCCACGGGGAACCATAAACAAAACAAACACCCACGACACGAAGTGACCATCTGGACTAGGAGAAAGTTGTTACCGCGATGTGGTAGCGTAATTAACTGCAGGGGCTTGCGCCTGCAGGGAAGAGCGTCCCCACAATCAAAAACCTCTCAAATGAGGAGGAATCTGACGAAATCTGCTACATCGGCCGCATCCGTTTAAACCTTCGATACATGATGCCATAAATCAACTTGGCATCTTCGGAGAGGTGGACGGATAGCACCAATTAGCATCTGCCCCGAATCTCAGGCAAGACGTCTGTCTTGCACGTCTTTCGGAGGGGAACAGATTCTGGCACGCCTGGTGGGACCTCTTTCCACTCCACACTTCGTGTGTCGTGTTCACGAAATAATCACGGTTTGCTATGGTTGCCTATGGATTTGAGGTACTTAGATTTGGTGTCTTGCTCCATGCAGAAAAAAGAAGATCAATGGTTTCAAACTGCAATACCTGCAACTGCAACTCTCACTCCATCCTTACTGGAGGAGTGACTTACGGGCCCCAAGCGGCCTCCCTTTTCGAGATGCCAGTGGAGCACGTAACTCAAGCCACCACTGGACTATTCTTCGGGACTATGCTCCCACCTATGAGCTTCAACGCCCTGTACTGTCACAAGAAGCTCCCAAGAAGTCGGTATTCGATCGGCTTGCTACTACTGCGGCCCCTCTCAACAGGTCGCCCGACTCCACTGCCTCGGTTTTTAACAGACTAGGCCAGAGCTCTAACGGGCCCATGAAGAAGCCTGCAATACCAGAAGGTGTTATTTCGAAGAGGATAGCCATCCCTGCTCCTGAAGTCATCAAGGCGGCTTCTCCTGCCGAAGGGTCGGTCTTCACAAGACTGACTGTTCCGGCCCCCGTTCCAGCTCAAAGGTCTGTCTTTGACAGGTTGGATACCGCTACTCAAAATTCGTCAGTCTTCAAGAGGCTGGCACTAGCAGCGCCTCATCTGGACAGGGGACAAGACAAAGCCATCCCCATTGCCGAACCAACACCGTCCGCTCGACACGCTCAACGTCGCCACTGGCACCGAGTAAGGAAGGCTGGAGGCAACTCCCCCTCTGGGCTAACTCCACCAGCCCCAACGGTGGAAGTTAACGCTACTGTTCCAACCGGGAATAGCTTTGAGCTGCTCAACAGGGTACGCAGGAATTCGCTAACTGCTGTGCTCAAAAGATCTCCTCCACCGGTAGAGACCGTCGTAAAACAAAGCCGGAGCAGCCCCCTCAACGGCTGTTTTCCAAAGTTTACAAAATTTGGCGACAAGTCCGAGAATCGGTGATTGATCCGAATTTCTCCCGCCAGCATAAGAAGTCGAAAGTCCGACAGTAAGAAAACCGTCCTGTTAATCTACAGAAGACGACGGTTACCTGGGTGCCCACTGCAACGGCCCCCTCAACTTTGAGCGCACACAAGAGGAGAAGGCCGGAGAAATTCCCCACGCATGCGACAAATGTCAAAGGCGGTGAGCTTAAACGCCCTAAGTCCGGGGGCATGGTGGTACATACTGTCTACATGGCATCCGGAAAAGAGGATAGCCGTATATCCACAGGTCATCGACCGCTTATGCGATCAGTGACTAAGGCTCAAGAGCAGCAGCAGAAGCTCCAAGAGATAATGGCTGCGATGGCCACACTCACTGGGCCAAAAGAAAGCCCAGAAGCATCCTCGGATCAGCACCAGGAGCAAGAAACCGATGCCGAATTCCTTCGTAGAATGCTTGAAAAGAAGGATAAGGAGGCTGCAGAGCAAGTAGCCAATATAAAGCAGATGGCTCTTCTGTTTCAAGACATGGTAGGAATGATGTTACAGCCGGACCCTCCGGCTGAAGACCCTCCGATCATTGTTGAAGATGACCGAGCGGAAACGTCAAATCCCCTTCCGGCTTGTTCAGCAGCCAAGGAGGAAACTATTTCCAAGGCCACACTGGATGACTATATAGCTCAGCAAATACGAGCTCACCAGGCAAAGGAAGTGGTCGGTCAAGTCGTTAAAACTGGGCGACCGTATCCAGGCTGGTATGACCAAATCAGTTACCCGCCGGGATATACGATCCCTAAATTCCATGTGTACAAGGGGACAGGGAATCCACATCAGCATGTCGCTCAATTCAGGGCCTTATGCGGCAACACTGGAGGCGACGACAAACTGTTGCTTCACCAATTCGTCGGCAGCTTAGCAGAAATGGCCTTTGAATGGTATTCGGAGCTACCTAACGACTCTGTCAAAACATTTGCGAAGATGGAGCTACTGTTTACACAAAGATTCGCGAGTGCTAGTGAACGCACCCTGATAACGGCACTGATTAATGCCAGGGTGAAGCCAGGTGAGATGTGGGTCCAATACGTTATCCGATGGCGGAATCTGTGGTCGAAATGCGAACAGCGGATTGAAGAAGCGCCAGCGGTGGGCATGTTTGTGGGCACTTTTGACCCTCAAGCGGCCATCTCCCAGTTCATGATGTTCTTCAAGCAAACTACTTTCCAGGACTTGATTGACAAATTGGCCCAAATGGACCAGATGGGACATAAACCGTCTCCTCCAAAGACGGACTCTCGAAATGAGAAAGGGAAAGGAAAAGAAACTTTCATCGCCAATACTCAACAACAGCCGAGCAACTCAAAGCCGGTTGTTCGCCAAAACAACGTGCGTCCACGCCCATCCCTCGAGGAGAGAATGGGACATCCTTACTCGTTTCCTCAGGATAAAACGAGGAGACTGTTCGAGCTGGCAGTGCGCAACAGACTCATCAATCTGCCGAGTCCGAAACGTCCGTTGCAACCAGGCGATGTCAACGATCCTAATTACCGCCCTTACCATCAAGCAGTAAGCCATCCAATCGAGGATTGCTTCGTTTTCAAAGGCTGGATTGAGGACCAATACCAGCAAGGCAAGTTCGCGTTATCCAAAAACTGGAAGGTGAACCCGCCACAGCCTCATGCTCCTAAAAAGGTTGACACGCCGGGGGCATCGTGCTCTTTTGTTGAAAAGGCCCCATAGGAGGTGACCCTCTCGGCCAAAACCAAAAAGATGTTGAATGATCTCCAAACGTGCCCGACAATCAGGTGGAAAAATTCAGTAGAACCCGGGGTCGTCGAGGGAATGCTGAAACCGCGCCCAATTACAAAATCCGGTAGTGATGGTCAAAGCGCTCGCATCCAGCCGTCAAAATCTTCGAAAAAGAAGGAGAAGACCCAAAAGCCCGTGAAGTTTGATGACAAGCACACGGATCTGCAAAAACATATCGACGCACTGGAAGAATATAATCAGAAAGCGCGGACCCCGGTCATACTCCGAGAATTCCTCAGCCACGTCCTTGATGACGAAGATGATGACAAAGACTCGTCGGATGAACTTGAGGATTATGTGGCAAGCTGCCATGTGATCTCTCACTCGTCGATAAACGATAAAGAAGCTCCTTGCACCGAGAGACGGGGGGCAGGTCCTGAACCGGAACTTCTATGGCCGTCAGACAAAGTGATCGACGCCTTCCTGAGTGAAATTCATCTGAAGAGTAAAGCCGATCGGGAGCGTGAGATGGCCATATTTGAAAAGGCCAAACGCCGGCGACTGGACAAAAGGGTCGAAACACTCCCACCAGATCAAAGTACATCCGCCGCAAATGAAACCAGGATCAAGACAAGGAAACGATTCGCCAAAGCCATATCGATGGGGACGAGGCTGCCCTCATTCAGAGAAAATTCTTCTGGTAGTATACATCTTGATGAAGCAGACGTACATCCTAACTTCTGCTTATATCATTAGAAAATCGCACATCCTACTGAAGACTGCAACTCCTTTAAGTGTTGGTGGCAAGGGTATGTCGCACACAGGCAACACATCAACAGGACAAAGCATGAAGCTCGTAGACAGCAGAAAAATGCGACAGATGAGCATATAAGAATTGCCGACAATTGTCATAGGGTTGATCCCGAGGGGCCGCGAGTTCTCACCTTCGGAAGCGACTCCGACGAGAAAGTAGCCTTAAGTCCTCTCTTCAAGGAATCCATCTCTGAAACGAAAGAATTGAGGAGTTGCGAGAACATTCAGCCGTGCAATCGCACGCTACCCGAAAAGAATCCCGGACCCGCAAATAAGGGATCGAACAAAAAGGTTAAAGGGAAGGAAAAAACGGCCTACATCGCCAACGCTTAACAACAATCGAGTGACCCTAGACCGGTTGTTCGCCAAAGCAACAAGCGGCAACCCCTCTATGAAAAGTTGAAATGTCCTTACTCATTTCCCCGAGATGAAACAAGGACGTTGTTCGAACTAGCAGTGCGCGACGGGCTTATCACTTTACCGGAGCCGAAATGCCAGCTACAACTGAATGATGTCAACAATTCTAATTACTGCCCTTACCACCAAGTATTGGGCCATCCGATCGAAAACTGCTACGTCTTCAAAAACTGGATTGAAGACCAACACCAACAGGGCAAGTTCGCGCTGTACGAAAACTGGAAGGCGAGCCTGCCACGACCACATGCTCTGAGAAAGATGGACACGCTGGGGACATCATGCTCATTCATAGGGAAGGCTTCATGGACTGAAAAGTCCGTAAACTAAAAATCCGCCTCAAATACGGCAACGGCAGACCGAAACATCCTTAAACTAACAGCGGACCGAAACATCCTTAAACTAATGACGGACCACTATGTCCTAAAACTAGCTGTTGAACGAGATATCGAGAAACTACGGGGGATTGCGGCATCCCAAAGCCGATACAAAAAAAAAGAATAAAATAAAAATGGTATGTCCATAAGCAAAATGGGCACGGATGAAAACCCGAAAGGGCTCCGTGAGTAAAAACAGCAGGGCTACCGGCGAGAGTTTGTGAAAACCCGAAAGGGCGCAACCTCGTTATGTAAAAAAAGAGAAGAATAAAAAAAAAGAAGAAAACGGTATGCTCATAAGCAAAGTGGGCACGGATGAAAACCCGAAAGGGCTCCGTGAGTAAAAACAGCAGGACTACCGGCGAGTGTTTGTGAAAACCCGAAAGGCGCAGCCTTGTTAAAAGACACTTATAGGGTCCTCTCGACCTTGCAAGGAGAAACCACCCGTGTGAGATCCTTACGACTCACAAGGGAGCGACACACTTAGGGGTCCCCACGATTCCTAAGGAGAAACCACACTTGCGAGATCCTCACGACTCGTAAGGAGAACTCTCTTATGGGACCCTCACGGCTCATAAGATTTGAAAGTCTTAAGTTATAGAGACCTGAACCTGTTCTTAAGCAACCCCCCCCCAACCTTCGATATTGCCCTACAAGCGGCTTAATACTGACCCTTGTATACAATCCACGGGCGCGAATAAATATTTCCCTAACCAAGTCCCATCCGTGACTAAGGGTATGTCCATATGGTGAACAACTCTTGTAAGTCCTCTCAACTTATGAGGAGAAAACACTCTTGTAAGATCCTTACGACTTACAAGAGACCATACACTTAGGAATCCTCACAATTCCTAAGGAGAAAACACACCTACGAGATCCTCACGACTTGTAGGGAGAAATACCTTTGTGAGACCCTTACGGCTCATGAAGTCAAAATCCTTAGTTGATAGATCTTAACCCTGTTTACTAAGCCATCTTTGATCGACATCGACAGAGGAAAATGATGATTCGCTCTTGGCAATATCCCAGTTGTAGCGGTGCTGATGCCGAAATCGGTGTCTAATTCCAAGCTTGCAGCGAAAAGCCAGTAAGCCATGTATGCATACGAAATAGCCGAAATGATGGGGCAACTTGCGACAAAATCAGCAAGTAAAAATGTATGCATACGAAATAGCCGAAATGATTGGGCAACTCGCAATAAAAAGCAGCGAGTAAAAAATAAAACAAATAGCCGTGTAAAACTTGAAAGTAAACGAAGCGAAGGCCAAATTCCTAGCTTCAAGGTCTTGACGGCAACTCATATAAAACCTAAAAGAAAATCGGAGATCATCCCACACCAGCGCGGAGTGGTCACCACCTCGACGCTCGTCTCGATACAGCAGACGAGATGTCACCCCAGCGTTCTTCCTCCAGCAGGGTTTAGACGCGACAATCAAACAACGGAGCCACGACAAAATCCCTAGTTCCAAACCTCGACGGTTCACCAGCAACCTAGAGACAACCGCGACATTCGTCTCAATACAGCGGACGCAATGCCATCAAACGAAGCGAAGGCCAAATTCCTAGCTTCAGGGTCTTGACGGCAACTCATATAAAACCTGAAAGACTATTGGAGATCATCCCACACCAGCGCGGAATGGTTATGACTTATCGGGGCTCTCCAAAATGAGCCTAACCTCAAGTAAAAAGCGGCATGGCAAAATTCCTAACGCTTGCTCTTCTGACGATCAAACTGCCTAAGAAGATTGCTTGAAGACGTCTTGTCCAGCCCCCGAAGGGATCAGAGACACGACGGTCGCAAGGCTACTCGAACAGCAAGATTGCCTATCGAAGGATACATCAGCCAACGCGACGGTACGACGGGCAAAACCCTAGTACCACAGACCCTAACGGACCTCTGTCGTAAAGAGCAGAGGTTAACTGTGACGTTAGGATATTCTTGCGAGAAATGCTCGATTCATCTCGACTCGTGAGATAAAGCCTTAGGCAGTGGGGATTAAAAACCTGTTTCCTAAGCACTGGGGCCCTGCAAGTTAGTCCGAAATGGACTCTTGCATACTATTCACGGTTCACACTCTCCAAAGTCAAATCTCGACAAGAAGGGAAACAACCACTTATGGGTCCTCTCGACTCGTAAGAGGGAAAATTCTCTTATAAGATCCTTACGACTTATAAGGAAAAACGCACTTAGGAATCCTCACGATTCCTAAGGGGAAAATACACTTATAGGATCCTCTCGACCCGTAGGGAGAAAATACTTTATGAGACCCTCACGGCTTATAAAGTTGAAAAGTCTTAGGGGACAGATCCTAACCCTGTTTTCTAAGCCATCACCACTCTACCGAAAAGTATAAGATTGATAGTTATATACTATCTACGGATCGCACTTGCTAAAATCGCATGGCAAACAACACAGCAAGAAAGAGGAAAGCAGAGAAATGACACAAGACATTATGAAGAATGTATATCGTTTATTCATGAATTCGATCAAGTACAAGATACATTGTGTTAAAGAATAAAAGAAACAAATACATTTTATTTACAATTACAAATGATACAAAATGTTCATGGAGAAGGAAGCGTCTTCAACAAATCCGCAAGCTGCTCTCGCACTTCCTTCACCGCCCTCTCCTGATCGGCTGCCGCAGCCAACTCTGCTTCCACCTGGGCCCGCTGCTGCATATAGGATGAAAGTTGTTCTTCGACAGCTCGCTGAGCTGCTTCGCGACCTTGGGCATCACGCTCAATGGCATTGAGCATCTGCCTCAGTGTTAACCCATCAGAAATACTTTACAGAAGGCCCTCGAAGATAACTTTCACCTGGGCAGCGTTCGCGTCGACCTCAGCACGCAGTCAAGCAGACTCGCTTGAGGTCTCTTTGCATTCCCTCCGCCTTAAAGCCACCTATTGTTCAAGATGGCGGAAGTAAGAAGCGCTCTGCTCGATCCATGCCGCCCGTTGAGTACTCGTGGCCAAAACCTCGGGGGCAGGACGCATAAGCTCCAGCTGATGGAGGCGGGCCTCGATCTCCCTGCAGTAATTAACCTAAGACTCAACGACGCCTTCATTGTGGAAATTTAGAAGCATCGCCAGCATCGGATTAACCTCAACAGAGAAACCTGCAGGACAAGATGCAGGAGCTTCTGCGTCAAGCTCCTCGATGCATCCGCTCAGCATGCTCAAATTCATCGCAGCACCCTTTGAGGATGGACGTCTGGAGAATGGGCCTGCCGGCATCATGATGCGAGACTCGAAGGGAGCCGGAATCGGAACGACAGCTGAAAAACAAAACACAATCAAATGAAGGTTCAAGAAATATAGAAAGGTCATCGATGACGGAATCTACTATACCAGCTGCAGCAGGTGGCAAAGCCGGGAGGACCGGTGGCGTGACTGATCTGGCATCTCCTCCTTCGATCTGTAGCACTGCAATCAGGGCAAGGAAGAATTAGAAATAATTCCATTATTGAAAAAAGAAAGGGCATTAATTGAAAACTATACTCACCAGCGCCACTGGAAGAAGCAAGCTCTGACGGGAAGGAGAAGTGTGGGTGCAGCACCTGATACAGGTGATCAAAAAGTACTCCTGCAAAGACGCAATAGTACAACATCGGTACATAAATTATGCAGCCAAGATAAGACTGATGGGTCGCAAATCCATACCTTCCAACATCCGCGACGGTACGAAGGAGGGTAGAGAGATGGCCACCGTCAGGGCGGTAACTGATGGCGCTCCCTCAGGTAAAGTGGCATCAGCACTAGCTGCACCTGCGTTGGAAAACCCCGTCAGGGAGGATTGCAGAATAAAAATAAAAAAAGAAGGACGGTAACCCAAATTTTACCTGATGAGTCGCCAGCCGAAACGGCGGCATCCCCCTCCTCCATTGGCATGGGTCCACCTCCCGTTGCCTCGTCGCCAAACTCTACGGGAGCCGTCGTCGTGCTCGCAAGGCCAGGAGACGGTGAAGGACCGTAGGCAGGGAGAGCAATGATCGGAGCGGTGCCCGACTCTTGAGAAAGAGCGGCCGTCTCGTCCTTGGCAATCATGCCCGTCTCACCCGCTACCCCCTCGGACTCAGCGGTCGCGGCCGTCTCATCCACCGCTGCCATAGGTTCATCGGTCGCAGCCGCTCCATCCGCTCCTGCCCCAGGCTCGGTTGTAGCAGCCATCTCACCTGCCGCCCCCTCGGGCTCGGCATCGGCAACCTTCTCGGGCATAGTAGGCGTGACTGTCTCGTCAGCCACTAGCTCAGGCCCGGCAACTACGGCTGCACCGCTTACTGTCGCCTCAGTTTCGGCTGCTGCCCTCTCCACCGTCCCCTCAGGCTCAACGGTCACCGCCGCTCCTTCAGTTGGACTCGGCCCTGCAGGACAAGATGTATAAGAACCGATAGTTTTACAACTTTTACAACAAAGCCTCGAAAAACACATTACCTGAGGTGGATTGACCGTTAGCTCCCCGAGCTGTTAGTTATATGTATGCCCTAGAGGCCATTACTGTACATACGATGTATATTGTAGTGGATGCTAGGACATATATAGGGAGGACTTTCTTGCTCGACATGATAGTATGCTATCTGGTTGTACTTTATCTTAACATGTACTCTGATTGTCTCTATATTACATATTGATAAAGCCCTTAGGATATGTACTCGACTACTGGGACTATGATGAGATCATACTAGTGGGGCCACGGTAGTCGACGAGTACATCCTATAACTGTTCCTAGTCGAGGGTGTATCGAGACAGGGCATCAATACACCAGAGTAGACTAGCGTATACGCATCTTGACCCATATGATGGGCGATGGATGATCCCATATCCATCGGTGTTTGACATCAAGGATGGTGTATGGGTGCTCAGTGGAGACTGGGTACACTGGACGGACTCGCCGAGAACTCCCAGATGGTATTATACCATACGTCAGATGGCAGTTCTCCGGTGACACTGGTACAGAGTAGTCTGTTGACCCGAGATCGTCATAGAGTCTTGTGTGATTCCCACTGTGCTTTGATTTCCAACATACCACGTCCAAGAGGGCGTGCAAAAAGGTGGCTTTTGGGTACAGTCCCGAATCACATGGAGGGAATGAGCGATAGGAGGGGATTCGTCTCTCCCGGTATAGGGAGTCAATGTTGTGCTGTGTTCGATTGGCTATAACCGGAAATCCCTGGCCAGGATTGCTGAGATTTACTGGTAAGTGTTATCAGTAGTTTCTCGAACTGTTATAGACCTCAAATCGACACGACTTATCAAGCTACTGGGGTCTGACGTTTACCACCCCTAGGCGAGATATGCAACATATCAGACGACGAGACCGGACTGTACGGGACTGTTACTGTTTGGATTCGCAGGAGAAGTTACAGGCTTGCTTGTTGATCTTTTGAGCGCTCAATACCTAGGTAGCTGTTACGTTTAGCTGACCGCTTGCAGCTTGTGGGTGTTTGATATGATCATCACCTACTGCCGGCGTATTGACGATTCTTTAGAGTCCTACACAGAGGTTTCTTGACTCAGGCAAAACGGAGTAGGGGCACATATGTGATATGTGCGGGACCGAGGATAATGCGATATATGATACCGTATTATATTCTCGCGATATTTGATATCAGCCGGGTCGTCGGATCAAGTGTTGATTCGATGAATCGGTACGGATAAATATTAGCCGGTTATATGCGATATAGCCGGATTGTCGGATCAAGTGTTGATTCGATAATTTAATGTATAATAATATATATGATATATTAAATTGCATTAACTAATATTTGCTCACTAAAAGATTCTTTTTCTCACTCGGGTAATACATTGATATATATGCGATATATGTTAATTGTATTATTTTATTTTGTTACGATAAATATTATATATGTGATATATAATATTGTAACATGATATGATAACTAATGCAACTTGTTTAGTGGAGTTTAAACATGATTAGGGTTTGGATTAGGGTTAAACCTTCTAGTTGATTCTAGAAGCTTTTCTTTTTGTCATGATAAAGATATTTGCAAGTGACTCATGCTTTAACCAAACCCAAACCCTAACCCTAGTTAATTCTCTACAAGAGTTAGCTTGACCATGGTTGCATTATCTATCATATTATTTCATTTCCTATTCATCACAAAAGAATTATCATCATTGTTCATCATCTTCTTCCTTCTTCTTCTTTGCTTGAAATAGTTTCTTGCTTTGATTTTAGTGATGGATAAATATGAGAAAAAGATAAATAAAGAGAGCAAAAATCCTACTTCATCATCCTCATCCTCCCTTGCCATTTAGATGAGGGTGTTCACATCATTTCATGAGTGTTAGCTTGTATTAAAGAAACTTCAAGGTAGATCATCTTAGTATCGAAGATCGGAAGCAAAGGTTGCGTCTTTCTCTTCGTGGAACCTCTCGAGAGTCCGGATCCCGATGATCGCAGCGAAGGGACCGCAACACGAAGCATATGAAGTGAAGGACCGGATCTACAAAGGTTGTAATCCCTCTCACTTAGTGTTAAAATGTTTAGCATGTTAGTTTTCACCTAATCTCTAGTTTAAAGTTCCGTATTCGGGTTGTTCGGCACGGCTAAATTTTTATTCGGGCATGGTTGATGCCTCGTAGACCCTTGTGCGCGTGCCTAGCAACCCTACAGTGGTATCAGAGCCAAGCTAGAGCTTTAGGCGAAGTCTAGACGAAGTTTGAAGTCCGATCGAACCCGGAAAACCCGAACAAACCCTTTCTCTGGAAATTTTCTGAAAATTTGGATTTTTGTGAATTAAAAATTGCCAAAAAATTTAGCAGGGAATTTGATGAATTACTGTGAAGCACGTGCTATTGATTCCACAGAAGAGGCGCGGAACCGCGGCTCCACCCTAGGCATGTGCGGCGGTTCCGCGGCCAAAGTGATGAATCACTGCACGTGCTTTGCACAGTAATTAGTAACTTTATGTGCTGAGTCTTCTGGAAATTTTTATTTTTACTCAACAGTTGAGTTTTTCTGGGGTTGTTTTGGGGATTCGATTATTCGATCGGATTGTCTAATTTTGTCTATGTGTTTTGTCCGGATAACTTTTAGAAACTGTTAAAAAGTTCGAACGGATATCAATAATTCACTTTTTCCCCTGTCGGAAAATTTTTCAAAAGTTGGATTTTTTCTCATGTTTAAGAATGTTCTAAGTCATGCAAGTAACTCGGTGGACCCTCTAGAAGACAACAAACCTTAACTCGATTATGTGACCGTCTTGAACTGCCCTTTGAACCTTAGGGTTTTGGGGCAGTACGGCGTGCCACATGTGAGGCGTTGGCTTGACCCTTCTACGGCTGGACCATTGTTACTGTGGCATGTGATGGATGTTTTTAAACTGATTTCAAGTGTTGAGATACATTGGGGAAATCTTGGGTGTTTGATGATTCGATCGGAAAGTTTAACTTTTTCTATTTATCTGGAATGTGATACAATAATTGGAATCCACAGATAGTTATGAGATAACTAATTTGAATATTATAAACATAGCAGTTTAGTCTCAGATGATCGGTTGCCACGGAATTTTGATGTGATCAAAAGTCCGTCGCAATCACGTAGCGTACGCGGATACTCGCCGGGTAAACTTAATAGACAGCTACGCCCCATAGCCCCGACCAAGTGACTGTAGGAGAACCCCGTCGCCGAAAGCATCCGTTCGGGTGCTCCCGGTAGCGGTGTTCCGCCTAAGTGCACTTCGTCGACGGTATCGGGGGTGCGGTCGTCTACTAAAGTTTGCGACGAGCATTCGATCAGGTCGTCGGGAATCTTGTTGAATTGCCCGACTTGATATTGAAAAGAGTTTTCGATAAAGAGACTAAAATGCGGGGTTTATAATTGTTAGCCATGCGATGTCTAAAGGTATTCATTTGGTTAGGCATGCGATGTCTAAAGAGATTGCGGATTCCAACTGTTGTAGTTTTACACTTTCTTTTCTGTGACCGTAAGCGTAGTATGTGGTGTATCGCCGGCTTCGTTGCTATACATCAACGACAATCGGGATACGCATACTTGCTTACGTTGATGATATGAGATATTATGTGTTGCTGTGATATGTTCTATTGGATCGTCGCGTTTGAATAGCCGGGGGTTTTATGTGAGATGAGAGTTTTTCTTTTTCATTCATGTAAAATTCATTTGTATGTAATATTCTTTTATTGGGGCACTTCCAGGTAGCGGAAGATGTCACCGTTGTATATTATTTACTTTTCCGCATTAGGTAGACCCAACTCGGGGAGCACAAGTAACCGGGTTCTAGGGTCCAGTGGGAGACCATCTCGAGGAGTCGAGACCGGGTCTCCTAACCCTAGAATTGGCAGTGTTACTTGCCGCTCTCGTAGGGGTCTAGGGATGTGGGTTTGGCTATTCATCGCGACCGTGGAATCCGTGTTTTATACAAGCTCGTATTGAAAACACGGACGTCCTAGTATATCCAATATTTCATATATGTTTCTTCTGCTGCAATGTTCTGTGATGAGATCATATTACTGCCTGAGACGAATGTTTATATTTTATATATATGAGATATATGTTATATTGCAGATTTCGTTTCAAAAGAGATGCTTGCGAAGCATAATTAAAAATGGGACTTCATTAATGAGATTAATGAAATAAAATAAACCTAAGATGTTGTAGAAACTTGTTTATAAAAACTGGTAGCTACAGTTCTTGCTTTGGATAGCGGTGTTCCTTGTAGAACATCCAGCACCTTATTCGATAAGGAAAGGACCGAGATCCCTTCACCGGGAGTGACTCCTTTAGCAATAACTGGCAGATGCTACAAACTCGATCTGTCTTTTGATTGCTTCTATAGTTCTTGCTTTGCATAGTGGTATTTGTGAAATATCCTGCACCTTATTCAATGAGAAAAAGGCCGACGATCCCTTCACCGGGAGTGACCCCTTTAGCAAAACTAGAAAAGCCGCAAAAACACTCCATTTAAAATCACTCGATTCTATAACGATATCAAGTTCATTACGCAATAGGTTTTCAGAAAAACCTGTCGTAGCTCTCCGTCATTTCAGATAAGTTGTATATAGTATTCGTGCTGCATTTGTTGGCTTTCGTCAAGGTGCAGTGTGCGGTAGCTATATGCTCCTTATCTGCTAGCATACGATGCGATTGGATTAGGGTAGTCGTGCGGCTTTGTTGGCTTTCGTCAAGGGTCGTGCGGGTGGGTTTAATTCAATCAAGAAATGTACGGGTTGAACTTGACTAGCGGGCTATGGTTTGTTGGCTTTCGTCAAGGTCATAGCACGTTAGGGGCAAAATATTATTGGGAATTTCAAGAGTTGAAATTTGCAATGAGATTGCATACCTTCTATAAGATAGTTGGATCCTGATACCCGCTGCGAGTAAGAGTTACTCCTGGGAGAGTTTTACACATTACAATTAGCCGATCAAGTAGGTGTCTAGAAAGGTGTTAATGGAGTTACGCCTCTGGGAAAACGAGGTTTACTGTAATTAGGTTCGTGCGAGAGCACGGGGGACCTCCCTCAAAGTACCGACACTGGCCTGGCTGAAAGATTGGCGAACTTGTAGCGTGTAATTAATCCCGGCTAGTCTTTCCTTTTAGGGTTTGAAGGAATATTTGACTAAAACAGTGGGAGACATCCTGATTAGATATATTATATAACCAATCTAATCTTGCAAGAGCATACGCTGAGTGTTTTCTTCTCTCTCTCTCCAGGTAGCGACTATATCACGCCATAATCAAGATAATAAAACGGATATATTGACCGAACCCGCTTGTTATACTGAGCTGGGGAACGTTGGTCCCGCTCCAACTTATAATTGTTATAAGACAGAGCAGGAAATTGGGGAATACCAGATTTCCCGTGCCGCCCAAACGAAGAAAGTGCATGTTGATGCATCATCTTCGGGTGTGTTCATTACACAGAACTGTTTCTCAGTATCCTTTACGTCCTGGGTATGTGATACCGGATCAGGATCCCGCATATGTAATCTGTTACATGGGCTACAGAAAGGTAGAGAACTGAGAACGGGTGATAAGTTTCATGAGACAGAAAACGGTGCAAGTGTTGCAGCCAAGTCTGTTGGTCACTGTCACCCTGTATTACCGGAATACATTGATTCTGAACAAATGTTATTAGATACCGAACCTGATATACAAAATCATATCAGTCTCTTTATTAGTAAAGAAAGGATATAATTTTGTATTGTTGGATAATGTTTTGAACATTTCCTATATCAAGAGTTGATCGGTTCAGGCACGTTATCTAAAAGCATTGACGTTCTAAATCAAACTACAGTTCTTAGTATACGGAACACACACAAGAGGAAGAGTTCAGAAATGAATGAATCCTTCTTGAGGTATTATAGACTAGGTCATATCAATGCGAACCAACTGGCTGAAGTTACATATAGATGCATATTTAAATTAGTTTGAATTTACATCTTGTGAAACTTGCCGGTCATGTCACAAAGATAAGATGATCGCAGCTCTGTTTATTGGAAACAGAGAAAGAGTTAGTGAACTTTTGGGATTGATACATGCTGATGTATGAAAGTCCCCTGTCTACACATGCCAAGATCGGTTCTTTGTACTTCATTACATTCTCTGATAATCTCTCAAGATTCAGACATATGTTCCTGTTGAAACACAAGTCCGAACCTTTTGAGATATTCACAGAATATAAGTTAGAAGTAGAGAACCAAAATACGGGTATAAGTATTATGTCCTTTGATGAGATCAAGGAGGAGAATACTTGAGCACGGAATTCCTGGACTGTTCTAAAGGAGAATGAGATTCTCTCTCAGCCTTACTCCTTCGTATACACCATAGCACGATGGTATATCGGGGCGGAACAATAGCACCCTATGTGATATGGTGTGCTCTATGATGAGTACTACTGAGTTTCCTATTTCCTTTGGGGAGTTATGCACTTGAGAAGCTGCATACCTATTGAATAGGGTTCAAATCAAATCAGTTGCCTACCACTTCATATGTGATATGGAAAGGGAAGAGCCCATATCTTAAGCTTGTTAAGATTTGGGGTTGTCCGGCCTATGTCTAAAAGCAAAATCCGGACAAGCTCGAGGCAAGGTCTGTTATGTAGAACTGGAATAGTTCCGGCTATACAAACTGCAGCTGATGATTTGGTAGAACCAAAGGATTCAATAGTTTCCAACGAACCTCAGCCTCTCCGCCGATCTAGTAGGGTTCCTCACCCACCTGAGAGATACTTTGGTTTCTCTATGACAGTGGGAGCGAGGATTGCATCATGAGATGATGACCCAACTAGTTTCGAGCTGGCCATCAAGAGTGGGACTCTGTAAGAATGGCTGGATGCTTATCGATCTGAGATGGTATCCTTATACACCAACAAAGTATGGACTTTGAATGCTTTATCTGAAGGGTTAAATCCCCATCAGGAGCAAGTATATCTTGAGAAGATTACTTGGTGTACATGGAAAAGTTGAGACTTTCAAAGCTAGACTTGTTAAAGGTTTGCATCATAGACCAGGTATGGATTATGTTGAAACCTTTTCTAAGGATCTATGCTTAAGTCCATCCAGATCCTACTTGCCACGGCTACATACCATGACTACGATATCTGGTGGTTGGGTGTCATGACTGCTTTTCTAAATGATGTTTTAGAAAAGATAGCGTCTATAAGTACACAGCCAGAGGGCTTCGTAGACAGTGGGAGCAGCGGAAACGTGTGCAAGATGTTTTATATGATAAAGCAGGCATCGCGAAGTTGGAACATCTGTTTTGATGTGGTAGTCAAAGAGTTTGACTTCATCAAAATGGTAGATGAACCTTGTATATACGAAAAGGTAGTAGAGAGTATGGTGGTGATCCTCGTAGAGTACGTGGATGACATACTCTTGATAGGGAAGGAGTTTCCTATGCTACGCTCGGTCAATCTCCGCTTATCACAAGGATTCTCCATATAGGATCAAAGTGATACCTCCTAAATCCTGGGTTTTGGATCTATGAGATAGATCTAATTGGATGTTAGGATACTCACTAGTTGTAGTGAGATGGTATCAATCGATCCTGGGGAGAATCACTGGAATGGTTCCAGGGTGATAAGGACGACTGAATGTCAGTCGTAGGCTTGTCTATACCCTCAGTGGAAGGACGGTATGTTGGAAGAGTTCCAAGCTAGATACCGTGACATACTAGACGATTAAAGGCAAGATACATCGTTACCAAGGATGCTACCAAAGAAGCAGTCTAGATATATATAAGTTCATAAGATGAACTTCGTTCCTACCATTGTGTGACAATGGAGTTGTGGCTTATGCCAAGGAACTACCGTCCCATCAGAAATCCAGATATAATTCTTAGGCAGTATCACCTGATCATGGAGATGGTTGATCTCCAGGGAGATCGAGGTTAGGAGAGTAGACACAGAGGACAACAGCGCGAATCCACTCACAAAGGCCTTTTTCCCAGTAGAGACTTTTATGGGATGGTTGAGTATGAGATACTTCAACCGCAGCTAATTGTTGGGTATGCGATACCATAACAGATGGCCCTAGTGCAAGTGAGAGATTGTTAATTATATGTATGCCCTAGAGGCCATTACTGTACATACGATGTATATTGTACTGGATACTAGGACATATATAGGGAGGACTTTCTTGCTCGACATGATAGTATGCTATCTGGTTGTACTTTATCTTAACATGTACTCTGATTGTCTCTATATTACATGTTGATAAAGCCCTTAGGATATGTACTCGACTACTGGGACTATGATGAGATCATACTAGTGGGGCCACGGTAGTCGACGAGTACATCCTATAACTGTTCCTAGTCGAGGGTGTATCGAGACAGGGCATCAATACACCAGAGTAGACTAGCGTATACGCATCTTGACCCATATGATGGGTGATGGATGATCCCATATCCATCGGTGTTTTACATCAAGGATGGTGTACGGGTGCTCAGTGGAGACTGGGTACACTGGACGGACTCGCCGAGAACTCCCAGATGGTATTATACCATACATCAGATGGCAGTTCTCCGGTGACACTGGTACAGAGTAGTCTGTTGACCCGAGATCGTCATAGAGTCTTGTGTGATTCCCACTGTGCTTTGATTTCCATCATACCACGTCTAAGAGGGCGTGCAAAAAGGTGGCTTTTGGGTACAGTCCCGAATCACATGGAGGCAATGAGCGATAGGAGGGGATTCGTCTCTTCCGGTATAGGGAGTCGATGTTGTGCTGTGTTCGATTGGCTATAACCGGAAATCCCTGGCCAGGGTTGCTGAGATTTACTGGTAAGTGTTATCAGTAGTTTCTCGAACTGTTATAGACCTCAAATCGACACGACTTATCAAGCTACTGGGGTCTGACGTTTACCACCCCTAGGCGAGATATGCAACATATCAGACGACGAGACCGGACTGTACGGGACTGTTACTGTTTGGATTCGCAGGAGAAGTTACAGGCTTGCTTGTTGATCTTCTGAGCGCTCAATACCTGGGTAGCTGTTACGTTTAGCTGACCGCTTGCAGCTTGTGGGTGTTTGATATGATCATCACCTACTGCCGGCGTATTGACGATTCTTTAGAGTCCTACACAGAGGTTTCTTGACTCAGGCAAAATGGAGTAGGGGCACATATGTGATATGTGCGGGACCGAGGATAATGCGATATATGATACCGTATTATATTCTCGCGATATTTGATATCAGCCGGGTCGTCGGATCAAGTGTTGATTCGATGAATCGGTACGGATAAATATTAGCCGGTTATATGCGATATAGCCGGATTGTCGGATCAAGTGTTGATTCGATAATTTAATGTATAATAATATATATGATATATTAAATTGCATTAACTAATATTTGCTCACTAAAAGATTCTTTTTCTCACTCGGGTAATACATTGATATATATGCGATATATGTTAATTGTATTATTTTATTTTGTTACGATAAATATTATATATATGATATATAATATTGTAACATGATATGATAACTAATGCAACTTGTTCAGTGGAGTTTAAACATGATTAGGGTTTGGATTAGGGTTAAACCTTCTAGTTGATTCTAGAAGCTTTTCTTTTTGTCATGATAAAGATATTTGCAAGTGACTCATGCTTTAACCAAACCCAAACCCTAACCCTAGTTAATTCTCTACAAGAGTTAGCTTGACCATGGTTGCATTATCTATCATATTATTTCATTTCCTATTCATCACAAAAGAATTATCATCATTGTTCATCATCTTCTTCCTTCTTCTTCTTTGCTTGAAATAGTTTCTTGCTTTGATTTTAGTGATGGATAAATATGAGAAAAAGATAAATAAAGAGAGCAAAAATCCTACTTCATCATCCTCATCTTCCCTTGCCATTTAGATGAGGGTGTTCACATCATTTCATGAGTGTTAGCTTGTGTTAAAGAAACTTCAAGGTAGATCATCTTAGTATCGAAGATCGGAAGCAAAGGTTGCGTCTTTCTCTTCGTGGAACCTCTCGAGAGTCCGGATCCCGATGATCGCAGCGAAGGGACCGCAACACGGAGCATATGAAGTGAAGGACCGGATCTACAAAGGTTGTAATCCCTCTCACTTAGTGTTAAAATGTTTAGCATGTTAGTTTTCGCCTAATCTCTAGTTTAAAGTTCCGTATTTGGGTTGTTCGGCACGGCTAAATTTTTATTCGGGCATGGTTGATGCCTCGTAGACCCTTGTGCGCATGCCTAGCAACCCTACACGAGCTACATGCGCAGCCCGTCTGTCAGCAGTTGACAAGGCGACCGGCGGCTCCTCTGAAGGAGTAGCAGCAGGAGTAACGGCGCTTGAGCCCGCTCCCACGGCCAAAGCAGCACTACGCTCCTTCGCTGCGCGCCTCAAGCGCTTCCTCTCCTCTCGGGCCATCACGACGGACCTCTTAGAAGCCTCCTTCAGCAAGGCGTCATCGTCCGCATTCAGAGTTGCCTCCAGAGCCTTCAAGGCATCCATCATCGGCTTTTTGAGTTGGGTCTCTTGCGGCAATTCCGAAGAGGCCGGAACATCGGCAGCTGGCCCGGGGATAATTCCTGTGTCAGCTTGCGAGGCAGGTCTTGTGGTCCCTGCAATAAGACGAAGGAAAGGTTAGATTGGTAATAAGAAAGAAGAATAAAGACTCAATGAGCCGAGACGTACCAATGCCCGATAGAGCGCGTTTCCTTTCCTCCTCCTCGAAGGTTTTGAGGGAAGCAGCGATGGCTTCTTCGGTAGAAATGCCTGTTTAAAAAGGAAAAGCGTTAGTGAAAGACAATGATAAAAGTACAATGAAATGACGAAGAATGCAACTAGTGATTACCTGATTGCGCGGGTTTAGCCAACCACGCTTCGAGCCTTGCCGATCGCTCAGAAGCCGCGATGGTGGCCGCCAGATCGGTGTCTTCTGGCTCTATGAAGAAACCATCGTCGCTTCCGTACTCACTTAGGCCTTCGGTAAGAGGGGCCTGAAGCTCTAAGCCAAGCACAGCATCAAGAGAAAGAACAGAATTCTTCTTCCTCTTCTGAGCCCAGACCCCGGTCGCACCCAAAATCAACTTGCGCTTCGTGGGCACCTTGGGACGGCGAATCCTGATGTCCGAGCCCACGCCGGATTCAGGTGAAACCACATTCACCGTCTCCACCGGAACACGGGGCGCTGAGGGCACGTCCACTGTATCACGGGGCAGTCTGCGAGGGGGGCTCAGCACACGCGGGGGCTCATCTCCAGCATCTCCTCTCAACGGAGGAACAATATGGGTCCTTGGCCTTAGAGGGCTTTGCGATCGCTGGCGGAGGGCACACCCTTGCGGTCAATCAGCAGCCACTTCTCTTCCCGAATAACAGCACCCATTGCGTGCAGATACCAAGCCTCATACACGTTGAGGGCCCTTGGAACGAACTTGGCTCGCTAATAAAGAAGTGGGAGCCCGTGTTCAACCGCATAAAATTATGTAGTGCACTCTGTATCCCCTCCCTGGTGGCCGCAGGCTCCTCCAAGAACGCCTCCAGTGGGACCCCTTGGTTATAACTTAACTGCTGGGCGGACCGATGGGGGTTGTACCTCATAAAGAGCGCCATATCATTCTGCCTGAACACCAGGAAGCCCGGCCGGATGGAGAATAAGTGAAGAATCTCCTGGGCTTTCAATACGGAGGCCCCGTCCTTGAAACCATCACGCAGCGCCAACACCGCCTTGGAGGTCTCCGAGCCGATGGTCATAACCTTGTCCGTGAAAGAAATGCCCGCTCCGGCCGTGCGCGGACGAAAAAGCAACCACCTAGCCTCCCGCGGAGGCGGATTCACAATAGAAGCGCCAATTAACCGCATAACTCTCGGAAGTCTACACTTCTCGTAGAACGAGGGCCTCTTGTGAACACCAAAAACCCCGAGTATATGCATTTCCATCCATGAAGTAAAGTAGTGCATCGGGAGGTTAGCGGGTTGCACCCCGGGTTCATTTGCATCCGCCGCCACGCTGAGTCCATGGTATAGATAGGCCAACCCGGCGATTCCAATCAACAACTGTATACCAGCCACCATCCGATGCGCTGGGTAGAAGATAGACGGCCTCATGTAACGCGAGTGCATGGGGAGCACGAACCAGCATAGACATAACCCCAGAAACCCGAGGAAGAAGGTCTCCTCGTCGATGCCCGGGGCGGCAATTTCTGATAAAGGCATGATCGCGGCATCGGGAAGGTAGAAACCCTTTTGGTCGTCCTCCAGTGCTGGTCGACGATCTAAGCCAAAGCCGAAGGGGTCGCTAAGCTTGGCAAATTTTTCGCTCCACTGCGATAGAATCTCCGGTCGAAGAAAGTGGGCAATGAAGTCTGCGAAACTAACTCCCCGGCCTCCCGATTCCAAGTAGAGACCTTCATACATATTCAGCATATTTACCAGGCTCGGAAAATGGTGCTGAATAGCATTCTCCGGCATTAGGCCCATTACCAGCGGCTTGGTGGCGAAGACATATTCTTCAGGAGGAAGTAACTCTTCATAATGCTCCCCCCTCACCGGCGAACCCAAAATCTCGGCAAATTCTTCCAAAGGGATAGAGACTTCCCTGTCCGACAGAAGAAAGGTATGGGTGGGGATATTCCATTGTTCTATGAATGCCTTAACCCACCACGTTAGAGGAGTAGGGTACTCAAACAATGAGGCATAGACTGCGGGGTACAGACCAATCTTCATCAAATGCGTCATCTTCGCTGACAAGATGTACCTGGCCCACTGCAAATACCCGGCCGGTTGTCGAGGGGTCAATCCGATGTTATAAGGTTGTCCCTAAGGGCGCGACTCACCCTGGCATATGCGCCGCCCCAGAATGTCCACGGCTGCCGGCGACTGCACGGGGATGGCAACAATCGAAGGCTGAAGAAGATCCTCCGAGTTCCAATTTACGACCTCCACGGCATAGTTCACCGGGGGTGCATCCGCATATGGGATCGATGAGATTGGCTCTGACAGCATCGTACAAGAGAAGCTTCGGCGACCCTTGATAATTTCACTGTACCATATGCCCCACAGATGAAGGTTCTTATGCTCCGGGTCAAAATCCTTAATGAGAGCGAGAACCTCCCGGTCCACCGGCGCCTCAGGGAATCCTCCCTCTAAGCAGAAGAACGGGAATGAAAGATCAGCAGACATGTTGCCTGCAAGAAAAAGAAGAATTCGGTTATCAGCATTATAAGTTAATTTTAAAAAATTCCAACGCTTGGTACTTTCAAATTTATACCACACTGCAATGCAGTAGAAAGGGGACCAAAGGGGGACCCACAAAATCCAGATGACAATGCATCAGTTAATAAGACAGCCCCGTCATTGGATGAGACTGTCAATTAATGAGGAAATCCTCAAAGAATATTCTCATTAAATGAGAAATCCCTTGAGACAAGGAGAAAATCTCCCTTTTCAGAGCAAAGCTCTATCACAGAGTGACACTTGTCAAACTCTGATCACAAGGGAATAAGATTCCTTAAAGAACCTAGCTCTGTAATAATGACGGAAAAATTCATCAAAAGAAAAATTAATTTCTAAAAATTAAAGTTTGGGATCTTAAAGATCCATGAAAAACTCTTAAGAGTTCATCATCAGAAGATCAAAAGACTTATATTCTGTCAATGAGCAAAGCTCTATTCATAGGTTAAGAAACCCTGAAACAAATTCTTGAGAGCAAAGCTCTGTTTGTCAAACCTCAAAGGGGATTTCTTTAGATCAAAAGATCTATAAGAGCAAGGCTCTATTAATTAAAGTTGATTTAAGTTTAAATTTTTACCTAAAATTTTTCTAGGGTTTTAACTCTTAAGGTTCTTGAAAACAAGAGCAAGGCTCTGAAAATAAAATTCTTGAAGATGATAATCATCTGCTGAGGACCAAGGGTCCTATTTATAAACGCTCAAGCGCCTCTTCAACTCCTGAGTTAATCCAACGGTCTGGATCTTGCCACCGCTGCACTCACGTGTGCGCCACGTGAGCGCAACGGTGGGGGCATTTGTTTCCCCCAATCAGAGCAAAGCTCTGTTTGAATTTCAAAATTCAAAAGGTGAAGCAACGCTTCAAATCGCTTGCGCTGTGCGCAGAGCGCCACGTGTCAAAAGCAGACACGACTGCGCAAGGGGCGCTGCGCCCAAGGCAACGCACCCCCAATCAGAGCAAGGCTCTGTTTTAAAATTCAAATTTTAAATAAAGGAAGCAACGCTTCAAATAACTTGCGCTCTGCGCTGCGCGCCACGTGTCAAACAGTGGTGCGCTAGCGCAGTTGCGCTGCGCGACACGTGTCAGTGCAGGTGCGCTAGCGCAATTGCGCTGCGCGACACGTGTCAAGCGCAAGTGCTCTAGCGCAGTTACGCTGCGCTCTGCGTTGCGCGACACGTGTCAAGCGCAGGTGCGCTTGCGCCAACTGCGCCAGCACTAAAATTTAAATAATAAATTATTTAATTAATCAGAATTAAAATTCTAGAAGGATCTTTCCAGTCTTATTAAAATAAAAGGATTATCTTCTGAAAAACAGAGGCCTTAGGATCAAAGATCGAACGGTGGGGAAATATCCCCAGATCAATCAGAGAAAGATCTCTGTAACTAACTCAACAAATCAATTGGCCCTATATAAAGGCCCCTAGACTCCAAGTCTCATATATAGGGACATAGAGAAAAGGGAGAACTCTGAAAAAATTTGAAAGGCAAGCCTTTAAAGAAAGAAGATCATCTTCTTCAAGGTAAAAAATTAAATTCTTGGAAGAACAGAAATGAAAACACCTCATAAAAAGAAGAATTTCTTCTAAAAAGATCAAAGATCTAAGAACAAGATCTTCAATATAAAAGAGAAAAAGATCATAAAGATCCAATCATAAAAGATTAAATAAGTAATTTACTTCATCCCTAGATCTTTTTTATCTATATAAAGGCACGGCCTTTTGATGAACCATTAGTTCTTGAATCTTGAGGTAGAACCTCTTTAGAACTAGAAAGATTCTTTTCTTTGATCTAAATTTGATCAAGATGCGCTCTGCGCTATTGGACAGTGCCTTGCACTCTTAATCTGTGCCTTTGTGCTTCTTGGACTGGCGCAAGTCACCAGAGCGCGCCACGTGTCAACTACAGAACAATCTGCGCCTTGCGCTCCTAAAAACATAGCGCTGCGCTCTTGGAATGGCGCACTGCACCAGAGCGCGCCAAGTGTCAGCAGCACACTGCGCTAACAGACTTGTGCTCAACAGAGCGTGACACATGTCACCTCCACATGCGTGGGCGCCTTGCGCTCTTTAATTGGCGCAAAGCGCCTGACAGGCCACATGGCGCACTGTCAGACCATTAAATGCTGTGCATTATTAAGAAAGGGCAGAGCCCAATTAAAAGGCCTAAAAGGCCAAATTTAAATGTTGTGCATTATTAAAAAAAGGGAAAAGCCCAAGTAAAGGCCTAACAGGCCTAATATAAATGCTATGCATTTAATTACAGAGCTAAGTGTTGTGCATTTAATTATGAAGCCCAATGCTATGCATTATAAAAGGGCCAAGCCCAAATAAAGGCTCAACAGCCAGAACAATAAAATGTTCAACTCATATCAACTGAGCCCATATGCTCGTAAACCTTCAAACAGACTTTAGTCCCAAACTGGACTATAGATCTCCCAACCATTATTGGTTCGAGGGTACATCTCTGAACTCCTCTGATATTTGTCGTTGTAATCCTTCAACGTCTTCAGAGAGATGACGGGTCCCGACGGCCACACATTCCATGGACCACCATGTTCTTAAACTGGTAATCGACCGCAATGTCACTAAACTAAACAATAGAGCCCAAATGCTCTCTCTTGTTGGATCTAAACGATCCCGTTAAGTCGATCTTAGTCGGAAATTAGACTAATATATCCTTAACAAACGTTTAAATTGATCTTAGTCCAAAATGAGACTAATGTATCCTTAAACCAAAACCCCAAACCCAAATCTAAGAAAGATACGGATTTGGACTAATCCATGTCCTACGGACGACAACACAAATTAGTCTCTGTATACAATCCACGGGCAACCCTAAACAAAACAAACACCCACGACACGAAATGACCATCTGGACAAGGAGAAAGTTGTTACCGCGATGTGGTAGCGTAATTAACTGCAGGGGCTTGCGCCTGCAGGGAAGAGCGTCCCCATAATCAAAAACATCTCAAATGAGGGGGAATCTGATAAAATCTGCTACATCGGCCACATCCGTTTAAACCTTCGATATATGGTGCCATAAATCAACTTGGCATCTTCGGAGAGGTGGACGGATAGCACCAATTAGCATCTTCCCCGAATCTCAGGCGAGAAGTCTGTCTTGCGCGTCTTTCGGAGGGGAACAGAGATAAAGACCTGCGAAAACATACAACAGCGTAGACGCACGCTCCCTGAAAAGAATCTCGGACCCACTAACCGTGGATCAGATAGAAAAGATAAAGGGAAAGAAAAAAAATCCCTGAAGACATCGCCCTCGATGATCAAGTCGTCAAAGAGCTTGCAGCCAAGAACCCACCTAAGAAAAACAAGGTGGATTACAACGTTCTGGCACACTTGAGGAAGCTACCCTCACAGCTAAGCATTCTCGACGCCCTTCTGCTATCAAAAGAAGCGAGAGATTCTCTGATCAAAGCGTTACAAGAGCCTGACCGGTTTCAAGCTTTCCTCGCCGAAGAAAAGATGAAGGACGAACTGGAAGAAGTGCACACTGCTGACATCACTTTCGGCGATGAAGATCTTCTTCTCGGGACATGTGAGCACAACCGTCCTCATTATGTCTCTGGATACAGTCATGATATTAAGATAGGCAAAATCCTGGTTGACAATGGGTCCTCCGTTAACCTCCTCAATGTGAGAGTGTTGAAGGAAATTTGCATGAGCGTTCAGCACCTCGCTCGCGATAAAATCACCATCTCCGGGTTTAACTCCCAGTCATCACGGATGCTCGGGTCTGTGATATTGACACTACGCTTTGGGATACTAGTCATGAACATAAAATTTCACGTCATTGACGCCAAGACCTGCTATAATGCTTTGCTCGGCCGGCCTTGGTTACACGAATACAACATCATCCTTTCTACACAACATCAGTGTATGAAGTATTTCAAGGATGGTCTCGAGTATACTGTGACAGGGGAACTAAACCCATTCTCCATGAACGAAATCCGCAAATATGAGGGCGCCAAGTACTTCCTGCCAGATTTCAAAGACACGGAAAGATGTCGTAAATCGGAGGACAAGCAAAAAGTTAACACCACCATTCCAGTCTTCGGGAGCGATACCGAGGAGGAAGAGGAGATAGTTTATTCAGGGCTGCCCCAATACAACAAGCTGGGACCGTCCACCCCTATTCTGGTCTTCGGCAGCGACCCGGAAGATGAGGTCAATGCCGTATTCTCGGCTCGGCCATCGATACAAGCCTTCGCTGATGAAGATCAAAGTTTGCAAGTTGCCATGGTTCCGCAAGAGCAATATAAAGAGCTTGACGCACTTGATACCTATAGTGTGCAGGAAATGCGGACGTTCTACGTCCCTCCCAGGCGAAAAGATGAGAAGGCGATCCTTTTTTATCAATCCACGAAAACCAAAGTGGAGAAAGAAATCTGGCATGGTGCTGATTATACACATGACAGGCTCCAACCCATCCGTTTGCCCAGATACTACACAGACAGATTAAAAAGACTGTTGAGACGCCAAGGTGTACCCCTTAAGCAGACTGCCCGACAAGCCCAGTTCTATAACAGGATCTGGAGCTTCCCCAGAACTCAACGAAAGTTACCCAACGGGAGAATGGAAACGATCGGGCTTGGGTATGTTCAATCCAAGAAACGGGAGCGATTCCGCGGCTACTACGTCATACATGACTTCGATGAAGAAGGAGATGCTATGTGGGAAGATGCTAACCCTGAACCAAAACGAGCTCCCGTCATGAAAATGCCAAGCCCGTCGTTTGAAGAACAAATGGACAAGCTTATAAGGGAAGCGGGTCAAAAGGTTCGGGACGATCATAACCGCGAAATGGCCATTTACGAGAGAGCCAGGACGCAGCGCCTCCTTCAACAGGCTATGAAAGATGATGATGCTCTTCGTCACCAGCTCGTCATATAAAAGACCCAACGCAGAGGTAAAAATAAACCAAAGAACGGAAAATATGTTCGACAGCAGCGTAGCGGGTCCAAAAAGCCACGCGAAGCAAGATCGAGCAACCAGGATTCGTCTCTTATAAAGAAGATGGGTCGAGCATATTCTTTTCCCCAAGACAAGACAAGGAAAATGCTTGATCTTGCCATAAAACATCATATGATTACCCTCCCGGAGTCCAAGCACCCCGAGCAAGCAAATGAGGTCTCTTATCCCGATTATTTCCTATCACCGAGCAATAGGACACCCTCTTGAAGACTGCTTCACCTTCAAGAACTGGGTCGAAGACCAATACCAACTCGGCAAGTTCGCTTTATCCAGCAGCTGGAAGGTAACCCCGCCGCAAGAGCATGAACCGAAAGGCACAAGAGTAGAACCGGATCAACATCGGTCTTGGAAGCGATCTCGCACCTGTCACATGATAACGGTGTCAAGAGAAAGAATATGCGAAGACACGGCTGATCTCCCCTGGTGCTTCAAAAACGATGATGACGAGATGATCTCAGAGTTTCCACCGGCGCCAAAAGAGCTGGAAGATGGGATACATACCACTGCATATAACCTTAGAAAAATCGACTTGGGAACGGCAAACGACCCACGGCCGACGTTCGTCAGTGAGCTGTTGTCTGAAGAAAGATTGGCTACGCTCAAAGACGTGCTCATGCAGTATAAAGATTGCTTCGCATGGAACTATTCCGAAATGCCCGGATTAGATCCAGAGATTGCCGTGCACAAATTGGCAATATCTCCGGACATCAAGCAAATTAAACAAGCACCGAGAAGGATGCGGCTCGAGCTTGAGATGAGTATCAACGCCGCAGTCAAGAAGCTGATCGACTCCGGCTTCATCCAAGAGGTTCAGTATCCTGACTGGATCGCTAACATCGTTCCAGTGATGAAGAAAAATGGGACGGTGCGCATATGTGTAGACTTTCGGGATCTCAACAAAGCTTGCCCAAAGGACGACTTTCCAGTACCGGTCACTGAGCTGATGATAGATAATACGTGTACTCATGAAGTTTTCTCCTTCATGGATGACTCATCAGGATACAATCAAATAAAGATGCATCAAGAAGACCAGAAGCATACCGCTTTCCGGACTCCTCTGGGCATATTCTGCTACAAAGTGATGCCCTTCGGTCTAAAGAACGCCGGCGCCACCTATCAGAGGGCCATGACAAAGATCTTCGATGACCTCATACATGAAATCGTCGATTGCTATATCGACGACCTTGTAGTTAAAAGCAAATCATACGAGGAACATTTAAAGTATCTGAAGATTGTGTTTCAGCGCCTTCGGAAATACAACCTGAAGATGAACCCTCTCAAATGCGCGTTCAGAGTTTCCTCGGGCAAATTCCTTGGATTCATCGTACGACATCGAGGCATCGAGATAGACCCGTCGAAAATTAAGGCGATCATAGAAATGCCTCCGCTAAGGACTCTCACGCAATTGCGGTCTCTCCAAGGAAAGCTCGCGTATATCCGGCTTTTCATAGCTAACCTCTCCGGAAAATGCCGCCCCTACAGTCACTTGATGAAGAAGGGAACCCCGTTCGTCTGGGATTGCAAATGCCAAAGCGCACTGGACGAAATCAAGAAATACCTGCAGAATCCGCCAAACTGGCCGCTCCCGTGAAAGGAAAACCTCTCATCCTGTATACAACAGCCCTCAAAGGTTCTTTAGGCGCGCTGTGGGCACAAGAAAACGACCAAGGGAAAGAGAGAGCCCTCTACTACTTGAGTCGAGTTCTACTGGGGGCAGAAAACAATTACACCCCCATTGAAAAACACTGTCTGGCGTTGATCTTCGCAATAACGAAGCTCAGACACTACGCGTTGGCACATGAGGTCTATCTCATATCGAAGGTGGATCCTCTCAAATATTTGATGTCAAAGGCTATATTAACAGGACAGCTTGCTAAATGGTCCCTGCTCTTAATGGAATTCTCGATAACTTATCGTCCCCTCAAGGCAGTGAAAGGCCATGCCATCGCCGACTTCCTCGCTGAGCATCCGATACCTGCCGACTCTCCCTTGAACTGCGAATTGCCAGACGAACACACGTTTGACACAATCGACGGGGAAAGAAGAGAGAATGATACCCAGTGGGAACTCTACTTCGATGGAGCATCTTCTATGAAGAAGCGCAAACAAAGCACCCCAATAATCAAATCAGGGGTAGGCCTCATCTTCATAACTCCACAAAGGGGGATAATGCGCTTCTCCTTCTCTTTAACAGAGCCGAGGACGAACAATAAAGCCGAATATGAAGCTTTAATAGCAGGTCTTGAGATCGTTGTCGACATGGGAATTGAAAACCTCCTCATATACGGAGACTCCCAGCTGGTCGTTAGCCAAGAAAACGGCGACTATCAAACATGCAAGCCAGAGTTAGTGAAGTACGGTGAAAGGGTACAGCAATTACTGACTCAAATCCCTTCCTACATTCTGGAAAGCATGCCGCAAGCAGAAAATAGCAAAGCGGACGCATTAGCCAAGCTCGCTAAAGAATTGGCTGACGAAAACCTTGACGACGTGAGGATCGCCGTGTAAAGCCGTCGGGTTCTTACACCGGCAGAAATATCTCCGGAGTTGTCAAAAGAAAAGGGAGCAACTGAGCAAACGGCCCTACAAATAAAAGACCAGGAAAAGGATAAGGATTGGAGAGAAGTCTTTATAGACTACTTCAAATCCCGTCGAACACCTGAAGATGCGTCCTCAAGACATCAGCTCATGAAACGAGCTCTGTCTTTCGCCTTCGTCAATGATACTCTGTATAAGAGATCATTTGATTATTTATGGCTAAGATGCCTGGGACCTGAAGAGGCAAAGAGGGTCATCCAAGAAATTCACGACGGAATCTGCGGATCTCATCAAGCTGGGTCAAAGATGAAACTGAAGATCAAAAGGATGGGTTACTACTGGCCCACGATGATCCAAGACTGTCTCGAATACGCGAAGCAGTGCCATTCGTGCCAGATTCACAGAGACTTTATCCACCAGCATCCAAATCTGCTACATCCCACGGTGTCTAGCTGGCCATTCAAAATGTGGGGAACTGACATAATCAGCCCCATCGAACCAGCATCATCCATAGGACATCGGTTTATACTGGCAACAACCGATTACTTTTCTAAGTGGGCAGAAGTAGTACCGCTAAGAGAAGTGAAGACGGAGAATATCCTCCATTTCTTCAAGACACACGTCATCTATCGGTTTGGCACTCCGCGACGGATTATTTCCGATAACGGGCCGGCCTACAGAAGCCACAAGATCAGCAACTTCGCACAACAGCATAACATAGACTGGAGATACTCTTCGGTCTATAATCCCCGTGCTAACGGTCTGGCTGAGGCTTTCAACAAGAACTTGACAAAGATCGTGAAAAAGACGGTGTCTCGAAATACGAGGGACCGGTACGAGAGATTGCATGAAGCTCTCTGGGCGTATCGAACTACGTTCAAAATGGCCATGAACACGACGCCGTTTGAATTGGTATTCGGCACGGAAGCGGTACTCCCCCTCAAAATAGAGTTACCCTCTCTACGAATGGCAGTTCATTACGAGCTAACAGATGAAGAAAATGCTCACCTTCGGCTTGAGGAGCTCGACACCCTTGATAAAACCCGGTTCATGGGGCAACAAAATCTGGAGGCTTATAAAGCGAAGATGACGCGCTCATATGAGAGATTGACTAGGCCGAGAACATTCCACCAAGGCAAACTCGTATTAGTGGTCAAAAGACCTATGATCCCCAATCGTGCCAAACGGGCGAAATTCAAGCCGAACTATGAAGTCCCGTACATCATAGACAAGGTCTACCAAGGTGGAGCCTATCTACTCATGGATATGCATGGCGAAAGACCCTTCAGGCCAATAAACGGTCGCTTCCTGAAAAAATACTACGCCTGACGAGTCACGGCATAGGTTAACGATAGATGACGACGCTTATGTCCGCTCGCTATCTTCCTAAGACCAAACTCTATAAGTAGTAGCCAGCTTAAAGACCGAAACGTCGTTAAACTAAAGATGGACCACTATGTCTTAAAACTGGCTGCTGACCGAGACGTTGATAAACTACTACGGACCGCAGCATCCTAAGGCTGACACAAAAAAATAAAATAAAATAAAAAAAGAGAGAAAGAGAAAATGGTATGTCCATAAGCAAAGTGGGCACGGATGAAAACCCGAAAGGGCTCCGTGAGTAAAAACAGCTGGGCTACCGGCGAGTTTTGTGAAAACCCGAAAGGGCGCAACCTCGTTAAAAGACACTTGCAAGGTCCTCTCGACCTTGTAAGGAGAAACCACCTTCGTGAGATCCTTACGACTTAGGAGGAAGCAACACACTTAAGGATCCCTATGATTCCTAAGGAGAAATTACACTTGCGAGATCCTCACGACTCGTAAGGAGAACCCTCCTTTGAGTCCCTCATGGCACATAGGATTCAAAAGTCTTAAACTACAGGGATCTGAACCGATTCTTAAGCCATCACAACCTCCAATTTTACCCTACAAGTGGTTCAACGCTGGCCCTTGTATACAATCCACGGGCACGAATAAACATTTCCCTAACAAAGTCTCACCAGAGACTGGAGATATGCTCGCATAGCGAACAACCCTTGTAAGTCCTCTCGACTTATAAGGAGAAAACACTATTGTAACATCCTTACAACTTACGAGAAGCCATACACTTGGGAATCCTCACGATTCCTAAGGAGAAAACGCACCTACGAGATCCTCGCCACTCGTAGGGAGAAATACCTTTATGAGACCCTTACGCCTCATGAAGTCAAAAAGCTTAGTCGACAGGATCTTAACCCTGTTTGCTAAGCTACCTTTGTTCGACGTCGACAGAGTCAAATGATGATTTGCTCCTGGCAATATCCCAGTAGTGGCGATGCTAATGCCTGAATCGGTATTAAATCCCAAAACTCGCAGTGAAAAGACAGCGAGCCACAAATGCATATGAAATAGCCGAAATGATTGGGCAACTTGCAAATCAGCAAGTAAAAATGTATGCATGCGAAACAGCCGAAATGATTGGGCAACTCGCAATAAAAAGCAGCGAGTAAATAAAACAAATAGCCGAAATGATTGGTGTTCAGTTGAAAATATTGCACTTTGGTATAAGTATTTTCCTTACATTTCTTAAATAATAAAAGGTGTTTATTATAAATATTAAACATATTTGGATTTATCTGCAAAATACTATTTACCATATGTTTATATATTATAATTAATATTATGAAGGAAAATATAGGCATTTTATATTTATATAATATTTTGGTAATTGAAAATTTGCATATCATATCAAATATTCTAATCACAATTCTTAAAAGATATAATATCATACAAATGGTTAGAATAATATTTCAAAATATATGCATAATATTTTATTAATTAAAAGATGCATAGCATATCAAATATTCTTAATCATGTTTCTTAAAGATTTATTACCATATAAAGTGCATAGCATATTAAATATTCTTAATCAAGTTTCTTAAAGATTTATTACAATATATAGTAATTAAGATACTCTCTCTAATTTAATAAATAGTACTAACATTATTCATAGAGATATTGTGCAAGATTTAGCTCAGGTCAAGATGTTCAAGATGTCAGGATAAAAAATCTGCCAAAATCATAAAATCAATACTGACAGAGACTCAGAATCCAGGCATGGAAAGTCACCATATTAGGAAGTCACCATATATGATAACTAGTTTTTCTTCTTTGAGGGCTATATAAAGGACCAAGGGCTAAAGTTAGAAGACATCAAGCCGACGAGATCACGAAGTCCAAGACGGCTCACGCATCCAGGCTGATCATCAACTGTTCGTTTACCTCCTTAGAAGAGAAAGAGAAGCAACTAGAAATTGTAATCATTTTCTAAGGATTCAAGTGTAATGAATATTTTTGATTAATAAAGGTAGCTTTCTTTTTCTTATTCTATTTCTTCATAGTTTAATTATGCAATTTCTTTCCATCTCTTTTTCTCCCAACATGCGCAAGTAATTCTCCGCTTGTTAGGATTCGTAGGATTAGGGTAGGCTAATGGATGATGAAAATACCTAAACTCTTTTTACGTCCTATAAAGTTTATGAACTTTATCAAAAGAATCACTAACATCCTAATCGGGCGTGCTAACAATTCTTTGTTAGTTCCTACCGCGATTAGAGATTAGATTAATGATTGTTTTGGTAAAGGCTGGATATGAACGGAGTTCCGTGTCGAGATAAGGGTTAAGAGTGGGATTCCTTTTCCCTCCAGAAACCCTAATCTGCACGCATCACTGTCGTTCTACTTTTAAATCTATTAAAGGATAAAAAGGGCAACTTTTAATTAATCGTCCATAACTACTAAATCCTAACGAACCCTACAAGCCCCCTTATTATATTAACTACATCCCTAAAATAATCTAGATCTATATTTTTGCATTAGTGCTTAACGTAGATCTAGAAACCATTCTACAATATTCTTTTTCCTCCTCTCTTTTTCAACACATCTAAAGTAAGAGTAAAAGATTCAACGTTTCCCTGAGGACGACCCGTACTCATCTCGGTCTAGCTACAGGCGACACCGTTATTGATTGCGGTTAACTACAAAAACACTTTTTCACATAAGTCAAATGGCACCGTTGCCGAGGATACGTGCGTAATTTTTTATTCTTACTATTTGTGTTGAATTCTTAGACGATTCATATCATTATTAAAACAAAACTGCAAATTGCATATTTAACGATTTGTGCGTGAATTTTTGCAAGGAAATCTGGAGTCACAGACTTGAGGAAACAGGAGATCTAGGGTTCCAAACTCCTCTGGTATCTTTCTCAACTCTTTCTCTCTCCTCTCAAATCCAATAAAATCTATTTTCTGCGGGATTCTTTGCAAAATAGCGCCGCTCAAAAAAAATCTTTTTGCAAAAGTTTTGTGATTGGTTTTTGTTTTTGCATATTTTAATACGGACATTAAGGGGCAAAGACCAAATCAAGATTAGGTGGAGATTTCATCACCCTTCCTAAGCCCCACAAATCACAAACCGAGCATCTAGATCAACCCTTCATTAATTTAAAAAATATCTAGATCGGACTCTAAGGACTGTTTTGCTCAATAAGGACAGAAGAAGGTCATGGGTAATCTATCGCTTATCTGCATTACTTTTGTGGTGTCTAGGCAAGTGTGTCTAAGGCAAGTGGTTAGTTAATTAGGACCACTACTTTCGTAGTGGGGAGCCTCCCACTTACCTGGCACTTACCTGGCTACAAGGGTAGTACGGAGGCGGTAGAAGATTGATCCTGCGGCTTGTCCTTTGGAAGTCTAGGAGCGGTCTAGAGACTGGACCTAGGTGACCTTAGTTCTAGGGTTGCTTGTGCATTTTAGAGTGATTTGTCTTGAGTCCCACTTTTTTCAAAACAAACCAATTTTAAAATCACACACACGCTTCCACTTGCACTAAACCCGCTTAGTGCATGCTCGGCTGGACACGGGATCCTAGTGCCCGTCTTGTCCGCGTTCCTGCTATCGACTCCGAGGTCGGTGCTTCTTCATCTTCTTTTCCCCCACCACACACCACGACCGAGATGGACGGCACTCCATCAGAATATAACACCACGCTGCCACCGCCCGTAGATGCGCAGAATCCACCGCGCATCTCTCTCCAAGAGAGATGCTATCCTATCCGTGGTCCTCTTCCCACTTGTCTATCTCTTCCACCAGCTAACAGGGATAATTTTGAAATTAAACCCTACTACATCAATCTGCTGCCCAAATTTCATGGGCTTGAGTCGGAAGACGCGTACGTTTTCATCACCAAATTCGAAAACGTATGCGCAATGATGGGTACTTCACAATTGACTGTCGATGTTATGCGCTTGCGTCTTCTCCCATTCACACTGTGCGACTTGGCAGAAAAATGGCTTTATAATAATGCCGCACACTCTATCACTAATTGGGATGAATTCGTCATAGCATTTCTTAAGAAGTTTTACCCAAACCATAAGACCGCCCGTGTTAGGAGCGAGATCAACCAGTTCACCCAGCTTCCCAATGAACCATTTTGGAAGTGCTTTGAACGTTTCAAGGATCTGCTTGTCCAATGTCCTCATCATGGAATACAAAGATGAGATTTATGTCGAATAATATATGAGGGCATTAATCCAGCGACAAAGCAGATGCTTGAAACAATGTGTCAATGCAATTTCATGTCTAAAGACGACGGTGAAGCTTGGAAATATCTGGAAGACCTTGCTGAACACACTTTGTAGTGGAAAAGCGTAAGACCACCTTCATCTAGGGGAGGTATTCACCAGCTCGATGTTTCCATCGCAGTAAAATCCGAAATGGCAGCGATGCAGAAGAAACTCGATGCTATTGAGAACAAATTTTCATCATTCTTCATAAATCTGGTCACGCTTCCTAAGACCGTCTGTGGTTGCTGTTCGGATCCTTCACACTTAATGGAAGAATGTCCTATGAATGCATCGTTTCAAACTAATGCTGCTTTTCAGCAGCGACCTAGAAACGATCCTTATTCTTCCACGTACAATCAAGGATGGAGGAATCATCCTAACTTTGTTTGGAACCAAAACCAACAAAGCAATTATCAAAGACCTCCTCCACAGCAACCACAACCACAAAGTCAGCTCCCCTTTCAGTCACAAAATTTCCAAAATCCGGCCAACACTTCTACACCACAAGTGGCCGATACTGACAACTCTTCACTTGCACAAACTTTGGATTTGTTCATGAAACATTCCATGCAATTGTCGGCTGAGATGAAGTCTTCTATTGATACCATACAGAAAGACTCTGCCTCCCACGGTGAGAGTATTAAATCAATAGAAAACCAACTTGCACAGTTGAACGCCGCAATGAGTGCGAGAGAGAAAGGGAAACTCCCATCTCAACCCATACATAATCCTGGCCACTCACAAAGTTATAATGTGAGTGTCGTTACTACGTTGAGATCGGGAAAAGTGCTGAATAACCGAGTGGGTGAGCAATGTGATGATAGTGACACCAATGATACCCCAGCTTCTTCTTCTTCCCCTAATTCGTCTAGTCTCTCACCTTCATCCGAGCCTATTCTCCGTTTTCCCCAAGGCTCAAACATTTCGCCAAATCTATCTAAGTCGATTCCCACTCCAGTTTTGGGATCGAATCCGTCCCCACAATCCTCTCCAATGTTGGACCAAACCCTTATTGATAAAGCACCTTATCCAAACAGGTTAAGGGGCAACAAACCAAGTCCACAAATGGAGAAGATTGTGGAAATTTTTAAGCAAGTTAACATAAACATTCCCCTCCTAGATACTATTCAACAAGTTCCGTCCTATGCGAAAATTCTAAAGGACTTGTGCACTAGGAAGAGAAAAGTTCAAGTACCTAAAAAAGTTTTCCTTGCGAGTAATGTGAGCACAGCTTTTACACAACAACTATTCAAGAAACGAAAAGACCCCGGAAGTCCTACAATTTCAATTTCTATTGGGGGTAAAAATATCAATCGTGCTCTACTCGATTTAGGTGCTAGTGTTAACTTGCTTCCGTATTCTGTTTATGAGCAATTAGGGATCGGAGAGTTAAAACCTGCGCATTGCACTCTTCAGATGGCCGATCGATCTATCACCCAACCTAGGGGTGAGCTAGAGGATGTGTTAATCAAAGTCGGGGAATTTATATTTGTTGTGGACTTTATCGTTATAGATACACAACCTGTGGCAAACCCACGCAATCAAATCCCGGTGATACTCGGTCGACCATTTTTGGCTACTTCCAACGCAGTAATCAATTGTAGAAACGCTCTATGACCCTATCCTTTGGAAAGAAGTCAATTGAGCTTAACATTTACAAGTTGGGAAGTGAACCCTCCGAACCCTATGCTCATGTGTGTTCTGTCGAATTAATGGATGTCGACAGCAGCAAATTTGATCAACCTCATGATACTGACTCTTTTCATATGTTGTTATTTGACCCAACCATGTATTCTTCCGGGTCAACATCTAACGCTGATGAGGAACTTTTTATAGAGTCTGACGATCACCCCATTTTTTCTGATGACATTATTCTTCGGGGTATCGACGAAAGCTTTGAGGAAATTTTCGCTGATGAACTCGCATTTTTACAAGACACGGGTGTTGAGATGAATCAACACTAAGATAAAGAAATTGAGCCTCCACCCCTTCTTCTGAACAATCATGATAATACGAGTAATCCATTATTACTATCACTGTGTCGTCTCTCCAAATTGAGACGCAATCCTTTTCCATTACACCTCTTATCACCTCCCCACTTCTTCATGTCGAAAGGTGAAATGTTCTTCCACCAACCTTAGTGCTTCATCGATAAAAATTTTGAATGGTTGGTGTTGACCTTCGGTCTTTGCAAAGCTTGGCATTGACCAATAACCTTGACCCCCTTGTGTGATTTTAAAAGATTAAAATTGTTTAACTCAAGTTTAGGGGGGGTATATTTTGGCTCTTGAAAGAAAATGATTTTTACAAAATTGTGAGCCAAAAATAAGTTTGGGGGAGGATTTTCACTTTCATATATTCTTGCCCCCATTAATAATTTCCTCCCAAGTCTACAGGTTTTTAAGCTTAACGGATGACATCAGTGAGGACACTGCTGTAAAAAGGTTTGGGGAAGGTTTGTGCTTATTTACGCATCAATTTGCATCATACTTTGCATAAGCACAACATTTTCAAAATTTTCAAAAATTTTCTTTTATAAGAAAAGAGTAGAAAGTGAAAAATTACATCCAAAAGATAGGAATAGTTTAAGAAAACCAAGAAAATTAGAAGTTTTCTTAAACGAACTGGTAATAAATAGTTATGAGCTGTTGTCCCAAGGGTTAGTAAGATGAAGGAAGTCACTAATCTGAGGATAAAAATAAGTCTGAAAAATAGTTTCTATTCTGGAAGCCAAACATTTGAATGTTGACACCCTACTATATGCACTTACACACGTCTTGAAACTCGGGATAGTAGAGGATACCTTGAAATGCTCTTGTCTAAAAGCCAAAGTATGAAGCAAATGAAAAAAAAATGAAGAAAATATAAAAATGGTGAAAAGAAAAATGAACATCGGTTTTGTTATCGCCAAGGCAGCAATAAAAAAATATAGCGAGGGTGCTTCATCACCTAGTGCCTTAGACCAACTAGTTTGGGAGTCACTGCTAAGCCTTAGGTAGTGCAAGATGAGGAAAATACTATCACCTAATCTGCAAAGCACATGAGTAATCGGTCGGTTAGTACCTCAAGAAGTATTAACGGTCGCATGAAAATGTGTGAGCAAATCTAAATATTCATCAAGTTAAAAAGTACTGATGTAGATGGACAAGAGTATGATAGCTTGAATTGAATTCTCCGAGTGTATGGATGTCCATTACACACACGTAGGGGTATATGATCGATGTTTGGATGAAAGGTAGGAATGAAGAATAAAGATGATGTTTTATTGAAGGATAATGTGATTTCTAACATCTTTTCATGACTATTAAGATAGAGCTCATAACAACTGAAAAGCTAGTGTAGTTGGAAACTCTTTTTTTCAATGTCTTTCTTTTATGATGCTTATCTTTATATGTAAATTTCACCATTTCACTTTTATTATAGGATTTTTTGGGTGTAATCCGCTGAAAACCCTCAGAAGACAACACTCCTCCTACTAGGGACACCTAGAGGTTTAACGGCTTGTTGCGCGTGCTCAGTGCAATCGTGTTTGCCTACGAAAGTGTGCTATTTAGGTTTTTCTTTTTCTCTTTCTCTTGAATAACTAGTTTGCTCGGAACGATCAAAGTTAAGTTTGGGGGTATTTGTTCAGTTGAAAATATTGCACTTTGGTATAAGTATTTTCCTTACATTTCTTAAATAATAAAAGGTGTTTATTATAAATATTAAACATATTTGGATTTATCTGCAAAATACTATTTACCATATGTTTATATCTTATAATTAATATTATGAAGGAAAATATAGGCATTTTATATTTATATAATATTTTGGTAATTGAAAATTTGCATATCATATCAAATATTCTAATCACAATTCTTAAAAGATATAATATCATACAAATGGTTAGAATAATATTTCAAAATATATGCATAATATTTTATTAATTAAAAGATGCATAGCATATCAAATATTCTTAATCATATTTCTTAAAGATTTATTACCATATAAAGTGCATAGCATATTAAATATTCTTAATCAAGTTTCTTAAAGATTTATTACAATATATAGTAATTAAGATACTCTCTCTAATTTAATAAATAGTACTAACATTATTCATAGAGATATTGTGCAAGATTTAGCTCAGGTCAAGATGTTCAAGATGTCAGGATAAAAAATCTGCCAAAATCATAAAATCAATACTGACAGGGACTCAGAATCCAGGCATGGAAAGTCACCATATTAGGAAGTCACCATATATGATAACTAGTTTTTCTTCTTTGAGGGCTATATAAAGGACCAAGGGCTAAAGTTAGAAGACATCAAATCGACGAGATCACGAAGTCCAAGACGGCTCACGCATCCAGGCTGATCATCAACTGTTCGTTTACCTCCTTAAAAGAGATCGAGAAGCAACTAGAAATTGTAATCATTTTCTAAGGATTCAACTGTAATGAATATTGTTGATTAATAAAGGTAGCTTTCTTTTTCTTATTCTATTTCTTCGTAGTTTAATTATGCAATTTCTTTCCATCTCTTTTTCTCCCAACATGCGCGAGTAATTCTCCGCTTGTTAGGGTTCGTAGGATTAGGGTAGGCTAATGGATGATGAAAATACCTAAACTCTTTTTACGTCCTATAAAGTTTATGAATTTTATCAAAAGAATCATTAACATCCTAATCGGGCGCGCTAACAATTCTTTGTTAGTTCCTACCGCGATTAGAGATTAGATTAATGATTGTTTTGGTAAAGGCTAGATATGAACGGAGTTCCGTGTCGAGATAAGGGTTAAGAGTGGGATTCCTTTTCCCTCCAGAAACCCTAATCTACACGCATCACTGTCGTTCTACTTTTAAATCTATTAAAGGATAAAAAGGGCAACTTTTAATTAATCGTCCATAACTACTAAATCCTAACGAACCCTACAAGCCCCCTTATTATATTAACTACATCCCTAAAATAATCTAGATCTATATTTTTGCATTAGTGCTTAACGTAGATCTAGAAACCATTCTACAATATTCTTTTTCCTCCTCTCTTTTTCAACACATCTAAAGTAAGAGTAAAAGATTCAACGTTTCCCTGAGGACGACCCGTACTCATCTCGGTCTAGATACACGCGACACCGTTATTGATTGCGGTTAACTACAAAAACACTTTTTCACACAAATCAATTGGGCACCGCGAAAAATAGCCGAAATGATTGGTCAATCGCGAATTTCGCGACATAAAAGCTGAAATGATAGAGCATCGCGGAAAGAAAAATATATAAAATGAAATTTTTTGTCCTACAGGCGAGATCACATCGATCCCTGTATACAATCCAGGGGCATAAACAAATAGGGAACCATACCTTCCCACCAGGCTTCATCGAAACAAAGCTAAATCTCAAGGGTTCACAGACATCCTAGAGATCGTCAACAGCGTTCCTCCTCATTCCAGCAGGATTTAGGCGCTATAATCAACCATGGAGCCATGGAAAAGTCCCTACTCCAAATCTCGACGGTTCACAGACAACCTAGAGACCACTTCCATGTTCGTCTCATTACAACAGACGCCACGTCATCCAATGACCCCGTTTCGGAAATACGTCATCCACATGACCCCGTCGCGGAAATACGTCATCCAAATGACCCTGTCGCGGAAATACGTCATCCAAATGACCCCGTCTCGGAAATACGTCATCAACATGACCCCGTCGTGGAAATACGTCATCCAAATGACCCCGTCTCGGAAATACGTCATCAACATGACCCCGTCACGGAAATACGTCATTCAAGTGACCCTGTCTCGGAAATACGTCATCCACATGACCCCGTCGTGGAAATAAGTCATCCAAATGACCCCGTCGCGGAAATACGTCATCCAAAATGACCCCGTCTCAGAAATACGTCATCAACATGACCCTGTCGCCGAAATACATCATCCAAATGACCTCGTCTTGAAAATACGTCATCAACATGACCCCGTCGCGGAAATACGTCATCCAAATGACCCCGTCTCGGAAATACGTCATCCACATGACCCCGTCGCGGAAATACGTCATCCAAATGACCCAGTCTCGGAAATACATCATCAACATGACCCCGTCGCGGAGATACGTCATCCAAATGACCCCGTCTCGAAAATACGTCATCCACATGACCCCGTCGCGGAGATACGTCATCCAAATGACCCCGTCGCGGAAATATGTCATCCACATGACCCCATCGCGGAAATACGTCATCAACATGATCCCGTCGCGGAAATACGTCATCCAAATGACCCCGTCGCGGAAATACGTCATCCACATGACCCCGTCGCGGAAACACGTCAGCCAATGACCCAGTGGAACACGGCAGAAGTCAACCTTGACCCCGTGGGAAACTCCCAGAGCTAACTCCTGACTCCGTGAAATGCGGATAATGGTAACCTCATCAATCACTTACGGGTCCTCTCGACTCGTAAAGAAGAAAACTCTCTTGCGAGATCCTTACGACTCCCAAGAGAAAACACACTTAGGAATCCTCACGATTCCTAAGGAGAAAATACGCCTACGAGATCCTCTCGACTCGTTGGGAGAAAAGACTTTATGAGACCCTCACGGCTCATAAAGTTGAAAAGCCTTAAGCAGCAGATCTGAACATGCTTCCTAAGCCATCACTACCTCTCGAAGAGTTCAAGACGGAATGCTCTCTATCATCTACAGGCTACGCTTGCTAAAGTAACATGCTTGAAACAAAGAAAAGAGAAGAAAACAACAGTAAGGAGAACATTTGATGCACATTCAGTTAAGCGTTCAAAGCATACCCATTCATGCATGTGCAAAAGATTTAGTGCATAAAATAAACGCACGGAAACGAGAAATTTGCTATTCATACTTCAAAAGGTCCTTACAACGATGAAAGCAGCAAACAAAAACATCGTTAAAATGACTACAATGGTAAAACATCAAATCCAGGACATGGATTGAGAAATTCAAAAGTAAGGCCATCTAAAATGTTTCGGGCCTCTCGGGCCATCCTAGTATGCTTCCTCTTACAATCACAGGCATCGGGGTCCTCACTGATGTCCTCCACCCTTCGATAGGCAGCAAGTATTGCCGCCTGTTGAAAAGCTTGATGCAGAAGATCAATAAGATTGGCTCGCCTTTTCTTTGAGATTAGGCCCATCAGATACACCGAGTGCACCTTATCTTCGGCATCATCCAATGCCTTAAGCGGCATGCCAGCATAGAATAGAGGAAGTGCTCTCCAGATCGCTCCCACAATAAGCTTCAAGAGAGAGGAATGACGAGGAAGCAGTCGACCATTGTATGTGTCAAAGCAACCCATGATTTCGACACACTGGGCGTTTGTGAATTCTCGGTTTTGAGAACGACCGAGTACGCGAATGTCTCCATAAGAGATAATCTAGTCGAGATCATACATATGAGCATCCATAACGTCTGAAAAGGAAAATCAGTAAGAGTTAGTGGACAGGCTGATTAAGAAAAAGCTTATTGAAACAGACAAAGGATTTAAACAACTCTTGATATCCCCAAAGAGGAAATAAGTGCTAATTAAATCACTCAATGAATCTAATTCTATGCAATTAAGAAAGGAAATCCTAAAAAGGATTTCGCATTTACCAAAAAGGTTCCTCGGGCTAAGGAGTAAATCTCCCCTTGAGAGCAATGCTCTGTGACAAAATGACACTTGTCAAATCCTAATAATGAAGGAATAAAAATTCCTCAAGTGCCTTACTCTGTAAAAATGATGGAATAACCATCAGAACATTTAAAATAAAGGTTTTAATGAAATAAATTCCAAAATTTATAAACAAACTCTAAGAGTTCTTCATGAGCAAAGCTCTGTTCATTCATGGGCTAAGAAACCCCAGGAAAGAACTCCTTAGATCTATGGGTTCGAGAGAGCAAAGCTCGGTTAATGGAACCCTAAAAGGGTTTTCTTTAGATCAAAGATCTATAGAGAGCAAAGCTCTGGTAATGAAACCCTAAAAGGGCTTTCTTTAGATCAAAAATCTATGAAGAACAAGGCTCTATTAACGGGTGAAACCCTAGATTCTTAAATAATCTTTTAAAAGATTAAATCTTTACCTAGATTTTAGCAAAATTTTGACTCTTGAAAAGTTCTTAATCAAAAGAGCTATGCTCTGAATAAAAATTCTCAAAGGAAGAAGATGAACAGAATCTTCTAAAGGGCCAAGGGTTTATAGGCATAAATAGCTGTTTCAACTTCTGAGTTGATCCAACAGCAGAGATTCTGCCACTGCTGCACTCACGTGTGGGCCACGTGAGCGCAACGGTGGGGGGGCATTTGTTTCCCCCAACCAGAGCAAGGCTCTGTTCAAAATTCAAATTTTAAAATGAAGCAACGCTTCAGATCCAGCGCCCAGTGCGCTGCGCCTTAGGCAACACACCACGTGCAAAGCACGTGTGCACTAGCGCCAAGTGCGCTGCGCTCTGAGCAGCGCACCACGTGCAAAGCACGGGTGCACTAGCGCAATGTGCGCTGCCCTCTGAGCAGCGCACCATGTGTCAAGCACAGATGAGCTAGCACTGGAACAAAAAGCTCCCCACCGTTAGATCAAAGATCTGATAATAATGATAAATCATTAATTAATCAGAATTAAAATTCTGTTAAGGAAAGATTCCTCAAAATCTTTCCAAATAACAAGATTGTGCTCTGTAAATCAGAGCACCGTTGGATCAATGATCCAATGGTAAATAAAAATTACCAAAAGACAGAATAAATTCTGTATGGAAAGATTTATCAATCTTGTTAAAAAACAAGAAGATTGCCTTCTGTAAAACAGAAGCCCTAGGATCAAAGATCCAATGGTGGGGAAACATCCCCAAATCAATCAGAGAAAGATCTCTTTAACTGATTCAACAAATCAGTCTCCCCTATATAAAGGACCCAAGACTTCAAACCTTGAAAAAAAGAACCCCCCATAAACTTTGAGATTTCAGAAAGAAAAGCATAGCTCTCGACAAAAGAAGATTTTTCTTCAAGGTAAAAAGAATGGTGATGAACAAAGAGATGAAATCATCTCATAATTAAAAAGAAGAATTCTCTTCTTAAAAAGATCATAGATCTACAAAGACCAAGGTCTTTTATAAAGAGATCAAAAAGATCTCATCATAAAACAAAGAAGTACTTACTTCTTTCACAGATCATAGATCTATAAGACAAATTGTCTTCACAAAAGAGATCATAAACATCTCATTATAAAATAAAGGGGAAGAGAATAATTCAATTCTCTTAAGGATCATAGATCCATAAAGGCAAAGCCTTTCATCAATACAAGAGATTGAAGTATCTCCTATAAAGTAAGAACTTTTGTTCTTTTGATCTTGAGACAAGTCTCTTCTAAGCGAGAATTTATTTTCCAGATCATAAAATTGATCAAATGCGCTTCTGTGCTCTTGGACTGGCGCTCAGCGCCGAGCGCACCACGTGTCACTCACGAGCGCGCCACTCAACAGTTAGCGCTTTGCACTCTTAAACTAGCGCACTGCGCTCATGGACTGGCGCTTAGTGCCAGGCGCACCACGTGTCCCTCACGTGTGCGCCACTGAACTAATAGCACAATGCGCTCATAAATTAGCGCAATGCACTCATCATCTGGTGCTCAGCGCCAAGCGCGCCACGTGTCACTCACGTGTGCGCTACTCAGAAGAAGCGCAATGCGCTCATCATCTGGCGCTCAGTGCCAAGCGCGCCATATGTCACTCATGTGTGCGCTACTCAGCAGAAGCACACTGAGCTCTTTAACTGGCGCAAAGCGCCAAGCACACCACGTGTCCCTCATGTGGGCGCTGACAGAACATAAATTGTTCTTTAACAAGCCTCAGAGCTATTATAAGTGCTCAACATTAAAAGACAGAAATACTGTCAAAATCCAAATCAATGCTCACCATTAGTAAAAGGGCCAAGCCCAAACAAATGCTCAACAGCCCAAAATAAATGTTAAACATTTTAACTTGAATGGACTTAGCCCAAGATTGGCCATAAGTCCCCAATTCAGATTAACTGAGCCCATATGCTCATTAATCTTTTTTATCTTAGTCCCAAATTGGACTATAAATCTCCCAACCAATATTGGTTCGAGGGTACATCTTTTCACTCCTCTGATATTTGTCGTTGTAATCTTTCAACATCTTCAGAGAGGTGACGGGTCCCGACAACCAGACATTTCATGGACTGTGGGGTCCTTAAACTCACGGACTATGTGTCCTTAATCTCAGACTGTGGGGTCCTTTTAAACCCACGGGCTATGATGTCCTTAACCTCGGACTGTGGGGTCTTTTTAAATCCACGGACTACGATGTCCTTTAACTGGACTGTGGGGTCCCTTTAAACCTACCGACCGCAATGTCTCTAAACTAAACAATAGAGCCCAAATGCTCTTTTGTCGGATCTAAATGATCTCGTTAAGTTGATCTTAGTCTAAAAATTATACTAACGTATCCTTAACAAATGTTTAAGTTGATCTTAGTCCCAAATGAGACTAACGTATCCTTAAACGCAACCCCAAACCCAAATCTAAGAAGATACGGATTTGGACTAATCCAAGTCCTACGGGCGACAAAATAAATTAGTTTCCGTATACAATCCATGAGCAACCAAAAACAAAACAAACACACACAACACGAAATGACCATCTGGAGAAGGAGAAAGTTGTTACCGCTATGCGGTAGCGTAATTAACTGCAGGGGCCACGCCTGCAGGGAAGAGCGTCCCCACAATCAAAAACCCCTCAAAAGAGGGGGAATCTGACGAAGTCTGCTACATCGGCCGCATCTGTTTAAACCTTCAATACACAGTGCCATAAATTAACTTGGTATCTTCGGAGAGGTGGACGGATAGCACCAAATAGCATCTGCCCTCGGAATTCAGGCCCTGACGTCCCAACGTCCCCGTCGCGTCTTTCAGCGGGGAACAAAATCCATAACCACAAGACGTCGGTGGCACTAGCTGTACGTAACGTTACCAAGATATCTGTCGAAAGGAAAATCGACAAGCAAGCTCATCCGTACCCCTACTGAGCCTATAAGTGACAATCTTTGTGCAGTCCGGTCTCTTCGTCCGATAGTGTCGCATACCGGGTCTAGGGGGTAGAAGCCGTCAAACCCCTAATAACCCAATAAGTTGTGCCGATGTCAAGTTCATGACCAACCGAGAAACTACTGATCACCCTTATCAGTAAATTTCATCTGCCCTGGTCATGGACTTATGGTGATGGCCAACCGTGTACAGCGCGATATCTACTCTCTATATCGGGAAAAATGAATCTCTTCTAGCGCTTACTGCCTCCATGTGCTTCGGGATTGTACCCAACTAAAACATGTTCGCACGACTCTTTAAAACCGTGCTAAGGTAGTAATCTAAGTACAGTGGGAACACATATGAAACAAATGACGATTTCAGGTCTACAGACTACCTGCACTCATGTCATCAGAGAACTGTTGTCTGACGATAGGCATAATACCATCTAGGAGTTCTCGGTGTGTCCGTTCAGTTTACTCATTTTCTAATGAGCATTTGTATATAATCTTTGGTGTCAAACACCAATGGTTGTGAGACCGGCCATCGCCCCTCGTCGGGATCAAGAAACGTATACACTAATCTACTCGGAAATATCGATGCCCAATCTCAATATTTCCACGACTAGGAACATTTAAGAATGTGCTTATGAACTATTCAGCTCTCACCAGTATGATCGCCATCATAATCCTGATATTCAAGTAAGGATCCTACGGGCTTTATCATTATGTATTAGTGACACGTAATAATAAGTAATACATATACACATTAATGATAAAGACAAACCAGATAGTGTATTATCATCTCGAGCAAGACTGTTCTTCTTGTATAGATCCTCCTTCAATTACAATAATTGCCTTCCTGCAATTACAATAATTTTCTTGAGGACACTATATCCAACACTTATAACTAAATACTCTATTCGATAAAACCGCCATTTCTCTCTTGTTCTTCATCTTCCTCTTTTTCTTGATCTAGACCTTATACGTAGGACAATCAAAGAACTTTCCTCCATTTGTTTTCAGTTTTCCACTTACACGAAACCTGCAATTAAACCCACATTCTCATTCCGCTATTTTATGGCTAGAGAAGGTTAAGGAAAAAGAATCATATTTCATTGCAAGCTGTAAGATTTGAATAGCAATTCTTAAACCCAAATTTTGAATTATGGCTCTAATTGGGAATTTTAGATGAAGAAGAATGGGTTGGAAGGTTTTAATATCCCTAGCTTGACTTTCTCCGTTAACTGGCTAACGGAATGAGGAAAAAGGGCTAGTTGACGGGCGTTAAGAATAACTTCAAACTTTATGGAGTAATAAGTAATTACCAAGTTTGAGGGGGTTTAGTAATTAGCCGTGTTTTGGGGGTGTTTAAGTAAAAAAACCTTGTTCTTTTTTTTGCTTTTCGTGCTTGGGCGCGTGGGGGTGGGGGTGAGGGGTTAAATTATGGTAAATGCCCTAGCTTTTGCCCAGATAGCAAGGAATACCATATCTTTCTACAACCTGAACTTTTCCCCCTCGACTTTAATTTATTGGGTTTTTTTTTGAAATATTAATATTTTAAAAATAAATTATTAAAATAGAGGGTGTTAAATTAAAATTACAAGAATAGAGTGGTTTGCCACCCTACCCCTCCCCTCCCCTCCCCTCCCCCCCCCCGAATAGGGGGCGGGTTCCCAGAACCCGCCCCCTATACATTTGTATAGGGGGCGGGTTCCCAGAACCCGCCCCATATATTTTTTTATTTTTTTTAATTATTTATTATATAAATTTAATTATAATTATATAATTATAAATATAATTATAATTATAATATGATTATTATTATAATTATAATTATAATTATAATTATAATTCTTTAAAAAAAACAAAAGTAAATAAACGAAAAAAATATTTAAATAAAATAATAAAATAATAAAATTTCACTATATAAATGTTTTTTACAGAATGAATCCGTCAAAATTTACAATACCAAAAAATCATATCCGATTTCTATCTCGACGGTCAAATTTATAATATCAAAATGAATCCGTCAAATTTACAATATTAAAAAATCCTATTTGTTTGTAAAATGTAAATACTATCGTTTTCCTTTTCCTTTTCCCTTATGAAATTCGAGGAGGCTTGACATAAGTCTATGCCTCCTGGGATGACTGGAGGAACCATCTGTTTCTTGGGTAGATGGCGGCGGCGGCGTCTGCTCTTCTGCTTCAGGTTCGGGTTCTGCTTCAGTTTCGTCTTCAGCAGCGTCTTGGACAGGCTGTTGATCCGCAAATGCTGAACCTGAATGTAGGACAGGTGTCGGATATGTGCTGCCTCCCAACAACTCTACGTAGGACGCTAAATCCGTGTCCCAACTGGGCAGTTGTAGCGAAGAACCTGTCCCGGTTTCATGCGGCTGATGTTGCACAAAATCTTGGCCCCATGGCTGCGCAAATCCTGACCCCCAAGGTTGCTGTTGTTGCGCAAAACCTGACCCCCAAGACGGCTATTCTGCAAAACCTGACCCCCAAGACTGGTGTTGTTTGCGCTTGTCCAGTATGCCAGGGTTGCTGCTAACGGTATGGTGATCCAAACCACCGATCCTGTTGCGCTGGATCTCCATGATGCTGCGGCTCTGGTGCCGGGTCATACTGCGGCTGCGGTGCCGGTTCATACTGCGGCTCCGGTGCAGGCTCATACTGCGGCTCCGGTGCCGGCTGATACTGCTGCTCTAGTGCCGGCGATAAATGTTGAGAAATATTATATGAACCGAATACACCACCAATTAATTGGTCTACATTTGAAAATCGAGCCTGAGATGCCGGACCAGCATCAGTCGGGTATAGTTCCTGCACCATTGTTTGTACAAGATGCAACCCACGAGCCTGTCGTTACATTAGAAATAAGAAATAAGTATTGACTCATACCGTCGGATGTTAAAAAGTAATATAATATAAAGAATTCAACTTACCAAATCTCGTTCCATATGGCCTCTAGGCTCGTACCGCGAGATGTTTGGAAAGTTGTTGGGGGGAGCAGAAAGATATCTTATGGTGACACGCTTATACCACTGTAGATATGCTTTGGTAGCGTCGGTGGCTGTTTGGTCACCTATTTGCTGTAAGGCAATACTATGCTGCCTATCCTCCCATCTCAGCAAATATTGATGATGATGCTCCCTCCAATCACGCTCCGTCTTTCCTCCTCGCATGTCTCCCTCTATTATCATAGGCGAAGGCGGCGGGACAGGAATATGTTGCGATCTATCAAACTGTCGCAACACCCGGTCCGGGAGGTGCATGACAACGACATTAATGCAGAGGAGTGGGCATCGATCCCGCCAAACCGGCTCTCCTTCGATACAGATGCCGGGTAAGCGTTGTAGACGATCTGCTGTATAAGGCGTCCACAGGAACTGCGCAAATAACATAGTAAAAAAATTGTGATTAAGGTATTTCAAAATTGTAAAACAAATTTAATTACCTAAGTTATGGTTACCTGAGTCGCCTCCATGCGATCCAACTCATCTCTATAGTACTTAAGTACTCGACGAGGAGCCTTATACGCTTTCTTTCCATTCCACCAACAGCCGAGCGGCTTTCCAGGGATATCCAAACCAGTTATTTTAATATTCTCCGGTCTTCCTATATACATATGCTCCCATGACCAGATCTATAAATAAAGTTTCAGATTATAAGAGAAAAAACCAATATTACAATTTTGCAAAATTCTAGCTGTGAAAAATAAGGAATTTACCTGAAGTTATGTAATGCATCCACAAATTTTATTCTTCGTAGGAGCACATGCCTTATCGAGTTCCTTATAAAAAAAGGCCAGGACCCCTGCTCCCCAAGTATATTGGCCACACACATCAAAGTCCGTTAGGAAGTCAAGATATAACGGATGAACATGTGTTGCTGATTGGTCCGGCATCAACCAAGAACCGATCATGTACAGAATGTAGGCACGTGCATGTCTATCTAAGACTTCATCGGTGGCTTCATCAGGGATATTACTAAATGTATCTTTTAGCCAATTTAAACTGATCTTATACCCCTTACTGTAGCCTCCTGGTGCCTGATATTAGCATTTATTTTGAAATATTAAAGCTAGAAATAATATACAACATAAAATAGGTACACTAAAGAGGGGATTCAGAATGAAATTTTTTACCTGTCCGAGAACAGACTCGGCATATGGATCCCAGTATGGGTGGTCGGTATCTGGACCAACAATTTTTCCTCCGACCAACCCAAGCCCATTGACCCGTAAACCGAGTGAGAGGCCAATATCCTGGAGTGTGATTGTGGCCTCACCCCATCTTAGATGAAATGTGTGGGTCTCTTTTCTCCAGCGCTCAACCAAAGAGGTAACGAGGGCGTGGTCGATTTGGATATGACGAATCAACGAAGCTTCATAAAATCCGGCCCGTCTAAGCCGCTGGTTTATTCGTTGGTCGCTAACTATCCTTTTGTCTGAGCTGTGGATGACGACGGTGAGATTATCTCTATCCTGCAAAATTAAATAATGTTATTTTCAACTATTAGAATTAAAAGAAAGGGGTAATTAAAAAAAATTAACTAAGTTTAGAATATTTCCTCCCCGTGTAATATATTAAACGATCTGTGTTCGTTTTGATGAACGAGCAGAGATTTATCGAGTGATTGATTCTCCATTGAAATACACTGGAGCAGAGATTAGATGAAATTTGAAATGCACTGGAGCAGAGATTAGATGAAATGCACTGGAGGGGGGTTGGGTTTTATAGTGAAGGGTGGACGGGTTCTAGGAACCCGCTACAGTATTGGTTGTCAAATCAGTTGAAGAGGGCGGGTTCCAGGAACCCGCCCTCTTCAATAATTATATGAATGGTGTCAAATCAGTTTGGTTTTTCTGTTCACAAAGGAAGAGGGCGGGTTCCAGGAACCCTCCCTCTTCAATAATTTTGTTTTTTATATATTTTTGTAAAGGTGTCTTATCAAATCAGTTCCTTTTAATATATTTATTTAAAACGTGAGTCTGTTGGGTTATTAAAGAGGGCGGGTTATTAGATCCCACCCTCTTTAATAATTATATGAATGGTCACATCAGTTTTTTTTGTCCATTGTCAGAAGTACATCAGAAGGAAGAGGGCGGGTTATTAAAACTCGCCCTCTTCAATAATTATTCGTGTCACTTGTCCCATCGTACACTGTGTATTATGCCAGTGTTGTCCCATCATATCCATCGTACACTGTGTGTTATGCCAGTGTTGTCATATCGTGTCTGTGTGTCTGATTAAGTAAGAGGGCGGATTGTTAGAACCCGCCCTTTTCAATATCTTGCCGGCCCTCATATCCTATAAATAGCTCTCCGCTATACATTTCACTACCCATTTCATCTCTGTCAAATTTTCTTCTGTACAAGTCACTATCCATTTACGCTCGATCAGTTTTTCTCCGCTATCAATTTTGTGTAAGTGTAGAGTTTTAGAAGAAGGTCAAGTTCAGTACCATAGTCTGCCAGGAGGAGCTACTGGATAGGATCAAGACGGAACAGTTCACAAAGTATTGGAAGCAAGCAATCTTTTCTAGACGGAACATTATTAATAAAAAAACTTTTAAAAAAAAATATACAAGATTATCAAACTGTTAATTGTAGGAATTAATAATTTAAAAGAAAAATATTTAATTACACTTCTATGAGTTTACTTTTTTACAGATAAATTAACTGTAATAGTAATGATTTTGGTTAGAAATGATTGGATCTAAAACAATACAGAGGAATAAATGGCAATTTTGGCATAAAAGAAAGTTTTTTGCAATTTCAACGCTTCATAAAAAATATAACTGTTTTTGTGCAGGATTATGTCCTCCCCAAGTTTATTTATTGTATCTAAATACGATGGTCAGGTTATCACAAGTGCACAAGGTCCCGAGTATATAGGCGGGTCCGCACGAATCATGCGATTGGAAGCATCAACGACTTATGATGAACTAGAGAATAAAGTGTTCAAAATTATGAAATACGATCCCCGTGAAAGTAGGGTTAAGTTAAGTTGTATATGGCCTATGTTCAGTGGAAATGCATTGGTTGAAATTATAGACGATGCATCAATATCTTCGATGATAGATTTCGGTCTCTCAAACACCCAGCATTCTTTTGAACTTTTGGTTCAGAAGGAGCAATTGGAAGTATCAGATGCCCCTCCAACGGGTAATTTTAATGGTAATGCTGGAGATAGTTCCTGGGGGTACGGTCACATGGTTAACGATGATACCGTCAGTGTCAGTGGATATGACTATATACAACATTATTCAAACCTTCAAACTCATGGGTAAATATTTTATAAACCCATATTCAAACATTTTAGTAATACCAAGATACTACTATTCAAACATTTTATAAATCCATAAATTCAGGTTCTCCCAGTCGACCGCTGCAGTTATATGCATCCCAGAAGAACAACAAGGATTACCATACACAACTTTCCATAGGTAAATAAATCTGAAACAAGTGATGATTTAGTTATGAAAATATTAAGGTATGGGATGCTCGTAGAAAGGCTTTATAATATTATAATAACAATTTATATACTAAACGCAGATTTCCCCACACCTCCGCATCATTCCAACACGATCCAAATAGCGCATTCTAAGCATGTCCGTCCACATCTTTCCGGTCTTCTCATCCCGAACCATCCACATTACACCGACCATAACCATCATATATTGCACCCGAGCCTTATGTTGCAACGGGTGATATTGATATGTGTGGCAGTGATGATGATAAAATCGGTGCAGGTCATCAGGGGGAGGATAGCGTGGAATATGCCGCTGGATTGAATGAGGTAGCATTCTTTGATGGTATGGTTGCGAATAACGATTTTGTCGAACTAGAAGATCCCGGCCTCGATCCGCAGGAAGATGATGGTTGGGTAGACTCAGCCGTGGCAGAAGTAAATACGGCATCCTATTTGGACGCAACAGCAGCAAGCGAAGATTGCATCAGTGTCGAGGATTTGTTTAGGAAAAAGGAGATCTTATTTGTAAGCTGAAGTCGTGGTCTATTTAGCAAAACGTTACATTTAAAACCGAAGAGTCAAATAAGACGTACTATACGGTGGTATGTACGAAAGCTCCTGAATGTCAGTGGAGATTGCATGCATATTGTTCCAAAAGAGCCAAAGCTTGGAAGGTCACGGCCTACAACCAAGAACATACTTGAATCAATTCTATTATGTTACAAGATTACCGGAATTGCACTTCATCTTACATTTGCTTGCTAATCATGCCACTAATCCATACAGATGTGGCGATGACTTCCCGAGAGATACGGCTCTTGGTTAGCGGAGAGCATAAAATTCAGATTTCGTATGTGAAGGCATGGGATGTTTGTAAAAAGGCTTTACGCAAGATATTTGGGGACTGGGAAAGCTCGTACAACTCACTAGGCGCTTTTATGGAAGCCATGAAAGCATCAAATCCGGAGACCGTATACCGGTTAAAAACCACAGAAACAGACGTCGAAGGCTCTGTCAGGTTTCAAAGAATTTTCTGGTGTTTTGGTCCATGTGCGGCTGGTTTCACACACTGTCGGCCGGTATTGTGCATTGATGGTACGTATCTATACGGTAAGTACAGAGGCTGCATGTTAATTGCTACATGTGTTGATACTAATAACGGTATATTTCCGTTAGGATTTTCTATTGTCGAGGGTGAAAATACATCATCCTGGTCATGGTATTTCCGTCAACTCAAAAATATCCCATTTGTTCTTCATAGAACAGATTTATGCATCATATCTGATAGACATCTGGGAATACTTGCTGCAATGAGATCTGTATTTCCGACGACCCCACATAGGTTTTGCCTACGACACTTCAGGCAAAATTTTGATCGAAAATTTAAAAATTCGGATCTACATAAGCTTATGTACAGAGCCGGTGAAACGCCTGACCCTAATGTTCACGACATATACATGACGAAAATTAGGGAGATGGGTCAAGCCGCGAAAGCGTGGTTAGATGAGTATCCAGTACGCATGCGGTCACAAGCACATGATGATGGGTGCAGATATCTACTAATGACGACTAATATGTCTGAAAGCTTCAACGGAGTCCTTAAAGGGGTTAGAGGCTTACCGATACAGGGGTTGATTGTTCGAACATTTTTCCGGATGAATACTTATTTTGTGCACAGAAGAGAAAAGTCCTTGGCGATGGAGACTCCGCTCACAGCGTATTACGAAGATATCTTTCGGAAAAGAGAACGCCGAGCACAATACTACAGATCCGTAAGGTTTGACACGGCGGAGTTTCAGGTAACGGGCGGTAATGGGAATCAATATACCGTGAACTTTAGAGATGAAATGCTCTCTTCGTGTATATGTGGTCTTTTCCAGCAACTACATTTATCTTGTGCCCACGCAATTGCTGCTGCGAGCAGCATGCATAACTCACATTACAATTTTGCTTCTCATTACTATACAGTTTCCAATTACCAAGGCGCATACGATCCAAAATTTCATCCTATACCAGACAGTCGCTATTGGCACTATTATACTGCCAACAGACAAACACCGACTGTATTACCGCCGGAAAAAAATATAAGGCCCGGAAGACCTAAGGTGCGTCGAGATCGAATGACAATGGATGCCGATCCTCAGCAAAGGCAAGCCAGATGTAGCCTATGCAAACAACCAGGCCATTATAGGACCAGATGTCCAGCACAGTCATCAGGGGCGGGATCTTCAGGATCGTGACAAGTGCACTCAGATTTTTTTGTATTATAAATTTGACGGATTCATTTTGTTATTATAAATTTGACCGTCGATATAGAATTTACATTTTACAAACAGATAGGATTTTTTTGTATTGTAAATTTTGACGGATTCATTCTGTAAAAAATATTGATATAATGAAATTTTAATATTTTTTTCAAATTTTTTTTCGTTTATTTATTTTTTAAAAAATTTTAAAATAATTATAATTATAATTAAAATCAAAATCAAAATTATATTTATAATTATTATTATATAATTAATAATTAATAATTAATAATTAAAAGGGGGGGTTCTTGGAACCCCGCCCCCTACTCTGGGGTGGGGTGTGGGGGGGAGCAAACCGCCCTATTTTACGAGTTTTAAAAGATTCCCCCCTCTTTAAATAATTTATTTTTAAAATAATAATATTTCAAAAAAAACCCTAATTTATTCCTAAAACAAGAAAGAGGGAAAAATATATTTTTAATTAAATATTTAAATGAAAAACATTTTGTAACTAAATCAAAGCTGAGGGGGTTTTAAAAAATTAGGAGTATTTTCTGATGTTAGTGTGCATCATGCAAGTTAGCACTTTTTTCCTTTCTGGTTAATGCACATACTTCTTTGGAGCAATGAATTTTTTTGGGTAAATTGTCACATAGCCCCCTGTCTTGTTCAAACTTTGTAAGAACCCTTGGCTTTTTGCTCTTGTTAAAACAAACCCCTGGGCCAATCAAAACCCTGCATATCAATTGCCTGTAATATCAAAGCAGTTGTAGTTGCCGGAAATATCTAAACAGATGCTTGTAATAGCTAAGTAGTTACTTGTAATATCTTAGTAGTTGACTGTAATATCCAAGCAGTTGATAAGGCCTAAATGAAATACAACCCATGGTTTTTTCACAAAGTTTTAGAACAGCAGGCCCTATCTAACAATTTCGAAAATTATAGCGTATTTTAGACAGCTCCCGAGCTGGTTGGGGGCTTTTTGACAATTTACCCAATAGTTTTTTGCTTTTACTACATAATTCTTATAAGAAAAATGACTGAATCCAAGGAAATATGAATTACACCAAGATTAGAAATAGATTCACTCAATTTTTTAAATAAGTTTCTTTATGACGAGAATAAATGGATTGCCAACATTATTATTATAAATTATAAAAAATCTCATGCACCTGTTTTTTATGCAACTCCTACGCAATAATGCAACTCATACACAATAAGAAAATAAAAAATGATAGAGACAATGGATATTATCCATATGTAGGAGTTGCTTAGGGGGTGTTATTGAATTTGGATTCTAATGTACGAGTTGGACAATTGTCATTATCAGACAATTTTTTGGATTTGGGTTTGGACTCTGACTTACGTGCGAGATTTGGGTTTGGACCCGGACTTACGTGCTGGACTAGGGTTTGGACCCGGACTTACGTGCTGGACTTGAATTTGGATTTAGATTTTTCGTATGTACTTATTTAAGTTATTGCATAATTTGTATTATGACTTTTATTTCTACGGGGTATTTTAAGAAATAATTTTTTTTATTATTTATTCTTATAAATGTGTAAAATCTATGAAAATGAATTAACTATTGTTTTTAATATTTTAATAAATAATTGTTTTAAAAAAATTATTAAGAGCAGACAACAAAGCTCATTATTATTAATAAGCACTTACTAACCTAAAATTTTAAAATGTGTATTCACTCGATATTGTTTTTTTATCTAAGAAAAATATAAACATAATGTTTTACTTATCAGGGAGTAAAATATATGCATATAGTTTTTCGGGTTCCGACAAGAGAGCGAAACGATTGACCCAAGGACGGACCGAGTGGCGCATAGGCCCCGCCGATTGAGGGCACACCTCGCCTCGTCAAGTCAGTGAAGTGCAGTGGAACGAATAGGAAAGTGAACGAAGTGGACGATTGAGTAAATGATTGGGCACCGCGATAAAACAGCCGAAATGATTGGGCAATCACGACTTTCGCGATATAAAAAGCTGAAATGATAGAGCATCGCGGAAAGAAATAAAAAAAATGATGAAACTTTTGTCCTGCAGATGAGTCCACATCAACCTCTGTATACAATCCATAGGCATAAACGAAAAGGGAACCATGTTTTCCCACCGGGCTCTGTCAAAAGAAGAGCCAAATCTCGACGGCAGTCCAAGTACTGAATATTGACTTTAGCCCAAAGGAGCACACAAAATATCTAAGAAAGGCTAGGTGATGCATACAGCAGTATCGAGATCACAATTAGGGCTTCTCATCTGTTTCCTTCTCCTTGCTGGGTTCCTAGCTAACGTGGTAGCTCGCAAAGATCCAGTCTGGCTAATACATTAAAAAAATCCAAAGAGAAAAGATAAAATATTGTAAGTAATCAATATGAAAATAATAAAAATTAACACAAAATAAGAAATGCAATCTTCTATAAAAGGAACTGTAATGAATAATTTAATAAACAAGTTTGACGCCAAAACAATTTTCTACGGTTTCATAAAAAGTGATGAAATATAATCTAATTAATTAAAATATAAATAAAAATAAGACTAGATGCAGAAATAAAAACGATTCTAGAATTTTATTAAAAAATTGCAATTTATAATCTAATCAATCAAAACATAGATAAGAATGAGATGAGATCAAGGGGGAAAAAATATCTTTATAGAGTTCCATGAAGAAGTTTAAAAAATATAATATAATCAAACAAAATATAAATAAAAATAAGATGATATCAAGATAAAAAGGGGGGAAGGACTTTTGTGTTTAAAAAAGTTCATGAAGATGGAGATGTCTCAAAGTCCAAATATAAAAAAGTCTCGACATTTTTTCCATGCACTTGGGGTCTGACGATTTCCCGAGCTTCACTCTTTAAAGGTAGTTAGTACTTCGTCACCAGAAGAACTCGCGGGAAATTGGCATTGAGGACCGTTCGTTCAATTTTTGTAGTTTTGCTTCATATATTTGTACTTGAAATCTGGACCTTTGGAGTCCACTCCAAATCCGAGTCCAATAAACCAATAACACAAAATTTTGAAACCCAAATCCGAGTACAAAACAAAAAACGCTCCACTTTAAAATTCAAATCCGAGTCCAAAACAAACAATGCTAGATTTTAAAATCCAAAACCAGTAACACAATAAAATACAGTCCAAATAAAAGTCCAAATCCAATCAAAGAATCCTAGACCAATAACGTGTTGTATAGGAACACTGTACTCTTTATTAGAAAAACTTGCCCATTGTTTGTTTATTTTTCCATTTACAGCTAAATTTTTATTTTGAAATTTCTTGCTACACAAATATTAAATATAAAATATTTTAATGTAATGAATGCAATCAAATTTAAAAAAAGAAGATGACGGTAATATTTTGAATTACAAAGAAATACAGACGTTTAATGAAAAGCATAACAGTCCAACTTTTCATACATAACATGCATCTTCATGGAATGAAATATAGTAAATTGTTATACCCATAAAAGTGATGGAAATTCGACACGATTTAGCATTTTTTCAATGGTTTGTAGGGACACAACAACAAGACATCATCCCAAACTTCTTGGTAGGCTATATGAATTTCTTTTTTCCCCTTTCCATTCCGTTTTATCAGAAAATAAATCTATTTATAAGAAATCTGATACAATAAGAAAAACATTGAGATGGTTCGAGCATATACAGCAGATGCCCATAAATGCTCTAGTTAGAAGAGGTGGTATAGTTGCAAAGTTACCAATGCAAATGATAGCACAACATAGTTCCAATGAGACACAAAACTGGAAGAAAACAGCAATTTCTCTTCAAAGCAAGTTGCACATCCAGAATGAAATCACACTTGGAAGCAAAACAGAAAACCAAATAGTTTCGGCTGCTGGGTCAAATGCTCGGAATGTTACATTTAACTCATTTCCTCAGTAAATAGTTCAACTAGATACAAATGAATATCAACTCAAGAAGTTTGCTAAATCTATCACATTGCACCACACTCTGCATATCTATCAAAAACACTCCCTAAATCAATATATAAACAAACAATGTGCAACAAATAAATTACATCAAACTACAACAACAAAACCGACCGTGAACTATGTCGAGCAGTGTTCCTCCCAGGTCCAAGCCCTAGCCCTGAGCCCGACGGGCCCCCCTCGCTCTTTTTGTTATCACAGCACTTAGAATTTCTCGAGGTTTTTACATCGACACAAGCATGGCTATTTCCGTTGGGAGTATGCAAAATAGCCGAAGAATTTGATCGGGCCATTTGAATGAGCCCTAAGTCTGCCGAGTTTTCGGGAGTTTGTTCAGGTAGCTCTATATCTTCATTGTAGCCGTTGATTAAGAAATCCGAGCAGTTCTTGTGGATGCCGTGATCATATGGATTTCTGAAACGGCCTCCTGGGCCTCTGAGGTAGCTGTAACGGAGGGCATTCGCCATTTCGTTTGTCGTGATATTTCGTGATATCTGAAGGAAATGGAAATAACAATATTTAGTGGTAGGATGATAGAAACTTTGGCCGAGTTCTCAGCACATGCTCTGCACGTACAGCAAAAACATGGGAATGGAAAAAAATCAAATTTGTGACCACCATTTAGGAGATAAAATTGGAGATGATGGAGCATGAAGAACAAGATGTAGATAGAAACGAACATTGATGGAGGCAGTCAAAAAATGAGAGATGTAAATTGTCGACTTTCCTATCAGTTCACCTTATGCAGGAATAACTACTCAATCCTATCGGTTTTCCTTACGCAGGATATAAATAATCTTGTAATGCTACTAGGTATGGAATGAAGCATGATTGGTTAACATGTCAACTTCAATATTAAAATCATTAGAAAACAGCTGAGAGTTCACCCAACCACATAAAACCATTGCCCACTCGAAATCCAACTCAATATATTCATTCATCAACCAACAAATTTGGTTGTTCCTTGAAAATGCCAACTTTAGTGTTCTGAAATGAAAATGATCAACACTTGGGAACAAAAGTCCCAAAAAAATTACATCTATAACGTTAAAACAGCATACCTGTGATGCCTGTACTGCAGCAAGTACTGCAACTCCAAAGAAAAGAAAGAAATCGGCCATCAGGAAGGACACGGCTCCTGGACTATGAGTAAGAGCATGGCTCATCCATGCTCCAAAAGATGTCGGAGCCGTTGGGTCCGTCTTCATTCCTACAGCATTTTGTTCTTTATCAGTGCAAATGAAGCAAATATGAAAATTAGCTGATTCCTCTTTTAATAAGAAATAATGGCAAATTTGATGAAGGAAAAAAATTTGAACTCAGTTTTTTTTTCTACAAAACACCATTGAACTTCGAAGAGTACAAACACCGCCACTGGCATGGTGTTTAAGTGCAACTTTTGGATAGTGTTTTCTGTAAACTTAAAGACATTTTGAATGTCCAAGGGTGCTTAATGCAATTTGTATGCATTAATGGTGTTCTATGAAAACAGGAAAGATTCGGTGGTGCTTTATGTAATTTACCCAAGAAATAATAAAGTGGAAAAGTTTGAACATACTTATAATGGTTGCAACACCGGTTATCACCATTGCAAATACCTCTAGAGCCAGAAACATGAAGAATTCCCATTTATTTCTCTGCAGTAACAGATACTTATTGATGAACTGGGTAAATAGGGAATAACAAGACGAAAAGAGAGAGGATAACATCAGGAACAAGGTTCAGGTTGTAAAAGTCAACGCACCTTCCCAATACAATTTGATACCCATGGGCAGTGATGATCGAACTGCTCGACACAACGATCACATGTGGAGCAATGCTTAGCACGAAGAGGCCTCACTATCTAAAAGTAATAAATAAGTTGGATGAGAAAAATTCAGGAGTTCATATGTCAGAGAGAGATGTGCTAAATTGATGGATGAGATATTAGGTGAAAAGTTCTATGATCATCTTTATTTTAAATGCTAATTGGCTTACCATTTTACAAATATGATAATTGATGGGTTATCTATTAGGCGAATAATCTATGTTCTTCCTTTGTTTATGCTAATTGGGCCTCACCATCTGATTACCAATCGGGGTATGCAAAAGTGTTCAATTTTTATAAGATTCAAAGCTGTGGTATCATTTTTACTGATAAACTTCAGAATATAGATTACCTGCAAACACAATATATGTAAAAGAAACAAAGTGATACCTTGCATGTAGCACAAAGCTGGGACCAATTTCCATCAAGCAATGCAGGGTCATTCAATTCCATCTTTAATAATGGTTCCTGCAAAGATGGAAGTGAAAATTAATTAACTTGCAAATATCAACAAATTGCGCAGATGTATTTTGAATACATAGCTGAATTAAACATCCTTGTTAAAACGGGGTTGTGGTGCAGCAGGAACATTAAGATGCTATCAGGGCCATCCAGGTTTAAATCTCACTGGATGTTCATTTCTAAAAAAAATAATGCTGCAGCTCATGTATGTGCAACTGAATTCAGTGAAACTTGCGTATATGTTATTTGTCGAAGAATGTTTGACGGCAGAGGAGTGATGTTGTTCAAATTAAAATATATACAAGATTTTTGGTTGCAGAACTCCAATTACCTGAAAGAAAACAGAGTATACATTACCACTGTAGAAATTCCTATAGCGGCAGGACACATGGCAATAAATTATTCGTTGATCCATGTGCATGGATCTTTTGCAAATCCAAGAATCATTAAAGTGAGAATATAAAAGGTGAAGTTATAAACAGTGATCCGCCACGTGTCCCGCCACTGCCCACTGTATACACCCGCATCAACTAAAAAGGCAAAAAAATGGAAAACAATAACAATACACCATCAAGAACATGTAATCTGTTATAACTCAAAACTGTAAAAATAGCTGTAAGGTAAATTTTGCTGTACAAATGATCCAGAAGTAAAATAGTGACATTATATTGCGATAGAAAGTAAACGAAAATGGAAGTAAACTAATTCAGAGAGGAATTATTGCAACTTACATCATCCCTGAGATTCTGGGAACCACGAATGTCTGTTTTAATATAACCAGGATCCTTCCTGTAATAAATAACCAGAAGTGTTGGAATGAAAACGAAGTACTGGATCATAGAGTTGGAATGAAAACAAAGTACTGGATCATAGACAAGACAACTCAAATATAAATTAAGTTATACGAGAGAGAGTGGCTTTTTCGACAACTAATCTGTCAATTGTTATGTTCGTAGGCTTTAAAGGAGCACATTTAAACATTGTCCAATGTTGATAGTGGAAGGCAAACTTGTATAGCTTGAAACTTAAAGACTTTCCTTTTTAATAGCAAAACTGAGGAAATAATGTAAAATGTACTGGTTTCGCACAATAACAGATACAAAACTGAGGAAATAATGTAAAATGTACTGCTTTCGCACAATTACTGCTTGCATGCATCATAAAGAAACCAATTAACTTATAAGCATGCACCTATATCCCTAAAAATTTAAAAAGAAATCACAAAAAGAACAAGCCTTTAATCTATACCTGCTACACTTATAAAACATATAAAGTCCAACAGTTGCCAGGAAAACCCCTGACCAGGCAAACAGCCCAAAACCAGCCGTCAACTTTGGAAAATATGACGCTGCATACCAAAGCCAAAAATAAAAATTAGCAAATCACACATTGTGTCAGCTTAAAGGGCGCTTCTACTCAAGGGGAAAAAATTGAAGCTGCTATATACCTTTGAGAACCGTGTATACATAAGTAATAAGCAAAACAATAACAATACACCATAGAGAAGGTGCAAGTCCTAATTTTGATAGTCTATCAAGAGGACTATTTGCATCACACCGTCCATCAAACAACCTTCTAGCATTGCCCTGCACAAAAAGAGCTCTTAAAATCACGATGTTCTGCTTGAGGAACTTTTCTTTTCCTTCTTTGAATCAACGATTAGGAAGATCAAAAAGAAATGTACTTGTCCATATATATATGTACCTTTTAAGGTTTAAATATGCCATATTAGATGTCTTTTTTTAATCCTGGTAAGGATCTGAGATGTATTTGTTTGTTAAATGCAGGTGACTATTGGCCTAAGCAATTTACAATTGAAAAGTAAATCAAATAATGGATGGTCACTTTGCCAAACATCAAGGTTTTAGGCTTGACAAGTGTGCTAGATATGCAAAGAAGTTAGAAGTTTTCAACTCTGCTACAAATAAAGATTATTTGCATATTAAGTACACTGGAGCAGTCAATCAAAAGGAAATATGAAATTTCTATGAAATCTGTTAAAGTTATTTTTAAAGTAGAGTAGAGTTTAAAATTAGAGAAAAGGTGGAGAAGTGATGGGATTTTACACATGGGCTTTGATGATAAGTGGATTCCAACAATAAGACTCAAGCCTTGTTGAGGTGTGCACCATTTTATATTTTATACCCATGTGTTTCTTTTGTTATTTCCAATGTGGGACTATCTTTAAAGTCTCATCATTTGGTTTTTTTACTTTCAACAAAATCTAAGAGAGAAAAGATCTGAGTGCTTGACTGTAGTGACTTAAAATAAATACGATAGTGTTATGTGCCATGCCACTTTAACAATAACCGGAGAGAACAAGCTAGACCCAACAGTTTAGCAAATGGCAAAAATTACTTAAAAGTTATATTTTATATTAATTTTAGAATCACAAAACTATCTATTGCTACAGACATAGAATACCTACGAGGAAAAAAGCAACTTGCCGATGATTCTTATCCGAAGCTAGTTGAGCTGGAGTGAAACCACTGTTATCTGTCACCATTAAATCCTCTTTCTTGCCTGCTTGAACAAGGACTGTACAAGCCTCTAGATTCCCTCTAAGAGCAGCCCAATGAAGAGGAGTGCATCCTAATGAAAAAGAGAGGCAAATCAGACAATAAATAAATAAAGATAGTAGAAGATTGGAGGAAAAATTGTTTAAAAGGAGAGTCGGTATACCTTCTTTATCTTGGCGCCCTCTATAGGCATCCAGAAATAGAAGAAGCCGTATGCAATCAGCAAATCCCTTATAGGCAGCCCTACAAGTTCCATAAATTTACCAACAAAAATATATACATAGCAAGTAAACAAAATTGTATTCCCAAATTTGGACCAGATATTTTAAAAAGTAAGCCTTTCAATGTTTACGAAAACGAAGTTGCGTGACAAGTACAGCATGCTGAAACTCAATGCATCATAAAACTGATGAGGAATAATGGAGATGCAGTATTTAAGCTTGTTTGCTAGATTCTTGGACACATGCAATGAGCACATGAGGCTCGATACTAGTGACTTTTTTTCTGGACACACTATAAATTTTTAATGCAAAACCAACTATTTAGACTCATGGCAAAACTATAAAACAAATGCTAGAAACTTTAAAGCAAAATATGTCTGGTTATGTAACCCCAAAAAAATCTCTTTTGACGTTTGAAATATATACACATGTTAGGCCAATGCAGATGCCAAGAGGCATTTTATTATGCTTGTACCAAAGCGAATTGCTAACCCCGTTGTCATGTCGTGTTTGCTTTATAATTAAAGAAATATTACAATAGCAAGTACTCATGAGGAAGCAAGCATTTTATCATAGTACATGCCCATGAAGACAACAACTTGAGACAGAAAACATATTAGACAATGATATTTATTTAAATTACTATTTTACATGGCTAAATTATACTTTACTAATTTACATGGCTAAATTACACTAAAATACCCTTAACTAAGAGTGTTTTTCAGCTACTACTTTAAAGTAAGCTCCCTTTAAGTTCTGCATATAAGGGTATTTAAGTGAACAAACCTTCTTTTAAACCGATGTTTAATTAAGTACACTATAAAAAACTTAATGTAGATTAGTGAAAACTTTGATAGTAAAGGGCTTTCTAGTGTAAATTAGCCTAATATGCATAGTATTTTGTTGAGTGGGACAAGAAGTTGTGTACCAGTGCAAAGGGCTCCTTCCATCGTTATCAGGAACGTCTGGATCAGCATTCCATTTCGCAACAATATGATAGAGAAACGAGGTCTGGCCGTACTGAGCTGCAACATGAGTTGTCTGCAGCAATTTGAAGCTCGATTAAAATGAACTTCAAAGTCATAACTCACAACCAAATCTTAGTCCAATCACAAATAGAAAAGACTAAAGCAGTAAAATTAATGAAGGCAGAAAAATGTCCAACGGGTTATTATTCTTACACTGAAAGAGGAAAGGGCCATAACATTATTTCCCATTTTAATTTTGAATACAAAGAGATGCTTCTGAATATATGGTGGTTCAATTCTTTTCTGCTGAAAAGAAATTATGCTCGCAATTTCAAAATGCCAAAATTGATTACACTTATCCTCAAGCATTATGGAAATTACAAAATCAGTAATACCATAATGTAAAAACATAAAGCAAACAGCCGGCATTGAAATTGATATTTTAAAAAAAACTGCAGCAGGAATAAATAGGGTTGCATCCGGATCCAAGTAGTTTTTTGATACAGGGACTTTTCGGTCCGGTCGGATAAGGACACACACTTCTTGGAGATTGATATGGATACGGTTTGAGCAAAATTATCCGGATACCGATATCCACGGACAAATAGAAGAAAATATATCATTTTAAATTTATTTTTTAGTTAATAATGCTTATTTAATCTATACATTTTTTTCTCGTTTTATATGTTATACATTTAAAAGGATGTTTCTGAGATTATTTCAGCTTGTTTGTTTCAAAATATGTTAAATAGGCCAGTTATTTATATTATATATGTTAACATATTTATTTATTCATATAATTCATTTTCACGGATATTTTTCTTTATCAAATATTTTTAGGGAAAATTGTTTTCAGGCCCAGTTTGTAGAGATGACTTATTTTTAAACCCATGAAGTTCCAAAATTGTGAGAAAACCCAATACTTAAAAATACGGATGTTTCAAACCCAAAATCGATTGTATGTATTATACTTAGGATATTTTTGCAAAAATTCCATATATGCCATCATTCTTTTTAACCAAATATGCATATGACTATTCTCTCAACAACAAAAATTATAAGTATAATTTCCTCTAGCGACCACTATTGTTCGCTATTTCTCCTTCGATCTCCTACCCCAATTCCCTAATTTCCACTCCCTGATCTTCTCACAAAATTTATGCATCTCCATTTTATAATCCATCATCTCCAATCCAATGATCTCCTGATTCCTCCATCTCCGGTTCCAATTTCTGCATCTCCGCTCCGATCTAATTCCCCTCTATCTCCACTCCCAATCCCCACATCTCCTCTCTCGATTTTCCCATTTGCGCTTCTATTACGGCTAAAACTAAGGCAAGAAATAATAAAGAGAGAAAAATAAAGAAGCCACAAAAAACTAGGGCAAGCAATAATAAAGAAGACGGGTTTCGAAAGAAGATATGTTTTAAAAAAAATTAGGCAAACAATAATAAAGAGGAAATTATAAAGAAGTCACGGTAAACTATAGATACGTACCCAAAAACCTCACTTTCTAATTTTTGGGAAATCTTAAAAGTCTCATGTTCTAATATCTTAGAAAATCTTAAAAGGGTATTATAGACAATGCATATATAAATACGTATTCAAATCAGGATTTGGGTTTAAAATAATGACAGTAAATATTTCGGTTTTTCACAATTTTGGAACTTTAGGGCAATGCATACATAAGTAAGCCATCTCTCCAAACTGGGCCATAAACGATTCTCCCATATTTTGATGTTCATATTATATAAGTATTCATATTAATTTTTGAAATGTATTAATTACCTATGTATTACCGCTCTGTAACCATATTTGTATTATCTTGAAACTTTTGATACCCATATCCGCTCGTATATGTATCTGTCTCTTTAATATCCGCTTTGTATCCGTATCCGATATGGTCAATTATAGGTATGACATTTTATTACCGAACTATATCCATATCCGTGATTAGATTACAAATACGGGTATGGTAATACTCGTAGCCGCTCCATATCCGGTCCAGAAGAACCCTTGGTGATAAAGCAAGGGTAGTTAGGAGAGAATTAATGGAGAAACTCCGGTAAAGGCTTTGTTGTAATTTGATGTATCTGACAGAAGGATGAATTGTTGTACTGCAGAAAATTTGTATCTACTTAAATTGTCAAGTAGTCATGATTAGAATAAACAAGAAATTTTTGAAATTAATAATTTCTATTTGTTGATGCATAACATCTCAACGTTGATAAATAAATTTAAATCAATTTAACCATGAAACATGATAGTGCTAACACCTAGGCGGCAGAACCAAACTGAAATGAAAGGAGAAAAAATGAACTATATTCACTCACTAGATGATTATAATTCATAAATTTTATAGTAATACTGGAAAACTATAGTATTTTCTCGGAACTGTGATGGCGTGAATTAGCTTGACGAAATCATAAGTTAAATGGGAAATCATCACGCGCGCGCGCGCACCCCTTCTTTGATCATTCCAAATTCTCGTTTTATAACAAATTCCACAAAAGAACATAGCACGCTCAAATGTTTTTACGAAAGCAGATGAGATTAACCCAACCAAGAGAGATGGCAATGAATACTCCAAGACAAGAATACCTACTTGATAACCATAGGAGTCAACTGCACTAACACAAGCCCCCTCCTTTAGTAAGAGCTCGGCAATTGGAATGTGACCCCGAACAGCACTCCAATGAGCAGCTGTTTGCCCCGTGTTGTCTGCTGCATTCACATCACCCCCATGCTGACAAGCCAAAATAATCAAATAAGATCTAATATTTAAAATTCGCGATTTTGTTTAGTTGCATGACCACCACAATTTAATTTTTTTTAGAAGAATCAAGATAAGCTGTCATAATAAGATGTGAATCTGTTTGGTTGGGAAGACCAAACATTATAAAGTAATGCCGGCTCAAATTTTGCCAAAATCCTCCCAGAAATTTAATTTTACATGCTTTAGTTTCTTGAAAAATGTAAGAAGTGGAGTGGATAGGAATTGAAAGAGCGGAACTATCCCAAGGAAGCAGCATATTGCTTCCAACCACAAGCAAGCAACTATAAAATGTTCAAACATTCTGTTTAGTTGTTGTGGCCTATCAATTTAGAAGACCCTCCGTAACTTGACTTTATTCTAAGGTCCTCGTTAATTAGCCATTTTTTTCTTGGTTGTACTTGTTGGGGACCAATGATTTTAAGTCATGCCACTCAACAGGTTCAAGTACAAGATGTATAGACATCAAAATGTAAGATGTCAAATTACATGATACTAGGACATGCCCGACTACACCAAAGAATACATGTATTATTTAACAATTTGATATCATAAACATTAAATACTGATTTTTGATGGTTTGTATATATGACAGAGTGTGTATTAATAATAGTTTACTGGTTCAATGTTAATATTGTTTTGATATGTCTTACTACTATTAAGTCAATGTTGCAGTAAGTGTGGAAAGCATAGCAAAGAAATGATATAGATATGTTTGAGAATTGTCAAGTGCCAAGATCCCAAGGCATATCAAGAAGCATCCAACACCTACTCAAGCAGTTTGAGTTATGCGAGAAATGTCATGTAAAACGTGTGTCCAATATGGTCACGACTTCAACGAAGTTTCGTGCTATCTAGGTGACCCCAATAAAATAAAACCAAAATCCTTTTTTATACACAGGGACTACTATGCGATCATACTAGGTCTATCATTCTATTGAACCATGGAGCCTAATAATTTAGATAAACCCCAATTAATGTTCCTAAAACCAACTATAGCACAAGCATTCAAGTTACAATTCGTAATTCCATCGACATACTGCCATCGACACCATGTGCCTCCAAGAACCCAACTAATAAGCAACAAATCCCCACAAATATCCCCAAAACGAAAGAAATTAAATCAAACCTCGATGATATATTGAGCGGCGGCGATGCGATTGTTGAGCGCAGCCCACTGAAGCGCGTAGTATCCGCCGCCGTCGGGCTCGGCGACGGAGCAGCCATCGCTCTCCACCAATCTCTGAAGCTTCTCGAGATCTCCGTAGGCTGCGGCGGTGTACACGTCGTTCTTCAGCGACTCCGCCGGCTGCGGCGGCGCCGCCTCTCCTCCTTGTTCTTCTCTCCCCTCGTCTACCACCTGGATCTCTGACGACATCTCGAGATCGTATCAAGGAAAGAGATTGAAGAAGGGGAAATTTTGAAATTTTTGTTCGCTTTTTTCCTTCTTTTTCAGAAAAATTGGGTTTTTTAAAAGGGGAGATGCTGACTGAGGCTTTAGCATGAATGAGGGGGGGGGGGGGGGGGGGGGGGGGGACCGATATTTTTTTTCTTCCCTTTCTAGAAAGAGAGGAGAAGAAAAGAATCGAAGAGGGAGGTGAGGAACTGGAGATTGGTGATGGAGTTGGTAGGGTGACCCCTCATCCTTCTTTCTTTTTTAATTGGTTTTTTTTTTCCCTGCAAATGCTCTCTAAAACATTGTTATTTTTTAAAACGCCCAAAACTTTATAATATGAGAACGATCCCAAAATCCATTTTGTTTAACTAGGTCAACGCTTCTGTTATGCAAACTGTTATCCATTCAGAACAAAAAATTACCCCTATTCATCCTTCGTACCTCCAACCTCATTGAACCCTATCTTGCACCCTCATGCGGGAAAAAAAACCGTCCTCTCCGGCTTCATACTCATCATGTATGATGGTACATGGACGTTGTGAATGTTTTCGCTCAATTCTTCACATACAATGTTTAGTAGTTCTTGTATGTGGAATTGATTCAATGGATGGGTCTTTTGGTTCCGAAAAACATGCATTGGGACTTGAGGTAACCATTGCAAGTACCTCCAAAAACACAAGATTTGACGGCATGAAGAGAAATCATTTGTATTCATAATTCCTAGCGAAGAGGCTTGAAGATGGCCGCTGCCTCGGCCTTGTTGCCTTATATTGGTCCATGTCAGAAGAGGTAAGGCGTTTGAGGTTTTAAAACTAGGAATATAGTTGTTAGGGGTTAAAAGAGTCATTTTAATCCTCCCAAGGCTACATTTAACCGTGTAACCGTGTCGGTAACGTTTGTTAACCATGGGAACTTATTTAGTTTAATTTCGGGTTTTGGGGTTGTTTTTAAATTATGAAATTTTCTGGGATGTTTTGTTAGTGCGTGATGCATACTCCCACAACTCTTGTGAGGCAGCGGAAGTGATAAACGAAAATTTTCTTTGCATACAACACGCACTTTAGCCAAGATATAGTCTAAACCACAACCAGTGAGCCCTAACTAGAGATGTTATCTACTATGTTAGGGGTTATACCTTGATGATCCGGTCCTTCGGGTCTTCTTTGATGAACTCCTTGGCTCCTTGGACGTTACCTATGTACTCGATCTACGACCACCCCAAGACCTAGATGATCCACGCGAGAGTTGTCGTACAAGACAGAAACCCTTCTCAAGAGTTTAACCTAGAGACCAAATTTGCTAGAAGAGCTCATTAGGATCATGTAGAGATTAGTGTATTGGATTATCTTTAACTCTAAGCCTTTATTTCACAACACATGTGAAGGGTAAAGCTTAGGATGAAGGAGGAGGAGAGAAGAAGGAGAGAGAAAGTGTTTGTAAATAATGAGAAAATTCAAGCATGGAAATTAGATATTGCTCAAATGAAATAATTGAAGTATGCATTATAAAATTAGCACCATGCTTCAATAGTAACTCCAAAACAATATAAAATAACACAAACCATTCTTTCAACCATACTTGGGCTTTCTAAATTCCACCTCATTTATTTATTTTCACAAAACAAATAATGTAATTATGATGTGGCACCTTCTAGAAAGTATTCTTGTAACAATTACAAAAATACCCCTTCTCCGTATACCGTATACGTATACCCGTATCCGAATTCCGAAAAATACGAATACAAATAATCCAATAATATGATATCGGTATCCGGCTTAAACCAAAGCTTACCAGTATTATCCTCCCGATCATTATTCCTGTAACAATTACACGAATATGATCGAAACCCTGCCGTAATATCTTACGGTTGCCGTAACAACTTACGGACTCTACATCTTTCGCCTAAACGAGAGAACCCTCTGTGTGGGACCCTAAAGACTCGACAGTTACGCTGGCAGTGGGTTTAACCACAAGCACGTCGGCGGCACTAGCTGTGTGTAACGGCTACCCAGGTATATGACGAAAAAGTGTCCGGCAAGCAAACTCATGACAACCCTAACGAGCCTGTAAGCAACACATACCGTACAGTCCGGTCTCTTCGTCTGATGCGTCGCATATGAAGTCTAGGGGTGGTAAATGTCAGACCCCGGTAACTTTATAAGTCATGCTGATTTTACGGCTCATAACAGTTCGAGGAACCACTGATAACACTTATCAGTAAACCTCGAGAACCCTGGCCAGGGATTTAGGTGTTATAGCCGATCATACATAGCGCGACATCAACTCCCTATACCGGAAGAGACGAAACCCCTCCTATCGCTCACTGTCTCCATGTGATTCGGGACTGTACCCAAAGTCCACCTGTTTGCACGACTCAATAAAGCCGTGGTAGGGTGGAAATCAAGTACAGTGGGAATCACACAAGACACCATGACGATCTAGGGTCTACAGACTAACCTGTACAGGTGTCGCCAGAGAACTGCTATCTGACAATAGGTATATATACCATCTAGGAGTTCTCGGCGGGTCTTGTTCGGTGTACCCATTCTCCAATGAGCACCTATGTACAATCTTTGATGTCAAACACCAATGGTTGTGGAATCAACCATCGCCTCCAGGGTCAAGAAACGTACACCCTGGTCTAATCTGGTAATACCGATGCCCTGTCTCGATATACCTTCGATTAGGAACTATTAAAGAATATGCTTGTAGACTGCCCAGGCCCCACTAGTATGATCTCATCATAATCCTGGTAGTCAAGCATAATCCTAAGGGCTTCATCAACACGCATATAAAGATATGAAATATAACACAACACATCATATGTTAAAATGAAGATAAAGCAGATAGCATACTATCATTTCGAGCAAAGATTGTTTTTGTACATATACATGCCTAGCATCTTATACAATGCATGCCTCTAGGGTATACATATCTAACATGTTTTTCAAAATACCTGTGTTTTAGGGAGCCTATATTAAAAAACCATTTTTTTATTTTATTGATTTTTATATCCTCTAATTATTTATTTGTTTGTTTATACTTTTAGTACCTAGTTCCTCTTCGAAGTCACTATTTACCTTTTGTCCCTCTCAACTTACTCTTTTTAAACATCAATTTGCAATATTCCATTAGAAATTAACAAAAATATATTAGATAATTCTAGAAAATTTTCTTATGTTGATGATTCTAGAGAATTTACTTGTTGTTTCCCTTAAATTTTTAAGTTAAATTGTCTAAGTCATAATTATAATTATGTTGATAATTCTAGAGATTTTAGTCTTAGGTACTATTTTTATTCAAGAACATGAAAGTGATTTTGAACATAGAAAAGGAAAAAAGAATGATAAACCTAAATTTTTTAGGGATATTAAAGATATTATTTATTATTTTATTATTCTCTGTTTATGTTTATGATGGTCCAACTATCATTTCTTGAGGCACGAGCTATCATTGTGTATGTATTCGTAGACCCAATAGAAAAAAATCATCCATTCTCTTTCAATTTTAGTTTCTGAAAGCAACCGAAGTCTTTATCACATTGGTTATGCCATTTAGTAAAGTGGCATGAGCTACCACCAAAATGTCTTTCAAGTATAAAAAAGAAGAAGAAGAACAAGATAATAACCATAAGGCACAAAAAAATAAAAAAATAAATCTTCTAAATCAAATATAATTAGAAAACTGACGAATGATATGATTTTGTGCTTAGACCAAGTTACAAAGTGGGTTTTTTTGGAAGACGGTCTTAGTGATTATGTTCCAAGGTTGATGTTTTCACAAGACAATAAGTTTTTTTTTACATCCGCAATATAACTTGGTTATCTTTGCAACTTTGTCTTCTTGTCAAAGTTAGGTAGAAAGGTATTTATATGTATAAGAATCGATTTTATTGTCACGTAAATGTAACAATCCGCTAAAAATTTTTTTGACAAAAAATGAAGTCAAATACCCCCGTGTTTCATTAAATCGAGAGTTCAATGAAACTAGTACAAAAAATCTAAAGAGAAAAGGTAGGGAAGATAATCCACTGTTATACTGAAGCCTCTTCCTTGGTCGAAGCTTTTTTCTTTTGTAACAACCCTAATTTTTCTATACATTTTTCTACACAAAATTTTAAATTTTTTTCAAAATCCATAAAGGGGTATTTTAGCCTGAGCACAAGATATAAATAATTATTTTGTTTTTAATTACAAGCTATAAGAATGTAATAACTCCATTTTTAGTGTACAAGAAATTACTTTAAATTTAATGTATACTTGGAGTATTTACTATTGCTGCTATCATTTTAAGTAATTAAATAACTCCATAATTACAAGAAGGGGCTTGTAGCTCATTGGTAATACCTTGCATTGCTGAACCAAGCCACCAGAGTTCAAATCCCATACCCCACATTATTTTTAATATTGATTTTTTTTAAAACCTCTAGAATACCAAGAGTTTACACGTGCATATCTCACAAAATCCCCACTACACCCAAACATGTAACACTTGCAGGAGTTACATGAACCGTCGGGGAGGATCCTGGACGCCGGACTCGGCCGGGAATCGGCCAACTCGGCCTTGACTCGGCCGACTCAGTGCTCCGACCGAGTCACGGCCGAGTCCCCCCGAGTCGGCCGATTCCGGCGACGGCCACAACATGAAAGTTGTGTCTTTTCATATTCTCTATGCACCTGCAAAGTTTCAGCCTCAGACCACTTCCAGAGCTCTTAAAAAACCCCAATTACTCCACTTTTAATATATTTTTATTACATTTTTATCATATTTTTATTTTTAACTTTTCATCTACCCTAACCCTATAAATACCAACCCTACACACTACCCTCTCACCCCCAAAATCTTGAGCCACTCTCTCAAAAGTTTTCCAAGAAGTGTGTGCTTTGAAAACAAGTTCGCGGCGAAGCTCCGACGAGATTCCGGCGACGTTTTTAGAAACAACCGGCGATGAAGCAACGCCTCGACAACTTCTTTAGTTCCCCTACACTTCTTAGTATAGATCGAAACCCGTAAGTCTCATTCTTTCCTTCTTTCTACTCCTCAAAAATACGAAATTACGAAACCCGACGGAAATCGGAACAAACCGATTTCCGATTCGGTTTTCTATAAAATCTCACTTATCACCAATTCCATAATGCTTAAACTTATTCATGTTGACTATTAATCACATAACAACTAATTTGGACAAAGTTTCTCATATGAAATGATAGCTTTTGCAATATCGTATTCTTTTTCACTTTAATACCATAATGTTTATTTTTTTCTTCTAATCAATTCAATCATGTCTAAACATCTTTATCATGATTATTAAACTTGTAAAAATCAATTTGAATAAGTTTTCACACATGAAATGATAACCTTTTCAATTTACCGTATTTTTTCACCTTAATACCATCATGTTTCAAATTCATATTTAACCCTTTAACATTGCTATATCTTAAAATAGATCACGAGGTAATGACCTACCTCCTCACACACACATATGAAACCATAATACGCTGTCTTGAAAACTCCTAATACGATAAAACAAGATTTACATTAAAATACCATTCTCTTAATAAAACCTTTTATAAAAGTTAGGTTTGATACATTTGTTTAAACAATATCTTTAATAGGAAAAATACGATATATTGTGGACATCGATCGTTTATCTAAACCTGAGTTTGTGGTGTCTAGGCAAGTGTGTATAAGGCAAGTGGTTACTTAATTAGGGCCACTACTTGTAGTGGAGAGCTTCCCACTTACCTGGCACTTATCTGGCCGCAATTGGCGGTGAAGAGGCGATTTGAGTCTTCTAACGACTTGTCGTTTAGACCATTTAGAAATAGGCTAGTTGTCTTAGGAAACCCTAGAATCTAAAATACGGAAAATTACACTTTTCAAATAAATACCTTTTACTATATAAAACCGTTTTCTAAAGGATTAATATTTTACAATCTTTGCAAAGCGCCGCTACAACCCATCTTTGGGGAACCCGTTCGGGATCGTGCGGTTTATCGCGCACCCTCGGGCTAGTAGTGCGAGATTCAGACCTCCGCAAGGAGCATTCGGTCTCGAAAGGTTTAAAATACGATATCTTAGGAAAATGAGATTTTTGGAAAATAAAATATTTATTAAAAATTATTTTTGTATAAACATATGTATATTTATCATTTAAATATCCATTTTACTATAATATAAATTTTCCACTTTTTCCTAAAAATCACAATAATAAATTTTACACTAAAATACCATGAACTTCAAATAAATCAATATTACAGATAAATACCTATAACTAGGATATTCTCACTAGAAATATCACAACATAAAATGCACCCTCATTACAAATCTAAAGATGAATAATAAATACTTGAGGTGTATTTTGAAAAGTATATAAAAGTATTTTTACATAAAACCCCCTCAAGTTTTATAAATTACCCTAAGGACCCTAGCAATTATAAGACTTTGATTCACATTTCTGATTGTTTGACTCGGGTTTGAGTCTAATTAATCTTACTTGAATTATATTCAAGTCAATCTATAATCTACAAGTTTCCACTTCAATATGAACTCATGAATTCATGAATCCAATATCAATCTATACATCTTGACCGAACCGAACCATAGATATACCTATTCCTTTTACATGATTCTCAGTTATTCCATTTACATGACTCTATGGTTACAACCGCTTACTGATATCATGGTTTCGGTCAGTCAATCAATCTTACAATCAATACAATTTACAAGATAACAATACAAACAAGATATCGCGGGGTTTAAGGGGTAGACTGGTATGAAATATGTTAAATGTGCACGAGGTGGTCACTTAAGACGTAATTACATCCATGCCGTTGTTCCGTGGTATTATCGACGGAGCCTTGTACTACAGGTTTACCAAGGTCCCTGGTGTAAGTGGGATTCCCCTCGTATACACTGGCATTTTCTGTACCAGGCTACAAACAACAACATTAATACAACATTACAATATTATAATGCAACATTAAAAGCTACTCTCTCTCTCTCTTACTCTCTGTCTATTTCTCCCTTATTTTTGGGACTTACCGAGCGACCTGTTTGCTGACGACATTCTATTTCTTTTTTCTTTGAATGTCGTCAGGTAGTTTGGACCCGGCGGAGATCGAGCCATCTCAAGAAGACTTGGAGCAGTTTGCCGAAGACCCTGCACTTTAGTTTCATTGTACGCTTTTCCTTTCTGTATTTTTTTTCATTTCCTGTTATGCCACTGTTTAGGCATCATTTTATTTCAGTTATATTTCCTTTTCATGCATTGTACAAAAGAATGTTAATAAATAAAAGTTGCTGTTCTTTTTATATCTTGTCTCTTGTGTATTTATTTTATATTGCTTAGATACGCTTAGCGTATGTACTTCTTAGTATATACGTAGCGGGCCTCGTCGCGTCCCCTTCGCCGTATACCGGGAAGCGGGGCGTGACAGGTTTTGTTGGTGGCCCATGTAGGCCAGAGCTGTATGAAACCCTATCATGCAGTTCTGTTCTGCATGAACAACTTAAGCAATTTAACACAAGGTCCAGCAACTAAAACATTCTTTACAATTCATGTTCCTTGAATCTTACAATTTCATATTCCTTGAATCTTATCATTTCATTTGAATCTGTCCTAACCCAAATTTTTCTTCAGGGTTATGGATTCCCTGAACAACACCAGCACCAATGTCAACAACACACCTCCAACTCCAGCACTACCTCTCACACCAGCTGTTCCTGCTCCACTCAATGAGCAAACGGTTCTGTTTGAGGCAATCCGTATTCTCCTAGAGGGACAACAGCAACTCCTGAACCGTCCAGAGACTGACGCATCTGGGGTGAAGCAATTTAGAGATTTACATCCCAAACAGTTCTCAGGAAAGGAGAGCCCACTGGAAGCTGAGGAATGGGCTCAAAGCACAGAGGATGATCTGGCAGCAGCACAAGTACCAGAAATAGCTTGGGTTCGAGTTGCAAAACTGCAACTCACGGACAATGCACGAAACTGGTAGAAGGCGGAAGAAAGCCGTCTTGATCAGCCCATTGAATGGAAGACTTTTCGCGATAAGTTCGACGCGAAGTACTTCCCTGTGGCTGCCAAGTTTGCTATGGAACAGCAGTTCATTTATCTACAATAAGGTTCGATGTGGGACAAGTCAGTAGATGAGTATGACGCTGAATTCACCATGCTCAGTCGATTTGCGGCACACTTGATACCGACGGACGAGATCAGAGCCTGTTGATTTCAACAAGGTTTGGACACGGAAATCCAGGCTGCACTAGCCACAGGGAAATTTCCAACTCATGAAGATGCTCTGGAAGCTGCCCGCAGTTATGAGGCAGTGATAAAGGCAAGGGGCAAACCTCAGTCTGCAGGAGTGAAACGCCCTGCCACTCAAATGGCAGGAGGGGCCTCTTCTAGGCCAGCTGTCGAACTCAGAAGACTGGAAGAAGCCAAGGATCAGCTAAGACCTGATTTTTGCTTTTATTGTAAGAGGGAAGGACACTTGTGGAAGGACTGTAGGTGCGCAAAAGGCCCATGCTTGGTTTGTGGCGTGTCCAATCACGGAATTGGAAACTGTCCTTATAGACGCAATCCAGCACACCCATCCATCAACTACCCACAGCAGCCAGCTATCCAGGCTCCTGCAACTCGTCCTACACTCCCAGCACCACCTCCACGTAGATTTCCTGCTCAGCCAAATCGCCAATTCCATCAGGCACTGAGAAATATGCCTCGAGTACAGGGGAATATGCCTCCAACTAGGAGGAACGTGCCACGGCGACAGGCTTTCACCTTAGCAGCCATAGAACCTGAAATTGTGAACCAAGGTAACCCAAGTAACTCCCTCACAACTTTGACCAAAACTTCTTTACAATCTTTAGTTCTGTCACCAAACTGTTACACTTTCCTTTTATAAATTTCGAGGACGGAATTTTTATAAAGAGGGTAGAATGTAACAACCTTAATTTTCCTATACACTTTTCTACACAAAATTTTAATTTTTTTTCAAAATCTATAAAGGGGTATTTTAGCCTGAGCACAAGATATAAGTAATTATTTTGTTTTTAATTACAAGCTACAAGAATGTAATAACTCCATTTTTAGTGTACAAGAAATTACTTTAAATTTAATGTATATTTGGAGTATTTACTATTGCTGCTATCATTTTAAGTAATTAAATAACTCCATAATTACAAGAAGGAGCTTATAGCTCATTGGTAATACCTTGCACTGCTGAACCAAACCACCAGAGTTCAAATCCCATACCCCACATTATTTTTAATATTGATTTTTTTTAAAACCTTTAGAATAGAAAGAGTTTACACGTGCATATCTCACAAAAACCCCACCACACCCAAACATGTAACACTTGAAGGAGTTAGATGAACCGTCGGGGAGGATCCTGGACGCTGGACTCGGCCGGGACTCGGCCTTGACTCGGCCGACTCAGTGCTCCGAACGAGTCACGGCCGATTCACCCCCGAGTCGGCCGATTCCGGCGACGGCCACAATATGAAAGTTGTGTCTTTTCATATTCCCTATGCACCTGCAAAATTTCAGCCTCAGACCACTTCCAGAGCTCTTAAAAAACCCCAATTACTCCACTTTTAATACATTTTTATTATATTTTTATCACATTTTTATTTTTAACTTTTCATCTACCCTAACCCTATAAATACCAACCCTACACACTACCCTCTCACCCTCAAAATCTTGAGCCACTCTCTCAAAAGTTTTCCAAGAAGTGTGTGCTTTGAAAACAAGTTCGCGGCGATGCTTCGACGAGATTCCGGCGATGTTTTTAGAAACAACCGGCGACGAAGTAACGCCTCGACAACTTCTTTAGTTCCCCTACACTTCTTAGTGTAGATCGAAACCCGTAAATCCCATTCTTTCCTTCTTTCTACTTCTCAAAAATACGAAATTACGAAACCCGACGGAAATCGGAACAAACCGATTTCCGATTCGGTTTTCTATAAAATCTCACTTATCACCAATTCCATAATGCTTAAACTTATTCATGTTGACTATTAATCACATAACAACTAATTTGGACAAAGTTTCTCACATGAAATGATAGCTTTTGCAATATCGTATTCTTTTTCACTTTAATACCATAATGTTTATTTTTTTTCTTCTAATCAATTCAATCATGTCTAAATATCTTTATCATGATTATTAAACTTGTAAAAATCAATTTGAATAAGTTTTCACATATGAAATGATAACCTTTTCAATTTACCGTATTTTTTCACCTTAATACCATCATGTTTCAAATTCATATTTAACCCTTTAACATTGCTATATCTTAAAATAGATCACGAGGTAATGACCTACCTCCTCACACACACATATGAAACCATAATACGCTGTCTTGAAAACTCCTAATACGATAAAATAAGATTTACATTAAAATACCATTCTCTTAATAAAACCTTTTATAAAAGTTAGGTTTGATACATTTGTTTAAACAATATCTTTAATAGGAAAAATACGATAAGTTGTGGACATCGATTGTTTATCTAAACCTGACTTTGTGGTGTTTAGGCAAGTGTGTCTAAGGCAAGTGGTTACTTAATTAGGGCCACTACTTATAGTGGAGAGCTTCCCACTTACCTGGCACTTACCTGGCCGCAATTGGCGGTGAAGAGACGATTTGAGTCTTCTAACGACTTGTCGTTTAGACCATTTAGAAATAGGCTAGTTGTCTTAGGAAACCCTAGAATCTAAAATACGGAAAATTACACTTTTCAAATAAATACCTTTTACTATATAAAACCGTTTTCTAAAGGATTAGTATTTTACAATCTTTGCAAAGCGCCGTTACAACCCATCTTTGGGGAACCCGTTCGGGATCGTGCGGTTTATCGTGCACCCTCGGGCTAGTAGTGCGAGATTCAGACCTCCGCAAGGAGTATTCGGTCTCGAAAGGTTTAAAATACGATATCTTAAGAAAATGAGATTTTTGGAATATAAAATATTTATTAAAATTTATTTTTGTATAAACATATGTATATTTATCATTTAAATATCCATTTTACTATAATATAAATTTTCCACTTTTTCCTAAAAATCACAATAATAAATTTTACACTAAAATACCATGAACTTCAAATAAATCAATATTACAGATAAATACCTATAACTAGGATATTCTCACTAGAAATATCACAACATAAAATGCACCCTCATTACAAATCTAAAGACGAATAATAAATACTTGAGGTGTATTTTGAAAAGTATATAAAAGTATTTTTACATAAACCCCCTCAAGTTTTATAAATTACCCTAAGGACCTTAGCAATTATAAGACTTCGATTTACATTTCTGATTGTCTGACTCGGGTTTGAGTCTGGTTAATCTGACTTGAATCATATTCAAGTCAATCCATAATCTACAAGTTTCCACTTCAATATGAACTCATGAATTCATGAATCCAATATCAATCTATACATCTTGACCGAACCGAACCATGGATATACCTATTCCTTTTACATGATTCTCAGTTATTCCATTTATATGACTCTATGGTTACAACCGCTTATTGATATCATGGTTTCGGTCAGTCAATCAATCTTACAATCAATACAATTTACAAGATAACAATACAAACAAGACATCGCAGGGTTTAAGGGGTGACTGGTATGGAATATGTTAAAGGTGGCATGAGGTGGTCACTTAAGACGTAATTACATCCATGCCGTTGTTCCGTGGTATTATCGACGGAGTCTTGTACTACAGGTTACCAAGGTCCCCGGTGTAAGTGGGACTCCCCTCGTATACACTGGCATCTTCTGTACCAGGCTACAAATAACAACGTTAATACAGCATTACAATATTATAATACAACATTAAAAGTTACTCTCTCTCTCTCTTACTCTCTGTCTATTTCTCCCATATCTTTGGGACTTACCGAGCGACCTGTTCGTTGACGACATTCTATTTCTTTTTTCTTTGAATGTCGTCAGGTAGTTTGGACTCGGTGGAGATCGAGCCATCTCAAGAAGACTTGGAGCAGTTTGCCGAAGACCCTGCACTTTAGTTTCATTGTACACTTTTCCTTTCTGTATTTTTTTTTCATTTCCTGTTATGCCACTGTTTAGGCATCATTTTATTTCAGTTGTATTTCCTTTTCATGCATTGTACAAAAGAATGTTAATAAATAAAAGTTGCTGTTCCTTTTATATCTTGTTTCCTGTGTATTTATTTTATATTTCTTAGATACGCTTAACGTATGTACTTTTGAGTATATACGTAGCGGGCATCGTCGCGTCCCCTTCGCCGTATACCGGGAAGCGGGGCGTGACATCTTTTCAATATCGAGCATGCGCTTGATCTACCTTTTACGTCAACCCATATTTTTACGCCGCCTTCATCCTTCCTAATACGTCTCAATAATATGAAAATGATTGCTAGGTTTCTTTTCCCCCATCCAAGACATTAATTTCTATTAAATTTAATTATATACGGAATGATTACTAGGTTTCTTTTTCCTCGTCGAAGACATTAATTTCTATTAAATTTAATTATACACGAACGAGGGGACGATTATATATTTATAATCATATGAGTGTACACGAACTTTTTATATCTTAAGAAATTAAGACAAAATTATGAGGTTCATAGAGAATCTATATATATATATATATATATATATATATATATATATATATTATTGAATCTTTGATAATAAGAAATAAAAATAATCTAAACAAATCTAATTAAATCTAAAACTTATCAATCTAATTAAATCTAAATCTAATAAACCTAATATATATCTTTCTTAATACTCTTCCTCAAATTGGAGCATATATATCACACATGCCCAACTTGGTACAAATAAACCGCACTCGACTCCTTCCCAAAGGTTTGGTGAATAGATCTGCTAATTAATGATCAGTTTTCACATGGACTGTATCAATGATCCCTTCTTCAATCTTTTCTCGAACAAAATGGCAATATACTTCGACGTACTTTGTTCGTTCGTGAAAAACTAGATTGTTGGCAATATAAATGGCAGCTTTGTTGTCATAATAAAGTTTTACTGGCTCCTTAGACTAATAACAAAGTTTTCGAAGAAGAGAAGTTATCCATACTAGCTCACTTATAGTATTAGCTATTACTCTATATTCTGATTCAGCACTTAAACATGAGACAACATTCTATTTCTTGCTTTTCCACGATACCAAACTGCTTCCAACAAACACACAAAAACCTGTGATTGATCTTCGATCACTTGGCTATCCAGCTCAATCTGCATCTGTAAACCTTGTAACTTTAGAATACCCAAAATTCTTATACATAATACCTTTCCCTGGTGTTGTTTTCAAATAGCGAAGGATACGCATCATTGTACTCCAATGTGAATCTCTAGGATCCACCATAAACCGACTAACTATACTAAAGGAAAAAAGATGTCATGCCTTGTCACAGTCAAATAATTAAACTTACCAACCAATCTACGATATCGTCCTGGATCGGTAAGTGGCTCCCCTGCTCTGGATATTGCTTGACATTAGAATCCATAGGTGAGCCAATAGGCTTACAATCAGACATCTTTGCTTTCTTAAGCATATCAAGAACATACTTCAATTGAGTTACAAAGATACTGCCCTGAGGAGAAGAATGTGCCACCTTAATGCCAATGAAGTATTTCAACTCTTCTAAACCTTTAGTGCTGAACTTCTTTTGAAGATAAGATTTTAACTTAGTAATACCTTTCGTATCATCATCTGTGATCACAATATCATCAACATAAACAACCATCAAAATTCTGCAGCCTTTTTGATTTCTAGAAAAAACATAATGATCGTTGCTGCTTCTGCATAACCCAAAAGTTCGAACAATGCTAGTTAGTCTCCCAAACCAAGCACGCGGAGACTGTTTGAGACCATATAAAGATCTCTGAAGTTTACAGACTTTTCCAGACTCCCCCTGAGCAACAAAACCAGGTGGTTGCTCCATATATACTTCCTCCTTCAAGTCACCATGAAGAAATGTATTCTTCACATCAAGTTGATGTAGATACCAATTATATGTAGCTGCAAGTGATAGGAATGTACGTACATACGCCATCTTTGCCACAGGAGAAAAGGTCTCATCATAATCTTCTCCGTAAGTCTGAGAATAACCCTTGGCAACAAGTCTGGCCTTCAAATGAGCCAATGAACTGTCTGGATTAAGCTTTATAGTATATACTCATTTGCAACCAGCTGCTCTCTTTTCAACAAGCAACTGAGCAAGCTTCCATGTACCATTCAAGTGTAAGGCTAACATTTCTTTTTCCATGACTTTCCTTCATCCAGGATGAGCCAGAGCATCAGATGTAGAAGAAGGAATAGCATATGAATTAACAGTGGTAACAAATGTTCTATACGAGGGAGAAAGTCTAGCATATATGACATAATCTGATGGAGGATAGAGAGACTCAGTGGTACGAGTACCTTTGCGAAGGGCAATTGGAAGATCAAGATCGGTCTAAATCGGATCTAAGTCTAGAACAGGTGTAGATGTTGGATATGTATGCCCTAAAAACCTTCATTGTATAGGATACTGGGGATATGTATGTACAGGACAGTTTTGCTCAATATGATAGTATGCTATTTTGTTTGCCTTTATATTAACATGTGTATATGTTTTACTTGTTATTTCATATCGCTTATACATATTGATAAAGCCCGTAGGAATATTGCTTGACTACTAATGTTGTGATGGCAATCATACTTGTGAGAGCTGGGTAATCGATAAGCACATCCTTAAATGTCCCTAGTCGTGGGAGTATCGAGACTGGGCATCGATACTCCAGAGTAGACTAGTGTGTACATTTTTAGACCCTGACGAGATGCGATGGTTAGTCCCGCAGCCATTGGTGTGATGCACATACGATTGTATACAGGTGCTCACTAAGAGTGAGTACCCTGGATGGACTCGCCGAGAACTAGCTAGATGTAATTATACCTATCGTCAGATAGCAGTTCTCTGGTGACATGAGTACGGATAGTTTGTCGACCTGAGGTCGTCATTTGTCTCGTGTGAGTTCCCACTATGCTTTGATTACTACCCTACCACGGCTCTACTGAGTCATGCAAACAGGTTTTAGTTGGGTACAGTCCCGAGACACATGGAGGCAATGAACAATTGTTGGGGATTCGTCTCTCCCGGTATAGGGAGTCGATATCGTGCTGTGTTCGGTTGGCCAACACCATAAGTCTCTGGCCAGGACGGATTGAGAATTACTGATAATTAGATTAGTAGATTCTCGGACGGTCTTGAGCCATATCGGCACGACTTGTCAGGTTATTAGGGGTCTGACGTTTTCCACCACCTAGACCCAGCATGCGATACTCTCAAACAAATAGACTGGACTGTACGGAGATTGTCACGGACAAGCTCAGTGGGAGTTCGGATGAGTTTGCTCGTCGGCCTTATTTTCGACGAGTACCTGGGTAGCCGTTACGTATGTAAGTCGATGTCGCGCACCCCGCAGGTTCGCGAGGAGGCAGAATTTACTAAAAACGATTTTTCAAGTTTCGCAACACCGACTAAAACTCCAGAATCTTAATAGAAACCTTAACTAGCAAAAACTACTTGGAGGTTCTAACTACTATGAAGAGTTTTATACCTCCTAGAACCAAACCTTTCAGGTCTTCTTCTCCTCCTCTCCTTGAGCTCCTCGAAGATCCAGATCGTACTTGATCGTCAGCCTCCTCGTGTCGAAGATGATCCACCCGAGAGCATATACTTCAAGCTCCAACCTCTAAACCGAGGTAACTGGGGAACCTAGTTCGCTAAAGTAGATAGCTTAGAGAATGTAGAGTATCTAAAGGAGTGTTTTATCTCATGAGACTCTATATTTTACAACTCATGTGAGGGTTAGGGTCTTTGAGGAAGAAGGAGGAGAAAATGGAGAGAGAATAAGAATAAGCAAACAAACAAGTGTTGAGGCAAGTCAAGAATGGCTCATGCTCTTCACTCATTGAAGCGTGGATTATTTTCCCATTGAAAATAGCAACCATGCTTCAATAGTAATCACAAACCAATAAACAATTACATTATCCATGCTTCACTCCCATGCCTCAAATATCTCCATTTTCCACCTCATTAATCTATTTCCATAAATAGATAATCCAAATAATGAGGTGTTCCCTTCTAGAAATATCTCTTGTGAAATTACAAGAATGCCCTCACCATATATACATATTCGTATTCCAAAAAATATGAATACAATGAGATGATAACAATCCAATAATATAATACTAGGATCCAGCTTAAACCAAAGCCTACTAGTATTATCCGTCCGAACGACATCCGTGTAGCCAGTACACGTATGTGATCAAAACCCTGCCGTAAAACCATACGGCCTCTACATTGTTTCGCCCGAAGTAGGGAAACCCTTTGTGTGGGACTCTAAAGACTCGACAGTACAGTATGCTGGCAGTGGGTTTAACCACAAGTCCGTCAGCGGTACTAGCCGTACGTAACGGCTACCCAGGTATCTGTCGATAAGAAGGCCAATGAGCAAACTCATTCGAACTCCTACTGAGCCTATCTGTGACAATCTCCGTACAGTCCGGTCTATTTGTCTAAGATACTCACATATCGGGTCTAGGGGGTAGCAACCGTCAGACCCCTAACAGCGTAATAAGTCATGCCGGGGTAGAGCCCAATACACCCTGAGAAACCACTGGAGTACCTACCAGTAAATCTCGCTTACCCTGGCCAGGGACTTTGTGTAATGTCTTTCCGAACACAGTGCGATATCAACCCCCAATACCGGGAGAGACGAATCCTATCTAACCACTACTTCCTCCAAGTGCTTCGGGACTGCACCCAACTACTACCTGTTTACATGACTCCTTTGAGCCGTGGTAGGGTAGTAATCTAAGTGCAGTGGGGACACACTTGAGATGAATAGCGATATCAAGTCAACGGACTAACCTGTACTGATGCTACCCGGGAACTGCTATCTGATGATAGGTATAATACCAACTAGTAGTTCCCAACGAGTTCATCCAGTGTAACTCATAACCCAATGAGCATCTATATACTATCTCCGGTAAGATGTACCAATGGCTGTGGGACAGACTATCTCCCCTGCTGGGATGAGAAGCGTATACACTAGTCTACTCTGGAGTATCGATGCCCCATCTCAATAATCCTACGATTAGGGAGTTGTATAAGGATGTGCTTATAGACTACCCAGTCCCTACTAGTGTGACTGCCATCACAATGCTGGTAGTCAAGCAAAAGATCCCAAGGGCTCTACCAATATGTATAAGCAATATGCTAAAAGAAACATATGAACATATTGAGGTAGAAACAAACCAAGTAGCATACTACCATTTTGAGGAAGACTGTTATTATAACTGTGACTATCCCAAGCTTCCAATATGTATTATACAATCTGGTATGATACAATAATGGCCTCTAGGGCATATATCACTAACAATCCTCCACTTGCACTAGGGCCATGCATTGGCATATCGCAGACCTATCATCTCGATTAGCCTCTCGAATTGTGTCTGAGGGATGGCCATTGTGAGTGGACATGCAGTATTTTTCTCCATATCTACTCTCCGCATCTCGATCTCCCGGCGATCAACGATCTCCCTGATCAGGTGGTACCGCCTCAAGATGTGTCTGGACTTCTAATGGGACTTTGGTTCCTTCGCTAAAGCTATAGCGCCATTGTTGCCATAATAAAACGGTATTGGATCAACAATGGATGGAACTACCTGAAGCTCTGTCACGAACTTCCTGATCCAGACTGCTTCTTTCACGGCGTCACATGTAGCGATATACTCCGCTTCCATCGTCGAGCCAGCAACGGTGTCCTACTTGGAGCTCTTTCAACAGACCGCCCCTCCATTGAGGGGAAAGACATAACCCGACATGGACATGGAGTCATCCCCGTCACTCTGAAAGCTGGAGTCGGCGAAGGCCTCGATCTGGAGGTCTTCTCTGCCGTACACCAAGAACATCTCCTTAGTCCTTCTCAGGTACTTGAGAATGTTCTTCACTGCTGTCCAGTATTTCTCCCCTGGGTTTGACTGATATCTGCTTATAACGCTCAGTGCGTAAGCTACATCTGGTCTGGTACACAACATCGCATACATTATAAAGCCTACCGCAGAAGCGTAGGGTATAATACTCATGCGATCCCTTTCCAAATCAGTCTTGAGAGACATCTCTTTGGAGAGGGTGATTCCGTGACAAACCGGTAGATTACCGCGCTTTGAATCTTCCATACTAAATCTTTTCAGTATGGTGTCGATGTACCTTGACTGTGAAAATCCCAACATCCGTTTAGATCTTTCACGATAGATCTGGATCCCCAGAATGTAAGAGGTATCACTCAGGTCCTTCATGGAGAACCTTTGTGGCAAGAATCCTTTGACTAATTGTAGCATAGGAATGTCATTTCCTATCGGAGAATGTCATCCACGTACAAGACGAGGAATACCACAGTTCTTGCTACAATTTTACTATAGATGCATGGTTCATCTGGATTTTTGATAAAGTCAAATTCCTTGACCATCTCATCAAAACAGATGTTCCAACTCTGCGATGCCTGCTTTGATTCATAAATGTATTTAAGCAACTTGCACACTCTTCCGCTGCTCCCACTCTCTATGAAACCCTTCAGCTGATCCATATAAACACACTCTTCCAAATTTCCATTCAAAAAAGCGGTCTTTACGTCCATCTGCCAAATTTCATAATCGTGGAAGGCAGCAATGGCAAGAAGGATCCGAATGGATTTGAGCATAGCTATTGGAGAAAAGGTTTCATCATATAGTCCAAACCAGGTCTTTGACGATAACCTTTTGCAAAAACTCTAGCCTTATAGGTTTCAACATGTCCATCTATATCAATCTTCTTTCTGAAGATCCATTTGCAGCCTACGGGTTTTGCCCTTTCTGGAGCAATGTCTAAAGTCCATACTTTGTTGGTGTACATGGACTCCATTTCGGTCCGCATTGCATTCAGCCATTTTACCGAGTCTCTGCTTTGAATGGCTTGCTGGAAACTAGTTGGCTCATTATCGTTGATGATGCAACCCTCTCTATCTCCATCCATGAGAAAACCGTAGTATCTCTCGGGCGGATGAGACTGCCTACTAGATCTGCGGAGTGGCGCAGGGATGTCCGGTTCTTTTGAAATTTCTGGTTCCACTATGCTTTCAGTAATAGCTTGTGTTCTGGAATTTCTTCCAATTCTATTGCGTTCCCACTTATTTCTTTTCAAGAAATTGAGTCTCTAAAAAGTGGGCATGCCGAGAAACAAAGACCCTTTGTTCCTCCGTGTAATAGAAAAGATACCCCCTGGAGTTCTTTGGGTATCCCACAAACTTACACAGTACTGAGCATGCCTCGATCTTGTCCGCATGCTGCTTTTTTACAAAAGCTGGACATCCCCATATCTTAAGATACTTAAGATAGGGTTTCTTCCCACTCCATATTTGATGTGGTGTGGTAGATACTGACTTAGTAGGAACCTTGTTCAAAAGATATGCAGATGACTCTACTGCCTAACCCCAGAAGGATCGCGACAACTCAACGTTACTCATCATGGAACGTACCATATCCAATAAAATTCGGTTCCGCTTTTCTGATACATGGTTGTGTTGAGGTGTGTATAGAGGAGTAACCTGAGAGATAATTCCATTCTCTTTTAAGTAATCCAGGAACTTGGCACTTAAGTATTCACCACATCGATCAGATCTAAGTGTCTTGATACGTTTGCCGATTTGTTTTTCCACTGCATTCTTATATTCCCGGAATTTCTCAAAGGCTTCGGATTTATGTTTCATCAAGAATACATGTCCAAACCTTGAGAAATCATCCGTAAAAGTAATGAAATAGGAATAACCAATTCTTGCATGTATAGGCATTGGACCACACACGTCACTGTGTACGAGTCCCAAGAGCTCAGTGGCTCTTTCTCCATGTCCAGTGAATGGATTCTTTGTCATCTTTCCTTTGAGACATGATTGACAAGTTGCATAGGACTGATATTCGAACGGATCCAAATATCCCTCTTTATATAATTTCGTCAACCGTATTTCATTGATGTGACCCAGTCTACAATGCCATAAGTAAACCTGATTTAATTCTGGAGACTTTCTTTAAGTGTGTTATGGACGTTGAAAACCTGAGCTTGATTTAATACGTAAATACCGTTATCTAGTGTACCTGACCTAATCAAATTTTGATTAAGGTGGATGTGGACCACATCGCTTACAAATGTAAAATCATAATTTTCTTTAGAAAGTAAAGATACAGAAATGATATTGCAAGCTAGACTAGGTACACACAAACAGTTACGCAAAATCAAAATCTGTCCACTTGTCAATCCTAGGTGATATTCCTCTACGGATACAGCATCCACGCTCATTCCATTAGCAACCCTGAGAGTCATATCACCTGCCTTAATAACTCTACGGTTTCTCAGAGCCTGTAATGAATTACAGATATGAGATCCTGATCCGGTATCTAATATCCAAGAAGTAGAGTTGATTGACAGACAGTTTTCAATCATAAACACACCTGAAGCTAATGTCACAACGTGCTTCGAATCCTGGTTTCTGTCTTTCCAAGCCCCGCAGTCCTTCTGCCATTGCCCTTTCTCATGACAATAGAAAAATTCCTCCTTCCCTACTGTTATCCCTGAAACTTTTGCCCTGCTTTTTCCCTCTCCCTTACTGACACCGCTTATTCGCTTGGTGGAGGCCTTCTTCTTCTCTCCCTTGGCTTTTGCCTTAGATCTAGAAAAGAAAGATTTCCCAATAAACAAAGCGGGTGTCTCCCTAGAATTCTGCAGGGTGCCCTCAGCGCTCCTCAACATGTTGAGGAGTTCTAGAAGTAAAACTTCATTCCTTTGAATGTAGAAATTCAACATAAACTGGGCGTAACTAGAGCGGAGGAACTGTAGAATCAAGTCAGTATATAACTCGTTCTCCAACGTGGTCCTAAAGTCCGCGAGCTTTTCAATATAGCTAATCATCGTAAGAACGTGGTCCCCTACAGATGACCCGACAGCCAACCTCGTTCGAAACAATTTCTTCGAGGCCTCATATCTTGCGATACGAGATTGCTCTCTATATAAATCTTTGGTATGGAGGAAGATGGAAGCTAAGTCCATCTTCTCGTGCTGCCTCTGGTGTTCATAATCCATTGAGGCTAATGTAACAACCCTAATTTTTGATACACTTTTTCCTATACAAAATTTTTCAAATATATTTTCTAAATCCACAAAGGGGTATTTTAGCCTGAGCACAAGATTTAGGTAATTATTTTTATTTTTAATTACAAGCTATAAGAATGAAATAACTCCATTTTTAGTGTACAAGAAATTACTTTAAAATTTAATGTATACTAGGAGTATTTATTCTTGCTGCTATCAGTTTAAGTAATTAAAAACCACAACAATTACAAGAAGGAGCTTGTAGCTCATTGGTAATACCTTGCATTGATGAACCAAGCCACCGGAGTTCAAATCCCATGCCCCACATTATTTTTGTATTTATTTTGTTTTATTTTTTTTGGAAGTCAACGGTAAAAAGGCCATAACCCCCAAAATATGTACTGGACAACAAAAAGTAAAAATACCAAGTTGTTCCTTAGGAAAACCCCCGGCCATTGGACCCTTGACTCGGCCCGACTCGGCGCCGCCGGCCGGCGACTCGGCCGACTCGGTCCGGCGCCGCCGGCCGGACTTGGCCGGACGGCCGAGTCACCAACTGAGAAAAGTTGGCTCTTGACTTGGTCAACCCTCTTGCACACTTATTATACCTGGATCGGTTTTGATTTGGCCAATAAATCCCTTTTACTCCTAGGTTTAATGATTTTTAATGAATTTTTAATGTTTTTAATATTTTTTAAAATATTTTTTAATCCAAACCCTAGCCCTAGCCTAGCCCTATATAAAGACCCCTATCCTCTACCTTTTCCCCTCACAACTCTAAGTCCACTCTCTCAAATTCTTGAGAACTCGGTACGAAGAGCGAGAAGCAACGCGCTGCCGAAATCGACGACGGATTCCGGCGACCGGATCAGAACCTTCACGACGTTTTCGACGAGTCGACAACCACCACATCCCTTAGCTTCCTTAGCTTGTCCAAACCGTAAGTCCCATGCCCTCTATCTCTCTTTTCTATAAGTATAAAAATACGACTTTTTGGAACCTGACGGAAATCGGACAAACCGATTTCCGATTCGGTTTTTCTATAAATTTCCACTTGTCACCTAATACATACTATCCACCCATATTCATGTTGACTATTAATCACCCATAAACCAATTTAATCAAACTTTTTCACATGAAATGATAAGTTCTTTGTAAAACCATACTCTTTTCATAAAAATACCATGAAGTTCATTTTTCTTAGTTTAATTAATTCCCTCACTCCTAATTAGGTTTATCTTGATCACTAAACTTGTAGAATCCAATTTGAATGAAATTTCACATATAAAATGATAACGTTTTTAAATACCGTATTCTTGCACTTTAATACCTTCAACTTTAACTTGTCATGTTTTACCTTTAAACTTCACCAAAACTTAATATAAGTCACGGGGTAATGACCTACCCCTACACACACTCAATCTAACCCTAATTGATAAATATCAAAAATACAGAATACGAAATTACAGGACTTTTCACTAAAATACTATAATCTTTATAACTTTTATTTAAAGCTTTAAGTTGTAAACTTTTCTAGATAAAATCTTTTAATAAAATGAAAACACGATTGGTCATGGACATCGATCGTTTATCTAAACTGTCTTGTGGTGCCTACGCAAGTGTGTCTAAGGCTAGTGGTTTTTAATTAGACCCACGACTGTGGTTCCTTCCCACTTACCTGGCACTTATCTGGCCGCAATTGACGGTGAAGAGGCGATTCGAGGCTTCTAATGACTCATCGTTTAGACCTTAGAAATAGGCTAGTTGGTTTAGGAAACCCTAATAACTAAAATACGGAAAACTGTACTCTTTTGCAAATAAATACCCCATATTTATAAAACCGTTTTCCCAAATGAAAAGTATTTGTTAAACCTAAGCAAAGCGCCACTACAACCCACTTTTGGGGAACCTGTTAGGGATAGTACGGTTCATCGTGCACCTGCAGGCTAGTAGTGCGAGATTCAGACCTCCGCAAGGAGCATTCGGTCTCGAAAGGTTCAAAATACGATATTTAGGGAAAATGAGATTTTTCTAAATAAAATATTTATATAAAATTATTCATGTGTTAATATATATATAATTATCATTTAAACATCTATTTTATCATAATATAAGTTTCCACAGTTTTTCTAAAAATTACAAGAATAAAAGTTACACTAAAATACCATGAATTTCAGATAAAACAATTAATACTTTTATTAGGATATATTCACTAGAATAACACAAATAAAATTCACATTCATTATAACAATAAAGACGATTATTAAATACTTGAGGTGTATTTTGAAAAATATACAAAAGTACTTTTTACATAAAACCCCCTCAAGTTTTACAAATTACTATAAGGCCCCTAGCTAATATTGAACTTCAAATCATCTTCTTGTAGTCTGACTCGGGTCAGAGTCTGACTATTTCTGACTTGAATATGATTCAAGTCAATCTATATTCTTTTATATTCCAACACATTTTGAATACATGAATTCATGAACCTAGTTAACAATATATTCTTTTTGACTGAATCAAACCATGGATATTCATCCATTATCCTGATATTCCATTTACCTGATTATACAGTTACAACATGTTTACTGATATCATGGTTTTGGTCAGTCACCCAACTTACATAATCCAACACTACAATACTGTTAAAACACTACGGGGTTTAAGGGGTAGATTGGTACGGAAGGTGTTAAAGGTGGCACGAGGTGGTCAGATTAAGACACCTAACCTGAATCCTATTGCTGTTGTACCGTGGCATAACGGTTCCTTGTACTTTCCTTTTGCCCTGATCTCTAGCATATAGAGATCCCCCTCGTATACACTGGTATCCTTCTGTACCAAGCTACAAACAACAGCGTTACACAATATTCCATAATATTCAACACTGTAATACTTTAGAAAATACTGTTACTCTGTCATTCTCATTCTTCTTATTCTTTGGGACTTACCGAGCGACCTGTTCGCTGACGACATTCTATTTCTTTCTTCTTTGAATGTCGTCAGGTGCGTTGGACCAAGCTGAGATCGAGCCCACCGGTGAAGATTTGGAGCAGTTCCAAGAAGACCCTGAGCTCTAGATAATTGTATCTTGTTCTTTCCAGTATTTTTCATTTCTGTTATGCCACTGTTTAGGCATTGCTTTTCAGTTCAGTTGTATTTTCATTTCATGCATTGTACAAAGAATGTTATTAATAAAAGTTACTGTTATTTCAATATCATTTGTCTCTTGTGATTATTTTATATTGCTTAGCTACGCTTAGCGTATGTACTTCTGAGTACATACGTAGCGGACCTCGTCGCGTCCACTTCGCCGTACACTGGGAAGCGGGGCGTGACAGCTAACATGGGGCACTTAGCTCTCGCACTTTCTTTTTCCCATGTCTTACGGATATCAACATCCGTGACGGTAGAATCTGGACCTGGTACGGCGGAGGCTTTGGTAGTAAGGAGGTAGCCCAGCTTGTCATAGGTAATGGCTATTTGGACATTCCTTAGCCAATCTTTATAGTTTGGCCTAGTCAATATATTATTATCTATCAGTAACTTAAGCCCGGTCATTTTGGTCGCTGCAATTAGGAGAGAGAGAGAATAAACACTCGGCATGATGCTCTTGCAAGTTTAGATTGGTTATTAGTTTATCTAAACAGGATGGCTCCCACAGTTCCTCGAATCCTTCCTCAAACCATAAAAGAAGAATTAGTCAGGATTAATCTCACCCTACAATTCTTGCTTAACCTTTCGGCCAGGCTGGTGTTGGTACTTCGAGGGAGGTTTTCCAACGTTTTTGTAAAGTTCCTTAATTGCATAACCACTTTTTCCTGGAGGCGTAGCCCCGCTAACACCGTTCTAGGCACCTACTTGGTTTATAGCATTGATTGTCTTAATGAAAAATCTCCCGAAGACTAGCGGATACTCACAGTAGGATCAGGATCCAAATATCATCGTGTGACAACCTTGAAGGAATCCTACCAAAATCATCACACTCCAAATGGTATGCAACACTAGCAAGTTTCAATTTTCTTAGAAACTCCCGATGTGGATTTTTGCCCCAGGCGCTTATGACCTTTAACGAAGGCCAACATATCATAAGACGCAAGTCAAGTTATACCATACATTATCCATGTTAATTTGAACACATCCATACATACCCTTGACGAAGGCCAAAATAGTTGTACGACTGTCCCAAATCAACGCATCTATCTATGTTACAGATGCCAGTAGCTACCAATCACTATGCATTGGCGAAAGTCAAAATACATAGCTTGAATACTACTGAATACCAATCTGAAGTGACGGAGGGTTACGGATGGTTTTGGCGAAACCGTGAACGTAATGAACTTGATATAGTCGAAGGAACCATAATAGCTTTTAAAAGGAGTGGTTTAGGCTCCGCATTTAAAAGTTGTTTTTCAAGAAAACCGAGTGGTTTTAAAATTGTTCCAACGATTTAAGCTTTGGTTTGTTTTCTTTGCATTAATCAATATTAATGCGGTCCCATCAAATAACCCTATCATTGCAGAAAAGAAACGAAAATACGACGTAGGCTTATGCCATCTGCATTCGCCACGGGGCCCCGTCATGCACCGTTAGGTTACTTAACTAACGGCAGAGCGGAGGCTGGACTAGCGCGGGTGCAAAACATAAGCAACGTTTATTATATACAATATATATATATATATATATATATATCCATTCATCTCACGCAATAATAGGCATTCCAGATCACAGATGGATATATTGGATATACTTGGAATTCCGTATTTCATTTTAGCCTATAACGAAAGAAGGATTCCACGGTCGTGATGAATAACCAAACCCCACACTAGGCCCCTAAGGGTGCGGCAAACTATCCAACAAATTCCCGAAGTGAAGCAACCTCCCTCAATAAAATGAGTAGGCCACTCAGCACTTCAAGAACCCGGTAGTTTGTGCACCCCACCTTGGGTTTATCCTAGGTGCAAGAAACAGTAAATGAAATAATACAACGGTGGCTACAACCTCAACCCGGATGTGCCCCGCAAAAGAATATTACATCAATTACAAATTTACATGAATGAAAGAAAAGAAAACACTCTTCTCACATCCCCCGGTTATCCATCCACGACGATCCAACACTCCATATACACAAACCATCACAAGATACAGATATGTGCAATCCCCACTAATTAATGTATAGCAATTAGCGGGCGTTTACCAACACATATACAAACTGGAACTTATAAACGGTGTTAAAATTGCGATATTGAAATACTCCGTATTGCCCCAACACAAAGATAACAAAATATGAAATCTGGGCAAAAACAAACAACACCTGAAACCCTAAATCCAAGAGTACAGAATACCACAGAAAACACAAGACCCAATCATTAGTAGGACCGGCCAGGCCGGAAAAATAGAGCATCTGGCCGGCCAATCTTAGGAGTTTAAGCCTAGTTTTTCTAAAGTGTTCAAATTACAACAAGAAGAGCACTCTGCAATTGTTTAAATAATTTTTAGAGCCTCTTTAAAAAACGATAGAAACTTCGATTCTAGTTTCGATGTTTCGGAGTTATTTCGGTTTCGTAACTTTATATATCGTCTACACAACTAGTTAAGGTCTGAGTAGTCTCTGATATCACTGTAAGTCGATGCCGAGCACCCCGCAGGTTCACGGGGAGGCAAAATTTACTAAAAACGATTTTTCAAGCTTCGCAACACCGACTAAAACTCCATGATCTTAATAGAAACCTTAACAAGCAAAAACTACTTGGAGATTCTAACTACTATGAAGAGTTTTATACCTCCTAGAACTAAGTCCTTCGGGTCTTCTTCTCCTCCTTTCCCTGAGCTTCTTGAAGATCCGGATCATGCTTGATCGTCGGCCTCCTCATGTCAATGATGATCCACCCGAGAGTATATACTTCAAGTTCCAACCTCTAAACCGAGGTAACTAGGGTACCTAGTTCTCTAAACTAGATAGCTTAGAGAATGTAGAGTATCTAAATGAGTGTTTTATCTCATGGGACCCTATGTTTCACAACTCATATGAGGGTTAGGGTCTTTGAAGAAGAAGGAGGAGAAAATGGAGAGAGAATGAGAATAAGCAAATGAACAAGTGTTGAGGCAAGTCAAGAATGGCTTATGCTCTTCACTCATTGAAGCATGGATTATTTTCCCATTGAAAATAGCAACCATGTTTCAATAGTAACCACAAACCAATAAACAATTGCATAAGCCATTCTTCACTCCCATGCCTCAAATATCTCCCTTTTCCACCTCATTAATCTATTTTCATAAATAGATAATCCAAATAATGAGGTGTCCCCTTCTAGAAGCATCTCTTATAAAATTATAAGAATGCCATCACCATATATACATAACCGTATTCGTATTCCGAAAAATACAAATACAATGAGATGATAACAATCCAATAATATAATACTAGGATCCAGCTTAAACCAAAGCCTACTAGTATTATCCGTCCGAACGACATCCGTGTAGCCAGTACACGTATGTGATCGGAACCCTGCCGTAAAACCATACGGCCTCTACATCATTTCGCCCAAAGCAGGAAAACCCTTTGTGTGGGACTCTAAAGACTCGACGGTACGCTGGCTGTGGGTTTAACCACAAGTCCATCAGCGGTACTAGCTGCACGTAATAGCTACCCAGGTATCTGTCGATAAGAAGGCCGACGAGCAAATTCATCCGAACTCCTACTGAGCCTATCTGTGACAATCTACGTACAGTCCGGTCTATTTGTCTAAGATACTTGCATATCGGGCCTAGGGGTTGGCAACCGTCAGACCCCTAATAGCGCAATAAGTCATACCGAGGTAGAGCCCAATACACCCTGAGAAACTACTGGAGTACCTACCAGTAAATCTCGCTTGCCCTGGCTAGGGACTTTGTGTAATGGCTTTCCTAACACAGCGCGATATCAACCCCCAATACCAGGATAGACGAATCCTATCTAACCGCTACTATCTTCAAGTGCTTCGGGACTGCACCCAACTACTACATGTTTGCACGACTCCTTTAAGCCGTGGTAAGGTAGTAATTTAAGTGCAGTGGGAACCCACTTAAGTGAATAGCAATATTAAGTCAACGGACTAACCTGTACTTATGCCATCCGGGAACTGCTACCCGACGATAGGTATAATACCAACTAGCAGTTCTTAACAAGTCCATCCAGTGTAACTCATAACCTATTGAGCACTTGTATACTATCTCCAGTACGACGTACCAATGGCTGTGGGACAGATCATCTCCCCTATTAGGATGAGAAGTGTATACACCAGTCTACTTTGGAGTATCGATGCCCGTCTCAATAATCCTATGACTAGGGATCTGTATAAGGATGTGCTTATAGACTACCCAGTCCCCACTAGTGTGACTACCATCACAACGCTGGTAGTCAAGCAAAAGATCCTAAGAGCTCTACCAATATGTATAAGCAATATGCTAAAAGAAACATATGCACATGTTGAGATAGAAATAAACCAAGTAGCATACTATCATTTTGAGCAAGACTGTTATTATAACTGTGAATATCCCAAACTTCCAATATGTAATATACAATCCAGTATGATACAATAATGGTCTTTATGGCATATATCACAAACAACGTACATCTAGTGCCACTGACGGGCTTGTGGTTAAACCCACTGCCAGCGTACTATCGAGTCTTTAGAGTCTCACACAGAGCGTTTCCTTGGTTCAGGTGAAATGATATAGAGGACGTATGGTTTTACGTCCAGGGTTCCGATCATATACATGTACTAGCTACACGGATTTTGTTCGGACGGATAATACTAACGGGCTTAGGATTAAGCCTGAATTCTAGTTTTATAATATTGGATTATTTTTATCTCTTGGTATTCTTATTTTTTGTAGTACAAATACGGGTATGTACATACGATGAGGGCATTCTTGTATTTTTACAAGAGTGCTTCTAGAAGAAGACGCCTCATTTATGTTATATCTATTTATTGAAAATAGATAATGAGGTGGGTGGATGAGGTGTTTCAAAGTAGGGTATGAAGTATGGTTATTTCTTTTCTTTATTCATTTGTCATTACTATTCAAGCATGACCACTCTATTTTACTGAAAATGAAATGCTTGATAGTTTTGAGTTTAGCCATTTTTCATTTCATTCTACACTTGACATTCTCTCTCCTCCTTTACTTCTTCTTCCTCAAACCCTAACACTCTCATGTATTGAGAAACCTAGAGATATGGAGATAAATTAGTCTAATTAACACTCTACATCTTCTAAACTATCTAGATTAGCAAACTAGATACTTTAGTTACCTCATTTTTGAGGTTAGAGCTTGAACTATAGACTCTCGGGTGGATCATCTTCAACTCAAGGAGGCCGACGACCAAACTTGATCCCGACGAAAGAGGTGCTCAAGAAGAGGACAAGAAGACCCAAAGGACTTTAATTATAAAGGTATAAATCACTATCATAGTAGATTAGAATCTTTGTGAGTTTTTCTAGCTAGGGCTTATGGTAGATCTTAGGAATTTAGTCAATGTTGATTCCTTTAAAATCGTTTTTTGTAAATTTTGCCTCTCTACAAACCCTGTAGAGTGTGCGATATTGACTTACATGGTATCAAAGCCACCCCATAAGCCTTAGATAGCTCCTAGCGACGTTTAAAATCCGCCATTTTTTCACGCACGAACTGCCGACAAAAACAGTCCCTAAAAATATTGTTTTAAGATGTTTGCACACCCCGCGGGCTCACGATTTGAACCGAGAAGCCGCGAGGTGAAGCATGGGCACCCCGGAGATACCCCGGGGGGACCGAAGGCCGGGATCACCCCCCAAGACCACCACAAGACAACCTTGGGGGTGGTGACCTGAGAGCACCCCAAAAGGGTGCGCTCGGGTCTGCCTACCCAAGGGGGCTACCTCATGGTGGCCCCCGAGGGTGGGTAACCTTCTTAGGCCCCTGATAAGACAGTTAATTTTTTACCCTTTGCTCTCGCGAAGATTCGGACGGGTTTCGAGTTCGTTTCACTCCCTGATTAGCTTAAAACGAATTTTTTGGGGACTTTAGTTAACTGTTTTTCAAGTCTTGGAAAATTGTTTTTGTTCGCTAATTGTGCGCGGAATTATAACGTCGTGGTTTTCTTTACTTGCTTTTGTGATATGTTTATGTGTTCTTAAACGTCTTCTAATCGCTATACGTCGATTAGAAGGGGTTGCACATATCTTGTGATGTTCGGAAACGAATGGTTTGATGGATCGTCGTGTGAATGGCCCTGTGTGAATTTAGATGTGAGATTTGAGTGAATTTTTGTAATTTATGTAATAATTCTTGTATATTCTTTCATTGGGGCGCATCCGGGTTAAGGATGTAGTCACTAGCTATATATTATTTTTCATTTCCGCATCTACGATTGACCCACGGAGGAGTGCACAAGCTACCGGGTTCTAGAATTTAGTGGGTGGCCATCTCGAGAAGTCGAGACCCGGGTCACCCAATTCTAGGATTGGCGGGTAGCTTGCTGCACACATAAGGGTCTAGGATTATTCACACTCGGCTATTCACACGACCGTGGAGGACTGTGTTTCATAGGTGACTCAATGAAATCCAAATGTTCCTAGTTGATCCATTTTTCCATTCTCTGTGATGCTTATATCTGCCTGTGTTGCTTATCATGCATGTGATGTATATATATATATGTATGTATGTATGTATGTATGTATAAATGTTGTATATGTTTTGCATCCGCGGTAATCCAGCCCCCGCTCTGCCGTTAGTTAAGTAACCTAACAATGCATGACAGAGCCCCGTGGCGAATGCGGGTGGCATATACGTACATTATATTTTCGTTCTTTTTGTGGTGTGATAAGTGTAGGGTGTTTTTCGTCACCCCACTGAGATAGGAATACGTACGCGCTTGTCAAACGTACTATAGATTCCCTGTGCCTAGGGTAGGCTGGGGTTTATTGATTGTGGGGATCCGAATCTCCGGCAACCGTGAACTAAGCTGCCTTTAATTACCCCTCGCCTTTGGAGCGAGAGAACCTCCGATTGACGGGTCAAATAGGTCATGCGAACTCAATGTGCAGTGTTGTGTTTTGAAGGGGTTTTGGATATATCGGGGGCCCCACAGAGTTTTTACGGGGGTTCCGCTACCCGGATAGTGGGCTGGGGGTCAAGGGGGCTAGTAGCCCCTTTCGGGGTTAGAAATTTTTTCTACTGGGGACATTGTTGTGGAGTGTGTGTGTATATAAAAAATGGAAGAATAGCGTCCAAAGGACGCGTGGGTGCCAGCGCCTCACGTGCCTAGCACATGGGCGCTGAGCGCTGGCACCTCACACGCTTGGCACATGGGCACGGGCGCCAACGTCCTACGTGCTTGGCACGCGGGCGCCGGGCGCCTGCGCCCCACGTGCTTGGAATGTGGGCGCCGGGCGCCAGTACCCTACGTACTTGGCACGCGGGCGCTGGGCGTCAGCAAGAAAAGGGACTTTGTCCTTGCACTGGGAGTCGTGCTCCTGATTTGACTTCTGGAGTTAAACTCCTAAAAAGAGATTAATTTATGGAGTTGAACTCCAACAGATCTTGAATGGAGTTAAACTCCTAGAAATCTTTAGAAATGATCAAAGGGGCCCTTTTGTTTCTTCCCTTTGGCCCTGGATCTTCCCAAGATGGGATTTTTGGAGATGGGTCTCCTTCTTCTTCCTTTCGGTTGGCCGGATCTTGGATAAAGGGGGGTGAGATTTAAAAATCTTCTCTTTTTGAGATCTGATGGAAGATCTGAGCTCCCCTTTGTGGGTTTTATGGTGAAAAACTATTTAATTTTGGAAAAGGAAGAGTAAAACTCTTAATTTAATTGAAAAGTGAAAGAAGGTTTAGAACCTTGAGGATGGAGAAGGAGGCACAAAAACCCTAGATTTTGAGGGGAATGAAAAATTCTTTTTTATTTCATTATCATGTTGTCTTATATAGGCTTACAAATTTACATATGGCCCCTTGAACTTTACAAAATGACATTTTGCCCATTCCATGCCTCATGTGATCATTTATTTTGCACATGGGCCATAGACTTTACAAAAATTTGGCTTTATGCCCATTCATGCATAAAAAATTACTTCAAAATTATTTATTACATGATTTCATTTTGGCATGGGGGAGGCCGGCCGCTTCATGTTCAGGCTCGACTTCGGCATGGGCCTACTTGGCCTGGGCTTGGGCCCACTTGGCTTGGGGTTGACTTTGATTTTGACTCGGTCAACCGGGGTGCAAATTTTGACCCCAACAATAAGGTTAATTGATGGGACCACATTAATCTCACTTAATGCAAAGTAATAAACCTAAAATCTGACGTCGTTGGAATAATTGCAAAACCACTCGGTTTTTTTCAAAAACAACTTTTAAAAGCGGAGCTTAAACCACTCCTTTTCAAAAGCTATTCGGTTCCTTCAACTATATCAAGTTCATTACGTTAACGGTTTTCGTCAAAACCAATCGTAGCCCTCCGTCATTTCAGATAGGTATCAAGTAATATTCATGCTATGTGTTTTGACCTTCGCCAAGGCATAGTGTTTGGTAGCTAGTGGGTGCTTATCTGTAGCATAGATCGATGCATTAATCTAGGACATACGTACAGCTATTTTGACCTTCGTTAAGGGCTTGCACTAATGGGTCTAGATTAATTTGGACAATGACGGGTTGAGCTTGACTTACGACTTATGATGTTTTGACTTTCGTTAAGATTATAAGCGCTCAGGGCAAAAACCACATCGGGAGTTTCAAATATATAGGAACCTTGCTAGTGTTGCATACCTTCTGGAGTGTGGTGGTTTTGGTAGGCTTCCTTCAAAATTATCACATAATGATAGTTGAGTTTCGATCCTACTGTGAGTATCCGCTGCTCTTCGAGAGAATTTTTCACTTTTCAATTAGCTAATCAAGTAGGTGTCTAAAAAGGTGTTAACGGGGCTACGCCTCTGGGAAAACGAGGTTATTTAATTAGGTCCGTGAGAAAATATGGGGCACCTCCCTTTAAAGTTCCAACACCGGCATGGCCGAAAGATAAGCGAACTTGTAGGGTGCGATTAATCCTGACTAATTCTTCTTTTAGGGTTTGAAGAAGAATTCGAGGAAATAGTGGGAGTCATTGTGTTTAGATAAACTAATAACCAATCTAAATTTGCACGAGCATATGCTGAGTGTTTCTTTTCTCTCTCTCTTAATTGCAGCGACCATGACGGGACTTAAACTTATACTAGATAAAAACAAACTGACTGTGCCAAACTATAAAGACTGGCTGAAGAACGTCCATATGGCCCTTACTTATGATAAGGTTGCATACATACCCACGGCTAAAGCCCCCCGTTCCAGGTTCAAAATCCTCGGTCACGGACATTGAGGTCCTTAAGACTTAGGATCTGGATTACGCGAGAGTCAAGTGCCTCGTGCTGGCTTCCATGGATAACGAACATTAGAAACGGAACGAGAAGATAGACATTACTTCCATCTTCCTCCATACCAAGGATTTATATGGAGAGCAATCTCGTATCGCGAAATATGAGATCTCGAAGAAATTGTTTCAAGCAAGATTGGCTGTCGGATCATCTGTTGGGGACCACGTCCTAAAAATGATTACTCTTATTGAAGAGCTCACGGACATTGGAACTACGTTGGAGAATGAGTTGTATCCCGACTTAATTCTATACTCCCTTCTCTCCACCTATGCCCAATTTGTATTGAATTTCAAAATGCAAAAGATGGAAGTTACACTTTCCGAGCTCCTCAACATGCTGAGGGTGGCAGAGGACACCTTACTCTGTTTGTCGGGAAATCTTCTTCCGCTAAATCCAAGGCTAAGGCCAAGGGGAAGAAGAATAATGCCCCCACCAAACCGAGAGGAGGTGTGCAGAAAGTGCAGGGTAAGGGAAAGGAAAATATTGGGGGGCAGCCACAATGGAAGAATACTTCTGCCGTTGTAAGAAGAGACATTGGAAGAAAAATTATCGGGCTTTAAAAGCCAAGAATCAGGACACGAAGCAAGTTGTGGTTTCTTCTTCAGGTGTGTTCGTGATTGAAAACTGTTTTTCTATTAACTCTATTTGCTGAGTATTGGATACTAGATTAGGATCTTATATTTGTAAATCTTTGCAGGCGCTGAGAAACTGTAGAGTTTTGAGGAAAGGTGATATGACCCTCAGGGTTGCTAATGGAACCAGTGTGGATGCTATTGCAGTGGGAGAATATCACCTAGGATTGGCGAGTTGACATATTTTGTTATTGCATAACTGCTTTTGTGTACCCAGTATGATGTGTAATATTATATCTGTATCTTTGTTATCTAATGAAGGATATAATTTTGCACTTGAGAGCAATGTTATAAACATTCACTTAAATCATGAAATGATTGGGTCGGGTACACTTAATAACGGAATATACATTCTCAATCAACATCAAGTTTTCAACGTCCAAAACACGCTAAAAAGAAAGTCTCCAGAATCAAATCAAGCTTTCTTATGGCATTGTAGACTTGGTCATATCAATGAAATACGATTGACTAAGTTGCATAAAAATGGATATTTAGATCCGTTTGAGTATCTATTATATGCAACCTGTCAATCATGTATCAAAGAAAAGATGACAAAAACTCTATTCACTAGACACGGAGAATGAGCCACTGAGCTCCTAGGACTCATACACTGCGACGTGTGTGCGCCAATGTCTACGCATGCAAGAAGTGACTATTCTTACTCATCACTTTTACCGATAATTTCTCAAGGTATGGACATGTGTTCTTGATGAAATATAAATCCGAGAACTTTGAGAAATTCCAGGAGTATAAGAATGAAGTGGAAAAGCAAACCGGCAAAAGTATCAATATGCTCCGATCAGATTGGGGTGGTGAGTACTTAAGTGCCGGGTTCCCGGAATATTTAAAAGAGAATGGAATTCTCTTTCAGCTTACTCCTCTATACACACCACAACACAACGGTGTATCAGAAAGACTGAATCGCACCTTGCTTGATATGGTGTGTTCCATGATGAGTAATGCTGAGTTGTCGTCATCCTTCTGGGGTTATGCACTAAAATCTGCTGCATACCTATTGAATAAGGTTCCAACTAAGTCTGTGCCTACCACTCCATATGAAATGTGGAGTAGGAAGAAACCATGTTTTAAGTATCTTAAGATATGGGGTTGTCCTGCTTTTGTCAAAAAGATTCATCCGGACAAGCTCAAGGCACGTTCAGTATTGTGTAAGATTGTGGGATACCCCAAGAACTCTAGGGGGTATTTTTTCTATTACGCTGAGAAATAAAAAGTCTTTGTTTCTCATCATGCGCGCTTTATGAAAACTCAATTTCTTAAAAAAAAATTAGTGGGAGCACAATAGAGCTGGAAGAAATTCCAGAACCATAAACTATTACTGAAGATTTTAATAGAACCTGAAATTTCAATAGAACCGGATGTACCTACGCCACTCCGCAGATCTATTAGGCAGTCTCATCCGCCCGAGAGATACTATGGTTTTCTCGTAGACGGGGATTGAGAAGATTGCATCATCGATGATAATGAGCCAATTAGTTTTCAGCAAACCATCACGAGTTGAGACTTGGTGAAGTGGCTGGATGCTATGAGATCCAAGATGGAATCCATGTACACCAATAAAGTATGGACTTTGGATGTTGCTCCTCCTGGAATAAAACCAGTAGGATACAAATGGATCTTCAAAAAGAAGATTGGTGTAGATGGACAGGTAGAAACCTACAAAGCTAGACTTATTGCTAAAGGTTTTCATCAAAGACCATGATTGGATTATGACAAAACTTTTTCACCAGTGGCTATGCTTAAATCCATTCGGATCCAACTTACCATTGCTGCCTTACATGACTATAACTGTTCACCGCCGAAAAAAGAGACGAAACCGCGTAGGTTGTCTTGCCTGAATTTGGGGGCAGATGTTATTTGGTTTTATCCATCTACCTCTCTGAAGATGCCAAGTTGATTTACGGCACCGTGTATTGGAGGTTTGGACGGATGCGGCCGTTGTAGCATACTTCGTCAGATTTCCCCTCATTGTGAGAGGTTTTTTATTGTGGGGATGCTCTTCCCTGCAGGCGCAAGCCCTTGCAGTTAATTATGTTACCGCATCGCGGTAACCACTTTCTCCTGCTCCAGAAGGTCACTTCGTGTCGTGTGTGTTTGTTTTATGTTTGGTTGCCCGTGGATTGTATACGGAGACTAATTTATGTTGTCACCCGTAGGGCGTGGACTAGTCCAAATCCGTATTTTTTTAGATTTGGGTTTGGGTTTGTTTTAAGGATCGTTAACCTCTTTGAGATTAAGATTAACTTAAACATTTGTTAAGGATACGTTAGTCTAATTTTAGACTAAGATCTACTTAACAAGGTTTTGGGATAATTTAGATCCAACAAAAGAGCATGTGGGCTCTGTTATGTTAATTTAGGGACATTGCGGTCCATAAGTTTAAGGACATCATGGTCCATAGTTTAAGGACGTCATGGTCTGTAGGGGTTTTGATTTAATTAGTTTGGAATGCGCCAAAAGTTATTGGTTATTGGGACCCTCCATCTCTCTGAAGACGTTGAAGGATTACAAAGACATGTATCAGAGGTATGAAGAGATGTACCTGAAGGGTTCCTAGGCAGTCATACAAGGGTTCATAAAGCATCAACCATGCCCGAATAAAAATTTAGACGTGCCGAACAATCCAAAGCCGGGATCTTTGCTAGATTATTAGGGTTTAACATGCAAGTAAACATCTTTACTACTAAGTGTGAGGGATTACAACCTTTGTAGTCCGCTCCTTCGCTTCATAAGCTCCGAGTAGAAGTCCCTTCGCCGCGATCCACGATCTCCCGGACTCAAGAGAGGCTCCACGACTCGAACGATCCATGCTAGCGTGTAGTGTTCCTTTTCTCCGATGATCTACGTCGAAGTTTCTATAACTCAAGCTCTCTCACTCTAATGAGTTGAACACCCTAATCTAATTGGCTAGATTAGATGAGGATGATGGAGTAGTATTTATGCTTTCTTTTTATATCAAATTCTCACATGAAATCATCACAAAATGAAAACCTAGTAAGCTTTCTCAAAGCTCAAGGTTGAAGAAGAAGATGATAAATGAATTAAATCTTTTGTGATGAATAATGAAATGAATATATGATTAATAATGCAACCATGGTTAAGGATGACAAGGATAACCCTTGTAGAGAATTAACTAGGGCTAGGGTTTGGTTGGGTTAAAGAATGAGTCATAAGAAAATATCAACCATAATATCTAACTCATGACAAAAGAAATCCTTCTAGAAGGTGCAAGAAGGAACTAACCCAAATCAAACCCTAACCTTGTTTAATCTCCACTAAACATGTTTCATTATTAATAATATCATGTTACAATAATATATATCACATATATATTATATATTTGTAACAAAAGAAAATAATACAATTAACATATATCGCATATATATCAATGTATTACCCGGTGAGAAAATGAAATAATAAAGCGAGCCAATCTTAGATAATGTAATACAATATATCATATATATTATTATACATTAAATTATCGAATCAACACTTGATCCGACAATCCGGCTATATCGAATATAACCGACTAATATATCATGTACCGATTCATCGAATCAACACTTGATCCGATGACCTGGCTCATATCTAAATATCGCGAGAATATAATACGGTATCTCATATCGCATTATCCTCGGTCGTGCACATATCACATATGTGCCCCTACTTCGTTTTGCCTGAGTCAAGAAACCTCTGTGTAGGACTCTAAAGAATCGTCAATAGCCGATAGCAGGTGATGATCATATCAAACACCTACAAGCTACAAGCGGTCAGCTAAACGTAACAGCCACCCAGGTATTGAGCGATCAGAAGATCAACAAGCTAGCCTGTACATTCTCCTGTGAATCCAATCAGTAACACTCCCGTACAGTCCGGTCTCTTCGTCTGATATGTTGCATATCTAGTCTAGGGCTGGTATACGTCAGACCCCAGTAACCGATAAGTCGTGTCGATGTGAGGCTCATAACGGGTCGAGAAACTACTGGTAACACTTACCAGTAAATCTCTATATCAGCCCTGGCCAGGGACTTCCAGTTATAATCAATCGAACACAGCACAACATCAACTCCCTATACCGGGAGAGACGAATCCCCTCCTATCGCTCATTGCCTCCATGTGATTCGGGACTGCACCCAAAAGCCACCGTTTTGCACGCCCTCTTAGACGTGGTAAGGTGGAAATCAAAGCACAGTGGGAATCACACAAGACTCTATGACGATCTTGGGTCTACAGACTACCCTGTACCAGTGTCACCGGAGAACTGCCATCTGACGTGCGGTATATCACCATCTGGGAGTTCTCGGCGAGTCCGTCCAGTGTACCCAGTCTCCACTGATCACCCGTACGCCATCTCTGATGTCAAAACACCTATGGATATGGGATCATCCATCGCCCATCATATGGGTCAAGATGCGTATACGCTAGTCTACTCTGGTGTATCGATGCCCTGTCTCGACACACTCTCGACTAGGAACAGTTATAGGATGTACTCATCGACTACTCTGCCCCCACTAGTATGATCTCATCATAGTCCCAATAGTCGAGTACATATCCTAAGGGCTTTATTAACATGTGAGAGTAAGACAGTAAACCAATACAAGTCAACATGTTAAGATAAAGTGAAACCAAATAGCATACTATCATGACGAGCAAGAAAGTCTTCTCTCTATATATCCAAGCATCCATTATAATATACATCATATGTACAACAATGGCCTCTAGGGCATATACATAACTAACAATCTCCTACTTGCGCTAAGGCCAGCTGATGCAGTATCTCATACCTAGCATCCCGAATAATCTCTCAAACTGTATCTGGGGAATAGCCTTCGTGAGTGGATCCGCAGTATTGTCCTTCGTATGTACTCTCCTGACCTCGATCTCCCGGCGATCAACTATCTCCCTGATCAGGTGATACCGCCTCAGAATATGTCTAGACTTTTGATGGGACCTGGGTTCCTTGGCCAAAGCCACAGCTCCATTGTTATCGCAATACAGAGGTATTGGATGCTCAATGGAAGGAACCACACCAAGTTCACTAATGAACTTCTTTATCTAGACAGCCTCTTTGGCAGCATCGTTGGCAGCGATGTATTCAGCCTCCATCGTCGAGTCCGCAACGGTATCCTGTTTGGAACTCTTCCAACATACCGCCCCTCCATTGAGGGTAAAGACAAATCCCGAGTGCGGCTTAGAGTCGTCCTTATCACTTTGGAAGCTGGAATCGGTAAAGGATTTCACCTGGAGTTCTCCGTTACCATACACCAAGAACACCTCTTTAGTCCTTCGTAAGTACTTGAGAATGTTCTTCACAGCTGTCCAGTGACTCTCTCCAGGATCTGCTTGATACCGACTCACTACACTTAGTGAGTATGCTACATCAGGTCTGGTACATAGCATCGCATACATGATAGAGCCTACTGCCGAAGCATAGGGTATCCCTTGCATGCGAGCTCTTTCCAAATCAGTCTTGGGAGACATCGTTTTGGAGAGAGTGAGTCCAGAGATCGTGGGTTGGATCCTACGCTTGGATTCTTCCATACTAAACCTTTTTAGTACGGTGTCAATGTACCTGGATTAGGACAATCCCAGTATCCATTTAGATCTATCTCTATAGATCATGATTCCCAATATGCAGGAGGCATCACCTAGATCTTTCATTGAGAATCTTTGTGATAAGAAGAGCTTGACTGATTGCAGCATAGGAATGTCATTTCCTATCAAGAGTATGTCATCCACGTACAATACGAAGAAGACAACCTTACTCTCTCCTACCTTCTTATAGATACAAGGTTCATCTATATTTTTGATGAAGTCAAACTCCTTGACTACAACATCAAAACAGATGTTCCAACTCTGCGATGCTTGCTTTAACCCATAAATGGATTTAAGCAGCTTGCACACCTTTCCGCTACTCCCACTATCTATGAAGCCCTCTGGCTGAGTCATGTACACGCACTCTTCTAAATCACCGTTTAGAAAGGCGGTCTTAACATCCATTTACCAGATTTCGTAGTCATGGTATGCAGCAATGGCAAGTAAGATCCGGATGGACTTAAGCATAGCCACTGGAGAAAAAGTTTCGTCATAATCCACACCTGGTCATTGACGAAAACCCTTTGCAACAAGTCTAGCTTTAAAAGTCTCAACTTTTCCATCTACACCAAATTTCCTTTTAAAGATCCACTTGCTCCCAATGGGTTTTACCCCTTCAGGAGCATTTTCCAAAGTCCATACTTTGTTGGTGTACATGGATTCCATCTCAGATCGCATTGCATCCAGCCATTTCACAGAGTCACCACTCGTGATGGCCTGCTCGAAAATAGTTGGGTCATCATCTTCCATGATGCAATCCTCGCTTCCACCATCAATGAGAAAACTGTAGTATCTCTCAGGTGGATGAGAAACCCTGCTAGATCGGCGGAGAGGCTGGGGTTCGTTGGGTACTACTGAATCCTCTGGTTCCAATAAATCATCAGTTGTAGTTTGCGGTACTGGAACCTCTTCCAGCTCTACCTCTTTGCCACTAATTTCTTTTGCAAGAAATTCCTTTTCCAAAAAAGGTGTCATGTTGAGCAACAAACACTTTTTGTTCCTCAGCGTGGTAGATAAAATATCCTTAAGAATTCTTTGGATATCCCACCAACTTGCAAAGAACTGATCGTGCTTCGAGTTTGTCCGGATTTTGCCTTTTGACATAGGCCGGACAACCCCATATCTTAACTCGTTTAAAATATGGTCTCTTCCCACTCCATATCTCATATGGTGTGATAGGTACAGATTTAGATGGAACTAGATTCAATAGGTATATGGCCGTTTCAAGCGCATACCCCCAGAAGAAAATAGACAACTCAACATTGCTCATCATAGAGCGCACCATATCTAATAGTGTGCGATTCCTCCGCTCCGATACACCGTTGTGCCGTGGTGTATAAGGAGGAGTAAGATGAGAGAGAATCCCATTCTCTTTTAGATAATCTAGGAACTTATTGCTTAAGTATTCACCTCCTCGATCAGATCGAAGGATCTTAAAACTTTTGCCCGTTTGGTTCTCTACTTCGTGCTTATATTCTCTGAATTTCTCAAAAGTTTCAGACTTGTGTTTCATCAGGAACACATGTCCGTATCTAGAGAGATCGTCAGTCAATGTAATGAAGTAGGAAGAACCGTTCCTGGCATGCGTAGACATAGGACCGCATACATCACTATGTACTAGTCCTAAGAGTTCCGCAACTCTTTCTTCGTGTCCACTAAACGGAGTTTTGGTCATTTTTCCTTTTAGACATGAATGGCAAGTATCATAAGATGAAAATTCGAACGTATTCAAATATCCATTCTTATGTAACTTAGCCAGTCGTGTCGCATTGATATGACCAAGTCTACAATGCCACAAGAAGGATTCGTTCATTTCTGAACTCTTCCTCTTGTGTGTGTTTTGTATATTAAAGACTGTATTTTGATTGAGAATGAATATGCCATTATGTAACGAGCCTGATGCAATCAACTTTTGATCTAGGAATATGTTCATAACATTATCCTGTACTACAAAATTATATCTTTCTTTACTTAATAAAGAAACTGATATAATGTTGCACATCATGTTCGGTATATAATAGCACTCATTCAGAATCAGTGTATTACGACTTGGTAATACTAGGTGATATTCGCCAACTGCTTTGGCTGCAATACTTGCACCATTCCCTACTTGAACGGAATGATCACCTTTTCCCAGTTCTCTACCTTTCCGTAGCCCATGTAACAATTTACATATGTGGGATCCTGATCCGGTATCTAATACCCAGGACGTAGGGTGAACCGAGAAACAGTTCTCAATAACTAACATACCCGAAGAAGATGCATTAGCATGCATGTTCTGTGTTTGGGCGGTATGAGAATCTAGATATTCTCCCGTTTCATGTTCAGTCTTATAACTCTTATAAGAAAGAACGGGACCAACGTTCCCTTGCTCAGTATAATAAGCGGGTTCAGTCAATACATCCATATTATTATCTTGATTATGGCCTGACATGGTCGCTACCTGGAGAGAGAGAGAAGAAAAACACTTTAGCGTATACTCTTGCAAGATTAGATTGGTTATTATCTTATCTAATCAGGATGTCTCCCACTGTTTTTATCAAATCTTCCTTCCAACCCTAAAAGGTAAGGTTAGCCGGGATTAATTACACCCTACAATTTCGTCAATCTTTCAGTCAGATCAGTGTCGGTACTTGAGGGAGGTTCCCCGTGCTCTCGCACGGACCTAATTAAAATAAACCTTGTTTTCCCAGAGGCATAACCCCGTTAACACCTTTCTAGACACCTACTTGATCGGCTAATTGTCCTGTGTAAAACTCTCCCAGGAGTAATTTTTATTCGCAGTGGGTATCGGGATCCAACTATCTCATAGGAGGTATGCAATCTCATTGCAAATTTCAACACTTGAAATTCCCGATAATATTTTGTCCCTAGCGATCTATGATCTTGACTAAGTCAACAAACCATAAATCACAAGTCAAGTTCAACCCGTACATTTCCCGATTGAATTAAACCCACCCATACGTCCCTTGACTAAGTCAACAAGGCCGTATGACTACCCTAATCCAATCACATCTCATACTTTAGTAGATAAACACTTTTTAGCTACCGTACACTACGCCTTGACTAAGTCAACAAACATAGCACGAATACTAAATAATATCTATCTGAAATGACGGAGGGCTACGCAGGTTTTTCAGAAAACCAGGAGCGTAATGAACTTGATATCGTCGTAGAATCAAGTGATTTTGAAAAGGAGTGTTTTTGAGGCTTTTCTAGTTTCGCTAAAGAGGTCACTCCCGGTGAAGGGATCTCGGCTCTTTCCCCATCGAATAAAGTGCAGGATATATCATATATACCGCTGTGCAAAGCAAGAACTATAGAATCTGTCAAAAACTAAACCGCGAGTTTGTAGCATCTGCCAGTTTTGCTAAAGAGGTCACTCCCGGTGAAGGGATCCAGGCTCTTTCCTTATCGAATAAGGTGCAGGGCATATCATATATACCGCTATGTAAAGCAAAACTGTAGCTACCTTTTTTATAAAGTTTTGATTCTACAACATCTTTTAGGTTTCTTTTCTTTTTATTAATCTCATTAATAAATCCCATCAGCTTATGCTTCCTAAGCATCACAAAAGAAACGAAAGCAGTAATATTTATATATCAGCATATATATATATATATATATATATATATATATATATATATAGTATAAACATTCGTCTCAGGCAGTAATATGATCTCATCACAGAACATTGCAGCAGAAGAACATATATGAAATATTGGATATACTAGGATGCCCGTGTTTTAATACGAGCCTGTATAAAACACGGATTCCACGGTCGTGATGAATAGCCAAACCCATATCCCTAGACCCCTACGAGAGCGGCAAGTAACACTGCCAGTTCTAGGGTTAGGAGACCCGGTCTCGACTCCTCGAGATGTCCTTCCACTGGACCCTAGAACCCGGTTACTTGTGCTCCCTTCCTTGGGTCTACCTAATGTGGAAAAGTAAATAATATACACTGGTGACATCAACCTCATCCCGGAAGTGCCCCAATAAAAGAATATTATATACAAATGAATTTTACATGAATGAAAATAAAAACCCTCATCTCACAAAAAAACCCCGGCTATTCAGAACACGACGATCCAATATAACATATTACAGCAACACATAATATCTCATATCATCAACGTAAGTAAGTATGCATACACCGATCGTCGTTGATGTATAGCAATGAAAACCGGCAATACAACTACATACTACACTTACGGTCACAGAAAAGAAATTGTAAAACTACAACATTTGGAATCCACAATCACTTTAGACATCATAAATCCAAAATATCACATCGCATTTCATGCCTAACTATATGAATTCCACATATTGTATCACATTCCAGATAAATAGACAGTATTAAACTTTCCGATCGGATAATCAAATACCCAAGATTTCCTAAATAGCTCAACACTTGAACGGAGTTCAAATAATCCCAGAATATGTCACAGTACCAATGGTCCAGCCGTAGAAGGGTCAAGCCAACGCCTCACATGTGGCACGCCGTACTGCCCCAAACCCTAAGGTTTAGAGGTGGTTTAGACGGTCACATAATCGAGTTAAGGTTTGTGTTCTTCTAGAGGGACCACCGCGTTACTTGCATGTTTTTTTGAAAGATTTAAACCCAAAAAAAATTCAACACTTGAAAGTTTTTCGTGCTGGGAAAAAATGAGTTAATGATATCTGTTTGAACATTTTAACAGTTTCTAAATATCCGGAAAACAAAAGGAAATTAAATTTTCCGATCGAATCAACGAATACAAAATAATCCCCAGAACACTCAACACTTGAGTCAGATTAAAAATACCCAGAAATATGCACTAACAGATATATATATTACTGTGCAGAAACCAAAATTAAATACAACTGTACGGCCGCGGATCCCCGGCCTAAGCAAGGTATGGCCGCGGTTCCGCGGCAGTCTGTACGATTTAGCATATCGTTTTCCATAGTGATACTTATAATTCCCTGCTGATTTTTTAAGGTATTTTTAATACAGAAAAAATCACAGTTTTAAAAATTGTCCAGTGAGGGGGTCATTTCGACGTTTCGGGGTTCGTTCGGAGTTTTAACTTCGTATACACATCGCCTAATGCTCTAGCTAGGCTCTGATACCACTGAAGGGTTCCTAGGCAGTCATACAAGGGTTCATAAGGCATCAACCATGCCCGAATAAAAATTTAGACGTGCCGAACAACCCAAAGCCGGGATCTTTGCTAGATTATTAGGGTTTAACATGCAAGTAAACATCTTTACTACTAAATGTGTGGGATTACAACCTTTGTAGTCCGCTCCTTCACTTCATAAGCTCCGAGTAGAAGTCCCTTCGCCGCGATCCACGATCTCCCGGACTCAAGAGAGGCTCCACGACTCGAACGATCCATACTAGCTTGTAGTGTTCCTTTTCTCCGATGATCTACGTCGAAGTTTCTATAACTCAAGCTCTCTCACTCTAATGAGTTGAACACCCTAATCTAATTGGCTAGATTAGATGAGGATGATAGAGTAGTATTTATGCTTTCTTTTTATATCAAATTCTCACATGAAATCATCACAAAATGAAAATCTAGTAAGCTTTCTCAAAGCTCAAGGTTGAAGAATAAGATGATAAATGAATTAAACCTTTTGTGATGAATAATGAAATGAATATATGATTAATAATGCGACCATGGCTAAGGATGACAAGGATAACCCTTGTAGAGAATTAACTAGGGCTAGGGTTTGGTTGGATTAAAGAATGAGTCATAAGAAAATATCAACCATAATATCTAACTCATGACAAAAGAAATCCTTCTAGAAGGTGCAAGAAGGAACTAACCCAAATCAAACCCTAACCTTGTTTAATCTCCACTAAACATGTTTCATTATTAATCATATCATGTTACAATAATATATATCACATATATATTATATATTTGTAACAAAAGAAAATAATACAATTAACATATATCGCATATATATCAATGTATTACCCGGTGAGAAAATGAAATAATAAAGCGAGCCAATCTTAGATAATGTAATACAATATATCATATATATTATTATACATTAAATTATCGAATCAACACTTGATCCGACGGCTATATCGAATATAACCGACTAATATATCATGTACCGATTCATCAAATCAACACTTGATCCGATGACCCGGCTCATATCTAAATTTTGCGAGAATATAATACGGTATCTCATATCGCATTATCCTCGATCATGCACATATCACATATGTGCCCCTACTCCGTTTTTCCTGAGTCAAGAAACCTCTGTGTAGGACTTTAAAGAATCGTCAATACGCCGGTAGCAGGTGATGATCATATCAAACACCCACAAGCTGCAAGCGGTCAGCTAAACGTAACAGCCACCCAGGTATTGAGCGATCAGAAGATCAACAAGCTAGCCTGTACATTCTCCTATGAATCCAATCAGTAACACTCCCGTACAGTCCGGTCTCTTCGTCTGATATGTTGCATATATAGTCTAGAGGTGGTATACGTCAGACCCCAGTAACCGATAAGTCGTGTCGATGTGAGGCTCATAACGGGTCGAGAAACTACTGGTAACACTTACCAGTAAATCTCTATATCAGCCTTGGCCAGGGACTTCCAGTTATAGCCAATCGAACACAACACAACATCAACACCCTATACCGGGAGAGATGAATCCCCTCCTATCGCTCATTGCCTCCATGTGATTCGGGACTGCACCCAAAAGCCACCGTTTTGCACGCCCTCTTGGACGTGGTAAGGTGGAAATCAAAGCACAGTGGGAATCACACAAGACTCTATGACGATCTCGGGTCTACAGACTACCCTGTACCAGTGTCACCGGAGAACTGCCATCTGACGTGTGGTATATCACCATCTGGGAGTTCTCGGCGAGTCCGTCCAGTGTACCCAGTCTCCACTGAGCACCTGTACGCCATCTCTGATGTCAAAACACCGATGGATATGGGATCATCCATCGCCCATCATATGGGTCAAGATGCGTATACCCTAGTCTACTCTAGTGTATCGATGCCCTGTCTCGACACACTCTCGACTAGGAACAGTTATAGGTTGTACTCATCGACTATTTTGGCCCCACTAGTATGATCTCATCATAGTCCCGTTAGTCGAGTACATATCCTATGGGCTTTATTAACATGTGAGAGTAAGACAGTAAACCAATACAAGTCAGCATATTAAGATAAAGTGAAACAAAATAGCATACTATCATGACGAGCAAGAAAGACCTCTCTATATATATCGAAGCATCCATTATAATACACATCATATGTACAACAATAGCCTCTAGGGCATATACATAACTAACAGTACCCTTGAACCAATGTCCCAATTTAGGGAAGTGGGATAAACATCAGTTTAGATGTCATCTGTTGGGAGCTTATTAGCTGTCTTGAGATCGGCTTTGGAAACCCAGAGCATGAAGGGCTCAATTGATGGTCCTTAGAACATTTGGTTTGATTCTGGCTAATGTTAGCCCTTCATAGTGTTCAACACTAACATGTTTATTCAACGCTCACGTGCTCCCATGTGATACTCTGAGGCAGTGTTTAAACACTGGAATTTGAGAATGCTCACGTGTCGCACGTGATGCACATAAGTGTTAAATACTTTAGCCATATGGCCGTCACGTGTAACCATGTGAGGCGCTTTGAAATAGTATCAAACTTCAAGGATTTGAAGTGCTGCTTCTTTGGGTTTATTCTTTTGTTCTCTTCTGAGCGCTAAGCGCTATTTGGGTCACGTGAGATCACGTGAGGCAACCTAAAAGTGAGAACCGCCTCCGATTTATTCCCCTTTGTTCATCAAAGGCACTCACGTGGGAGCACGTGCTCGGCTATTATTATGTTGGTTTCCAATCCTTTTACGTGCATGGAGTGTTGGATATGTATGCCCTAGAAGCCTGTATTGTATAGGATACTAGACATGTATATGTACAGAAACAATCTTTGCTCGAAATGATAGTATGCTATCTGGTTTATCTTTATCATAATATGTGATGTGTTGTTAAAGCCCTTAGGACTATGCTTGACTACCAGGATTATGATGAGATCATACTGGTGGGACCTGGGCAGTCTACAAGCATATCCTTCAATAGTTCCTAGTCGAGGGTATATCGAGATAGGGCATCGGTATTACCAGATTAGACTAGTGTGTACGTTTCTTGACCCTGGGGGGCAATGATTGATTCCACAACCATTGATGTTTGACATCAAAGATTGTACACAGGTGCTCATTGGAGAATGGGTACACCGAACAGGACTCGCTGAGAACTCCTAGATGGTATATATACCTATTGTCAGATAGCAGTTCTCTAGTGATACTTGTACAGGTTAGTCTGTAGACCCGAGATCGTCATAGAGTCTTGTGTGATTCCCACTGTACTTTAATTTCCTCCCTACCACGGCTCTACTGAGTCGTGCAAACAGGTGGATTTTGGGTACAGTCCCGAATCATATGGAGACAGTGAGCGATAGGGGGGTTTCGTCTCTCCCGGTATAGGGAGTTGATGTCGCGCTATGTTTGATCGGCTATAACACCTAAATCCCTGGCCAGGGTTCTCGAGGATTACTGATAAGTGTTATCAGTAGTTTCTCGAACTGTTATGAGCCATAAATCAGCATGACTTATAAAGTTACTGGGGTCTGACATTTACCACCCCTAGACTTCATATGCGACGTATTAGACGAAGAGACCGGACTGTACGGTAAGTGTTGCTTGCAGGCTCGTAAGGGTTGTGATGGGTTCGCTCGTCGGCCACCTTTTCGTCAAGTACCTGGGTAGCCGTTACGCACAGCTAGTGTCGCTGACGTGCTTGTGGTTAAACCCACTGCCAGCGTACTGTCGAGTCTTTAGAGTCCCACACAGAGAGTTCCCTCGTTCAGGCGAAATATGTAGAGGCTGTAAGTTGTTATGGCAGCCGTAAGCTGTTACGGCAGGGTTTCGATTTTATTCATGTAATTGTTACAGGAATAATAATCGGAAGGATAATACTGGTGGGCTTTGGTTTAAGCCGGATACCGGTATTATATTATTGGATTAATGGCATTCGTATTTTTCGGAATTCGGATGCGGGTATACAATATACGGTATACGGAGGAGGGGTATTTTTGTAATTGTTACAAGAATACCTTCTAGAAGGTGCCACCTCATAATGACATAATAATGACATCATTTATGAAAAATAAAATGAGGTGGAAATTAAAAGGTACAAGCATGATAAGGTTGTTGTTATGGAGTTACTATTGAAGCATGATACTAATTTATATAATGCATGCTTCAATTAATTCTCTTAGTGCTATATTTTTATTCATCATGCTTGAACACTTTCATTATGATAAACACTCACTCCTTCTCATCCCCTCCTTCTCATTCTTGTTATAAATAGCTTCACATGAGATGTGAATGTTAAGTGAATCAAGAGAAGGTTAAGAGAAAGAAATGCTATAGATTTCTAGCTAATCCAATACATTCATCTCTACATAATCCTAGTGATCTATTCTAGCAAAATTGGTCTCTAGGTTAAACTCTTGTGAAGAGTTTCAAGCTTGCACGAAAACTCTCGGGTGGATCATCTAGGTCTTCGGTGGCCGGAGATCGAAAACGTCGGCAACATCTAAAGGAGCCGAGGAGTTCACCAAAAGAGGAGAAAGGAGCACAGGAGTTGCATCAAAGAGAAGACCCGAAGGACCGTATCATCAAGGTGTAATCCCTAACATAGTAGATAAGATCTCTAGTTAGGGTATACTAGTTGTGGTTTAGACAAGATCTTCGGTTAAGTGCGTGTTGTATGCCAAGAAATATTTTTTTCACCGCTTCCGCCGCGCCACAAGAGTTGTGGGAGCATGCAACATACACTAACATGGACATCCTGAGTTTCAAGGCTTTCAAGCCCATTGTTTTATGAGAATCGGATTCTTAAGACCTAGTTTTTTCTCTTAGGTTTGGAATCTGTATGACATAATCTTCCTGATGAGAATTAAATTCTCAACTTGTGAGGAGATCTTCTTCTGCAGGTCTTTGCCATAAGGGAGAACTAAGTTCTCATATGAAGGGTTAAACTCTTGTTTCATCAGAGGAATTAAATTCGTAGGAATTAAATTCCTATATACTTTTTTGGGAGAATTAAATTCTCTGAACTTAGATCGCCCTCTAGATTTTGGATCTGCATGGCAAAATCTCCCCGTTGAGAATTAAATTCTCAACTTGTGAGGAGATCTGCTTCTGCAGATCTTAACCAGAGGAAGAACTAAGTTCTTTTTGGAAGAGTTAAACTCTTATCGAGGTATAAAAAGAGATGAGATATTCTTTGAATTTTGTTCCTTCTCTTACTTATAGTTTCTTTTTCTCTCTGGAGAATTAAATTCTCTTTTCTTTTAAGCTTATGAAGGGTTTCTCTCTTTTTTATCTTCTCTTTTCTCTGTCTCTCCTCCTCTTTTTCTCGTTTGTTTCTTTGCTCTTATTTATAGGAGAAAGAAGGGAATCAATTTGTTTAGCAAATCTCTCGTTGAAAGATTTTGATTGATTTTCTAATCAACCAACAGGATCTTTTTGATCACTTGGTGAATTTTATTCCTCGCTGGATTTTTAATCTAAGGACTTCTGTTTTACAGAAGATATTTCTTTTGTCGTTCTTAACAATTTTAGGAAGATATTTCCTTGCACAGAATTTTTCTGTAGATTGGTGATTTTTTAATCACCATTGGATCTTTAATCCAACGACACTCTGTTTTACAGAGCGTAATCTTTCTTGTTTAGAAAGATCCAAGAAAGTAGTTTCTAAATAAGGCTTTTACTCTCTTTTAATTAGAATTTATTTTTATCAGTCCAGAAGGCATAGGAGTCTATCACATGTAGCATGTGACCCCACCAAATTAAGCCGACCCAAGGGTGTCACGTGTTATCGCGTGAGTTTTTTTTGTCCCACTTGTTTGCTTTATTCAGGCGTCTGTATACTTTGCTTATAGAGGTCATGTGTCTGCACGTGAGGTTCAGTTTTGGCTTAGTTTTGTTAAGTGAAGCGCCTATCACGTGTGGGCACGTGATACTCCACTTGGGGACTTTCACCGTTGCTCTATTTATTTATTTATCTTCCGTAAGAGAACAAATTCCCCCACAACGTTATTCTCACATGGTTTACACGTGAGTGCAACGCTGTCATTTTTACAGCCGTTGGATTATCTAGGGGAACAGGAAGATGAACCGCCATAGTCATGTCTTATAAATGCAAGGGTTTGGTTCCTTAGGCAGCCACTGTTTCTTCATCCCCTTCCTTTTTTAATTTCTTTGAGAATTTAATTCTCTTCCTCAGAGCTTAGTTTTCTGCCATTGCAAATCTAGAGTTAAACTCTGTCAAAAGAAACCCTTTTTCAGGTAACGCTTTGTGCATCAGAAAACTTTCCTTCTTTGAGAAAGGCTTTGGATTTTAAATCCAATATGAGAGCTTTGCTCTTCTCAGAAACCCATCCTCCGAAAATGTGATCTTTGAGTAATAAACTACCATATCTCGAACGTTTCCCTCTGATTTTGAGGATTCATGGGATTTTTGTTTCTCATGTATTTTAATGAATTCTTGGAATTTAATTCCATTACCTAAAGGAATTTAATTCCTCCGGAGAAGAGCTTAGCTCTAAAAGATAAATGGGACCCTTCGGGAATTTTATTCCCTGGTGTTGTTGAAAATCTCTTCATAGGGTTTTACCCTTATTCGCACAGATTTGAATTTGTTGGTACTTAACAGGACTTGTCTTCCCAAGAATTTGTTTGAATCCTAATGTTTGTTTAATGAGGGTCTTCTTTTATTCTCGTGATGATTCCCTTGTCTCATCATTGGTGAGCCGCCATATTGATTTTGTGGGGTCCGTGTGTCTTGTAGGCAGTGGTCCCGTAAAACAGACATTTTGTCGTCTTCTTTTGTTACTATACATACATACATACATACATACATATATATATATATATATATATATATATATATATATATATACATATATATATATGGGCTTCACTAATGGTCTTTTCCTTTTCCCTGTTTCAGGACCAATGGCTTCTCTCCCTTACTTCCCTTTTACTCGCTCAGATGCTGCTTTTCCGCAATCGCCGTCAGATTAAGGAGAAATGGCGATGATTCAGGCTCATGACAAAGACTGTACCAATTTGCTCTTATGGGGTACCTGGTATGGGCATATCATTCGGGGCCGCCGTAGCGAAGTGCCAACAGAGCCTCTTCGCTCAGTCTTGCCGATGGAGCGTCCATAGACTGCCTTTGCAATGGAGGTGGTGGATTGGACTCCTACAGGCCGGCTTGAGCTGTCGACAGCTGGGATACCAAACCAGCCTTTGCCAGCCATAGACATCTTGGGGCATCGTATTTGCCAAGGTGAAGCCCAGCCCTGGGGATAAGTCTATAAGATAGGGCTTACCCCTCGCCATCCAACGCGATATCTTCTCTGGGCTCGCTATATCTTGTCCGGTCATTGTGCGCTATTGCTGAAGGTCGGGCTTTATCAGGCAGTGTACGCGTCTCTCTTTCATTATTAGTCTCCCCATGTCTGGTGGGTTAAAACTTTCCTAAATCAATGGAATCTCCCCACCACCACTTTCTTGCTAGGGGATCGTGAGGTCTTGATTTCTTTGGAAGAGTTTCGCGAGATCTCTGGATTGCCCATCAGGGGAGAGCACTATGAAGAATTGCTGCCCCCCGATGAGTATGCATTCACGACAGTGCCTGCTATGCTTGACGGCTTATCGACCGAAAATGCCGTTCGTCATAAGTATCCAAGTCTAATCAAGACTCTGGGTATTTTCGAGAAGCCGATCGCGGAGTCAGAGGGACAGGGCATTTATTTTAAGAGTTTTATCACCTGCTTCCTCCGTGAAGATGCCCTATCAAAGGAGGCTCCAAAATTTGCGAATATTAACGACCCTTTTGGGTTTGGTTAAATAAGCTTCCAGCCAAAAAAGAGGATTCGCTGCAGTTTCACATCCCAATCATGCCGACCGTGTCCTTTGATTCAATTGCGGCTCCCGGCATAGACGAGGAGACCTTCTTTGTTGGTTTTATCAGCCTTTGGCTCAGCTGGTTTGCTATTCCAACACATCGACGCTTCATGAGAGCCTCTGTCCTCTATCCCGCTCATCGTGTAGCCGAAGGGGCACGGTTGGCTGTTGGCATTGTACGGTTATCGCACTTATACCATGGGCTGAGCACTGTGGCCAATACTTCGACCCCGGGTGTAGATGTGGTGAGTTTCTCCCTCCACTATTTTACGTCATGGATTGAGATGCACGTATTAGGGGCATTCACAGCGCACCAGAGAGCCGGATTTCTATAATGCTTACACCTTCCTGCGGCTCATGAGGTTGGTGGACGCTTCTGCTCCTGATTCGACTCAGCTAGGGGATCTTCGTGTTTTGCTTAACCCGTATGCTAATGAAGGCGGGATGGTATTCAATGACCGAGTCCTCTCTGCTCCTTCAGGACCTATTCAACAGCTGTTCGATTTATCGAAAGGGGGAGCACCATCCTTGAAGCCTAGGGAAGCCATGCATTTGTATTCGATTAGGCCGGGTTATTTGGTATTCCGTCGAAATGATACGGTTCTTTTTATGCGGTATAATCCTCACCGCTTTGCCCGGCAATTGGGTTATAACCAGGGTGTTCCCTTCGAGGCATTCATGGTGGAGCCTAGCTCGTCTTTGGGAGTTGTTCGTGATACTTCATGCGGCTGAACACCGGCTCTCGCTTCATGATCTCCGAGGCCGACTGCATTCCAAGGTGTGTAGGGGCTTTTACGGGTTGGTACCGCCACCGAGTTGGTCCCATCATTGCCGAGGAGAAGAGGATACTCTTCGGACATAGAGCTCCCGCCCTGATCCAAGCTATAGGAGTCTCGCCGCTACCGCGGACAGTGGTTCGCCCTCCCTTGAGGGGTACTGGTGCCTTACTTATTCCTGAGGCGGCGGATGCGGACTTGATTCCTCCCACAGTTGGTATGTCGATGCGCACTAGAGCTCAGGCAAGGGCTTCTGATAAGGCACCAGTAGTAGTTTCATCAATTGTAGCGTCATCAATGGCAGTGTCATCATCGGTAGCACCGCCAAAAGAGGATACTGGAGGCGAGGTTGGGCAGCGCCGTATCAAAGCGCCAAAGGGGAAGAAACGATCCTCCTCCTCTAGTGTCAGCTCTGGCTCGAAAAGGAGGAAGAAGACGGTTACCGGTCTGCTCGACCTCTTGCATGAACTTGAAGTTGTTGCTCAAGACGAACCCATATCCATGCAAGAGCCGGATGGTCTTCTTTTTTCGGGTTCGTCTGCCGAAGAAGTCGCACAATTGGCTGAGGCTATAAGGCGCTCACAGGACGAAACTGAGAATGCGTATGTCCCGAAGAAACCTTATCCTCCCGTCATATTCTATGAAGATCCCCTATCAATACGGCGAATATGTATAGGTCCCCTGGAACAGGGAGGCGAGATAGCCCTCAAGCAGCCCATCTCAGCCGCTTCCGAAGATGAGCTGTCTTTGAAGACTAGTGGCCACGAATCTACATTTGAACCCCGACGAGCACACCTCCTCAGGAAGGAATGTCGGCTTGAAAAAGCCATACTAGCGGCATCCTGGCGTATCGGTATGCATGTTTTATGTATTTTTCCTTTGGCAAGTAATTTGTATCACTTTTTATGTCTTCTTATCTTCGTAAAACTTTGCAGGGACTTCAGCAATGGCAGAGAATCTGAGCGCAAGTCGCGTCCTGACTGTGGACTCTGTAAATATCCCCGATGAGACACCAGTAGGTGTGGAGGAGGTCGTTACAGCTGCTATTCCTGCCACGGAGCTTCCTTTGGTGACCTCTGTTCCCTCGGTGTCCGTTCTCTCGGAAGATGTACCCTTACCGGCCGTAGATTTAATGGACCTTTCTGGTGATGGTTTGGAGATTGCGGAACGGGTAATTGAGACCTCCGTTCCTTCATTGGAACCTGAAGTGGCGGCCGCTGCCCCTTAACTGGAAGCTGTCACAACAGCAAATGTCTCCGGTGATGTTCCTGAGGGAATGGAGGAGGCTGTCGAAGCTGCTATCCCTCCGGCGCGAGGCGGGAAGAGTATCGATGGTAATCTTCCTATTTTGCTTTAACGATCTCTCTATTATTTGACTCTTTCTGTCTTTTCAGAATTGTGAGGATTGGCGGCGTCCATCGTGAATTTATCTCCCAGAAAGTCCTTTCAGCGTCTGCCCGAGATGGCCGCCCCACAGGCCACATCCCCTCAAAGCATCGTCCTCTCTTCTGGGCAAGGTTGGTGCTATTTGACCCCTTCATTGTATTATTATTATTATTATTATTATTATTATTATTATTATTATTATTATTATTATTATTTCATAACGATGCTAATATGACTTCTACAGTTCTGGAAGCTGATGACGAAGTTGAGATCCTCGACGGGCCTGGGGATCTGTCCAATCCTCCTTGCATGACCGTGGGTAAGTAAGATTTTGACGTCGCTTCATATATTCTTTAGGCGTAAATCTCATAGATTGTTCATGGATCTTGACAGCCTTGCCTGCTCTTATCCCGCTGGAGTCTCGCATCATTATGCCACCAGGCCTTTATGCCCTACGCGCATCTGAACGGATGGCGAAGTATCACTCCTTGTCGGCTCTCATCGAAGATCTTTGTGCTGGTAGCTTGATCACAGCCGAAGAATTTGCTGCCGAAGCCAACATTTCTCTGCCCTTTCTTGCCGCCTACCATGATGAAACATTGGTGCATGTCTAGGTCGAGTTTTATCATCGAGTGGAGGCTTGTTTACATGGTCTCGAGTGCACACGCCTTCCCTCAGAGGTTATGGCCGCAAAGATAAGCTTGCGGGGGCTGATTTATTGGTGCTCCGCAAATCTACAATCATGTGAGAAGAGGCTTAACCGGAAATTCTTGGAGAGGGAACTGGCCTCGAATGCTTTAGGGGAACTTCAAGCTGAGCTCACTGCTAAGACCACCCGTGCATACGAACTTTGGCGGGTGCTTCAAGAAGCTATTAGGGAAGTGGTCTCTCTTGACAAAGCCGTCATCTTTAACCGGGAGATGGTTGAAGCTCACAAAGTTGCCGGGAGGGAGCTTGAGATTCGGCTCGCATCGTATCAGGCTCAAAGTGTCAGGCGGAGACCCATCTCGTGGCAATAACCAAGCTTGAAGCTGAGGCCCAGCGGAAGAGCGATGAATTGAGGAGCTTATTGTGCCGTCCGCCGACTTAAAGAATTTTTGTAAAAGTTTTCTTTTCTTGTTTCCACTCCTAAATGAGAGGGTATTTTGTATTCATTTTGATTCTCTTTACGATATGTATCTTGTATTCACTTTGAATTCATGAATAAAAGACATATATTATTTTTTTATCTCGTGCTTGCATGTAGCTCTGATGAATGTGGTTCATATGTAGTTTATCTGGATCTTTTGCAGGGTAGTGATGACTTAGGCGACAGGGTTAGGATTTGCCACCTAAGACTTTTCAACTTTATGAGCCGTGAGGGTCTCATAAAGATTTTTCTCCCTATGAGTCGAGAGGATCTCATAGGTGCAATTTCTACTTAGGGGTCGTGAGGACTCCTAAGTGCTTTTTCTTGTTAGAGCCATAAGGGATCTCATAAGAGAGCTTTCTTTTTATGGGTTGTTAGGTTTATGTGTTGACTTATTTCCGAGTCAAAGCATTGCTTTACGACAGGGAGATCACGGGTTGATGTATTTCCGAGACGGGGCATTGCACCGGCAGGGGGGTTAGGGGTTGACATGTTTCCGAGTCGAATCGTTGCTTGACGACAGGGAGGTCAGGGGTTGACCTGTATCCGAGTCGAAGCGTTGCTTGACGACAGGAAGGTCAGGGGTTGACATGTATCCGCGTCGAAGGGTTGCTTGACGACAGGGAGGTCAGGGGTTGACATGTATCCGAGTCGAAGCGTTGCTTGACGACAGAGAGGTCAGGGGTTGACATGCATCCGAGTCGAAGCGTTGCTTGACGATAAGGAGGTCAGAGGTTGACATGCATCCGAGTCGAAGCGTTGCTTTACGACAGGGAGGTCAGGGGTTGACATGTATCCGAGTCGAAGCGTTGCTTGATGACAGGGAGGTCAGGAGTTGACATGTATCCGAGTTGAAGCGTTGCTTTACGACAAGGAGGTCAGGAGTTTACATGTATTTTAGTCGAAGCGTTGCTTTACGACAAGGAGGTCAGACATGTATCCGAGTCGAAGCGTTGCTTGATGACAGGGAGGTCAGGGGTTGACATGTATCCGAGTCCAGGCGTTGCTTGACGACAGGGAGGTCAGGGGTTGACATGTATCCGAGTCAAGGCGTTGCTTGATGACAGGGAGGTCAGGGGTTGACATGTATCCGAGTCGAAGCGTTGCTTGATGACAGGGAGGTCAGGGGTTGACATGTATCCGAGTCGAAGTGTTGCTTGACGACAGGGAGGTCAGGGGTTGACATGTATCCGAGTCGAAGCGTTGCTTTATGACAAGGAGGTTAGGAGTTGACATGTATCCGAGTCAAAGCGTTGCTTGACGACAAGGAGGTCAGGGTTGACATGTATCCGTGTCGAAACGTTGCTTGACGACAGGGAGGTTAGAAGTTGACACTAGGTTGTCTATGCACCGTAGAGTCTTGGAACTGGAGACATTGCCGTGGCTCCGATTGATGATGTCGCGTCCATGCTCTAGGCTGTAGATGTGGCCGTCGAGATTGGAACTAGGGACTTTACCATGGCTCCGCTTTGTTGCGACCCTGAGGCCGGTTGTTGACGTCACGTCTGCATCCGGTTGGCGTGAGAAGAAACGCTGTTGTTGATCTTTAGGCTGTAGATGTGATCGTCAAGACCTGACTCTCTCTTTAACAGTGTCTTGTCGGGAAATGTGGTTCCCTTTTCGTTTATGCCCATGGATTGTATACAAGGGTCACTATGGACTTACCTGCAGGGCAAGAAGTTTCATTTCATTTTTTTCTTTCCGCGATGCTCTATCATTTCAGCTTTTATATTGCGAAAGTCGCGATTGCCCAATCTTTTCGGCTATTTTTCACGGTGCCCAATCATTTTGGCTATTTTTCTTTTTACTCGCTGCTTTTTATTGCGAGTTGCCCAATCATTTCAGTTATTTTGTATGCATATATTTTACTTGCTGATTTTGTTGCAAGTTGCCCAATCATTTCGGCTATTTCATATGCATTTTTGGCTCGCTGATTTTTATCGCGAGTTTAAACTTGGAATTTGATACCGATTTAGGCATCAGCATCGCTACAACTGGGATATGGCCAGGAGCGAATCATCATCTGCCTTTGTCGGTTCGAACAAAGGTGGCTTAGCAAACATAGTTAAGATCCTGTCGACTAAGGCTTTTGACTTCATGATTCGTAAGGGTCTCATAAAGGTATTTCTCCCTACAAGTCGTGAGGATCTTGTAGGTACGTTTTCTCCTTAGGGGTCGTGAGGACTCCTAAGTGCGTTTTCTCTTATAAGTCGTAAGGATCTTACAAGAGTGTTTTCTCCTTATAAGTCGAGAGGACTTATAACGGTCGTTCACCATGTGAGGATATCCTTTGTCACTGGTAGGACTCTGTTGGGGAAATGTTTATTCGTGCCTGTGGATTGTATACAAGGGTCAATATTGAACCGCTTGTAGGGCAATCTCGGGGTGTATGGCGGCTTAAGAACGGGTTCAGATCCCTGTAACTTAAGGCTTTTGAATCCTATGAGCCGTGAGGGTCTCATAGGGGAATTCTCCTTACGAGTCGTAAGGATCTCGTAAGTGTAACTTCTCCTTAGGAATCGTGAGAATTCCTAAGTGTGTTGCTCCCTTGTGAGTCGTAAGGATCTCACGCAGGTATTTTCTTCTTACAAGGTCGAGAGGACCTTGCAAGTGTCTTTTAACCAGATTGTGCTCTTTCGGGTTTTCACAAACTCACCGGTAGCCCTGCTGTTTTTACTCACAGAGCTCTTTCGGGTTTTCATCCGTGCCCATTTCGCTTATGGACGTACCGTTTTTTTTAATTTATTTTTTGCGTCAGCCTTAGGATGCTGCGGTTTGTAGTAGTTTAAGGATGTTACGGTCCGTAGTTAGTTTTAGGACATTTCGGTCCGTCGGTGGTTTTAGGACATCCCGGTCCGTTGTTAGTTTTAGGGCATCTCAGTCCGTCATTAGTTTTAGGACGTTGCGGTCCATCGTTAGTTTTAGGACGTTGCGGTCCATCGCACGTTTTCGGCGCGAGGTTTCGCCGGATACTACTTATAGAGTTTGGACTCAGTAATCTATAAAGACTTCTCTCCAATCCTTAGCCTTATCCTGGTCTTTTATTTGTAAGGCCATTTGCTTGGTCACTCCCTTTTCTTCGGACAATTCCGGAGATATTTCCGCTAGTGCTAGAACCCGACGGCTTTGTACCGCGATCCTTACGTCATCGAGGTCTTCGTCAGCCAGTTCTTTAGCGAGTTTGGCTAAGGCGTCCGCTTTGCTATTTTCCGCACGTAGTATGCTTTCCAAGACGTAGGAAGGGATTTGAGTCAGTAGTTGCTGCACTCTCTCGCCGTACTTCACCAACTCTGGTTTGCACGTTTGATAGTCGCCGTTTACTTGGCTAACAACCAGCTGGGAGTCTCCGTATATGAGAAGGTTTTTGATTCCCATGTCGACAGCGATCTCAAGACCTGCTATCAAAGCTTCATATTCGGTTTCATTGTTCGTCCTCGGCTCTGTTAAGGAAAAGGCAAAGCGCATTATTCCTCCTTATGGAGTCACGAAGATGAGTCCTATCCAAGATTTGATTATGGGGGAGGTGTGCTTTCGCTTCTTCATGGAAGATGCCCCATCGAAGTAGAGTTCTCATCGGGTGTCATTCTTTCTTCTCCTCCCGCCGATCGTGTCAAACGCGTGCTCGTCTGGCAGTTCGCAATATAGGGGTGAATCGGAAAATATCGGGTGCTCAGCGAAGAAGTCGGAGATGGCCTGGCCTTTCACTGCCTTGAGAGGACGATAAGTTATCGAGAACTCCATCAAGAGGAGGGCCCATTTAGCGAGACGTCCCGTTAGTATGGCTCTTGACATCAAATACTTGAAAGGATCCACCTTTGATATGAGATGGACCTCATGCACCAAAGCATAGTGTCTGAACCTCGTTATCGTGAAGATCAACGCTAGGCAGTGTTTTTCAATGGGGGAGTAGTTGTTTTCTGCCCCCAGGAGAACTCGAATCAAATAGTAGAGGGCTCTCTCGTTCCTTTGGTCATTTTCTTGTGCCCATAGCACGCCTAAGGAACCTTCAAGGGCTGTTGTGTACAGGATGAGAGGCTTTCCCTTGACCAGAGCGGTCAGTACTGGCGGATTCTGCAAGTATTGCTTGATTTCGTCCAGTGCGTTTTGGCTTTTGCGATCCCAGACGAATGGGGTCCCTTTCTTCATTAGATGACTGTAGGGGCGCCATTTGCCGGAGAGATTGTCTATGAACCGTCAGATATATGCGATCTTTCCTTGGAGAGACTACAATTGCTTGAGAGTTCTTAGCGGAGGCATTTCCATAATCGCCTTGATTTTCGACGGGTCTATCTCGATGCCCTGGTGTCGTACGATGAATCCTAGGAATTTACCCGAGGAGACTCCGAACGTGCATTTGAGAGGGTTCATCTTCAAGTTGTATTTCCGAAGGCATTGAAACACGATCTTCAAATACTCCCAATGTTCCTCGTACGATTTGCTTTTCACTGCAAGGTCGTCGATATAGCATTCGACGATTTCATGTATGAGGTCATCGAAAATCTTCGTCATGGCCCTCTGGTAGGCAGCACCAGCGTTCTTTAGACCGAAGGGCATCACTTTATAGCAGAATATGCCCAGAGGAGTTCAGAAAGCAGTATGCCTCTGGTCTTCGGGATGCATCTTTATTTGATTGTACCCTGATGATCTGTCCATGAAGGAGAAGATTTCGTGAGTGGACGTGTTATCTATCATCAACTCGGTAACTGGTACGGAAAAATCGTCTTTCGGACAGGCTTTGTTAAGGTCCCGAAAGTCCACGCAGATACGCACCGTCCCATTTTTCTTCATTACTGGGACAATGTTGGCAATCCAGTCGGGGTACTGAACTTCTTTGATGAAGCCGGAGTCGATCAGCTTCTTGACCTCGGCGTTGATGCTCATTTCAAGTTCGAGCCGCATTCTTCTCGGTGCTTATTTGATCGGCTTGACGTCCAGAGATATCGCCAATTTGTGCACGGCTATTTCTGGATTTAGTCCCGGTATCTCGGACTAGCTCCATGCGAAGCAGTCTTTATACTGCATGAGCACGTCTTTGAGCGTAGCCACCTTTTCTTCAGACAACAGCTCACTGACGAACATCGGCCGTGGGTCGTTTGCCGTCCCCAAGTCGATTTTTCTGAGGTTATATGCAGTAGTATGTATTCCATCTTCCAGCTCTTTTGGCGTCGGTGGAAATTCTGAGATCAACTCATCTTCATCCTCATTTTCAAAGCACCAGGAGAGGTCATCCATATTCTCGCGTACTCCTTCTTCTGACAGCGTTATCGCGTGACAGATATGGGATCGTTTCCAAGATCGATGTTGATCTAGTTCTACTCTCGCTATGCACGTTGCTTTTGGAACATGCTTTTGCGGTGGGGATATTCTCCAACTGTTGGATAGAGTGAACCTGCCTTGCTGATACTGGTCTTCTTCCCAGTTTTTGAATGTGAAGTAATTTTCGAGAGGATGTCCTATCGCTCGGTGATAGGAGCAATAATCCGGATAAGAGACCTTGTTTGCTTGTTCGGGGTGTTTAGACTCCGAGAGTGTAATCATTTGATGTTTCATGACAAGATCGAATATCTTCTTTGTCTTGTCTCGGGGAAAAGAATATGCTTGACCCATCTTCTTTATAAAAGACGGATCCCGGCTGCCCAATTCTCGATCGCGTGGCTTCTTGGATTCGCTTTTCTGTTGTCGAACGTTTTTTCCGTTCTTCAGTTTGTTTTTGCCTCCGCGTCGAGTCTTCCGTATGACGGGCTGGCGACGAAGGGCATCGTCATTCTCCGTAGCCTGCTGAAGAAGGCGTTGCGTCCTGGCTTTCTCGTAAATGGCCATTTCACGGCTGTGGTCGTCCCGGACCTTCTGACTCGCTTCCCGTACTAGCTTGTCCATCTGTTCTTCAAACGACGGACTCGGCATTTTTATGGCAGGGCCGCATTCTGGCTCAGCTTCAGCGTCTTTTAAAAGAGCATCCTCTTCTTCATCAAGGTCCTTTATGACATGGCAGCCATGGAACTGCTCCCGTTTCTTGGACTGGATATATCCAAGCCCAATTGCTTCTATTTTTCTGTTGGGCAATTTTCGCTGAGTTCCAGGGACGTTCCAGATCCTGTTGTAGAACCGAGCTTGTCGAGCAGTCTGTTTGAAGGGTACGCCTTGGCACCTCAACAGCTTTTTTAATCCTTCTGTGTAGTATCTGGGCAGACGGATGGACTAGAGCCTGTCAAGTGCAGAATCGGCACCATGCCAGATTTCTTTCTCCACTTTGGTTTCCGCGGATCGATAAAAGAGGATCGCCTTTTCATATTTTCGCCTGGGAGGGACATAGAACGTCTGCAGTTCTTGCACATTATAGGTGTCAAGTGCGTCGAGCTCTTTGTAGTGCTGCCGCGGAACCATGGCGATTTGCAAACTCCGATCATCTCGAGTGAAGGCCTGCATTGATGGACGGACAGAAAATACTGCATTGACCTCATCTTCAGAGTCACTGCTGAAGATCAACATAGGGGTAGACGGTCCGGGCTTGTTGTATTGGAGCGGACCCGAATATACTATCTCTTCCTCCTCCTCGGTATCGCTCCCAAAGATCGGAATAGTGGTGATAGCTTTTTGCTTATTCTCCGGCTTATGGCATCTTTCCATGTCCTCAAAGTCTGGTAAGAAATACTTTGCATCTTCGTACTTTCGGACTTCATTCACGGAGAATGGGTTCAGCTCCCCTGTCACAGTATACTCGAGACCATCTTTAAAGTACTTCATACACTGATGCTGTGTAGAAGGGACGATATTATACTCGTGTAACCAAGGCCTGTCGAGCAAAGCGTTGTAGCAAGTCTTGGCATCAATGACGTGAAACTTGATGTCAGTGACGAGCAGCCCAAAGCGTAATGTCGATATCACAGACCCGAGCGTCCGTGATGACTGGGAGTCGAACCCGGAGATGGTGATTTTATCCCGAGTGAGGTGCCGAACACTCATGCAAATTTCCTTCAACACTCTTACATTGAGAAGGTTGATGGAGGACCCATTGTCGACTAGGATCCTACCTATCTTGATGTCATGACAGTATCCAGTGACATACAGGGGACGGTTGTGCTCGCACGTCCCGAGGAGGAGGTATTCATCGCCGAAAGTGACGTCAGCAGTGTGCACTTTTTCCAGCTCGTCCTTCATCTTTTCTTCGGCAAGGAAAGCTTGAAACTGCTCGGGCTCTTGTAGTGCCTTGATCAAAGAATCTCTTGCCTCTTTAGATAGCAGAAGGGCATAGAGAATGCTTAGCTGTGAGGGTATCTTCCTCAGGTGTGCCAGAACGTTGTAATCTACTTTGTTTTTCTTGGGCGGGTCCTTGGCTGCCAGCTCTTCGACGACTCGATCATTGAGGGCGATACCTTCAGGGACTTTTTTTTTCCCCTTGTCTTTTTTGTTCGATCCCTTATTTGTGGGTTCAAGATTCTTTTCGGGTAACGTGCGATTGCACAGCTGTATGTTTTCGCAGGTCTTCATCTCTTCTGTTTCGGAGATGGATTCCTTGAAGAGAGAACCGGGGGCTATTTCTTCATCAGAATCTCTCCTGAAGGTGAGAACTTGCGATCCCCCAGAATTAACCATGTGGCAGTCGCCGACAGTTCTTCTGCGCTCATCTGTCATGCTTCTCTGCTCTCGACGAGTTTTGCGCTTCATCCGCTTGAAATGCTGTCGATGAGCAACGTATCCCTGCCACCAATTTTTAAAGGCCATGCATTCCTCGGTAGGGTGTGTAATCCTCCGATGGTATAAGAAGTAGTTTGGACGTGCATCTAGTTCGTCGGGGAGCGTATTTTCTGAAGTGTCTTCTTTGAATGGCGGCACCTTCATTCCCATCGACAGGGCTTTAGCGAACTGCTTCCTTGTCTTAAACCTGCTTTTGCTGGTGGCAGAAGTGTTTCTATCCGGTTGGGGTACTCTATGGCTTCTCAATACCGGAGTTTCATCAACGTGACGCCGACGCTTGGCCCTTTCATATAAGGCCGTTTCACGCTCTCGATCAGATTTGCTTTTCTGAAGAGCTTCGCTCAGCAGTCTGTCAATCAATTCGTCCGATGGCTCCAGGGATTTTGATTCCAATTCTAGATCTGCCCCCAGTTTCTCTGCATCAGGAGCTTCTTTGCCATCTATTGATAAGTGAGAGATCATGTGGCAGCTTGCCACATAATCCTTGAGCTCATCTGAAGAATCGTCTCCTTCATCAGCGTCATCGGCTTCATTTTCAAGATCATGTTTAAAGAATTCATCCAACGTGATTGGGGTCTGTGCCTTCTGGTTACATTCTTCCAGCGCATCGATGTATTTTTACAGACCTGTACGGCTGTCTTCGGGTCGGACGGGCTTCTTGGCCTTCTTCTTTTTCTTTAAAGACTTTGGAGGCTTGGCTTGAATGTTTTGTCCACCTTCACCAAATTTTAGCATTGGGCGCGGCTTCAGCATCCCCTCAATAATCTCGGGCTCCAGTGGGCTCTTCTACCTAATCGCCGGACATGCTTGGAGATCTTTCAGCATTTTTTTGGTCTTTGTCGAAAGAACAACTTTCCATGGGGCTTCTTCTATAAAAGAACATGATGCCCCCAGCGTGTCCACCTTTTTAAGAGCGTGTGGCTGGGGCGGGCTTACCTTCCAATTCTCAGACAGCGTGAATTTGCCCTGTTGGTATTGGTCCTCAATCCAGCCTTTGAAGACGAAGCAATCTTCGATTGGATGGCTTACTGCTCGGTGCTAAGGGCAATAATTAGGATTGTTGGCATCGCCTGGCTGCAGCGGACGTCTTGGATCCAGCAGATTAATGAGCCTGTTGCGCACTGCCAGTTCGAATAGTTTCCTCGTTTTGTCCCGGGGAAACGAATAAGGCGTTTTAGTTTCTCGTTGAAGAATCGTTGTCTATCGTTTTGGCGATCAGCCGGGTTTGGACCACTGGGCTGCTGCTGAGCATTGGCGATGAAGTTTGCTTTCCCTTTCCCCTTTTCGTTTCGAGGCTCCATTTTCGAGGACGACGGTCTATGGCCCATCTGATCCATTTGGGTTAGCTTGTCAATCAAGGCCTGGAAGGTAGTCGGCTTGAAAAACATCATGAACTGGGATATGGTCGCCTGCGGATCAAGGGTACCCACGAACATGCCTACTGCAAGAGCCTCTTCTATGCGATGTTCACACTTCGACAATAGGTTCCGCCACCGGATCGTGTACTGAACCCATGTTTCGCCTGGCTTCACCCTGGCGTTAATCAATGCCGTGATTGGGGTGCGCTCGCTAGCGCTTGCGAATCTTTGTGTAAACAGTAGCTCCATTTCTGCAAATGTCTTAACGGAGTCGTTCGGGAGCTCAGAGTACCATTCAAACGCTGTCTCCGACAAGCTGCCGACAAACTGGCGAAGCAGCAGTTTGTTGTCACCCCCAGTATTACCGCACAAAGCTCTGAATTAAGCAACGTTCTGGTGTGGATTACCCGTCCCTTTATACACATGGAACTTAGGGATCGTGTATCCCGGCGGGTACTTAATTTGATCGTACCAAGCCGGATAGGGTCGTCCAGTCTTAACAATTTGGTCGGCCGCTTCGCTCGCCTGATGAGCTCGTATCTGTTGAGCGATATAGTCATCTAGGGTGGCTTTAGAGATCGTCTCCTCTTTGGATGCCGATAGAGCCGGAAGAGGGTTTGATGTCTCCCCTCTGTCGTCTTCAAGGATAATCGGGGGGTCTTCAGCTGGAGGATCCGGCTGTATCATCATCCCGACCATATCTTGGAATAAAAACGCCATTTGTTTTATGTTGGCCGCTTGTTCCGCGGCCTCTCTGTCTTTCTTCTCGAGGATTCTTCGGAGGAACTCAACATCGGTTTCTTGTTCCTGACGCTGCTCCGATGATGTTTCCGGGCTTTCTTTTGGCCCAGTGAGTGCGGCCATCTGTGTTAGCATCTCCTGGAGCTTTTGTTGTTGTTGCTCCTGAGCCTTAGTTACTGATCGGGTGAGTGGTCGATGGCCCGTGGAGATACGGCTATCCTCTTTTCCGGAAGCCGTGTAAATAGTGTGCACCACCATGCCCCCAGACTTGGGGCGTTTGGATTCAGTGCCCTTGAGATTCGTCGCAGACACGGGGATTTTCTCCGTCCTTCTCCTTTTGTGGGCGGTCGAAGTTGAGGGGTCCATTACAGCAGGCACCCAAGCAGACGACACCTTCTGTGGTACGACAGGGTGGTCCTTTTCTTGCCGAACCTTCATCTTCTTCTGTCGGTGGGGGTAGTTTTGGTCAACTATAGAGTCTTGGACTCTTCGCCAGACCCTGTGAATTTCGGATGACAGCTGTTGAGGCGGCTGTTCTGACTTCGGCTTTGTAACGTTCTCCACAACTGGATGAGTCTTCTTCAGTATAGTGGTTGGAGAGTTCTTGTGCACCCTCCTAAGCAGCTCAAAGCTGTTCCCAGTTGGAACAGCAGCATCGACTTCCACCGTTGGAGCTGGCGGAGTCAGTCCAGAAGGGGAACTGCCCCCAGCTTTTCTCACTCGGCGCCAGTGGAGACGTCGAGCATGTCTTGCAGATGGGACTGGCTCGGTTACGGGGGTAGCTTCATCATGCCTCCTATTCTGGTGAAGGGTTGTTGCCGGTGCTAGCCTATCGAAGACAGACGTCCGTTGAGAGGGGATAGTCAATCTTGCGAAGGCCGATTTTTGGGCAAGGGAAGCAGCCTTGGCGACTTCGCCTGGAGCGGGAGTTGGAACGGACAGTCTAGCGAAGACCGATCCTTTAGCAGGAGAGGCCTCTCTGATGATTTCGTTTGTTGGAACAGGGATGGCTATCCGTTTCGGGATAACCCCCTCAGGTATCGCGGGCTTCTTCACGGGCCCATTGGAGTTTTGGCCCAGTCTGTTAAAGACCGAGGCGTTGGATTTGGGCAACCCTTTGAGAGGGGCCGCCGTAGTCATAAGCTGATCAAAGACCGACTTCTTCGGAGCTTCTTGCGACGGCAGTGGGGTGTTGAAGCTCGTTGGTGGGAGCATGGTCCCAAAGAACAACCCAGTGGTGGCTTGCATCACCTGTTCCACTGGCATCCTGAAAATGGATTCCGCTTGAGGCCCATAGGCCACTCTTCTAGCAAGGACGGAGTGGGAGTTGTTACAGTTGAAGGCCATTGATCTTATGTTTTCTACACGGAGCAAGACACCAAATCTTAGTATCTCGAATCCAGGGGCAACCATATCAAAGCGCGATTCATTCGCGAAACATGACACACGAAGTGTGGAGTGGAAAGAGAAAAAGGTCCCACCGGGCATGGCAGAATCTGTTCACCTCCGAAAACAGAGACGAAACCGCGTAGGTTGTCTTGCCTGAATATGGGGGCATATGCTATTTGGTTTTATCCGTCCACCTCTCCCAAGATGCCAAGTTGATTTATGGCACCGTGTATCGGAGGTTTGGATGGATGCGGCCGTTGTAGCAGACTTTGTCAGATTCCCCCTCATTGTGAGGGGTTTTTGATTGTGGGGACGGTCTTCCCTGCAGGCGCAAGCCCCTGCAGTTAATTAAGTTACCACGTCGCGGTAACCACTTTCTCCTGCTCCAGAAGGTCACTTCATGTCGTGTGTGTTTGTTTTATGTTTGGTTACCGGTGGATTGTACACGGAAACTAATTTATGTTGTCGCCCGTAGGGCATGGATTAGTCCAAATCCGTATTTTCTTAGATTTGGGTTTGGGTTTGTTTTAAGGATCGTTAACCTCTTTGAGATTAAGATCAACTTAAATATTTGTTAAGGATGCGTTAGTCTGATTTTAGACTAAGATCAACTTAACAGGGTTTTGGGATCATTTAGATCCAACAAAAGAGCATGTGGGCTCTGTTGTGTTAGTTTAGGGACATTGCGGCCCATAAGTTTAAGGACATCATAGTCCATGGAGTTTAAGGACATCATAGTCCATAGTTTAAAGACGTCATAGTTTGTGGGGGTTTTGATTTAATTAGTTTGGGAATGCGCCAAAAGTTATTGGTTATTGGGACCCTCCATTTTTCTGAAGATGTTGAAGGATTACAACGACATGTATCAGAGGTATGAAGAGATGTACCCTTGAACCAATGTCCCGATTTAGGGAAGTGGGATAAACATCAGTTTAGATGTCATCTGTTAGGAGCTTATTAGCTATCTTGAGACCGGCTTTGGAAACCCTGAGCATGAAGGGCTCAATTGATGGTCCTTAGAACATTTGGTCTGATTCTGGCTAATGTTAGCCCTTCATAGTGTTCAACACTAACATATTTATTCACGTGATACTCTGAAGCAGTGTTTAAACACTGGAATTTGAGAATGCTCACGTGTCGCACGTGATGCACATAAGTGTTAAACACTTTAGCCCTGTGGCCGTCACATGTAAGCACGTGAGGCACTTTGAAATAGTATCAAACTTCAAGAATTTGAAGTGCTGCTTCTTTGGATTTATTCTTTTGTTCTCTTCTGAGCGCTAAGCACTATTTGGGTCACGTGAGATCACGTGAGGCAACCTAAAAGTGAGAATTGCCTCCGATTTATTCCCCTTTGTTCATCAATGGCACTCACATGGGAGCATGTGCTCGGCTATTATCATGTTGGTTGCCAATCCTTTTACATGCATGGAGATCCTGAGCTTCGAGGCTTTCAAGCCCATTGTTTTATGAGAATCGGATTCTTAAGACCTAGTTTTTTCTCTTAGGTTTGGGATCTGTATGACAGAATCTTGCTGATGAGAATTAAATTCTCAACTTATGAGGAGATCTGCTTCTGCAGGTCTTTTCCATAAGGGAGAACTAAGTTCTCATATGAAGGGTTAAACCCTTATTTCATCAAAGGAATTAAATTCCTAGGAATTAAATTCCTATATACTTTTTTGGGAGAATTAAATTCTCTGAACTTAGATCTCCCTCTGGATTTTGGATCTGTATGGCAAAATCTCCCCGATGAGAATTAAATTCTCAACTTGTAGGAAGATCTACTTCTGCAGATCTTAACCAGAGGAAGAACTAAGTTCTTTTTGGAAGACTTAAACTCTTATCGAGGTAAAAAAAAGATGAGATATTCTTTGTATTTTGTTCCTTCTCTTCCTTAGAGTTTCTTTTTCTTTTTTTTCTCTCTGGAGAATTAAATTCTCTTTTCTCTTAAGCTTATGAAGGGTTTCTATCTTTTCTATCTTCTCTTTTCTCTGTCTCTCCTCCTCTTTTTCTCGTTTGTTTCTTTGCTCTTATTTATAGGAGAAAGAAGGGAATCAATTTGTTTAGCAAATCTCTCGTTGAAAGATTTTGATTGATTTTCTAATCAACCAACATGATCTTTTTGATCACTTGGTGAATTTTATTCACCGCTGGATTTTTAATCTAAAGACTTCTGTTTTACAGAAGATATTTCTTTTGTCGTTCTTAACAAATTTAGGAAGATATTTCCTTGCACAGAATTTTTCTGTAGATTGGTGATTTTTTAATCACCATTGGATCTTTAATCCAACGGCGCTCTGTTTTACATAGCGTAATCTTTCTTGTTTAGAAAGATCCAAGGAAGTATTTTCCAAATAAGGCTTTTACTCTTTTTTAATTAGAATTTATTTTTATCTGTCCAGAAGGCATATGAGTCTATTACGTGTAGCACGTGACCTCACCAAATTAAGCCGACCCAAGGGTGTCACGTGTTATCACGTGAGTTTTTTTTGTCCCACTTGTTTGCTTTTTTCAGGCGTCTGTATACTTTGCTTATAGAGGTCACGTGTCTGCACGTGAGGTTCAGTTTTGGCTTAGTTTTGTTAAGCGAAGCGCCTATCACGTGTGGGCACGTGATACTCCACTTGGGGACTTTTACCGTTGCTCTATTTATTTAGTTATTTTCCGTAAGGGAACAATAACATATGAAAGATGGATGTTAAAACCGGTTTTCTAAATGGAAGTATAGGAGAGTGTGTTTATATGGATCAACCAGAGGGTTTCATAAATTGTGGGAGCAGCGGAAAGGTATGCAAGTTGCTTAAATCCATTTATGGATTAATGCAAATATCGCGGTGTTGGAACATCTTCTTTGATGAGATAGTCAAGAAATATGACTTTATCAAAAATTTAGATGGACCTTATATTTATAAGAAGATTGTTGGGAGAACTGTGGTATTTCTCGTTTTATACGTAAATGACATTCTGCTGATAGAAATAGATATTCCTATGCTATAATCGGCCAAGCTGTTCTTGTCACAGAAGTTCTCTATGAAAGATCTGGGTAATGCCTCGTACATTCTGGGGATTAAGATATATCGTGACAGATCTAAAAGAATATTGTGACTTTCACGGTCAAGGTACATAGACACCGTACTGAAGAGATTTAGTATGGAAGATTTCAGGTGCGTTAATTTACCCGCTTGTCACGGAATCACCCTCTCCAAAGAGATGTCTCCTAAGACTGATAAGGAGAGGGTTCGTATGGTATAGTACCCTATGCTTCGGCAGTATGGTCGATAATATATGCGATGTTATGTACCAGACCGGATGTAGCTTACACACTTAGCGTCATAAACAGGTATCAGTCCAACCCAGATGAGAAACATTGGATAGCAGTAAAGAACATTCTTAAGTATCTGAGGAGGACTAAGGAGATGTACTTGGTGTACGATAATGGGGACATCCAGATTGAGCCTTTTACCGACTCTGGCTTCCAAAGTGATAAGGATGACTGTAAATCCGTCTCGGGTTATGTGTTTACCCTCAACGGAGGGGTGGTGTAACATTTCAGAAAATAAAATATTATTTTTGGGAATTAAAATAATTAAAATAATAAATTTCATGAATATTATGGAGGTATAGAAATTAGTTTTAATGAAATTGTATAATTATATACCGATAGTTTGGAAAATATTTGGGAATTAATATAAATTATTGATCTTGAAGGTGTTTATGTGATTTGGATATTTTATAAATTATTATACAATTATTTGTATACTAGTTTAATACTAAACTTGATTAATATTTCACTAATTAAGTATTAAACATGTTCATGTATCATGCCATGCAACATGACATGTTGCAACATTTACCCCCATTTATATAACCATGGCCTCTTCTGTTTTAAATGGGTTTGTTTCTTGTTTTAAAGAAAAGAATAAAGATAAAATATGGTGGGGACATGAGTGTACGGTGAGAGGGGGAGAGAGAGAGAGTGAGAAGATTCTAGGTCATGAGCTCATTCCACTTATTTCCTCATCTCCTCATTCCTCCTCTTCATTTCTTCTTCTCCTCCTCCTTCATCCTCCACCACCTCCTCCATCACCCCAAATCATCTCCAAATTCACACCAAAATCCTATACTCCTTTCACAAAAATCACTCTAAACCTCACTACAAACCCATTGGTAGAATCAAGATTTGACTTTGAGCATTTGGGATCATCTAGGATTTTTCTTTAATTACTCCATGAGGTAAATCATACACCCTTGGTTTAGAAATTTAGTTTCTTTATGTGTTATAGTAGTTTTGAGTTGATCATATGAGGTTTAGTGATCTTGGAAATTTCCAAGATGAGGTTTAGGAGTTTTTATGACCTGTGAAGGTGCAATTGAGGTGTAGTGAGTGTTTTACTTGACCTTAGTGATGTTTACTGGCCTAGACCTGAGACTAGAACCCATACACAAACTTAGAATTTTTCGATGTCGGTTTTGTGGAGTTTTGAGGATGAAGTGAAATCTGGAACAACTTGGGGTCCCTATAGGAAAATCAAACAATTACATTGACTTAGTTAGACACCTAGAAGACCACCACAAAAGATCGAGACAAAAACTCCCAGTGGGGGCCGGCGACACAGGGTCCTGTAGCTCCTCTCGCGGGCCATGTTATGGGTATTGGTGTTGGAGTTTGGTCTGTAGCTCCCACTCCTTATAACTTGGCCCTTATATTGTTAGTTTAGTCTCTATTTACCTGAGCAAAAATCTGGGAGCATTTTGAGTTGGTTTTGGCTATATTTTTCCAATTTCTAAAATTTAGTTTTTGGTATTTGAATTTAGATTTGGTTGTTGGACGTTTGTACGTCAACGACGAGGGTTATTTGGTTGTTTTTGCATGCGTATGCTATAGGTTCTAACCTATGAGCACTTCGCGTGTCGTGTTGGTTTTCGAATAGGATTTTAATGCGATACGATGTGTTTATATATGTAGGTACCTTCGCGTGGACTGCGGGATGACAAGGGAGAGCAAGGCGTCATCGACTTCGGCAAGCAAGGATCGAAGGTGAGTAGATGTATATCTACGGGGGAAGTCGGGTGGATGATATATAGCACCCCCGCAACCGTAGAATAGGTTATATATGTTATATATTTGTGTTGATACAAACTTAGATACTTAGCAAATAGGGTTTTAGGAGACCGTAGGATTAGAATAAGTGTATTCGTAGAAAGGTATAACCTTAGTCTTTTTTACCTTAGTCGTGAACCTTAGGATATGTGTTGTCTCACACACGCACACCCACACATACACTTGCTATATATATGTTTGTGTGTATATGTGTGTGTGTGTGTGTGTGTGTGTGTGTTTGCGTGTTTTGTTCGTGTGTGTGTGTGTGTGTATACATATACACGTGAGATGAGGATAGTATATGTTAATGGATATGAGTCGATATGATCGGACATGATGTAGTGAGGTTATGATATATTATCGATTTGAGATCTCGTTTATGATATGATATATTAAGGATCGTTGTGCTAAATACACATAACATGCGATAGCATAAGACTTGATAATATAATAGATTGTATGTGACTTTGATCCGTACCCTTGATTATGATATTGTACGAAGAATGATACCGTGCGAACTATGATCTATATATGATATTTGACCCGTACCCTCGATTTTGAGGATACCGTACGACGGACTATACCGTACGAGATATATATATGATGATTGATCCTCACTCTTGACTCGATGCTGCCGTACGATAGATTATACCGTACGTGATGCTATGAGGCTGGATCGCTGACTACTAGATATATCAACTCGGATATGCTTTCGATTCCTAATAACTTTTGACTCGGTTCTTAGTTTAGTCTTTAGTTTCTTAGATAGATATTAGCTTAGGCTCGAGTCATACCTATTTTCAAAACTAATAAATCGTAGGCATTTTCAAAGGATAAACAAAGGGAAGCTACAGATTTTCAAAAGACATCTCTTTTCTCAAAACACTGTAGTCCCTACTTTTCTAAAAACAACGATTTGTGCTATTTAAACACGATAAACGGTATAGCTCGTATATAGATTTATATACCTTATTGTTGCTTATACTATTTACTTTCTGTTATGATCTCGTCTGCTAGGACACCTGCATCATTACCGATGATGCATATATTGCATGTACACTTGCTTGCCGGCTCACACACATCAGCATCGGTAATTGCCATATCACGTACACTGCAGTAATCGTTATTCCATTGTGTACACCGATAATTGTAGCTAAGTAGTATTGTGTAGCATTCATGACATCATATGCTAGTTTAGACATTGCATTCTTGCTCAGATGCCACATGCATTTACATACATACATTCTGGTTATGCATTGTAGATTAGCTATATGCCGGTATTCATTATCTCCGTATTGACTCATGAGTATGAGATTTCAGTATTTCATGAGATTTCTGGATTTGGGAAACCGCATGTGAAATTGAAAACTTATGCTCTTTTTAAAAGAAAAATGCGGTTTTCCCTTGATATGATGTGTGGCGTCCACCATGAGATTTCTCGGTTCTGGATAATATATGATATATGATTACCCGCTATGAGGAGTGAGGCGACACCGTCTGCGAGTATATGGTGGACCTGGTGCGATACCCCCCGGGGCAAGAATGCCGTATAGAGATGATTGAGACATCGAGCCCGGCAGGGGAGCACTACCGACCAGTGATATTTGGTTCGGCGGACATCCGGAGGATACCGACCGCAGTCGTGAGATTAGATGATATGGGGTCAATCCGGACAGACGGAGCCTGAGATATGAGATTTATGTGTCGCGTACAGACACGGTTTTCATGATGTTTTCAAGTGTCGATGCTTGGTACTCAGATTTTATCATGATTTTGTGTGCCGTTGCTGGACACACGTTGATTGATGCATTCATACATCATACATATGACATGTTACTACTTTACGACACGGACACGAGTACTTGATATCACACTTATCTTATAGTGTTACCCTTGATAAAACACTTATGCTTATAATGTTACCTTTGTTATCATTCGCCGTCCTTATGTTATTGTATCATATGACTTAGGAGATAGTCATACATTCGGTTTCTGCTCGGTGATATTTTCTACTCACGAGTTGGCAACTCACCCCCGCCGTGCTACAGTTTTCTTGCAGGTTGACCACACAGATTCCGTTGCGGCTTACTGGCACACCACTTCCTTCAGGGTGATTGCATTGATAGGTGGGATACATTGCATCGTGACCATCCTTATATATTTGTATATTTCATTTCAGTTGTATCTAGTTAAAATCTCCATCAACCAGACTATGTATATTTGTAGATTTAGAAATCGCTGATTGTATTTTCTTTCGGACATAGAGTCACGCTCATTTATTTATTCTTGTTTTCTGGTTTCTTGATAATGCTTTAGTTTCTTTGCTTTATTTCTGAGTTTTGATCCTCACCTTCGGCGTTGCATATTTATATCATTGTGTGGTTGTTTCGACCAATTGGCGAAGAGCTAGCTCTCGCTAAGGGATGCCTAGGATTATTGTTGCTTGTATTGTTTTCAGGTTAAAATATACAAAGGAGGTGCTGCCCAAATTTCAACTGACGAAACAGGTTTTCAAGCTAGTTATAAAATATTGTTTTACATATAAGTTTACTTATGTTTTAAAGGAAGAACCTGATTTTATGAAGCCTTTATTTCAAAACTTCACCTCCACTATTTTCCCTAAAAGGTTTAGATTTCTGGACTTTTTTCTTATTTGAATTAGGTTGGGTCCTATAGACTTCACATGATTCAAGTGCCAGTCACGTGCCTTTTCCGGGTCGTGACAGGCGGTTGGTTGGAAGAGCTCCAAACAGGACACCGTCCCAGACTCGACGATGGAGGCCGAGTACATCGCTGCTAACGATGCTACAAAAGAGACAGTCTGGATAAGAAAATTTGTTTCTGAACTGTCACGTCCCGCTTCCCAAAAGACGGAAGCAGGTACGTGACGAGGCCGCGACGTATTTATTTCGAGAAAGTCATTTCCCGGAATAAATACGCTAAGCGTAAAATAAGCAATATAAAATGACAAGAGAAAAAAACATGAGATTTAAAATTCAACAACTTTATTTATATTTAACTTGATTCATTTACAATACATGATTTTAACTAAAAGAAAATACAAGGATGGAAATGCCTAAATGGGTTGCATACATAAACTGAGAAAAGGTAACTGGTCTGATCGTGCTCTTCCTCTGAGATGTCTACCTCTTTAGTCTCCACAGTATCTGACGAACATTCCAAGAAAACAGAGAAGGGTAGAATGCCCGTCAGTGAACTTTCGCTCGGTAAGTCCCCAAGAAATGAAGTGAAGTATAAAGTGTAATGAAAAAGTAAAGTATATTATGAACAAGTGAGTATGAAGTATGTTGTGTCAGCAAGTTTATTTAGCATACAGTTTTATCGTAAAATGTGAACAAGTATGGTAATATATGACAAGTATGTAAGCATGACAGCATAGCATGTGCATGGCAAACAAATGTAACATGGCCGTGTAATGTAAGTATAGTGAACATGCAGTAAATGTAAGTGTCTTAATAGATCTCTACTTGGGTACACTAATTTAACGTAAATTCAAGGGTGAATGTCAACCAATCTCAAGAGCGTTCTCGAACCCAACAGGATGTAATCTAGGGGTAAGGAACCACGGGCCCGAATTAAGTGTTAGTAACGGGACTTCAAGCTAGTGTTGAAGTATTCCAAACTCAACAGGCTGTAATCCAGGAGTAAGGAAACACGTGCCCTTATGATAGATTGCTTGTGATAGTAGACATGGATTCATGATCTAGTTGTACTCCTGAGATTTCATTGGATTCAAGCATTAACTACCCCAGCACCCCGTGTATTCTACATTACCGATAAATTTACAGGCCTTGCTTGAATCCATGAATACATCAAGTGGTAAGATTGAGTTCATGTCGATATCGAGTATTTGTGTCAAGTATTCTTGTATTCATGTCAAGTTGTATCCATGGTTCTAGTCAAGTCAAGTCATGTATTCAGGTTTGATATATGTGTTTGAATTCAGGTATTCGGATTCATGTTCAAGTATGCATGTTAGAGTTTGGATTCATGTTTGAATTGGATTCTGACTTGAGTTTGGATTCAAGTTCATGATCAAGTATTCATGTTTGGTTTTAGATTCAGATTTGAGTTTGGATTTAGCCATGAGTTAGATTCAGACTTGAGTTAGACACTTTAAACCGATTTAGATCATGAATTAGGTTCAGGAGTTATCGGTAACTGCTGCACATGAACAACAGAATTTGTGTCTTTTTCCAGGACAATTACCATTGATAACACCATTAAGTTTTCTACCATAAATAGGCAAGCACTCACTTTCTCCGGCTCCCTGAGGCTCAGAAGAATTGATCCCACTTAAACCTATATTTACTAAAGTCCTTAAATATTGATATATATAACTCGAGGGGGTTTTATAAAAAATATTTTTAATATAGTTTCAAAATAACCTCGAGAAGTTATTTATATTATTTAGGATTTTCATGAATGTGGATTTTAAAGATTTGAGGTATTTTAGTGATAAATATTTAGCTTGAATAGTTCATGGTATTTTATATAAAACTTGTCTTGTATTGATATCTTGATGGTATTTTGGTGAAACTTATGAACTTTCATCTTTTAGAAAAATGTAAGTTTATTATATTCGAAAATATATGGATTTGTAATATTTATATAATTATTAAAAATTAAATTTTATTAATTTATAAAATGCGTTTTTCTTAAAAACCGTATTTAAAACCTTTCGAGATCGAATGCTCCGTGAAGAGGTCTGCATCTCGCTCTACTAGCCCAAGAATGTACGATAATCCGTACCATCTAATAGCGGGTCCCGTAAAAAGGGTTGTAAAGGTATATTTGCAAAGGGTTTTGAAATACAATTCAAAAGAAACCCGGTTTTTATAGCAAATGGTATTTTAATGTAATATTTTCTCGAAACACAAATCTACATGAAAAAGTTATCGTGCTATGAAACATGTGTGTTTGTTAGGGGTAGGTCATTACCCCATGAAGTTTTCTAAATGTATAATTAACAAAAACAATTAAAAAATATATACAAACTTCAAGGTATTATAATGTAAATATTGATTTAAAGTTATTTTGCATGATATTTTGATTTAAAGGTTGGTTCTAAGCATTAGTTTTATGTTAACAAGCATGGTGTAGGAATATGAATGAAGAATATATAAGAAAAAGTGGAATTATGGAGTTTTAGAAAAAGATGCCGGTTCTAACTCCACTTCCAACATATGTTTTGAAAAAGACTTTCAAAGAAGAAGAAGAAGAATTGGGAGAGACTTACCATTTAATTTTGTTAAGAAGGGAAGAAGAAAAGGGGGAAAGCTTTGGGATGCCGCGGGAGCTTCGGAATCGGCTTCGATCTTCGCTGGAAGTTACTTGTTTGCTAACTCCACTTTACTCCACTTGCACCAAGGAACTTTCGAGAGAATTTTGGCTAGAATTTTCAGAATGAGTATGGGCTAGGGCATAGGGTAATATTTATAGTGTGGAATTAGGGTTTTGGAATTAAAAGAGGGAATTAAAATGCATTAAAATGATGATAAATGGTGAAATGAAGGGTCTCTGTTTGATTGCAGGGAAATCAAACAGTGCAGGAGAGTTAGAGGTAGGGGAAGGGTTTTGTGTGCAAAGCATGGGCCTCATTGTCCACGGGGGGACCGTCGGTGCCGGCCCAAACAAGGTTTTTTCCGGTCAATTTGTGGAGGGGGCTGGTGGATTCTTGCCACGTGTTCACGCCAGTATTTACAACATTGTACACATGTTTGTTTTCTCTGTCTTTTCATTTTTATGTGCATTGCAAGTGTAAACTTTTGGGCTTTCAAAATGTTTAAAAGAAAAATCAGAAAAAATATAATGTGTCTGATGGGGATGGAACACAAGAGCTACGTCATAGCAGTGCAAGGGCTTTACCAGTGAGCTACAAGTGGCTTCTTGCTATTCTTAAACAAGATATACTTATAACTTGTACTCGGGCTTGTAAACTCTTTTCTATACATTAAAAAGAAAAATTTTGTACAGAAAATTCAGAGTCGTTACATGAACTTTAGGTGGTTCCATCCATCGCTGATTCAATACCTTTGTATTGCGATAACAATGGAGCCATTGCTTTGGCAAAGGAACCACAGTCCCATCAGAAATCCTGACATATCTTGAGGTAGTATCATCTGATCAAGGAGATCGTGGATTGCCAGGAGATCGAGGTGCGGAGAGTAGATACAAAGGACAACACGGTAGATCCATTCACCAAGGTTGTCCTTCAAGTTCAGTTCAAGAGACTGTTCGAGATGTTGGGTATGCAGTACGCCAGCAACTGGCTCTAGTGCAGACGTTGGGTACTCAATACACCAATAACAGGCCTTAGTGCAATTGGGAGATTGTTGGATATGTATTCCCTAGAGGCCTTCATTGTATAGAATGCTAGGAATATGTATGTCCTAGAGGTCTTCATTGTATAGGATGCTGGATATATGTATGTACAGAACAATCTTTCTTGATATGATAGTATGCTATTTGGTTTGCCTTTATCTTAACATGTGTATATGTTTTACTTGTTATTTCATTTCACTTATACATGATGATAAAGCTCATGATCATTGCTTGACTACTAGCGTTGTGATGGCAATCATACTTGTGGGAGCTGGGTAGTCGATAAGCACATCCTTAAATGTCCCTGGTCGTGGGAGTATCGAGAGTGGACATCGATACTCCAGAGTAGACTAGTGTATATATTTCTAGACCCAGATGAGGGGTGATGGTTGGTCCCGTAGCCATTGGTGTGATGCACATAAGATTATATACAGGTGCTCACTGGGGGTGAGTACACTGGACGGACTCGCCGAGAACTGGCTAGATGGTATTATACCTATCGTCAGATAGCAGTTCTCTGGTGACATGAGTATAGATAGTCTGTCGACCTGAGGTCGTCATTTGTTTCATATGAGTTCCCACTATGCTTTGATTACCACCCTACAATGGCTCTATTGAGTCATGCAAACAGGTTTTAGTTGGGTACAGTCCCGAGCCACATGGAGGCAGTGAGTGATTGTTGAGGATTCGTCTCTCCCGGTATAGGGAGTCAATGTCGCGCTGTGTTTAGTTGGCCAACACCATAAGTTGGATCGGTAGATTCTCGGATGGTCTTGAGCCACATCGGCACGACTTGTCAAGTTATTAAAGGTCTGACATTTTCCACCCCTAGACCCGGCATGTGATACTTTCATATGAACATACCGGACTGTACGGAGATTGCCACGAACAAGATCAGTAGGAGTTCAGATGAATTTGCTCGGCGGTCTTCTTTTCAACAAGTACCTGGTAGCCGTTACGTATAGCTAGTGCCACTAATGGGCTTGTAGTTAAACCCACTACCAGCGTACTATTGATTCTTTAAAGTCCCATACAGAACGTTTCCCTAGTTCAGACGAAACGATGTAGAGGTCGTATGGTTTTACGTGCAGAGTTCCGATCATATACATGTACTAGTTACACGGATTTTGCCCAGACGGATAATACTAGCGGGCTTAGGATTAAGCCCGCGTTCTAGTTTTATATTATTGGATTATTTTTATCTCTTGGTATTAGTATTTTTTGGAGTACGAATACGGTTATGTATATACGGTGATGGCATTATTGTATTTTCACAAGAGTGCGTCTAGAAGAAGACACATCATTTATGTTATATCTATTTATTGAAAATAGATATGAGGTGGATGGATGCGGTGTTTCAAAGCATGGTATGAAGCATGGTTATTTCTTTTATTTATTCATTTGTTATTACTATTCAAGCATGGTTACTATATTTTATTGAAAATGAAATTCTTGATAGTTTTGAGCTTAGCCATTTTTCACTTCATTCTACACTTGACATTCTCTCTCCTCCTTTGCTCTCTTCTTCTTCTTCTTCAAACCCTAACACTCTCATGTGTTGAGAAACCTAGGGATATTAAGATAAATTAGTCCAATTAATACTCTACATCTTCTAAGCTATATAGATTAGAAAACTAGGTATTTTAGTTACCTCATTTTTGTGGTTAGAGCTTGAACATAGACTCTCGGGTGGATCGTTTTCGACTCAAGGAGGCCGACGACCAAGCTTGATCCCGACAAAAGAGGAGCCCAAGAAGAGGACAAGAAGACCCAAAGGACTTGAATCATAAAGGTATAAATCACTATCATAGTACATTATAATCTTTGTGAGTTTTGCTAGCTAAGGCTTATGGTAGATCTTGGGAGTTTAGTCAATATTGCTTCCTTTAAAATCATTTTTTTGTAAATTCCGCCTCTCTGCAAACCCTGTGGAGTGTGCAACATAAACTTACAGTAGGTTCTTTAATGACCGGAGCCCCCTTTTCCTCGTTTTCTTCCTCCTGGGTTGGTTGCTCAATTATGTGATCATCTAGTTTTGAAGTATTTGGTGCCGCTGAGACATGAGGATTGGCTGGAGAGGATTCGACAACAAGAACATCATTTTCATTAATAGGAAAATTCTCTCTAAATGATTGGGGTATTATATTAGTACCAAAAAAGGTGTATTTTCATGAAACGCCACATCTGAGGAGATGAAGACTCTATCGAGTTCTTTGCTATAACACTTGTATCCTTTTTTACTCCAAGAATATCCTAAGAAAACACACTTAATGGACTTGGGATCGAGTTTTGATATGCCAGGTGAGAGTTCCTAGTGCCCTTGCCACTACTACCGTTACTAATACAGAATATAAAAACAAAAATTTCAAGAGGAGCGCTAGAAACTAATCCTGAGTTATCGATTTAAACACTAAACTAGAAAGTAAGCATGCAAGGTTTAGGGATTACAACCTTTGATGTGTGTCCATCCAATCATGGAAGACCCTTCCAACCTCCTCGTAGGCCGTCGGGAACAAGCTTGATAGGCGACCATCCTTGCCGAAGATGATCTACCCGAGAGAACTGATCCAAGCTCCATCTTCACCCAGTGAAGCACCTTTTGAGATGATAGGATTTGCTTGAAAAAGTACTCCAAGCTCGCTATGAATGGAGAGTGGGAATGTAGGAATTTTCCACTATCATTTTCACCTTCAAACTCAAGCTCAAGAGAGCATGATGAAGAAGGAGGAGGAGGAAGAAAAGGTATCCATCGCACAAAAATGGCTAAGTGTTGTATGAATGAGAATAATAGAATAGAATGGCTTCATAATATTTTTTACACATAAAAATATCACAACCTTTTAGCATAAACAAATGAAGCTCATCCTTCTCTACATTCCACAACCATACCCAAAGCAATCTCACCCTCCACCTCATTTCCATGAATATTTATAAATAAATATTCACAAATGAGGCATCCTCCATCTAGAAAGTATTCTGTATAATTACGAAATACACCCAGTATCCGTATCAAAACACGTATGCGCGTATCCGTATAAAATATGAATAGCCAAGAGATAGAAAATAAGTAGTGAACAATAATACTAGAATATATATATTAAAAAAATATATAAAAATTATTAAATCAAAACTTCGTTTAATAATCTGGCTTAATCCTAAGACAGCTAGTATTATCAACCGTCCGATTAAAATCCGTGTAATTTGTACACATATTTAATAGGACCCCTATATGTACCAATATACACCATTTACATCATATCGCCTGAACCGGGAAAACCCTCTGTGTGGGACTCTAAAGACTCGACAATACGCCGGTAGTGAGTTACTGGATAAATCCATAACCACAGGCACATCAGTGGCACTAGCTGTACGTAACGGCTAGCCAGGTATATGCCGAAAGGGAGATCGACAATCAAGTCCGTCCGTACCTTATTGAGCCTGAATGTGACAATCTCCGTACAGTCCGATCTCTTCGTCTAAGAGTATTATATACCAGGTTTGGGGGGTGGAAAATATCGAGCTCTTAATAACCCGATAAGTCGTGTCGGAGTCAAGCTCATCACCAACCGAGAAACTACAGAACTCCTATCAGTAAATCTCATCCACTGTGGCCACAGATTTAGGGTGATGGCCAACCGAACATAGCGCGATATAGACTGCTAATACTAGGAGAGATGAATCCCTGACAATCGCTCACTGTCTCTATGTGGCTCGGGACTGTACCCAACTAAAACATGTTTGCACGACTCCTTTAAGCCGTGGAAGAGTAGTAATCTAAGTACAGTGGGAACTCACACGAGAAAAATGACGATCTCAGGTCAAAAGACTAACATATACTCATGCAACTAGAAAACTGCTATCTGTCGATAGATATAATACCATATAGATGTTCTCGGAGGGTCCGTCCAGTGTACTCACCTCCAGTGAGCACCTGTATACTATCTTAGGTGACACAACACCAATTTCTTGTAAGACCAACCACCGTCCCTCGTCGGGGTCTAGAAACGTATATACTAGTCTACTCCGGAATATCGATGCCCAGTCTCGATACACTCTCGGCTAGGGACATTTAAGAATGTGCTTATAGACTACCCAGCTCTCGCGTATATGATCGCCGTCATCGCGTATATGATCACCGTCATAATGCTGGTAGTCAAGCAAGAATCCTACGGGCTTCATCATTATGTTTAGCGACGCGTAATAACAAGTAAAACGTATACACATCAACGATAAAGACAAATCAGGTAGCATACTATCATTTCGAGTAAGATTTAGCTACCTGTATAGGTCCTCCCTCAATTATCATAATCACCTTCCTGCAATTACAATAAATATCTTGAGGGCACTATATCCAATATCAGGTTGATGATTGTGAACAAAACAAGTACAACCAAAAACACTTGGAGGGAGAGAAAATAACGGTTTAGAGAGAAATAAAATAGAGATTGGAATTTCTCCCCCTATGACTGAGCTTGGTAAACGATTGATAAGATGTCAAGCAGTGAGAATATCATCATCCTAAAAATGTTTAGGAACATTCATATGGAACAAAAGAGAACGTGTGACCTCTAACAGATGTCAATTCTTTCATTCAAAACCCCCAATTTGTTGAGGTGTATAGGGACACGAGAACTGATGTATAATACCAAAGGTATCAAGAAACTGAGTAAACTTTGTATTAAAATAATCCTTTGCATTATCGTTTCTCAGAGTTTTGATACTAATACTAAATTGATTTTTCACCTCGGTAACAAATGACTTAAAGGAATCAAAGACTTCAGTTCTAGATTTCAACAAATATAGCCATATCACTCGAGAGTAATCATCAATAAAAATAACAAAATATCGATAATCACGGTTTGACGTAATGGGACATGGCTTCCAAATATCAGAATGTACTAAATCAAATAGTTTCTCGGCACGTTTGTTGACTCTAGACTGATAGGAAGTACAAGTGTGCTTTCCCATCTCACAAGCAACACACTCTAACGATAAGGAACTAGATAGAGAAGGAAATAATTTCTGTAAAATAGACAAACCAGGATGACCTAAGCGACAATGGTTAACCAGTAAATCACTATTTATTGAGCAAGCTGTTGGGGTTAAAATTTACACCCTATTGACAAAAATTCAAAGTCAAAGTCGAACCGCGAATAAGTAGGCCCAAGCCAAAACAAATGGACCCTACTGTCGAATCCAAGCCGGGCCTACGCCCCAACCCAAGTCCAAGCAGGTGGGTCCAAGCCCAGACCGGCCCCATGCCAAGAAAGTAAAATAAATAAATGTGCAAAATGTAAAATAAATAGGCATAAAGCCAAATTTTTGTAAAGCCCATGGCTCATGTGCAAAAAGAAATAAGCACATAGGCATGGGATGGGCAAAATGCCATTTTGTAAAGCCTAAAAGGCTATGTGTAAATTTGTAAGCCCATATAAGACACCATTATGAAGAAATGAAGTATAATCATTCTCCCTCATAAATTATAGGGTTTTGTGCCGCTCTCTCTCTAGTTCTTTTTCTTCCTCCTTATCCTTTTCCATTAAATCCTAGGCAAATCCTCTCTCTTTTCAAAAATAAAATTGATTTTGGCCGTTAATCCATCAAAGGGAACACAGATCTCCTATCGAAATCACCAAAGGTGCAACTTTTTCCCTCAAGATCCAATAGAAGAAAGAAGGAAGAAGATAAAACCCATATGCGCACGTTCTTAAGCCTCAAGAAAGGGGAAAAGAAACCCCCTTTGATCTTATAAAAATCAAAATTTTCTGTTTGGGGCTGTTGCTTTAGTAGGTTTCGACCCTTGCCTACACTGGCCCAGGTGCGCACCTCGCTAAATGCCCATTTGGTCAGATGCATACCCTGTTGGGCGCACCGGCCCAGGTGCGCACCTCACTATGTGCGCACTTTCCTAAGTGCACATTTTACCGGACCTTTTGGCCCATTTGGGACCTTTCGGCCCTTAACTCTCATATCTCGATAAATACGCACCTCCCTAAGTAAGCACCTCACTAGACCTTTTGGCCCATTCGGGACCCTTTGCCCCCCCACTCTCTCGCACCTCGCCTAGTGTGCACCTTATCAGGGTCGCACTTTTTCATGTGTGCACATTTCTAGATGTGCACCTTGTCACGTGCGTACCTCATCATGTGTGCACATGATAGGTGCGTATCTCGTCACGTGCGCACCTTACCACATGCTCACTTTGCTAAGTGCGCACGTGCCACACGCGTATCCCTAACTTCTGTCTTTCTTTTAAATATTTTACAAAATAAAAAAATGAATAAAATAGACACGTCCCACACTCAAAAGCCTTCTCCCCTTAGAAAAAATTTCTAATAGGGTATTGCCCCGTACCCTGCAAGGGGGCTGCTAGCCTCCTCGACCCCCAGCCCGCTATCCAGATAGCGGAACCCCCGTAAAATCTGCAAGGCTCCCGATATGCCAAAAACTCCCTCAAGACACATGTTTCACCCAATCAGAGCAAAACTCTGTTCAAAATTCAAAATTTGAAATGAAGCAACGCTTCAAAAGCAGCGCCAAATGCGCTGCGCCCTAAGTAGCGCACCACATGCAAAGCACGTGTGCGCTGCGTTCTAAGTAGCGCACCACGTGTAAAACACGGATGCGCTAGCGTTAAATGCGTTGCGCCCACAGAAGCGCACCATGCGCAAAGCACGTGTGCGCTAGCGCTAAGTGCGCTGCGCTCTAAGCAGTGCACCATGTGCAAAGCACGGATGCGCTAGCGCTAAGTGCGCTGCACTCTAAGCAGCGCACCACGTGCAAAACACGGGTGTGCTAGCGCTGGAACTAAAAGCTCCCCATCGTCAGATCAAACATCTGATAATAATGATAAATCATTAATTAATCAGAATTAAAATATGTTAAGAAAAGATTCCTCAAAATATTCCCAAATAACAAGATTGTGCTCTGTAAATCAGAGCACCATTGGATCAATGATCCAAGGGTGATTAAAAATCACCAAAATACAGAATAAATTCTATATGGAAAGATTTCCCAATCTTGTTAATAACAAGAAGATTACCTTCTGTAAATCAGAAGCTCTTGGATCTGTTGGATATAGTGCCCTCAGAGTCAATTATTGGATCATAGGCACGTGATTGCAATGATTGAGGGGGGACCTATACCGGTAGGACAGTCTTACTCGTGAGTTTTGTATACTATCTGGTTTGTCTTTATCATCGTGTACATGCTTTAGGTGACATTGTAGTTCACTATTACACGTTGATAGAGAATAGTATGCTACCATGGTTTATCTTTATCATCGTGCACAGCTTTAGGTGACCTTACATGTCACTATTTCACGTTGATAGAGCCCATAGGATTCTTGCTTGACGGCCAGCAGTATGATGGTGATCATATACGTGGGAGCTGGGGTCTATAAGCACATCCTTAAAAGGTCCCTAGTCGTGGGAGTTTTCGAGACAGGGCATCGATACTCCGGAGTAGACTAGTGTATACAGTCGAGACCCCGACGAGGGGCGGTGGCCGGTCTCACAAGCTATTGGTGTCAATTGGTTCACCTAAGATATATACAGGTGCTCATTGGGTTATGAGTACACTGGACAGGACTCGCCGGGAACATGCTAGTTGGTATTATACCTGACGTCAGATAGCAGTTCCCTGGTGACATGTGTACATGTTAGTTCATCAACCTGAGATCGTCATTTGTCTCGTGTGAGTTCCCACTGTGTTTTGATTACTACCCTACCACGGCTCAAAGGAGTCGTGCAAACAGTTTTTAGTTGGGTACAGTCCCGAGCCACATGGAGGCAGTGAGCGGATTGGCAGGGGTTTCGTCTCTCCCGGTATTGGGGGTGAGATCGCGCTGTGTCTAGGAAAGCCATTACACGAAGTCCTTGGCCAAGGCATGAGATTTACTGGTAGGTATTCCAGTAGTATCTCAGGGTGTTCTGGGCTACACTCCGACACGACTTGTACCGCTTTTGGGGGTCTGACTTTTACCAACCCCCTAGGCCCGCCATGCGATGTTCATAGACGAACGGACCGGACTGTAAGGATATTGTCACTGACAGGCTCAGTAGGGTGTCGGGATGAGTTCGCTCATCGACCTCCCTTTTGGTCAATACCTAGTAGCCCGTTACGTACGGCTAATACCTCTGACGTGCTAGTGGTTAAATTCACAGCCAATGTATTGAAGAGTCTTTAGAGTCCCCCACATACTGTTTCTCAAGTTTCGGGCGAAACGTTGTAGAAGCCGTATGATATATGGCAGGGTTCGATCATATACGTGCGGTAGTGCACGAATCATGATTGGGCGGATCATACTAGTGGGCTTTGGTTTAAGCCGGATCCTAGTATTAGATTTGTTGGATTACTTTAGTCTCATCGCATTTGCATTCAGTTGGAATGCGGGTGCAGGTATATATATACAGGTGAGGGGTATCCTTGTGATCCGTCACGAGTTTACTTTAGATGTTGCCGTATCTTTTTATTGTTGCAAACATTTGGATTAATGTTTATAAATGGAAATTATGAGCTATATGTAATGATAAGGAGCATTTATTGTGACACATGCACAAGTGGTGACTCATGGTCTCTTTCTTTGTGCATGTGTCACATTTGAGATTGATTTGTGAGTTGATATGAGAGGAAGAAAGAGAAAGGGCAACCATATGGTTGTAGTTAGCACTTGTATTCTCATTCTTACTCTCTCTCACTCTCATTATCATTTTGGAACAAACAAAGAAATGAGAGAGGAAACTTCTTCTTCTTCCTCTTTCTTCTCTAGCTCACCATTCCCATTAATGGCAACACCTTCAACCTCCATCCATCTCATGGATGTAATAGACAAAGTGATCACAAATATTCTCTACATCGCCTTGGACACGTCGGCTAGCGAACTTCGTGCCCGAGTTGCTTTGGACGAAGCGGGAGCCCGTAAAAAGACTCGAAGATGTGGTGCCCTTTCCGACAAGGAGATCGAGACCGGAGTTGCCGCGAGGAGCTTGGGATGGTGGCCAAAGACCGAAGGACACGGATCGATCGGTATAACTTTCCAACCCTTTCTCTAGTTGCTAGTTGTAGGTTAATGGTTCGATCCGGGTTTTAAGCATACGATAGCGCCGGTTTCTAGTATGAAAAAGTTTTCGTTTCCGCATTTGGGCCTCGGAAAGACGGCCGGGGCGCTACCGTAGTCTTACAGGATCAAAGATCCAACGATGGGAAATTCCCCAAATTAATTGGAGAAAAGATCTCCTTAACTGATTGAACTAATTAATTGAACTAATTAACTCGCCCTATATAAAGGCCCTTAGGACAGAAACAGAGATACGGAAGGATAGAGAGGAACTCCCCCATAAAACTTTGAGAAAATTGAAAGAGAAGAGCCAAGCTCTCAAGCAAGAAGATTTTTCTTCAAGGTAAAAAGAATGATGATGAACAGAGAGATGGAACCATCTCATAATTAAAAAAAGAAGAATTCACTTCTTTAAAGATTAAGACCAAGGTCTTTTACAAGGAGATCAAAAGATCTCATTATGAAATAAAAAGAAGAATTTACTTCTTTCTCACAGATCATAGATCTAGAAGACTAAAGTCTTTTTCAAAGAGATCATAAACATCTCATTATAAATGGGGAGAATAATTCAATTCTCTTAAGGATCACAGATCCATAAAGGCAAAGCCTTTCATCAATATAAGAGATTAAAACATCTCCTACAAAATAAGAACTTTTGTTCTTAGAATCTTGAGACAAAATCTCTTATAAACGAGAATTTACTTCTCAGATCAAAAAATTGATCAGATGCGCTTTGTGCTCTTAAAATGCGCTTCTGTGCTCTTGGACTGGCGCTCAGCGCCAAGCGCGCTACTTATCCCTCACATGTGCTCCACGTAATAATTAGCGCTTTACGCTCTTCATAATAGCACACTGCGCTCATGGACTGGCGCTCAGCGCCAAGCGCACCACGTGTCACTCACGTGTGCGCCACTGAACTAATAACGCAATGCGCTCATAAACTAGCGCCCTGCACTCATAAACTGGCGCAATGCGCCCATCATCTGGCACTTAACGCCAAGCGCTACACGTGTCCCTCACGTATGCGCTACTTGGCAGAAGCGCACTGCGCTCGTTGATTGGCGCAAAGCGCCAAGCGTACCATGTGTTGCGCTGATAGAACATAAATTGTTCTTTAATAAAGCCTTAAAGCCATGATGAATGCTCAGCATTCAGTAAAAGATAAATATTGTCAGAATCTAAACCAATGCTCAGCATTATTAAAAGGGCCAAGCTCAAATAAAGGCTCAACGGCCCAAAATTAATGTTAAACATTTTAAACTTGATTGGACTTAGCCCAAGACTGGCCATAAGTCCTCAACTCAGATTAACTGAGCCCATATGCTCATAAATCTTTTAACATATCTTAACCCCAAATTGGACTACAGATCTCAACCAAAATTGGTTCAAGGGTACATTTCTGAACCCCTTTGATATATGTCGTTGTAATCCTTCAACGTCTTCAGAGAGGTGACGGGTCCCGACAACCATACATTTCATGGACTATGATGTCCTTAACCTCGGACTGTGGGGTCCTTTAAAACCCACGGACTATGATGTCCTTAACCTCGAACTGTGGGGTCCTTTAAAACCCATGGACCGTAATGTCCTTAAACTAATGTTGGGCTATGATGTCCTTAACATCGGACTGTGGGGTCCTTTAAAACCCACGGACCGTAATGTCCTTAAACTAATAATGGACCGTAATGTCCTTAAACTAATGGACCGCAATGTCCCTAAACTAAACAATAGAGCCCAAATGCTCTTTTGTCGGATCTAAACGATCCCGTTAAGTCGATCTTAGTCTAAAATTGGACTAACGTATCCTTAAAAACGTTTAAGTTGATCTTAGTCTCAAATGAGACTAACGTATCCTTAAACCCAACCCCCAAAACCCAAATCTAAGAAAATACGGATTTGGACTAATCCACGCCCTACGGGCGACAACATAAATTAGTCTCTATATACAATCCACGGGCAACCAAAAACAAAACAAACACCCACAACACGAAGTGACCATCTGGAGAAGGAGAAAGTGGTTACCGCGATGCGGTAGCGTAATTAACTGCAGGGGCTTACGCCTGCAGGGAAGAGCGTCCCCACAATCAAAAATCCCTTAATGAGGGGGAATCTGACGAAGTCTGCTACATCAACCGCATCCGTTTAAACCTTCGATACACGGTGTCATAAATCAACTTGGCATCTTCGGAGAGGTGGACGGATAGCACCAATTAGCATCTGCCCATAATTCAGGCAAGACAGACCTGCGCAGTCGCGTCTCCGTGTTTCGGCGGGGAACAGATTCTGGCATGCCTGGTGGGACCTTTTCCTCTTTCCACTCCGCACTTCGTGTGTCGTGTTCGCGAACGAATCACGGTTTGATATGGTTGCCCTTGGGTTCGAGGTAATAAGATTTGGTTTTGCTCCCGTGCAAAAAAAAGGATATCAATGGCCTCTAATTGCTCCATCTGCAACTGCAACTCCCGTTCCACCTCATCTGGAGGTGTAACCTACGGGCCCCAAGCGGCCTCCCTATTCAAGATGCAGGTGGAGCAAGTAACTCAGGCCACTACTGGGCTGTTCTTTGGGACAATGATCCTATCGATGAGCTTCAATGCCGCGCTGTTGTCACAAGAAGCCCCAAAGAAGTCAGTCTTTGATCGACTTGCCACTACCGCGGCCCCTCTCAACGGGTCGCCCAACTCCACTGCCTCAGTCTTTGACAGATTGGGCCAAAGCTCCAATGGGCCCGTGAAGAAGCCCGCAATACCAGAAAGGGTCATCCTTAAGCGGATAGCCATTTCTTCTCTCGAAGTCGTCAAAGCGGCTTCTCCTATCAAAGGGTCGGTTTTCACAAGTCTGACTGTTCCGGCTCCCGCTCCAGGCGAAGTCCTCAAAGCTGCTTCCCCTGCCCAGAGGTCTGTTTTTGACAGATTAGATATTGCTTCTCAACGGACATCGGTCTTCAAGAGGCCGATGACGACAACTTTAGACCAGCACAGGGGGCATGAGGAAGTCACCCCTATAGCTGAGCCAACTCCATCCGCACGAAATGCTCGCCATCGTCACTGGCGCCGAGTGAGGAAGGCTGGGGGCAGCTCCCCTTCGGTACTGACTCCGCCAGCTCCCATAGTGGAAATCGATGCTGCTGTTCCGACTGGAAACATCTTTGAACTGCTTAACAAGGTGCGCAGGAATTCACCAACTGCCATGTTGAAGAGATCTCCTCCACCTTTGGAGAATGCTACGGAAAAGAAGGCGGAGCAGCCCCCTCAGCGGCTGTCCTCCAAAATTTACAAGGTCTGGCGACAAGTCCAGGAATCGGTGATTGACCAGGACTACTCTTGCCGACCAAAGAAGATTAAAGCTCGGCAAGAAAAGAGCCATCCCGTGGTACCACAGAAGATGTCATCCGTCTGGGTGCTCGCTGCAACGGCTCCCTCAACTTCAACCGCTCACAAGAGAAGGAGGCCAAAGAAAGCCCCTGTGATCGTGGCGAACCGCAAGGACGCTGAATTGAAACGCCCCGAGTCTAGGGGCATGGTAAAACATACCGTTTATATGGCTTTCGGAAAAGAGGAAAGCCGTGCTTCTACGGGTCATCGACCGCTTACCCGATCGATAACAAAGGTTCAGGAGCAACAGCAGCAAAAGCTCCAAGAGATGCTAACTGCAATGGCCGCACTCACTGGGCTGAAAGAAAATCCAGAGGCCTCAGAGCAGCGTCAGGAACATGAAATTGATGCTGAATTCCTCCAAAGAATGCTCGAGAGGAAAGAAAAAGAGGCCGCGGAACAGGCGGCCAACATAAAACAAATGGCTCTTTTGTTTCGGGACATGGCCGGGATGATGTTACCGCCGGAACCTCCAGCTGAAGACCCCCCAATTATCATTAAAGACGACAGAGGGGAGACCTCGAACCCTCCTCCGGCTCTTTTAGCAGCCAAGGAGGAGACCATCTCCAAGGCCGCTCTGGATGATTACATTGCTCAGCAAATACGAGTTCACTAGGCAAATGAAGCGGTCGGGCAGATCGTTAAAACTGGACGACCTTATCCGGGCTGGTATGACCAAATAAGGTACCTGCCGGGATATACGATCCCCAAATTCCATGTATATAAGGGGATGGGAAATCCGCATCAGCACGTCGCTCAATTCAGAGCCTTGTGCGGCAATACTGGAGGTGATGATAAACTTCTGCTCCGCCAATTTATCGGCAGCTTATCGGAGACAACATTCGAATGGTATTCTGAACTCCCGAACAACTTTGTCAAGACATTCGCAGAGATGGAGTTGCTATTCACCCAGCGTTTCGCGAGCGCTACCGAGCGCACCCCGATCACCGCATTGATTAACGCCAGGGTAAATTCAGGCGAAACGTGGGTGCAATACGCAATACGATGATGGAATCTATGGTCGAAATGCGAGAAGCGCATCGAAGAAGCGCCTGCGGTAGGCATGTTCATGGTCACTCTTGACCCTCAGGCGACCATTTCACAATTTATGATGTTCTTCAAGCCGACCACCTTCCAGTCCTTGATTGACAGACTAGCCCAAATGGACCAGATGGGTCACAGGCCTTCCTCTTCGAAACCGGAGTCGCAGAATGAAAAAGGGAAAGGGAAAGCGACCTTCATCGCCATTTCTCAACAGCATCTCAGTGGTCCAAAATTAATGGATCGCCTAGACGAGAGACGGCGATACTATAATGAGAAAATAAAACGTCCTTATTCGTTTCCCCGGGACAAAACGAGGAGATTGTTCGAGCTAGCGGTGCGCAACAGGCTCATTAATCTGCCGAATCCAAAAATCCCATTGCAACCTGGTGAGGTTAATAGTCCCAATTATTGCCCTTACCATCAAGCGGTAAGCCATCTAATTGAAGATTGCTTCGTCTTTAAAGGCTAGATCGAAGACCAATACCAACAGGGTAAGTTCGCACTGTCCGAGAATTGGAAAGTAAGCCCGCCGCAGCCGCATGGGCATCATGCTCTTTCATAGAAGAAGCTCCATGGGAGGTCGTTCTTTCAGCCAAAACGAAAAGAATGCTGAAGGATCTCCAAACATGCTCGGCGATCAGGTGGAAAAATCCACTGGAACCCGAGATCATCGAAGGAATGCTGAAACCGCGCCCAACTCCAAAAACTGGCGGTGATAATCAAAGCGCTCACACCCAGCCGTCACAGTCTTCGAAGAAAAAAAAGACCAAAAAGCCCGTGAAACCCAGTGACAAGCGTACGGGCCTGCAAAAACAGATTGACGCATTGGAAGAATATAACCAGAAGGCGCGGACTCCAGTCACACTCCAAGAATTTCTCAGCCACATCCTCGAGGACGGAGATGATGACAATAGAGAAGACTCGTTGGGTGGGTCTGAAGATTATGTGAAAAGCTGCCATGTGATCTCTCACTCGTCGATAGACGATGGAGAAGCCCTTACACAGAGAAACTGGGGGCAAATCCTGAGCTGAAACTTCTACGACTATCAGACGGAATGATTGATGCATTCCTAAACAAAGCTCTTTTGAAAAGTAAAGCTGATCGGGAGCGCGAGATGGCCATATTTGAAAAGGCCAAACGCCGGCGACTGGACGAAAGGGATGAAACACTCCCACCAGATCAAAGTACATTCGCCGCAAATAAAAACAGGTTCAAGACGAGGAAAAGGTTCACCAAAGCCATATCGATGGGAATGAAGCTGCCACCCTCCGAAGGAAACACTTCTGATGAAGTGGACATACATCCTAGCTACTTCTTATATCATCGAAAGGTTACACACCTTACTGAAGAGTGCAACGCTTTTAAAAGATGGTGGCAGGTATATGTTGCTCACCGACAACATTTTAAGCGGATGAAACGCGAAACTCGTCGGGAGCAAAGAAATAAGAACGAGGAGCGCAAAAGAACTACCGGCAACTGTCACATGGTCGACGGTGGGGGATCACAAGTTCTCACCTTTGAGAGCGATTCTGATGAAGAAATAGCCCTTGGCCCTCTCTTCAAAGAACCCACATCAGAAACGGAAGAAATGAAGACCTGTGAAAATATTCAGCTGCGCAATCGTACACTGCCCAAAAATAATCTCGGGCCCGCGAACAATGGGTCAAATAGAAAAGATAAAGGGAAAGAAAAAATCCCTGAGGACATCGCCTTAGATGATCAAGTCGTCAAAGAGCTGACAGCCAAGGACCCGCAAAAGAAAAACAAGGTGGATTACAACGTTCTGGAACACTTGAGGAAGCTCCCTTCGCAGCTAAGCATTCTCGATGCCCTCTTGTTATCAAAAGAAGCAAAAGATTCTCTGATCAAGGCACTACAAGAGCCCGAACAATTCCAAGCTTTCCCCGTCGAAGAAAAGATGAAGGACGAGCTGGAAGAAGTGCACACAGCCGATATCACCTTCGGCGATGAAGATCTCCTCCTCGGGACGTGCGAGCATAACAGTCCCCTTTATCTCTCTGGATACTGTCATGATATCAAGATAGGCAAAATCCTGGTTGACAATGGGTCCTCTGTGAACCTCCTCAATGTAAGAGTGTTGAAAGAAATCTGCATGAGAATTCAACACCTCGCTCGGGATAAGATCACCATCTCCGGGTTTGACTCTCAGTCATCATGGACGCTCGGGTTTGTGATACTGACATTACGCTTTGGGTTGCTCGTCACGGACATCAAATTTCATGTCATTAACGCCAAGACCTGCTACAACGCTTTGCTTGGCCGGCCTTGGTTACACGAGTACAACATTATCCCTTCTACACAACATCAGTATATGAAGTACTTCAAAGATGGTCTCGAGTACACTGTGACAGGGGAACTAAACCCTTTCTCCGTGAACGAAGTCCGCAAATATAAGGATGCCAAGTACTTCCTGCCAGATTTTGAAGACACAGAAAGATATCGCAAACCGGAGGACGAGAACAAAGCTATCACCACTATTCCAGTCTTCGGGAGTGATACTGAAGAGGAAGAAGAAATAATTTCTTCAAGGCCGCCCTAAAGCAACAAGCCGGGACCGTCCACCCCTATGTTGATCTTCGGCAGCGACTCGGAAGATGGAGTCAATGCCGTATTCTCTGCTCGGCCATCGATACAAGCCTTCGCTGATGATGATCGGAGCCTGCATGTTGCCATGGTTCCGCAAGGGCATTATAAAGAGCTCGACGCACTTGAAACTTATAGTGTGCAAGAACCGCAGACATTCTATGTCCCTCCCAGGCGAAAAGGTGAAAAGGCAATCCTCTTCTATCGATCCACGGAAACCAAAGTGGAGAAAGAAGTTTGGCATGGTGTGGATTCTACACTTGATAGGCTCCAGCCAATCCATTTGCCCAGATATTACACAGACGGATTAAAAAGATTGTTGAGGCATCAAGGCGTACCCTTCAAACAGACTGCTCAACAAGCCCAGTTTTATAACAGGGTCTAGAGCGTCTCCGGAACTCAACGAAAGTTGCCCAACGGGAGAATGGAAACGATCGGGCAATCCCAGAAACGGGAGCGATTCCGCGGCTGCTACGTCATACATGATTTCGATGAAGAAGGAGATGCTCTGTGGGAGGATGCTAACCCTGAACCAAAAAGAGCTCCCGTCATGAAAATGCCAAGCCTGTCGTTCGAAGAACAAATGGACAGGCTTATAAGGGAAGCGGGTCAAATGGTTCGAGACGACCATAATCGCGAAATGACCATCTACGAGAAAGCCAGAACGCAGCGCCTCCTTCAACAGGCTGTAGAAAGTGACGATGCCCTTCGTCGCCAACCCGTCATATAAAAGACCCGACGCAGAGGCAGAAATAAACCCAAGAACGAAAAAGCGTTCGACAGCGGCAAAGCAGGCCCAAAAAGCCACGCGATCAAGAACCGAGCAACCGAGATTCGTTTTTTATAAAGAAGATGGGTTGAGCGTATTCTTTTTCCCAAGACAAGACAAGGAAGATACTTGATCTTGTCATAAAATATCATATGATTACACTCCCGTAGTCCAAGCACCTCGAGCAAGCAGCCGAGGTCTCTCACCCGAATTATTGCTCTTATCACCGAGCGATAGGACATCCTCTCGAAGACTGCTTCGCATTCAAAGACTGGGTAGAAGACCAGTATCAGCAAGGCAGGTTCGCTCTATCCAGCAGTTGGAGGGTAACCCCGCCGCAGAAGCATGAACCGAAATCCACGAGAGTAGAACCAGACCAACATCGGTCTTGGAAGCGATCTCGTACCTGTCATGTGATAACACTGTCAGAAGAAGAGCCTAAGAATATGGATGACCTCCCCTGGTGCTTTGAAAACGATGATGACGAGGTGATCTCAGAGTTTCCACCGGCGCCAAAAGAGCTGGAAGATGGGATACATACTACTGCGGATAACCTCAGAAAAATCGACTTGGGAACAACAAACGACCCACAGACGACGTTCGTCAGTGAACTGTTGTCTGAAGAAAAGGTGGCTACACTAAAAGACGTGCTCATATAGTATAAAGATTGCTTTGCATGAAACTATTCCGAGATGCCGGGATTAGATCCAGAGATTGCAGTCCACAAATTGGCGATTTCTCCAGACATCAAGCCGATCAAACAAGCACCGAGAAGAATGGGGCTCGAGCTTGAGATGGGCATCAACGTCGAAGTCAAGAAGCTAATCGACTCCGGCTTCATCCAAGAGCTTCAATATCCCGACTGGATCACCAACATCGTCCCGGTGATGAAGAAAAATGGGACAGTGCGCATATGTGTGGACTTTTGGGATCTCAACAAAGCTTGCCCAAAGGATGACTTTCCAGTACCGGTCACTGAGCTGATGATAGATAATACATCCACTCATGAAGTTTTCTCCTTCATGGACGGTTCGTCAGGATACGATCAGATAAAGATGCATCCCGAAGACCAGAAGCATACCGTTTTCCGGACCCCTTTGGGCATATTCTGCTATAAGGTGATGCCTTTCGGTCTAAAGAACGCCGGTGCCACCTATTAGAGGGCCATGACAATGATTTTCGATGACCTCATACATGAAATCGTCGAATACTACATTGACGACCTCGTAGTTAAAAGCAAATTATACGAGGAACATTTAGAGCATCTGAAGATTGTGTTTCAGCACCTTCGAAAATACAACTTGAAGATGAACCTTCTCAAATGCGCGTTCGGAGTTTCCTCAGGCAAGTTCCTAGGATTCGTCGTCCGACACCGATGCATCGAGATAGACCTGTCGAAGATCAAGGCGATCATGGAAATGCCTCCGCCCAGGACTCTCAAGCAGTTGCGGTCTCTCCAAGGAAAGCTCGCGTATATCCGGCGATTTATAGACAATCTCTCCGGCAAGTGTCGTCCTTACAGTCACCAAATGAAGAAGGGGACTCCGTTCATCTGGGATCGTAAATGCCAAAGTGCGCTGGACGAAATTAAGCAGTACCTGCAGAATTCGCCGGTGCTGACTGCTCCGGTAAAGGGAAAGCCTCTCATTCTGTATACAACCGCCCTTGAGGGTTCTTTAGGTGCGCTATGGGCACAAGAAAACGACCAAGGAAAAGAGAGAGCCATATACTATTTGAGTCGAGTTCTCCTGGGGGCAGAAAGCAACTACTCCCCCATCGAAAAACACTGCCTGGCGTTGATCTTCATGATAACTAAGCTCAGACACTATGCGTTGGCATATGAGGTCCATCTCATATCAAAGGTGGATCCTCTCAAATATTTGATGTCAAAGGCTATATTGACAGGACGGCTCACTAAATTGGCCCTGCTCTTGATGGAGTTCTTGATAACTTATCGTCCCCTCAAAGTAGTGAAAGGCCAGACCATCGCCGCCTTCCTCGCTGAGCATCCGATACCCACCGATTCTCCCTTGAACTGGGAATTTCCCGACGAGCATGCGTTTGACACGATCGATGGGGAGAGAAGAGAGAATGATACCCAGTGGGAACTTTACTTTGATGGAGCATCTTCCATGAAGAAGTGCAAACAAAGCGCCCCTATAATCAAATCCGGGGTGGGCTTCATCTTCGTGACTCCACAAGGAGGGATAATGCGCTTTGCCTTCTCCTTAACAGAGCCGAGGACAAACAACGAAGCTGAATACAAAGCTTTGATAGCAGGTCTTGAGATCGCTGTCGACATGGGAATCGAAAACCTCCTCATATAAGCAGACTCCTAGCTGATCGTTAGTCAAGTAAATGGCGACTATCAAACGTGCAAACCAGAGTTGGTGAAATACGGCGAGAGAGTGTAGCAACTGCCGACTCAAATCCCTGCCTATGCCCTGGAAAGCATACCGCGTGCGGAAAATAGCAAGGCGGACGCATTGGCCAAACTCGCTAAAGAGCTGGCCGACGAGAACCTCGATGACGTGAGGATCGTTGTGCAAAGCCGTCGGGTTCTCACACCGGTAGAACTATCTCCGGAGTCGCCCGAAGGAAAGGGAGCTACCGAACAAACAACCCTAAAAATAAAAGAACAGGAAAAGGCTATGGATTGGAGAGAAGTCTTTATAGACTACTTCAAAACCCGTCGAACACCTGAAGATTCGTCCTCAAGACATCAGTTCATAAAACGAACTCTATCTTTCGCTTTTGTCAATGATACTCTGTATAAGAGATCATTTGATTCTCTATGGCAAAGATGCCTGGGGCCTGAAGAAGCAAGGAGAGTTGTCCAAGAAACTCATGACGGACTCTGCGGTTCTCACCAAGCCGGGCTGAAGATGAAACTGAAGATCAAAAGGATGGGCTACTATTGACCCACGATGATCCAGGACTGCCTTGAATACGTGAAGCAGTGCCACTCGTGCCAGATTCACGGGGACTTAATCCACCAACATCCAAATCCGCTACATCCAACGGTGGCTAGCTGGCCATTCGAAATGTGGGGAACTGACATAATCGGCCTCATCAAGCCAGCATCGTCTAGAGGACACCGGTTCATATTGGTGACGACCGATTACTTTTCTAAGTGGGCAGAAGCAGTACCGCTAAGAGAAGTGAAGACAGAGAATATCCTCCATTTCTTCAAGACATATGTCATTTATCGGTTCGGCATTCCATGACGGATCATCTCCGATAACGGGCCAGCCTATAGATGCCACAAGATCAGCTGTTTCGCACAACAACATAACATTGACTGGAGATATTCATCAGTCTATAATCCCTGAGCTAACGGTCTAGCTGAGGCTTTTAACAAGACCTTGACGAAGATCGTGAAAAAGACGGTGTCTCGAAATAAGAGGGACTGGCACGAGAGACTGCATGAAGCTCTCTGGGCGTATCGAACTATATTCAAAACAGCCACGAACACAATATCGTATACATTGGTATTCGGCACAGAAGCGGTACTCCCACTCGAGATAAAGTTACCCTCTCTACGAGTGGCCGTTCAATACGAGCTAACAGATGAAGAAAATGCTCACCTTCGGCTTGAGGAGCTCGATGCCCTTGATGAAACTCGGCTCATGGCGCAACAAAATCTGGAAGCTTATAAAGCAAAGATGACGCGCTCATATGAAAGATTGACTAGGCCAAGAACATTCCGCCAAGGCGAACTCATGCTAGTGGTTAAAAGACCTATGATCCCCAATCATGCCAAGCGAGGGAAATTCGAGCCGAACTATGAAGGCCCCTATATCATAGACAAAGTTTACCATGGTGGAGCCTATCTACTCATGGACATGCATAGTGAAAGACCGTTCATGCCAATAAACGGTTGCTTCCTAAAAAAATACTACGCCCGACGAGTCACGGCCTAGGTCAACGATAGATGACGATGCCTATGTATGCTCGCTATCTTCCTAAGCCCAGACTCTATAAGTAGTAGCCAGCTATCAGACCGAAACGTTCTTCAACTAACGACGGACCGAAACGTCCTTAAACTAACGATGGACCGAAATGTCTTAAACCTAACAACGGACCGAAACGTCCTTAAACTAACGATGGACCACTATGTCTTAAAACTGGCTGTTGACCGAAACGTCGATAAACTACTACGGACCGCAGCATCCCAAGGCTAACACAAAAAAAATTAAAAAAAAAAGAGAAAACGGTATGTCCATTAGCAAAATGGGCACGGATGAAAACTCGAAAAGGCTCCGTGACTAAAAACAGCAGGGCTACCGGCGAGTTTTGTGAAAACCTGAAAGGGCGCAGTCTTGTTGAAACACACTTGCAAGGTCCTTTCGACCCTGTAAGGAGAAACCACCCGCGTGAGATCCTTATGACTCACAAAGGAGAAACACACTTAGGAATCCTCATGATTCCTAAGGAGAAATTACACTTACGAGATCCTCACGACTCGTAAGGAGAACCCTTTTATGAGGCCCTCACGGCTCATAGGATTCAAAAGCCTTAAGCTACAGGGATCTGAACCTGTTCTTAAGCCATCACAATCTCCAATTTTGCCCTACAAGCATTTCGATATCGACCCTTGTATACAATCCACGGGCGCGAATAAACATTTCCCTAACAAAGTCCTACCCGCGACTAGGTACATGTTTACACGGTGAACAACCCTGTAAGTCCTCTCAGCTTATAAGGATAAAACACTCTTGTGAGATCCTTACGACTTACGAGAAGCCCAACACTTGGGAATCCTCACGATTCATAAGGAGAAAACACACCAACGAGATCCTCGCGACTTGTAGGGAGAAATACCTTTATGAGACCCTTACGGCTCATGAAGTTAAAAGCCTTAGTCGACAGGATCCTAACCCTGTTCGCTAAGCCACCTTTGTTCAACATCGACGGAGACAAATGATGATTCGCTCCTGGCAATATCCCAGTTGTAGCGATGCTGATGCCGAAATCGGTGTCAAATCTCAAAACTCGCAGCGAAACCCAGCGAGCTAAAAATGCATATGAAATAGCCGAAATGATGGGGCAACTTGCAACAAAATCAGCAAGTAAAAATGTATGCATGCAAAATAGAATAAATGATTGGGCAACTCGCAATAAAAAGCAGCGAGTAAATAAAATAAATAGCCGAAATGATTGGGCACCGCGAAAAATAGCCGAAATGATTGGGTAATCGCGACTTTCGCGATATAAAAGCTGAAATGATAAAGCATCGCGGAAAGAAAAATATATAAAATGAAACGTTTTTGTAAGTCTACGTTATCGCCCCGGCCGTCTACAGACGCCAAATGCCGAATAAAAACTTTTTAACTGGCGCTATCGTATACTTTAACCCGTATCTGCCATTATTGCTAAACTAACAAACTGTAAAGAGTGTAGAATGGTTATACCGAACGATCTGAGTCCTTCGTTCTTTAACCATCATCCCACGCTCCGTTGCAGCTGCTCCGATCTCGTCGATCTCTGATCTGCTCGTCAAGGTGGCACCACGTCACTGATTCTTTAAACGGGCTCCCGCCTCTGACTCGAGGCAACTCGGTCGTCAAGTTTGCTAAAAAAGATGACCAAGAATGATGTAGAGAATGAATAGATTACTTTGTCTCACTTCGTCCAAAGGCGTGGACGATCGATAAATGAAGTTGCCATTTTATCGGGTGATGGAATGAAAGAGGCTATGAAATTTCCATGCACCATAAACCATAGTCTTTTTACCAAAAATGAAATCAATCTCTCTCTCTCTCACAATGGTGGCCGGCCACTATAAAAGGAGGTGGAGGGTGAGTGTAGGAGAAGGGGGGTGACCATAAGAGAGAAGATCAAGAGCAAATATCCTTAAGTAAACAAGAAACATTAAAGCTTAAAGCATGAGTCATTATAACACATCATCAAGTCTTTAATGCACCAATTAATGTCAAGATGACTCATTAGCCACCTCATCACTTCTAGAACCTTCTAGAAGCATCCACACTCATCTCAAGAAAAGGCAAATCCGTCTTTAACCGAATGTTAAAAGACGGCTGCTAGAAAACTGGAAACTGGCAACTTCCAAAAGCGATCCCGAAACGAATTTCAAGATAACCCCGTAACTGTATAAATATACCCGCATTTGTATTACGACCGAATACAAATGCACCTGAGACAAAGATATTATATCTACTCAATATAATACTCGGATCCGGCTTAAACCAAAGCCGACCAGTATCATCTGCCCGAAAAATAACACGTGCGTAAACGCACTTGCATTTTCCGAACCCTGCCATAAAACCATACGGCCTCTACAACGTTTCGCCCGAACTTGGGAAACTGTCTGTGGGGAACTCTAATGACTCGTCAGTACCCTGGCAGTGGGTTTAACCACAAACCGTCAGCGGCACTAGCTATGCGTAACAGCTGCCCATAGACTGACCTCAAGGGAGGCCGATGAGCGAACTCATCCGGAAACCCTACTGAGCTTAACAGTGACAATGTATATACAGTCCGGTCCGTTCGTCTATGAGTATCGCATATCTGCCTAGGGGGCTAGTAACGTCAGACCCCCAATAGCAGTATAAGTCGTGTCGGAGTGTAGCCCAATAACACCCTGAGATACTACTGGAGTACCTACCAGTAAATCTCCTGCCACGGCCGTGGGCTTTGTGTAATGGCTCTCCTAGACACAGCACGATCTCGCCCCCAATACTGGGAGAGACGAATCCCCTGCCGATCCGCTCACGCGCCTCCATATGGCTCGGGACTGTACCCAAAAACTACCTGTTTGCACGACTCCTTTGAGCCGTGGTAGGGTAGAAATCAAAGCACAGTGGGAACTCACACGAGACAAATGACGACCTCAGGTCGATGAACTAACCTTTACACATGTCACCAGGGAACTGCTATCTGACGATATGTATAATACCAACTAGCAGGTTCCCGGCGAGTCCTGTCCGGTGTACTCATAACCCAATGAGCACCTGTATACATCTTAGGTGATCCAACTGACACCAGTGGCTTGTGAGACTGGTCACCGCCCCTCGTCGGGGTCTCGACTGTATACACTGGTCTACTCCGGAGTATCGATGCCCTGTCTCGAAACTCCCACGACTAGGGACCACAATTAAGGATATGCATATAAACCACCCAACTCTCACGTATATGATCGCCATCATACTGTTGGTAGTAAAGCAAGATCCTAAGGGCTCTATCAAAGTGTAACATGTAATCAGTCACCTGAACATGTACACGACTGATAAAGGCAAACCAGATAGCATACTATCATCTCGAGTAAGACTGTCCTACCGGTATAGGTCCTCCGCAATCATTGCAATCACGTACCTACGAGCAATAATTGACTCTGAGGGCACTAGCTCCAACAATCTCCCACTTGCAGTCAAGGCTAATTATTGCGATGTCGACTACTCACAGCCCGTGTGAAACCGAACATCCAACTCCTCTGCTAATCAGTTTCACAAAGCCCGTTTGTAAAACTATTGTGTTCGAGAAATAGCCTCAGTGAGTGGATCCGCCTAGAAGTATCTTTCTATGTCTCTCTTAATCTCAAGTTCGCGGAAAAAGCCATCTCCCGAATCGAGTAATACCTGTCTTAGAATATGTCTAGATATCTGATGGGACCTAGTTCATAAATGAACTCCAAATCCAAACTTCTTAGACTGTATCGATCACTGAACCTAATCAGTATCTGGCACTATGCCACCCACAGTATCCTCTTGGACCACCTGTCCATAATACTGTCCTTCGTCAGAGGGAAAACTGTAACTCTGACAATCACTCTGTCATCCATGTCACCTTTGAAGCCTGGAATGATAATCGTCTCCCGAAGGAGGCTGCCGTCATCAAATCCGTAGAACATGCACTTATGTTCTAAAACTGCTTCCTTATGTTTCTCCAGGATTGGATTAATACAAACTTATCGCATCAAGTGCAAAAACAACATCTGGTGTGGTACTTGATAACTCATGATTGACTCAATTGCCTAAGCAAGTGATCTTCCAATCATGCACATCCCTCTCCCCTTCAGTCTGTAAGACATCTTTAGAGAGGGTGACTCTATCACCTGCAGGTACACCACCATGCTAGGAGTCATCTATTCTAAAAACCATTAGAATACTGTCAAAGTACCCACATTGGGAAACTACCCAAATCCAGATCTAAAACTATAGATCCAGAAACCAGAATGTCAAATATTATATCCATATCCTGTCTGGAGAAACAAATGTGTGACGACCACAGTACAACCGATCGCAGTGTAGGAATTTTACTTCCTACTCTGTGTATGTCATCCAAATACCATGACATCACACCCTACTACCTTCTTAACAGATCCATCCCTTATTCTGATTGAAGTCAAACCCATGACTGTCACATCAAAAATGAATGATCTATCTCCGCTATAACTGCTCAAGTCTATAAATAGACATAAGCATCTTGCCCACTATGCTTCTGCTGCTCCCACTGACTACGACAACCCTCCTACCGGGTCTTATAGCCTGGAACAATAGTAGTGTAAAGTCTGGGTAGATAAGAACCTCCCTGTCACTGCCCTTGAGGCTACCGGAGTACCTCTCGGGTGTCTGAGGTTACCCACCATATCTGCGGAGTGGCTATTGGAATGTTAAACCTGATTGAATATATAGGTCCTATTAAATTTTCCGTAATCGTTCGCGGTTCTGGAATCACTTCCAGTTCTACCATACTCCCACTACCGTTTTCTGAAAAAAACCATTTTACTAAAACTGTGGCGAGTCAAGAACAATATCACTATTGATCTTCCAAATGGTAGAATATCAACCCTCGTCATAGCCCAAACAGCCATTACAGAAACGTGCCCTGAGTTATCCAGAGTCTGGTTTTAAGCATAAGCTGGACAACTCCCTGTACCTTAATATCTTTTAAGGTATGAACCATTCTATATCCAATATAGAAAATTTGGCACTTATTTAATTGGAACCAGATTCAAATCATGCAACTGTCTCCAGTGCATATCAACTTAATGGAAAGAGGCTAATCAGCATTACTCAACTTAGGATTCCATCCAATTATGAGCAACCTGAAAGAGAAACAAGTTTCTCAAAATCATTACTATCATCTGAATACAAATCACAAGAATCTACATCTTCGATCTCTTTGAAGAATCCCGATACTTGTGACACCTGGTTCTCTACTTTATTCTTATACCCACAACTTCTCAAAACTTACACCTGTATTTCTACGAAACACTTGTCTAAAAACTAGAGAAGTCATAAGTAAACAGAACACAGTACGAGGATCTACCCCTTTGTCCTGATGGACACTTGGACAACATAAAATACTCTGTATAAGTCCGCTGAGTTGAACAACTCAAAAACCAGTGTGTCGTAGGTTGAAAACTGTACCCTGGAGATTTCCTCAAATATCACCAATTACAACGAATTCCGATATAATGAGGATGATCGCCTAATTCCCAATAACTTACTCCCACTCATCATCTGTAAAACCATACAGATATGAGAATGAAACCTGGTAAATACATACCCTGGAGTAAGTATCTAATCGGGAAAACAGTTTTCTTTTAACAATGCACTGAAACATGAAAATGTTTCGTAGGGGTATCCTGGTATTCATAGCAATGCCTCTTTCATAATCCAATTCATGACTTCAACCGTATATTTTATTGCCATCTTTCCAAATCCCTTTATTTGTCTTTAGTCGTTACCTTCTGTACACCATCGTCAGGCTAAATGATTTTCTTCCTTCCCTACCGTTCGGCACCAGCCTATGGTTTGGAAGAAGACTATCCGGTAAGTATAATAGATGTACCCTCCTAAACCAAGGAGTACTCGCATCTTGAGAGAAGGTGATGATAAAAGACATCTGAATAATACCTTATTCTTTTAAAGGTAAAATAGGAGTAGCGATGAAGTACGCGGTTTTGGTCGTGAATGATATCAGTCGCAATTTACTTTGCTCTCTTTCTAATCCCTTTATTTTGTCTTTACATATTACCTTCTGCACACCCTACTTAGGCTAATTGGTTTTCTTTATTCCCTACCTTTCGGCACCTGCTTATGGTTTGGAATAAGACTATCCAATAAGCGTAATAGGTGTACTCTCCTAAACCAAGGAGCCCTCGCAATCTGAGAGAAGGTGATAATAAAAGACAACTGAATAAACCAATTCTATTTCTCCTGAACCTGGATCCATCCTCGAAGAAGTCCCTTCGAGTTCGTATATAACCATACGATGGATCTATCCAATGGAAGTGGATGTCCGTAGTAATACGGGTGTTCTGAGATATACAAAGGGTAAAAGAAGGAGTGGCAATGACTTATGCAACTCAGACAATCCAAAAGCCAGTATTTTAAGAAGGTTCGGTCAACTTGGTCACTGAATCATAGTCTAGGGTCAGTTAAAGGTCGCTGCCAAAGAGAGAGAGAAAAGAAACACTCTACGTGCACTCTAACCTAGATCAGAATGGTTATCACTTTATCTAATCCGGAAACCTCCCACTGTCCTGTCAAATTCTCCTCCAAACCTGAAAGAAGAATCAATCGGGATCACCCGAAGAGTAAACCAACTCATCAGTGGGAATCGGGATCCAACTCTCATCGCATGATAACGTGATGGAATGCATCTACGTTACTCATACTCCAGAAGGTATGCGCATACTTGGCAAGTTTCAGTTTCTTTAGAAACTCCCGATATGATTTTTGCCCCATGCTCTTATAACCTTGGCGTTGGTCAAAATATCATAAGTCACATGCCAAGTTCTACCCGTCACTATCTTGTCAATTTGAACCCACCCGCACATGCCCTTGACGTTGGCCAAAATGGCAGAACGACTGTCCCAAACCAACTCATCTATCTATGCAACAATTGAATACCCAACAGCTACCAAACATTATGCCTTGGCGTTGGTCAAAATACATAGCTTGAATACTACTGAATACCCAAAAGAAGTGACGGAGGGCTACGGCTGGTTTTTGGCGAACAACCTTTAACATAGTGAACTTGATATCGCTGAAGGAACCTGATAGCTTTTTAAAATATAGTGGCGAAAACCTTTTGCTAAAGAGGTCATTCCCGATGAAGGGATATCGGCTCTTTCCTCGTGGAATGAGGTGCAGGATATTCTACTGAATACCGCGATGCAAAGCAAGTTGTAATCGACTATAGTGAAGTCATTACCCTGACGCAAAATTCTGCCCAAGGGGTTAGTCCCGGTGAAGGGATATCGGCCCTTGCCTCGTCGAATGAGGTGCAGGATATTCCACCGAATACCGCTATGCAAAACAAAAGGAAACGTCTTTGTAATAACACTTTTTAAATTGTTCCAACAACTGCAAACATGTTTGTTTTACTTTGCATTGATCAGAATCAACGCAGTCCCATCAATAATCACACCAGAAAAGAACGAAAATAAAATGTACATATATGCCATCCGCATTCGTCACTGGGTCCCGTCATCACCCGTTAGGTTACTTAACTAACGACAGAGCGGGGATTGGACTAGCGCGGGTGTAAAACATATACAACATCTAATAGTATATAAACCAATATACAATAATCGCTCCAGGCGTGATAATATGCAACATTACAAAAAAGTAATAAGCATCACAGAACAATACAGATAATCTGGGATCCCCGAGTTTCACAGAGCCGCTGCTGAAACCCGACGTTCCCCTGTCGTGTGGATAGCCTATGCAATGAAACCTAGACCCCTACGGGTGCGGCAAGTTACCCGCCAAAACCTGAAGTGAGGCAGCCCCCCACAGCAAAGTGAATGGACCGCCCTGCACTTCACGGAATCCGGTAATCTTGGGCACCCCTCCTTGGGTCAACCTGTACCCCCTACGAGTGCGGCGAATAGTCTGCCAATTCTAGAGTGGGGCCCCTCTGCCTTTCAAAGCCATGAGATGAGGACCCGTTGCCCTTCAGAACCCGGCTATCCGTGCACTCCGTCGCGGGGCAAAACCTAGTACAGTAATGAAAAATAGTACAACAGGTACATCGACCGCAACCTGGTCGTGCCCCAAAAGAATATTATACAACAGGAAGTGACGGCAGTCCACAAGTTGGACGCTCGCCCCGCAATATCAAATGTACAAATAAATTCAAACTGCACTACCATTGCACACTGCTATCCATCAAGACAAATCCGCAACATCACAGCACAACACAGAATATCAACGCGAATGTCACGTTCGCAAACCCGTCTAAAAGAACTATAGCAATCAGACGCGGTTTACCGATCAAATGACATTCCCGGTCGGAGATATAATGTAAGCACTGTAAACTAACGTGTTTAAATTTCGATCGACTAAATATCACGAAGTGGGCCCCACAAACAACTGGTGAACAGTAACAAAATCTGGGCCCAAAAGATATATACCAAAAACCCTAAATTCCAACAGAGAAGACACTGTGCAAATTTGGTGCACTGATTCAAAAGAACGGCCGCGGATGCGCGGCCAAACCATGGGTTTGGCCGCGATTCCACTGCAGTTTGGTGGAATCACATGCTCAAATTTGGTCGGTGTGCTTCTAAAACCCTGCACAACTTTCTGTGATATGTAGAATAATTTTTGGAACCCTTTAAAAATCGACAGAAACTGTGAACTTGAATTTTGCAGTTTTTGATTTCCGGTTCGATCGATATTTTAAACGCGTTAGCACAAGTTAGTATAGCAAAATGGTGAGGCTCTGATACCACTGTAAGTCTATGTTAGCGCCCCGGCCGTCTAAAGACACCAAATGCGGAACAAAAACTTTTTAACTGGCGCTATCGTATACTTTAACCCGGATCTGCCATTATTGCTAAACTAACAAACTGTAAAGAGTGTAGAATGGTTATACCGAACGATCCGAGTCCTTCATTCTTTAACCATCATCCCACGCTCCGTTGCGGCTGCTCCGATCTCGTCGATCTCCGATCTACTCGTCCAGGTGGCACTACGTCACTGATTCTTTAAACGGGCTCCCGCCTCTGACTCGAGGCAACTCGGTCGTCAAGTTTGCTAAAAAAGATGACCAAGAATGATGTAGAGAATGAATAGATTACTTTGTCTCACTTCGTCCAAAACCGTGGACGATCGGTAAATGAAGTTGCCATTTTATCGGGTGATGGAATGAAAGAGGCTATGAAATTTCCATGCACCATAAACCATAGTCTTTTTACCAAAAATGAAATCAATCTCTCTCTCTCTCACAATGGTGGCCGGCCACTATAAAAGTAGGTGGAGGGTGAGTGTAGGATAGGGGGGTGACCATAAGAGAAAAGATCAAGAGCAAATATCCTTAAGTAAACAAGAAACATTAAAGCTTAAAGCATGAGTCATTATAACACATCATCAAGTCTTTAATGCACCAATTAATGTCAAGATGACTCATTAGCCACCTCATCACTTCTAGAACCTTCTAGAAGCATCCACACTCATATCAAGAAAAGACAAATCCGTCTTTAACCGAATGTTAAAAGACGGCTGCTAGAAAACTGGAAACTGGCAACTTCCAAAAGCGATCCCGAAACGAATTTCAGGATAACCCCGTAACTGTATAAATATACCCGCATTTGTATTACGACCGAATACAAATGCAACTGAGACAAATATATTATATCTACTCAATATAATACTCGGATCCGGCTTAAACCAAAGCCGACCAGTATCATCTGCCCGAAAAATAACACGTGCGTAAACGCACGTGCATTTTCCGAACCCTGCCATAAAACCATACGGCCTCTACAACGTTTCGCCCGAACTTGGGAAATTGTCTGTGGGGAACTCTAATGACTCGTCAGTACCCTGGCAGTGGGTTTAACCACAAACCGTCAGCGGCACTAGCTATGCGTAACAGCTGCCCATGGACTGACCTCAAGGGAGGCCGATGAGCGAACTCAACCGGAAACCCTACTGAGCTTAACAGTGACAATGTATATACAGTCCGGTCCGTTCATCTATGAGTATCGCATATCTGCCAAGGGGGCTAGTAACGTCAGACCCCCAATAGCAGTATAAGTCGTGTCGGAGTGTAGCCCAATAACACCCTGAGATACTACTGGATTACCTACCAGTAAATCTCATGCCACGGCCGTGGGCTTTGTGTAATGGCTCTCCTAGACACAGCACGATCTCGCCCCCAATACCGGGAGAGACGAATTCCCTGCCGATCCGCTCATGTGCCTCCATATGGCTCGGGACTGTACCCAAAAACTACCTGTTTGCACGACTCCTTTGAGCCGTGGTAGGGTAGAAATCAAAGCACAGTGGGAACTCACACGAGACAAATGACGATCTCAGGTCGATGAACTAACCTGTACACATGTCACCAGGGAACTGCTGTCTGACGATATGTATAATACCAACTAGCAGGTTCCCGGCGAGTCCTCTCCGGTGTACTCATAACCCAATGAGCACCTGTATACATCTTAGGTGATCCAACTGACACCAGTGGCTTGTGAGACCGGCCACCGCCCCTCGTCGGGGTCTCGACTGTATACACTAGTCTACTCCGGAGTATCGATGCCCTGTCTCGAAACTCCCACGACTAGGGACCACAATTAAGGATATGCATATAAACCACCCAACTCTTACGTATATGATCGCCATCATACTGTTGGTAGTAAAGCAAGATCCTAAGGGCTCTATTAAAGTGTAACATGTAATCAGTCACCTGAACATGTACACGACTGATAAAGGCAAACCAGATAGCATACTATCATCTCGAGTAAGACTGTCCTACCGGTATAGGTCCTCCGCAATCATTGCAATCACGTACCTGCGATCCAATAATTGACTCTGAGGCACTATCTCCAACAGTTTTGCCCTATAGATGAGATCACATCGATCCATGTATACAATCCATGGGCACAAACAAGGAGGGAACCATACCTTCCCCCCTCCAGGCTTCATCCGAAAGAGAGCCAAGCTTCGACGGTTCACAGATAGCTTGGAGATCATCTTAACATTCTTCTTATTACAACAGACGTAAAATCAACAAATCGGAGCTGAGGCAAAATTCCCAGTTCCATGACTCGACGATGCACAGACAACCGAGAGTCAACCCTTCCTGGTCCTTACGATACACGGCTATGTCAATCCTGATCCTTGGGAAGAATCCAGAGCAAATCCTGGTCTAGTGGAACACAGCCTATATCAATCCTGGCCCCATGGGAAGCGTCCAGAGCGGAACCTGGTCCTTGCGGAACACGGCTATATCAATCCTGACCCCGTGGGAAGCATCCAGAGCAAATCCTGGTCTAGTGGAACACGACTATGTCAATCCTGACCTCGTGGGAAGCATCCAGAGCAAATCCTGGTCTAGTGGAACACGGCCTATGTCAATCCTGACCCCGTGGGAAGCGTCCAGAGCGGAACCTAGTCCTTGCGGAACACGGCTATGTCAATCCTGATCCCGTGGGAAGCATCCATAGCAAATCCTGGTTTAGTGGAACATGGCCTATGTCAATCCTGACCCCGTGGGAAGCGTCCAAAGCGGAACCTGGTCCTCGCGGAACACGGCTATGTTAATCCTGACCCCGTGGGAAGCATCCAGAGCAAATCCTGGTCTAGTGGAACACGGCCTATGTCAATCCTGACCCCGTGGGAAGCGTCCAGAGTGAATCCTGGTCTAGTGGAACACGATCTATGTCAATCCTGACCCTGTGGGAAGCGTCCAGAGCGGAACCTGGTCCTTGCGGAACACGGCTATGTCAATCCTGACCTCGTGGGAAGCATCCAGAGCAAATCCTGGTCTACTGGAACACGGCCCATGTCAATCCTGACCCTGTAGGAAGCGTCCAGAGCGGAACCTGATCCTTGCGGAACACGGCTATATCAATCCTGACCCCGTGGGAAGCATCCAGAGCAAATCCCGGTCTAGTGGAACACGGCCTATGTCAATCCTGACACTGTGGGAAGCGTCGAGAGCGGAACCTGGTCCTTGCGGAACACGGCTATGTCAATCCTGACCCGGTGGGAAGCATTCAGAACGGAACCTAGTCCTTGCGGAACATGGCCTATGTCAATCCTGACCCCGTGGGAAGTGTCCAGAGCGGAACCTGGTCCTTGCGGAACACGGTCTATATCAATCCTGACCCCGTGGGAAGCGTCCAGAGCAAATTCTGGTCCCGTGGAACACGGCTAAAGTCAATCTTGACCCCGTGGAAAACGCCCAGAGTAACTCCTGACTCCGTGAAATGCGGATAAGGTCAACCCCATCAATCACTTACAGGTCCTCTCGACCCGTAAGGAAGAAAATTTTCTTATGAGATCCTTACGACTCCCAAGAGAAAACGCACTTAGGAATCCTCACGATTCCTAAGGATAAAATACACCTACGAGATCCTCACGACTCGTAGGGAGAAAAGTCTTTATGAGACCCTCACGGCTCATAAAGTTGAAAAGCCTTAGGCAGCAGATCTGAACCTGCTTCCTAAGCCATCACTACCTCTCGAAGAGTTCAAGACGTAATGCTCTCTATCATCTACAGGCTACGCTTGCTAAGGTAACATGCCGGTAACACAGAAAAGAGAAGAAAGTAAGAAATAACACAAGACAGTACGAAAATTTTGTATCTTTTATTTATAAGCTCAATTGGGTACAAGATACATCACATGAAAAAAATAAAAGTGGATACATTTTATTCAAAAATTATAAATGGTGCAAAAAAAACAACTATTGGGAGGGGAGCGTTTTCAATAAGCCAATCAGTTGCTCGCGTACTCCCCTCAGCCCCTTTTCACGGTCAGCTGTCGCGGCCAACTCCGCTTCAACCTGAGCCCGTTGCTGCAAATACGATGAAAGTTGCTCATCGATAACCCGTTGAGCTGCCCTACGACTCTGCGCATCTCAATCGATAAGGTCAAGCTTCTGCCTCAGCGTTAGCCCGTCAGAGATACATCGTAGAAGGCCCTTAAAGATAGCTTTCAGCTGTACAGCGTTTGCATCAACTTGAGCGTGCAGCCAGGTATATGTAGGGTTCCTAGGCACACTAATGAGGTCTGGCAAGGCATCAACCATGCCAATTTCAAAAATTTCCGGTGCCGAGAAACCCTAATATAGATCGTTAACTAGAGATTAGGCGAAACAAGCAAGTAGTAAACAACTTTACTGCTAAGTGAAAGAGACTACAACCTTTGTAGATCCGGTCCTCCACTTCCTTAGCTCCGTGATGATGTCCCTCCGCTGCGATCATCGGATCCCGGACTCTAGCGATGGTTTCGTCGAAGAAATGATCGGGCTAGGTCGTCGACTTCGATGTCGAAGATGATCTATGTCGAGGCAACTCAAGATCAAGCTCCAACTTCACCAAGTCAAGAAAATTGTGAAGAAAACACCTTATACTACTTGGCAAGTGGTAGAGGATGAAGAAATAGGAAGTGGGTTCACTTTAGAATTAGATTTCTCACTCTTTTTCTCAAGTCACCATTGAAGCTAGCAAGCTTCTTTCTTCTTGAAGAAGAAGAAGAAGAAGAAGAAAAAGAATATGATGAGAATGATAAAATAAATTGATTAATAATAATAAATCAAGTGAAGTTATCATAATGCAACCTTGGGTTAGTTTAACAAGTGTAGAGACTAAACTAGATTTTAGTTGAATGGTTAGGGTTAAGGAAAAAACAAAGTGGTCAAAACTTCATGAAACTTCAAGATAAAAACAAAAGAAGTCACCATTTTGTTTCTTGTCCAAAATGAATTAATAAATAAATGAATAAGTAAATAAGTCAAAAGAAACCCTAACCATTTACTAAACATGGTTTAAGTCAAACATACACCCAAGTTTGCATGTATCATCAAACATGATACAATCAAGTGCACAAAAATATATCATATATACAATGTGCACATCAAGTGAGAAAATCCATCATAAGTGAACAAATACTAGTTAATGTAAAGTGATATATCAAATATATTATTATACATTAAATCATTAAATCAACACTTGATTTAACGATCCAGTCATATCGCATATGACCGACTAATATCTTATGTATCGACTTATCGAATCAATCCTCGATCCGATAACTAGGTTATATCGCATACAACTAATCGATACATTCATCGCGAGAATAGAATACGGTATCACATACATGCATTATTCTCGGTCCCGCACATATCTCATATGCGCTCCTATTTCGTTTCCCTTGAGCCAGGAAACCTCTGTGTAGGACTCTAAAGACTCGTCAATACGCCGGCAGCGGGTGATGATCATATCAAACACCCACAAGCCACAAGCGGTCTGCTAAACGTAATGGCCACCCGGGTATTGAGCGATCAGAAGATCAACGAGCAAGCCCGCTCACACTCCTGTGAATCCAACCAGTAACACTCACCGTACAGTCCGGTCTGTTCGTCTGATATGTCGCATATCTCGCCTAGGGGTGGTAAATGTCAGACCCCAGTAGCTCGATAAGTCGTGTCGATATGAGGTCTATAACAGTTCGAGAAACTACTGGTAACACTTACCAGTAAATCTCAGCAACCCTTGCCAGGGATTTCCGGTTATAGCCAATCGAACACAGTGCAACATCAACTCCCTAAACCGAGAGAGACGAATCCCCTCCTATCGCTCATTACCTCTATGTGACTCGGGATTGTACCCAAAAACCACCATTTTGCACGCCCTCTTGGACGTGGTAAGGTGGAAATCAAAGCACAGTGGGAATCACACAAGACTCTATGACGATCTCGGGTATACAGACTAACCTGTATCAGTGTCACCAGAGAACTGCCATCTGACGTAAGGTATAATACCATCTGGGAGTTCTCGGCGAGTCCGTCCAGTGTACCCAGTCTCCACTGAGCACCCGTATATCATCTCTGATGTCAAACACCAATGGATATGGGATCATCCATCGCCCATCTATATGGGTCGAGAAGCTGCACGCTAGTCTACTCTAGTATATCGATGCCCCGTCTCGATACACCCACGACTAGGGACTTTGAAGGATGTACTTATGGACTACCACGTCCTACTCCTTACGCTTTAAAGATGTTGTGGAATCGAATTTTCAAAAACAGGTAGCTACAGTTCTTGCTTTGCATCGCGGTGTTCCTTGTAGAACATCCTGCACCTTATACGATGAGGAAAGGGCCGAGATCCCTTCACCGGGAGTGACCCCTTTAGCAATAACTGGTAGATGCTACACACTCGGTTTGTCTTTTGATTGCTTCTATAGTTATCGCTTTGCACAGTGATATATATGATATATCCCGCACCTCATTCGACGAGGAAAGGGCCGACGATCCCTTCACCGGGAGTGACCCCTTTTGCAAAACTAGAAAAGCCTAAAAAACACTCCATTTTAAAATTCATTCGATCCTACAACGATATCAAGTTCATTACGCAATGGGTTTTCAGAAAAACCTGTCGTAGCCCTCCGTCATTTCAGATAAGTAGTAGTTAGTATTCGTGCTACGTTTGTTGGCCTGCGTCAAGGCGTAGTGTGCGGTAGCTAACTAGTATTTATCTGCTTATGCATATGATGCAGATTGGATTAGGGTAGTCGTGCGACTTTGTTGGCCTGCGTCAAGGGTCGTGCTGGTGGGTTTAATTCAATTAGGAAATGACGGATTGAACTTGACTAGCGCACTATGGTTTGTTGGCCTGCGTCAAGGTCATAGGACGCTAGGGGCAAAATTATCGGGAATTTCAAGTGTTGAAATTTGCAATGAGATTGCATACCTTCTATGAGATAGTTGGATCCCGATACCTGCTGCGAGTAATTGTTACTCCTGGGAGAGTTTTACACATTACAATTAGCCGATCAAGTAGGTGTCTAGAAAGGTGTCAACGGGGTTACGCCTCTGGGAAAACGAGGTTTACATTAATTAGGTTCATGCAAAAGCACGGGGGACCTCCCTCAAAGTACCGACACTGGCCTAGCTGAAAGATTGGCGAACTTGTACCGTGTAATTTATCCCGGCTAGTCTTTCCTTTTAGGGTTTGAAGGAAGATTTGATAAAAACAGTGGGAGCCATCCTGATTAGATAAAATAATAACCAATCTGATCTTGCAAGAGCGCACGCAGAGTGTTTTCTTCTCTCTCTCCTGGTAGCAACCATGTCATGCCTTAATCAAGATAATAATACGGATGTATTGACCGAGCCCGCTTGTTATACTGAGCTGGGGAACGTTGGTCCCGTTCCAACTTATAACTGTTATAAGACAGAGCAGGAAATTGGGGAATACCAGGATTCCCATGCCGCCCAAACGAAGAAAGTGCATATGATGCATCATCTTCGGGTGTGTTCGTTACATAGAACCGTTTCTCAGCATCCGTTACGTCCTCGGTATATGATACCGGATCAGGATCCCGTATATGTGATCTGTTACATGGGCTACAGATAGGTAAAGAACTGAGAACGAGTGATAAGTTTCATGAGACAGACAAGGGTGCAAGTGTTGCACCCAAGTCTATTGGTCACTGTCACCATGTATTACCAATACATTGATTCTGAACAAATGCTAGTAGATACCGAACCTGGTATACAAAATCATATCAGTCTCTTTATTAGTAAAGAAAGGATATAATTTTGTATTGTTGGATAATGTTTTGAACATTTCCTATATCAAAAGTTGATCGGTTCAGGCACGTTATCTAAAAGCATTGACGTTCTAAATCAAACTACAGTTCCTAGTATACAGAACACACTCAAGAGGAAGAGTTCAGAAATAAACGAATCCTTCTTGAGGCATTGTAGACTAGGTCATATCAATGCGACCCGACTGGCTGAAGTTACATTTAGATGCATATTTAAATCAGTTTGAATTTACATCTTGTGAAACTTGCCAGTCATGTCACAAAGATAAGATGACCATAGCTCTGTTTATTGGAAACAGAGAAAGAGTTAATGAACTCTTGGGATTGATACATGTTGATATATGTAAGGTCCCCTGTCTACATATGCCAAGACTGGTTCTTTGTACTTCATTACATTCTCTGATGATCTCTCAAGATTCAGACATATGTTCCTGTTGAAACACAAGTCCGAAGCTTTTGAGATATTCACAGAATATAAGTTAGAATTAGAGAACCAAAAACGGGTATAAGTATTATGTCCTTTGATGTGATCAAGGAGGAGAATACTTGAGCACGGAATTTCTGGACTATTCTAAAGGAGAATGAGATTCTCTCTCAGTGTTACTCCTCCGTATACACCACAGCACCTCGGTGTATCGGGGCGGAGCAATCACACCCTATATGATATGGTGTGCTCTATGATGAGTACTACTGAGTTTCCTATTTTCTTTTGGGAGTTATGCGCTTGAGAAGCTGCATACCTGTTGAATAGGGTTCGAATCAAATCTGTGCCTACCACTCCATATGAGATATGATATGGGAAGAGCCCATATCTTAAGTTTGTTAAGATTTGGGGTTGTCCGGCCTATGTCTCAAAAGCAAAATCCGGACAAGATCGGGGCAAGGTCAGTTCTGTAGAACTAGAAAGAGTTCCAGCTATACAAACTGCAGCTGATAATTTGGCAGAACCAAAGGATTCAATAGCAACCAACGAACCTCAGCCTCTCCGCCGATCTAGTAGGGTTTCTTACCCACCCGAGAGATACTTTGGTTTCTCTATGACAGTGGGAGCGAGAATTGCATCATGAGATGATGACCCAACTAGTTTCGAGCTGGCCATTAAGAGTGGGACTCTGTAAGAATGGCTGGATGCTTAGCGATCTGAGATGGAATCCTTATACACCAGCAAAGTATGGACTTTGGTTCCTATATCTAAAGGGTTAAATCCCTATCAGGAGCAAATATATCTTGAGAAGATTACTTGGTGTACATGGAAAAGTTGAGACTTTCAAAGCTAGACTTGTTAAAGGTTTGCATCATTGACCAGGTATGGATTATGTTGAAACCTTTTCTAAGGATCTATGCTTAAGTCTATCCAGATCCTACTTGCCATGGCTACATACCATGACTACGATATCTGGTGGTTTGGTGTCATGACAGCTTTTCTAAAATGATGTTTTAGAAGAGAGCGTCTATAAGTACATAGCCAGAGGGCTTCGTAAACAGTGAGAGCAGCGGAAACGTGTGCAAGTTGCTTTACAAGATGAAGCAGGCATCGCGGAGTTGGAACATCTGTTTTGATGAGATTAGTCAAACAGTTTGACATCATCAAAATGGTAGATGAGCCTTGTATATACAAAAAGGTAGTAGAGAGTATGGTAGTGATCCTCGTAGAGTACGTGGATGACATACTCTTGATAGGGAAGGAGTTTCCTATGCTACGCTCGGTCAATATCCGCTTATCACAAGGATTCTCCATATAGGATCAAAGTGATACCTCCTAAATCCTGAGTTTTCATCTATGAGATAGATGTAATTGGATGTTAGGATACTCACTACATGTAGTGAGATGGTATCAATCGATCCTGGGAAGAATCACTGGAAGGGTTCCAGGGTGATAAGGACGATTGAATGTCAGTCACAGGCATTGTCTTTACCCTCAGTAAATGGACGGTATGTTGGAAGAGTTCCAAGCTAGATACCATGGCACACTAGACGATAAAGGCTGGATACATCGCTACTTAACATGCTACCAAAGAGGAAGTCTGGGTGTATATTGGTTCATGAGATGAACTTCGTTCCTACCATTGTGAGACAATGGAGTGGTGGCTTATGCCAAGGAACGCCCGTCCCGTCAGCGATCCAGACATATTCTGAGGCAGTATCACCTGATCATGGAGATAGTTGATCTCCAGGGTGATCGAGGTTAGGAGAGCAGACTCAGAGGATAACACGGCGGATCCACTCACGAAGGCCTATTCCCAGAGAGAGACTTTTATGGGATGGTTGAGTATGAGATACTACAACCACTGCTACAGATGGCCCTAGTGCAAGTGGGAGATTGTTAGTTATATGTATGCCCTAGAGGCCATTACTGTACATAGGATGTATATTGTAGTGGATGCTGGGACATATATAGGGAGGACTTTCTTGCTCGACATGATAGTATGCTATCTGTTTGCTCTTTATCTTAACGTGTATACTGATTGTCTCTCTGTTACATGTTGATAAAGCCCTTAGGATGTGTACTTGACTACCTGGACTATGATGCGGATCATACTAGTGGGGACATGGTAGTCCATAAGTACATCCTTCAAAGTCCCTAGTCGTGGGTGTATCGAGACGGGGCATCGATATACCAGAGTAGACTAGCGTATACCTTCTCGACCCATACAGATGGGCAATGGATGATCCCATATCCATTGGTGTTTGACATCAGAGATGATATACGGGTGCTCAGTGGAGACTGGGTACACTGGACGGACTCGCCGAGAACTCCCAGATGGTATTATACCTTACGTCAGATGGCAGTTCTTTGGTGACACTGGTACAGGTTAGTCTGTATACCCGAGATCGTCATAGATTCTTGTGTGATTCCCACTGTGCTTTGATTTCCACCTTACCACATCCAAGAGGGTGTGCAAAACGGTGGTTTTTGGGTACAGTCCCGAGTCACATGGAGGCAATGAGCGATAGGAGGGGATTCGTCTCTCCCGGTATAGGGAGTTGATGTTGCGCTGTGTTCGATTGGTTATAACCGGAAATTCCTGACCAGGGTTGCTGAGATTTACTGGTAAGTGTTACCAGTAGTTTCTCGAACTGTTATAGACCTCATATCGACACGACTTATCGAGCTACTGGGGTCTGACGTTTACCACCCCTAGGCGAGATATGCGACATATCAGACGAACAGACCGGACTGTACGGTGAGTGTTACTGGTTGGATTCACAGGAGTATGAGCGGGCTTGCTCGTTGATCTTCTAATATCTCAATACCCGGGTGGCCGTTACGTTTAGCAGACCGCTTGCGGCTTGTGGGTGTTTGATATGATCATCACCCGCTGCCGGCGTATTGACGAGTCTTTAGAGTCCTACACAGAGGTTTCTTGGCTCAAGCGAAACGAAATAGGAGCGCATATGAGATATGTGCGGGACCGAGAATAATGCGTGTATGTGATACCGTATTCTATTCTCGCGATGAATGTATCGATTAGTTGTATGCGATATAACCTAGTTATCGGATCGAGGATTGATTCGATAAGTCGATACATAAGATATTAGTCGGTCATATGCGATATGACTGGATCGTTAAATCAAGTGTTGATTTAATGATTTAATGTATAATAATATATTTGATATATCACTTTACATTAACTAGTATCTGTTCACTTATGATGGATTTTCTCACTTGATGTGCACATTGTATATATGATATATTTTTGTGCACTTGATTGTATCATGTTTGATGATACATGCAAACTTGGGTGTATGTTTGACTTAAACCATGTTTAGTAAATGGTTAGGGTTTCTTTTGACTTATTTACTTATTCATTTATTTATTAATTCATTTTGGACAAGAAACAAAATGGTGACTTCTTTTGTTTTTATCTTGAAGTTTCATGAAGTTTTGACCACTTTGTTTTTTCCTTAACCCTAACCATTCAACTAAACTCTAGTTTAGTCTCTACACTTGTTAAACTAACCCAAGGTTGCATTATGATAACTTCACTTGATTTATTATTATTAATCAATTGATTTTATCATTCTCATCATATTCTTTTTCTTCTTCTTCTTCTTCAAGAAGAAAGAAGCTTGCTAGCTTCAATGGTGACTTGAGAAAAAGAGTGAGAAATCCAATTCTAAAGTGAACCCACTTCCTATTTCTTCATCCTCTACCACTTGCCAAGTAGTATAGGGTGTTTTCTTCACAAGTTTCTTGACTTGGTGAAGTTGGAGCTTGATCTTGAGTTGCCTCGACGTAGATCATCTTCGGCATCGAAGTCGACGACCTAGCCCGATCATTTCTTCGACAAAATCATTGCTAGAGTCCGAGATCCGATGATCGCAGCGGAGGGACATCATCACGGAGCTAAGGAAGTGGAGGACCGGATCTACAAAGGTTGTAGTCTCTTTCACTTAGCAGTAAAGTTGTTTACTACTTGATTGTTTCGCCTAATCTCTAGTTAACGATCTATATTAGGGTTTCTCGGCACCGGAAATTTTTGAAATTGGCATGGTTGATGCCTTGTCAGACTTCATTAGTGTGCCTAGGAACCCTACAGTGGTATCAGAGCCTAGCTAGAGCCTTAGGCGAAGTGTAGACGATGTTAGAAAACCGAACGAACCCCGAAACCCCAATCCGACCCCTTCTCTGTACATTTTTCAATACTGTGCATTTTTCCAAATTAAAAATATGCAGAAAAATCAGCAGGCGTTTTTAGGAGTAACTGTGAAATTCGAGTGGCTAATTCGATTAAAGCGCCGCGGAAACGCGGCACGAGCATGGCTCGTGCGGCTGTTCCGCGGCCGTATATTCACTTTGATATTTAATTTTTGCACAGTAACTTCCTTATTGGTTTACTGAATCTTCTGGAAATTTTTAATGTATACTCAAGTGTTGAGTTTTCTGGGTTGTATTGGGAGTTCGACGATTCGATCGGAATCTTTAACTTGGTCTATGTTTTTTTCCGGGTAATTTTAGAATATGTTAAAAGGTTCGATCGGATGTAAATACCCAACTTTTCCCCTGCCGGGAAATTTCCAATTGTTGGACTTTTCCGTAGTTTAATGACGTTCTAAGTAGTGCAAGTAACGCGATGGTCCCTCTAGAAGACACAAACCTTAACTCGATTATGTGACCGTCTTGAACTGCCCTTTGAACCTTAGGGTTTGGGGCAGTACGGCGTGCCACATGTGAGGCGTTGGCTTGACCCTTCTACGGCTGGACCGTTGGTACCGAGGCATGAACTGGATGTTTTTAAACTTGTTTCATGTGTTGAGCTGTTTCGGGAAAACTTGGGTGTTTGAATGTTCGATCGGAAAGTTTAACATTTTCTATTTATCTGGAATGGGATACAATACTTGGAATCCACAAGTAGTTATGAGATAACTGATATGAATGTTATAAACATAGCACTTTAGTCTCACTTGATCGGTTGCCACGGAATTTTGATGCGATCAAAAGTCCGTTGCAATCACGTAGCATACGCGGATACTCGCCGGGTAAACTTAATAGATAGCCATGCCCCATAGCCCCGACCAAGTGACAGTAGGAGAACCCCGTCGCCAAAAGCATCCGTTCGGGTGCTCGCGGCAGCGGTATTCCGCCTAAGTGCACTTCGTCGACGGTATCGGGGGTGCGGCCATCTACTAAAGTTTGCGACGAGCATTCGATCAGTTTTTCGGGAATCTTGTTGAATTGCCCGACTTGATATTGAAAAGTGTTTTCGATAACGAGTCTAAAATGCGGGGTTTATAATTGTTAGGCATGTGATGTCTAAGGAATTCATTGGTTTAGGCATGCGATGTCTAAGGTGGTTGCGGATTCCAACTGTTGTAGTTTTACACTTTCTTTTCTGCGACCGTAAGTGTAATATGTGATATCGCCGGTTTCGTTGCTATATGTCAACGACAATTGGGATGCGCATATTTACTTACGTTGATGACATGCGATGTTATGTGTTGCTGGATATGTTATATTAGATCGTCGTGTTTGAATAGCCGGGGTTTTTTTTATGTGAGATGAGTGTTTTTCTTTTTCATTCATGTAAAAACTTGTATGTAATATTCTTTTATTGGGGCACTTCCAGGTTGCAGAAGTTGTCACCGTTTGTATATTATTTACTTTTCCGCACTAGGATAGACCCAAGGAGGAGGCCACAAGTAACCGGGTTCTGGAGTCCAGTGGGAGACCAACTCGAGGAGTCAAGTCCGGGTCTCCTAACTCTAGGATTGGTAGGGTTGCTTGCCGCTCTCGTAGGGGTCTAGGGGTGTGGGTTTGTCTATTCATCGCGACCGTAGAATCCGTGTTTTATACTGGCTCATATTGAAAACACGGACGTCCTAGTATATCCAATATTTCATATGATATTTTCTGATGCGTTATCTGTAATGTGATCATGTGATATGTTCTATGATAAATACTGTATATAGTATATATGATATATTATATAGATGTTACTTATGTTTTACACCCGCGCTAGCCCTGCCCTGCTCTGCCGTTAGTTACCTAACCTAACGGTGCACGAGGGGACATCGAGACGAATGCGGATGGCATAAGTGTACGCCGTATTTATCTGTGATGTTTAGGTGCTTAAATGACGGGACTTCATTAATGTGATTAATGAAAATAAAAAAAACCTAAGATGTTGTGGAATCGAATTTCTTAAAAACAGGTAGCTACAGTTCTTGCTTTGCATCGCGGTGTTCCTTGTAGAACATCCTGCACCTTATTCGATGAGGAAAGGGCCGAGATCCCTTCACCGGGAGTGACCCCTTTAGAAATAACTGGCAGATGCTACACACTCGGTTTGTCTTTTGATTGCTTCTATAGTTTCTGCTTTGCACAGTGATATATATGATATATCCCGCACCTCATTCGATGAGGAAAGGGCCGACGATCCCTTCACCGGGAGTGACCCCTTTAGCAAAACTAGAAAAGCCTAAAAAACACTCCATTTTAAAATTCATTCGATCCTACAACGATATCAAGTTCATTACGCAATGGGTTTTCAGAAAAACCTATCGTAGCCCTCCGTCATTTCAGATAAGTAGTAGTTAGTATTCGTGCTACGTTTGTTGGCCTGCGTCAAGGCGTAGTGTGCGGTAGCTAACTAGTATTTATCTGCTTATGCATATGATGCAGATTGGATTAGGGTAGTCGTGCGACTTTGTTGGCCTGCGTCAAGGGTCGTGCGGGTGGGTTTAATTCAATCAGAAAATGATGGGTTGAACTTGACTAGCGCACTATGGTTTGTTGGCCTGCGTCAAGGTCATAGGACGCTAGGGGCAAAATTATCGGGAATTTCAAGTGTTGAAATTTGCAATGAGATTGCATACTTCTATGAGATAGTTGGATCACGATACCCGCTGCGAGTAATTGTTACTCTTGGGAGAGTTTTACTCCTGCGAGTGATTGCATACAAGAAATTCGATTCTACCAATGGATATGGGATCATCCATCGCCCATCTAACAGTATATTCGCTTGAAGTCTCTTCACACTCCTTACGCTTTAAAGCCGCTTCTTGTTCAAGATGGCGGAAGTAGGGAGTGCTCTGCTCGACCCACGCGGCCCGTTGGGAGTTCACAGCCAGAACCTCGGGACTAGGATGTCCAACCTCGAGCTTATGCAGACAAGCCTCGATTTTCCTGCAGTGATTAACCCAAGACTCAACGACGCCCTCACTATGACAGTTCACGAGCGTCGCCAGCATAGGATTAACCTCGGCAGCAAAATCTGCAGCAAGGACAGGGGTCTCCGCATCAAGCTCTTCAATGTTATCGCTCAACATGCGTAGACTATTCACAGTGCCTTTTGAAGAGGGACGTCGAGAAAAGGGGGCTGCTGGCATTATGATTCGAGACTCGAATGAAGCTGAAGTCGGTGTCACAGCTGCAAAACAAATCACAGTCAAATAACGGTTCAAGGAATAGAGAAGCTACATGAATAATAGAGTTTACCATACCGGCTGCGGCAGGTGGCAAGGCCGGGAGTACTGGTGGCACAACTATTCTTTCATCTCCTCCTGCAATCTGTGGTGCTGCAGCAACGACTTGGTAGCCCGTAAAAGAAAAGAAAAGACATTAGCTAAAGGCTGTACTCACCAGCGCCACTAGATGAGGCAATCTCTGATTGGAAGGAGAAATGTGGATGCAGCACCTGATACAGGTGATCAAAATGGACTCCTGTAAGGATGTAATAATGCAATGTCAATACATAAAGTATAATGCCTACAGTGAAATCGATGAGTCACGAACTCGTACCTTCCAGCATTTGAGAGGATACGAAAGAAGGCAAAGGGGCGGCCACTGTCAAAGCAGCAACTGGTGATGCTTCCTTGGGTGGCGCAACCTCAACGCTCACCACACCTGCATCAGAAATAAGAGAAGTACTGTCAGAAGAGATTGAAAGGGATTGCAGAATAAAAAGAAAGCAAAAACCTACCTGATGAGTCGCTGATCGGAACCGCGACAAGGGCGTCACTTGATGCAGCGACTGCTTCACCCTCCTTCATCGGAATGGTTTCACCGCCCGTAGCTTCATCCTCTAACTCCACAAGAATCGTCGTGACACTCGAAGCACCCGCCAACGGCAAGGAACTGCAAGGGGAAAGAGTGGCGATTGGGGCAGTGCCAGACTCTTGAGAAAGAGTGGCTACCTCAGGCTCAGCGGTTACCGCCATCTCACCTACCGCTTCCTCATTAAGACTCGGCCCTATAAAGAATGACGTATGAGAATCTGAGGACCGAACTTTAATAAAAAGACCCAAAGTTATGTTACCTTGAGATGGTCTTTCAGCTGCCTCCCGAGCCACGCGTATCGCCTATCTATGAGCAATAGACAGGGCAACCGAGGCACCCTCTGAAGAAGCAGGATCAGGAGAAGCAGCGATTGGGCCTGCACCTAGGGCCAAGGCGGCATTACGCTCTTTTGCCGCACTCCTCTTGCGCTTCCTTTCCGCCCGGGCTGTGGAAGCCGACCTTCTCAAGACCTCTATCAACGGGACGTCATCGTCCACGCCAGGAGCTACCTCTGGAGCCGTTATGGCATCCATCATCGGTTGCTTAAGTAAAGCCTCTTTTGGCAATACTGAGGAGGCTGGGACTTCGATAGTTGGCTCGGGTAGCATCTTCGCATCATCCTGCGGAATTGGCATTGTAGTCCCTGCGATAAGATGAAAAAGGGGTCAGATTATCCATAAGAAAAGCGAAAGAAGGCATAATGAGCCGAAATATATCAACGCCCAGCGAAGCGTGAAGCCTCTCTTCCTCTTCAAAAGTCTTAAGGGAAGCCACGAGAGCCTTTTCAGTGGAAATGCCTGTTGAAGGAAAAGTGTCAGTCAAAACACGATAATATAAAATATAATGCAACGACGAAAGGTACGGTTGATGTTTACTTGATTGCGCGAGGATGGCCAGTCCCGCTTTGTGTCTTGCTAATCGCTCGGAAGCTGCAATAGCAGCCTCGAGGTCGGTATCGTCCGGCGCTATGAATAGACCCTCGTTGGTCCCATATTCACTCAGGCCCTCGCTATAAAGAGCATGGGGCTCCTGGCCGAGTACAACGTCCACAGAGAGAATCGACTTCTTCTTCCTCTTCTGCGAGCGAGTGCCTGTCGCCACAAGCACTAACTTACTCTTGGTGGGCACCTTGGGACGACGAGTCCCGATATCTGAACCCACGCCAGACTCGGGAGATGCCACAGTCACCGTTTCCACGGGAGCATGGGGTATCGGCAGCTCAGGCCTATCATGCGGGACCTCGACCGCAGCAACTTCTCTTAGAGGAGGACGGACAATAGGCCGTTGCTTCATAGGGACATTTGGATTACTAGCCGGAGCGGTGCCGTTGCGATCAAGCAGCAATCGTTTCTCCTCCCCGATGACGGCGCCCATTGAATGTTGATACCAGGCCACATACACATTCAGGGCCTTCGGAACACAGCTCGTTTCGCTGATAAAGAAGTTGGACCCCGTGTTCAGGCGCATAAAGTGATGTAGCGCGCTTCGCATTCCCTCTTCGGTAGCAGCAGGTTCTGCCAAGAAAGCCTCAAGTGGGACTCCCTGATTATAGCTTAGCTGCTGGGCGAAACGATGCGGGTTGTATATCATGAATAACGCCACATCATTTTGCCTAAATACAAGAAAGCCCGGCCTGATGGAGTACAGATGAAGAATCTCCCAAGCATTCAACACAGAGGTCCCGTCTTTAAAAATGTCTTGCAATGGCAGCACCGCTTTTGCAGATTCCTGGCCGACGGTCAAAATCTTATCAGTGAAAGACATGCCATCTCCAACCATGCGTGGACGAAGGAGCAAACCCTTAGCTTCCTGCGGTGTCGGACTTACGATGGATGTGTCGACTAGCCGCATTATCCGGGGGAACTTACATCTGTCGTAAAAAGAAGGTCTTTTGTGGATACCAAAGACCCCAAGCACGTGCAACTCTAGCCATGAGGTGAAATAATGCATTGAAAAGTTGGCGGGCTGCACCCTGGTTCAGTGGTATCCGCTGCCAAGCTGAGGCTGTGATATAGGTGGGCTAACCCAGCAATCTCGATGGCCACTTGTATTCCAGCAACCATTCGATGCGCGGGGTAGAAAACAGACGGCCTCATGTAGCGAGGGTGCATGGGAAGCGCGAACCAGCTTAACCATAAACCAAGAAACCCTAAAAAGAACGCTTCCTCATCGACGCCCGGAGCGCCAATTTCCGAAAAGGGGACGATCGCGACGTTTGGAAGAAAGAAATCCTTTTGATCGGCTTCCAATATTGGCCGGCGATCCAAGCCAAAGCCGAAAGGATCATCAAGTTTAGCAAACTTTTCACCTTGTCACGACAAAATCTCTGGGCGAAGAAAACGAGCAATGAAGTCCGCAAAGATGACCCCCCGGCCCCCGGATTCGAGAAAGAGGCCCTCATACATATTCAACACCTTTATCAAACTTAGGAACTGGTGTTGAATGGCGTTCTCTAGGGTAAGACCCATTACCACTGATTTGGTAGCAAAAATATACTCATCCGGGGGAAGCAGCTCCTCATAATGCTCTCCCCTAACGGGTAAACCAGAAACCTCGGCAAATTCCTCTAGAGAAATAGAGACTTCTCTATCCAATAAGAGGAAAGTGTGAGTCGGGATGTTCCACTGTTCGAGAAACGCCTTGATCCACCATGTCGGAGGTGCAAAATACTGGAACAAGGAAGCGTAAATTCCAGGATACAATCCAAGCTTCAATAGCTGTGATTTTTTTGCCGATATGATATATCGGGCCCATTGCAGGTATCCGACCGGGTGACGGGGAGTTAGTCCTATGTTGTAGGGCTGTCCCCAAGGGCGTGACTCATCCTGACATATGCGCCGCCCTAGGGTGTCCAAAGCCACCGGCGGCTGCACGGGTACTGCGACAATAGAAGGCCGAAGGAGACCTTCTGAAGTCCAATTTACCTCCTCCACTGTATAATTGATCGGGGGTGCATCTGCATAAGGGATCGCAGAAATAGGCTCCGAGGATGTCGTACAAGAAAAGCACCGGCAACTTCTGATAATTTGATCATACCATCTACCCTATAGGTGAAGATTCTTGTGCTCCGAGTCATGGTCCTTGATCAGCGCAAGAACCTCTCGGTCTACGGGCGCTCCGGGAAATCCGCCTTCTAAATGGACAAATGGGAAGGAAGCGTCGGAAGACATAGTACCTGCACAAAGAAGAATAAATTGCCAGCCGCCAATGCCACAGTTTAAGTGCTGCCACTAGGTACTTTAAATTTGTACCACACTGCAATGCAGTAGAAAGGGGCCAAAGGGGGACCCACAAAATCTAGATGACAGGTCATCATTATAAGACAGCCTCATCATTTGAAGAGACTGTCAATTAAATGAGGAAATCCTCAATTGATTCTCATTTAATGAGAAATCTCTCGGGCTATGGAGTAAATCTCCCCTTGAGAGCAGTGCTCTATGACAGAATGACACCTGTCAAATTCTAATGATGAAGGAATAAAAATTCCTCAAGAGCCTTGCTATGTAGAAATGATGGAATAACCATCAGAAAATTTAAAATAAGAGTTTTAATGAATAAAAAACTGAAATTTATGAACAAACTCTAAGAGTTCTTCATGAGCAAAGCTCTATTCATTCGTGGGCTAAGAAACCCCAAAAAAGATCTCTTTAGATCTATGATTCCAAGAGAGCAAAGCTCTGATTAATGAAACCGTAAAAGGGTTTCCTTTAGATCAAAGATCTATGAAGAGCAAAGCTCTGTTAATGGGTAAAACCCTAGATTATTAAAAAGGCTTTTAAAAAGATTTAATCTTTACCTAAGTTTGGCAAAGTTCTGTCCTTAAGAAAATTCTTAAAATGAAGAGCTATGCTCTGTGGGAGAATAAAAATTCTCAGAAAACAAGAAGGAAGATGAACAGGAATCATCCTAAGGGCCAAGGGTCCTATTTATAGGCACTGAGATGCCTTTTCAACTTCTGAGTTGATCCAAGGTCGCAGATGCTGTCACCGCTGCACTCACATGTGGACCACGTGAGCGCAACGGTGGGGGGGCATTTGTTTCCCCTAATTAGAGCAAAGCTCTGTTCAAAATTCAAAATTTGAAATGAAGCAACGCTTCAGAAGCAGCGCCTCAGAAGCAGCGCCAAATGCGCTGCGCCCTAAGTAGCGCGCCATGTGCAAAGCACGTGTGCGCTAGCGCTGGATGCACTGCACTCTAAGTAGCGCGCCACATGTAAAACACGGATGCACTAGCACTAAATGCGTTACGCCCTCAGTAGCGCACCACGCACAAAGCACGTATGCGCTAGCGCTAGGTGCGCTGCGCTCAAAGCAGCGCACCACATGCAAAGCACGGATGCGCTAGCGCTAAGTGCACTGCACTTTAAGCAGCGCACCACGTGCAAAACAAGGGTGCGCTAGCGCTGGAACTAAAAGCTCCCCATCGTCAGATCAAAGATCTGATAATAATGATAAATAATTAATTAATCAGAATTAAAATCCGTACAGGAAAGATTTCTCAAAATCTTCCCAAATAACAAGATTGTTCTCTGTAAATCAGAGCACCATTGGATCAATGATCCAAGGGTAATTAAAAATCACCAAAACACAGAATAAATTATGTATGGAAAGATTTCCCAATCTTGTTAATAACAAGAAGATTATCTTCTGTAAATCAGAAGCCCTTCGATCAAAATTCCAACGACGGGAAATTCCCCAAATCAATTGGAGAAAAAATCTCCTTAACTAATTGAACTAATCAACTCGCCCTATATAAAGGCCCCTAGGATAGAAACAGAGATACAGAAGGATAGAGAGGAACTCCTCCATAAAACTTTGAGAAAATTGAGAGAGAAGAGCCAAGCTCTCAAGAAAGAAGATTTTTCTTCAAGGTAAAAAGAATGACGATGAACAGGGAGATGAAATCATCTCATAATTAAAAAAGAAGAATTCACTTCTTTAAAGATTAAGACCAAGGTCTTTAACAAGGAGATCAAAAGATCTCATCATGAAATAAAAAGAAGAATTTACTTCTTTCTCACAGATCATAGATCTAGAAGACTAAAGTCTTTTTCAAAGAGATCATGAACATCTCATTATAAAAGGGGGAGAATAATTCAATTCTCTTAAGGATCACTGATCCATAAAGGCAAAGCCTTTCATCAATATAAGAGATTAAAACATCTCCTACAAAATAAGAACTTTTGTTCTTAGAATCTTGAGATAAAGTCTCTTATAAACGAGAATTTACTTCTCAGATCATAAAATTGATCAGATGCGCTTTGCGCTCTTGAACCGCGCTTCTGCGCTTTTGGACTGGCGCTCAGTGCCAAGCGCGCCATGTGTCCCTCACGTGTGCGCTACGTAACAGTTAGTGCTTTACGCTCTTTATAACAGCGCACTGCGCTCATGGACTGGCACCCAGCGCCAAGCGCACCACGTGTCACTCACGTGTGCGCCACTGAACTAATAGCGCTCTGCGCTCATAAACTAGTGCTCTGCACTCATAAAATGGTGCAATACGCCCATCATCTGGCACTTAACGCCAAGCGCGACACGTGTCCCTCACGTATATGCTACTTAGCAGAAGCGCACTGCGCTCGTTGATTGGCGCCAAGCGCACTATGTGTTACGCTGATAGAACATAAATTGTTCTTTAATAAAGCCCTAAAGCCATAATGAATACTCAGCATTCAGTAAAAGACAAACATTGTCAGAATCTAAACCAATGCTCAGCATTATTAAAATGGCCAAGCCCAAATAAAGGCTCAACGGCCCAAAATTAATGTTAAACATTTTAAACTTGATTGGACTTAGCCCAAGACTGGCCATAAGTCCTCAACTCAGATTAACTGAGCCCATATGCTCATAAATCTTTTAACAGATCTTAACCCCAAATTGGACTACAGATCTCAACCAAAATTGGTTCAAGGGTACATCTCTGAACCCCTTTGATATATGTCGTTGTAATCCTTCAACGTCTTCAGAAAGGTGACGGGTCCCGACAACCATACATTTCACGGACTATGATGTTCTTAACCTCGGACTGTGGGGTCCTTTAAAACCCATAGATTATGATGTCCTTAACCTCGAACTGTGGGGTCTTTTAAAACCCACGGACTATGATGTCCTTAACCTCGGACTGTAGGGTCCTTTAAAACCCATGGACCGTAATGTCCTTAAACTAATGTTGGACTATGATGTTCTTAACCTCAGACTGTGGGGTCCTTTAAAACCCACGGACTATAATGTCCTTAACCTCGGACTGTGGGGTCCTTTAAAACCCATGGACCATAATGTCCTTAAACTAATAATGGACCGTAATGTCCTTAAACTAATGGACCGCAATGTCCCTAAACTAAACAATAGAGCCCAAATGCTCTTTTGTCAGATATAAATGATCCCGTTAAGTCGATCTTAGTCTAAAATTAGACTAACGTATCCTTAACAAACGTTTAAGTTGATCTTATTCTCAAATTTAAACCCAACCCCCAAAATCCAAATCTAAGAAAATACGGATTTGGACTAATCCACGCCCTACGGGCGACAATATAAATTAGTCTCCGTATACAATCCACGGGAAACCAAAAACAAAACAAACACCGACGACACGAAGTGACTATATGGAGAAGGAGAAAGTGGTTACCGTGATGCGGTAGCGTAATTAACTGCAGGGGCTTGTGCCTGCAGGGAAGAGCGTCCGCACAATCAAAAACCCCTCAATGAGGGGGAATCTGACGAAGTCTGCTACATCGGCCGCATCCGTTTAAACTTTCGATACACGGTGTCATAAATCAACTTGGCATCTTCGGAGAGGTGGACGGATAGCACCAATTAGCATCTATCCCAAAATTCAGGCAAGATGGACCTGCACGGTCACGTCTCCGTATTTCGGCGGGGAACAACACACACATACGCATATTGCATATTGAGTTCGCATGATCCATTTGATCTGTCAATCGAAGGTTCTCTCGCTCCAAAAGCAAGAGATAATTAACGTTAACTTAGTCCATGGCTGCCGGAGATTTAGATCCACACGATCAATAAACCCAAGCCTACCCTAGCACGGTGCAGACAAGCGACGCACATTCCTATCTCAATAGGATGACGAAAAACACTCTACATAAGCAACCTTTGGTAGTTGTCCATCAAAGTAGTAAAGACCTCCAATTTCACGTCCTGAACCAATCACTTCCTCCGTCTTCAAATCCTGCATGACACAACCAGAAGGAGAAAAGGTTATTGAGCAGTTCAAGGTATAAACAAGTTTACTTACAGACATCTGGTTAAAAGGAAATGAGGGGACATATAATGCCGATGATAAAGACATATATGGGGTAAGAGATATAGAACCATTTCCTTCTACATTAGAGAGTAAACCGTTTGCAAGTGTAATACCGTCTGTATATGAAATTTTAGGCAAAGAGGAGAAAACACCTGATATTCCAATCATATGATTTGATGCTCCCGAGTCTATAATTCATGAGGATGGAGGTGTATGGGTTGGAAGACATGTATTGCCTTTAGCCAGAATGGTAGTGGAGCTCGAGGAAATAGATCATGTTAGAAGAGACCAAAATCGCAATATCTCCTCCATAAAAAGTCCAGAAACATCATGAGAAGTAGAAGTGACAGGTGTCATATAAGATGTGTTGGATATATGTAACACCCTAGTTCATTTATACCAATTCTAGTTCATATATTTCTTTATTATGGTATTTTCCTGATTTATCGTGTTTTGGGTGCAAATGGTATTTCACATTAGTATTGCAACCGACCTGCTTACTTGAAACTTGTTTAATTCATATTTATGAATTATCTTGACTTGTTACATAGACATGTGCATTTTCATGAATACTGCATACTGGCATTTATCTGGAATTGCATCTTTTACCATATAACATTTTAAGCCATATAAAATAATTTAAGATTACATAACATGGCCTGTATGATACCCCTAACCTCGTAGTAGAATCCACCCATCTTGTTCTTGTCATGTTCAGTGAAACAGGCTTGTTTGGATGGCTACGCGCACTTACGTGCATCCGTACTTGGGGTATGCATTTTAGTTACCCGGACATTCATTTTCAATTTTGGTCGTCGCATATATTTTTCATAATTTAAAACAGAATTTTTAGACCCGACTCGGGCGTGTTTTGGAATATTTTTGTATCCCGCCAAAATTCAAATTTATTTATTATAATATCTTTATTTTATTTCGACAGTTTAAAATTTAATTTACTAACTAAATCTTTTAAAATTAAAAATCATAACAATTTAATAAACACCATTCTCTCTCTTTCCTTCTCTCTCTTTTTCTGCCTTATGGCCCCTACCGCAGCCACCCTCTCTTCTCTTTCTGTCTCTCTTTCTCTCTCCCCCTTCGCTGTCTCTCTCTCTCTCTTCTTTCTCTCTCCTCTCGCACCCTCTCTCTCTTCTCTCATGAACACTGTTCGCTTCTCGGATGTCGTTACTGCCGCGAGATGTGCTCACCTCCGTTCTTCACATCTTCTCTTCTCCATTATTAAAACCCCACAAGAACCCATACTACCGCCACGAGAAAGCCCTAGCCCTATCGCACTCGCATCGTCGCCGTCATTGCCCTATCACCCTCATCACCACGCCTTCTACGACTCACCTTCTCCTCTCCTCCTTACCCTCGTACTCACCTCCACGCATCCCTCTCTTCTCCCGAGCCTGCACACACCCATCGCCTCCTCACCGTTGTCGCCTCACGCCGACGACCTCCCTAACCACCTTCTCATCTCCTCCTCTCATCTCCTTTTCCTCCTCTCCCGCTCTCGCCAACCCCGATGAGAACCCACGTTCCCATCGCGACCGACAACCCATCTCCATCCTCCATCAACCCATGACCTCGACCCTAGCACCTTGCCGACATCTCACCTGAGCACCCTCATCTTCCTCGACATCCACATCATCTCCTACTCGTCTTCGATTGCCATGGCCACCGTCGATGTAAGTGTTGCTGCTGCTCATGATGGTGGTGGTGGTGAGATTGAGAGTTTTGATGCCAAGGACATTGATCTGCCTATTGAGAAACTTTAGAAAAAAATGAGCAGATGCTATCTGGGCTCTTTGACGCCTCCCTTTTGTTGATGGAATGTTGGCAAATCTCAAAGCACTTTCTCTAGAGATCCTGCAACTACAGCGAAGGCCGAGCACAAATCGAACCCTAGCCGAGTAGTGTTTGTTTGACAAGATCAAGTTTTGATCTTGCTCCGTTCGTGATTTCATGTCAGCATTCGTCTCCGGATATCCGTCGTCATATTTTATACAGATCAAGGTGATCGCCGGAGCCGTGCTCGCCACCGCCGATCCGGGAGACCCAGTGGACGTCCCCTACCTGCGTGGTCACATTCTTGGATTGCCTGGTTTTGTTCTGTACGTGTGTGCGTGCATCGAGACTTTTACCGACTTCGGACGCTGCGTTTACATCCGTCATGATATCCGTTCAGGCAAGTTAACCTTGCTACATGCTATACTACTGTATTTTATTCCTATTTGAATTATAATACCCTATAATGATTAGTTTTGCATCCATTCATATCATTTCAGATCTAGGTCATGAAAACTTATCTTGTTACATACTATACTATCATATACTGCATCAAATTGAATAGTTACATCTCATATTGTTTAGTTATATATCCCGCACTTGTTAGTTTATCATTTTACGGTTATATGATGTCTGTTTGCATCCATATCATATAGAATGCATATAGCCGCATCTATAGATCTCACTAATAACCTAAGATTGTTGTTGTAACACCCTATATTTAATAAAGTACATCCTAATTAGTATTAGAACTATAAATGAAACCCTAATCGATAATTGTGCATCCACTGATTTTATACCTACCATGTTACATTATTTCATTGTATTGTTATATTTGATTTGTGCATTCATACTTACTACAGTTGATTGTGATTACCCATTTGTTACCTGTGCACTACCTGACTTGACCTGATACACCACTACTTGACATGACTTGATACATGTACACTACCTGACATGACCTGATATATCACTACTTGACATGTTACCTGATCCTGTTTCTAATGCCGACAATCCTGACATGTTGTCCCGATGGACATATCCTGTTGTCTGTATAGACAAACATGTTCCTGCTTGATCCTGTGTTGGCATTAGCTCCAGATTTATTAATACCTGACTTACACACATAACCTTGGGGGTATTGGGAAATCAAGATTGTAACTGAACGTAACTCAAAGGGCTATTACATCCTGTACCGTGGTCCCGTGGGGTATGAACGGGACATAGACTCACAGTCTATTATATATTGTACCGTGGTCCCGTAGGAAATGAACGGGGCATAGACCAATGGGTTACGATAAGGATTACATTAATTGATTTTGAATAACTTTAGAGTAGATAACCTTATAGCACAGTTTAGACTACTTACTGCACTTCACCTGTTTATATCCTGTTCACTGATCTATATTCATGTTACGGTTTACTTGCTACTGATGACTTGTTACTGTTCATACTTCATGCCTGCCTATTTCATCGCATCCTGCTTGCTTAGAATTATTGATATTATGACGCACCGACATCTGGGTTTTGCATGGACCAGATCCTCTACCCTTGTCGCAGGCTGATCAGGAGTATTTCCGCCGTTAGACCGAGCAGTGAGGATCCTGTTAGTATCCAGTTTTAATTATATTTACTTTCCATATTGTTATTGTTTATTGGATCTATTGCTTCCGCATATTATTTCTTGACTCGTTCATTCTGGCTCATGGACATGTACTAGATAGTTTATTTTATTTCTACTGTTCTTGATATCTCTAGACAGCCGTAATGTGACTGTGGAGGGATGTTTCCTATCCACGGGTAGCATGGTTGGCTCCGTCACGTGCCGATCTTAGCGCACTCTGGGAAACAGGGCGTGACAGGGTTTGTATGGTATGAGAGTCATAGGATATAGGTTAATCGGGTTTGATTCTTTTGTAGTTGGGTATTGGACCCAATACACGAATCGGAAAATCCGTGATTAGAAACATGTCCTGCCACATTGCTATCATGATTCTTGTATCATATCTTTATCTTTATCCTTTGCCTTGACGATATGCAAACCACTTTGCATCTCGACTTGAAACCTTTTTGGTTCCCTATTGTTTCTCCCTGTTCCTTGATTCTGATACTAGGATTTGGGCGACTTGAGTGGAGTTATGTGATTGTAACTATGAACTGCAGCATGGTTATAATGCGGTACTCTATTTAAGTAACTTGGAGTCCTGGTCTTGTTTCATTTCCTTATTTCATGGTCGTTCTATTACCTTGGTTCTCTCAGTTTCATTGCTTACCAGTTCATGTTTTGCAGATTTCTTGGTGACCGATACCGGCAGTTATGATGTTGTCTTGGGAATGGATTTTTCTCTGCACTTTCCACGCTCACATTGATTGTAGGGCAAAGAAAGTGATTTTCCAAATTCCCGGACATCTGGACTTTGTTTTGCTGGAGGTAGAAGTTCTGTCGGGCCAGTCGAGTTTAGGGCTAGGCCGATAAACAATGTTCTTTCGACGATGGAAGTCGATAAGGAGGAAGCACCAGTCGTAGTTCGAGAGTTCATGGACGTGTTCGATGACATCTCGGATTTACCGCCAAAACGAGATATGGAGTTCGCGATTGATCCTGTTCCTGATGCAGCGCCAATCTCAAAGGCGTACTATCCGATGGCATCAGTGGAGTTGGAAGAAGTCAAGAAGCGGGTTACTGAATTACTTGAGAAGGGTTGGATTCACAGCAGTAATTCACCTTGGGGAGCTCCATTTCTTCTAGTCAAGAAGAAAGATGGCACAAGAAGGATGTGCATCGATTGTCGAGAATTAAACCGGGTGACTATTAAGAACAAGTACCCGATCCCCCGCATTGGCGAATTATTCGAGAAACTCAGTGGCGCGAGGGTATTCTTGAAGCTAGATTTGCGATCCGGATATCATCAGGTCCGAATTAAATCAGAAGATATTTGCAAGACTGCGTTCCAAACTCGGTATGGACATTACGAGTATTTAGTGATGCCATTCGGAGCCACGAATGCACCGGCGATATTTATGGACTTGATGAACCGAATATTTTTACCGTTCATGGACCAGTTTATAGTGGTGTTCATTGATGATATTCTGGTCTACTCGAGGAGCATTGAAGAGCATGCAGAACACTTGAAGATCGCACTGCAGACATTGAGGCAAGAAAGATTGTATGCAAAGATGAGCAAGTGCGAGTTTTGGCTTGAAGAAGTGTAGTTTTTGGGGCATGTAGTATCTGGAGATGGAATCGCCGTTGACCCTGAGAAGATTGCAGCAGTTCGAGATTGGCCGATTCCGAAGAATGTAGCAGAGATCAGAAGTTTTCTTGGACTTGCTGGCTATTACTGAAGGTTTTTGGAGAATTTTGCTCGTTTGGCTGGGCCTTTGACCAAGCTTACGCATAAGGAAGTACCGTTCATATGGACGGATAGATGTGCATCAGCTTTTGAGGCGTTGAAGCAGAGATTGATAACTGCTCCTATTTTAACCGTACCAGACAGTTCCAGAGGATTGGTGTTTCACAGCGACGCGTCTGGGAAAGGTTTGGGGTGTGTTCTGATGCAGCATGGGAAGGTTATAGCCTACGCATCGAGACAGTTGAAGACCCATGAGAAGAATTACCCAACTCATGATTTGGAGCTAGCAGCCGTGATTTTCGCTTTGAAGATTTGAAGACACTACTTACTGGGTGAAAGAGTTGAAGTATTCACCGATCACAAAAGCCTGAAGTACGTGTTCACACAGAAAGAACTTAACATGAGGCAGCGCAGATGGTTGGAGCTGATGGATGACTATGATCTTGACCTTAAGTACCATCCGGGGAAAGTTAATGTTGTGCCGGATGCGCTTAGTCGGTTGCCAACAATTCAAATGTTGACTGCACAGAAGGAACTTATTGAAGAGTTTCAGAGATTCGAGCTGGAGATCGTGCTACCGCATTCTTTAGGACAGTTGATGCAGTTGCAAGTACAGTCATTGGCGATCTATAATATTAAAGCAGCGCAATCACAGGATCCAAGATTGCAGAAGTTCCGAGAACAAGTTGAAGCGGGACTTCGAACAGATTTACTGATTTATGAAGATAGTTCGTTGCGATATGGTAGCCGTTTGTGTGTGCCAAAGGGAAACATTCGCGAAGAAGTTTTGAAGGAGGCACACAGTTCCGCATATTCCGTACATTCAGGAGGCATGAAGATGTACCGCGATCTAAGACAGCATTTCTGGTGGGAAGGCATGAAAATGGAGATTGCTCGCTTTGTAGCGAAGTGCTTGGTGTGTCAGCAAGTTAAGGCTGAACATCAAAGGGTTGCTGGTTTATTGCAACCACTTCCGATTCCTCAATAGAAGTGGGAACATATAACCATGGATTTCGTGATGGCTTTACCGCGGAGTCCAAAGGGCAACAATGCAGTTTGGGTGATTGTTGATTGATTGACCAAGGCAGCTCATTTCATACCATTTCGAGTTGGTCAATCAACGGAAATATTGGCAGAACCGTACATGTAGGAGATTGTAAGATTGCATGGAGTACTTGTGAGCATCGTAACCGACCGTGACACCCATTTCTTATCACACTTCTGGAGGAGCTTACAGGAAAGTTTGGGGACTCGATTGAAGTTTAGCACAGCCTATCATCCTCAGACAGATGGCCAGTCAGAGAGAACGGTCCAAACTATGGAAGACATGTTGAGAGCTTGCATGTTAGACTTCAAGGGGGGTTCATGGGAGGATCATCCACACTTAGTGGAATTTTCGTACAACAATAGTTTTCAGGCAACTATTCAGATGGCTCCATTCGAAGCATTGTTTGGTCGCAAGTGTCGCTCACCTGTTTGTTGGGATGATGTTGGAGAGCAAAGATTGTTGGGACCGGATTTGATCGTGCAAACAGTTGAGAAAGTTAATACTATCCGAAATCTTATGAAGGCAGTACAAGATCGGCAGAAGAGTTGGGCCGATATATCGAGAAGATCTCTAGAGTTCGCTGTTGGTGATTTTGTATTCTTGAAGATATCACCGACTGGAGGAGTGATCTGTTTTGGGAGCCGAAGCAAGCTTAGTCCTCGATTAGTGAGGCCTTTCGAGATTATTGAGCGTGTTGGAGAAGTGGCTTATCAATTGGCGTTACCACAATCTTTGGCAAATGTTCATGACGTGTTTCATGTATCTTAACTCCGTAAGTATGTTCGACATGAAACACAGGTGCTAGATCATTCGGAGCTGACTATAAGAGAGGATTTGTCCTTTGAGGAACGACCGATGTCAATTGTTGATCGAAGAGAAAAAGGTCCTTAAGAATAAGGCTATCCCTCTCGTACTTGTTTCTTGGGGAAATTGCTCGCACGGAGAATCGACTTGGGAACGAGAAAACGAGATTCGACAGAAGTTTCCACACCTATTCTTATAAATTCTTGATTGTTTATCTTTTCTTGTCTTGGGAATTTCGAGGACGAAATTCTTTTTGTAGTTGGGTATAATGTAACACCCTAGTTCATTTATACCAGTTTTACTTCATGTATTTCTTTATTATGGTATTTTCCTGATTTATCGTGTTTTGGGTGCGAATGGTATTTCACATTAGTATTGCATCCGACCCGACCCGCTTGCTTGAAACTTGTTTGATTCATATTTATGAATTATCTTGACTTGTTACATAGACAAGTGCATTTTCATGAATACTGCATACTGGCATTTATCCGGCATTGCATCTTTTACCATATAACATTTTAAGCCATATAAAATAATTTAAGAGTACATAACATGGCCTGCATGATACCCCTAACCCCGTGGTAGCATCCACGCATCTTGTTCTCGTCCTGTTCAGTGAAACGGACTTGTTTGGATGGCTATGCGTACGTACGTGCATCCGTTCTTGGGGTATGCATTTTAGTTACCTGGACATTCATTTTCAATTTTGGTCGTCGCATATATTTTTCATATTTTAAAACCGAATTTTTAGACCCGACCCGGGTGTGTTTTGGAATATTTTTGTATCCCGCCAAAATTCAAATTTATTTATTATAATATCTTTATTTTATTTCGACGGTTTAAAATTTAATTAACTAACTAAATCTTTTAAAATTAAAAATCATAACAATTTAACAACACCATTCTCTCTCTTTCCTTCTCTCTCTTTTTCTGCCTCATGGCCCCCGCCGCTGCCACCCTCTCTTCTCTTTCTCTCTCCCCCTTCGCTGTCTCTCTCCCCCTTCGCTGTCTCTCTCTCTCTTCTTTCTCTCTCCTCTCGCATCCTCTCTCTCTCCTCTCGTGAACACTGTTCGCTTCTCGGATGTCGTCACCACCGTGAGATGTGCTCACCTCCCTTCTTCATATCTTCTCTTCTCCATTATTAAAACCCCACGAGAACACATACAGCCGCCACGAGAAAGCCCTAGCCCCATCGCATTCGCCTCGTCGCCGTCATTGCCCTATCACCCTCGTCACCACGCCTTCTCCTCTCATCCTTACCCTCTCCTCTCATCCTTACCCTCGTACTCACCTCCACGCATCCCTCTCTTCTCCCGAGCCTGCACACACCCATCGCCTCCTCACCGTCGTCGCCTCACGCCGACGACCTCCCTCACCACCTTCTCATCTCCTCCTCTCGTCTCCTCTTCCTCCTCTCCTGCTCTCGCCAACCCTGATGAGAACCAGCATTCCCGTCGCGACCGACAACCCATCTCCATCCTCCATCAACCCACGACCTCGACCCTAGCACCTTGCCGACATCTCACCCGAGCACCCTCATCTTCCTCGACATCCACATCATCTCCTCCTCGTCTTCGATTGCCATGGCCGCCGTCGATGTAAGTGCTGCTGCTGCTCATGATGTTGGTGGTGGTGAGATTGAGAGTTTTGATGCCAAGGACATTAATCTGCTTATTGAGAAACTTTGGAAAAAAAATGAGCAGATGCTATCTGGGCTGTTTGACGCCTCCCTTTTATTGATGGAATGTTGGAAAATCTCAAAGCACTTTCTCTGGAGATCCTGCAACTACAGCGAAGGCCGAGCACAAATCGAACCCTAGCCGAGTAGTGTTTGTTTGACAAGATCAAGTTTTGATCTTGCTCTGTTCGTAATTTCATGTCAGCATTCGACTCCGGATATCCGTCGTCATATTTTATACAGATCAAGGTGATCGCCAGAGCCGTGCTCGCCACCGCCGATTGTTAGTGTATATGCCCTAGAGGCCATTACTGTATCATACTAGTTTGTATATTACTTAATGGATGCTTGGGATATTCACCTTGTATATACAATCTTGCTCAAAATAGTAGTATGCTACTTGGTTTGTCTCTACTTCAATGTGTACTTGTGTTTATTTTACTATATCACTTATACGCATTAGTGGAGCCCTTAGGATCTTTGCTTGGTTACCAGCGTTGTGATGGCAGTCACACTAGTGGGGGCTGGGTAATCTATAAGCACATCCTTATACAGGTCCCTAGTCGCAGGACTATCGAGACAGGGCATCGATACTCCGGAGTAGACTAGCGTATGCGCTTCTCATCCCAGTGTGGGAGATGGTCTGTCCCACAGCCATCAGTACGTCGTACTGGAGATAGTATACGGGTGCTCGTTGGGTTACGAGTACACTGGACAGGACTCGTCGGGAACTGACAGGTTGGTATTATACCTATCGTCAGTCGTCAGTTCCCAGGTGACATGAGTACAGCTTAGTCCGCTGACTTGACACTGGCACTTCGCCTCGAGTGTGTTCCCACTGCACTTTGATCACTACCCTACCACGGCTCAAAGGAGTCGTGCAAACAGGTGGTGGTTGGGTGCAGTCCCGAAGCACTTGGAGGCAGTGACGGTTAGACAGGATTCGTCTCTCCCGGTATTGGGGGTTGACATCGCGCTGTGTCTAGGAGAGCCATTACACGAGTAGTCCCTGGCCAGGGCAAACGAGATATACTGGTAGGTTTCCAGTGTTATCTCAGGGTGTTTTGGGCTTCGCTCCGGCACGACTTGTACCGCTATTGGGGGACTGACGTTTACCGCCCCCTAGGCCCGCCATGCGATGTATCAGACGAACAGACCGGACTGTACGGAGACTGTCACATTCAGACTCAGTAGGAGTACAGATGGGGTTTCACCTCGTCAGCCTTCTTGTCGACATCTACCTGGGGACCGTTACGCACAGCTAGTGCCGCTTGCGGTCTGTGGTTAAACCCACTGCCAGCGTAGTGTCGAGTCTTTAGAGTCCCACACAGAGGGTATTCGCCTCTGGGCAAAACAGAGTGGAGGTCGCATGGTTTTGCGACAGGGTCCGTTCTCATCCGCGCACTTGTGTACGTTTGGAGTCCGGACAGATATTATACTGGCAGGCTCTGGTTTGAGCCAGATACTGGTATATGTTTTGGGGGTTGCTTTTATATCTTGGTATTCTTGTTCCTCGGAACGAGAATGCAGGTGTGTATGCACAGTTGCTTGAGGCGGAGAATGAGGTTTTTCATTAGGGTTTCGGATCGGGTGCGTATGCACAGTTGACAGTTATCATTTTCCAAACCCTAATGGATTTATATATTATCTATTAATAATAGTAATTAAATGAGAATTATGTTATGGTTGTTTTTTTGTTGACTTGTTGACCTTGGTTGACTTGTTGACCATTGACCACTTTCATGCCTTGAAAGTCTTCCTTGATTCATGCTTACACTTCATTTAAAGAAGCATGATAGTGGTCATTCCAAAATTACCATCAACTATTCTTATTTCAATTATTATCATTTAGATAATTCATTTCTTTTGCAATATGGTTGCAAGAAAGAAATAATTGAGCTCATTCTATCATAACCTCTCTCTCTCCTCATTTTCATCTTCTTCTTCCTCTTGAAAAGAGAAACCTTCTCATGTGTTGAGAATCATTCTCTTTAGAAAGAAAAGCAAACCCTAATCTCTCTCTACTCATTCTAGGATGAAGGTTTAGCAAACCGGAAACCCTAGTTCACTCAAAGATCGAGGAAGAGCCCAAAGTCGAACCTTCGAGGTGGATCCATCTTCGACGGGAGAAGGCGACGTAAAGAGAACCATCAACCTCTACAAGGTTTGAAGAAGAAGGAGTTCAAGTTTAGGTATAACCATCTTCCATAGTAGCTAACTCCTTTTAGTGTATTTGCTAGTTTAGTTTAGACAACGATCCCGACCATGTTTAGTCCATGTTGCCTCTTGCGATAAAAATTCGTTTTTTATACCGTTTCCGCCTCCCCGTAAGCACCGGGGGTCGCAATATGGACTTACAGTGGTATTAGAGCCTAACTAAACTTAAACTAGCTTGGTAGTGAAGTGTAACGAAGTTCGGAACCGTAAAAAACCCAAAAACCGTATTTTTCAAAAACCTGAGTTTCTGTTGAAATTTTTTGGGCTCAAAATGAAAAAATTTATATTTGTAAAATCATCTCAGGGTTTTCTAAAAACACCCATGAAAAACGATCCAGTGTTGAGCTCAAAGCGCCGCGCATCCGCGGCACGAGGTAGGCTCGTGCCGCGGAACCGCCGCGCTTTGTCGTCTTCTGCGCGTCGTTTTTCGTGCAGTGTCTGTAGGTGTTGGTTTTGGGATTTTTGAGATATATTATATGTGCCCAGATTTTCCAGAAAAGAAATTTCCTTTTGGGGTCCTATAATTCCGTATTTTTCCGAACTTCACTGCACTTTGACTATGATGGTTATATCTGTGATGCTTGCATGTATTGAACGTCGGCTAATCGCTATAGGTCGATTAGTCGGGGTTATACATGATCTGTAATGTGCTGGAATGTGTATATGAATGTGTTGGACTGTCGCGGGTGAATAGCCGGGGTTGGATGTGAGATGAGCTTTTGTTTTTCTTTCATTCATTGTAAATGTAAATTGATGTAATAATATTATTTGTTTGGCCGCACAACCGGGTCGGGGTTGTAGCCGTCATTGTATAATTCTTTTTATTGTTTTTGCTCCTAGGATAGACCCATGGAGGGGGTGCAAAAACTACCGAGTACTTGGCGGGTAGTTTGCCGCACCCGTAGGGGTCTTGGGTGGGGTATTTGGCTATTCACCGCGACCGTGTTATCCGCTTTTCGTTTCAGGCTCGAAAGGATTGCGGATTGCTAGTATATCCAATGTATTCATCTGTGATCTGTAATGTCTATCATTGCTTTCTATTTAGGCGTTGCTTATGTTTTACAGCCGCGCTAGCCCAGCCCCCGCTCTGTCGTTAGTTAAGTAACCTAACGAGTGATGACGGGGCCCAGTGGCGAATGCGAATGGCATAAGCGTACGTCATATTTTGGTTGTTTTCTGCAATGGTAGGATTAAATGATGGGACGCATTAAAAGTACTAATGCAAGAATATCACGCATTAAAAGAACTAATGCAAGATAATAAACCAAGTTAAAGTCGTTGGAACACTTTCGAAAAACCACTCGGTTCTTTTCAAAACCAACTTTTAAATGCGGAGTTTGAGCCACTCCTTTTAAAAGCTATCTCGTTCCATCGACCAAATCAAGTTCACTACGTTCACGGTTTTGCCAAAACCATCCGTAGCCCTCCATCATTTCAGTTAAATATTCGGTAGTATTCAAGCTATGTATTTTGACCTCACGCCAAGGCATAGTGATTGGTAGCTGCCGGATATTTATCTGTTGCATAGATAGAATGCGTTGGTTTGAAACAGTCGTACTGCCATTTTGGCCTACGTCAAGGGTATGTACGGGTGGATTCAAATTAACCTGGATAATGATGGGACGAACTTGACATGTGACTTATGACATTTTGACCTCACGCCAAGGTCATAAGAGCATGGGGCAAAAATCCACATCGGGAGTTTCATAAGTACTGAAACTTGCTAGATTTGCATACCATTTGGAGTGTGATGATTCTGGTAGGATTCCTTCAGTTTCGTCACGCGATGATATTTGGATCCCGATCCTACTGTGAGTATATGCTACTCCTCGGGAAATTTCTCACTTAACGATCAATGCTATAAACCTAGTAGGTGCCTAGAAAGGTGTTAGCGGGGCTACGCCCCCAGGGAAAAGAGGTTCTTTAATTAAGGAACTTCGCGAAAGCGTTGGAAAACCTCCCTCGAAGTACCGACACCAGCCTGGCTGAACGGTTAAGCAAGTATTGTACGGTGGGATTGATCCTGACTAATTCTTCCTTTATGGTTTGAGGAGGGATTCGAGAAACAGTGGGAGCCATCCTGTTTAGACAAATTAAAAACCACTCTAAACTTGCAAGAGCATCATGCTGAGTGTTTCTTCTTCTCTCTCCTAATTGCAGCGACCAATCAACATGACTGGACTTAAGTTACTCCTAGATAAAAACAAGCTGACAGGGCCAAACTACAAAGATTGGCTCAGGAATGTCAAGATAGCAATCACTTATGACAAGCTGGGGTATCTTCTTACCACCAAAGCTCCCCCTGTCCCTGGTCCAACTTCCAGCGTCGCGGATAAGGAAATCCGCAAGACTTGGGAGATTGATAGCGCGAAGGCCAAGTGCCTCCTGCTTGCCTCGATGGACAACGAACATCAGAGGAGGCATGAGAATATGGACATGGAGTCCATATTGCTTCATACAAAAGAACTGTATGGAGAGCAATCACGTATCGCAAGATACGAAGCGTCGAAAAAGTTGTTTTCGACAAGAATGGCCGTCGGATCATCAGTAGCCGAGCACGTGCTAAAGATGATCGGCTACATTGAGGAGCTCGCTGACCTAGGGATCACATTGGAGAGTGAGCTATATACAGATATAGTTCTCCAGTCCCTTCCTTCCACTTACGCCCAGTTTATAATGAACTTCAACCTACAAGAAAAGGAGGTTGAACTTTCAGAGCTCCTCAACCTGCTGAGGAGCGCAGAGGGCACCCTACAGAAAGGTAGGGAAACATCCACTTTGTTTGTAGGAGGAACATCTTCTTCTAGGTCCAAGGCGAAAGCCAAGGGAAAGAAGAAGAAAGCCCCCGCCAAACCAAGGGGCGGTGTTAGTAAAGTGGATACGAAGGGAAAAGGTAAAGCAACAAAGATAGCGGGGAAGCTTGTGGATAAGGAAGAATGCTTCTTTTGTCATAAGAAAGGACACTGGAAGAATGATTGCAGGGCCTGGAAGGCCAGAACACAGGAATTGAAGCAGGTTGCAGCTTCAGCTTCAGGTGTGTATGTTATTGAAAACTGTCTTTCAATAAACTCTACTTCCTGGGTATTGGATACCGGATCAGGATCTCATATCTGTAATTCTTTGCAGGCGTTGAGAAACCGTAGGGTTTTGAAGGCAGGTGACATGACCCTCAGAGTTGCGAACGGAGCTGGCATGGATGCTAAAGCCGTGGGGGACTATCACCTGGGAATGTCAGATGGACATGTTTTGGTTTTGCGTAATTGCTTTTTTGTACCCAACGCAACTTGTAATATCATTTCTGTATCTTTAGTTTCTAAAGAAGGTTATGAATTTGCGTTTGTAAGTAATGTTGTAAACATTCACCTTAATCAAGTTTTGATTGGGTCAGGTACTTTGAGTAATGGTATATACGTATTGAACCAACCACAGATTTTTAATGTCCAGAATACACACAAAAGAAAGTCTCCAAAAATAAACCAGACTTTCTTATGGCATTGTAGATTGGGTCACATCAATGAGAGAAGGTTGACCAAGTTACATACAGAAGGGTATTTGAATGCGTTCGAATATCAGTCGTATGCCACTTGTCAATCCTGTCTCAAGGGAAAGATGACAAAGACTCCGTTTACTGGACATGGAGAAAGAGCGAGCGAGCTCTTGGGACTCGTACACAGTGACGTGTGCGGTCCAATGTCTACACATGCCCGAAGCGGACATTCTTACTTCATTACTTTTACGGATGACTTCTCAAGGTACGGTCATATCTTCTTAATGAAGCATAAGTCCGAAGCCTTTGGAAAATTCCAGGAGTATAAGAATGAAGTAGAGAAACAGACCGGCAAAAGTATTAAGATTCTAAGATCGGATCGAGGTGGAGAATACTTAAGTGCCGAGTTCCTGGACTATTTAAAAGAGAACGGAATTCTCTCTCAGCTTACTCCTCCATACACCCCGCAACATAACGGTGTATCGGAGAGAAGGAACCGCACCCTATTGGATATGGTGCGGTCCATGATGAGTAACGCTGAGTTACCGCGATCATTCTGGGGGTATGCGCTAGAATCAGCTGCATACCTTTTGAACCGAGTTCCGACTAAGACTGTGCCTACCACCCCATATGAAATGTGGAGTGGGAAGAAACCATATCTTCAATATCTGAAGATCTGGGGATGTCCAGCTTTTGTCAAAAAGCAGCATGCGGACAAACTCGAGGCACGCTCAGTGCTGTGCAAGTTTGTGGGATACCCAAAGAGCACCAGGGGGTATCTTTTCTACTACGCAGAGGAACAAAAAGTCCTTGTTTCTCGCAATGCCCACTTTCTAGAACACCAGTTCTTGGAAAAGGAAATTAGTGGGAGCGCAGTAGAACTGGAAGAAGTTCCAGAACCACAGACTGTTACTGAAAGCTTAGTGGAACCAGAGGGTTCAACAGAACAGGACATTCCTACGCCGCTCCGCAGAAGTAGTAGGCAGTCTCATCCGCCCGAGAGATACTACGGTTTTCTCATAGACGGGGATAGAGAGGATTGCATCATAGATTATGATGAGCCTACTAGCTTCCAGCAGGCCGTTCAGAGCGTTGACTCGGTGAAATGGCTGGATGCAATGCGGACCGAAATGGAGTCCATGTACACCAACAAGGTATGGACGTTGGACATTGCTCCAGACGGGGTAAAACCCGTAGGATGCAAGTGGATCTTCAAAAGGAAGATTGGTGTAGATGGACAGTTTGAGACCTATAAAGCTAGGCTGGTAGCAAAGGGTTTCCGTCAAAGACCTGGCTTGGACTATGACGAAACCTTTTCTCCAGTAGCCATGCTGAAATCCATTCGGATCCTTCTTGCCATCGCTGCCTTCCACGATTATGAGATCTGGCAAATGGACGTAAAGACAGCTTTTCTAAATGGAAATTTAGAGGAGTGTGTCTATATGGACCAGCCAGAGGGCTTCATTCAGAGTGGGAGCAGCGGAAAGGTGTGCAAGTTGCTTAAGTCCATCTATGGACTAAAGCAGGCATCGCGGAGTTGGAACATCTGCTTTGATGAGACGGTCAAAGAATTTGGCTTTATCAAAAATCCAGATGAACCATGCATCTATAGTAGATTTGTAGCGAGAACTGTAATATTCCTCGTTTTATACGTGGATGACATTCTCTTAATAGGAAATGACATTCATATGCTACAATCTGTCAAGGGGTTCTTGTCACACAGGTTCTCCATGAAAGACCTGGGTGATGCCTCATACATCCTGGGGATCCGGATCCATCGTGATAGATCCAAGAGGATATTGGGACTTTCTCAGTCCAGGTACATCGACACCATAGTGAAGAGATTCAATATGGAAGATTCCAAGCGCGGTAACCTACCGGCTTGTCACGGGATCACCCTCTCTAAAGAGATGTCTCCCAAGACTGATTTGGAGAGGGATCGCATGTCTATTATACCCTACGCTTCTGCGGTAGGCTCTATAATGTATGCGATGTTGTGTACCAGACCGGATGTAGCTTATGCACTGAGTGTGGTAAGCCGGTATCAGTCAAACCCTGGGGAGAAACACTGGATAGCGGTAAAGAACATTCTCAAGTATCTGAGAAGGACTAAGGAGATGTTCTTGGTGTATGGCGGAAAAGACCTCCAGATCGAGGCCTTTGCTGACTCCAGCTTCCAGAGTGACAAGGATGATTCCAAGTCCATGTCGGGCTTTGTCTTTACCCTCAATGGAGGGGCGGTGTGTTGGAAGAGTTCCAAACAGGAAACCGTTGCAGACTCGACGATGGAAGCGGAATACATCGCTGCATCTGATGCCGCAAAAGAAGCTGTCTGGATGAGGAAGTTCTTGAAAGAACTTCAAGTGGTTCCGTCCATTGTTGATCCAATACCTCTGTATTGCGACAACAATGGGGCTATAGCTTTAGCAAAGGAACCCAGGTCCCATCAGAGATCCAGGCACATCTTGAGGCGGTATCACCTGATCAGGGAGATCGTGGATCGCAAGGAGATCGAGGTTCGGAGAGTAGCTTCAGAAGACAACACTGCAGATCCATTCACCAAGGCCCTGCCCCAGACTCAGTTCGAGCGGCTGATCGAGATGATAGGTCTTCGATACGCCAGTACATGGCCTTAGTGCAAGTGGGAGATTGTTAGTGTATATGCCCTAGAGGCCATTACTGTATCATACTAGTTTGTATATTACTTAATGGATGCTTGGGATATTCACCTTGTATATACAATCTTGCTCAAAATAGTAGTATGCTACTTGGTTTGTCTCTACTTCAATGTGTACTTGTGTTTATTTTACTATATCACTTATACGCATTAGTGGAGCCCTTAGGATCTTTGCTTGGTTACCAGCGTTGTGATGGCAGTCACACTAGTGGGGGCTGGGTAATCTATAAGCACATCCTTATACAGGTCCCTAGTCGCAGGACTATCGAGACAGGGCATCGATACTCCGGAGTAGACTAGCGTATGCGCTTCTCATCCCAGTGTGGGAGATGGTCTGTCCCACAGCCATCAGTACGTCGTACTGGAGATAGTATACGGGTGCTCGTTGGGTTACGAGTACACTGGACAGGACTCGTCGGGAACTGACAGGTTGGTATTATACCTATCGTCAGTCGTCAGTTCCCAGGTGACATGAGTACAGCTTAGTCCGCTGACTTGACACTGGCACTTCGCCTCGAGTGTGTTCCCACTGCACTTTGATCACTACCCTACCACGGCTCAAAGGAGTCGTGCAAACAGGTGGTGGTTGGGTGCAGTCCCGAAGCACTTGGAGGCAGTGACGGTTAGACAGGATTCGTCTCTCCCGGTATTGGGGGTTGACATCGCGCTGTGTCTAGGAGAGCCATTACACGAGTAGTCCCTGGCCAGGGCAAACGAGATATACTGGTAGGTTTCCAGTGTTATCTCAGGGTGTTTTGGGCTTCGCTCCGGCACGACTTGTACCGCTATTGGGGGACTGACGTTTACCGCCCCCTAGGCCCGCCATGCGATGTATCAGACGAACAGACCGGACTGTACGGAGACTGTCACATTCAGACTCAGTAGGAGTACAGATGGGGTTTCACCTCGTCAGCCTTCTTGTCGACATCTACCTGGGGACCGTTACGCACAGCTAGTGCCGCTTGCGGTCTGTGGTTAAACCCACTGCCAGCGTAGTGTCGAGTCTTTAGAGTCCCACACAGAGGGTATTCGCCTCTGGGCAAAACAGAGTGGAGGTCGCATGGTTTTGCGACAGGGTCCGTTCTCATCCGCGCACTTGTGTACGTTTGGAGTCCGGACAGATATTATACTGGCAGGCTCTGGTTTGAGCCAGATACTGGTATATGTTTTGGGGGTTGCTTTTATATCTTGGTATTCTTGTTCCTCGGAACGAGAATGCAGGTGTGTATGCACAGTTGCTTGAGGCGGAGAATGAGGTTTTTCATTAGGGTTTCGGATCGGGTGCGTATGCACAGTTGACAGTTATCATTTTCCAAACCCTAATGGATTTATATATTATCTATTAATAATAGTAATTAAATGAGAATTATGTTATGGTTGTTTTTTTGTTGACTTGTTGACCTTGGTTGACTTGTTGACCATTGACCACTTTCATGCCTTGAAAGTCTTCCTTGATTCATGCTTACACTTCATTTAAAGAAGCATGATAGTGGTCATTCCAAAATTACCATCAACTATTCTTATTTCAATTATTATCATTTAGATAATTCATTTCTTTTGCAATATGGTTGCAAGAAAGAAATAATTGAGCTCATTCTATCATAACCTCTCTCTCTCCTCATTTTCATCTTCTTCTTCCTCTTGAAAAGAGAAACCTTCTCATGTGTTGAGAATCATTCTCTTTAGAAAGAAAAGCAAACCCTAATCTCTCTCTACTCATTCTAGGATGAAGGTTTAGCAAACCGGAAACCCTAGTTCACTCAAAGATCGAGGAAGAGCCCAAAGTCGAACCTTCGAGGTGGATCCATCTTCGACGGGAGAAGGCGACGTAAAGAGAACCATCAACCTCTACAAGGTTTGAAGAAGAAGGAGTTCAAGTTTAGGTATAACCATCTTCCATAGTAGCTAACTCCTTTTAGTGTATTTGCTAGTTTAGTTTAGACAACGATCCCGACCATGTTTAGTCCATGTTGCCTCTTGCGATAAAAATTCGTTTTTTATACCGTTTCCGCCTCCCCGTAAGCACCGGGGGTCGCAATATGGACTTACACCGATCCGGGAGACCCAGTGGATGTCCCCTACCTACGTGGTCATATTCTTGGATTGCCTGGTTTTGTTTTGTACGTGTGTGCGTGCATCGAGACTTTTACCGACTTCGGACGCTGCGTTTACATCCGTCATGATATCCGTTCAGGCAAATTAACTTTGCTACATGCTATACTATTGTATTCTATTCCTATTTGAATTATAATACCCTATAATGATTAGTTTTGCATCCATTCATATCATTTCAGATCTAGGTCATGAAAACTTATCTTATTACATACTATACTATCATATACTGCATCAAATTGAATAGTTACATCTCATATTGTTTAGTTATATATCCCGCACTTGTTAGTTTATCATTTTACGGTTATATGATGTCTGTTTGCATCCATATCATATAGAATGCATATAGCCGCATCTACAGATCTCACTAATAACCTAAGATTGTTGTTGTAACACCCCATATTTAATAAAGTACATCCTAATTAGTATTAGAACTATAAATGAAACCCTAATCGATAATTGTGCATCCACTGATTTTATACCTACCATGTTATATTATTTCATTGTATTGTTATATTTGATTTCGTGCATTCATACTTACTACAGTTGATTGTGATTACCCATTTGTTATCTGTGCACTACCTGACTTGACCTGATACACCACTACTTGACATGACTTGATACATGTACACTACCTGACATGACCTGATATATCACTACTTGACATGTTACCTGATCCTGTTTCTAATGCCGACAATCCTGACATGTTGTCCCGATGGACATATCCTGTTGTCTGTATAGACAAACATGTTCCTGCTTGATCCTGTGTTGGCATTAGCTCCAGATTTATCAATACCTGACTTACACACATAACTTTGGGAGTATGGGGAAATCAAGATTGTAACTGAACGTAACTCAAAGGGCTATTACATCCTGTACCGTGGTCCCGTGGGGTATGAACGAGACATAAACTCACGGTCTATTATATATTGTACCGTGGTCCCGTGGGAAATGAACGGGGCATAGACCAATGGGTTACGATAAGGATTACATTAATTGATTTTGAATAACTTTAGAGTAGATAACCTTATAGCACAGTTTAGACTACTTACTACACTTCACCTGTTTATATCCTGTTCATTGATCTATATTCATGTTACGGTTTACTTGCTACTGATGACTTGTTACTGTTCATACTTCATGCCTGCATATTTCATCACATCCTGCTTGCTTAGAATTATTGATATTATGACGCACTGACGTCTGGGTTTTGCATGGACCAGATCCTCTACCCTTGTCGCAGGCTGATCAGGAGTATTTCCGCCGTCAGGCCGAGCAGTGAGGATCCTGTTAGTATCCAGTTTTAGTTATGTTTACTTTCCAGATTGTTATTGTTTATTGGATCTATTGCTTCCGCATATTATTTCTTGACTCGTTCATTCTGGTTCATGGACATGTACTAGATAGTTTATTTTATTTCTACTGTTCTTGATATCTCTAGACAGTCGTAATGTGACTGTGGAGAGATGTTTTCTATCCACAGGTAGCATAGTTGACTCTGTCACGTGCCGATTTTAGCGCACTCTAGGAAGCAGGGCGTGACAATATATGTACCCTCAAGGCAATTATCGTAGTTGTAGGAATGCAATTACTGAATTCAAGGAGGGCCTATACCAAGAACAATCTTGCTCAAAATGATAGTACTCTATGTGGTTTGTATTTGTCATTCATAAGTATACGCTTTACTTGCTATAACGTATCACTACTACATGATGATAAAACCCATAGGATCTTTGCTTGATTACCAGGATTATGATAGAGATCATACTAGTGGGGCATGGATAGTCTATAAGCACATCATTAAAAGTCCTTAGTCGTAGAAGTATCGAGACTGGGCATCGATACTCCAGTTTAGACTAGCGTATACGTTTCATAACCCTGGACGGGGCGATGGTTGATCCCATGGCCATTGGTGTTTGACACCGATGATTGTATACAGATGCTCATTGGATGAGTTACACTGGACAGATTCGCTGAGAACTCCTAGATGGTATTATACTAATCGTCGGATAGCAGTTCTCTGGTGACATAAGTATAGGGTAGTTCCTAAACCCAAGATCGCCATTGTGTCTTGTGTGTGTTCCCGCTGTACTTAGATTACTATCCTACCACGACTTTAAAGAGTCATGCAAACAGGTTTTAGTTGGATACAGTCCCAAAGCACATGGAGGCGGTGAGCGGTCGAGAGAATTCGTCTCTCCCGGTATAGAGAGTTGATGTTGCATTGTGCACAGCTGGCTATGACCATAAGTTCTTGGCCAAGGCAGACGAGATTTACTGATAAGTGTTACCAGTAGTTTATCGGATGGACATAAGCTTGACGTCAGCACGATTTATCGGGTTATTGGGGGTCTGACGGTTTTCACCTCTCAGACCCGGTATGCGACAGTCTTAGATGAAGAGATCAGACTGCATGGTGAATGTCACTAATAGGTTCTAGCAGGGTATGGATGAGCTTGCTTGTCGACCGGCTTTTCGTTCAATACCTGGGTAGTCGTTATGTACTGCTAGTACCGCTAACGTGTTTGTAGGTTAACCCCGTGGGGATTGATCTGAAAGTGTTTCAGATCAATCGGATATGATCCTACCTACTGCTGGCGTATTGTCGAGTTTTTAGAGTCCCACACAAAGGGTTTTCCTGTTCTAGCAAAATGATATAGTGCACGTACGACAATGTGTGCAGGGTCCAATTAAACATGTGTATGTGATACTACATGTATTAATCGGACAGTTGATACTAGTCGGTTTATGATTGAACCGGGTCATTGAATCAAGTGTTGATTCAATGATATTTCTTATATATGATGGTGCATATATAAATTAGTATTAATGTGATATTCTTTTTCTCTCTATTAGTGTATGGTTACATAACATGTGCATGTATATTTATGTGTACAATTATTTTGTACATTTATTTATATGATTTTATTTTTGCATGACATGAGAGTGAGGTGGAGACTTGTTGCCTACACATCATCATGCTCGTGACACTTGAATGAGAGCTAGAAACCATGGTTTGTAAAGAGGTTTTTTTTCTTTGTATCATAACTATGAGTTCATTTGACAAGGGTTTTTCTCTCTCATCAAGAACAAAAGAAAATGAAGAAGTAAAGGGAAGAAAGAAAGAGTTCATGAATTCTCTACTTATTCTACATCCCTCCCAACTCATGTCTAACAAGTATGAAGAGAGAGTTGCATCAAGTTGCTCATGTTGAAACTAGAACTGGTGGCCTTCACGTGGATCATCTTCGACGGAGTCGATCGGGGATCAAGAGAGATCCGGAGTGCCTCGGAGCCTAACCGGAGTCCTTGGTATCATCATTAGAGCATGAAAAGAAGTTTCAAAGGTTGTATATTTTCTACTCTAGCTTTTTTAGTTTACAAGTATTTTAGTCGATGATAGTATTCTAGGGCTCGGGTGTTTTGTTTGCTCAGACTTTGTCGTTTTTACTTTTCCACAAAATTTTCGAAACCCGTCCGGTGATCACAACTCTCTTACAACGGTATTAGAGCCATCCAGAGACTAATAGCTTGTTTGCACGAAATTAGAATTTCGATCGAGAGAATTTTTCGATTCACATTTCCGGGTTTTTCTTTCTTGCTGTTCGTTTTTCAAAAGTTGGTCAAAACTATTTCTGGATAGCTCAAAATACGTGCAAGGAAAACTAGAGTGACAGAAAAAAAATTTGAGCCCTACGGCGAAAAATGGACCGCGGATCCATGGCCATTTTATGGCCGTAGATGCTCAAATTTTTTCTACCCTCTAGAACTGGGAATGTGATTTTAGAATTTTTGTTTTGGCCCAGAAGTTTGTGAGTACTGTCTGTGCCTGGGTTTAATACGGAAAGTTTTAATCGATCGAAAATTTAAATTCGTGATTTTCTGTTACCGTGAATATCATTGCACGGTGATAATCCGACCGGTTGCTATATGCACAATCAGACGGATTTACGAACATAATATTCACGTTGATGTGTTCTATGTTATAGAATATTTGGTTTGGATTGGATTGTCGCGAAATGAATAATCCCGTGCGTTTTTTGATGTTGCGATGTTATCTGTTTCATTTCATTCATGTTGTAGCGAAAAATGTATATTTATTTATTCGGGGTGAGCGGTCGACATATGGCAGTCGCTACCGGTTTTTGTATTATTATTTGTCGGGGCTCGATCAGGTTGCGATCGATATTATCGTTGTATTAATACAGGTTTTAGGATTACCCCACGGAGAAGCGCACTTGCGGCGAGTGGCCATCTCAAGGAGTTGAGACCGGATCACTCGATTCTAGGATTAACGGGCTGCTTGCTGCGCTTGTATGGGGTTAGGAAAGACCTGTGGAGGAGTGCTCGAGTCATCGGATTCGAGAAAATGCTGGGTGGCCCCATCATGATGTTGATGCCGGGTCGCCTCCTTTTCTCGGATTGGCGGATGACTTGCCGCACTCGTAAGGGTCTACTTTTGGTTACGCAAGGGCTATTCAGGCGACTGGGGAATGGTGCGTTTCGTTTGTGGCTCGAACGAAATACGGGATTCCTAGGTGATCCGATCATTCTAACTCTGTGATATTGTTTTTCCGCATGTTGTAATATGATTATTTCCATATGATGGTATATTTATATATATGATATATAGTATATATATAAATAAATGCTATATACGTTTTGCATCCGCGCTAGCCCTGCCCCCGCTCTGCCGTTAGTTAAGTAACGTAACGGTGCATGACGGGGCCCCGTGGCGAATGCGGATGGTGTATATGTGCATTCTATTTTTTTTTTATACTGTTTTCTGTAATGGTTGTGTAAGAAGGAAAGTACTGGATAATGTGATTATCTAAATAATGGTATTGTATTAATTGGGTTAAATACAAAGTAAAATAAACATAAATGTTATATGAACCACTTTTTCTAAAAAGGAAATTTTAGTCGATTCTTTTGCTGTGCATCGTGGCATTCGGTTAGGAATGTCTTGCACCTCATTCGATGAGGAAAGAGCCTTGATCCTATCACTGGGAGTTCGCTCTTGGGAAAAACTTTGTATCACTAAAATTGTTTTTGTAGCCGTATTCTTTTGTTTTGCATTGTGGTATTCAGTTAGGAATATCCCGCACCTCATTCGACGAGGAAAGAGTCTAAATCCTTTCACAGGGAGTTCACTCTTAAGCAAAAGTCTACGCGACTATAAATTTTCAAAACCACTCGGTTCTTACGATGAGATCAAGTTCATTACGTTAGTGGTTTTCTTCAAAACCAATCGTAACCCTCTGTCATTTCAGGAAGCAGAGTACTTGGTATTTGTGCTATGTTTGTTGATCTTTAGTCAAGGCATAGTGTACGGTAGCTAAGTGATGTCTTCCTGCTTACATGTGATGTAATTAGTTAGGACATTCATACGAATTTGTTGATCTTTAGTCAAGGGTCGTGCAGGTGGGTCTAAATTAATTACGAAATGACAGGCTGAACTTGACTATGACTCTTTGATTTGTTGATCTTTAATCAAAATCATGGAGTCCTAGGGTAAAAATCACATCAGGAGTTTCAAGTATTGAAACTTGCAATGAGATTTCAAACCTTCTATAAAGTGGGGTAATTTGTTGATCTTTAGTCAAGGTTGCTACGCCATGATAGTCTGGGTCCTGATTCCTACTGTGAGTAATAGTTACTCCCGGGAGATTTTTCTATACGAAATCTCGGCCAGTTCTCCTTTTAGGGTTTGAAGGAGGATTCGACAGAATAGTGGGAGCTATCTTGATTAGATAAATGTACCAATCTAATCAAGATTAGAGTGCATGTTGAGTGCTTCTTTTCTCTCTTTCTGGCGGTAACCCTGGACCGACCTTAAACTAAGACCCGTTAACCACATTGACCGACCTTCTTACAAACCCATTGGTTTGGAATGTCTGGATTGCCCTAATCCACGATATAGTCACATATGTCCTTAACTATCTTATTTCCCCTTCTGCTAATTTCAGAATCTTCTGTATTCGATACAGAGATCCATATTGATTGGATGGCCATCGTAAGGTTAAATACGAACTCGATGAAATTGTTTCGGTCCGAGAATAGCCGCTGGTTCTGGATTAGATGAATTATTCGTTTGTCTCTCCCTTCTACCTTATCTCAAGTTTGAGAGCTCCTTATATATAAGGAGTGTATACCGGTTACCTTATTGGATAGTCTTCTTGCATTCCCAAAGCTGGTGCTAAAGGAATGGAAAGAGAAAAACCAACTAGCATAAGTTCGGTATACAGGAAGGTAAGATGGAGAGATATCAAAAGGGGTTGAAGTATGAGAAAAGGAAATTGCGACTGTTGTCATGAGCATGGGCAATGAAAAAGGCAATACTATGAATACCCAACTAACCCCGTTGAAATATTTTAATGTTTCGAAATTTCCGTATGTCTATGTTTTGAAAAACGGGTTCTCAATAAACTTTAACTTCTGAGTATATAGATATCGGATTAGAATCCCACATCTGTAGGGCATTATAAATGTTGAGAAGGAGCAGCGAATTGAGAATGGATGATTTTATCCTCAATGTTGGTTTTCGGAGCAATTGTTGCTATTGAGGAAAATCGTTAGGTTTTGCCTAATCAGCAAACTTTTGGTTTCTTTTAACCAAAAGAATGTTTTCAATTAACAGCACACGGAAATTGAGTTAGTGAACTCAAGAGACTTATACATATTGATGTATGGTGTCCAATGTCCATACGGACATGGGGTTGATACTAGTTATTCCGTATTGAGAATATGAGTCTCTCTCAGATTGCTCATCCACAGGTATGCTCCATGATGAGTAATGTTGAGTTGCCTTCTTCAATTTTGGGGATCCATTAGAAATATATGCATATCAATTGATACTGGTTCCACCTAAACAAGTGCTTATTTTTTATATGTGATATAGAATGGTGTTCATCTTAAACTTGTTAAGATATGGGCTTATCCGTTTTGTGTTTAAAACTATAATCCGGATAAACTCGAGACACGTTTTGGTAATAGCAGTCTGTGGGTTATCCCAACATTTCGCGAGGGATAGCTTCTACCATTTTCAAGTTTAAAAATGTTTTGTTCTTGACTCGCCACCTCCTTAGTAAATGAATTTCTTGCGAAAGAAATTAGTGAGAGTATGGTAGAACTGGAAATGGTTCCAGAATCATAAATGGTTACTGAAAGTTTGATGGAACCCGATGATCCAATTGACTCTGACAGACCATAGCCACTCCGCAGATCAAGTGGGTGTCCTCAGCCATCTCAAAGATACTTCGGTTTTCTCGTAGACGGTGACTAGAAGGCTTGCATCATGTGATGATGACCCTATTAGTTATCGGCAGGCCATAAAAAGTGGTGACTTTCGACTGATGGCTGGATGCCAAGTTATCCAAGTTGGACTCCATACACTACAAGAAATTATTGACTTTGGTTTGTGCTCCTCAAAGGGGTAAAACCCATAAGGAGCAAGCAGATCTTTCGAGATCAGTGAAAATAGAAAGGTATTAATCTTATAAAGCTAGATTTGTAGTTAACATGTATTCATCAAATACCCGATGCGGATTGTGATGATACTGTTACTTCAGTGTCTGTGCTGAAGTCCATATGGATAAAATTTACCACGGTTGTCTTTCTTGACTATAATATCTGGTATGAGGATGACTATAACGTCTTTCTAAATTTGATTTAGAAGTGTACGTGTATATGACTCTACCAAAGGGTTGTCGTAGTCAGTGGAAGCAGCGGATAGTGTGCAAGTTGCTTAAGTTTATTTATAGACTAAAGCAAGCATAGTGGAGATGGATCGGCTGTTTTGATGCTACGGTCAAAGTGTTTGACTTCATAAAAAATTAAAGATGAACCAAGCATTTGTAAGAAGGTTGTACAGAGTGATGTCGGGTTCCTTATACTGATGAGGATGGCATACTCTTGATAGGAAGTGATGTTTCTATTATACGATTCGGTCAAACATTGGTTGTCACATTTGTTTCTCCTATATGGATTTGGATTATTGTCACGACCCAAAAAGGTACGTGATGGCCCTAATACTACGCAACGCCTCCAGACGTAACGCAGTAAAAGAAAGCCAAAACCCAGAAATCTAAACCATAAAAATACGGAAAAGATAATATAAAGTTTTGGAAACATTTGAAATCACAATCCAAATTCTTTAAAATAGTCCACATTTTCTATAAAATTTTGGCAGCACCTCCTTTATAAAATAAGCCCCTAAAAAGGGTACAACATGAATATAAAATAAAGCATCCCAAACGGGAGCAAAATCCACGCCCAACGGCGGAAAACAATACCACAACAGATATACGACGCCGTAGCGAAGAAATCAGAGACAAAAGAAAGGAAAATGTATAAAATCCACAAATCCACAATATATACAAATCGTCCTCACCAAGTCTCTAAGTCACAACATACTGGTAATAGATGGAGAGTACAATATACAACGAATATACAATGCAATCTCTCAGATAACCACAAAAAACCCACCTGGTAAAACTGCACACTAACAGGCGAAGTGGTATCCGCAACCCAAAAGATGATAGAGGAGTGTGAAGCTGAAAAGCTGAATAGCTTGCCTTGACTACTTTGGGGAAACTCCAGCAAAACCTGTGGCACAACGGGGGTGAGTTGCCAACTCGTGAATAGTAAATAACATATGCAGGTAATCGCGAGAATGAACGTACAGCATGAATCTAATATATGTCCATTTCAATAATAACATGTCATGAGTACGTAATAATGGAAAGTACACTCTCAAGTACCACCAATATATCCTGCAATAATAATGTGACAACAGTATGCAATAATCATGCTCTGGGGATATGAGAAAGTAAATGTGCAACTCTCAGGAAGGTACTCTCACAGGTACTCCTAATGCATGAAACAGTGCACAAGTATATAATGATGAGGTATGGAGTGAAATATGTCAAATCCACGGAATCCTGACCTCGTGGTAGGATCAAAATCCATCTAGACAAATCAATATCCCAATCCTCAATCAATCACCAAATCCGCTCTCATATCGTCTAAGTGTCACATCTCCTCAAACTACACAATATCAAATGTATCTCACATAAGTGTCGAATGTACAAGTCAAGTAGATCTCACATCTCTAATATGTACAATATCAGTATGTCTCCCATATATCTCATGTACAACAGCTAGTGGATCCCACACCTCTCGTCTGTATAATATCAGGTATCTCTCACCTATATCACATGTACAACAGCTAGTGGATCCCACATATCTCGTCTGTACAATATCAGTATATCTCACAATATATCATATGTACCACACTAAGTGGATCTCACATCTCTAGTGTGTACGATATCATCATCCAATCCCAATGAATCTCATGAATCTCAAGTCAAATCTCCAGCACAGTTCTAACATCCTAAATATAATGACATATATAAATATGATGAGGGCAGTACACATATATTAGCGTCCCATTCCACTAATATTGGTGTAAAGGCATATATAACAGCGGCTCAATCCCCTGTTATATATACAAGAGTATTTAGGAATATCATAAAAACTAATGTGTCAAGCATCGACACATAAAACTGATAAGTACGTATCATACGCTATCACGAGAGCTCGAGTGCCTCTGTCTGCCCCTCGCCTCTCGACGTATCGATACGCACATGACTCCCAACGGTATCCCCCTGATATCCGCCGAGTCTCTGGTAATGTCACCGGAAAGTATGGCTCCCCTAGGCCTCATCGCCTCAGTGCGACATCGGCTCACTCCGACAACATTCTTGCTTCGGGGTACCTCCGGGCCCCACCATGTATCCTCATGCGGCTCTCGACGCCTCCTCGCATAGGATATATATATCCGCACCGATAAATCTCATGGTGGATGCTATAATATCATCTCAAGGAAACCGGGTTTTCATGTATGCATAATTTCATGAACCACCACGGTCCCCAAATCCAGAAAACATCATGAAAAATCCATATAACAATGCGATAATCCATGAATAAATATACGCAATATGAAACTGTAATGAAAGCGTATAAATGAATAGCATAGCATTCACCAGATAATAAATGAATACATGAATCGTAAAGCAGTAATATAGGTATCTACCTATATGATGATATGATATACCTATCAGGTATAAATAAGTATGCAATACGAGTACACCTGCCAATATGATGATGTGATATACCTATCAGGTATGAATATGTATGGAAATATCAATGTCATGATGTAATATACCTATCAAGTATAGGTAAAGTATGGAATGTAAGTACACCTGTATCCATGTCCCTAGGTGTATATGTACCTAACACTAAAGGTACAACATCCTATAAGTAGACAGGAACTAGCATGTCAAGTCTAATATAACAATAGGAAATATGTATCAAAGTCACAATGTCCCTAACCATACAATAGCATTTCTAAAATATGGTCGTGTATGACATGGCAATTATTGACGGTGTGTGTGGCATCAAATCAGTGCTCTCGCAATCTGAGCCGTCAATAATAATGCAGTGTCCTAAGGATACTAGTCCAATCACAACTATCACTAAGCAGTCAGGTATATGCGCAATTCTAAACATGATATAGAATATGCGACAAAGGTAAAGGTTTCTAGCCCAGACGCATAACGCCATGCGGGCGATTCCCCTGTAGATGTTAAATCTACTCACCCACACTCCAAGCTAGATGAAATCTACCACCTGAATCCCCCTGTGGCAGTGTCCGTAGTCCTCGTCTGCGAACCTGCAACATATAAACAACAACAATATACAAATATCAATAAAAGATACGAAATACGAACTAGCTATATCTAACCGACACAACAACACACAAACACCTCTTAAGTGTTCGTATCGTGGCTAACGAGAGTAGCGACACGACGAAAACAACTTAAGAGCGAAACCACGAAAACGGCACGACGCGTGTCGTAACACGTATCGCACGAACACGAAACACTAGAAACTGCACAATTGATCCCAGATTTTCCTACTGTGAAAACTAAACAATTTCAACAAGACCAGAGGAACCCTAACCCTAGCAGACACCTACAGACCAAGACCCAAACCCTAACTCATCAGGATGGCCGGCGTCGCCGGCCCCTCCTCAAGTGCTCGTCGGCCCAGGCCGGTGGTCTGGGGCTCGTCTCTCTGGTGGTGCTCCAGGTTCTCTAGTACAACACACTCACAATGTTTAATTTCTCAGTAAACACTCAGGATCAAAGCAGGTTATCAAAACCACAATCCGACATCAAAATACGATATTTCGTATCAAACCCTAATTTATCAATCCAAACTGCAAAGTTACACTAAAAAGCATCTAAATAGCAGTAAAGGAAATATTACCTACACAAAAGATCACCAAGAATCCATGCTTGTATGCTCCAAGTGAAGAAAATGGGAAAACATGCACAAAGATATGATTTTTGTGAAGAATTTGTGAATATTTTGAGGATTTGTGAAGGATTTGTGATGGAATGAGATGAGAATGTTAGTGTATATGCCCTAGAGGCCATTACTGTATCATACTAGTTTGTATATTACTTAATGGAAGCTTGGGATATTCACAGTTGTATATACGATCTTGCTCGAAATGGTAGTATGCTACTTGGTTTGTCTCTGCTTTAATATGTGCATGTGTTTCTTTTAGCATATTGCAGGTATACATATTAGTAGAGCCCTTAGGATCTTTGCTTGATTACCAGCGTTGCGATGGGGCTCGCACTCGTGGGAGCTGGGTAATCTATAAGCACATCCTTATACAGGTCCCTGGTCGTTGGACTATCGAGACAGGGCATCGATACTCCGGAGTAGACTAGCGTGTGCGCTTCTCATCCCAGTGTGGGAGACGGTCTGTCCCACAGCCGTTAGTACGTCGTACTTGGGATAGTATGCGGGTGCTCGTTAGGTTACGAGTACACTGGACAGGACTCGTCGGGAACTGTTGGTTGGTAATATACCTATCGTCAGTTATCAGTTCCCAGGTGACATGAGTACAGCTTAGTCCGCTGACTTGACACTGTCACTTCGCCTCGAGTGTGTTCCCACTGCACTTTGATTACTACCCTACCACGGCTTAGAGGAGTCGTGCAAACAGGTAGTTTTTGGGTGCAGTCCCGAAGCACTTGGAGGCAGTGACGGTTAGACAGGATTCGTCTCTCCCGGTATTGGGGGTTGACATCGCGCTGTGTCTAGGAGAGCCATTACACGAGTAGTCCCTGGCCAGGGCAAGCGAGATATACTGGTAGGTTTCCAGTGTTATCTCAGGGTGTTCTGGGCTACACTCCGACACGACTTGTACCGCTATTAGAGGACTGACGTTCACCGCCCCCCTAGGCCCGCCATGCGATGTATCAGACGAACAGACCGGACTGTACGGAGATTGTCACATACAGGCTCAGTAGGAGTGCAGATGGGGTTCACCTCGTCAGTCTTCTTATCGACATCTACCTGGGGACCGTTACGTACAGCTAGTGCCGCTTGCGGTCTGTGGTTAAACCCACTGCCAGCGTAGTGTCGAGTCTTTAGAGTCCCACACAGAGAGCTATTCGCCTTTAGGCAAAACGAGTAGAGGTCGCATGGTTTTGCGACAGGGTTCGTTCGCATCCGCGCACTTGTGCACGGTTGCTGTCCGGACAGTTTATACTAGCGGGCTTTGGTTTAAGCCGGATCCTAGTATATGATTTGAGATTGGTTTTTCTCATTGTGTTCGTGTTCCTCGGATCACGAATGCGGGTGCGTATGCACAGTTGCTTGAGATTGAGGGAGAGGACCTTGTTTAGGGTTAATGACTTTTGTCATTTTATTAACCCTATTGTTTTTGTGTGTATTATTGTTAATTGATAATTAGCTTAATTATTGTGCATGGTTGTTGTTGTTGACACTTTGACTTTGTTGACTTGTTGACCAAGTTGACAATTTGACCATGATCATTTCATTTGGAAGATGCTCTTTGATTCTTGCAATTAGCATTAATAATGAAATGATAATGGTCACCTCATGATTTACCATGACAATTTTCAAGCTAATTATACAATTAAAATAACTCACACATATTAGTGAGAATGGCTCACTAATTTATCATTCTATCATATCTTTTCTCTCTCTTGCTCATCCTCTCCCTCAAGCTCTCTCCCTCTCATGTGTTGAGAAACAAAAAGCTTGAGAAAAACCTTCACTTGATCTTCTCTACTCACTTCTAGGGTTCAAGTCTTAGCATTTCTTGCACTCTAGTTACTCCTAGCTTGGAGTTGAAGCTAAAGGTGGTGGCTTTCAAGTGGATCTTTCTTTGACGGAAGAAGACTAGCAAGGTGAGGCCCTTCTACCATTCCGACGAGCAAGGAGAGAAGGACTAAAGACCAAAGGTATAACCTTTCCATCACTTAGCTACTTTGTAGTTAGGGTTAGCAAGTTTTAGTTTAGCAAAGATCCTCACAAGCTTGGTCCATGTTGCCTAAGTCATTAAAAATTCGTTTTTTATTATGTTTTCCGCCTCCCCGTAAGTACCGGGGTGGGCAACACGGACTTACAGTGGTATCAGAGCCTAACTAAACTCAAACTAGCTAGGTAGTGAAGTGTAGCGAAGTTTCGAAACCGAAAATCCAAAAACCGAACTTTTGAAAAACCCTAGTTTCTGTTGAAATTTTTTCTGCTCAAAATAGAAAACTTTATATTTGTAAATTCATCTCAGGGTTTTTTAAAAACACACAAGAAAAACGAGACAGAGAATCATCCAAACCGCCGCGCTTCCGCCGCACGAGGTAGGCTCGTGCCGCGGAAGCGCCGCGGTTTGATGACGTCACTGCATCGTTTTTCGTGCAGTGTCTTTCTGTATTGTTTTTGGGATTTTTAGGATATATATTATATGCCCAGATTTTCCAGAACTAAAATTTGCTTTTGCGGGCCTATAAATCCGTATTTTTTTTTCGGAACTTCACTACGCTTTAACTACATCGGTTATATCTGTAATGCTTGCATGTATTGAACGTCGGCTAATCGCTATAAGACGATTAGTCGGGGTTATACATGATCTGTGATTGCTATTGGTTTGTGGATATGAATGGATTGGATTGTCGCGGGTGAATGGCCGGGTTGGATGTGAGATGAGCGTTGTTTTTCTTTCATTCATTTGTAACATGTAAATTGATGTAATAATATTCTTTGTATGGCCGCACAACCGGGTCGGGGTTGTAGCCGTCATTGTATTATTCTTTTTACTGTTTTTGCTCCTAGGATAGACCCATGGAGGGGGTGCACAAACTACCGGGTACTCGAAGTGCCGAGTGGCCTACTCACGGTGGTGAGGGAGGTTGCTTCGCTTCGGGTGCTTGGCGGGTAGTTTGCCGCACCCGTAGGGGTCTTGGGTGGGGTATTGGCTATTCACCGCGACCGTGTAATCCGCTTTGCGTTGCAGGCTCGAACGCATTGCGGATTCCTAGTATATCCAATGTATTCATCTGTGATCTGTAATGTCTATCATTGCTGTATATATATATATAAATAACTATTTAGGCGTTGCTTATGTTTTACAGCCGCGCTAGCCCAGCCCCCGCTCTGTCGTTAGTTAAGTAACCTAACGGGTGATGACGGGGCCCCGTGGCGAATGCGAATGGCATAAGCGTACGTCATATTTTGGTTGTTTTCTGCAATGGTAGGATTAAATGATGGGACGCATTAAAAGAACTAATGCAAGAAATAAACCAAGTAAAAGTCGATTGGAACACTTTGAAAACCACTCGGTTCTTTTCAAAACTAAACTTTTAAACGCGGAGCTTGAACCACTCCTTTTAAAAGCTATCTCGTTCCATCGACCATATCAAGTTCACTACGTTCACGGTTTCGCCAAAACCATTCGTAGCCCTCCGTCATTCCACATGAATGGTCAAAAGTATTCAAGCTGTGTATTTTGGCCAAAGTCAAGGCATAGTGATTGGTAGCGTTTGGGCATTCATGTGCAGCATAGATAGATGCGTTGATTTGGGACAGTCGTGCTGCCATTTTGGCCAAAGTCAAGGGTAGGTACGGGTGGGTCCAAATTAACCAGGAGAATGACGGGTAGAACTTGACATGTGACTTATGATATTTTGGCCAAAGTCAAGGTCATAAGAGCATGGGGCAAAAATCCACATCGGGAGTTTCATAAGTACTGAAACTTGCTAGATTTGCATACCATTTGGAGTGTGATGATTCTGGTAGGATTCCTTCGGTTTTATCACGCGATGATATTTGGATCCCGATCCTACTGTGAGTATATGCTACTCCTCGGGAAAACTCTCACTTAACGATCAATGCTATAAACCTAGTAGGTGCCTAGAAAGGTGTTAGCGGGGCTACGCCCACAGGGAAAAGAGGTTACTTAATTAAGGAACTTCGCGAAAGCGTTGGAAAACCTCCCTCGAAGTACCGACACTGGCCTGGCTGAACGGTTAAGCAAGTATTATACGGTGAGAATGATCCCGGCTAATCCTTTTCTTTACGGTTTGAGAAGGGATTCGAGAAACAGTGGGAGCCATCCAGTTTAGACAAACTAAAAACCACTCTAAACTTGCAAGAGCATCATGCTAAAGTGTTTCTTTTCTCTCTCCTAATTGCAGCGACCATTCAACATGACCGGACTTAAGTTACTGTTAGATAAAAATAAATTGACAGGGCCAAACTACAAAGATTGGCTCAGGAATGTCAAGATTGCAATCACCTATGACAAGCTGGGGTATCTTCTTACCACCAAAGCTCCCCCTGTCCCTGGTCCAACTTCCAGTATCGCGGATAAGGAAATCCGCAAGACTTGGGAGATTGATAGCGCGAAGGCCAAGTGCCTCCTGCTTGCCTCGATGGACAACGAACATCAGAGGAGGCATGAGAATATGGACATGGAATCCATATTGCTCCATACAAAAGAACTGTATGGAGAGCAATCACGTATCGCGAGATACGAAGCTTCGAAAAAGTTATTTTCGACAAGAATGGCCGTCGGATCATCAGTAGCCGAGCATGTGCTAAAGATGATCGGCTACATTGAGGAGCTCGCTGACCTAGGGATCACATTGGAGAGTGAGCTATATACGGATATAGTTCTCCAGTCCCTTCCTTCCACTTACGCCCAGTTCATACTGAACTTCAACCTACAAGAAAAAGAGGTTGAACTTTCAGAGCTCCTCAACATGCTGAGGAGCGCAGAGGGCACCCTACAGAAAGGTAGGGAGACATCCACTTTGTTTGTAGGAGGATCTTCCTCTTCTAGGTCCAGGGCGAAAGCCAAGGGCAAGAAGAAGAAAGCCCCCGCCAAACCAAGAGGCGGTGTCGGTAAAGTGGATACGAAGGGAAAGGGTAAAGCAACAAAGGTAGCGGGGAAGCTTGTGGATAAGGAGGAATGCTTCTTTTGTCATAAGAAAGGACACTGGAAGAGTGATTGCAGGGCCTGGAAGGCCAGAACACAGGAATTGAAGCAGGTTGCAGCTTCAGCTTCAGGTGTGTATGTTATTGAAAACTGTCTATCAATAAACTCTGCATCCTGGGTATTGGATACCGGATCAGGATCTCATATCTGTAATTCTTTACAGGCGTTGAGAAAGCGTAGAGTTTTGAAGGCAGGTGACATGACCCTCAGAGTTGCGAACGGTGCTAGCATGGATGCAGAGGCCGTGGGGGACTATCACCTGGGATTATCTGATGGACACTTTTTGGTTTTGCGTAGTTGTTATTATGTACCAAATGCAACCTGTAATATCATATCTGTATCTTTATTATCTAAAGAAGGTTATGAATTTGCATTTGTAAGTAATGTAGTGAACATTCACCTTAATCAAGTTTTGATTGGGTCAGGTACATTAAACAACGGTATTTACGTTTTAAACCAACCACAGGTTTTCAATATCCAGAATACACACAAAAGAAAGTCTCCAGAAATTAATAAAACTTTCTTATGGCATTGTAGACTGGGTCACATCTATGAGAGAAGATTGACTAAGTTACATACTGAAGGATATTTGGATCCGTTCGAATATCAATCGTATGCAACTTGTCAATCCTGTCTCAAAGGAAAGATGACAAAGGCTCCATTTTCTGGACACGGAGAAAGAGCGAGCGAGCTCTTGGGACTCGTACACAGCGACGTGTGCGGTCCAATGTCTACACATGCGCGAAGCGGTTTTTCTTACTTCATTACCTTTACGGATGATTTTTCAAGGTACGGTTATGTTTTCTTAATGAAACATAAATCCGAGGCTTTTGAAAAATTCCAGGAATATAAGAATGAAGTAGAAAAGCAAACCGGCAAAAGTATCAAGATCCTAAGATCGGATCGAGGAGGAGAATACTTAAGTGCCGAATTCCTGAACTACTTAAAAGAGAATGGAATTCTCTCTCAGCTTACTCCTCCATACACTCCGCAACATAATGGTGTATCGGAGAGACGGAACCGGACCCTATTGGATATGGTACGGTCCATGATGAGTAACGCTGAGTTACCGCGATCGTTCTGGGGATATGCGCTAGAATCAGCAGCATACCTTTTGAACCGAATTCCAACTAAGACTGTGCCTACTACACCATATGAAATGTGGTGTGGGAAGAGACCCCATCTTAATCACATTAAGACATGGGGATGTCCAGCTTTTGTAAAAAAGCAGCATGCGGACAAGCTCGAGGCACGCTCAGTACAGTGCAAGTTTGTGGGATATCCGAAGAACTCCAAGGGATATTACTTCTATTGCGAAGAGGAACAAAAAGTCCTTGTTTCTCGACATGCCCACTTTCTAGAACATCAGTTCATAGAAAAAGAATTAAGTGGGAGCGTGATAGAACTGGAAGAGGTTCCAGAACCGCAAGCTATTACTGATAGCTTAGAAGAACCAGAGGGTTCAAAAGAACAGGACATTCCTATGCCACTCCGCAGAAGTAGTAGGCAGTCTCATCCGCCCGAGAGGTACTACGGTTTTCTCATTGACGGGGATAGAGAGGATTGCATCCTGGATTGTGATGAGCCTACTAGCTTCCAGCAAGCCATTCAGAGCGCCGACTCGGTAAAATGGCTGGATGCAATGCGGACCGAGATGGAGTCCATGTACACCAACAAAGTATGGACGTTGGACATTGCTCCAGACGGGGTAAAACCCGTAGGATGCAAGTGGATCTTCAAAAGGAAGATTGGTGTAGATGGACAGGTTGAGACCTATAAAGCTAGACTGGTAGCAAAGGGTTTTCGTCAGCGACCTGGTTTGGACTATGACGAAACCTTTTCTCCAGTAGCTATGCTGAAATCCATTCGGATCCTTCTTGCCATCGCTGCTTTCCACGATTATGAGATCTGGCAGATGGACGTAAAGACAGCTTTTCTAAATGGTCATTTAGAGGAGTGTGTCTATATGGACCAGCCAGAGGGTTTCATTCAGGGTGGGAGCAGCGGAAAGGTGTGCAAGTTGCTCAAGTCCATTTATGGACTCAAGCAGGCATCGCGGAGTTGGAACATCTGCTTTGATGAGACGGTCAAAGAATTTGGCTTTATCAAAAATCCAGATGAACCATGCATCTATTGTAGATTTGTAGCGAGAACTGTAGTATTCCTCGTTTTATACGTGGATGACATTCTCTTAATAGGAAATGACATTCCTATGCTACAATCTGTCAAGGGGTTCTTGTCACACAGGTTCTCCATGAAAGACCTGGGTGATGCCTCTTACATTCTGGGTATCCGGATCTACCGTGACAGATCCAAGAGGATATTGGGACTTTCTCAGTCCAGGTACATCGACACCATACTGAAGAGATTCAGTATGGAAGATTCCAAGCGCGGTAATCTACCGGCTTGTCACGGGATCACCCTCTCCAAAGAGATGTCTCCCAAGACTGATTTGGAGAGGGATCGCATGTCTATTATACCCTACGCTTCTGCGGTAGGCTCTATAATGTATGCGATGTTGTGTACCAGACCGGATGTGGCTTATGCACTGAGTGTGGTGAGCAGGTATCAGTCAAACCCAGGGGAGAAACATTGGATAGCAGTAAAGAACATTCTCAAGTACCTGAGAAGGACTAAGGAGATGTTCTTGGTGTATGGCGGAAAAGACCTGCAGATTGAGGCCTTTGCTGACTCCAGCTTCCAGAGTGACAAGGATGATTCCAAGTCCATGTCGGGTTTTGTCTTTACCCTCAATGGAGGGGCGGTGTGTTGGAAGAGCTCCAAACAGGAAACCGTTGCTGACTCGACTATGGAAGCGGAATACATCGCTGCATCTGATGCCGCAAAAGAAGCTGTCTGGATGAGGAAGTTCTTGAAAGAACTTCAGGTGGTTCCGTCCATTGTTGACCCAATACCTCTGTATTGCGACAACAACGGGGCTATAGCTTTAGCGAAGGAACCCAGGTCCCATCAGAAATCCAGACACATCTTAAGGCGGTATCACCTGATCAGGGAGATCGTAGATCGCCAGGAGATCGAGGTCCGGAGAGTTGCATCAGAGGATAACACAGCAGATCCATTCACCAAGGCCTTGCCCCAAACTCAGTTCGAGCGGCTGATCGAGATGATAGGTCTTCGATACGCCAGTACATGGCCTTAGTGCAAGTGGGAGATTGTTAGTGTATATGCCCTAGAGGCCATTACTGTATCATACTAGTTTGTATATTACTTAATGGAAGCTTGGGATATTCACAGTTGTATATACGATCTTGCTCGAAATGGTAGTATGCTACTTGGTTTGTCTCTGCTTTAATATGTGCATGTGTTTCTTTTAGCATATTGCAGGTATACATATTAGTAGAGCCCTTAGGATCTTTGCTTGATTACCAGCGTTGCGATGGCGCTCGCACTCGTGGGAGCTGGGTAATCTATAAGCACATCCTTATACAGGTCCCTGGTCGTTGGACTATCGAGACAGGGCATCGATACTCCGGAGTAGACTAGCGTGTGCGCTTCTCATCCCAGTGTGGGAGACGGTCTGTCCCACAGCCGTTAGTACGTCGTACTTGGGATAGTATGCGGGTGCTCGTTAGGTTACGAGTACACTGGACAGGACTCGTCGGGAACTGTTGGTTGGTAATATACCTATCGTCAGTTATCAGTTCCCAGGTGACATGAGTACAGCTTAGTCCGCTGACTTGACACTGTCACTTCGCCTCGAGTGTGTTCCCACTGCACTTTGATTACTACCCTACCACGGCTCAGAGGAGTCGTGCAAACAGGTAGTTTTTGGGTGCAGTCCCGAAGCACTTGGAGGCAGTGACGGTTAGACAGGATTCGTCTCTCCCGGTATTGGGGGTTGACATCGCGCTGTGTCTAGGAGAGCCATTACACGAGTAGTCCCTGGCCAGGGCAAGCGAGATATACTGGTAGGTTTCCAGTGTTATCTCAGGGTGTTCTGGGCTACACTCCGACACGACTTGTACCGCTATTAGGGGACTGACGTTCACCGCCCCCCTAGGCCCGCCATGCGATGTATCAGACGAACAGACCGGACTGTACGGAGATTGTCACATACAGGCTCAGTAGGAGTGCAGATGGGGTTCACCTCGTCAGTCTTCTTATCGACATCTACCTGGGGACCGTTACGTACAGCTAGTGCCGCTTGCGGTCTGTGGTTAAACCCACTGCCAGCGTAGTGTCGAGTCTTTAGAGTCCCACATAGAGAGCTATTCGCCTTTAGGCAAAACGAGTAGAGGTCGCATGGTTTTGCGACAGGGTTCGTTCGCATCCGCGCACTTGTGCACGGTTGCTGTCCGGACAGTTTATACTAGCGGGCTTTGGTTTAAGCCGGATCCTAGTATATGATTTGAGATTGGTTTTTCTCATTGTGTTCGTGTTCATCGGATCACGAATGCGGGTGCGTATGCACAGTTGCTTGAGATTGAGGGAGAGGACCTTGTTTAGGGTTAATGACTTTTGTCATTTTATTAACCCTATTGTTTTTGTGTGTATTATTGTTAATTGATAATTAGCTTAATTATTGTGCATGGTTGTTGTTGTTGACACTTTGACTTTGTTGACTTGTTGACCAAGTTGACAATTTGACCATGATCATTTCATTTGGAAGATGCTCTTTGATTCTTGCAATTAGCATTAATAATGAAATGATAATGGTCACCTCATGATTTACCATGACAATTTTCAAGCTAATTATACAATTAAAATAACTCACACATATTAGTGAGAATGGCTCACTAATTTATCATTCTATCATATCTTTTCTCTCTCTTGCTCATCCTCTCCCTCAAGCTCTCTCCCTCTCATGTGTTGAGAAACAAAAAGCTTGAGAAAAACCTTCACTTGATCTTCTCTACTCACTTCTAGGGTTCAAGTCTTAGCATTTCTTGCACTCTAGTTACTCCTAGCTTGGAGTTGAAGCTAAAGGTGGTGGCTTTCAAGTGGATCTTTCTTTGACGGAAGAAGACTAGCAAGGTGAGGCCCTTCTACCATTCCGACGAGCAAGGAGAGAAGGACTAAAGACCAAAGGTATAACCTTTCCATCACTTAGCTACTTTGTAGTTAGGGTTAGCAAGTTTTAGTTTAGCAAAGATCCTCACAAGCTTGGTCCATGTTGCCTAAGTCATTAAAAATTCGTTTTTTATTATGTTTTCCGCCTCCCCGTAAGTACCGGGGTGGGCAACACGGACTTACAGAGAAATGGCCAAGTGCAGAAATGAGAGAGAGAGAGCTCGGCCATGAGTGAGGGAGAGAGAAAAAGAGAGGTTTCCAAGCAATTTCCACCAATTAATGCATAATAAATGCAAAGTCAACATGCATGCATCTTCTTCTCTCTTCTTTTCTATTCTTTTCTTTTTCATTTTCCCTTTAATCCATGTCCACACACTCATCCAAATGATATGTGGTTTAGTTTACTTAGAAAATTTTTAAGAAAAATTGAAAAGAAAAGATTTCCAGAAAAGTGCAAACCGGATTAAAATAACATTAAAAAATGGGAAAAATTCAAATTGCACCAAAACGTCCCATATACTCTCAAAGTGTGCGCACAAGCTTTATTTTCTCAAAACTAGGTGCTGGTCACTCGATATGGCCGTTTGATCGCAATCGGTATAAAACTGACAATACCGACGAATTTCACCCAAAAACAGAAACAAACACAAAACGATTTCTAGATCGTTACAATTATTGATTCTGGTGACTAGGTCTATAGATTTAGATCTTGTATGGGGTTTTAGGATTGTTCCAATTCAAGTATCTTAACACCATTCTAAAGTGGTTTAGAATGGATGACTCCTACTGAGGTAATATACCCGCAGGTAATGGGCTCACCCTTTCTAAAGAGATGTCTTTCGGGACTGATGGAGAGAGAGACTCGCATGAAGGCATTCGATATGTTTCGACAGTGAAGTCAATCATGCGATGTTATATACCAGACCAGATATTGCTTTTTCACTTGGTGTAGTACGCAGATTTTTATCCAATCCTGGAGAAACATAGGAAGAAATGAAGAACATATGAGATGTTCTTGATGTATGGTAATGGAAGACTCCTTTGGGATATGATTACCGATTCCAGCTTCTGTAGTGAAAAAGGTGACATAGTATCTATCACGAGTCAATCAGTTTGCCCTCTTATGAGGAGCGGTATATTAGAAGAGTTCAAGCAAGATACTGAGGTAATCAAGGCGCTGGATGCTGATTTTGACTCAGCAAAAGATACATCCTAAGAAATTGTCTGGATAAATACGTTCATTTATGAACATGGTCCCATTAGCTATCCAAACAAAGTTCTAAGGTAGGTATCGCTCATTTCAGAAGATAGTTGATCTCCCCAAAGTTGAGGTTCAGAGAGATACATGATAAAAACATTGCAGTGGATCCACTCACTAAGCCTGTTTCTCGAACATAATCTGTGAAACTGTTAGTACGGAAGTTGGGTATGCAGTAACACATGAAATGTGTGTATATGATACCGCAATAATTGACCTTGAGTGCAAGTAGAAGATTGTTTGATATAGGTGCCCTCAAGATAATTATTGCAGTTGTAGGAATGCAATTACTAAATTCGAGGATTGCCTATACCAAGAGCAGCCTTGCTCGAAATGATAGTACGCTATCTGGTTTGTATTTGTCATTCATAAGTATACGTTTTACTTGCTATAACGTATCACTACTACATGATGATAAAACCCATAGGATCTTTACTTGACTACCAGGATTATGATAGAGATCATACTAGTGGGGCCTGGATAGTCTATAAGCACATCGTTAAAAGTCCCTAGCCGTAGGAGTATCGAGACTGGGCGTCGGTACTCCAGTTTAGACTAGTGTATACGTTTCATAATGCTGGACGGGGTGATGGTTGATCCCATAGCCATTGGTGTTTGACACCGATGATTGTATACATGTGCTCATTGAGTGAGTTACACTGGACGGACTCGCCGAGAACTCCTAGATGGTATTAAACAGATCGTCGAATAGCGGTTCTCTGGTGACATGAGTACAGGGTAATCCCTAAACCCAAGATCGCTATTGTGTCATGTGTATATTCCCACTGTACTTAGATTACCATCTTACCACAGTTTTAAAGAGTCATGCAAATAGGTTTTAGTTGGATACAGTCCCAAAGCACATGGAGGCGGTGTGCGGTCGAGGGAATTCGTCTCTTCCAGTATATGGAGTTGATGTCGCATTATGCACATTTACATATGACCATAAGTTCTTAGCCAAGGCAGATGAGATTTAATATAAGTGTTATCAGTAGTTTCTCGGGTGGACATGAGTTTGACGTCAGCACGACTTATCGGCTTATTGGGAGTCTGATGGTTTCCACCTCCCAGACCCGGTATGCGACAATCTTAGACGAAGAGATCAGACTGTACAGTGAATGTCACTGATAGGCTTTAGCAGGGTACGAACGAGCTTGCTTGTCGACCGGCTTTTCGTTCAATATCTGGGTAGCCGTTATGTACAGCTAGTACCGCTAATATGCTTGTAGGTTAACCCGGTGGGGATTGATCTGAAAGTGTTTCAGATCAATCGGAAATGATCCTGATTTACTGCCAGCGTATTGTCAAGTTTTTAAGAGTCCCACATAGAGGGTTTTCCCGTTCTAGCGAAATGATGTAGTGCATGCACGACGATGCGTGCGGGGTCCAATTAAACATGTGTATGTGATACTACATGTATTAATCGGACGGTTGATACTAGCCAGCTTATGATTGAACCGGGTCATTGAATCAAGTATTGATTTAATAATATTTCTTATATATGATGGTGCATATATAAACTAGTATTAATGTGATAATCTTTTTCTCTCTCTTAGTGTATGGTTACATAACATGTGCATGTATATTTATAAATACAATTATTTTGTACATGTATTCATATGGTTTTCTTTTTCCCATTTTTTTTTTGCATGACATGAGAGTGGGGTGGAGGCTTGTTGTCTGCACATCATCATGCTTATGACACTTGGATGAGAGCTAGAAACCATGGTTATGGAGAGGGTTTTTTTCTTTGTCTCATGACTATGAGTTCATTTGACAAGGGTTTTTCTCTCTCATCAAGAACAAAAGAAAAAGTAAAGCAAAGAGAAAGAAAGAGAGTTCATGAATTCACTACTTATTCTACATCCCTCCCAACTCATGTCTAGCATGCATGAAGAGAGAGTTGCATCAAGTGGTTGATGTTGAAACTAGAACCGGTGGCCTTGGCGTGGATCATCTTAGACGGAGCCAATCGGGAGCCAAGCAAGGTCTAGAGTGCCACGGAGCCTAGCCGGAGTCCTTGGTATCATCATTGGAGCATGAGAAAAAGTTTCAAAGGTTGTATTTTCTCTACCGCGTCTTCTTTAGTTTACAAGTATTTTAGTCTATTGCAATATTTTAGGGTTCGGGTGTCTTGTTCGCTCGGACTTTGTCGTTTTTACGTTTTCGTAAAGTTTTTGAAATCCGTCCGGCGAGCACAACCCTCTTACAAGATGCAGCTACTCTAGTAGCATGCTGAAATCGGAGCTCCGGCTGAAGCGAATAGCAATAATCCTTAGTGCAGCCAGTCGTATCATAATGTGAACAGAAACGGTCACTTCTTCACCCTTTTCCTCCAAAAGGTCATTGACCTCCTCTACCACGTACTCGTGTACTATCTTCATCTCGTGTAGTAAAATTAGGATACGAAATATTAGTGTATTGTTCAGAGACTTTCTCTTGATCACCCATAATAAAAAAAATGCTAACAACTTCACAATAACTAATAAAAGGACAAATTTATATCCGAAACCAAAACAATCACCAACACAAATCCAATATCCAATCACATCAAAAGAAGGCAGTATTGGTTTCCCATTTGTGGTTTTTCGATCAAGGTCAAATCATGAATTTTTAATTGGAATCGATGCCTTTCTTTTTTTGATCAGAAACAGCAAATAACACAGATTCACGAAAACAGAGAAACGCACAATCAATCATCCACAATTTGTCCACAGCTAGCTAGTGCCATCCAAACAAAAACTAACCACAAACCATCTGAAATTCAAAACCATAATAAATTTCTTTTTAACGAAAAGAGTTCGGGATTTTAGTTGTCCTTACCTTTGCCATCATGACTTTGACAAACTCCTCGTGAAAACAGCAAATAACACAGATTCACGAAAACAGAGAAACGCACAATCAATCATCCACAATTTGTCCACAGCTAGCTAGTGCCATCCAAACAAAAACTAACCACAAACCATCTGAAATTCAAAACCATAATAAATTTCTTTTTAACGAAAAGAGTTCGGGATTTTAGTTGTCCTTACCTTTGCCATCATGACTTTGACAAACTCCTCGTGACTGATCTGATGGCGGCGATAATGAGTCGATTGAGAGGGGATCTGATGATTGGCGGCGGCGAATGGATAGCAAGGGTAGCGAGCATGATGAGCAGATGACTAGATATTAGGGTTAGAGTTAGGCTCTGATACCATGAAATTAGGGAAAAATTATGAGATTCATAGAGAATCCCCTCTATCTCATATATATATTATTGATTTTATCTCAGGGTTTTTCCAATGTGGGACTATATTATCCGCATATTTTAACACTCCCACCACGTTGCATGTGGATCTTACAACACATATAAAGGCGTCTCTCAGAGGCATGTAGACGGTCTGCTATCTCTTAGAGGTGCTTTTAAGTACAAATATACACACAAATTTCGACCTAACTCTGATACTATATTAAATTTAATTATACATGAACGAGGAGGCGGTTATATATTTATATTCATATGAGTGTACACGGGATTTTGATATAGGTGGGTTCCATCAATAAAACTCAAGCCCTGTTAATGTTTGACCCATCTTATATCTTATACTTATGCACCTCTCATAGTTTTTTCAATACGGTATGTTATCCATAGATCTTAACAATTTCCCCCAATGAGCAATGACTCAGTTGGTGTGACACTTCTCTCTCTTAGGGGAGTGCGGCGGTTCGATCCCCAGTTGGAGGAAGAGCCCGCATAGGAAAAAATTCATATTATCTGGAAAAGAAAATTTCCAGTGCGGGCTTCAATGGCAAGGAGGGAAAGTGGCCACAATTTGGAACAAATTTATGGGTTTCAGGTGCGTGAGTTGTGTGCGTGGGTTAGGATTACAGGCTAGTTAAAAATAAACCTATGATTCGTGGGCCGCAAGGCAACAAGGGGTCCTCCGAGCCCAGTCAAGCAAGGATTATAGTCAATCACCAGCTTTTCTAGCTTAATTTAAAATAAATAAATAGGTAAACAAATTAGTAATAATTATATTTATTTGACAAATAAATAAATAAACGACAGTTCATAATAAATTCCAATCCCGGAACCCATAGCTGCCCGCAAAACCCTAGCTCAACCATCTTATAAATTTCTAACATAATTCTCCGAGAGAGAGAGAGAGAGAGAGTGAGAGCGATAATCTTTCTCTCTCTAGAGTTCTTAGGGTTTCATTTAAGTCCCTTTTTCTAAGATGGAGGCTGTTTTGGGAAGCGCTGCGAACAATGCTGCTGCTGATTTGGCTAGGGTTTTCCTCTCCATGGTGCTCGATGCTGGAAAGTCTCTCCATTGCCTTCAAATGGTGGTGAAAATCCTTCCTTTATTATTTTTGTCAATCTATTTTGCTAGTTACTGTTTTATTTCATCTGGGTTTTGCTTTTGGTTGCATAAAGGTGAGATTTTGTGTGGTGGGTACGAGATCATTTAGGGTTCTTGGTACATTCTTTGTTGTTTTGATGTTATGGCTTAAAGGTGAGATCTTTATGGAGCTTTGATCACTGTCCTTGTCAATTATCTATTACTGATGTGATTTTAAAGTGAAATTTTCTTGTTATTTCTGTTTCTTTTATAACTAGTCTTAGGTCTTGACAGATCACATAATCTAGGGTTTATTTGTCGATACATCCGTCGAAGGTAGATCTAATGTCCATTAATTACGCGTTGTCTAAGATATACTTCATTTTTGAATGAATAGTAGGTTGTTGCATGATGCAAGCGGCGTTTGAACTCCAGACCTCTTGTTAGAATCACAAAGAGACCTCACCACCAGGCTACAATGACATTCACCATCGTCTAAGTATTAGGGTTTTGTTCTCGTATACAGCGATGAGGTTTGCGTGTGAGGTTATGAAGATTTATTTGTTTAAATTATTTCATCGCCATTCCCCTTCTTATTCTGAGTTACCTACTTCGAGAGGAGAGCCTACTCAAGTTTTCCCCCGGTTCTCAACCACATTTTAGCTTATCTTGTTTGTTGCCTTTCATCCGTCAATTCCTTCAATTTGTTGGATAATTGGGAAATTTGGAATTTTTAATACACCAATTTATTCGAATAGGTAATATATTACTAGAAGGTTATTTATCGCCGCTAGGCTCCTACGTCTTTGTTATATTGGCTTATAGATTTGAATTTGTTCTTTTGTTACAACTGATTTTTTACTTGATTCTAGTACAATATTTTTTTTTCAATTAGGAATGAATAATTTTGTGTGATTGTGATATATCTCATTAAAATCAAGCAAATCTATCTTCACTCCAATCTTATTTTCTCCTTTTATCCCACTTTATTTTTCTTTCGGCAGTTATAGATTACAGTACCTTGCATATTTTTTATATGCAAGTGATGATAGATAAGCACGTGAATTTTGACAAAGCGACTTCAAATCTCATACATTGAATGTACCATTTTCTTTGTATTCACGTCAGATATGCTGCCACTTGGTCCATTCTTCACACAAAATTAGGGTTTATTTTTGGTAGCATTCTTCTTGGTGAATATGTTTCGTGTTTTAACATTTGTCATCTTTCGGTTGTGTTTGGCATGTTAAAAAAGGATAAATATTGCTATCTCATTTTATATACTATATATGCATATTTGGACATCAAAGTACTAGATTTTTGGTACGTGCTGGCCAATCACAGTTTTCAAGAGCATGTTACATGAATTTAATTGAGTCAATATGTTTCTTAAATTTAATTTTAACGACATATGTTCTGGTTTAAAATTATTTATTAAGGAGAATTATGCGAATAACACATGAAGTATCTATTAAATTAGGAGATGTGAGGGAATATGCTCATCTGTATGAGTAGCTTACTAATTTTGGACACATAAAAATAACATGCCCCCTACCATACGAAAATAAAGAACATGCAACAAATCTCTAAATTAAATATGCTAATAACACTTTCTTCTCCCTCAATAACAACTTTAATTTGACAATATGCTAATTATATAAGCTCATTTTAGGTTATGTGGAATCTTAATTAGACAGGACATGATATCTTAGTTATACTGCACATGTAATTAGGTAAGTCTCATGTATGTGATATAATTACATGGGCTGATGATGCAGTTCTGTTTTATAAGGTAGTAAGTTTTATCCACGTGTATTACTCAATTTTATGTCCCAACTATCTATATCACATATCACTAGCTGTGTTTACTAGCATAGGGGTAAATATTACAAAGCAACACTGAACTATCATGGTTTTTTAAGCAGTGCCATTAAACTTTAAAAATGCCACGAACCCACCTTGAAGGGTAATTTTTTCAAATAAATGGGGGATTTTTTTGTTAGAAAATGCTACATTCGGTTTATTTTGGGGCTATTAGTCCATGTACAAGGTTATTCTGGAGTTATTTAGCCATTCATACGTTAAACAAGTCAACACAACTAGCAATTTCATACAACATCGTCAGTTGTTTTTTTTTGGGTGGGGGGAGGGGGTGTCATGGCATTTTAAAGTCAACGGTGCTATTGCAAAAACTCTGAAAGTTCGACTTTATAAAATTTACCCCTAGCATAGATTTGTTGGTTCTCCTTTTGCTTTAAGCTTATAGATATGTTTTGGCTTTTACTTCATGTATATTTTTCGCTTTTTTTCACATAACCTAGTCGCTAATGTGCCTTTTTTTAATTTCTGACAATCTTTCATCTCCTGTTGTATACTTCCATGCAAGTTCTCTATGTTGTTTCTTGAACAATTGATCTTCCTAATAATTTTCTAAAATTTGAGAAAGAAACCTTTTTGTTTAAGCATTTTTTGGGGAAATAACAATATGTTATTAATAATTTTCTAAAATAGGTAAAGAGAATATAATTTAACCACCATCATCGGTTAAAGCTTATCCCCATCAAAATGGGGCTGACTATGAAGCAAATCTATATAAAACATTTGTCGAAGTTTAACGAATGTGAGGTCCATACAGCGTAATTAATGCCCAATTCATTTGCTTAGGGAAGTATGGACAAAAGAGGAGCTTTCCATAATCCCAAATGACCGGCATTTGATGAATAATAAAGGAAAAAGGGTGATGTTGCACTTGAACAATAAATTGTATTATAACATTTGTATGGAATGCTTCTGTGTGCTAAGAAGCAACAAAAATGCATTTTTAGTATCTTTTCCCCTAAAGAAGAAATTCATAAAGAATCTAATGCGCAAAAATATTTTAAAATATTTAGGATTATTCGGTCTTACAATAAGGTGTTATATAATTGGAGATAGGCTAGGATCCAATCGATAGAATTTGAAAATAAATCCTACCACTTTCTTTGCTTTCTGATTTGTATTGGGATATGTACAGGCTAGGATCCAATCGATAGAATTTGAAAATAAATCCTACCACTTTCTTTGCTTTCTGATTTGTATTGGGATATGTACAATCAATTATGAAGAGAGCTATTCATTCTTTTAAATAATCACATGATTAAGAACACATGCTCCAATGCAAATCCGAAGGCAAGGAAAGTGGTAGGATTCGTTTTCAAGTCCTATCGATTGGATCCTCTCCTATCTCGTTATAATTGATACAAGGTAATGACTCATACAATTTGTTATGTCAAATTATTAATGTTCGAAAATCGATAATAAGTCATCTGAAAGGGACATATTTTAGTAGAAATTAACCGGGGAATGGAGCACTCAAGTCATGTTGGGCCAACTATAGACTTCTCCCCCTTAAATGGGGTAACATTTGTGGTACTTGCAATTAATAATTATTTGCTTACTATTCCAATTATCTGGTAATTTGCATTATTGAGCCATTTATTTGTTGATGAACACCTGGTAGTATTAAGGAAAAAGAATGGATGGTTGTGTAATATTTAAATATAAGTAGCGATGTCAGATAATGACATGCAATATATATATATATATATATATATATATATATATATATATATATATATATATATATATATATATATATATATAGAAAACAAATGAAAATATGGATGCTGCCAATTCCATCAACAATATTGCTATTATTTACGTTTCTTTGTATTGTATTCCTCACTTGAGTTGAATTTGTTTCAGATGGGCTCGTTGTCAGAAGAAATCAATTCGTTTGGTACAATAGCCGAAACCACCACTGGGTAATTTTGTTTTCTATTCTTTACCTTTTTTTTGGCAAATTTTACAAAAGTATCCTCAACGCTGATCATCTCATGCTTGGCTGCCTTAAAGTTTTTTCTTATGATAAACTTCCTGAAGAGCTTGATTTTAAGGGAGTTATTTTCCACTATAATATAATTAAATGTATGACTTTTAGGGGGCATGCTAATAATTTTTGTAAAGATAGTTAATTGAAAATTCCTCATAGTTAAGGGCAGTTTAGTGAAAATCTAACCTATATGTTTTAAACCAGAGTAAAAATGAGCTATCCATTTGCGGGTTTGAAGGTTGCCTGTGGCTGTTCTGTTACCTTTATATCTTGAACCAGAGTTAACTTTTTTTTATCTTCGGTGTTAAAGGTTGCCTTTAGCAGTTAAGGGGAAAAACAAAGCCGAGCCTGAGAACAAGGATGCTGGTGACTCTGAAGACGACGACGACGACGAGGATGACGATGATGACGATGGTGGTGGTGGTGATGATGATGATGACGGGGGTGATGATTCAGGCGATGATAATGAGGGAGAAGAAGAAGATGATCCTGAGGCAAACAGCGAACGAGGAAGCGACGAAGACGGCGACGACGATGAGGACGATGACGGCGATGACGATGACGATGAGGAAGAAGATGAGGATGACGATGAGGAAGAAGATGAGGATGATGAAAACGATGAGACTCCTCAGCCACCATCTAAGAAGAGGAAATGAAGGGAAGGGTATTTGTTTGAGAAATATTGGGCATTGGAATGTGTTGTGGGCTTTGGTGTAGGATTAGGATTGGGGTTACAAAACAGGAAAGAGTAGGAAATGATGAAATACCCTTTTTATGGAAAAACTTGTGTTTTAAAATCCTGAGCTGCTGCTGCTGCTGCTGCTGGTTTCTGATGGATTTGAAGGAGTTCATCATTATATTTTCATCTTTAAATTACCGTATGAGCTGACCTGTTTCTTGCTATCCTGTTTGGTTTCTTTGATTTGGGTCTTGCTGGGATTCTAGACTGTTGAGGTGTTTTTATGTTCTTTTTCCAAATGATTTCTGTTGCCTATTTTTCTGTGGAAAATATGTGATTTGTTCACTGTTTTCTGTTATGAGCAAAGCGGACCTGTGAAGCTGGAGAAAGTATTCGGTATTCTGAGTGTAATACACCGAGGCAAAGGCAGGAGATAGAAATAGATGGAGAATTTCGGACAGCTTTCTAGTGGTGGGGGTCCATATTCTTATGTTTTTCTATTCAATAATGTCCGGTACATTTTCCATGAAGAGAGCAGGCGAGGAAGCTTCTTACGCTCATAGGCTAATCAAGTGGGACCCATATATGCCAAAAAGACCCGGCCCCTCTTTTGGGATCCTAACTGGCCCCACCTCTTCTTTCATATCCATATATATTGGGTAAATTGTCGAAACCCCACCTCTTGTGTTTTCGAAGAGAGGCCTACTTTTTAAAATCTTTGTAAAATTACCCCCTTGCCCCATTACAGATTAGGCCTCATTTATATTGAGTGACCAAAAACTACCGCCGGCCATATCTGCCCCCTTCAAATCCCCCTCCCCCCCTCTCTCTGTGGCTCAGAAATCCCCATTGTCCTCGCCATGGCCATGCTCGTCGCTGCCTTCGACATCGTCATTGATGGAGGTCCTTTTCGGGTCTCCCTTAGATGTTGTCTTCCGTCGATCTCTCGGCGGATTTGGAAGAGGATCTCCTCTTGCTTGTGGGTCTCAATGGGTTTTGAGGAGATTAGTGATTTGAGAAGTTTAGTGCTGAGTATCTGCAAAGAAGTCCCGGGGTGGTTTGGTACCACCGATGACCCTCCGACGATCAAGTTAGTACGAGATCCGAGTAGAGTAGCGGTTAAGTGGAATAGAAAATCGCTTACTTGACCCCTCTGTGATGGGGGTTTATATAGCGGCGGCAGCACGCAGCAGCAGACGCGAGTCTCGCCGGCAGTTATGCTCCCGACGTCACGCCCGCGTAAAGAGCGGATCGCCCATTAATGAGGATCGTGATGGCGTAGAACGTAGGGCGTTGCTGGCGGAGAATGTACGCGTGGCGAGATTTGCGGAGCGGCGGTTATGGCTGTGAGTGGTAGAGTTGGTCGGTCGGAGGGACCGAGGAAGACGGCCTTGGCTGGGGAGCTCGGAGACGAACAAGAGGGCCGAATAGTCTTGGTCTTATGGTAGCTCAGGGCGAGCTAAGGAGCCGAGGAGGCCAATTTGCAGGGGCACCGAGGAGGGCCAGTTTGTGCTTGCAGGTCGGGTACATGGGTGGCCTGGTCGGTCTCTGTGGGCCCTTTCTTCTGGGTCTTGGGACACGTCATCTGCCACGCGTCCTGTAACACCTTAGGTTGTGTTTAGGGGTTAATTATATTTTTTTAATAGATAGTTTTTAGTAAAAGTTTACCAAATTAAGTTTCAAATATTTTATCCTAATTAATGAGTATTTTGTTAGAATTTTTCTAGGCATACACACACTTGTGCATGTAAACTAGGGTTAAGACGTGAGGTTAAGTCATGGTTAGCAACCATGGTGGGTGAGACCATTTTAATTAAGTTATGAGGTTTTAAGTTAAGTGTTTTCTTTTAGGAAAATAGAAATTTATTTGAATTTTGTTTTGGGTGTTGACTTGGAGGGAGGGAGAGAGGGAGAGAGAGAGAGAGTGCATGATGGGGCATCATGGTTTTGCCCATGCCTTCATTTAATGAAGAGAGAGGGAGTGAGACGGTTGACTAGCTTGGCTCCCATTCTTTTCTTTTGTAACTCTCATTTCTCACAACACACACACACACATACCCCTCACAGCAGCAGCAGCCCCAGCAACATGAGAAGCATCAGCAGCAGCAATAACAACAACAACAACAAGCAGTAACAACAGCAGCAGCAAGCAGTGGCAGCAGCAATATCAGCAGCGGCCCCCAGCAGCTGCAGCAGCACTCCAGATCTTCTCCTCCTCCCTCTTCCTGCTTCGTAGGGTCTAGTACGGTATAAAATCTGAGCCCAACTTCGTGTTTGCTAAACGTATGTGTAGTTTAGCTTCGATTAGTGTCAAATGTGAGATTTTGTGCTTGATTTGATGAATTAGTGTGAACTTTGGTTAAGTGAGGTTAGTGTTGGGTAGATTAACTTAGTTAAATGTCATTAGGACCCCTTAAACCTAGGTAAACCCCAGATTACACCAAAATACTATAGGGTTTCAAATTATGCAGAATTTAGTGTTTTTAAGTGAAATTTCACTTTTCTGTGATCTGCTTTAGGCCCGAGTAGTTCAGATTAAAATTGAGTTAACTGGAGCTTGTGTACTAGGTATAGATCATACTACCAGAACACGAACCCCTAATCCCCTACCCAGGCCGCCGGTTTAATCTTTCTGGCCGCAATTTGCGTCCAGATGTGGGAGTTTTTGGGTGTAGTTTGCATGGGTAGGAGTCTGCTGTTATTTCTAGGCCAGTGGTATGTATAATTTTGTAAGTTGTTAGCCTGGGTAAAATCTGGGACGTTATATCGTAATTCTAGTACGTTTAGTTCACGCGATACGCGAGTGGGTTCTGTGATCCAGCGCGTCGCGACGTGTCGGGTTAGTTTTAGACGCGTACTCACGTTTTAGCTTATCGTACACACGCGCGTTTAGTTCGCAACGCGAGCGTATCGTTTGGCTTAGATATCGCGTTTGGCGAGATATTTGTTTATATATGGATTCTTGTGTAAACTTCAGGTTCGCAGGCGGATACGTCGGACGAGGCTAAGAAAGGGAAGCGGGTGGTCGGCTACGAGTAGTGCACGACCAGGTGAGTAGATTTAACATCTACGGGGAAATCGCCCGTATGGCGTTAAGCGTCAGGGCGTGTTAGGATATTTAGTTGTAAATGTTTATATGGACTGTAGTAGCATACCTTATTGTTGCATATAGAAATGATAGCATAGGACACTGCACTGTCCCTAACGGTTCAAGTTGCACGGGCACGATTTATATGCTACACTCATACCGTTAGTGATTGCCATGACACTCACATTATAGGATTACTATAAACCGCATATCATATTGATTCTTCATATTTGACGTTGTCATGATTTGCCGCATACTACCATATGTATATTCAGACCATGCCTACTGTATACGTACTTTTGTGCGTACCTACATCACATATCCATACTTGTGCCACGTACATCACACATATTCATACTTGGGCACTTATACATCACATATATTGATATCCTCATACCTGCGCACATGCACACTGTGTATTCATACCAGTGCACACATATATTGATATCTTCATACCTGCGCATATGCACACTGCATACTCATACCAGTGCACATATATATTGATATCTTCATAAATGCGCACATGCACACTGTATACTCATACCAGTGCACACATATATTGATATCTTCATACCTGCGCACATGCACACTGTATACTCATACCAGTGCACACATATATTGATATCTTCATACCTGCGCACATGCACACTGTATACTCATACCAGTGCACACATATATTGATATCTTCATACCTGCGCACATGCACACTGTATACTCATACCAGTGCACACATATATTGATATCTTCATACCTGCGCACATGCACACTGTATACTCATACCAGTGCACACATATATTGATATCTTCATACTTGCTTAGATTTACGCATTGAGATATGTTTTTTCCATATATTTCTGGATTTGGAAACCGTGGATGTTTCAAAAAGAAAATAGTTAACTATTTAAAAACCCGGTTTCCCTTGTTATGATATTTTAGTGCGTCCACCATGAGTTTTCTCGGTTCCAGAGAGCTTGTGTGAGTATACCCAATTCGAGGAGAGGTAGGCACCGATTGCGGGTACATGGTGGACCCGGTACGGTACCCCGGGACAAGAAAACTCGTATTGTTAGCCGGTGAGCCCGGCAGAGGGACTACTACCTACCGGTGATTGGTTGGATCTGGCGTCGCTTTGCAGCTAGCCGGTGAGTACAGGTCGGTCCACAGGGATTTTGTGAATTTCCTAGTCGCGCTTACGAGTTAATTCCGAAGGGTGTTCGGATTAATTATTAAATCTAAAAACCTAATTAATCTATACTAATTATCTAGATCTATTCTTGCTAGGGCTAGGTTTAGGGATGATTTGGAAATGCTAGTAAATCTCAACGCTTTCTTTATCCGAATGAAGATCTGTGAGGAGTTATGGTAATTATCAATAAAGGGGATTAGATCCGTTCGGAAAGGTGTTCCTTCCTCTAGGTTCTTGTCCTTCTTTTAAAGATCCTTACCATAACCTCCATGGAAAACATCACACCCGGGCCTTTATACTACGGTATCACCGCTACCTCGAGGGATAGAGTGCCGTAGGGAGCGGTATGTGCATGTAAGCATGGAGTCCCATTGTAAATATTTGGTGGGTAAGAAAGGGATGAGAGATCTCATCTCTCAAAATCCTTCCCAAAGCTAAACCCTAAACAAGTTCCTAGGGCATGAAATTAAATCTACCTAGGGTCAGGAATTTAAATCTACACTAAGACAAGAAATTAAATTACTTACAGATGCATCTCTCCAATCATCCATGCAGGGTTGTCAGATTTGAATTTCTGAATGGAGAAGAAACACCGATACTCTCCAAAAGATTTCTAAATTTTATTCATTAAAGGGAGGCATATGAAATTACAATGAGTAGAGTTCATATTTATAGATAATAGGAAACCCTAGGTTACAATTGATTTGCATGTCTACATTTACCAAAATATCCTTAGGAAGACCTAGTCAAAGTAGACTTCAAGCTTTGGTAAAATTTTATGTCTCTGTCTCTTTAAAAGAAAGTATTGGGCCTTGGATCTTTGGGCTTCCTTATTATTTGGTTCTTTATTAAAATAGCTTCTATGTTTCTTCCAGATCTCCAGTGAATAATTGCGGTGGACTTTTAACCGTTCGCTTTGTAATCTTGGACCTTGCATTGCCTTTGTACTTTGTGAATTTTATTTTTGATGTCGGCTTAATCAAGAGTCTTCTGTTTGCTGGTCAAAGTCCACTTTTTCATCGTGTTTACATCGTTTTCACTGTTTTAGATCCAAGAACCTGTAACCTGTAATATGTAGCAGACATGAATCAAAAGCACCTGTTTATTTATAAAAAGAATAAGAATGGGGAATATAATAATGCAATATTATGGTATGAACAAATACCCCCAAACTTATCTTTTGCTCGTCCTCGAGCAAACTTATTTTTTTATTCTCTAAAATCCTAACCTAGCCGCACTTTCGCAGGGAAACGCGATTGCACTGAGCACATGTAAAAAGCCGTTAAACCTCTAGGTGTCCCTAGTAGGAGGAGTGTTGTCTCCTGGGGGTTTTCAGCGGATTACACCCACAAAATCCTATCAATTCAGCCCATTGACTTTTGTTCTCCAATTAGGTTTTCTAACTAAGAATTCTATTATCATCGACTCGTAAATTATCCACCCATATTTTTCACACTTCTTCATTATTTAACTTAAGATTATATATGTTATGCAGACCTACTTAGCTTTCGGCATTTCTTAAGTTTTCCTTCTAGAGTTCCATCTCCACTTAGGAATTTTTATCAACTTTAGTAAAGATACAAGTTCTATTCTTCATTCCTTTCTTTCATCTAAACTCCAATCACATATCCCTACGTGTGTGTATTGATCACCCCTACACTTGGAAATTCAAATCAAGCAATCATACTCTCGTCCGTTGTCCAAAGCACTTCTTAATTGGTGATTTTTTAATTGAATTTTTGCTTACACATCCTTCATGCGACCGTTAATACTTCTTGAGGTACCAACGACCGATTACAAAATGTGTTTGCACATTTAAGCGTAATTCCTAGTCTTGCAACACCCAAGGCTTTTAGCAGTGACTCCCAAACCAGTTGGTCTAAGGCACTAGGTGATGAAGCACCCTCGCTAAATATTTTTTCTATTTTTGCAGCCTCAAGTAATTACAAAAACCAGTGTTCATTTTTTTATTCTTTATTCACACTTGTATTTTTTTTCCGTACTAAGGACTTTAGACAAGAGCATTTCAAGGTCTCTTTTACTATTCCAAGTTTCAAGGTGCGTGATTGTGCAAATTGTAGGGTATACGTTTTCAGAATCTAGACTTAAGCTATGAACTATTTTTCAAACTTATACTCTAATAAGAACATCAATAATTTTCCTTCGTTTCGACTTAGCCCAAGAAGTGAACTCAAAATTTTCCTATTTCTAAATAAACTACAAAAACATATACTTTCTACCGCTAAAATTTAAGGAATGTTATTTTTAGGGTTTTTAATTCACTAAGTCTAAGGTCTAGTTGTTCCTAGCCAGTTAACCTATTTGTCAAACTCAAGTGAACTAGCCAAAATTGAATACAATAATTTTTATAATTTTTGAAATTTTTTTCAATTTTTATGGGTTTTCAAATAAGTATGCAAATGCAAAAATATGTACAAATGAATGCGAAGGAAGAAGACGTACCGAGCATACCCCCAAACTTAAACTTGACAGTGTCCTCACTGTCATGCTACACCAAGAGGGTCAAAATGCCGGCACTCCCATGTTTATTTATTTATAAGTTTTTTTAAAAATATTTTTTAATGTTTTGAATTTGTTTATTTTTTTTTTTAATTTTTTTATAGAAAAAGAAAATAAAAAATATATACATATATACAACAAGGTTCTCCCCAACTTAAGCTTGGCCTTACACAAGCCAAAGGTTAGCACCAACCATTCAAAAATCTTATCGTGGTACTGATCTAGTTGGTGAAAGAATGAGGTGGAAAGAAAAGAGATGAGAAACACACGAGACCGTGTGGGAAGAAGAGTGGAATATGGTCTCGGTGGAGGAGAAGAATGGCGGAAAGGAGAAAGAAGGGTCGCGCGATCTCGAGGATGTAAATCGAGTGAATAAATTAGCGCAATATGTGATGACCGATGTGTTAAAAGCAATTGCGCTAACCTATTAACTCGTCGAGAAATGGGGTCAAATCCCTCAAGATTCGCAAGAAAACATGGGTACGCCAAACTTGGTATAGGAGATGAAAGCGTAACGGTCTCTTGTACGGTCGGAACAATAGGAATGACGAAAGGGAGTGAATTAGGGATAGTGTCATTCTCATCGTAGTAAACTGTCTCGAACTTGAAAGATTCCATTAATGGTTCGAAACTACTGTAAGCAACCGAGTCTGATGGTTCAACTAACTCATCTGAAAATGTAAAGGACTCAAACTCGGGCGGTGAGTCATCAACATCGTCCGAGAAAGTGAAATACTCGTACGTGTTATCGGCTGTGACAACTGTGTCAGATTCAAAGGAAAAGTTTTCAAGCTCACAGTCTTCAAGCGTGGTCGGAACGATGGAAAGGAGGGAGGGTGATATAACAGTCAAAGGTTCAGGAGGCTGAATTGGAAAATCAGACACATCAAACAAAAATGATTCAACCTCAATATTATCCTCAAAATTCAACTCATCCATGCCATTATCATCAACATCAAGACGCATATGAAGTTCGAGAGAAACATCTAATGACTCGGGATGATGAGTTGAACATAAAATTTCAATCAAATCGACAGGTTCATCATCCGAAATATTCCCGGCGTCTATATCCTCAATCAAGTGAAAATCAATTTCTTTAGACACCTCATCAAAAGTATGGATATTTATCAATTCAGGTTCTAAATTGGAGGTATAAAGATCGAAAGGATTAAGTGTGGTTTCACTCGAAAGGGGTTCTTCACAATCTGGCAAATCAAGCACTACAAATTTACACAACTCGTCATTTTAGACACATGTTTGAAAATTGGAGTTGTTGGATTCAATTGGGTAAGGGTAGGTTTGATTTGGAAATCCTCTCACATTCTCATTCTTTCTAACCGCCTCCTCATACATTGAAAAATTTAGAGCTAGTTGGAGACTAGCTACCGGTTCACTAGGTTGCATAAGGACGGCCACGGACGCTTCCACATTCCTAACCATTTTGTTTGTTGCTGTGATATATGCCTCCAACGCCTCTTCCAAACTAGACTTTGGTGGTAAGGGGGTTTCGGCAAAAGATTCGAAATTGTTTGGATATGTGAAACTCCCAAAAGGCTGTGCAGAAGCAGTGTCTAGTGAGGGTGGGAAGGTAAGGTAGGACTGGTAGGAAGTGGGTGATTGGACAGAGCTAGGGTCAACATATGGATAAAAAGGTGAATAATCGTGTGGATCCCTATAACTAGATGAGTGGAGAGGGATGAAAGATCGGCTGCTAAATTGAGCAATATGCTCAGCAATGGACATCGGCTTAATAGTGACAGAAGGACTTAAAGAAGTGGTATCAACATATGGAGGTAGTAAAAATTGACTTGGTTGACACAAAGTGGGTTGAAAAGTCAAACTGCTTCTCCTAGACGCCTCTATTTGATCTTTCAAAGATATTTTAGGCAAGGAAGGATCGTCTTTAAATTGGCCGAACAAATTGACGTATAACACAAAATTAGGTTCGGGATACCAAAGTTCGGCAAGTGATTTATGATGTGGGGTACCCATGATAGAAGAAAGAGAAGATGAAGAAGGTAGGTGGTGCAAGGATTTCTCAGTGACAAAAGTTGCAAGTATTTTTAAAAAAAAATTCCTTTTATTATTCTTTTTTATTTGTTTTGCAAAAATTTTCGATAAAGGGCTAAGACACAAATGCAAATAACCAGAAATGCACAATCAGTCCTAGATCTAGGGTCACCTAGGTCAGCTAGGCAGCTCCTAACTGTTCCAAAGGGCTAGAAATAGGACTTCAAACCGCCTCTTCACCGCCAATTGCAGCCAGGTAAGTGCCAGGTAAGTAGGAAGGAACCACACTGTGGGTCTAATTAAAAACCACTAGCCTTTGACACACTTGCCTAGGCACCGCAAAGTCAGATTAGGATAAACGGTCGATGCCTATACTAGTCCTCTGTCCTATTGAGCTCGAAGTCCTTAGGGCCGAGTCTAGTATTTTTTAATTAAAGATTGGTCAATGCAAATACTTTATGTGATTTCTGGGGTCCTGAGAAGGGTGATGAAATCCCCACCCAATCTGAATTGGTCAAAAAGCCCCTTAAAGTCCAATTAAAGATATGCAAAACAGTAAATCACTTGCAATCAAATATTTTATGTGAATTTCAAGATTTGCAAGTTTTCTAATTAAAATTTTCCTTTTTCCGTTTGCTCTTTATTTGGAAAGATATTTTTAGCAAAAAGATTAAGGATATGCAAATCAGAAAAGAGCACTTGCAATCAATTATTATTTTAAGTGCGCGCAAAGAATCCTGCACAAGATTTGTTATTTGGAAGGGAAAGATTTTTTATAAGCGCAAAGAATCCTGCAGGAGATTTTTCAGAAGATATATCGGAGATTTACAGAGGAGGAGATCAGAAGACTTACAGATTTTTTTTTTACTTTTTTACCGCGCTTCTGCCCCCCCTTTTTCTTTTCCGACCAAAATGCCGCGGTTCCGCGGTCGCAGGCAGGTCGCGCGGCGGTTCCGCGGTCGCAGGCAGGTCGCACGGCGGTTCCGCGGCCGGAAGGGGCCGCCGTATTATTTTTTTGCACCAGATCGCCGCGGTTGCCTTATAGATTCGATCCTCCAAATTTCTTCTGTTACTCAGTTGTTATGATCTTCTGTTTCTTCAGATTTGATATTTTCTGTTTTGATCTCTGGAGATTTCCAGATCCGAACTTGGTTGTAGATCCTGCAAAATTCAAACAAAGATACCCTTCACAAAATAACAAAATAATAAATTTTTATATTTTTTATGATTTTTCAGATTTTTTGAATTTTGATTAACCTGAAATTGCAAAAAGGAAATTATTACGCCATCCCCGGCAACGACGCCATTTGATTGATCTCAAAAACTATTTATAACCGCAATCAAGAACGACGTCGCTTTGCAGCTAGCCGGTGAGTACGGGTCGGTCCACAGGGATTTTGTGAATTTCCTAGTCGCGCTTACGAGTTAATTCCGAAGGGTGTTCGGATTAATTATTAAATCTAAAAACCTAATTAATCTATACTAATTATCTAGATCTATTCTTGCTAGGGCTAGGTTTAGGGATGATTTGGAAATGCTAGTAAATCTCAACGCTTTCTTTACCCGAATGAAGATCTGTGAGGAGTTATGGTAATTATCAATAAAGGGGATTAGATCCGTTCGGGAAGGTGTTCCTTCCTCTAGGTTCTTGTCCTTCCTTTAGAGATCCTTACCCTAACCTCCATGGAAAACATCACACCCGGGCCTTTATACTACGGTATCACCGCTACCTCGAGAGATAGAGTGCCGTAGGGAGCGGTATGTGCATGTATGCATGGAGTCCTATTGTAAATATTTGGTGGGTAAGAAAGGGATGAGAGATCTCATCTCTCAAAATCCTTCCCAAAGCTAAACCCTAAACAAGTTCTTAGGGCATGAAATTAAATCTACCTAGGGCCAGGAATTTAAATCTACACTAAGACAAGAAATTAAATTACTTACAGATGCATCTCTCCAATCATCCATGCAGGGTTGTCAGATCTGAATTTCTGAATGGAGAAGAAACACCGATGCTCTCCAAAAGATTTCTAAATTTTATTCATTAAAGGGAGGCATATGAAATTACAATGAGTAGAGTTCATATTTATAGATAATAGGAAACCCTAGGTTACAATTGATTTGCATGTCTACATTTACCAAAATATCCTTAGGAAGACCTAGTCAAAGTAGATTTCAAGCTTTGGTAAAATTTTATGTCTCTGTCTCTTTAAAAGAAAGTATTGGTCCTTGGATCTTTGGGCTTCCTTATTATTTGGTTCTTTATTAAAATAGCTTCTATGTTTCTTCCAGATCTCCAGTGAATAATTGCGGTGGACTTTTAACTGTTCGCTTTGTAATCTTGGACCTTGCATTGCCTTTGTACTTTGTGAATTTTATCTTTGATGTCGGCTTAATCAAGAGTCTTCTGTTTGCTGGTCAAAGTCCACTTTTTCATCGTGTTTACATCGTTTTCACTGTTTTAGATCCAAGAACCTGTAACCTGTAATATGTAGCAGACATGAATCAAAAGCACCTGTTTATTTATAAAAAGAATAAGAATGGGGAATATAATAATGCAATATTATGGTATGAACAAATAACCCCAAACTTATCTTTTGCTCGTCCTCGAGCAAACTTATTTTTTTATTCTCTAAAATCCTAACCTAGCCGCACTTTCGCAGGGAAACGCGATTGCACTGAGCACGTGCAACAAGCTGTTAAACCTCTAGGTGTCCCTAGTAGGAGGAGTGTTGTCTCCTTGGGGTTTTCAGCGGATTACACCCACAAAATCCTATCAATTCAGCCCATTGATTTTTGTTCTCCAATTAGGTTTTCTAACTAAGAATTCTATTATCATCGACTCGTAAATTATCCACCCATATTTTTCACACTTCCTCATTATTTAACTTAAGATTATATATGTTATGCAGACCTACTTAGCTTTCGGCATTTCTTAAGTTTTCCTTCTAGAGTTCCATCTCCACTTAGGAATTTTTATCAACTCTAGTAAAGATACAAGTTCTATTCTTCATTCCTTTCTCTCATCTAAACTCCAATCACATATCCCTACGTGTGTGTATAGATCACCCCTACACTTGGAAATTCAAATCAAGCAATCATACTCTCGTCCGTTGTCCAAAGCACTTCTTAATTGGTGATTTTTTAATTGAATTTTTGCTTACACATCCTTCATGCGACCGTTAATACTTCTTGAGGTACCAACGACCGATTACAAAATGTGTTTGCACATTTAAGCGTAATTTATAGTCTTGCAACACCTAAGGCTTTTAGCAGTGACTCCCAAACCAGTTGGTCTAAGGCACTAGGTGATGAAGCACCCTCGCTAAATATTTTTTCTATTTTTGCAGCCTCAAGTAATTACAAAAACCAGTGTTCATTTTTTTATTCTTTATTCACACTTGTATTTTTTTTTCCGTACTAAGGACTTTAGACAAGAGCATTTCAAGGTCTCTTTTACTATTCCAAGTTTCAAGGTGCGTGATTGTGCAAATTGTAGGGTATACGTTTTCAGAATCTAGACTTAAGCTATGAACTACTTTTCAAACTTATACTCTAATAAGAACATCAATACTTTTCCTTCGTTTCGACTTAGCCTAAGAAGTGAACTCAAAATTTGCCTATTTCTAAATAAACTACAAAAACATATACTTTCTACCGCTAAACTTTAAGGAATGTTATTTTTAGGGTTTTTAATTCACTAAGTCTAATATCTAGTTGTTCCTAGCCAGTTAACCTATTTGTCAAACTCAAGTGTACTAGCCAAAATTGAATACAATAATTTTTATAATTTTTTTCAATTTTTATGGGTTTTCAAATAAGTATGCAAATGCAAAAATATGTACAAATGAATGTGAAGGAAGAAGACGTACCGAGCACAGTTATCCGGAGGATACTGACCAGAGTCGATAGATTGATACGGGACGACTTGTACTGCCGGGGCCGAGGGCCGATACCGCAGACAGAGCCCGTGGGCTGATCCGGACTGACGGATGCCCTATACAGGAGGATTTGCGTGTCGATATTTGGCACGAGTATTTCTTGATATTTTGGGTGCCGATGTTGGGCACTCACGATTATATGAGATTTACAGGATTTGAGGGCCGAGGAGGATGACGACGCCTGAGTAGTATTGGGTTTTAGGTGCATTGATGGGTACCGATTATACTTTCCACGATGACATTCCGTGTAGATATTGTATTTCCCATGCTCAGTATTTAGTATTGATATCTCATCCTGTACCTATTGTACCTGATATAGTACACATGCTCTGCACGATTATTGCATACCTTGCTTGTCCTATATAGATCTCATTAGATTTCACATGCTATGCACGATTATTGCATACCTTGCTTATCCTATATAGATGTCATTAGATTTCACATGCTATACACGATTATTGCATACCTTGCTTATCATATATAGATGTCATTAGATTTTACCTGCTGTACACGATTATTGCATACACTGCTTATCATTTAGAGATGTTGTTAGATCGCACTTGTTGCATGATTTTGAGCATCTAGTTCATCATATAGATGATACCTGTTGGCATAGGTTAGAGTATCGCGGCACGTGCATACTCGTGATTACCTTTATATGTTACCTACTACTCACGGGTTGGCAACTCACCCCCGTTGTGCCACAGTGTTTGCAGGTTGCCCTTCGGAGTAGTCGCGGCAGGCTGCGTTCTCGCATCTTTTGACACAGATACCCCTACAGTTGGTGTACTAGCCCTTTTGCTGATAGGTGGGTTTTGTGCGGTATCTGTTTATCTTTCAGTTATGTACATTATTGTATCTAGTACTTTCCATCTACCATTTATGTATTGACTTAGAGACTAGTTGTGAGGACGATGTATATTATTTTGTATTCTGGTGTCAAGCTGATTGTGAGCCGACTTTAATTATGCAGTTTATTCTATCTGTGATGTTTCCTACCTATTGCTCATTTTCTTCGCTACGGCGTCGTATATTGTTATCGTGGTGACTGTTTACTTGAGGTCTTCTTGAAATTTTAGTAAATGCTTCTAATCAATGCTTAAAACACTCTATACTTTTACTGGTTTTGATTTCTGGGTTTTCGGCTTACTTAGCTGCGTTACGCCTGTAGACGTTATGTGGTTAAGTGCCGGTCACGGGCCAAACTTTGGATCATGACATGTCCTGATAATGAAGATCGCCAATATTGAGCATCATCATTAGCCCCCCACTCTTGTCCCGACCAGCTAGCGGGTCGGGTCAGGAGTGGACTGTCGGGCAGTCCGGGGTAAGCTCCCTCTTAAGATTTCTTCGGGACGCATCCCCGGGCTGTCAGTCGTCTTTTCTGCCAGCGAATTAGGGAGAGATCTCTGCATTTAAGGAGGGTGCACCGGTTCGTGCATCCTGCCACTGAAGCGACGGTAAACATGTCAAGCGTCGGTTGGCCGACGCGACGTGTGCAGACCTATGGCGTCTGATGGGGTGTGGCCCAGTGTGGGCATGACATGTGGAGCGATCGGAGCCGTTGGACGCGAGGAGGCGTTTTGGCGGGAGATGAAGGGCGCCGTTGGATGAGGTTGTTTGCGGTGATAAGTAGGGGTGGGATCCACTCCAGAGTCCCTACTCTTTCAAATTTCCTTTCTTCTAAGTCTTGGCTGCTCGACGCTCTTCTTCTTTTTGATACATGGTTCGTTCCCACTCTTTGGGTCGCTCGTTCCAGAGTGAGGCCAGCAGCGCGGCCGTGCCCCTGGCTGGCTCATGCCTTGTGTCGAATGTTCTGCCGGTGATAGGGCCGGCCGCTTTGTTTACGGCCCCTGGTGAATGTTCCGGCAGCGGCCAGAGACGTCCATGGTCATCCGAGCCCTAGACGGGAGATAGAGGGGAAGGCGAGGACGGGGCCCCCTTAAGAGAAAAAGGAAAATTTCTCGTACGCCGCCGTCGATGGTTCCTGAGGGGATTCCCATGCAGGAGGGTGATGCCGTCTTCATGGTTCCATCTGGGCTTTCCGTCGCTACCGGCCTGCTCGCCGGGATGGAAGAGTCGGCCGGGGGAAAGCTTCCGCATGGCACCCCGAGGGCCCAAATGGAGGTTATAGCCCAAGGGGCGGTCCAAGTACGAACTCTTCTACGTGTTGTTTTTGGCCTTCCTTTCTTTGGCTCGAGCGCTTCCCTGTTTCTCATCCGCTTCCCGTCAGGTCCTTCAACACTGCGCTCTTGCTACTCGTATGGAGGCTGGGGGGAGGGCGTTCCACGCACCGAGGCTAGTAGAAGCGTTTCCTTCGAAGGTCGAGGTCCTGCGGTGTGACCTGCGTCTGGAGAGGGCGAGGGCCAATATCCTGGCAGCCCGTGCGGAGGCTGCGGAGCTCGCCAATTCAGCGAATCGGGGTGTCCATCGTCGCTTGAGTGCATCCCACCGAGTTGCCGAGAGGAAGCTGGCGGATCTGGCCGATCGCTTCGCGGCCATCGAGAAGGAGAGAGACGCCAGCAGGGGGATGCCGAGGTGGAGCTTCTGGTGGCCCAGACTGCCGAGGTTCGGGATAGGAAAGCTGTGGCCGATTATAAGGCGTCAGAGTAGTTTTACGCCGAGCTTGGTGAGTATTCCGCCGTCGCATGGAATAAGGCTCTGGACGCCGTGAAGGAGCAGCTTCCCGAGTTCGCCGATGGCGAGCTTCGTGCTCAGGTCCCACTCCCAGTGGCAAGGCCTCCGGCAGACAACGATGAGGGAAGCGAGGCGCGCCCTTGGTGGCAAACCTCCGGTGGTGAAGCCCCCGGCAGGCCGTGATGCCAGTGATGAGGGAAGCGAGGTGCAAGGGGGGTTTGCGACTTAGGCCTTTTTGATATTTCCTTGTCCCTCTTTTGTAAGCCTCCGGGCAGTTTGTAAGGCTGGGGTGCCCAAAATACCCTTTGTAAAGATATTGCCTTTGATAATAAAACTTTTTTTCTTTGGTTTCATCGGTTTGCACTTTATCTTTTGTTTGTGAAGAATGCTTGTAAAATATCCCTGCTTACACTGTTGGGCTTTCATGTCAGGTCAGCTATCTGTCTAGCGATCGTTTGTCGAGTTGATTTCGATCACTTGCCAAGCGTGCCTAGCGCTGCAGAGAAGGAGGCATCTTCATGGCCCTGAAGTCGAGGGGGGATTGCTCAAACTTGGATAGACCTGATGCCCCTTATTGGGGCCTCGGATCCTCTGCATGTGATGGGCATAGGGGTGTCCGCCGTGTTTGTGCCGAGCATGAATGGGAAGCTGCTCGGCTGCCCCTTGGAGAGGGCCTTTGACTTCTGGCATTGTAAGCAACGACCGCTAGCTGGGGATGGTAGAGCGAGGGTCGGGCTCGACTGCTTCTGGGAGGACTTTGAATCCTTAGCGTTGGAGGAGCTGTAAGAACCCCACTAAGGATGGCCGGGCAAGGAAGCTGCGCGGTTGCTTCTTGGCGAGGGCTTTGATCTCTGGCGTCGTGGGTAGGCAACTACCAGCCTGGGATGACCGAGCGGGGTAGCTGCTCGGATTCCTTTTGCGAGGGCTTCGATCCCTGGCATCACGGGTAGGGAGCCACCAGCCGGAGATAGCCGAGCAGGGTAACCGATGAGCTGCCTCTAAGGAGGACTTTGGTCCTTAGCGTTGGAGGGGCTGTAAGAAGCCCACTAAGGGTGACCGGGCAGTGAAGCTGCGCGGCTGCCTCTTGCCGAGGTCTTTGATCTCTGGCGTCGTGGGTAGGAAACTACCAGCCTGGGATGACCGAGCGGGGTAGCCGCTCGGGTGCATCTTGTGAGGGCTTCGATCCTTGGCGTCATAGGTAGGGAGCTACCAGCCGTAGATGACCGAGCAGGGTAGCTGCTCGGTTGCCTCTTGCAAGGGCTTTGATCCTTCAGGATGGGGACCAAGCAGGGTTATTGCCCAGTGCCTCTTGGCGAAGACTTTGATCCCTGTTGGTTGTGGTAGGAAGCTACCAGCCGGGGATAGCCGAGCAAGGACTCGACTGCCTCTGGGAGGACTTTGGTCCTTAGCGCGGGAGGGGCTGTAAGAAGCCTACCAAGGACCCTTGGCCGAGCAGGGTTACTGCCCGGTGCCTCTTGGCGAGGGCTTTTGTCCTGAAGGATAGCCGAGCGAGGGATCCTTGGGCTCGACTGCCTCTGGGAGGGCTTTTGATCCCTGTCGGTCGTGGTAGGAAGCTACCAGCCGGGGATAGCCGAGCAGGGTAACTCCTGAGCTGCCTCTAAGGAGGACTTGGATCCTTAGCATTGGAGGGGCCGTAGGAGGCCTGCTAAGGATATCTGGGCGGTGAAGCCGTGCGAATGCTTCTTGGCGAGGACTTTGATCCCCGGCGTTGCGAGTAGGGAAGCTACCGGCCAGGGATAGCCGAATAGGGGAGCCGCTCGGCTGCCTCTACGGAGGACTTTGATCCTCAGCATTGGGGGTGCCGAAGGAGACCTGCTGAGGATAACCGGACAGTGAAGCCGCGCGGTTGCCTCTTTGGTGAGGGCTTTAGATCGCAAAGACAGAACTCTACTTGCAATGTTTCGACGTTTCTTTATTAGAATGGAAAGGATTTTTAGAAAGCATTTACATTGTCTTTGTGAAAGGAGGTGTACACACTTGTTGGCCTTGGCCTCATTGGTATAGCTTGAGCTTCTCGGCGTTGTAAGGCCGTGGGAGCTTGCGTCTGTCTGCATCTTGCAAGCGATAGGCCCCGCCGGGGAGCACCTCAGAGACGAGGAAGGGGCCGTCCCACCTTGAGGAGAACTTGTGTAGCCTGCCTTGATCAATGAACTCGTTTCGCCGTAGGACCAGATCCTCGGTCTGGAAGGAGCGATGCTTGACCCGAGTGTTGTAGTATCGGGCCATTTGTTGTTGATAAGCGGCAGCCCTGATCTGAGCCCGGTCTCTATTCTCCAACAAGATGTCCAGGTTGGTCCGTAGCGCCGAGGTGTTCGCATCGTCGTCGAAGTGCTCAACCCGATGACTGGGTAGCTCGATCTCCGCTGGGACCATTGCCTCGGTCCCGTAGCGGAGGCTGAAGGGGGTTTCCCTGGTGGGGGTCTTCTTTGACGTGCGCAGGGCCCACAAGACCAGGGGCAGTTCTTCGAACCAACTTCCTTGTCGCCCTTCTAGGCGGGTCCGGAGACCTCGGAGGACGTCTCTGTTGGCGACTTTGGCTTGCTCATTGTATTGGGGATGCGCGACCGCGGCGAGCTTCATGAGGATATGGTATTCTTTGCAGAAGTCCTTCACTTTCTCATTCTCGAAGTTCGTCCTGTGGTCGGTGATGATACATCTCGGGATGCCGAACCGGAGTATCAGATTGTTTTGCAGGAACTTGATGGTCGTGGCGGCGTCCGGTTTCCTGATGGGGACGAACTCGATCCACTTGGTGAAGTAGTCTACTGCGACGAGGACGTATTTGTGCCCGCCTGTACCGGTAGGGAACTGGCCGATCATGTCCAATCCCCACTGGGCGAACGGCCATGGGGATGTTAGGGCAGTCAGCTCGGTAGCGGGGAGGCAAGGGATGCTGCCGTGGAGCTGACAACTCTTGCATCTCCTGACTAGCTTCTGGGCATCCTCATGAATAGTGGGCCAGTAGTACCCCTGGAGCAGCGCCTTTTGGATCAAGGTTCGGGCCCCTTGGTGCGCACCGCCGACCCCCTCGTGGACTTCCCGGAGGACGTGATCGGCTTCGTGGGGGTCGATGCACCGGAGCAGGGGCTGAGTGAAGGACTTCTTGTAATGGTTCCCATTGCTCCAGATGAAGTGGTGGGCTTTGTCCTGGAGACAGCGGGCGGCTCCCTGATCTTCTGGGAGCGTACCGTCTTTCAAGAATTCCACGAGGGGCTTCCTCCAATCTTGGTCACCTTCCTGCGCCGCATATACGTGGATCGTTGTCGCTCCGTCTTCCACGTTGGGCTGAGGCAAGGTATCGAAGAGGATAGACCGCTTATTGTCGGCCGAGAATGACGAAGCCAGCTTGCTCAGGGTGTCGGCTTAGACATTTAGCTGCCTGGGTATTTGTTCTACTTGGACTTCGTCAAAGTTCCTCCGGAGTTTCCTCACTTCGTCAAGGTACTTCATCATTAGAGGTTCCCGAGCTTCAAAGCGGCCGGTCACTTGACCGACGACAAGGGCTAAGTCGCTGTGGATTCAAATTATTTTCAGTCCTATCCCGGCGGCCATGCGCAGTCCAGCCAGGAGGGCCTTGTACTCTGCCGCGTTGTTCGAGGCTTTGAAACCGAGCTTCAGAGAGTACTCCATTTCCGCTTCGTTCGGGCCCCAGATAATGAGGCCGGCACCACAGCCTTCCTCGGTTAAGGACCCGTCGACGTAGATGATCCACTCAGGAACCGAACCAGGCCTCTCCGCGATGGGACACTGAGTGGCGAGGGGCGGCGTGGACTCCGGTTTCTTTCTAGGGATGGTGCATTCAACGATGAAATCGGCCAGGGCTTGCGCTTTGATGGCCTGCCTCGGGCGATATTTTATGTCGAACTGAGATAGTTCCCACCTCCACTTTTCTAATCGGCCCGAGGATTCTGGTGATGCAAGGATAGCCCCCAACGGGCGCTCGGTGAGGACAATGATGGTGTGTGCTTGGAAGTAGTGCTGCAGCTTCCTTGAGGCTACCACGAGGGCTAAGACAATCTTCTCTATGGCCGGATATCTCGTTTCTGCGTCCTTAAATACGTGGCTCACATAGTACACCGGTTTTTGCGCTCCACCGAACTCCCAGACGATCACCGAGCCTGCTGCTTGGTCGGATACCGCCAGATACAGTGATAGCTCGTCTCCTTCAACTGGTTGGGTGAGCAGTGGTGGCGTCACGAGGTGCTTCTACAATTGGTCGAAGACGGCTTGGCACTCCTCCGACCACTCGAACCTCGGGATCTTCCTCAGAGCTTTAAAGAACGGGAAGCATTTCTCCCCCGACCTAGACATGAAACGGCTCAGAGCGGCGTCTCGTCCCGTGAGGCGCATGATCTCGACGTTGGTCTTGGACGCGGCCATGTTGAGGATCGTGTCGATTTTCTCTGGGTTAGCTTCGATTCCTCGGTGAGTGACCATGAAACCGAGGAACTTTCCGCCGGTGACTCTAAATGCGCATTTAGCGGGGTTTAGCTTCATCTTGAACTTGCGGAGCACTTCGAAGGCCTCGCCCAGATCCCTGGCATGGTCAGCCAATGAGACAGATTTGACGAGCATGTCATCAACGTAGACCTCCATGTTCCTGCCGATCTGTGGCTTGAATATGCGATTGACCAACCGTTGGTACGTGGCCCCGGCGTTTTTGAGGCCGAAGGGCATCACCCTGTAGCAATATACCCCCCGGTTCGTTGTGAATGTAGTGAGATCTTCATCTTCCGGATTCATACGGATCTGATTGTAGCCGGAGAAAGCATCCATGAAGCTCAACAGCTCGTGGCCGGCCGAACTGTCGACAAGCTGATCTATCCGAGGGAGCGGATAGTTGTCCTTGGGGCAGGCCTTATTAAGGTCGGTGAAGTCGACGCACATGCGCCACTTTCCACTTGACTTCTTGACCAGAACTACGTTCGCTAGCCATTCCGAGTAGGGTACATTCCTGATAAAGTTGGCGGCGAGAAGTCGATCGACCTCATCCTCGATAGCCTTCTGTTTGACCGGGGCGAAGCTTTGCTTTTTCTGTCTGACGGGTCGGGCCGCAGGATCGACCCTGAGCTTGTGGGAGATGATTTTGGGGTCAATCCCAGGCATGTCAGCAGGCGCCCAGGCGAAGACATCGGAGTAATTTCTGAGGAATCTGACTAGGTCATCCCGCTGAGTCCCTGTCAGGAGTGATCCGACCTAGACGGTTTTTTCCTCGTCCCCTTCTGTCAGGGGCACCTCGGTTAGTGGTTCGACCGGCATCCTCCGGACCTCCTTTCGCTTGTCTCGGGTATCCAGAGAACCCTTGATGTCGTTATTTACCTCAGCATCGTCGGCCGGCTGCTCGGACGAAACTGTTTCGGTAAGGCATACCTTCGCGACCCGCTGGTTCCCGTAGACCCGACCTATCCCGCCCTGATCGAGAGGGAACTTCATTGCTAGGTGGTAGGTCGATATCTGGGCCTGGAGGGAGTTCAGCGTCGGGCGGCCAAAGATGACGTTGTAGGCTGACGGGACCTTTGCTACGATGAAGTCCACAGGCAATATGCGGGTGCGGCTGGGCTCCCCGACGTTGAACTGCAGGATGACCACCCCTTGTGCCGGGATGGAATGGTTGGTGAACCCTGAAAGGACGTGGGAGGTCGGTTTCAAGTTTACTGGGGTGAGCCCCATACGCAGAAAGCAGTTGTGGAAGAGGATGTATGCCGAGCTGCCTGAGTCGACAAGTATCCGGCGGACCTTGTACCGGTGGATTCGGGCCGTGATCACCAGAGGGTCGTTGTGGGGCATGGATATGCCGTGGAGGTCCCCGTTGCCAAAGGAGATAGGCTCATGGACCCGGGCCTTTTTGCTCGGGCGGCCGTTGGCGTTTGTTGCCGGCGTGGGGTGCTGAGTCTCGCAGGAGCTCGATTGGCCCCCTGTCGTCATGACCATAGTTCTCGATGGGCCCCGGTTCCTCCGGCATGGTCCCCTGGGCCCCACGGTAGGGTGGTCCTCGAGCTGCCTTGGCGGGCTTCGTGGGCGCGACCCCGTCGAGGGAGGGGATACCGGTCATGCCTGAAAGCAGGCGAGCTGACCGCTATCGCCTTGGTAGGGACAGGGGGGTGACAAGGCTCGAGGTGAGGCTCTCCGACGTGGGACTTTGAGGTTGAATAGGAAGGGTCGAGGAGTCTGCGGCCGCCGGAGTCCGTGAGGCGGTGGCCGGCGGAGGCGCCGACGACATTCGGTGGATCTTCAGGGTGGTTGCCAGCCATGCGGACGGAGATCGGAAGGCCAACTTTGTTTTTTGTGGAGTTTCGTTTCCCACAGACGGTGCCAACTGATGGAGGTCCTTTTCGGGTCCCCCTCAGATGTTGTCTTCCGTCGATCTCCCGGCGGATTTGGAAGAAGATCTCCTGTTGCATGTGGGTCTCAATGAGTTTTGAGGAGATTGGTGATTTGAGGAGTTTAGCGCCGAGTACCTGCAAAGAAGTCCCAGGGTGATTTGGTACCACCAAGGACCCTCCGACGATCAAGTTAGTACGAGATCTGAGCAGAGTGATGGCTAATTGGAATAGAAAATCGCTTACTTGACCCCTCTGTGATGGGGGTTTATATAGCGGCGGCAGCACGCAGCAGCATGCGCGAGAATCTCGCCGGCAGTTACGCTCCCGACGTCACGCCCGCGTAAAGAGCGGATCACCCATTAATGGGGATCGTGATGGCGTGGAACGTGGGGCGTTTCTGGCGGAGAATGTGCGCATGGCGAGATTTGCGGAGCGGCGGTTATGCCTGTGAGTGGTGGAGTTGGTCGGTCGGAGGGACCGAGGAAGACGGCCTCGGCTGGGAAGCTCAGAGACGAGCAAGAGGGCCGAGGAGTCTTGGTCTTGTGGCAGCTCAGGGCGAGCTGAGGGGCCGAGGAGGCCAATTTGCAGGGGCTCCGAGGAGAGCCAGCTTGTGCTTGCAGGTCGGGTACAGGGGTGGCCTGGTCGGCCTCTGTGGGCCCTTTCTTCTGGGTATTGGGACACGTCATCTGCCACTTGTCCTGATAATGAAGATTGCCAATATTGAGCATCATTAGTCGTTGGCTATCATTGTCGTCGAAAATGAAGAGGATTCATGAAGCCACCAATTCCCAGCATCACCACCTCCTGGTATGGGTGAAGCTCATCCTCCCCTGCCTCACGCCACCGCCTGCGCCACCCTCCGCCGCCTCGCCCTCTCCATCACCGTCCGTAGCTCCTCCGACGATTCCAGAGGCTTCGAGAAGCACCCCATCCCCTTCCTCGACTCCTTCGACTCCAAACCCTACGCCTACTTCCTCTATACCCCCTTCTCTCTCCTCTCGAGTCCCCCACTCGCCTCCCAATCTTGGGGCGGATCCTCTGAATCTTGACCCGAACCCGCTTCTTCTTCATATTCCTCACTATCCTACTTCGTTATCGGATCCGGTTGCGGGTGCGAGGACTGCGGTGAGGATCCGGAGGTGTTCCCTTGTTCGAGCGCTGCTGGATTTGGGGATGATGAGGTGATGAGGGAATGCGGAGGGAGCTGCGGTCGCGGATCTGATTGCGTGAATCGTTCGTCCCAAAATGGAATTTTTGTGAAGTTGAAGATTGTCAGGGATTTGAAGAAGGGATGGGGGTTGCATGCTGGGGAGTTGGTGAAGAAAGGGGAGTTCATCTGTGAATATGCCGGTATTGATTCGTCTCATTCTTTTATTTCACATGAAGCGTTGCTTGCTTTTCAATTCAAGCAAATTATTACTGCGATCGGATAGACATGAAACCCAATAAGTTGTTGTTTCCATTGATTTTACATAAACTGAGGATATAGTAAAGAAAAGGACGAAACGAAGAAATGCAATGCGTAACATTAGTCCTAGGGGCTAGCTTATCCGAGGCTAATTCGAGTACATATAAATGGTTATTGGAAATGAAAATTGTTATTTGTATTTGATATAAATTATATACGGATTCGGATATTAATAAAATATCGAAAAAAGTACCTGATAAAGTTAAGTATTACAATTTTTGGTATCGGATATGGAATATGAACGGGTATGTCTTACAAGTATTACAATTTAAACTTCTTACTTCTCCTTATAGTCTTATTTTACCTCTGGGTTTGTTAACATTTTTTTTATTGCGGAGTGTTCGTGTACTTATTCATGAAGGCATTGATTGAGAGGAGATAGCCGATGCCGTGGAGGAAAAAGGATCGCTGCAGTGGTGGTCGATAATTGTGACGCAAAATCTGTTGTTAAACGAGGAAGAAGCATTTTGATATTGCTTTATTTAAGTTTAAACTCTTTGTTATCCGCACGTGTATTGATCTATATATAAATTGGCGAATGTTAGCTGATATTGTTAATTGTTTTATGAATGACGATAAATTGATGATGTTACCGGTTTTATTTTGCCGATATTGGCTAATGTTGTGTTTCTAGTTGTAATGAATGTAAAAAATTGTTGATGTATTTACTTTAATATCGTCGATGTTGGTCTATACTGTCGGTTGTGTTATGAATGACTACTTTTGTTGATGTATATACTTTTATTTAGTTGATGTTGGCCGATACAATTAATGTGGATTGTATTATGCATCACTTTTGTTCAAAGTGTGCACACTTAATTGTTACAGGGAACTGCTTAGATATTACAGGCAACTTAGTAGATGTTACAGGCAACCGTTTAGATGTTACAGGCAATTGCTTAGATGTTACAGGCAAGTGATTAGATATTACATGCAATTGCTTAGAAATTATAGGCAAGTGGTTATATGTTATAGGCAACTACATAGAAGTTACATGGGTTAAATGTTACAGACAAGTGCTTAGGTATTACATGAAACTGCAAATGCTTTTCTTAAAAAAGATTCTAAATTTCATTCAGATGGATATTTAACCAAGGGCTATTTTTATAGCAAAATACAACAAATATCGTAATGTTTTAGTACAAAAAATCCACGAAAATTGACGGTGGATACATAAATATAAAACAAAATATCAAACAACATGTAGCTATTTTAAACTTAATGGGTAGGACCAATGCATGTCGCTCTATTGTGATCATCGTTGCCACACCTACCGCAATTCATTTTTCTTTTTAGAAAATCCCTGTTGTTTATGCGTCTTGTAGGGGCCTACCTGTTGGGGATCGACGGGAAGAGATCAAAACGCGAAACAATGCTCACGACAATACCCAAATTACGCAAACACAATTACGCAATTAAACGATGAAAGAACAATATAAATATGCAAGAAAAATAGGAAATCAAACACAGGGAGGCAGGATATTTATTAACGAGGTCCACCCACCGTATGGCTAGTCCACGGCAAAACGGAATCTGCAATGTCTCCACTATAATTTTCGAATCAACATGAGTAAAACCCTAGGAATTTTCTCTCAAAATTCTCTAGCCCTAACCGTCACCCTCTCATACAATGATCTCTTTTAATTGGCTGTTAATAATACATATGAGGAGTTCTTTTAAATAGGCAAACCCTAATTCTATAGTAAATGGGAGATAAAACTAAATTTGGTAAATCCTGTTCGCATCAGAAAATTCAATCGGCACACGACCTGTTGGATATGTATGCCCTAGAGGCCATTATTGTATATGTATACATGTGGATGCTTGGACATATATATGTTCTGGACAGTCTTACTCGATATGATAGTATGCTATCTGGTTTGTCTTTATCTTAACATGTGCGTATGTTTTACTTGCTATTGCATATCATTTATACATGTTGATAAAGCCCGTAGGATCATTACTAGACTACTTGTGTTATGATAGCGATTACACTTGTGGGAGCTATAAGTGCACGGCGGCGCCCTGGCCGTCAATCCGACGGCCAAATGCAGAAGCGGTGATAAACTTTAATTTTTTCATGAACTGGCACCACCGTGCACTAATACCCGGATCGAACCATTAACTAGTCCTAGCTAACTACAAGATAGGGAATAGAGATATACCGACTGATCCAAGTCCTCCGGTCTTCTCGTCGTCGTCCCGATCTTTCGCGGAATGTCCTGTCTTCACCTCGTCGCTGGAAGTGCACCACATCGCCTACTTCTTTTACGGGCTCCCACCTCAATGCCGAGGCAACTCGGGCACGAAGCTGGCTAGTCGACGTGCCCAAGATTTGCTGTAGAATGTGTAGTGAAGAAGTCTCATTTTTGGGGTTGTATGGAGTTGCCTTTTGTGGAGGAAAAAGAACTTGGAGAGAGGTGAGAAAAATGTAGCATGCAAAAGGAATGAGATTATCATTTTTCTCCCAACCAAAAGAGAAGCATTCCCCTCTCCTCCCCACTAGTGGCCGGCCAATACCCATGTGAAGGGTGAGAATGGAGTGAAAGTCAAGGAAAAGTCAAGGGAGTGGGTGAGCTATCATGCAAGCATGAATAATGAGTGATGATTAAAACAATATCATCACAAACAAAAACAAACACTCCAAAACAACCATGATGACTCCAAATGGTCAAGCCATCATGAAGAAGTCAAGAAATCAAGGTCAATGGAGCAACCATCATGATCCAACCAATATGCAAAGAACCCCTCCACAAATACTTATTTGCAACAATGCAAATAAGCCATCCTCCACCAATCTTCGGCCAATGAACGATACAAAGGAAATCGGCCGAAACGGAAAACAAACTGGCAACTCCAGAAAACTGGTCCCGTAATAAATTACAGGAAAACCCCGATACTGTGCATACACACCCGCATTTGTATTCCGACCGAAATACAAATGCAATGAGACAAAATCTACACTGTACTATACTAGGATCGGGCTTAAACCAAAGCCGGCTAGTAATATCTGTTCGATCCTGATCCGTGCAATACCGCACGTATCTGATCGAACCCTGCCATATATCCATACGGCCTGTAGTACAAACTGTCCGATCCTGATCCGTGCAATACCGCACGTATCTGATCGGACCTTGCCATATCTCCATACGGCCTCTACAACTTTTCGCCCGAAAGCTGAGTAACTAAATGTGGGGGACTCTAAAGACTCGTCAACACCTTGGTTGTGGATTTAACCACTAGCACGTCAGAGGTATAAGCCAATACGTAACGGGCTACCAGGTATTGACTAAAAAGGGACGTCTGTGAGCGAACTCAGCCTGACAACCCTACTGAGCCTGTCAGTGACAATATCCGTACAGTCCGGTCCGTTCGTCTATGAGCATCGCATGGCGGGCCTAGGGGGTTGGTAAAAGTCAGACCCCCAAAAGCGGTACAAGTCGTGTCGGAATGTAGCCCAGAACACCCTGAGATACTACTGGAATACCTACCAGTAAATCTCCTTGCCTCGGCCGAGGGCTTCGTGTAATGGCTCTCCTAGACACAGCGCGACCTCAACCCCAATACCGGGAGAGACGAACCCATGAAGATACGCTCACTGCCTCTATGTGGCTCGGGACTGTGCCCAACTAAAACCTGTTTGCACGACTCCTTTGAGCCGTGGTAGGGTAGTAATCAAAGTACAGTGGGAACTCACACAAGACAAATGACGATCCCCAGGTCGATGAACTAACTTTTACACATGTCACCAGGGAACTGCCATCTGACGTCTGGTATATGACCAACTAGCATGTTCCCGGCGAGTCCTGTCCGGTGTACTCATAACCCAATGAGCACCTGTATACATTTTAGGTGATCCAACTGACACCAGTGGCTTGTGAGACCGGCCACCGCCCCTCGTCGGGGTCTCGACTGTATACACTAGTCTACTCTGGAGTATCGATGCCCTGTCTCGAAACTCTCACGACTAGGGACCATTTAAGGATATGCTTATAGACCCCAGCTCCCACTTATATGATCGCCCTCATACTGCTGGTGGTCAAGCAAGAATCCTAGGGGCTCTATCAACGTGTAATAGCGACTTGTCAGGTCACTTAAAACAGTACACGATGATAAAGGTAAACCAGATAGCATACTATCATCTCGAGTAAGACTGTCCTACCGGGATAGGTCCTCTATCAATCATTGCAATCACGTACCTGTGACCTAATAATTGACTCTGAGGGCACTATCTCCAACAATCTCCCACTTGCACTCAAGGCTAATTATTGCGATGTCGCATACTCACAGCCTGTGTGATACCGAACACCCAACTCCTCTACTAGTCAGTCTCACAAAGCTCGTTTGCGAAACTATTGCGTTCGAGGAATAGCCTTAGTGAGTGGATCCGCTTTGTTGTTTCTTTCTATGTCTCTCTATATCTCATGTTCGCGGAGAAACCCATCTCCCGAAATGAGCAATACCTGTCTTAGAATGTGTCTGGATGTCTGATGGGACATAGCTCATAAATGAACTCCAAATCCAAACTTCTTAGATTGTATCGTTAACTGAACTTAATCAGTATCCTGCGCCATGCCTCCCTCAGTATTGCCTTGGACCACCTGTCCAAAATACTGCCCCTCATCAGAAGGAAAACTATAACTCTGACAACCTCCTTGTCGTCCAGGTTACCTTGGAAGCCTGGAATGATAACAGTCTCCCGAGAGAGGCTGTCGTTATCACTTCCCTAGAACATCCACTTATGTTCTAAAACTGCTTCCGACTGTTTCTCCAGGATTGGATCAATGTCAACTTATTGCATCTAGTGCAAGAACAACATCTGGTGTGGTACTTAACATCTCATGATTGACTCAATTGCCTTAGCAAGTGATCTGCCAATCATGCACATCCCTCTCCCCTTTAGTCTGTAAGATACCTTTAGAGAGGGTGACTCCATCTTCTGCAGGTACACTACCGTGCATGGAGTCGTCCATTCTAAATACTCTTAGAATGCTGTCTAAGTACCCTGATTGGGAAACCACCCAAATCTAGATCTAAAACCATAGATCTAGTAACCAGTATGTCTGATATAATATCCAAGTCCTGTGTGGAGAAACCACCGTGTGACAACCAAAGTATAACCGATCGTAGTATAGGAGTTTCTTTTCCTATTCTGTGTATGTCATCCAAATACCATGACATCACACCCTACTACCTTCTCAACAGATCCATCCCCTATTCTGATGAAGTCAAACCTATGACTGTAACATCAGAAATTAATGATCTATCTCCGCTACATGTGCTTTAGTCTATAAATAGACATAAGCTACCAGTCCACCAATGCTTCCGCTGCTCCCACTGACTACGACAACCCTCTGGCAGAGTCATATAGACGTACACTTCTAAAACTAGTTTAGAACGACGCTATACTTATCCTCCCGCCGGGTCTCACGGCCTGGAACAACAACAATGGTAATTGTGGGTAAACAAGAACTTCCCTGTCACCGTCCTTGAGGCTACCGTAGTACCTCTCAGGTGGCTGAAGTTACTCACCATATCTGCGGAGTGGCCAATGGAATGTCAATCCAGATTGAATCTTTAGGTTCCTTATCAAATCTTCAGTAATCGTTTGTGGTTCTGGAATCACTTCCAGTTCTACCATACTCCCACTACTGTTTTCTGAAAAAATCCATTTTTAATAAAACTGTGGCGAGTCTAGAACAATATTGCTATTGTTCATCCAGATGGTAGAAAGTCAACCCTCGTCATAGCCTGGGTCAACCCACAAACAACCATTACAGAAACGTGCCTTGAGTTGTCCAGTGTGTGGTTTTAAGCATAAACCGGACAACTCCCTGTACCTTAACATCGTTAAGATACGAACTGTTCTATGTCCAATATAGGACCAGAGGCACTGATTTGATTGAACTAGATTCAAATCATGCAGCTGTCTCCACTGCATGTCAACTAAATGGAAGAAGGCCTATCAGCGTTACTCAACTTAGGAACACTTCCAATTGTGAGTAACCTGAAAGAGAAGCAAGTTCTCTTAACCATTACTATCAACTGAATACCATACACAAGTGTCTACATCTTCGATTGCTTTGAAGAATCCCGATACTTGCTACACCTGGTTCCCTACTCTATTCAAATACCTATAACTTCTCAAAATTCGGACCCTGTGTTTCCACGAAACACCTGTCTAAAAACTAGAGAAGTCATAAGTAAACCGAATATAGTACGAGGACCAACCCCTTTGTCCTGATGGACCCTGGACAACATACAATACTCTGTATAAGTCCCTTGAGTCTGATAACTCATTCACTGTGTGTCGTAGGTTGAAAACTGTACTTATGGTTAAGAAGAATTACACCGCTGTTTGATGCTCCTTACCTAACCATCCACTGATATAGGTAAATGTCACAGACATAATTTCAAAAAGGTATATCTCACTCTATGAAAATAGACGTACAGATATATCAATTTGAAATTGGTGCATAACAGCGGATATTCAAAACCAAATATTTGCCGTCCGGCAAACAACCCAGGTGACTTCCTCAAATATCACCGATTACAATGAATCCCGATATAATGAGGATGATCACCCAATTCCCAATAACTTACTCCCACTCATCATCTGTAAAACCATACAGATGTGAGAATCATACCTGGTAAAAACATACCCTGGAGCAAGTGTCTAATCGGGAAATCAGTTTTCCTTTAACAGTACATAGTGAGACTGAAACATTGAAATGTCTTGATGGGGTATCCTGGTATTCCTAGTAATGCCTCTTCCATTATCCAGATTCATAACTGTAACCGTGTAATTCTTTGCCACCTCTCCAAATCCCTTCATATGTCTTTAGTCATTACTTTCTGCACGCCCCTTTAGGCCAATTGGTTTTCTTCCTTCCCTACCGTTCGGCACCAGCCTATGGTTTGGAAGAAGACTATCCAATAAGCATAATGGGTGTACTGTCCTAATACTAGGAGCACTCGCAATGCGAGAGAAGGTGAGGATAAAAGACACCTGAATAAACCTTATTCCTATTTCTCCTGAACCAGAATCCATCCCCGAACTGGAACAAGTTCCTTTCGAGTTCGTATATAACCATACGATGGAATATCCAATAAACTGTGGATCTTCGTAGTGATACGGAGTGTCCTGGAGAAATAAAAAAGTGATTTTAGGATTGGCGAAGAAATACTTGGTTTGGATGTAAATATCAGTCGCAATTTACTTTGCCCTCTTACTAATCCCTTGCTTTGTCTTAACTTAGTACCTTCTGTACACCATCGTTAGGCTAATTGGTTTTCTTCATTCCCTACCGGTCGGCACCTGCCTATGGTTTGGAAAAAGACTATCCAATTTGCATAATAGGTGTACTACCCCTAAACCAAGGAGTACTCGTAACCTGAGAGAAGGTAAAAGGAAAAAACAACTGAATAATCCTATCCGTTTTCTCTAGAACCGGAAACCATCCTCGAATAAATTCTTTCGAGTTCGTATCTAACCATACGATGGTTTTGTCCAATGGATGTGGACGTTCGTAGTAATACGGGGTGTCCTGGAGAAAAGGGTAAAAGTAGGAGTGGCAATGAGGTTCGCAACTCTGACAATCCAAAAGCCAGTGTTTAAGAAGGCTTGGTTAACTTGGTCACTGAGTTATAGTCTTAGGGTTGGGTCAATGGTCGCTGCCAAAGAGAGAGAGAAAAGAAACACTCAGCGTGCACTCTAACCTAGATCAGAATGGTTACCAATTTATCTAATCTGGAAACCTCCCACTGTACCTCAAATTCTCCTCCAAACCTGAAAGAAGAATTAGTCGGGGTCACCCGAGGAGTAAACTAACTCATCAGTGGGAATCGGGATCCAACTCTCATCGCATGATAACGTGACGGAATCCTCTCACGTCATCATACTCCAGAAGGTATGCGCATATCTGGCAAGTTTCAGTTCTTTTGAAACTCCCGATGTGATTTCTGCCCCATGCTCTTATGACCTTGACGAAGGCCAACAAATCATAAGTCACATGTCAAGTTCTACCCGTCATTCTCCAGGTTGATTTGAACCCACCCGCACAAGCCCTTGACGAAGGCCAACAAGGCTATACGACTGTCCCAAACCAACGCATCTATCTATGCTGCAGAAAGGCAACAAGCAGCTACCATACACTATGCCTTGACGAAGGCCAACAAACATAGCATGAATACTACGTGCTACCCGTCTGAAACGACGGAGGGCTACGAATGGTTTCTGGCGAAAACCTTTAACGTAAAGAACTTGATATCGTTGGAGGAACGGATAGCTTTTAAAAATATAGTGACGAAAACCGTTGCTAAAGAGGTCACTCCCGGTGAAGGGATCTCGGCTCTTTCCCCGTAGAATGAGGTGCAGGATATTCCAACTGAATATCACGGTGCAAAGCAAAAGTAATCGGTTATAGTGAAGTCATTGCCCTGACGCAAACTTTTTGTCCAAGGGGTCACTCCCGGTGAAGGGATCTCGGCCCTTGCCTCGTCGACTGAGGAGCAGGATATTCCAACTGAATACCACGATGCAAAACAAAAGAGAACGTCCTTGCAATAACAGCTTTTTGAAAAGTGTTCCAACAACATCATATTAGGTTTGTTTTTAACTTGCATTTATCCGAATCAACGCAGTCCCATCAATTGATCACACCAAAAAGAACGAAAATATACTGATGTACGTATATGCCATCCGCATTCGCCACTGGGTCCCGTCATTACCCGTTAGGTTAGCTAACTAACGACAGAGCGGGGACTGGACTAGCGCGGATGCAAAACATATACAACATCTACTAATATATATACCAATATATTATATTCGCTCAAGGCGTGAAAAGAAATGCAACATCACAGAAATGTACAGCATCACAGAAACAATACAGATATCTGGGATCCCCGGGTTTCACAGAGCCACTACTGAAACCCGACGTTCCCCTGGTCGTGTGGATAGCCTGTGCAATGAAATCCTAGACCCCTACGGGCGCGGCAAGTTACCCGCCAAAACTTGAAGCGAGGCAGCCCCCTTCAGCAACGTGAATGGACCACCCAGCACTTCACGGAATCCGGCAACTTGGGCACCCCTCCTGGGTCAACCTGTACCCCCTACGAGTGCGGCGAATAGCCCGCCAATCCTAGAGTAAAGCCCCCTCCGTCTCAATGCCATGAGATGCGGGCTTGTTGCCCTCTAGAACCCGGTTATCCGTGCACCCCTCCGCGGGGTAATCCTAGTACAGAAAGTAAAATATACATACAACGGGTACATCGACCGCAACCTGGTCGTGCCCCAAAATAATAATACAAACAGGCAGTGACGGCAGTCCACATGTCGGACGCTCGCCCCGCAATATCAAATGTACATAATACAACCAAAAACTGTACTAGCATTGCATCCAGGCTATCCCCCACGACCGATCCGCAACATCACAGCAATACACAGAACATCAACGTGAAAGTCACGTTCGCAAATCCGTCTAACCGGGCTATAGCAGTTAGACTGAATTTACCGATCAAGTGACATTCACGGTCGCAGATATAATGTAAATACTGTGAAATAATGTGTTTAAAATATCCGATCGATCAAATTTTAACAATTGGGCCCCCAAGCATTACTGTAGCAGATCAAGAAATTCTGGGCCCAATGTTATTATTCCAAAAACCCAATTTTCACCCCAGAAAGATACTGTAGAAATTTGGTGCAGGGAACCCAAAATAGTGCGGCGGAACCGCGGCCCAAAGGGGTGTTTGGCCGCGGTTCCGCGCTCCTACAGTGGAGTTATTGCATCGAATTTTCACAGAATTCTTATTTTTTCTAGTAGATCACTTTTCTGTAACCTGAAAAAATTTTCGACACCAAAAATTTTCAACAGAAAACTGATGTGAACAAAAATGTAGATTTTGGAATTTTGGTCGATCGGAAATGCAAAACACATTAGACAAAGCTAGACTAAGTTAATGGCCTGGCTCTGATACCACTGTAAGTGCACGGCGGCGCCCCGGCCGTCAATCCGACGGCCAAATGCGGAAGCAGTGATAAACTTTAATTTTTTCATGAACTGGCACCACCGCGCACTAATACCCGGATCGAACCATTAACTAGTCCTAGCTAACTACAAGATAGGGAATAGAGATATACCGACTGATCCAAGTCCTCCGGTCTTCTCGTCGTCGTCCCGATCTTCCGCGGAATGTCCTGTCTCCACCTCGTCGCCGGAAGTGCACCACATCGCCTACTTCTTTTACGGGCTCCCACCTCAATGCCGAGGCAACTCGGGCACGAAGCTGGCTAGTCGACGTGCCCAAGATTTGCTGTAGAATGTGTAGTGAAGAAGTCTCATTTTTGGGGTTGTATGGAGTTGCCTTTTGTGGAGGAAAAAGAACTTGGAGAGAGGTGAGAAAAATGTAGCATGCAAAAGGAATGAGATTATCATTTTTCTCCCAACCAAAAGAGAAGCATTCCCCTCTCCTCCCCACTAGTGGCCGGCCAATACCCATGTGAAGGGTGAGAATGGAGTGAAAGTCAAGGAAAAGTCAACGGAGTGGGTGAGCTATCATGCAAGCATGAATAATGAGTGATGATTAAAACAATATCATCACAAACAAAAACAAACACTCCAAAACAACCATGATGACTCCAAATGGTCAAGCCATCATGAAGAAGTCAAGAAGTCAAGGTCAATGGAGCAACCATCATGATCCAACCAATATGCAAAGAACCCCTCCACAAATACTTATTTGCAACAATACAAATAAGCCCTCCTCCACCAATCTTCGGCCAATGAACGATACAAAGGAAATCGGCCGAAACGGAAAACAAACTGGCAACTCCAGAAAACTGGTCCCGTAATAAATTACAGGAAAACCCCGATACTGTGCATACACACCCGCATTTGTATTCCGACCGAAATACAAATGCAATGAGACAAAATCTACATTGTACTATACTAGGATCCGGCTTAAACCAAAGCCGGCTAGTAATATCTGTTCGATCCTGATCCGTGCAATACCGCACGTATCTGATCGAACCCTGCCATATATCCATACGGCCTGTAGTACAAACTGTCCGATCCTGATCCGTACAATACCGCACGTATCTGATCGGACCTTGTCATATCTCCATACGGCCTCTACAACTTTTCGCCCGAAAGCTGAGTAACTAAATGTGGGGGACTCTAAAGACTCGTCAACACCTTGGTTGTGGATTTAACCACTAGCACGTCAGAGGTATAAGCCAATACGTAACGGGCTACCAGGTATTGACTAAAAAGGGACGTCTGTGAGCGAACTCAGCCTGACAACCCTACTGAGCCTGTCAGTGACAATATCCGTACAGTCCGGTCCGTTCTTCTATGAGCATCGCATGGCGGGCCTAGGGGGTTGGTAAAAGTCAGACCCCCAAAAGCGGTACAAGTCGTGTCGGAGTGTAGCCCAGAACACCCTGAGATACTACTGGAATACCTGCCAGTAAATCTCCTTGCCTCGGCTGAGGGCTTCGTGTAATGGCTCTCCTAGACATAGCGCGACCTCACCCCCAATACCGGAAGAGACGAACCCCTGAAGATACGCTCACTGCCTCCATGTGGCTCGGGACTGTACCCAACTAAAACCTGTTTGCACGACTCCTTTGAGCCGTGGTAGGGTAGTAATCAAAGTACAGTGGGAACTCATACAAGACAAATGACGATCCCTAGGTCGATGAACTAACCTGTACACATGTCACCAGGGAACTGCCATCTGACGTCTGGTATATGACCAACTAGCATGTTCCCGGCGAGCCCTGTCCGGTCTACTCATAACCCAATGAGCACCTGTATACATCTTAGGTGATCCAACTGACACCAGTGGCTTGTGAGACCGGCCACCGCCCCTCGTCGGGGTCTCGACTGTATACACTAGTCTACTCTGGAGTATCGATGCCCTGTCTCGAAACTCTCACGACTAGGGACCATTTAAGGATATGCTTATAGACCCCAGCTCCCACTTATATGATCGCCCTCATACTGCTGGTGGTCAAGCAAGAATCCTAGGGGCTTTATCAACGTGTAATAGCGACTTGTCAGGTCACTTAAAACAGTACACGATGATAAAGGTAAACCAGATAGCATACTATCATCTCGAGTAAGACTGTCCTACCGGGATAGGTCCTCTATCAATCATTGCAATCACGTACCTGTGACCTAATAATTGACTCTGAGGGCACTATCTCCAACAGGAGCTGGGTAGTCGGTACGCACATTCTTAAATTGTCCCTAGTTATGGGAGTATCGAGACTGAGCATCGATATTCCAGAGTAGACTAGTGTATACGTTTCTAAACCCCGACGAGGGACGATGGTACGGTCTCACAACCATTGGTCTTTCGCACCTAAGATCGTATACAGGTGCTCACTGGGGATGAGTACACCGGATGGACTCGCTGAGAACTTCCAGATGGTACTATACCTATCATCAGGTGGAAGTTCTCATGTGACATGAGTACAGGTTAGTCTTTAGACCTGAGATCGTCATTTGTTTCGTGTGAGTTCCCACTGTGCTTTGATCACTATCCTACCATGGCTCTACTGAGTCGTGCAAACAGGTTTTGGTTGGGTACAGTCCTTAGCCACATGGAGGCAGTGAGCGATTGTCGGGGATTCGTTTCTCCCGGTATTGGGAGTCAATATCGCACCGTGTTCGATTGGTCAGGACCATAAGACATTGACCAAGACAGTTGGGATTTACTGATAGGCTGATCAGTAGTTTCCCTGATTGGTCCTGATCCGCATCAGCATGAATTACCGGGTTATTAGGGTTTGACGTTTACCACCCCCTAGACCTGGTATGCGAGACTCTCAGACGAAAAGACCGGACTGTACGGAGATTGTCACGAATAGGCTCTGTGGAGATCCGGATAAGTTTGCTCGTCGGCCTTCCTTTCGACATGTACTCAGGTAGCCGTTACGTATAGCTAGTGCCGCTGATGTGCTTATGGTTATGGATTTATCCAGTAACTCACTGCCGGCGTACCGTCGAGTGTTTAGAGTCCCACACGGAGAGTTTCCCTGGTTTAGGCGAAATGATGTAGTAGCCGTATTGGATACGCGCAGGGTTCCGATCGATTGATGTACTTTGTACCTAGACTTTCGATCGGACAGTTGGTAATACTGGCCGGCTCGGGTTTGAGCCAGATTATTAAATCAGGTGTTGATTTAATAATTTACATATATATACATATATTTCGATATATATATATATATATTCTAGTATTACGTTCTTCGTGTTATTCTATCTTTTTGGGCATTCGTGTTTTTATTCGAATGCAGGTATGTATATACTGTAGACTGTAATCCGCATTTTGTTACGGATAACATTCTAGAAGGTGGACACCTCACTATACTTTTTCCATTTATTCTTTAAATGGAAATGAGGTGTAAAGTGTGAGGTGAGGAGAGTATAGTGAGAACTATGCCTCAATAGTTGAAAAATGAATTCTTTATTCATTTGTGACAACTATTGAAGCATGGTTGGACTTCTTTATTCATCGATATTGTTATAAAAAACCAAAATGAGATAATTTCTCTCTCATGGTTGCTCATTTTTTTTGGCTCACCATTTTTGCTTCGCTTTCGTCTCCTCCTCTTGAGTTCCTCCACCTTCATCATCTTCCTCCTCTCTACACTCTCATGTGTTGAGAAACAAGAGAAGAGGTAAGATAGAGATCGTAAAACACTTAGAACCTCACACTACATCCTAGAGATCTTGGATTAGCATCACAAGTTCTCTAGTTGCTCCTTTTGATACCTAGCAAGGAGCAAAGTCATGGATCACATCCCTCGGGTTGATCATTTACGACAAAAGAGGATCGGAGAACAAGCTCGATCCTGGAGAATCAATGGAGTGGGAAAAGAAGATCAAGCATGTTCAAGATGGCCACTAGGAGCACATGATGAAGAAAGAAGACCGAAGGACACAGATCGTTTGGTGAGGCTTTCTATCATAGTAGATAGCACTCCTAGTTTAGCTAGATAGGTTTATGGAAAAATCCGTTTTATTGGGTTATTTTAGCGCCGTTTTGAAACCGTAGAAAAAAAATTGTTCCACAAACCGCCACGTTTGATGGCTTGGACGTTAGGGTAACCCAACATGGTATCAGAGCCACCCCATAAAACCTATACTAGCTAGTTCCAAAGTGTTTAGAATATCAATCGACCGAAATTTTCGAAACCGCAATTCCAAAAATGTAGTTTCTGTCGAATTTTTAAAGTGGTCGAAAAATCATTTTCTGTGCATCAAAAATTCGTGCAGGGTTTTTTTAGAGCAACACAAGAAATTTAAGACCATAAACCCTCAACTCTACCGTGGAAGCGCCGCCAAACATACTTGTTTGCGGCGGTTCCGCGGCCAAAGTTGGGTTTCTGTTCTTAAAATTGTACAGTTGCTCTATTTGTTGGAATTATGGTTTCTGGGATATTTAGTTCTTGGGCCCAGATTTGTTTGAGTACTGGATTAGCACTTGGGGCCTATTTGGAAAACTTTAGTCGATCGAAATTTTTAAATACGCGTGATTATCAGTACTTAGTTTTGCATCTGCGACCGTGAATGTCATTTGATCGGTATATCCCGTCTATCTTTTATATGTTCTTTTAGACGGGTTTGCGAACGTGACATTCACGTTGATGTTATGTGTTTGTGCTGATATTGAGGTTGGATTGTCGTGGTGGATAGCCGGTGGTGCAATGGTTTAGTACAGTTTATATTCATTTGTACATTTGTTATTTGTGGGGCGAGCGTCCGACATGTGGACAGCCGTTACTGCCGTGTTGTATATTCTTTTATTGGGGCACGACCGGGTTGAGGTCGATGTCATCTTTGTACATATTTTTCATTTTCTGTACTAGGATTACTCCACGGTGGAGTGCTCAAATATCCGGGTTCTAGAGGGAAACAAGTCCGTATCTCATGGCATTGAGACGGAGGGGCTTCACTCTAGAATTGGCGGGCTATTCGCCGCACTCGTAGGAGGTATAGGATGACCCACAGAGGGGCGCTCAAGTTACTAGGTCCTGTGAAGTGCTGGGTGGTCCATTCACTTTGTTGATTGAGGTTGCTTCACTTCTGGGATTGACGGGTAACTTGCCGCGCTCGTAGGGGTCAAGGTTTCCATTGCATGGGCTATCCACACGACCGGTAACATCGGGTCTCATTTGCGGCTCAAATAAAACCCAGGGCTCCAAGATTATCCACCATTCTGTGTTGCTTGCTGAGATTCTGTGGTGTTGCTTATTATCATTCCTGAAACGAATGTTATATAGATTTATATATATACTAGTAGATGTTGTATATGTTTTACACCCGCGCTAGTCCAGCCCCCGCTCTGTCGTTAGTTAAGTAACCTAACGGGTGATGATGGGGCCCATGGTGAATGCGGATGGCATATACATACATTGTATTTTCATTCTTTTATGGTGTGATAAGATTAAATGACGGGACCTGATTAATTTTGATTAATGCAAGATAAGAAATCTATAAGATGTTGTTGGAACAAATTTTGAAATACTATAGTTATATTCTTTTGCTTTGCATAGTGGTATTCGGTTGTGGATATCCAGCACCTTATTCCAGGAGGCAAGAGACAAGATCCCTTCACGGGGACCTCTTGAGCAAAAGATTATACTGTAGGTTACTCGGTTTTCTTCAAAACCACAAGTTTTCAAAAGTGGAGCCTAAACCACTCCTTTTTTCAAAACTGCTCAGGTTCCTTCAACGATATCAAGTTCATCGCGTTAAAGGGTTTTTCGCCAAAATCCCAGTCGTAACCCTCTGTCATTTTCTACGAGTATTACTCAGTATTCGTGCTGCGTTTGTTGACCTTGTCAAGGCGTAGTGAACGGTAGCTGGATGGTGCTTGTTTGTAGCATATAATGTGATTAACTAGGACAGTCACATAGTCTTGTTGATCTTATCAAGGGCTTATGCGGGTGGGTCTAGGTTAATCAAGATAATGACAGGTTGAACTTGACTAGCGACTTATGATATGTTGACCTTGTCAAGGTCATAGGTCGTTAGGGGAAAAAACCACACCGGGGGTTTCAAATATACAGGAAACTTGCTAGTGTTGCATACCTTCTGGAGTGTGGTAATTAGAGTGGCTTCTATCTAGGTTATCATATAATAATAGTTGGATCACGATCCCACTGATGAGTAGGATTACTCTTGGGAGATTTTCTCACTTAACAATCAATGCTATAAACTAAGTAGATGTCTAGAACGGTGTTAGCGGGGCTACGCCTCCAGGAAAAAGAGCTTATGTAATTAAGGAACTTCGCAAAAGCGTTGGAAAAACTCCCTCGAAGTACTGACACTAGCCTGGCCGAAAGGTTAAGCAAGTATTGTGACGTGTTATTCCCGACTAGTTCTTCTTTTATGGTTTGAAGAAGAATTCGAGGAAACAGTGGGAGCCATCCTGATTAAATAAAATAATAACCAATCTAATCTTGCTAGAGCGCACGCTGAGTGTTTCTTTTCTCTCTCTCTCTCTCCAAGTAGCAACCAATTCATGCCCTAAACAAGATAATAAAATGTATCGCTTGACTGATCCAAATTCTTATTCGGGGCTGGGGAACATCGGTTCGGCGCTAACTTATGACAGCAGTCATGAGTGTGAGCAGAGGAAAGAGGATTGCATGAATTCCTTGATGACCCCATCAAAGAAGAAGCATGGTCTTGCGTCTTCTTCAGGTGTTCTTGTTATAGAGAACTATTTTTCGGTCAGTTCTACCTCCTGGGTACTTGACACCGGATCAGGATCTCATATCTGTAATTTATTACGGGGACTGAGAAAAAGTAGGATGGTTGGACCTGGTGATGTCCCTCAGAGTAGGGAACGGAGCATACGTTGATGCTTCTGCCGTTGGTGAATATCACCTAATATTGCCAAATGGCAATACTATGATTTTGAACAATTGCTACTATATACCTTCCATGGTTTGCAATATCATATTAGTTTCTTTACTAGATAAAGATGGATATAAATTTGTTCTTGATAGAAATATCATGAATATTTACCTTAATCAGGTATTGGTTGCAGAAGGTACACTGTTTAATGGTATCTATGTTCTTAATCAAAACACAGTTCTCAGTATACAAAACACATGCAAGAGAAAGAGTTCAGAAGTGAACGAATCCTACTTGTGGCATTGTAGGCTTGGTCATATCGGAGAGAAAAGACTAAGTAAGTTACATAAAGATGGATTCTTGGATACGTTTTAATTTTCATCTTATGAAACTTGTCTGTCTCGTCTCAAGGGAAAAATGACCAAATCTTCGTTCACTGGACACGGAGAAAGAGCAGCAGAGCTCTTGGGACTCATACACAGTGATATATGTGGTCCAATGTCTATACATGCAAGGGGTGGGTTCTCGTACTTCATCACATTCACTGACGATCTCTTTAGGTTCGGATATGTGTATCTCATGAAACACAAATCTAAAGCTTTTGAGAAATTCAAAGAATTCAGAAACGAAGTAGAGAACTAGACTGGCAAAAGTATCAAGATCCTCCGATCTGATAGAGAAGGGGAGTACTTAAGCACGGAATTCCTAGAATACCTAAAAGAGAATGGAATTCTCTCTCAGCTTACTCATCTGTATACGCCACAGCACAACGGCGTATCGGAGCGGAGAAACCGTACCTTATTGGACATGGTTCGCTCCATGATGAGTAACGCCTAGTAGTCCTTTTCATTTTGGAGACATGCGCTTTTGACAGTCGCACATCTGTTGAATCATGTTCCATCCAAATCCGTGCTTAAAATACTATTCGAGTTATGGAATGGTGAGAGACTATATCATAAAAAATTTAAGATATGGGGTTGTCCGGTTTACGTTAAAAACATAATCCGGACAAACTTATGGCATGGTCAGTTCTCTGTAAATTTGTGGGATATCCAAAGAATGGTTATGGATATCTGTTCTACCACACTGAGAAACAGAAGGTGTTTATATCTCACCAAGCTACCTTTTTGGAAAGGGAGTTTCTTGCAAAAGAAACTAGTTGGAGTACGGTAGAACTGGAAGAAACTTCTGAACCATAAAATGTAACTAAAGATTTGGTGGAACCGCTAGAGTCAGTTGTACCCGACGAACCTCACCCACTCCGCAGAACTGGTAGGATATCTCATCCGTCCAAGAGATACTACGGTTTTCTCATAGACGGGGATCGAGAGGATTGTATCTTGGAAGAAGGTGGCCCTACTAGTTTCATGCAGGCCATTATCAGTAGGGAATCTGATAAGTGGCTGGATGCTACGCGATCCGAAATGGAGTCCATGTACGCCAATAAAGTGTGGACCTTGGATATTGCTCCACCTGGGGTAAAACTCGTTGGATGCAAATGGATCTACAAAATGAAATTTGGTGTAGATGGGCAAGTGGAAACCTATAAGGCCAGACTTGTTGCAAAAGGTTTTCATCAAAGACCAGGTGTGGATTATGACGAGGCCTTTTCTCCAGTGGCTATGCTCAAATCCATTCGGATCCTACTTGCCATTGCTGCCTTCCATGACTATGAGATCTGGCAGATGGACGTAAAAACGGCTTTTCTGAACGGAAGTTTAGAAGAGTGCGTTTATATGGATCAGTTGGAAGGTTTTGTAGCCAGTGGGAGCAGCGGGAAGGTGTGCAAGTTGCTTAAATCCATTTATGAATTAAAGCAGGCATCGCGGAGCTGGAACATCTGTTTTGATGAAACAGTCAAGGGATTTGACTTCATAAAAAACGAGGATGAGCCTTGTATATATAAAAAGATTGTAGGCCGAACTGTCGTGTTCCTAGTCTTGTATATGGACGACATTATTTTAATAGGAAATGATATTCCTATGCTACAATCGGTCAAGTTGTTCTTGTCGTAAAGGTTCTCCATGAAGGACCTGGGTGATGCATCGTACATTCTGGGGATTAAGATCTACAGAGATAGATCCAAGAGATTATTAGGACTTTCACAGTCCAGCTATATAGACACCGTAGTAAAGAGATTTAGTATAGAAGATTCCAAGCGCGGTAACATACCCGCATTGCATGGAATCACCCTCTCCAAAGAGATATCTTCTAAGACTGATGAGGAGAGGGTTCACATGAGAACTATACCCTACGCTTTGGCGGTAGGATCTATAATGTATGCGATGCTATGTACCCGAGCAGATGTAGCTTACACGCTTAGCGTGGTGAGCCGGTATCAGTCTAACCCAAGTGAGAACCACTAGACGGCAGTTAAGAACATTCTGAAGTACCTGAGGAGAACTAAAGAACTGTTCCTGGTATTCAGTAATGAGGACCTTCAGGTGGAGTCTTTTACCGATTCGAGCTTCCAGAATGACAAGGATGACAACAAGTCTGTCTCGGGTTTTGTGTTTACCCTCAATGGAGGAACGGTCTGTTGGAAGAGTTCCAAGAAGGATACCATCGCAGACTCGACGATGGAGGCTGAATACATTGCTGCCAACGATGCCACAAAAGAAGCCATCTGGATTAAGAAGTTCATTACTGAACTTCAGGTGGTTCCATCCATTGTTAACCCAATACTTGTGTATTGCGACAACAATGGAGCTATGGCTTTAGCCAGGGAACCACGGTTCCATCAGAAATCCATGCACATCTTAAGACGGTATCACCTGATCAGGGAGATCATTGATCACCACGAGATCGAGATGCGGAGAGTGGACACAAAAGACAACACTACGGATCCATTCACCAAGGCCTTTCCTCAAGCACAGTTCGAAAGAATTTTTGAGATGTTGGGTATGCGGTATGCTAACAGCTGGCCCTAGAGCAGAAGTTGGGTATTTGGTACGCCAATATATATGGCCTTAGTGCAAGTGGGAGATGTTGGATATGTATGCCCTAGAGGCCATTTTTGTATATGTATACATGTGGATGCTTGGACATATATATGTACTGGACTGTCTTGCTCGATATGATAGTATGCTATCTGGTTTGTCTTTATCTTAACATGTGCGTATGTTTTACTTGCTATTATATATCATTATACATGTTGATAAAGCCCGTATGATCATTGCTAGACTACCTGTGTTATGATGACGATCATACTTGTGGAAGCTGGGTGGTTTGCACACACATCCTTAAATTGTCCCTAGTCGTGGGAGTATCGAGATGGGGCATCGATATTCCAGAGTAGACTAGTGTATACGTTTCTAGAACCCGACGAGGGGCGATGGTATGGTCCCGCAACTATTGATCTTTCGCACCTAAGATCATATACAGGTGCTCACTGGGGGTGAGTACACCGGACGGACTCGTCGAGAACTTCCAGATAGTATTATACCTATCGTCAGGTGGAAGTTCTCAGGAGACATCAGTACAGGTTAGTCTTTAGACCTGAGATCGTCATTTGTCTCGTGTGAGTTCCCACTGTGCTTTGATCACTACTCTACCACGGCTCTACTGAGTCGTGCAAACAGGTTTTGGTTGGGTGCAGTCCTGATTCACATGGAGGCAGTGAGCGATTGTCAGGGATTCGACTCTCCCGGTATTGGGATTTGATATCGCATTGTGTTCGATTGGTCAAGACCATAAGACATTGGCCAAGGCAGTTGGGATTTACCGATAGGCTGATCAGTAGTTTCCCGGATTGGTCCTGAGCCGCATCAGTACGAATTACCGGGTTATTAGGGTCCGAAGTTGTCACGCCCCGCTTCCCAGAGTACGCAAGATTGGGCACTGACATAGCCAACCATGCTACCTGTGGGTAGGAAGTATCCATCCACAGTCACATTATGGCTGTAGAGATATCAAGAACAAGATAAAAAAAACTATCTAACACATGACCAAATCCAGAATAACAAGAGTCAATGATAAATAAGTGCGGAAGCAAATGATCCAATACAATAATAGAAAAGTACGTCCCATAATGCGGGCTCACATCTGGAAATAAAATGCAAGAAATAAACTAATCACTACAGAACTCACAAATCAGCCTGCTGGCTGAAGTACTCCTGCTCGGTCAGCGACAGTGGTAAAGAATCTGAGCCATGCAAAACCCAGACGTCAGCGCGTTATGTCAACCAATAATATGATATGAACATGGTAATAAGCAATGCAGAAATAAACATGAATAAAGCAATAGTATGAAACAAGCAGTGCAGGGTAGTGTGCAGTGGGTAACTACACTGTTCTATCGGGTTTCCTATTCTAAAGTCTTTGAAATCAATTCGAGTAATCCTCCATGTAACTCAAAGGATATGTCCCGTTACCCCCCGGGACCACGGATCAGGAAGATGGGAACCAATAATGGTTCTGTCCCGTTGCCCCCCGGGACCACGGATCAGGAAATGTAAGAGTCACGAATGGCTCTGTCTCGTTACCCCCCGGGACCACGGATCAAGTAATACCCTTTTAAGTTACACTTTAGATTACCCTTTTGATTTCCCCATACCCCCAGGTTATATGTGTCAAGTCAGGTATTCGGTAGTCAAGGACTAATGCCAACACAGGATCAAGTAACAGGTCAGGTTTGTCTGGATAGACAACAGGAATGGTCCATGAGGACTCCATGTCAGGTTTGTTGGCATTAGGCATGAGATCAGGTAACAGGTCAGGTCATGGTACATAGGGTCAAGTCGATAGTAAAGGGTACCATGTCCGGTGCATCGGTATATAAATATGTCATGTGTAGCAAGGTCAGGTCAAGATGTAACACAATCGAGAGTGTGCTCACAACAGGTATATAATCGAACTAGGATTAACAGCAGGAAGTAAGCAATAAAGTAAACAACAATAAGCAGTTCATTCAATCACAATCGTGCATTAATATAGTGCAGTCGTGTTATCAAATTAACAGGTTTGAGCACCCTTGCGGTGCAATAAATCACAAGGTGGTGCAATATCAATATCAGAATGTAATAGAGCTACATGTGTATGGCTATCGTCCTTTAGACGGTAAAATGTGATTAACGGGTAACTTCGTTATTAAGGTTAAAGTAGCAAAATGTGATTTTAGGTTAACAGTATCATGATATAAGTCATATTGCGTCCAAATGATAAAATAGCTATACCTAGTTAAGTTTGCAAGTTTAAAGAGTCAAAACACATTTAATTGTACAGTATAGCATGTAGCAAGTGATACTTGCCTCGACGGTTCGCGAACTGGGAAAAACAGACGTAACGTCGGCGGGAAAAACACGCGACGGACTCACGGTTCACGGATCGAATCCAAACAACGAACAGTGGGACCACGCGGACCGGAGTACCTCGCTGGAACGTCGGGTCAAGTCGTCGGCATCGCCGGATTCCGGCGAGAAAGAGAACGGTGAATAGGGTTTCAACGGTAAAGATCTAGAAAGAGAAGGGAATGAGTAGAGAAAGGAGAGGATGGGGGATTACTCACTGGTCCAGAGGGCACTAGCGACGATGGCGAGATCGACGGCGGTGAGAACGGCATCTCCGGCGATCTGCAGAAAAGATCCAGTGGTTGTTTCAGTTTTTGGAAAAGAGAAGAGAGGAAGGGTGAGATGGAGACACTTACGAAGTGTTCTGGGGTGGTCGTGGATCGTCGGCGACGTCCAGGGACAGCGCAGGTGGTCGCCGGCGGTGCCTCAGGCGATGCAGGGAGGACTGCAGGTGGTCGCGGCGGTGCAGGATGCGTGGTGGTGGAAGAAGGAAGGTGTGGGCGAGGCGAGGCAGAGGAGTCGACGGCGCTGGTGATGTTAGCGCCGACGTCGGGGCTGCGGCGGCAAGGAAGGAGGTGGCTAAGGTTGAGAGCGAGGCCCGTAGTGGGTTGCAGGTGCACGGGGAAGAATGGCGAGGGTCGTGGTCGAGACGAAGAGGCGCGGGCGAGGGTGGCGGTGGTGCCGGCGACGAGGTTGCGGCGGCGACGGGGAACAAGGCGGCTAGGGTTCTCGCGAGGGCTCGTGGGTTCTGGGAAAAATTTTCTCGGGGAGGAGGACGTATAAATATATATAGGGGGAGAGAGAGAGTTAGAGAATTTAGAGAGAGATACGAGGGATGTAGAGATAGATAGAGATAGAGAAAGAGATAGAGAGAGGGAGGCGGGGCCCACGGGGGTTTAAACCCCTCGTGATTGGCCAGGGCGTTTGTTAAGGAAGAAAATTTAAAAGAAATTTTAAAGATTCAATTGATTTTATATGTAACGGAGTAAGGTTAAGAATATATATTATAGTTTTAGAATATTTTATTAAATCGAGATTTTGGCGCTAAATGAAACATTTCCAAATCGCGTCCGGGTTGCGCCCAAAAATTTGAAATTTAAATAATAGGATTTTAACCGGGTTCCAAAATTTAAAATGAAATGTTTTATGATTAAAAAGAATGCCCCCAAGTCGGACACCTGTACGCACGCGTAGTCGTCCCAACTCGCCCGTTTCACCGAACGGAATGAGAACTCGACGCACGGATGCTACCACGCGGCTAGGGGTGACAAGTAGGCCAATATAGATATTTTTAATTTCATTTTAGGTGCTAAAATTTGTTATATGCAAAAATGACTTAGCCGGTTAAAATTTTACAGTGAGACCCAAACAGGCAAAATAAATGAAAAGAGCAATGTCGAACACTCAACCAGTAACAGAAATAGTATTATTGGGCTCGGATGTTACATCATACCCAACTACAAAAAGAATTTCGTCCTCGAAATTCCAAGAATACAAGATAGATAACTACAGGAAAAGGTGAGGAAACTTCTGCCGGATCTCGTCTTCTCGCTCCCAAGTGGATTCTCCATGCGATCGATTACCCCAAGAAACTAGCACAAGGGGGATAACCTTGTTCTTAAGAACCTTTTCCCTTCGATCCGTGATTTCAACCGGTCGCTCCTCAAAACTTAGGTCCTCCCGTACAGTTAACTTCGAATGATCCAAGACGTGGGTTTCATCTCGAACATACCTTCGTAGTTGAGATACATGAAACACATCATGCACACCTGCCAAGGACTGTGGTAACGCCAAACGGTACGCTACCTCTCCAACACGCTCCAATATATCGAAGGGTCCAACGAATCGAGGACTAAGCTTTCCCCGACTCCCAAAACGAATCACTCCTCTAGTCGGTGATATCTTCAAGAATACCAAATCACCCACGGCGAACTCTAGAGGTCTTCTTGACGTGTCAGCCCAACTTTTCTGTCTGTCTTGAGCTGCCTTCATATGCTTTCTGATGGCGTTAACCTTCTCAACGGTCTGTACTACCAAATCTGGTCCTAATAATCTTCGTTCACCAACGTCATCCCAACAAACAGGTGAACGGTACTTATGCCCATATAAAGCTTCAAACGGAGCCATCTGAATAGTCGCTTGGAAACTATTGTTGTAAGAAAACTCCACCAAGTGTAGGTGATCCTCCCAAGAACCCTTGAAGTCCAACATGCACGCTCTCAACATATCTTCAAGAGTTTGGATCGTTCTCTCCGACTGACCATCAGTTTGAGGATGATAAGCTGTACTAAACTTCAATCGAGTCCCCAAACTTTCCTGTAAACTCCTCCAGAAGTGTGACAAGAACCGAGTGTCCCGATCGGACACGATGCTCACCGGTACGCCATGCAATCTTACAATCTCCTGCATGTACCGTTCTGCCAAAGTCTCCGTTGATTGACCAACCCGAAAAGGAATAAAGTGAGCTGCCTTGGTCAACCGATCGACAATCACCTATGCTGCATTGTTGCCCTTTGGACTCCGCGGTAAAGCCGTCACGAAATCCATGGTTATATGTTCCCACTTCCACTGAGGAATCGGAAGTGGTTGCAACAAACCAGCAACCCTTTGGTGTTCAGCCTTGACTTGCTGACATACCAAGCACTTAGCCACGAAGCGAGCGATCTCCCGTTTCATACCTTCCCACCAGAAATGCTGTCGAATATCTCGGTACATCTTTGTACCTCCTGAATGTACAGAGTAAGCTGAACTGTGTGCCTCCTTCATAAGCTCTTCACGCACATCCCCCTTTGGCACACACACACGGCTACCATACCTCAACGAACCATCCTCGTGGACCAGTAAATCTGTTTGAAGTCCGGCTTCAACCTGCTCTCGAAACTTTTGCAGTTTAGGATCCTGCGATTGTGCCGCTTTAATCTTCTCAACTAAGGACGACTGTACTTGCAACTGCATCAACTGTCCCGTAGAAAGTGGTAGCACAACCTCCAAGTCAAATCTTCGAAAATCCGCAATGATCTCCCTCTGTGTAGTCAATACCTGAATCGCTGGTAACCGACTAAGCGCATCCGTCACGACGTTAACTTTTCCCGGATGGTACTTAAGATCAAGGTCGTAGTCGGCCATCAGCTCCAACCATCTGCGTTGCCTCATGTTCAACTCCTTCTGAGTGAACACATACTTCAAACTCTTGTGATCTGTAAAAACTTCGACTCTCTCGCCCAAAAGGTAGTATCTCCAAATCTTCAAGGCGAAGATCACAGCCGCAAGCTCCAAGTCATGAGTTGGGTAATTCTTCTCATGGGTCTTCAGTTGTCTTGATGCGTAAGCTACGACCTTCCCATTCTGCATCAAAACACATCCCAATCCTTTTCCAGATGCGTCGCTGTGAATCACCAGTCCTCCGGAATTGTCTGGTACGGTCAGGATAGGGACGGTTATCAACTTCTGCTTCAACGTCTCGAAGGCCAATACACATCTATCCGTCCAAATAAAAGGTACTTCCTTGCGCGTAAGCTTGGTCAACGGTTCTGCTAAACGAGCGAAGTTCTCCACAAATCTCCTGTAGTATCCGGCCAAACCAAGGAAACTTCTTATCTCAGCCACATTTCTTGGAATAGGCCAATCTCGAACTGCTGCAATCCTTTCGGGATCGACGGCGATTCCATCGCCCGACACAACATGCCCCAGAAACTTCACTCCTTCCAGCCAAAATTCGCACTTACTCATCTTCGCATACAATTTCTCCTGCCTCAGTGTCTGTAGTGCGATCTTCAAATGCTCAGCATGCTCTTCCGAACTCTTCGAGTAAACCAGAATGTCGTCAATGAATACCACAATAAACTGGTCCAAGAATGGTGAAAAGATTCTGTTCATCAAATCCATGAATATTGCCGGCGCATTCGTTACTCCGAAGGGCATCACTAGATATTCGAAATGCCCATACCGAGTTCGAAATGCCGTCTTGCAAATGTCTTCTGCTTTCACTCGGACCTGATGATATCCGGATCGCAAATTCAGTTTCGAGAATACCCTCGCGCCACTAAGCTGCTCAAAAAGTTCTCCAATGCAAGGGATCGGGTACTTGTTCTTAATAGTCACCCGGTTTAATTCTCTATAGTCAATGCACATCCTTCTCGTGCCATCCTTCTTCTTTACCAGAAGAACTGGAGCTCCCCAAGGCGAGTTGCTGCTTCGAATCCAACCCTTCTCAAGTAATTCACCAACTTGCTTCTTAACTTCTTCCAATTCCACTGGTGCCATTGGATATTACGCTTTAGATACTGGCGCTGCACCAGGAATAAGGTCAATCGCGAACTCCACGTCTCGCTTCGGCGGTAAGCCCGATATATCTTCAAATACGTCCATAAAGTCGCGAACAACTGCCGGCTCTTCATTATTATCAACTTCCATAGCTGCAAGAACACTGTTTGTCAGCCTAGCCCTGAACTCGACTGGCCCGACAGAACTGCTTCCCCCAGTGAAGGTAAACTCAAGGTGTCCGGGAATATGGAAAATTACCTTTCTTGCCCTACAGTCAATGTGGGCGTGGAAAGTGCCAAGAAAATCCATTCCCAATACAACTTCATAGCTGCCCGTATCTATTACCAAGAAATCTGCAAAGAGTTCCCGTCCGCATACAACAACCGTACAATCTCTACATTCCCTACTAGCTATGATTTTCCCATTCCCAGTGTGTATGTCCCAAAAACTAGACAGGGTCGTGCAGGTAATCGAGTGCGTAGTTATAAATTTGGATGACATAAAACAGTGGGATGCTCCGGAATCAAATAATGCCAATGCGGGAAAACCATGAACGAGTAAAGTACCTGAAACCACTTCTCCTGATGCCTTAGCTTCCTCAGCTGTCAAGGTGAAAGCTCGAGCCTGATTAGGTCCCTGAGTCAGCTGTTTCTGCCCTTGGAACGGTCTCTGCGGAGGCTTCTGTATATCATCTCTCGTGCGAAGCTTCGACGGACAAGCACCAACTGCGTGATCGGCCGCTCCACAAACCAAACAAAGTCCCAACTTCCTTCGGCAATCCTTCTGCACATGCCCGGGCAAACGGCAGTAGTCACAAATTATGCCTTTTCTTCGATCAACGACCACATGCTTCTTCATTGGTGCTACCCCACGTCGATCCACTGGAATACCTCTGCGCCCATGATCTCAGTTAGGTACAAATGCGGGCTTCCTGGCCGCAACTGCTGTCTGCTGCAGGTTCCCTTTCATTCACGATAAACTCTGCTGCTCCCGGGATGCCGTAAGAACCTGTGAGAAAGTGGTCAAACCCAGGGAGACAATCTGCCTCTGGATGTCCACATCCAAACTGCGCAAGAACTTTCGCGCCCTGTCTGCCTCGTTGGCGACTAAAGGTCCAGCGAAACGGCTGAGTCTCGTCCACTCCGCTGCATGTACGTCCACGGGTGCTCCATTTTGCCTCAGCCCAATAAATTTCTCTTCCATTTCCTCCCGTGCAGTCCGCGGGAAGAATTTCTCCAGGAAACTCTTAGAGAAATCCGCCCAATTGATTGGCTTGGGCAAGCGGATCTCCTCCACAAGCTACCACTCTCGGGCGTAATCCACTAGCTGAATGCGCACCACATCAACTCTTTTGTCCTCTGGGATCTGTGCCGCAATAAGCAAATTCTCCGTGTCAACTAGCCACTGCTCGGCTGGCAGCGGCTCCTCCAGACCAGTGAAAGCAGTAGGACCCAAACATCTGAAATCTGCCACGGTCCCTACCCGGTCAACTGGTTTCGCTCCAGCGTTGTTTACAGACTGCCGAATGGCCTGCAAACCCTCCTGAAATGAATCTGCTTGCTGCTGGATCAGCTCAGTATGCCTCTTCTGATTTTCCAATATTCCACGTATCACTCCCAACATGGCGGCTTCATCCACGCGCCTCTGATACGTCTTGAAATTCTTATCTGCCATATTCCTGAAATCAAAACACCCAACATTAGCATGATGATAGATTCAATATATAAATCAAGGCTAGAACTCCAAGATACTTAAATAGAGTACCGCATTGTAACTATGCCGCGGTATCATAGCCACAATTACTTAACTCCACTCAAGTCGCCTAAGTCCTAGAGATAACAAGAAATCAGGTTTTCGAGTTCGACATGCAAAGTAAGTTTGCACGTCGATATAATCAGGAAGAATGTGATTCAAGAATGGTAAAACGGTCAAAGTGGTAGGACATGTTTCCTAAGCACGGGTATTCTGATTCGTGTATCGGGTACAATACCCAACTACAAAGGAATCAACCCAATTAACCTATGGCTCTGATACCAAAAGAACCATGTCACGCCCCGCTTCCCAGAGTACGCAAGATTGGGCACGTGACATAGCCAACCATGCTACCTGTGGGTAGGAAGTATCCATCCACAGTCACATTATGGCTGTAGAGATATCAAGAACAAGATAAAAAAAACTATCTAACACATGTACAAATCCAGAATAACAAGAGTCAATGATAAATAAGTGCGGAAGCAAATGATCCAATACAATAATAGAAAAGTACGTCCCATAATGCGGGCTCACATCTGGAAATAAAATGCAAGAAATACACTAATCACTACAGAACTCACAAATCAGCCTGCTGGCTGAAGTACTCCTGCTCGGTCAACGACAGTGGTAAAGAATCTGGGCCATGCAAAACCCAGACGTCAGCGCGTCATGTCAACCAATAATATGATATGAACATGGTAATAAGCAATGCAGAAATAAACATGAATAAAGCAATAGTATGAAACAAGCAGTGCAGGGTAGTGTGCAGTGGGTAACTACACTGTTCTATCGGGTTTCCTATTCTAAAGTCTTTGAAATCAATTCGAGTAATCCTCCATGTAACTCAAAGGATATGTCCCGTTACCCCCTGGGACCACGGATCAGGAAGATGGGAACCAATAATGGTTCTGTCCCGTTGCCCCCCGGGACCACGGATCAGGAAATGTAAGAGTCACGAATGGCTCTGTCCCGTTACCCCCCGGGACCACGGATCAAGTAATACCCTTTTAAGTTACACTTTAGATTACCCTTTTGATTTCCCCATACCCCCAGGTTATATGTGTCAAGTCAGGTATTCGGTAGTCAAGGACTAATGCCAACACAGGATCAAGTAACAGGTCAGGTTTGTCTGGATAGACAACAGGAATGGTCCATGAGGACTCCATGTCAGGTTTGTTGGCATTAGGCATGAGATCAGGTAACAGGTCAGATCATGGTACATCAGGTCAAGTCGATAGTAAAGGGTACCATGTCCGGTGCATCGGTATATAAATATGTCATGTGTAGCAAGGTCAGGTCAAAATGTAACACAATCGAGGGTGTGCTCACAACAGGTATATAATCGAACTAGGATTAACAGCAGGAAGTAAGCAATAAAGTAAACAACAATAAGCAGTTCATTCAATCACAATGGTGCATTAATATAGTGCAGTCGTGTTATCGTATTAACAGGTTTGAGCACCCTTGCGGTGCAATAAATCACAAGGTGGTGCAATATCAATATCAGAATGTAATAGAGCTACATGTGTATGGCTATCGTCCTTTAGACGGTAAAATGTGATTAACGGGTAACTTCGTTATTAAGGTTAAAGTAGCAAAATGTGATTTTAGGTTAACAGTATCATGATATAAGTCATATTGCGTCCAAATGATAAAATAGCTATACCTAGTTAAGTTTGCAAGTTTAAAGAGTCAAAACACATTTAATTGTATAGTATAGCATGTAGCAAGTGATACTTGCCTCGACGGTTCGCGAACCGGGAAAAACAGACGTAACGTCGGCGGGAAAAACACGCGACGGACGCACGGTTCACGGATCGAATCCAAACAACGAACAGTGGGACCACGCGAACCGGAGTACCTCGCTGGAACGTCGGGTCAAGTCGTCGGCATCGCCGGATTCCGGTGAGAAAGAGAACGGTGAATAGGGTTTCAACGGTAAAGATCTAGAAAGAGAAGGGAATGAGTAGAGAAAGGAGAGGATGGGGGATTACTCACTGGTCTAGAGGGCACTAGCGACGATGGCGAGATCGACGGCGGCGAGAACGGCGTCTCCGGCGATCTGCAGAAAAGATCCAGTGGTTGTTTCAGTTTTTGGAAAAGAGAAGAGAGGAAGGGTGAGATGGAGACACTTACGAAGTGTTCTGGGGTGGTCGTGGATCGTCGGCGACGTCCAGGGACAGCGCAGGTGGTCGCCGGTGGTGCCTCAGGCAATGCAGGGAGGACTGCAGGTGGTCGCGGCGGTGCAGGGTGCGTGGTGGTGGAAGAAGGAAGGTGTGGGCGAGGCGAGGCAGAGGAGTCGACGGCGCTGGTGATGCTGGCGCCGGCGTCGGGGCTGCGGCGGCAAGGAAGGAGGTGGCTAGGGTTGAGAGCGAGGCCCGTGGTGGGTTGCAGGTGCACGGGGAAGAATGGCGAGTGTCGTGGTCGAAACGAGGAGGCGCGGGCGAGGGTGGCGGTGGTGCCGGCGACGAGGTTGCGGCGGTGACGGGGAACAAGGCGGCTAGGGTTCTCGCGAGGGCTCGTGGGTTCTGGGAAAAATTTTCTCGGGGAGGAGGACGTATAAATATATATAGGGGAGAGAGAGAGAGTTAGAGAATTTAGAGAGAGATACGAGGGATGTAGAGAGAGATAGAGATAGAGATAGAGAAAGAGATAGAGAGAGGGAGGCGGGCCCCACGGGGGTTTAAACCCCTCGTGATTGGCCAGGGCGTTTGTTAAGGAAGAAAATTTAAAAGAAATTTTAAAGATTCAATTGATTTTATATGTAACGGAGTAAGGTTAAGAATATATATTATAGTTTTAGAATATTTTATTAAATTGGGATTTTGGCGTTAAATGAAACATTTCCAAATCGCGCCCGGATTGCGTCCAAAAATTTGAAATTTAAATAATAGGATTTTAAGCGGGTTCCAAAATTTAAAATGAAATGTTTTATGATTAAAAAGCATGCCCCCAAGTCGGACACCTGTACGCGCGCGTAGTCGTCCCAACTCGCCCGTTTCACCGAACGGAATGAGAACTCGACGCACGGACGCTGCCACGCGGCTAGGGATGACGAGTAGGCCAATATAGATATTTTTAATTTCATTTTAGGTGCTAAAATTTGTTATATGCAAAAATGACTTAGCCGGTTAAAATTTTACAGTGAGACCCAAACAGGCAAAATAAATGAAAAGTGCAATGTCGAACACTCAACCAGTAACAGAAATAGTATTATTGGGCTCGGGTGTTACAGACGTTTACCACCCCTAGACCCGGTATGCGATACTCTCAAACGAAGAGACCGGACTATACGGAGATTGTCACGGATAGGCTCTGTGGAGATCCAGATGAGTTTGCTCGTCGGCCTACTTTTCGACAGGTACCCGGATAGCCGTTACATACAGCTAGTGCCGCCGACGTGCTTGTGGTTCTGGATTTATCCAGTAACTCACTGCCGGCGTGCTGTCGAGTCTTTAGATTGCCACATAGAAAGTTTCCTTGGTTCAGGCGAAATGATGTAGTAGCCGTATTGGATACGTGCAGGGTTCCGATCGATTGATGTACTTTATACCCGGACTTTCGATCGGACAGTTGGTAATACTAGCCGGCTCGGGTTTGAGCCGGATTATTAAATCAGGTATTGATTTAATAATTTACATATATGTATTTTGATATGTATATTCTAGTATTACGTTCTTCGTGTTATTCTATCTCTTTGGGCATTCACGTTTTTATCCGAATGCAGATATGTATATACTGTAGACTGTATCCGCATTTTGTTATGGATATCATTCTAGAAGGTGTCCACCTCATTATACTTTTTCCATTTATTCTTTAAATGGAAATGAGGTGTAAAATGTGAGGTGAGGGGAGTATGGTGAGAACCATGCCTCAATAGTTAAAAAATGAATTCTTTATTCATTTGTGACAACTATTGAAACATGGTTGGACTTCTTTATTCATGGATATTGTTATACAAAACAAAAGTGAGATAATTTCTCTCTCATGGTTGCTCATTTCTTTTGGCTTACCATTTTTGATTCACTCTCCTCTCCTCCTCTTCAGTTCCTCCACCTTCATCATTTTCCTCCTCTCTACACTCTCATGTGTTAAGAAACAAGAGAGGAGGCAAGATAGAGATAGTAAAACACTTAGAACCTCACACTACATTCTAGAGATCTTGGATTAGCATCCCAAGTTCTCTAGTTGCTCCTTTTGATACTTAGCAAGGAGTTAGATCTATGGATCACATTCCTCGGGTAGATCATCTACGACAAAGGAAGACCGGAGAACAAGCTCGATCCCGGAGAACCGATGGAGCGGGAAATGAAGATCAAGCATGTTCAAGGTGGCCACTAGGAGCACATGATGAAGAAAGAAGACCGAATGACACGGATCGTTTGGCGAGGCTTTCTATCAAGTAGATAGCACTCCTAGTTTAGCTAGATAGGTTTATGAAAAGATATTTTTTTATTGGGTTATTCTAGCGCCGTTTTGAAACCGTAGAAAAAAATTTGTTCCGCAAATCGCCACGTTTGATGGATTGGGCGTTAGGGTAACCCAACACCCATATTTGGGCAGACGTCTGCCTACGCTCTATTAAATCTTTATCTCCCAAAGGCAGACATCTGAACCACACCTGGCCAGACGTCTGTTAAGGTTCTGGATTAGGCTTCGTGGCTTCTGCAGACGTCTGCCCTGATTAACTGCAAACGTCTGCCTTCGCTCTAGCGTTTCTCGTGTAGTTTCTAGATGTTTGAACTTGAGTTTCCCAGACATCTGCCATTGTTTGCTTTGGACGTCTGAACTGAAGAATTGTCCACTGTTTCTAACATTCTTTCACTAGAAACTTTTTCAGCCTTGATTCTCGACACTAGTGGACTTCACACGACTCCGCTCTACGATCTCCTCATCATATTTTCATGGAGAGGTTCACCAACCTGCAACATAGATTCAACTTATCTCTGTATATGACCTTAGTGAACATATCCGCCGGATTCTTTTCTCCAGCGGTCTTCTGCAATGTCAACTCCTCCTCTTCAAACGTCATGCGAATGAAATGGTATCGCACTTTGATATGCTTCGTCCGAAAGTGATATGTCGTATTCTTCGCTAAATGTATCGCACTTTGGTTGTTGATCCATAAGATGTTGAAGTCTTGCTTTTTACCTAATTCTTCAAGCAACCCTTGCACCATATCATCTCCTTGCTAGCTTCCGTGATCACCATGTACTCCACTTCCGTAGTTGACAATGCCGTCACCTTTTGTAATTGAGAGACCCAACACACCGATGTTCCCCCAACTATGAATATGTATCAAGTTGTGCTCTTCCCACCATCTCGATCTCCAGAATAATCCGCATCAACGTACCCTTACACCTTTAGAGAGTCACCCCCAAAACATAAACAGTGACTGGATGTAACCCTAAGATATCTTAAAATCCACTTCACCACATTCCAATACTCATTCCCTAGATTTTGCATATACCAGGTAATAACTCCCACCACATGTGCAATATTAGGTCTTGTACTCACCATCACATACATCAAACTCCCCACTGCAGAAGCATATGGTACTCTCGCCATCTTGTCTTTCTGCTCTTGAGTTGTCAGGTACAACTCCTTCATGAGTTTAAAATGCCTCTCTAAGGGCGTACTCACCGGATTTGACTTATCCATATTGAACCGCTTCAAAATCTTCTCAATGTAGTCCCTTTGCGATAATCACAGCTTTCGCTGCTTCCTATCTCGAACGATATTCATGCCCAAGATTTGCTTCACCGCTTCCAAATCCTTCATAGCAAATTTTTCAGCCATCAACTTCTTCAAACTTTGAATCTTCTCGAAACTCGGACCCACTGTTGGGGTCAAAATTTGCACCCCGGTTGACCAAGTCAAAGTCAAGGTCAACCCCAAGCCAGGTGGGCCCAGCCCAGGTCAAGCGGGCACATGCCCAAGTCGAGCCCGCAACCAGCCTCCCCATGCCAACATAAAATCATGTAATAAATAATTTTAATGTAATTTTTTTATGCATGAATTCGCATAAAGCCAAATTTTTGTAAAGCCTATGGCTTATGTGCAAAAAGAAATGGCACATGAGCCATGGGATAGGAAAAATGCCATTTTGTAAAGCCCAAGGGGCTATATGTAAATATGTAAGCCTATATAAGGCAACATGATAAATAAAAAATACACTTTTCATTTCTCTAAAAACTCTATTGTTTGTGCCTCCTTCTTCTCCTTCCTCAAGGTTCCAAACTTTCTCTTTTCCTTTGAATTAAATCAAGAGTTTTACTCTTCCTTTTCAAAAACTGAATTGTTTTTCACCACAAAACCCACAAAGAGGAGCTAAGATCTTCCATTAGATCTCAAAAAGGGGGAGACTTGTAAGTCTCACCCCCTTTTCTCTAAGATCCAGCCGATCAAGAGGAAGAAGAAAGAGACCCATCTCCAAAAATCCAAATTTGGACAAAATCCCAGTTCCAATAATCAAGAGAGAAGAACCTCTGAAGAATTTTAGGGAGTTCAACTCTAAGACCCAAATCCTCAAAGGAGTTTAACTCCTAATCCAGATCCTTAGGAGTTTGACTTCAAATCTAAACCTTTTGGAGTTTAACTCCACTCAAGATCCTCGTTTTGGAGTTTAACTCCTGTTTCTGGGATAAAATCCCCTCCTTTCGTTAGCGCCCGAGCACCCACGTGCCAGGTACTTGAGGCACGAGCGCCTAAAGCGCTAGCGCCCGAAGGCCTATGTGCCGGGCACGTGAGGCGCTAGCGCCCGAGCGCCCAAAGCGTGTTAGTTATATGTATGCCCTAGAGGCCATTACTATACATTGGATGTATATTGTAGTGGATGCTGGGACATATATAGGGAGGACTTTCTTGCTCGACATGATAGTATGCTATCTGGCTGCTCTTTATCTTAACATGTACACTGATTGTCTCTCTGTTACATGTTGGTAAAGCCCTTAGGATGTGTACTTGACCACCTGGACTATGATGCAGATCATACTAGTGGGGATATGGTAGTCCATAAGTACATCCTTCAAGGTCCCTAGTCGTGGGTATATCGAGACGGGGCATCGATATACCAGAGTAGACTAGCGTATACCTTCTCGACCCATACAGATGGGCGATGGATGATCCCATATCCATTGGTGTATGACATCAGAGATGATATACGGGTGCTCAGTGGAGACTGGGTACACTGGACGGACTCGCCGAGAACTCCCAGATGGTATTATACCTTACATCAGATGGCAGTTCTCTGGTGACACTGGTACAGGTTAGTCTGTTGACCCGAGATCGTCATAGAGTCTTGTGTGATTCCTATTGTGCTTTGATTTCCTCCTTACCACGTCCAAGAGGGCGTGCAAAACGGTGGTTTTTGGGTACAGTCCCGAATCACATGGAGGCAATGAGCGATAGGAGGGGATTCGTCTCTCCCGGTATAGGGAGTTGATGTTGTGCTGTGTTCGATTGGCTATAACCGGAAATCCCTGGCCAGGATTGCTAAGATTTACTGGTAAGTGTTACCAGTAGTTTCTCGAACTGTTATAGACCTCATATCGACACGACTTATCGAGCTATTGGGGTCTGACGTTTGCCGCCCCTAGGCAAGATATGCGACATATCAGACGATCAGACCGGACTGTACGGTAAGTGTTACTGGTTGGATTCACAGGAGTGTGAGCAGGCTTGCTCGTCGATCTTCTGATCGCTCAATACCCGGGTGGCCGTTACGTTTAGCAGACCGCTTGCGGCTTGTGGGTGTTTGATATGATCATCACCTGCTGCCGGCGTATTGACGAGTCTTTAGAGTCCTACACAGAGGTTTCCTGGCTCAAGCGAAACGAAATAGGAGCGCATATGAGATATGTGCGGGACCGAGAATAATACCAGTATGTGATACTGTATTCGATTCTCGCGATTTGTGACATTGATCGGTTATATGCGATATAGCCGGGTTATCGGATCAAGTGTTGATTCGATAAGTTGTTACTATTGATATTAGCCGGTTATATGCAGTATGACCGGATCATTAAATCAAGTATTGATTTAATGATTTAATGTATAATTATATATTTGATATATTACTTTACATTAACTAGTATTGGTTCACTTAAGATGGATTTTCTCACTTGATGTGCACATTGTATATGTGATATATTTTTTGTGCACTTGTTTGTATCATGTTTGATGATACATTCTAACTTGGTTAAGTGTATGATTAAACCATGGTTATGTAATGGTTAGGGTTTTGATTTTATTAACTATTTATTTATCTATTCATTTTTGGTTAAAAGATAAAAGAAAACAAAATGGTTGCTTTCAAACATGAAGCTTGTTGAAGCTTCATGAAGTTTTGACCAAGTGACCATTTTGTCTTCATGCTTAACCCTAACCATTCAACCTAACCCTAGTTTATTCTCTACACTAAACTATGGTTGCTATATGATAAGAATCAACTTATTTTCTTTTTTCAATAAAACTTATCATAATTCTTTTCTTCTTCTTCTTCTTCTTCAACAAAGAAGAAAACCTTGCTTCCATCAATGGCAACTTGAGAAAAAGAGTGAGAAATCCAATTCTAAAGTGAACCCATTTCCTATTTCTTCATCCTCTACCACTTGCCAAGTAGGATAGGGTGTTTTCTTCATAAGTTTCTTGACTTGGTGAAGTTGGAGCTTGATCTTGTGTTGCCTCGACGTAGATCATTTTCGGCATCGAAGTCGACGACCAAGCCCGATCATTTCTTCGATGAAACCACCGCGAGAGTTCGGGATCCGATGGGTACAGCGGAAGGACTTCATCATGGAGCTATGGAGGTGGAGGTCCGGATCTACAAAGGTTGTATTTTCGTTCACTTATTAGTTAAGTTGTTAACTAGTTGCCTGTTTCGCCTAATCTCTAGTCAACGATCGCATTAGGGTTTCTCGGCACCGGAAATTTTTGAATTTGGCATGGTTGTGTAGGGTTCCTAGGCACACTAATGAGGTCTCACAAGAGATCAAACATGGGTAATTCATATTTTACAAGTGCCGAGAAACCCTAATACGGATCGTTAACTAGATGTATAGGCGATACGATGCAAATAAACAACTTTATCTAAAAGGTAAACGGAAATACAACCTTTGTAGATCCGGTCCTCCACCTCCATAGCTCCGCAATGAAGTCTTCTCGCTGTCCAAATCGAATCCCGGGCTCTAGCGTCGTCTTCATCGGAAAAATGGGCGGGCTAGGTCGTCGACTACGATGCCGAAGATGATCTACGTCGAGGCATCACAAGATCAAGCTCCCACTTCACCAAGTCATGAAACTTGTAAAGAAAACACCCTATACTACTTGGCAAGAGGTAGAGGATGAAGAAATAGGAGGTGGGTTCACTTTAGAATTGGATTTCTCACTCATTTGCTCAAGTTGCCATTGTTGATAGCAAGCTTTTTCTTGAAGTGAAGAAGCAGAAGAAGAAGCAAGAATATGATAAGTGTTATCACAAAATAATAAAATGATTGAATACTTATCATATCCTAACTATGATTAAGTGTAGAGAATCTACTAGGGTTAGTGAATGGTTAGGTTTAGTAGATGAAGACAAAATGGTCAAACCTTCTTGAAACTTCAACAAGCATCATGATATTCAAGCAACCATTTTATTTTCTTCTCTCTTTATTTGTCCAAAAAAAATGGATAAACAAATAAATGAATAATTCAAAACCCTAACCATTATGATAACCATGGTATAAGTCTTTACACAAAATCAAGTAAGCATGTATCATCAATCATGATACAATCAAGTGCACAAAAGTATATCACATATACAACTTGTGTACTACAAGTGAGAAAATCCATTTAAAGTGAACCAATACTAGTTAATGCAAAGTAATATATCAAATACATAATTATGCATTAAATCATTAAATCAACACTTGATTTAACGATTCGGTCATATCGCATATAACCGACCAGTATCCTATGTATCAGCTTATCGAATCAATCCTTGATTCGATAACTAGGTTATATCGCATATAACCAATCGATACAATCATCACGAGAATGGAATACGGTATCACATACACGAATTATTCTCGGTCCCTCACATATCTCATATGCGCTCCTATTTCGTTTCGCTTGAGCCAGGAAACCTCTGTGTAGGACTCTAAAGACTCGTCAATACGCCGGCAGCAGATGATGATCATATCAAACACCCACAAGCCGCAAGCAGTATGCTAAACGTAACGGCCACCCGGGTATTGAGCGATCAGAAGATCGACGAGTAAGCCCACTCACACTCCTGTGAATCCAACCAGTAACACTTACCGTACAGTCTGGTCTCGTCGTCTGATATGTCGCATATCTTGCCTAGGGGTGGCAAATGTCAAACCCCAATAGCTCGATAAGTCGTGTCGATATGAGATCTATAACATTTCGAGAAACTACTGGTAACACTTACCAGTATATCTCAGCAACCCTGGCCACGGATTTCCGGTTATAGCCAATCGAACACAGTGCAACATTAACTCCCTATACCGGGAGAGACGAATCCCCTCCTATCGCTCATTGCCTCCATGTGATTCGGGACTGTACCCAAAAACCACCGTTTTGCACGCCCTCTTGGACGTGGTAAGGTGGAAATCAAAGCACAGTGGGAACCACACAAGACTCTATGACGATCTCGGGTCAACAGACTACTCTGTACCAGTGTCACCAGAGAACTGCCATCTGACGTAAGGTATAATACCATCTGGGAGTTCTCGGCGAGTCCGTCCAGTGTACCCAGTCTCTACTGAGCACCCGTATGTCATCTCTAATGTCAAACACCAATGGATATGGGATCATCCATCGCCCATCTGTATGGGTCGAGAAGGTATACGCTAGTCTACTCTGGTATATCGATGCCCCATCTCGATACACCCACGACTAGGGACCTTGAATGATGTACCTATGGACTACCATGTCCCCACTAGTATGATCCGCATCATAGTCCAGGTAGTCAAGTACACATCCTAAGGGCTTTACCAACATGTAACAGAGAGACAATCAGTGTACACATTAAGGTAAAGAGCAACCAGATAGCATACTATCATGTCGAGCAAGAAAGTCCTCCCTATATATGTCCCAGCATTCACTACAATATACATCCTATGTACAGTAATGGCCTCTAGGGCATACATATAACTAACAGGTTGATGCCTTGTGAGACCTCCTTAGTGTGCCTAGGAACCCTACAGTGGTATCAGAGCCTAGCTTGAGCCTTAGGCGATGCGTAGACGAAGTTGGAAACCCGATCGAACCCGAAACCCTAATCCAAATCCGCTCTCTGTACATTTTTTGAAATTGGGGATTTTTACGTATTAAAAATATGCAGAAAAATCAGCAGAAGTTTGTAGGAGTTACTGTGAAATTCGAGCGGCTAAATCGATCAAAGTGCCGCGGAACTGCGGCAATAGAAGGCTATTGCGGCGGTTCCGCGGCCGAAAGTTCTCCTCTTTCATCGAAATTTGCACAGTAATTCCTATAATGAAATGATGTGTTTTCTGGGTATTTTTATTCTGACTCAAGAGTTGAGTGCTCTGGGGTTGTATTGGGAGTTCGTAGATTCGATCGGATTATCAAACTTTGTCTATATGTTTTTCCGGGTAATTTTAGAATATGTTAAAAAGTTCGACCGGATATAAATACCCACTTTTTCCCCTGCCGGGAAATTTCCAATTGTTGGACTTTTCCGTAGTTTAATGACGTTCTTAGTAGTGCAAGTAACGCGATGGTCCCTCTAGAAGACAACAAACCTTAACTCGATTATGTGACCGTCTTGAACTGCCCTTTGAACCTTAGGGTTTGGGGCAGTACGACGTGCCACATGTGAGGCGTTGGCTTGACCCTTCTACGGCTGTACCGTTGGTACTGAGGCACGAAGTGAATGTTTTTAAACTTGTTTCATGTGTTGAGCTGTTTCGGGAAAACTTGGGTGTTTGAATGTTCGACCGGAAAGTTTAACATTTTCTATTTATCTGGAATGAGATACAATATTTGGAATCCACAAGTAGTTATGAGATAACTGAATGAATGTTATAAACATAGCACTTTAGTCTCACTTGATCGGTTGCCACGGAATTTTGATGCGATCAAAAGTCCGTCGCAATCGCGTAGCGTACGCGGATACTCGCCGGATAAACTTAATAGACAGCTACACCCCATAGCCCCGACCAAGTGACTGTAGGAGAACCCCGTCGCCGAAAGCATCCGTTTGGGTGCTCGCGGCAGCGGTGTTCTGCCTTAGTGCACTTCGTCGATGGTATCGGGGGTGCGGCCGTCTACTAAAGTTTGCGACGAGCATTCGAACAGTTTTTCGGGAATCTTGTTGAATTGCCCGACTTGATATTGAAAAGTGTTTTCGATAACGAGACTAAAATGCGGGGTTTATAATTGTTAGGCATGCGATGTCTAAGGAATTCATTTGATTAGGCATGCGATGTCTATGGAGGTTGCGGATTCCAACTGTTGTAGTTTTACACTTTCTTTTCTGTGACCGTAAGTGTAATATGTGATATCGCCGGTTTTGTTGCTATATGTCAACGACAATTGGGATGCGCATATTTACTTACGTTGATGACATGTGATGTTATGTGTTGCTGGATATGTTATATTGGATCATCGTGTTTGAATAGCCGGGTTTTTTTTTATGTGAGATGAGTGTTTTTCATTTTCATTCATGTAAAAACTTGTATGTAATATTCTTTTATTGGGGCACTTCCAGGTTGCGGAAGATGTCACCTTTTGTATATTATTTACTTTTCCGCACTAGGATAGACCCAAGGAGGAGGGCACAAGTAACCGGGTTCTGGAGTCCAGTGGGAGACCAACTCGAGGAGTCGAGTCCGGGTCTACTAACTCTAGAATTGGTAGGGTTGCTTGCCGCTCTCGTAGGGGTCTAGGGGTGTGGGTTTGGCTATTCATCGCGACCGTGGAATCCGTGTTTTATACTGGCTCGTATTGAAAACACGGACGTCCTAGTATATCCAATGTTTTATATGTTTCTTCTGCTGCGATATCTATGATGTGATCATTTGATATGTTCTGTGATAAATACTGTATATAGTATATATGATATATTATATAGACGTTACTTATGTTTTACACCCGCACTAGCCCTGCCCCGCTCTGCCGTTAGTTACCTAACCTAACGGTGCACGAAGGGACATCAAGGCGAATGCGGATGGCATAAGTGTACGTCGTATTTATCTGTGATGTTTAGGTGCTTAAATGATGGGACTTCATTAATGTGATTAATGAAAGAAAAGAAACCTAAAAGATGTTGTGGAATCGAATTTCAAAATAAAACAGGTAGCTACAGTTCTTGCTTTGCATCGCGGTGTTCATTATAGAACATCCTGCACCTTATTCGATGAGGAAAGGGCCGAGATCCCTTCACCGGGAGTGACCCCTTTAGCAATAACTGGCAGATGCTACACCCCTCGGTTTGTCTTTTGATTGCTTCTATAGTTTCTGCTTTGCATAGTGATATATATGATATATCCCGCATCTCATTCGACGAGGAAAGGACCGACGATCCCTTCACCGGGAGTGACTCCTTTAGCAAAACTAGAAAAGCCTCAAAAACACTCCATTTTAAAATCATTTGATTCTACAACGATATCAAGTTCATTACGCAATAGGTTTTCAGAAAAACCTGTCGTAGCCCTCCGTCATTTCAGATAAGTTGTATATAGTATTCGTGCTGCATTTGTTGGCTTTCGTCAAGGTGCAGTGTGCGGTAGCTATATGCTGCTTATCTGCTGCATATGATGCTATTGGATTAGGGTAGTCGTGCGGCTTTGTTGGCTTTCGTCAAGGGTCGTGCGGATGGGTTTAATTCAATCAAGAAATGACGGGTTGAACTTGACTGGCGGGCTATGGTTTGTTGGCTTTCGTCAAGGTCATAGCACGTTAGGGGCAAAATATTATCGGGAATTTCAAGTGTTGAAATTTGCAATGAGATTGCATACCTTCTATGAGATAGTTGGATCCCGATACCCACTGCGAGTAATTGTTACTCCTGGGAGAGTTTTACACATTACAATTAGCCGATCAAGTAGGTGTCTAGAAAGGTGTCAACGGGGTTACGCCTCTGGGAAAACGAGGTTTACATTAATTAGGTTCGTGCGAAAGCACGGGGGACCTCCCTCAAAGTACCGACACTGGCCGGCTGAAAGATTGGCGAACTTGTAGCGTGTAATTAATCCCGGCTAGTCTTTCCTTTTAGGGTTTGAAGGAAGATTTGATAAAAACAGTGGGAGCCATCCTGATTAGATAAAATATATAACCAATCTGATCTTGCAAGAGCATACGCTGAGTGTTTTCTTCTCTCTCTCTCCAGGTAGCGACCATATCACGCCTTAATCAAGATAATAATACGGATTATTGACCGAACCCGCTTGTTATACTGAACTGGGGAACGTTGGTCCCGCTCCAACTTATAAATGTTATAAGACATAGCAGGATTTTGGGGAATACCAGAATTCCCATGCCGCCCAAACGAAGAGAGTGCATGCTGATGCATCATCTTCGGGTGTGTTCATTATATAGAACTGTTTCTCAGTATTCTTTACGTCCTGGGTATGTGATACCGGATCAGGATCCCAGATATGTAATCTGTTACATAGGGCTACATAAAGGTAGAGAACTGAGAACGGGTGATAAGTTTCATGAGGCAGAAAATGGGGCAAGTGTTGCAGCCAAGTCTGTTGGTCACTGTCACCCTGTATTACCAATACATTGACTCTGAACGAATGTTATTAGATACCGAACCTGATATACAAAATCATATCAGTCTCTTTATTAGTAAAGAAATGATAAAATTTTGTATTGTTGGATAATATTTTGAACATTTCCTATATCAAAAGTTGATCGGTTCAGGCACGTTATCTAAAAGCATTGATGTTCTAAATCAAACTACAGTTCCTAGTATACAGAACACACACAAGAGGAAGAGTTCAGAAATGAACGAATCCTTCTTAAGGCAATGTAGACTAGGTCATATCAATGCGAATCGACTGGCTGAAGTTACATTTAGATGCATATTTAAATCAGTTTGAATTTACATCTTGTGAAACTTGCCAGTCATGTCACAAAGATTAGATGACCGTAGCTCTGTTTATTGGAAGCAGAGAAAGAGTTGATAAACTCTTGGGATTGATACATGTTGATGTATGTAAAGTCCCCTGTCTACACATGCCAAGATCGGTTCTTTGTACTTCATTACATTCTCTGATGATCTCTCAAGATTCAGACATATGTTCCTGTTGAAACACAAGTCCGAAACTTTTAAGATATTCACAGAATATAAGTTAGAAGTAGAGAACCAAAAACGGGTATAAGTATTATGTCCTTTGATGTGATCAAGGAGGAGAATACTTGAGCACGAAATTTCTGGACTATTCTAAAGGAGAATGAGATTCTCTCTCAGGATTGCTCCTCCGTATACACCACAGCACGTCGGTGTATCGGGGCGGAGCAATCACACCCTATATGATATGGTGTGCTCTATGATGAGTACTATTGATTTTCCTATTTCCTTTTGGGAGTTATGCGCTTGAGAAGCTGCATACCTATTGAATAGGGTTCGAATCAAATCTGTGCCTACCACTCCATATGAGATATGGTATGGGAAGAGCCCATATCTTAAGTTTGTTAAGATTTGGGGTTGTCCGGCCTATGTTTAAAAAGCAAAATCTGGACAAGATCGAGGCAAGGTCAGTTCTGTAGAACTGGAAACGTTCCAGCTATACAAACTACAGCTGCTAATTTGGTAGAACTAAAGGATTCGATAGTAACCAACGAACCTCAGCCTCTCCGCCGATCTAGCAGGGTTCCTCACCCACCTGAGAGATACTTCAGTTTCTCGATGATAGTGGGAGCGAGGATTCCATCATGAGATGATGACCTAACTAGTTTCGAGCAGGCCATCGAGAGTAGGGACTCTGTAAGAATGGCTGGATGCTTAGCGACCTGAGATGGAATCCTTATACACCAACAAAGTATGGACTTTGGTTGCTATATCTGAAGGGTTAAATCCCCATCAGGAGCAAGTATATCGTGAGAAGATTACTTGGTGCACATGGAAAAGTTGAGACTTTCAAAGCTAGACTTGTTAAAGGTTTGCATCATTGACCAGGTATGGATCATGATGAAACCTTTTCAAGGAGCTATGCTTAAGTCCATCCAGATCCTACTTGCCATGGCTACATACCATAACTACGATATCTGGCGGTTGGGTGTCATGACTGCTTTTCTAAATAGTGTTTTAGTAGAGAGAGTCTGTAAGTACACAGTCAGAGGGCTTCGTAGACAGTGGGAGCAGCGGAAACGTGTGTAAGATGTTTTATATGATAAAGTAGGCATCGCGGAGTTGGAACATCTGTTTTGATGAGTTAGTCAAACAGTTTGACATCATCAAAATGGTAGATGAACCTTGTATATACAAAAAGGTAGTAGGGAGTATGGTAGTGATCCTCGTAGAGTACGTGGATGACATACTCTTGATAGGGAAGGAGTTTCCTATGCTACGCTCGGTGGATCTCCGATTATCACATGGATTCTCCATATAGGATCAAAGTGATACCTCCTAAATCCTGAGTTTTCATCTATGAGATAGATGTTATTTGGGTGTTAGAATACTCACTAGCTGTAGTGAGATGGTATCAATTGATCCTGGGGAGAATCACTGGAAGGGTTCCAGGGTGATAAAGACGACTGAATGTCAGTCACAGGCATTGTCTTTACCCTCAGTAAAGGGACGGTATGTTGGAAGAGTTCCAAGCTAGATATCGTGGCATACTAGACGATAAAGGATGCATACATCGCTACTTAAGATGCTACCAAAGAGGCTGTCTAGGTGTATATAAGTTCTTAAGATGAACTTAGTTCCCCCCATTGTGTGACAATGGAGTTGTGGCTTATGCCAAGGAACGTCTGTCCCATCAGTGATCCAGACATATTCTAAGGCAGTATCATCTGATCATGGAGATAGTTGATCTCCAGGGTGATCGAGGTTTGGAGAGTAGACTCAGAGGATAACACGGCGGATCCACTCACGAAAGCCTATTCCCAGAGAGAGACTTTTATGGGATGGTTGAGTATGAGATACTTCAACCACTGCTATCAGATGGCCCTAGTGCAAGTGGGAGATTGTTAGTTATATGTATGCCCTAGACGCCATTACTGTACATTGGATGTATATTGTAGTGGATGCTGGGACATATATAGGGAGGACTTTCTTGCTCGACATGATAGTATGCTATCTGGTTGCTCTTTATCTTAACATGTACACTGATTGTCTCTCTGTTACATGTTGGTAAAGCCCTTAGGATGTGTACTTGACTACCTAGACTATGATGCGGATCATACTAGTGGGGATATGGTAGTCCATAAGTACATCCTTTAAGGTCCCTAGTCGTTGGTATATCGAGACGGGGCATCGATATACCAGAGTAGACTAGCGTATACCTTCTCGACCCATACAGATGGGCGATGGATGATCCCATATCCATTGGTGTATGACATCAGAGATGATATACGGGTGCTCAGTGGAGACTGGGTACACTGGACAGACTCGCCGAGAACTCCCAGATGGTATTATACCTTACGTCAGATGGCAGTTCTCTGGTGACACTGGTACAGGTTAGTCTGTTGACCCGAGATCGTCATAGAGTCTTGTGTGATTCCCACTGTGCTTTGATTTCCACCTTACCACGTCCAAGAGGGCATGCAAAACGGTGGTTTTTGGGTACAGTCCCGAATCACATGGAAGCAATGAGCGATAGGAGGGGATTCGTCTCTCCCGGTATAGGGAGTTGATGTTACGCTGTGTTCGATTGGCTATAACCGGAAATCCCTGGCCAGGGTTGCTGAGATTTACTAGTAAGTGTTACCAGTAGTTTCTCGAACTGTTATAGACCTCATATCGACACGACTTATCGAGCTATTGGGGTCTGACGTTTACCACCCCTAGGCAAGATATGCGACATATCAGACGATCAGACCGGACTGTACGGTAAGTGTTACTGGTTGGATTCACAGGAGTGTGAGCGGGCTTGCTCGTCGATCTTCTGATCGCTCAATACCCGGGTGGCCGTTACGTTTAGCAGACCGCTTGCGGCTTGTGGGTGTTTGATATGATCATCACCTGCTGCCGGCGTATTGACGAGTCTTTAGAGTCCTACACAGAGGTTTCCTGGCTCAAGCGAAACGAAATAGGAGCGCATATGAGATATGTGTGGTTCCAAGAATAATACCAGTATATGATACTGTATTCGATTCTCGCGATTTGTGACATTGATCGGTTATATGTGATATAGTCGGGTTATCGGATCAAGTGTTGATTCGATAAGTTGTTACTATTGATATTAGCCGGTTATATGCAGTATGACCGGATCATTAAATCAAGTGTTGATTTAATGATTTAATGTATAATTATATATTTGATATATTACTTTGCATTAACTAGTACTGGTTCACTTAAGATGGATTTTCTCACTTGATGTGCACATTGTATATGTGATATATTTTTTGTGCACTTGTTTGTATCATGTTTGATGATACATTCTAACTTGGTTAAGTGTATGATTAAACCATGGTTATGTAATGGTTAGGGTTTTGATTTTATTAACTATTTATTTATCTATTCATTTTTGGTTAAAAGATAAAAGAAAACAAAATAGTTGCTTTCAAACATGAAGCTTGTTGAAGCTTCATGAAGTTTTGACCAAGTGACCATTTTGTCTTCATGCTTAACCCTAACCATTCAACCTAACCCTAGTTTATTCTCTACACTAAACTATGGTTTCTATATGATAAGAATCAACTTATTTTCTTTTTTCAGTAAAACTTATCATAATTCTTTTCTTCTTCTTTTTCTTCTTCTTCAACAAAGAAGAAAACCTTGCTTCCATCAATGGCAACTTGAGAAAAAGAGTGAGAAATCCAATTCTAAAGTGAACCCACTTCCGATTTCTTCATTCTCTACCACTTGCCAAGTAGTATAGGATGTTTTCTTCACAAGTTTCTTGACTTGGTGAAGTTGGAGCTTGATCTTGTGTTGCCTTGACGTAGATCATCTTCGGTATCGAAGTCTACGACCAAGCCCGATCATTTCTTCGATGAAACCACCGTGAGAGTCCGGGATCCGATGGGTACAGCGGAGGGACTTCATCACGGAGCTATGGAGGTGGAGGACCGGATCTACAAAGGTTGTATTTCCGTTCACTTATTAGTTAAGTTGTTAACTAGTTGCTTGTTTCGCCTAATCTCTAGTCAACGATCGCATTAGGGTTTCTCGGCACCAGAAATTTTTGAATTTGGCATGGTTGATGCCTTGTGAGACCACCTTAGTGTGCCTAGGAACCCTACAAAGCGCTTGTAAGTCGATGTGCAACACCCCATGAGTTGCGGGGAGGCGGAAATATGAAAAACGATCTTGTTCTTGAAGCAAACATCGACTAACCGAAGATCTTTACTAAACGATAACTAACTACAACCATAGAAGTTCTTAGCTACTATGTAAAGAGATTATACCTAGTGATTAGTGTCCTTCGTCTTTACGATCTCTACGTCCTCCTTTCCATGATAGATGATCCACCTCGAGAACCCTAATCCAAGCTTCACCTCTAAACTTGAGGTAACATAGTTTCTCTAGTTGCTAATCAAAGGAACTAAGATGATATAGATGTCACGACCCGAAAGTACGGAACGTGACTGGCACTTAGATTACGAGACGTCTAAAGGCGTACCGTAACCTAAGTCAGCCAAAGCCCAGAAAAATCTAAACCAAAATCAAAAGCGAGTGAAGGAAAACCTTAAATGAAAACGATTTTTTCAAATCAATTAAGTTGCATAGAATCCCTTTTTAAAAACATCATCAATTTCTGAAAATTTCGGCAGAGTCTCCCCTGTATTTTCTATCCCCCAAAATGGGTACAACAAGATAATAAACCTGTAATCATAAAATGGCATCCCCAAGCGGGAGCTAGCTCTTCGCCCAAGGCGGATCACAACCACATGCAATATAATAGCAATATCAAGAAAAGAGCATAAAAGAAACGCAAAATATCAGAAAACACAATGCCGGCTCAAGTGAGCTCGACCCAAAAGAAACCACAAATATACAAATCTCTCAGTCTCATCACTAGGTCGCATATACAATATAAAGTGGTAGATGGAGAATACTAGATACAATGATAGAGCAAAAAGAAGTAAAGTGTGCTCGCAACCCACCTACGGGCGATGTCGCGAGTCTGAGCAAAAGGAGCTGATGGTAAGATAGCTCGTCGCTACAAGGGTGACGGGTCCGACCTGCAAGACACTGTGGCACAACGGGAGTGAGTTGCCAGCTCGTGAGTAGAATATAACATCTAGTAAGGCAATCGTAAGAATGCACGCAATGCGTCACAACATGTATGACCATATGTGATATAATATCTCTAGTATGCATGCACATGTATGCAATGTCATTACTAAATCTTTAAGTGTTTTAAATGTTAAGAGTTCTGCATTCTAATCTTTTAGAAAAAGGATATATTTATAATAGCTAAATAACATCAAGAAATCATCTGAAAACCGTGTCAAGCATCGACACCAAATATGAAATCCCATCTGTCTCAATGTCTCACTTTATCAATGTCTCAAATATCGGGCTCCGTCAGTCCGGATCGGCCCATGTCATCAAATCTCACGACAACGGTCGGTATCCTCCGGATATCCGCCGCGCCAGACATCACCGGTAGGTAGTCTTCCCCTGCCAGGCTTATCGTCTACAACTCGATCTTCTTGCCCCGGGGTACCATACCGGGCCCACCATGTACCCGAGACGGTTCATCCACTCCTCGAATCGGGTCTCGAAATCCAACAGAAAACATGAAAACTCATGGTGGACGACACATACATCACGAGAAAACCGCAACTTTGTTTAAAAAAAATGATAAATATAAGTTTTTGTTAAATTCTTGCGGTTTTTCCCAAAAATCCAGAAATCGCAGCAATACTGAAATCCTCAAGAAAATAATAATGTTCACATGTTATATATGCTAAATGTCTATGATATCAATGTATACGATGTGAGTTTTGGCTAGAGATCTATGTAAATATGATGATGATGCGAGATATATGCATGCGATGCAATTTCATATATCAAGTATGAATGCAGGTGACGATATTAAGATAAACAGGTTCTATAGTGCACGTGGCATGGCAATTACCAAAGGTGTGTGTTTGTATGAATGGTTGGAAAATTCCACACAAAAACCCTTTCCCAAGCTCAATTAATGACTATCACATCAACTTTTACACAAAAAACCCCATTTTAAGCCATTTTTGAATAAAATTTTAAACCATAGAACAAAAACTTGAAAAATCTTGATAAAATTTTATTAACACTAAATTTTAGTTTATAATATTTCCTAAGTGTGTAATTTACCTAATTAAATTTGTATTTATCACTAATTTAATGTATTTTAAAAAGCCTAAAATAATAAAAAAATAATTAATTACGAATTTTTTTTTATTTAACTAGAAAATTATAAGTGACATTTTAGTGACAAAATTATAGTAATATCTTATCTAAATTTTGTATAATTAGGTCTACAATGAAAAATACCTATTTTGACTTTTTACGGAAAAAGCCAAAAAATTTACCGATTACTGAAAAACTGCCTAAACGATTTTCGAAGGGTTACAATCTTCCCCCCTTAAAGAAATTCGGTCCCCGAATTTATAATTTAACTACGCGTACCTTCAAAAAGATTGGGATATCTCTTCCTCATCTCGACCTCGGTCTCCCAGGTGACCTCCTCGCTGTTCGGGCCATGCCAAAGGATCTTGACGGACGGTATAACCTTCGACCTCAATTTCTTCATCTGCCGATCCAAAATAACAACCGGCTGCTCGGTGAAAGAAAGATCACGCTCTAACTGGATCGTCTGGTGCTGAATCGCCTGGGAAGGATCATGAAGGTACTTGCGGAGCATCGAGACATGGAATACGGGGTGAACATCGGGGAAGCTGGGCGGAAGAGCTTGTGTTTTAGATTGGACCAACACGCTCTAAGATCTCAGCAGTCGTCTACCGATAAGCGACTGGACCAACACGCTCTAAGATCTCGAAAGGACCAACATATCTAGGACTCAGTTTCCCTTTCCGCCCAAATCTCATCACACCTTTCATCGGAGAGACCTTCAGGAAAACATGGTCGCCAACAGCGAACTCGAGTCGGCGACGACTATTGCCAGCATATGACTTCTGCCTGCTCTGTGCTGCTCTCATCCTGTCCCGAATCAGCTGTATCTTCTCGGTCGTCTCCTGTACGATCTGCGGCCCCAAAATACTGCTCTCCCTAAGCTCTGTCCAACATACAGGCGATCGACATCTCCTCCCATATAAAGCCTCGAAAGGTGCCATCTGAATCATCTCGTGGAAGCTATTATTGTAGGAAAACTCGATCAAAGGCAAATGACGATCCCAGCTACCACCGAAATCTAAAACACAAGCTCTGAGCATGTCCTCAAGAGTCTGAATAGTACACTCCGACTGACCGTCAGTCTGCGGATGAAAGGCTGTGCTAAAACTCAATCGGGTGCCCAAAGTTTCCTGAAGTTTCTGCCACAATCGGCTGGTAAACTGGGTGCCACGGTCGGACACGATGCAAGTCGGAACGCCATGCAGTCGCACTATCTCATCGATATAAACCTGGGCGTACTGAGAAAATCCAAAGTGGTCTTCACTGGCAGAAAGTGAGCCGCTTTCGTCAGTCGATCCACAATCACCCAAATAGAGTCATACCCTCGACTGGTCCTGGGTAGACCCACAACGAAGTCCATGGAGACCTGCTCCCACTTCCACTCAGGGATGGGCAAAGGCTGTAACTCGCCGGCTGGCCTCTGGTGCTCGGCCTTGACTTGCTGACAAGTCAGGCATCTCGACACAAAGTCTGTAATATCCTTCTTCATCCCGTCCCACCAGTAAACCTCTCTCAAATCACGGTACATTTTGGTAGAACCCGGATGCACACTGTATACTGATCTATGTACCTCCTCGAGAATATCATGCCTCAGTCCCTCTGAATCTGGCACGCACAGTCGAGTCCCAAATCGAAGTATCCCCTGATCATCAATCACGAATTCGGAAACTCTGCCCTGCCGAATCTGCTCAATAATCTCTAATGTACGGGCATCGCCGGACTGTGCCTCGTGGATACGGTCATGTAACTGTGGGCGTGCTCTAAAATGGGCCAGCTTGTTGGAGATAGTGCCCTCTGAGTCAATTATTGGATCACAGGCACGTGATTGCAATGATTGAGGGAGGACCTATCCCGGTAGGACAGTCTTACTCGAGATGATAGTTTGCTATCTGGTTTATCTTTATCATCGTGTACTGCTTTAGGCGACCTGACATGTCGCTATTACACGTTGATAGAGCCCCTAGGATTCTTGCTTGACTACCAGCAGTATGATGGCGATCATATACGTGGGAGCTGGTGGTCTATAAGCACATCCTTAAAAGGTCCCTAGTCGTAGGAGTTTCGAGACTGGGCATCGATACTCTATTAGTAGACTAGTGTATACAGTCGAGACCCCGACGAGGGGCGGTGGCCGGTCTCACAAGCTACTGGTGTCAGTTGGTTCACCTAAGATGTATACAGGTACTCATTGGGTTATGAGTACACCGGACAGGACTCGCCGGGAACATGCTAGTTGGTCTTATACCAGACGTCAGATAGCAGTTCCCTGGTGACATGTATACAGGTTAGTTCATCGACCTGAGATCGTCATTTGTCTCGTGTGAGTTCCCACTATGCTTTGATTACTACCCTACCACGGCTCAAAGGAGTCGTGCAAACATGTTTTAGTTGGGTACAGTCCCGAGCCACATGGAGGCAGTGAGCGGATCTGCAGGGGTTCGTCTCTCCCGGTATTGGGGGTGAGGTCGCGCTGTGTCTAGGAGAGCCATTACACAAAGCCCTCGGCCGAGGCAGGAGATTTACTGGTAGGTATTCCAGTAGTATCTCAGGGTGTTCTGGGCTACACTCCGACACGACTTGTACCGCTTTTGGGGGTCTGACTTTTACCAACCCCTAGGCCCGCCATGCGATACTCATAGACGAACGGACCGGACTGTACGGATATTGTCACTGACAGGCTCAGTAGGGTGTCAGGATGAGTTCGCTCATCGACGTCCCTTTTGGTCAATAGCTGGTGGCCCGTCACGTATTGGCTAATACCTCTGACGTGCTAGTGGTTAAATCCACAGCCATAGTATTGACGAGTCTTTAGAGTCCACCACACTTTCAGTTACTCAAGCTTTCGGGCGAAACGCTGTAGAGGCCGTATGGAGATATGGCAGGGTCCGATCAGATACGTGCGGTATTGCACGGATCAGGATCGGACGGATATTACTAGCCGGCTTTGTTTTAAGTCGGATCCTAGTTTAGTACAGTGTAGATTTTGTCTCATTGCATTTGTATCCGGACGGAATACAGATGCGGGTGTGTATGCACAGTATGGGGGTTTTCCTGTAATTTATTACGGGACCAGTTTTCTGGAGTTGCCAGTTTGCATTCCGTTCCGGCGGGTTTTCCTTTGTTCTTTCCCGGCCGTACTTTTCCGATGGAGGGGGTTATTTGCAAGTTTGCAAATAACACATTGTGGAGGGGTTTCTTGCAAATGTATTAATTATGAAAGCATCTTTTGATACCATTCTTATCTATCATCATCACTTGCTTTTTATTGATTTGAGGTGATTAGTAATTGATGTGAGTTAGTTATGATGATGTTTGGTTGTGGTCACCCATTCTCTTCTCCTACACTCACCTCCCTTCTTGTTATGTTTGATATATTCTTTCCTCCACCATTCTAACATAAGAAGGTTTTTCATTTTTTGAGAGAGAAGAAGATGAGAGTTTCATTCTTGAGAGTGTGGCTTTCTTGATCTCATTTTCATGCTAGAAAAATGCAAGCACCATTTTTCTTATCTTGATTCCTCCATCATCTTCAAAGGCAACAAAACCCCAAATGAGACATAGCCTCAACCCTGCACATTCTACAGCAAATCTTGGACGCGTCGGCCAGCCAACTTCACGCCCGAGTTGCCTCGGTATTGAGGTGGGAGCCCGTAAAAGATGCAGGCGATGTGGTGCCCTTCCGGCGAGGAGGCGACGACCGGAGTTTCCGCAGGAGATCGGGACGACGACGAGAAGACCGGAGGACTCGGATCATTCGGTATATCTCTCACCCTTTCTCTTGTTAGCTAGTATCGGTTAATGGTTACGATCCGGGTATATTGTCCGCGGTAGCGCCAGTTTAAAAGTTAAGAAAATTTTGATTCCGCATTTTGGCCTCGGATAGACGGCCGGGGCGCTGCCGTGGCGCAACACAGCTGTCCCCCTGTAGGAGTAAACTCGAACTGCACTCTGCTATCACATAAAACCTACCAATCCGCCGTCGACTGCATTTGTACTGCGCTCAAACAAGATAAGCTACCTCCGGGCCTCCTACTCAAAGCATCTGCCACCACATTCGCCTTGCCCGGATGGTATAGAATCTCGCAGTCATAATCCTTCACCAACTCCATCCAACGGCGCTGTCTCAGGTTTAGATCTCGCTGCTGGAAGATATACTTCAAACTCTTGTGGTCAGTGAATATCTGGCACGACTCACCGTATAGGTAATGTCTCCAGATCTTAAGTGCAAATACCACTGCAGCCATCTCTAAATCATGGGTGGGGTAGTTCTGTTCGTGTTTCCTCAGCTGCCGAGAAGCATACGCGATAACTCTGTCGTGCTGCATCAATACACATCCCAGCCCTACTCGAGAAGCATCACAATATACCATGAACCCGCCTGATCCTGAAGGCAAAGCTAACACTGGTGCAGTAGTCAGACGAGTCTTCAATTGCTGGAAACTATCCTCACATGCCTGGGTTCAATCAAAAGGAACCCCCTTCCGGGTCAACCCGGTCAATGGTGCAGCAATGCGGGAGAAATCCTGGACACAACGTCGATAACAGCCGGCCAGACCTAGAAAGCTGCGAACCTCTGTAACTGATACTGGTCTAGGCAAACGCTGAACTGCCTCGATCTTCTTCGGGTCCACACAAATACCGTCTCTCGTCACCATATGACCCAAGAAATCGACACTGTCTAACCAGAATGCGCACTTGGAGAATTTGGCGAACAGCTCATGCTCCCTCAAAGTCTTTAATGTGATACGTAAATGCTGCTCATGCTCCTCCCGGCTCCGAGAATAAACCAAGATGTCGTCAATGAACACAATGATGAACTGATCGAGATACGGCCTGAATACACGGTTCATCAAGTCCATAAATGCTGCCAGGGCATTGGTGAGCCCGAACGACATCACCAAGAACTCATAATGACCATAACGAGTACGGAAAGCGGTCTTCGGAATATCCTCCTTCCGAACCCGCAACTAGTGATAACCTGACCGTAAATCATCCTTCGAGAAAAACCTTGCACCCAGGAGCTGATCGAATAAGTCATCAATGCGGGGTAGGGGATATCTGTTCCGCACAGTAACCCGGTTCAGCTGACGATAATCAATGCAAAAACGCATACTTCCGTCCTTCTTCTTAACAAACAGGACGAGAGCACCCCAAGGTGACACACTCGGTCGGATAAGCCCTTTGTCCGGCAAGTCTTGTAACTGATCCTTCAGCTCTCTCAGCTCTGCCGGGGCCATCCGATAAGGGGGTATAGAAATAGGCCCCGTGCCGGGAATCAAGTCAATACAGAACTCAATCTCGCGCTCTGGTGGCAGACCAGACAGCTCGTCAGGGAATACATCAGGAAACTCTCTCACAATAGGGACCTGGTCTAACGGATCCTCTGTGGAGCTAGTATCATAAACATAAGCTAAGAATCCCTGACACCCTTTCCTTAAGAGCTGACCAGCGCGAAGAGATGAAATCAAGCCGGGAAGGGTAGCGCTACGATCTCCCTGAATAATAAGAACCGGCTCACCAGGAAAACTGAATTTGACTGCTTTCTCACGGCAGTCCACGGATGCATAACAGGTGGCTAGCCAGTCCATACCAAGAAGAACGTCAAAGTTTAGCATATCGAGGAGAATCAAATCAACTGAAGAATCTCTCTCCCCGATACGAACGGAACACGATCGGTACACAAAACGGGCGACAAAAGACTCGCCTACCGGTGTAATAACGACAAGCGGCCGATCTAACGGAGAAGACTCTCGGCCCAACCTCGGTGCAAAATATGTGGAAACATAGGAATGTGTGGAGCCTGGATCAAATAATACCCGTGCATCAAAAGAACATACTGGCAGAGTACCTGTCACGACGGCATTGGATGCCTGTGCATCCTGAGGAGTCAACGCGAACACTCGGGCCTGTCCACCACTAATAGCTGGCTGTGCTCTGCCTCTACCTCGGCTTCGGCCTCTGCCTCTGTCCCCTCGTCCTCTCGGAACCGGACCGCCACGCCCATGACCTCTAGAAGCATCTGACTGGCGTGGAGCATCATCAGGAGTAGGAAGTAAAGCTCTCTGAGAAGGTGGTGAGGGTGGTAAAGTCACATGCGGAACTGTCGCCGTTCCCTGACGCCCCATAGTACAGTCTCTGATACGGTGGTACTGACTCCCGCACCGAAAACATCCTGGAGACGACTGTTGGGTCTGTGGATATGAACCAAATAACTGACCTCGTCTCAATCCTCTGCCTCCACCATCTCCCGGAAATAATCTATCGCGGTGTCTACCCATCTGCCGCTGAGCTGGCGTATCAGTACGGATCCTCTTCGGCCCAGAAACGACCGGAGTCTCAGAAATACGCTCCTCCAAAAGTAAGGATGCATCCATCGCGGCTGCGTATGTATCAAAGTGCTGGGTGCCGATGGCAAGGAATAGCTGTGTATCAAGCCCTCGCACAAACCTCTTTATTCTCTTCTCTTCTGTGTCTACTAGGTACGGAGCATATCGAGATAACTGGGTAAACTGTATATCATACTCCGACACTGTCATCCCAGGAGTCTTGCGCAAAGACTCAAAACTATGGGCTCGAGCATCTCGGACACTCTCCGGAAGGAAACGGGCAAGAAATGCAGATGTAAACTCATCCCAGGTCATAGAAGGCAGACCTGCAGCTCGGCCTCTCTCTACTGAATCGTACCATGTCTGGGCAAGACCCTCCAGACGAAAACTCGCAAACTCCACCAATCTATCATCAGAACACCTCAACGAACGGCAAATCCGAGCCATCCTATCAAGAAATGCCTGTGGGTCCTCTGTCGCATCTGTACCGGTAAAAGCTGGAGGTCTCAATCTCATGAACTCCTGTAGTGAAATAGGGATAGTTTTCGTAGTAGCAGCAGGAGTGACCATCTGTGCAGCAGGTACGATCGTGGTCTGTGCGGTGGAAGGAACGTCCTCGGATCTATGTGCCCGGCTGGACTCAACTAAAGATCCCATCATCAGCCGCAACTCTTGCATGCCGGCCTCTAATCTGGAAATATGGTCTGGATAAGGCGGATCAGTATGACCCTGAGGGGTAGGCGTATCCTCCCGCTCGATCCTCGCCTCAAACGGGCCCGCCCAAATCTCGTCCCTAGCGGCAGCCCGCTGAGCTCTCGTAGTCTTTGGCGGCATCGAAGCTGGAATAAGAAACAGGACGGATAAGGACATTTCAATTGAATCAAGGAATGCAAGGAATCAAGAAAGGAAATACAAGCAATTTTGTCCTAAGGTCACTTAGGCGGAGTACCGTATCGTAAGTATGCCGCGGATCATACCCACGCCACGCCACTCTGCTTAAGTCACCTACTCCATCTACCAAGGTCGTCCTACACTCAGGAAGGTAAAACCTACGCTCTGATATCAACTTTGTCACGACCCGAAAGTACAGAACATGACTGGCACTTAGATTACGAGATGTCTAAAGGCGTACCGTAACCTAAGTCAGCCAAAGCCCAGAAAAATCTAAACCAAAATCAAAAGCGAGTGAAGGAAAACCTTAAATGAAAACGATTTTTTCAAATCAATTAAGTTGCATAGAATCCCTTTTTAAAAACATCATAAATTTCTGAAAATTTTGGCAGAGTCTCCCCTGTATTTTCTATCCCCCAAAATGGGTACAACAAGATAATAAACCTGTAATCATAAAATGGCATCCCCAAGCGGGGGCTAGCTCTTCGCCCAAGGCGGATCACAACCACATGCAATATAATAGCAATATCAAGAAAAGAGCATAAAAGAAACGCAAAATATCAGAAAACACAATGCCGGCTCAAGTGAGCTCGACCCAAAAGAAACCACAAATATACAAATCTCTCAGTCTCATCTCTAGGTCGCATATACAATATAAAGTGGTAGATGGAGAATACTAGATACAATGATAGAGCAAAAAGAAGTAAAGTGTGCTCGCAACCCACCTACGGGCGATGTCGCGAGTCTGAGCAAAAGGAGCTGATGGTAAGATAGCCCGCCGCTACAAGGGTGACGGGTCCGACCTGCAAGACACTGTGTCACAACGGGGGTGAGTTGCCAGCTCGTGAGTAGAATATAACATTTAGTAAGGCAATCGTAAGAATGCACGCAATGCGTCACAACATGTATGACCATATGTGATATAATATCTCTAGTATGCATGCACATGTATGCAATGTCATTACTAAATCTTTAAGTGTTTTAAATGTTAAGAGTTCTGCATTCTAATCTTTTAGAAAAAGGATATATGTATAATAGCTAAATAACATCAAGAAATCATCTGAAAACCGTGTCAAGCATCGACACCAAATATGAAATCCCATCTGTCTCAATGTCTCACTGTATCAATGTCTCAAATATCGGGCTCCGTCAGTCCGGATCGGCCCATGTCATCAAATCTCACGACAACGGTCGGTATCCTCCGGATATCCGCCGTGCCAGACATCACCGGTAGGTAGTCTTCCCCTGCCATGCTCATCGTCTACAACTCGATCTTCTTGCCCCGGGGTACCATACCGGGCCCACCATGTACCCGAGACGGTTCATCCATTCCTAGAATCGGGTCTCGAAATCCAACAGAAAACATGAAAACTCATGGTGGACGACACATACATCACGAGAAAACCGCAACTTTGTTTAAAAAAAATGATAAATATAAGCTTTTGTTAAATTCTTGCGGTTTTCCCCAAAAATCCAGAAATCGCAGCAATACTGAAATCCTCAAGAAAATCATAATGTTCACTTGTTATATATGCTAAATGTCTATGATATCAATGTATACGATGTGAGTTTTGGCTAGAGATCTATGTAAATATGATGATGATGCGAGATATATGCATGCGATGCAATTTCATATATCAAGTATGAATGCAGGTGACGATATTAAGATAAACAGGTTCTATAGTGCACGTGGCATGGCAATTACCAAAGGCGTGTGTTTGTATGAATGGTGTAGAAAATTCTACACAAAAACCCTTTCCCAAGCTCAATTAATGACTATCACATCAACTTTTACACAAAAAACCCCATTTTAAGCCATTTTTGAATAAAATTTTAAACCATAGAACAAAAACTTTGAAAAATCTTGATAAAATTTTATTAACACTAAATTTTAGTTTATAATGTTTCCTAAGTGTGTAATTTACCTAATTAAATTTGTATTTATCACTAATTTAATATATTTTAAAAAGCCTAAAATAATAAAAAAAATAATTAATTACGATTTTTTTTTATTTAACTAGAAAATTATAAGTGACATTTTAGTGACAAAATTATAGTAATATCTTATCTAAATTTTGTATAATTAGGTCTACAATGAAAAATACCTATTTTGACTTTTTACGGAAAAAGCCGAAAAATTTACCGATTACTGAAAAACTGCCTAAACGATTTTCGAAGGGTTACAATAGAGTTAGGTTATGGAGTGTTTAGTCTATTCTAATCCTCGGTCTCAACTCATGAGTGGTAGGATTAGGGTTTGAAGAGAGAGTGAGCTTGAGGAGAGAGAAGGTGAGGATGATAATGAAATGATATTCTTTCTCACTTGAATATATGAAGCATAATGAATAAATCAATAAAATGAATAAAAGAGATTATTCATCATGCTACATTAATTCATTTGAGTGATTTACTATGTGAGTCATTAAGCATTTAATAATGTATTAATGACATGATGAATCACACAAAATGAGTCACAATATCATTTAATGATAATGCCACCTAAACCCTCAAGTCACCATGCTTCTAGAAGCTTCCCGGAAAATTATGAGAACGCCCCTCCTATCCGTGAAAACACGGAAAAACTTTAGACTGTATAAATCCAATAACCTGATACTAGAATCTGGCTTAAACCAAAGCCAGAGTAAAAACTGTCCGAACGTCGTACGTGCGTTTAAACACGTATGCGCCCGAACTCTTGTCGTAAAATCGTACGACCTCTATATCGTTTCTCCTGGAGTTGGGAAATCTCTGTGTGGGACTCTAAAGACTCGACTACTACGCTAGCAGTGGGTTTAACCACAGACCGCAAGCGGCACTAGCTGTACGTAACGGTCCCCAGGTAGATGTCGATAAGAAGGCCGATGAGGAAACCCATCCGAACTCCTACTGAGCCTGTCCGTGACAATATCCGTGCAGTCCGGTCTGTTCGTCTAAGAGTATCGCATATATGGTCTAGGGAGGTGGTGGGCGTCAGACCCCTAATAACCTTACAAGTCGTGTCGGCATGGTTCAAGACCATCCGAAAATCTACTGATCAGTCCATCAGTAATTCTCAATCAGCCCTGGCCAGGGACTTATGGTAATGACCAACCGATCACAGTGCGATATCAACTCCCTATACCGGGAGAGACGAATCCCTAACAGTCGCTCACTGCCTCCACGTGGCTCGGGACTGTGCCCAACTAAAACCTGTTTTCACGACTCTTTTGAGCCGTGGTAGGGTAATAATCAAAGCACAGTGGGAGCTCACACGAGGAAAATGATGACTTTAAGTCAACAGACTATTTGCATACATGTCACCTGAGAACTGCTATCTGACGTTAGGTATAAATACCATCCAGTCAGTTCTCGGTGAGTCCTGTCCGATGTACTCACACCCAGTGAGCATCTGTATACAATCTTAGGTGCACCCCACCAATGGCTGCGGGACCAATCCATCGCCCCTCCTCAGGGTCTAGATATGTATACACTAGTCTACTCCAGAGTATCGATGCCCAGTCTCAATACTCCTGCGACCAGGGACTTCTAAGGATGTGCCTATTGACTATCCAGCTCCTATAAGTATGACTGCCATCACAACGCCGGTAGTCAGGCAAACACCCTATGGGCTTTATCAATATGTATATATAAATACAAAGTAAAATATATCATATGTTAAGATAAATACAAACCAAGTAGCGTACTATCATATCAAGCAAGATTGTCATGTACATAAATATCCTTAGCATCCTATACAATGAAGGCCTCTAGGGCATATATATCTAACAATCTCCTACTTGCACTAAGGCCTATAATTGGCGCATTGAGTACCCACTGTCTGCACTAGATCCAGTTGCTGGCGTACCGTATGCCCAACATCTCAAACAGCCTCTCGAACTGGACTTGAAGGATGGCCTTGGTGAAGGGATCTACCGTGTTGTCTTTTGTGTCCACTCTCCGTACCTCGATCTCCCGACGATCCACGATCTCCCTGATCAGGTGAAAACGCCTTAAGATATGCCTGGATTTCTGATGGGACCTTGGTTCCTTCGCTAATGCTATAGCCCCATTGTTATCACAATACAAAGGTATTGGATTGGCAACGGATGGAACCACCTGAAGTTCAGAAATGAACTTCCTCATCCAGACAGCCTCTTTTGCGGCTTCACTGGCAGCTATATACTCAGCCTCTATAGTTGAGTCTGTGACGGTATCTTGTTTAGAACTTCTCCAACATACCGCCCCTCCATTGAGGGTAAACACAAAACCCGAAATGGATTTAGAATCATCTTTGTCACTTTGGAAGCCGGAGTCGGTAAAAGCCTCTACCTGGAGGTCCCCATTACCGTAAACTAAGAACATCTCCTTAGTCCTTCTTAGGTACTTGAGAATGTTCTTTACCGCTATCCAATGTTTCTCACCTGGGTCAGATTGATACCTGCTTACCACACCAAGTGCGTAAGCTACATCTGGCCTTGTACATAACATCGCATACATTATAGATCCTACTGCCGAAGCGTAGGGTATAATGCCCATGCGAGCCCTCTCTTCATCAGTCTTTAGAGACATCTCTTTTGAGAGGGTGATCTCGTGACAAGCGGGCATATTACCGCGCTTGGAATCTTCCATATTAAATCTCTTTAGTATAGTGTCAATATACCTGGACTATGAAAGTCCCAATATTCTATTAGATCTATCACGATAGATCTTAATGCCCAGAATGTAGGTTGCATCTCCCAAGTCTTTCATAGAGAATTTCTGTGACAAGAAGAGCTTTACTGATTGTAGCATAGGGACATCATTCCCTATCAGTAGTATGTCGTCGACGTACAAAACGAGGAAGACTACTGCTTCTTCTACAATCTTCCTATAAATACATGGTTCATCTACATTTTTGATAAAGTCAAATTCTTTGACTGTCTCATTAAAGCAGATGTTCCAACTCCGCGACGCTTACTTTAATCCATAGATGGATTTAAGCAACTTGCACACTCTTCCGCTGCTCCCACTGTCTAAAAAACCTTCTGGTTGATCCATGCAAACACTCTCATCTAAATGTCCATTCAGAAAAACTGTTTTTACGTCCATCTGCCAGATTTCATAGTCATGGAAGGCAGCAATAGCAAGCAGGATCCGAATGGATTTAAGCATAGCTACAGGTGAAAAGGTTTCATCATAGTCCAATCCTGGTCTTTGACGAAAACCTTTTGCAACGAGTCTAACTTTGTAGGTTTCCACTTGTCCAAGTGCACCAATCTTCTTTTTGAAGATCCATTTGCATCCAACCGGTTTCACCCCAGGAGGAGCAACTTCTAAAGTCCATACTTTATTGGTGTACATGGATTCTATTTCGAATCTCATAGCATCCAGCCACTTCACCGAGTCGCTACTCGTGATAGCCTGCTGAAAACTAGTAGGCTCATCATCATCGATGATGCAATCCTCTCGATCCCCATCTAGAAGAAAACCATAGTATCTTTTAGGAGGATGAGAAAGCCTACTAGATCTGCGGAGTGGCGTTGGTTCATCATGTTCTATTAAAATCTGAGGTTCTACTAAGTCCTCGGTAGCAGTTTGAGGTTCTGGAATTTCTTCCAGCTCTACAGCGCTCCCACTAATTTCTTTTGCAAGAAATTCGCTCTCTAAGAAGTCAATGTGGCGAGCGACAAACACCTTTTGTTCTTCAGTGTGGTAGACCATGTACCCCCTTGAATGTTTGGGGTATCCTACAAACTTTCACAAAATCGATCGTGCCTCGAGCTTGTCCGGACTATGCTTTTTAACATATGCCGGACACCCCCATATCTTGATATACTTGAGATATGGTCTCTTCCCGCTCCACATTTCATATGGAGTGGTAGGCACAGACTTAGTTGGAACTCTATTCAATAAGTATGCTGCTGATTCTAGAGCAAATCCTCAGAAGGAAAGTGGCAACTCAGCACTACTCATCATTGAACGCACCATATCTAATAGCATGCGATTCCTCTTTTCTGATACACCATTATGCTGAGGTGTATAAGGCGGAGTAAGCTGAGAGAGAATTCCATTCTCTTTTAAGCATTCAAGGAAATTGGTACTTAAGTATTCTCCACCTCGATCAGATCGAAGTGTCTTGATGCTTTTACCAGTCTGTTTCTCTACTTCATTTTTATACTCCTTAAACTTATCAAAGGTCTCGGATTTATGTTTCATTAAGAACATATATCCATACCTAGAGAAGTCATCAGTAAAAGTGATGTAGTAGGAGTGACCGCTTCGTGCATGCGTAGACATTGGACCACATACATCACTGTGTACAAGTCCCAAGAGTTCTGTGGCTTTTTCTCCGTGTCCGGTGAACGGAGATTTGGTCATTTTTCCTTTGATACATGATTGACAAGTTGCATATGATGAATATTCAAACGGATCTAGATATCCATCTTTATGTAACTTAGTCAACCTTGTTTCGTTTATATGACTAAGTCTACAATGCCATAGGAAGTCTTGATTTGAATCTGGAGCCTTTCTTTTACGCGTGTTTTGAATATTGAAAATTTGAGGTTGATTAAGTATGTATATGCCGTTTTCCAGTGTGCCATACCCAATCAGTTCTTGATTTAGGAGAATGTTCTTGACATTTCTTTCAAGCGCAAAATTATATCCTTCATTAGATAACAAAGATACTGATATAATATTACACAACATACTGGGAATACAAAAACAGCTGTACAACACCAAAATGTGCCCACTAGTCAACCCTAGGTTATATTCCCCTATTGCAATAGCATCTACATGCATTCCATTTCCCATCCGGAGAGTCATATCACCTGTCCCCAATACTCTACTATTTCTCAGATCTTGCAAAGAATTACAGATGTGAGAACCAGAACCGGTATCAAGTACCCATGATGTAGAGTTTACTGAAAGATAATTTTCGATTACAAACACACCTGAAGCAGAAGCAACAGCCTGCTTCATGTCCTTGGCTTTGAATGCTACGCAATCCTTCTTCCAGTGCCCTTGCTTGTGACAATAATAGCATTCGTTCTTATCTGCCTTCACCCTTCCTGCCTTGTTCGCTCGCTGCACCTTCTTGACCCCACCCTTCGGTTTGATGGCTTTCATCTTCTTCTTCCCTTTAGATTTAGAAGAGGATGATTGGCCAACATACAGAACGGGGGTCTTCTCCTTTTTCAAGGAGCTCTCTGCTACCCTCAACATGTTGAGGAGCTTTGGAAGATCAGCTTCCATCTCGTGCATATTGAAGTTCAGCACGAACTGAGAGAAGGTGTGGGGAAGGGACTGCAAAATCAAGTCGATGTAAAAATCATTCTCTAGCATGCATCCCAGGTTTGCGAGTTCCTCAATGAGGGTGATCATTTTTAGGACGTGCTCTCCAACAGGTGATCCTAGAGCTAACTTCATATGGAAGAGTTTCCTTAAGGTCTCGTACCTTGCGATACGGGAGTGTTCCCCATACAATTCCTTGCAATGGAGAAAGATAAATACAATATCCATACTCTCGTGCTGTTTCTGGAGTTCATTGTTCATGGACGCCAGCACGATACACTTAGCTCGCTCACAGTCTAGATCCCAGGTTTTGCGAACTTCCTTGTCCACAACTGAGGAATCTGGTCCTGGGATAAGGGGAGGAACATCGGTGGTAACATATGCTACTTTGTTATAAGTCAGTGCAGTGTTGACGTTCTTTAGCCAATCTTTATAGTTCTGCCCGGTCGGTATATTTTTTTCAAGTAATGGTTTTAGTCCTGTCATGGTAGCTGCCAGAGAGAGAGAAAAGAAAACACTCAGCATATGCTCTTGCAAGTTTAGATTGGTTATTAGTTTATCTAAACAGGATGGCTCCCACTGTCTCCTCAAATCCTTCTTTAAAACCTAAAAGAAGAATTAGTCAGGATTTAATCATACGTCACAATACTTGCTTAACCTTTCAGCCAAGCTGGTGTTTGTACTTCGAGGGAGGTTTTCCAACGCTTTCGTGAAGTTCCTTAATTAAATAACCTCTTTTCCCTGGAGGCGTAGCCCCTCTAAAACCTTTCTTGACACCTACTTGGTTTATAGCATTGATTGTTAAGTGAGAAAAATTCCCGAGAGTAATCCTACTCATCAGTGGGATTGGGATCCAACTATCATTGCATGATGCCCTAGATGGAAGCCACTCTAGTCACCACACTCTTCGTATGCTAAATCTGCAAGTTTTCTTTATGTTTGAAACTCCCGATGTGATTTTTACCCCAAGCTCTTATGACCTTGACGTAGGCCAACAAATCATAAGCCGCAAATCAAGTTCTACCTTTCGTTGTCCTGATTAATTTAGGTACATCGTACATGCCCTTGACGTAGGCCAACAAGGCTGTACGTCTGTCCTATACTAATGCATCTATCTATGCAACAAATAAGCAAACACACTGCTACCATACACTATGCCTTGACGTAGGCCAACAAGCATAGCATGAATACGATGTGCTGTCTATTTGAAACGACGGAGGGTTAAGGCTGGTTTTTGGCAAAAAACCGTTAACGTAATAAACTTGATTTAATCGAAGGAACCAAGATAGCCTTTATTTAAAAGGAGTGGTTTAAGCTCCGTATTTAAATTTTTCTTTTTGAAGAAAACCGAGTGGTTTTGAAATTGTTCCAACGATTCAGTTTAGGTTTTATTTTCTTTGCATTAAAAATAATGCGTCCCATCATTAACCTATCATTACAGATAACAACGAAAATACAACATCCTCTTATGCCATCCGCATTCGCCACGGGGTCCCGTTATCACCCGTTAGGTTACTTAACTAACGGCAGAGCGGGGGCTGGGCTAGCGCGGGTGTAAAACATAAGTGACGTCTAAATAGCTATCATATATAGATATTTTACATTCGTCAGACGCAATAATAGGCATTCCAGATCACAGATAAACTTTATTGGATATGCAAGCAATCCGCGTTTCTTTTGAGCCTGCAACGAAAGACGGATTACACAGTTGTGATGAATAACCATTACCCCACCCCAAACCCCTACGGGTATGGAAAACTACCCGCCAAGTACTCGAAGTGAAGCGGTCTCCCTCAATGACGTGAGTAAGCCACTAAACACTTCGAAATACCCGGTAGTTTGTGCATCCCACCTTGGGTCTATCCTAGGAGCAAAAACAGTAAAAAGAAATAATACAACGGTGGCTACAACCGCAACCTGGATGTGCCCCGCAAAATAATATTACAACTTATTACAATTACATCGAATGAATTAATACAATAACCCATCACATAACCCCGGCTAATCATCACAACAGTCCAATATAGTTCATAATCACAAACAGTTAAAATCATCACAGATATGTGCAACCTACCGCCAGCCGACATACTAGCAATTAGGGGAGGTTTACGAATACATAATACAGTTCACAGATATAATCAAATAAGCAAACATCGTATAATTTCGATCGATTAAACACATTAGATTCTACTCCAAATCTTCTCTGTAAATCTGAAACTTGAGCAGAAAATAAAATATATCAGAAAATACAAAATATCACAAAAGATGCACAGGGAAAACTGGGCTGAATCGGCTCCAACTCGGCCGCGGATCCGCGGTGGATCGGTGGTATTGGCCGCGGTTCCGCGGCTCAGTGGCCGATTCAAGAGCCCATTTTTTTCCAGTGTTCTTATAATTTCATGTATGTTATTCTGGAGGTCCCTGAAAAATTTTTGGGCCTCATTTTAAAATCGACAGAAACTATGTGATATCGGGGTTTTTTCCGGTTCGTTTTGCGTTCGAAATTCATACGATTTTGCAAATGAGTTAATTATGGTTTAGTGAGGCTCTGATACCACTGTAAGTCGATGTGCAACACCCCACGAGTTACGGGGAGGCGAAAATATGAAAAACGATCTTGTTCTTGAAGCAAACATCGACTAACCGAAGATCTTTACTAAACGATAACTAACTACAACCATAGAAGTTATTAGCTACTATGTAAAGAGATTATACCTAGTGATTCGTGTCCTTCGTCTTTACGATCTCTACGTCCTCCTCGGCCTCCTTTCCGTGATAGATGATCCACCCCGAGAACCCTAATCCAAGCTTCACCTCTAAACTTGAGGTAACATAGTTTCTCTAGTTGCTAATCAAAGGAACTAAGATGATATAGAGTTAGGTTATGGAGTGTTTAGTCTATTCTAACCCTCGGTCTCAACTCATGAGTGGTAAGATTAGGGTTTGAAGAGAGAGTGAGCTTGAGGAGAGAGAAGGTGAGGATGATAATGAAATGATATTCTTTCTCACTTGAATATATGAAGCATAATGAATAAATCAATAAAATGAATAAAAGAGATTGTTCATCATGCTACATTAATTCATTTGAGTGATTCACTATGTGAGTCATTAAGCATTTAATAATGCATTAATGACATGATGAATAACACAAAATGAGTCACAATATCATTTAATGATAATGACACCTAAACCCTCAAGTCACCATGCTTCTAGAAGCTTCCCGGAAAATTACGAGAACGCCCCTCCTATCCGTGAAAACACGGAAAAACTTTAGACTGTATAAATCCAATAACCTGATACTAGAATCTGGCTTAAACCAAAGCCGGCTAGTAAAAACTGTCCGAACGTCGTACGTGCGTTTAAACACGTATGCGTCCGAACCCTTATCGTAAAACCGTACGACCTCTATATCGTTTCACCTGGAGTTGGGAAATCTTTGTGTGGGACTCTAAAGACTCGACTACTACGCTGGCAGTAGGTTTAACCACAGGCTGCAAGCGGCACTAGCTGTACGTAACGGTCCCCAGGTAGATGTCGATAAGAAGGCCGATGAGGAAACCCATCCGAACTCTTACTGAGCCTGTCCGTTACAATATCCGTGCAGTCCGGTCTGTTCGTCTAAGAGTATCGCATGTATGGTCTAGGGAGGTGGTGGACGTCAGACCCCTAATAACCTTACAAGTCATGTCTGCATGGCTCAAGACCATCCGAGAATCTACTGATCAGTCCATCAGTAATTCTCAATCAGCCCTGGCCAGGGACTTATGGTAATGACCAACCGATCATAGTGCGATATCAACTCTCTATACCGGGAGAGACGAATCCCTAACAGTTGCTCACTGCCTCCACGTGGCTCGGGACCGTGCCCAACTAAAACCTGTTTGCACGACTCCTTTGAGCCGTGGTAGGATAATAATCAAAGCACAGTGGAAACTCACACGAGACAAATGATGACTTTAAGTCAACAGACTATCTGCACACATGTCACCTGAGAGCTGCTATCTGACGTTAGGTATAAATACCATCCAGTCAGTTCTCGGCGAGTCCTGTCCGATGTACTCACACCCAGTGAGCATCTGTATACAATCTTAGGTGCACCCCACCAATGGCTGCGGGGCCAATCCATCGCCCCTTCTCAAGGTCTAGATATGTATACATTAGTCTACTCCAGAGTATCGATGCCCAGTCTCGATACTCCTGTGACCAGGGACTTGTAAGGATGTGCCTATTGACTATCCAGCTCCCACAAGTATGACTGCCATCATAACGCCAGTAGTCAGGCAAACACCCTATGGGCTTTATCAATATGTATATATAAATACAAAGTAAAATATATCATATATTAAGATAAAGACAAACCAAATAGCGTACTATCATATCAAGCAAGATTGTCATGTACATATATATCCCTAGCATCCTATACAATGAAGGCCTCTGGGGCATATATATCAAACAGCGCTAGCGCCCATAGCGCTAGCACTCGAGCTCCCACGTTCCGGGCACGTGAGGCGCTAGCGCCCAAAGCGCTAGCGCCGGCGTCCAAGCGCCTAGCGCTAACCCAAGGGGGCTACTAGACCCGCACCCCACAAGGGGGATGCTAGACCCTTTGTCCCCCAGCCCGCTATCCGGGTAGTGGGACCTCCGTAAAAACTTTACGGGGGCTCCGATATGTCCAAAACCCCTTCAAAACACAACACTGTACATTGAGTTCGCATGACCTGTTTGACCCGTCAATCGGAGGTTCTCTCACTCCAAAGGCGAGGGGTAATTAACGGCAGCTTAGTCCACGGCTGCCGGAGATTCGGATCCCCACAATCAATAAACCCCAGCCTACCCTAGGCAGGAGGAATCTGTAATGCGCCCGACAAGCACGCGTGTATTCCCATCTCAATGTAGTGACAAAAAACACCCTACAGATTCTGGCACGCCCGGTGGGATATATCTCTCCTCCCATATTTCGGGTTAAGCATTCATGCGAACTCAATCAATATACATATCGATATTTATACTAAAATAATACTCTTTCATATAGGACTTCAAGCGATCAAGCCTCAACCATGTCTCCAAGGACCAGCTCAGCTCTCAACATGGTTCCCATCTCATATACGATGAAGATGGACTCCAGGACGGTCCTTCCGGCCAGTCTCGGGTGATAGTGGGAGGAGCCACTACTACCATTTAGCTCTATTCTGTTCGTGCTAGCTAACTCCGTCCCTGTTCTTCGAGCTCTGGTAACCGACAAACCGGCCTCGAAAGGCAAAAGGCCAAATGTGGTGATCTCGATGGCGCCCCAACCTAAACGCGAGTCAGTATTCAAACGGCTCTCCATGGCCCCAACTGGAGGCAAAGCCGTCAGAACAAATGAAGTTGCCGGACGTCATGGGCAAGCCCAAAAGATACCTTCGATGGACACGCGGACGGATGTCTTCTCAAGCCTCCCCATCACTCAGCCTATGGCGGCTTCCCTAAGAGCCGAAGCCTGCCGAGCGCTCAAGGCAGAGAAGCTGAGACAGAAGCGGCTCAGATACAGAGCCAACAAAAGGTCTAGGGCTCTGTCCATGTTAAAATTTATGAATTTCCAAAGCCCGGACCGTTCCGCGAAACTAGCTGCCAGTGATGAAAGAATGGCTGAATGTGTTATCCACACCGTCTACATGGTGGGCACGCGTCCCAGTGACAACCTTCACAGCAAAAGCAAGGATGGGGTCACCGCATCTCAAATCCAATCTGGTGTGAATATGGCTGCCACATTCTATGACCAGCCTCCTCTGGAAGGTAATGAAGACCCTTCCCGTGAGGCAGATAAGCAGAGAGAGCCCTCAGTTCATGAGGAGTTGGGCTCGGAAAGCGAAGATGAGCCAATCTTCCATCCCAAGAACGTAGAGCAGCAACTTCTCCAAGAGCTCCGAAAATAGCTCAGAATCAAAGACAAGGAGATGACCAAGCTCTACTCAAAAATTGACGACTTGACAAACGTCGTCTTACAGCTCACGGCCCAACTTGCCTCTCAGCCGCCCAATCAAGCACATGGCTCTGCTCATGAACCGGGAAACGGTGTCCCGAGACAGCCGACGCCTATTCCCTCAAATCCAAAGGTGGGCGGACCGCATGAAAGTCAATCGAATCCTATCACGAGAAATGTCTTGGCTACCGATGACAGTAGCCCGCTAACTCAAGATCAAATTATGGATTTGGTTGCCGATAAAGTCAAAACAATGGTAGCTGAAGCCGAAGCGCAAAAAGATGTTAGCAGTAGCGGGAGGCCATATCCTACTCAGTATGATCTGGTAGAATTTCCCAGCGGCTATGTCATCCCTAAATTCGGAAGATTTGATGGGACGGGAAATGCGAATCAGCACATCACCCACTTCAAAGCATCATGCGGTAAATACCAGGGGAAATGATGCGCTTCTCCTCCGCCAGTTCGTTAATAGCCTGGCCGATGTCGCTTTCGACTGGTACGCGAGCATACCGGATGGCTCCGTTACTACTTTCGTCCAAATGGAATCTTTGTTTCGACAAAGATTTATGAGTGTCAGTGATAAGATCACCATCGCCGACCTCGTAAGGACCAAGCCAAAGAACAACGAAAGCGGCACGGATTGTATAACCCGATGACACAATCTCTCCGTTAAATGTGAACCGCCGATAGAGCAGGACCAATCTGTCAGTCTCCTTGTCGGAAATCTCAACAATTGGATGTCGCCGTTTCTATGCACCACGGGTCTCAAAACATTCCAAGAGCTGACCAGGAAAGTTCAGATGCTGGAGCGCTCAAAGAAGGAGTCCTCCTTGGATTCCCAAAATAACAATAGGTCCTGGAGAGACTGAAAGGACGATAATCGCAAAGGTGGAAATTCTGACGATTCTAAATCTTTCAATGTCTCGGCTAACTGAAATAAGCAAGGGTTGAGTAGGCCTAATACTAACCAGCTTCGGAAGCCAATGTTCGGAGAGGGAGGAGAATCTCTCATGAAAGAGAAGCTGGACAAGGTCTATTCCTTCAGAAGGGACAAAATCCGTAAAATATTCAAAGACGCCCTAAGAAACGGTCTACAATTGCCAGAATCAAAAAGACCGCAGGAAGCGAATATGACCGATGACCCTAAATACTGCCCCTATCATAGAGTGATAGGTCATGCCATTGAGAACCGCTTCGTCTTCAAAGATTGGGTCGAAAAGCAATACAAGGAAGGAGAGATAGAACTGTCCAAAGGCGTGTTGGCAAGCAGTCAAGCTGCGACCGCCAACTTCATACAAAACAGCTGACTACCATGTCATTAAACTGGGAATAATCGACCTCTAAGTCGTTAAACCGGGAATGTAAAAAAAATGTGTAAATAAAAAAAAGGAATGTGTAAATAAATAAATAAAAAGAAAAGCCGAAATAATGGGACAACTCGCAATAAAAATCAGCGAGTAAAATAAATATGAAAAATAAAGCCGAAATGATAGGGCAACTGCGAATAAAAGCCGAAATGATAGGGCAACTGCGAATAAAAGCCGAAATGATAGGGCAATCGCGACCTTCGCGATAAGAAAAGATGAAATGATAGAGCAATCGCGGTAAAACAAAAAAAAAACAACAAAAACGAAAACAAAATAAACAAAAACAAAACAACGACGAATGATGAGTCGCTCCTGTACCATATTCCAGTGCAGCGATGTAGACACCAACCAAAATCCAATTTCCTAAAATTCTTCCGGCCCTATGGTTAGTCCCTAAATTTCCTACCGTATACAATCCACGGGCTCAAATAATTCTCATCACACTCATGCCCCACTGCAATCACCAGTCCAGCGGCCGGTCTCCGCCTTTGGAATTATGCTCCATTGGGGAGACCCACTTATGTGTCCTCACGATACATGAAGAGAACAAAGCTTGTGAGATCCTTATGACTCGTAAGAAAATGCCTTCGTGGGATCCTTACGACTCACAAAGGAAAAACACACTTGGGGGTCCTCACGACTCCTAAGGAGAAAATGCACCTACGGGATCCTTACGACTCGTAGGGAGAAAATACTTTTATGGGATCCTTACGGCCCATAAAATTGAAAAGCCTTAGGTGATGGGGATCTAAACCTGTCTCCTAAGCCATCACTTCCAAATAGTCAATGGCGAATGATGAGTCGCTCCTCGTACTATATTCTAGTGCAGCGATGCAGATGTCGGCTAAAATCTAAATCCCAATGGCGAATGATGAGTCGCTCATGGTACCATATTCCAGTGCAGCGATGCAAACGCCAACCAAATTCCAAACTCAAATCCCAAATGGCGAATGATGAGTCGCTCCTGGTACCATATTCCAGTGCAGCGATGCAGACGCCAACCAAATTCCAAACTCAAATCCCAAATGGCGAATGATGAGTCACTCCTGGTACTATATTCTAGTGCAGCGATGCAGACGTCAACCAAATTCCAAACTCAAATCCCAAATGACGAATGATGAGTCGCTCCTGGTACCATATTCCAGTGCAGCGATGCAGACGCCAACCAAATCCCAAACTTAAATCCCAAACGGCGAATGATGAGTCGCTCCTGGTACCATATTCTAGTGCAGTGATGCAAACGCCAACCAAATTCCAAATCCTATACCCCAACGGCGAATGATGAGTCGCTCCTGGTACCATATTCCAGTGCAGCGATGCAGACGCCAACTAAGTCCCGAAATTTTTCCGGCCCTACGGTCTAGATCAGACATCCTGCAAAACCGTATACAATCCACGGGCTTAAAACGATCCCAATCTCTCCTAAGTTCTACCAGCGAGACCACATTCAAAGTCCCACCGGCGAAAAAAAAGGTATGTCCACAAGCAAAATGGGTACGGATGAAAACCCGAAAGGGCTCCGTGAGTAAAAACAGCAGGACTGCTGGCGAGTTTGTGAAAACCCGAAAGGGCGCAAACTCGTGAAAAAGAGATGAATTGCACTCGCAAAGTCCTCTCGACTTTGTGAGAAGAAAATTCCCGTGTGAGATCCTTACAACTCACAAAGGAGCAACACACTTAGGAGTCCCCACGATTCCTAAGGAGAAAATACACCTACGAGATCCTTTCGACTCGTGGGGAGAAAATGCTTTTATGGGACCCTCACGGCCCATAAAATTGAAAAGTCTTAAGTGATAGGGATCTAAACCTGTCTTCTAAGCCACCAATTTCCAAATCCTCCCGGGGCAAATGATGAGTTTCTCCTGGCATTATTCTAGTGCAGCAATGCAGATTCCGACCCATAAACAAATTCCCAAGTCCTCCCGGGGAAAATGATGAGTTGCTCCTGGCATTATTCCAGTGTAGCAATGCAGATGCCAAACCCAAATCCCTAAATCCTCTCATGGAAAATGATGATTCGCTCCTGGTACCATATTCCAGCGTAGCGATGCTGATGTTAACCCAAATCAATTCAAACCAACAACTTCTGCGTCAGAATCATGCTTCGTCTCAGAGTTTACCTCGCGTTGAAATCAACCTTCGCCTTGGTGTATCTACCTTTCCTGTCGGAATTATGCTTCGGCTTGAAATCAACCGGCGACCTCCTCAGCAGAATTATGCTCCGTCCTGGAATCAAGTCAACCAACGACCTTCTCGTTGGAATTATGCTCCGTCCTGGAATCAAGTCAACCAGCAACCTCCTCGTCGGAATTATACTTCGTCCTGGAATCAAGTCAAACAATGACCCCCCCGTAGGAATTATGCTCCTCCTTAGAATCAAGTCGACTAACAAGCTCTGTGTCAGAATCATGCTTCATCTCAGAGTGTACCCCGTGTCAAAATCATGCTTCGCTTCGGCGTATCTGCCTTCCCTGTCGAAATTATGCTTCGTCTTAAAATCAAGTCAGCCAACAAGCTCTGTGCCGGAATCATGCTTCGTCTCAGAATGTACCCCGTGTCGAAATCATGCGTCGCCTCGGAGTATCTGCCTTCCCTGTCGGAATTATTCTTTGCCTGGGAATCAACCTCTGCATCGAAATTATGCTTCGGTCAGAATGTCTGCCGCTCATCGGAATTATGCTCTGATCCCTGGAATCATGCTCCGCTCTTCGGAATGATGCTCCGATCTTCGGAATGATGCTCCGACCCTGGAATTATGCTCTGCAAATCGGAATGATGCTTCGATCTTTCAGAATGATACTCCGACCTTGGAATTATGCTCTGCAAATCGGAATTGTGCTCCGACTCTTCGAAATGATGCTCCGACCCTGGAATTATGCTCCGCAAATCGGAATTATGCTTCGACTCTTCGGAATGATGCTCAGACCCTGGAATTATGCTTCGTCGGAATTATGCTACGACTCTTCGGAATGATGCTCCGACCTGGAATTATGCTCCGCAAATCGGAATGATGCTCCGATCCCCCGGGATCATGCTCCCCGAGGATGCTCCACCCCTGGAATGATGTTCTACCTCGAAGTCTATCTTCAAGATCCATCAATTTCATGCACACAACTCATATGCGCGGTGTGCATTTATTGATGGGGGGCACTTTGTTGGGGTCAAAATTTGCACCTGGGTTGACCAAGTCAAAGTCAAGGTCAACCCCAAGCTAGCTGGGCCCAAGCCCAGGTCAAGCGGGCCCATGCCCAAGTCGAGCCCGTGGCCAGCCTCCCCATGCCAACATAAAATCATCTAATAAATAATTTTAATGTAATTTTTTATACATGAATGGGCATAAAGCCAAATTTTTGTAAAGCCCATGGCTTATGTGCAAAAAGAAATGGCACATGAGCCATGGGATGAGCAAAATACCATTTTGTAAAGCTCAAGGGGCTATATGTAAATATGTAAGCCTATATAAGGCAACATGATGATGAATAAAAAATACACTTTTCATTTCTCTAAAACTTTAGGGTTTGTGCCTCCTTCTTCTCCTTTCTCAAGGTTCCAAACCTTCTCCTTTCCTTTGAATTAAATCAAGAGTTTTACTCTTCCTTTTCAAAAACTGAATAGTTTTTCACCATAAAACCCACAAAAAGGAGCTAAGATCTTCCAGTAGATCTCAAAAAGGGGGAGACTTTTCAGTCTCACCCCCTTTTCTCCAAGATCCAGCCGATCAAGAGGAGGAAGAAGGAGACCCATATCCAAAAATCCAACTTTGGACAAAATCCCAGTCAAGAGAAGATCCAAGACTCAAGAGAGAAGAACCTCTGAAGATTTTTAGGGAGTTCAACTCCAAGACCCAAATCCTCAAAGGAGTTTAACTCCTAATCCAGATCCTTAGGAGTTTGACTCCAAATCTAAATCTTTTGGAGTTTAACTCCACTCAAGATCCTCGTTTTGGAGTTTAACTCCTGTTTCTAGGGTAAAATCCCCTCCTTTCACTAGCGCCCAGAGCGCCTACGTGTCAGGCACGTGAGGCGCTAGCGCCCACGTGCCGTGCACGTGAGGCGCTAGCCCCCAAATTGCTAGCACCAGCGCTCAAAGTGCGAGCGCCAGCGCCCAAGCACCTAGCGCCAGCGCCAGCGCCCAAGCACCAAGCGCTGGCGCTCACGCGTCCCTTGGACACCCTTTTCCCTTCATTTTACATGTACTCCACACTAAAAACACCTCCCCCGTTAGAAAAAATTTCTAACGGAGCGTTGCCTCACACCCTACAAAGGGGCTGCTAGCCCCCTTGACCCCTAGCCCGCTATCCGGATAGCGGGACCCCCGAAAAAACTCTGCGGGGCCCCCGATATGTCCAAAACCCCTTCAAAACACAACACTGCACATTGAGTTCGCATGACCTGTTTGACCCGTCAATCGGAGGTTCTTTCGCTCCAAAGGCGAGGAGTAATTAACGGCAGCTTAGTCCGCGGCTTCCGGAGATTCGGATCCCCACAATCAATAAAGCCCAGCCTACCCTAGGCAGGGGGAATCTGTAATGCGCCCGACAAGCACGCGCGTATTCCCATCTCAATGGGGTGACAAAAAACACCCTACACCCACTACTAACATGCCATCCACATACAATGACAAAATAATGTAGTCTCTGTCTTTGAAAGTTTGAACGTAGATGCAATGATCTGATTCATTATGCAAAAATCCTGTCTCTAGCATGAACTGATCGAACTTGAGATATTACTGTTTAGGAGCTTGCTTGAGGTCATACAAGCTCTTTCACAGTATACACACCATTTTCCCCTTCCCCTTCACATCGTATCCCGGTGGTTGCATCATATAAATCTCATCCTCCAAATCTCCATGAAGGAACGCAGTCTTGATATCTAGATGCTCTAAGTGCAATTCCTCTACCGCCACAATACTAAGCATCATCCGAATAGATGTCATCTTTACCACAGGAAAAAGAATCTCTAGATAGTCAATGCCTTGTTTTTGTGCGCATCCCTTGACTACCAAACGAGCCTTGTACCGTTTCACACTATTGGCCTCATCTTTAATCCTGTATACCCACCTATTAAGAAAATCTTTCCGATCCTTGGGTAGTTTCATTAAATCCCATGTATTGTTCTTCTTTAAAGATTCCATATCCTCGTCCATAGCTTGCTCCCACTGCTTTCTTGCACCATCGTTTGTTTCTTCTTCAAGGGATTCAGGCTCTCTTGCATCTATGTACAAAACGAAGTCAGTCACAAGTCTTTTAGAACTGGCACATCTGGTTGCTGAACATGGTCACCATTCTGTTCTTGAACCTGATCCTACACTGCGGCTTCATCCACGTTCTGATCATCACCTGTAGAAACCTGAATGCTCTCTTGAGTTTCATCTAGTTCGACGAACTCACATACTGCAACTTCCTTGGCTTGCTTTTATTCTTTGTATAAGTGATGCTCATCAAAGATGACGTTCCGGTTTCTTTTTACCTTCTTACTTGTGTAATCCCACAGCTGATATCTGAACTCATCTCCACCATTGTCATGCCCCGTTTCCTAAAATATGGAATATGAGGGTGACTGGGCCAGCCATGCTTCTACGGTCAAGGAATAATACTGCCGCAGTCACACTTCGGCTTCTAACAGTACATGCTGGCAGTAATCTAACTCAGATGATGAGATAATACAGTCAATAAAACTATCATATATAAAGGAAACTTAGCACAATGGGTATAAACAAAAGAGACAACTAACTAGTGATATCCCAAGAATGATAGAGCTGGTTCACTTGTCTGAATCTTTGCGATCTTCTCAAAATAAGACAGGTCCAGTTCTTCCTCTGAGCATGCATACTCATGTTGTCAAAGTGACATAATGTTATAGTATAATAATACTAAACATGTGGCAGTAAACAGTGAAGCATGAAACAGTGGTATAAAGTACTAACATGAATGTATAAAATAACATACACAGGTAACAGTAGTGGGCATTGATCAAGGAAGTAATCTAGGTTAATATGCAAGTCACTAAGCTAACAGTCTTTATATCATATGAGATCGATCGGTGGAATATACTCTCATGTTTAGTAAGGGCCTCGTGCATGCCTGAGACAATGGTCAAAAATATGCCCGGGATATAACCCTGTCAGCCGTGCCGCTAGGCACAAATACCTACACGTATCACTGTTACTAATATCGAATGATCATCCTCTGAAGCATTAAATACCTCGCTAAATATGAGTTCGATTCCATCTTGATTCCTCACTTCCCTCGGGTTTTAATAACTACATGTATGGGGCTAGTTGTGTACAGGTACGCATCAAAAACACTGCTTTATTCACTTTTCACTACATAGTTCACTTTCCCGATTCATTCACTTTTCACTGATGTAATTGACACAACTAATCCGATACCACTCACTTTCGACAATGCAATAATTGCTAAGAATCAATAAAAGCTCTCGTTATCAGTAAAGGTATCACGGTTGTTCCCCACCGAACGGCGGCCGAGACGACGTGAGGACGTCTTGCCTGAGATTCGGGGCAGATGCTATTTGGTTTTATCCGTCCACCTCTCCGAAGATGCCAAGTTGATTTATGGCACCGTGTATCGGAGGTTTAGACGGATGCGGCCGATGTAGCAGACTTCGTCAGATTCCCCCTCGTTTGAGGGGTTTTTGATTGTGGGGACGCTCTTCCCTTCAGGCGCAAGCCCCTGCAGTTAATTACGCTACCGCATCGCGGTAAAATCTTTCTCGTTCTCTAAAATTTCACTTCGTGTCGTGGGTGTTTGTTTTGTTTGTGGTTGCCCGTGGATTGTATACGGAGACTGAGTAATGCCGTCGCCCGTAGGACGTGGATTAGTCTAATTCCGTATTTACTTAGATTTGGGTTTGGTGTTTTTAGTTTAAGGATACGTTATCCACTTTGAGGCTAAGATCAACTTAAACGTTCGTTAAGGATACGTTAGTCTGATTTGAGACTAAGATCAACTTAACGTAGTGATCCATTTAATATATGGCCGTTGGGACCCGTTACCTCTCTGACGTCGTTGAAGGATTACAACGATAGGTGTCAGAGGAGTTCAGAGATGTACCCTTGAACTAAAGTTGATTTAGAGTTTTATAGTCCATTTGAATGTTTAAGGATACGTTAGCCGTGTTTGGGGCTAAGATCAACTTAAACGGGATCGTTTAGATCCGGCAAAAGAGCATTTGGAGGCTCTATTGTTCTAGTTTAGGGACGTGGTGGTCCATGTTCTAGTTTAGAGATGTGGTGGTCCATCATTAGTTTAAGGACGTTTCGGTCCATCATTAGTTTGAGGACGTTTCGGTCCATCAATCCCATTTTGGGACGAATATTAGTTTAAGGACGTTTCGGTCCAATATTAGTTTAAGGACGTTTCGGTCCAATATTAGTTTAAGGACGCCTCGGTCCAATATTAGTTTAAGGACATTTCGGTCCAATATTAGTTTAAGGACGTTTCGGTCCAATATTAGTTTAAGGACGTTTCGGTCCACGACTTTAAGGACTCCGCAGTCCATATTAATGTGTCATCGTCGGGACCCATCACCTCTCTGACGTCGTTGGGGGATTACAACGATAGGTGTCAGATGAGTTCGGAGATGTACCCTCGGACCGGATGTAAATTGATTTAGGGAGCAGCCGTGCTCAGTCAATTTAATTTGAGGACTTATGGCCATGACTGGGCTAAGTCCAGTAGAATATTTAACATTTTTATTTGTCTTTGGCCTATTAGGCCTGTGCTAGGGCTTTGCCCCTTTTTTATATAATGCACTTCATTATTTTTCTTTGTTTTGATTGGGCTCTGCCCCTTTTATAAATGATGCAAAGCATCTATTTTGTTTGGGCTCTGCCTTTTTTAAAATGCATAGCATTTTGTTTTATTTAGTTTGGGCTCTGCCCATTTATAACTGATGCAGAGTATCAATTCTGTTTGGGCTCTGCCCTTTTTATTGCATTGCAATTTAATTAGGCCTACTAGGTCTTTTTGATTTGGGCCTGGCCCTTTAAGAAATGCATTGCATTTGTCAGGCGCTTTGCGCCAATCAGAGAGCGCAAGTGCTTGTGGTGATGACACGTGTCATGCAAGCGTAGTGCGCTGCGCTTGCGCTGTTGACACGTGGTGCACTCTGGTGAGTTGCGCCAATTTCAGAGAGCAAAGCTCTACCTTAAAAGCGCACAGCGCAAGTGAGTCAGATGCTGACACGTGGCACTCTCTAGTGGCTTGCGCCAACCCAGGAGCGCAACAGTGCAGTTTTGTAAGTGCAAAGCACTATTAATTTGATAATAATAATAATTTTTTTTTAGAATCAATTGTTCATGACAAAGTGCAAAGCACTGCTTGATTTCTTGATCTGATTTAGATCGAATAAAACAAGTATTTACTTGTTTCTCTTGTTGATCTCAAAGAACCAATGGTTCATAAGTGCAAAGCACTATTTTTTTCTATTTTGTTTTTCTTTATTAAAGATCATTGACCTTGTTCTTAGATCAATGATCCATCAGAAGAAATTCTTCTATCCTAAATGTGTTTTTACCTTTCTTCTTGAAATTTTTTCAGAGTTCTCTATTTGAAAATTTTGATTTCTCACAAAAAAAATGTTCCCCCTTTAATTGAGGTCTAGGGTCCTTTTTATAGTGCCTATAAATTAGTTAAATTTGTTAAAGAGATCTTTCTCTGAGTGATTTGAGGAATTTTCCTCACCGTTGGATCTTTGAACCAAGGGCTTCTGTTTTACAGAAGAAAATCTTCTTGTTTTAATAAGAGCGGAAAGATCTTACTAGAATTTTAATTATGTTTGGCGTAAACGCCCCAGTGTTTGACACGTGTCGCGCAGCGCAGCGCTTGCGCAGCTGTGCTTGCGCAACTGCGCAGACACGTGTCGCGAAGCGCAGCGCTTGCGCAGCTGTGCTTGCGCAACTGCGCAGACACGTGTCGCTCAGCGCAGCGCTTGCGCAGCTGTGCTTGCGCACATCCGCAGACACGTGTCGCGCAGCGCAGTACTTGCGCAGCTGAAGCGTTGCTTCCTTTACTTTTTATTTTAAAAGAGCCTTGCTCTGATTGGACGCACTGCTTCGGGCGCTGTGCTGACGCATCAACTTCTGACACGTGGCGCGTTGCGCGTAGCGCACGGGATTTGAAGCGTTGCTTCAAATTTTGAATTTTCGAAATTCAAACAGAGCCTTTCTCTGATTGGGGGAAACAAATGCCCCCCACCGTTGCGCTCACGTGGCGCGCACGTGAGTGCAGCGGTGGCAAGATCTTGGCCGCTGGATCAAAAAGGGTAAGTTGAAGAGGCGCAGGCGCCTATAAATTGGACCCTTGGTCCTTAGAAAATTCTTTACAACTTTCAAAAATTTTGATTTTCAGAGCCTTGCTCTTGTTTCTTCCCAAGAACTTTAAAGTTCAGAACTTAGAATCATTTTAGGTAAAAATTTTAAATTAAATTAAATTAATAGAGCCTTGCTCTCATGGATCTTTGATCTAAAGAAAACCCCTTTGGGGTTTCATCAACAGAGCCTTGCTCTCAAGAACTTACAGATCCACAGAGATCTTGTTCATGGGTTTTAACCCATGAACAGAGCTTTGCTCATGAATCAAATGTAGATCTTTTCTGATCTGAAAATGGAGAACTCCTAAAAGTTTTCATGGATCTTCGAGATCCCAAATTTTTAATCTTTTAGGAGTTAAAGTTTCCTTTCTGATGGATTTTTCCAAAGAAATTTTATCCCAGAGTTTGACAAATGTCACTCTGTGACAGAGCTTTGCTCTAAAAGAGGAGATTTTCTCCCTATCTCTAGGGATTCCCCATCAATGAGGATATTCTTTTGGGGATCTTTTCATTAATTGACAGTCTCATCTAATGATGGGTCTGTCTTATTAAATGATGCACTGTCATCCCGATTTTGTGGGTCCCTCTTTTGTCCCCTACCCACTGCATTGCAGTGTAGTGTAAAATTTTAAAATGCCAAGCGTTGGAATTACAACATTGATGGCTAATTAAAAAAATTTTGTCCCTCCGCAGGAAACATGTCTGGTAACTTGTCTTTTCCGTTTGTTTGCTCGGAGGGAGGGTTTCCCCAGCTACTGGTGGATTGAGTGGTGCTCGCTCTCATTAAGGATCATGACCCCAAGTACAAAAACCTTCACTTGTGGGGTAGGTGGTACAATGAAATCATCCGGGGTCGTCGTAGTTTCAGTTCCGCCACGCCGTCTGAGCCCATAGTTACGATCCCCTATGGGGATGAACCCCCGGTGAAGTATGCCTTGGAGGTTAAGAATTGGAATTCGGATGACCTCCTCCAGCCTGCAATTGGCGCTATTCCCGTGCAGCCACCGCCGGCAATAGACATTCTAGGAAGGAGAATCTGTCAGGGTGAAGCACGCCCTTGGGGACAGGCTTACAACATTGGATTGGTCCCGCGATCGCCCGCTGGATATTTGCAGTGGCCTCGGTACATCTTATCGGCTAAAAGGACTCATTTGACGAAGATCGGTTTGTATTCGGCCATCTACATTTCGCTCTTCGAATATCCTTCCCCTCCGACATGGTGGATTAAAGCTTTTATCGAGCAATGGAATATCCCCACCCACACTTTCTTGATGACGGACACGGAGGTCTCTATTTCCTTGGAAGAGTTTGCCGAAATATCGGGTCTGCCAATGAGGGGAGAGCATTACTAGGAGTTGCTCCCTCCTGACGAATACGTCTTTGCCACCAAGCCGCTGGTGTTTGACCTGACTCTGGAGAACACTATTCAGCACCAGTATCCGGGCTTGGTGAAGGTGTTGGAGATCTATGAAGGAATCTATTTGGAATCGGGCGACCGGGGCGTCAGTTTCGCAGATTTTATTGCCCGCTTCATTCGACCGGAGTTCCTATCAGAGCGAAGCGAGAAGTTCGCCCAGCTCGATGACCTTTTTGGCTTCGGCTTAGACCGCCGACCCATATCGGATAATGATCAAAAGGATTTTTATCTCCCCGGCGCTGCCATCGTCCCTTTCTCAGAAATCACCGTCCCAGGCATGGATGAGGAGACCTTTTTTGTAGGGTTCCTGGGCTTGTGGCTATGCATTTTTGCGCTCCCTATGCACTCGCGCCACATGCGGTCATCTGACTTCTATCCGGCGCATCGGATGGTGGCTGGTTTGCAGTTATCGGTAGGAATCGCCGGGCTAACTTGACTTTATAATGGACTTAGCGTAGCGGCGGACGCTAGAGAACCTGGGGTACAGCCCGCTAACTTCCCGATGCACTACTTCACCTCCTGGATGGAAATGCACGTGCAAGGGGTGTTCGACGCCTATAAGATTCCTCCGTTCTTTGAGAAATGCAGACTCCCAACAGTCATGCGGTTGGTCAGTGCTTCAATTGTGGTTGCATCCCCGCGGGAGTCTAGAGGGCTACTCCTTCGTCCACATCTGGTCGGAGCGAAGGTTTCCTTTATGGATAAGGTCATAACAATAGGCTCAGAGACCACCAAGTCAGTAGTGCCACTGCGCGATGATTTTAAGGACGGGGCTTCCATATTGAAGGCTCGGGAAATCCTCCACCTCTACTCCATTCGGCCGGGTTACTTGGTATTTAGGCAAAATGAGACGGCACTCTTCATGAGGTATAACCCTCATCGGTTTGCTCAACAATCGAGTTATCACCAGGGGATCCCGATGGAAGTCTTCTTGGAAAAGCCCGTGGTCAGCCGAGAGGGGATGAATAATGTAATGCACCATTTCATGCGGCTTAACACGGGTTCCTACTTCTTCATCAGCGAACCAAGCCGTGTCCCTAAGGTACTCAGCACGTACGCAGCTTGGTATGCACATACAATGGGCCCAGTTATCCTGATGGAGAAGCGCTTGCTGGTTGACCGTAGGGGTGCGCCTCTTGGCGGTGATCGCAAGGCCCCCTTGAAGCCAAGGACCCCGGTCATTGCTCCGCTGAAAGATACCGGAGTTGACCGGCCACGTGTGCTGAGCCCCCCGCGTGGATTGCCGCTGCCCGCTATGGTGAATGTGCCACCGGCGCCTCGTGCTCCCACGAAGACGGTCAATGTAGTATCGTCGGAGTCCGGCGCAGGGGCGGATATCGGGACTCGCCGCCCCAAGGTGCCTGCCAAGCGCAAATCAATCCCAGGTGCATCTAGAGCTGGCGGGCAAAAGAAGAAAAAGTCGATCCTTTCCCTCGACGTGATCCTCGGTTTAGATCCTGAGGCCCCTCTTACCGAAGGAATATGTGAATATGGTAGCAACAAGGGCTTCTTGGTAGACCCCGCGGACACCGATTTGGCGGCTGCTATTGCAGCTTCTGAGCGATCAGCAAGGCTCGAAGCGATGTTAAGTAAACTCGCTGAGTCAGGTAACTATTAGCTGCTTTCTTCGTCATTTTATCGCATTTTTTAAAACTATTTTTGACTGATACTTTCCCCCATTTTCCAACAGGTGTTACTACCGAAGAAGCTATTGCTGCCTCTTTAAAGACCTTCCAAAAGGAGGAGGAGAAGCGCGCTCTAACGGGCGCTGGTACGTCCCACTTTTTCCTTTGTTTCTTTGCAGGGGCTACACCAGTTGATGCGGGAATCCTTCCTAAGCCTGTTACTGAAGTTCCAGTCTCGTCGGGGTTACCGCAAGAGCCTCGACTTGACAAGTCGACGAGGGATGCCTTGAAGAATTTGGAGGCATCCCTGTACACGGACGAGAACGCTTCAATGAAAGAGGCTCTGGTGAGATCCGTCTCAACGGCCCGAGAGGAGGGGAAGCGGCTGAGGCGCGAGGCGAAGGGGCGCAGGGCTGATTTGGCCACGGGAGCGGGCCCTAGCACCATCCCTCGTGCTGATACTCCCTCCGAAGAGGCCCCCGTCGCCCTATCCACTGCTCGCAGGCAAGTGGCGCGCGCGGTTCGGTGTGCAAATGATAAATCCTCTTCAGGTAACATTTCTTTCAGAATCTTGTTGTAAGAATTATAAAGCCATCGGTTCTTATGTATTCTATCCTGCAGGGCCAAGTCCGATCGAGGGGGAGGCAGAGACCATTGAACCCAGGGAAACAGAGGAGGTGGCACCTGCCAAACCCGAGCTGACGGTGGGCAACGTCGTTGGGGCTACGGAGCCTGAAACAGAGGTTGAGGGATCTGCAACCGAGAAGGTCATTGATACCGAACCTGAAGTGGCGGCAGATAAAATGATCGTTATAACCGAGCCGAGGGTAGTGGTGGGTGAGGTGCTAGAGGCTGGCGACCTCATGGTGACGGTGGATGAGTCGATGGAGACGGCGGAGCCCAAAGAAGTAGCGGGTGAGATGGGCACGACTCTTGAGGAAGAGTCAGCCGCTCCCTCCCAAGAGTCCAGCAACGCTCCAATCATTACCATCCCCGCCTACGATCTTCCACCGTCTCCTGTTCGCGTGAGCACGACGACGGCCCCCATTGAGTCGGGTGATGAGGCCACGAGCGGTGGCCTCTTGTCGATGGAGGAGGGAGTCGCCTCCGTTTCAGCCGGCAGCTCATCAGGTAAATTTCGAGTTACTGTCATTCTTTTTTTATATCTTGCAATCATTTCTAACAAGTTTGTCTTTGTTTTCAACGCAGGTGCAGCCAGCGCCGATGCCCCATTGCTCGAAGGAGCGCCATCAACTACTGCCTTGGCGGTGGTCACCTCCCAGCCTTCCCTTGTTCCATCGCAGATGTTGGAAGGTATGGATTTGCGACTCATTAGTTTATCTCTTTGCCGCATAATTTATGTACTGGCGTCGTACCACTGTGTCTTTTCAGGAGTGCTTTTTGATCATATCCATCAGGTGTTGCTTCCGCACTTTTCTTTCCCATCTGAGCTCGCTTCCCCCTCCAGTGGTGCCGGTGAGTAGATTTTCCAGATGATGTCTTTCTTTTTTTTAGCAATGGGATTATTTCTGACTTTTCTTCTTCCTGGTTGCAGTGCTACCAATCGAAGGAGGGGGCCCAAGACCTGCCACGCCACCGGCCCCTCCGGCTTTGCCATCCGTTGCAGCCGGTATAGTAAATTCCCTTATTGGTGACTCTTCTACATCTCCTGAACCATCGTTTAACTATGTTTCATTTTGCAGCTATCATTCCGGCTCCGGTCCCTCTTGAGTCTCGCATCCTTTCGCCGGCAGGCCCCTTCCTGAAACGTCCATCTTCAAAGAGTGTCGTGATGAGTTTGGGCATGTTAAGCGGGTATATCGAAGAGCTTAACGCAGACGCTCTCCCACCTGCCGCGGATTTCGCTGTGGAGGTTAATCCAATGTTGGCGAGCTCGTAAACTTTCATAACGAAGGCGTCGTCGAATCTTGGGTTAATCACTGCAGGGAAATCGAGGCCTGCCTGCATCGGCTGGAGTCGACGCGTCCTTCCCCTAAGGTTTTAGCCGTAAGTACTCAACGGACAGCCTGGCTCGAGCAAAGCATTTCTTATTTCCGCCACTTGGAGTAAGAAGCAGCTTCAAGGTTGAAGGAATGTCAGGAGTCTTCAAGCGCAACTGCTCGTCTACGTGCCGAAGTTGAGGCGAACGCTGCCGAAGTGAAGGCCGTCTTCGAGGGCCTTCTGGCGCGTATTTCTAACGGGCTAGCGCTGAAGCAGAAGCTTGATTCCGCCGAGCGTAACGCCCGAGGTCGCGAAGCAGCTCAGCAGGTCGTTGGGGAGCAGCTTACATCCTTCATGCAGCAGCGGGCTCGAGTGGAGGCCGAACTGGCGGTGGCGGCTGATCAGGAGAAGGCGTGGAAGGAAGTGCGCGAGCAATTAATAGAGCTATTCAAGAGGCTTCCTTCTCCTTGAACATTTTGTATCATTTACACACTTGTAATTTTTGCATAGTATATAGCCATTCTTTATTCTTTATATGATTCGCCTTATATTTGATTGAATTCATGAATAAAGATATACACATTTCTTTTTGCAATGTCTTGTACTATCTCTTTGCTTTCTCCCTTCTCAGCATGCTGTCTTGATAAACATAATTGGTAGATAACTTAATTTCTCCAAGAGATAGCGATGGCTTAGGCCGCAGGTTCAGATCTGCCGCCTAAGACTTTTCAACTCTATGAGCCATGAGGGTCTCATAGAGACTTTTCTCTCTACGGATCGAAAGGATCTCATAGGTAAGTTTTCTTCTTAGGAATCGTGAGGATTCCTAAGTGTGTTTTCTCTTATAAGTCGTAAGGATCCAATAAGAGAATTTCTCCCTCTTATGAGTCGAGAGGACCCGTAAGCGGTTGTTTCCCTCTTTGTCGGAACCCGACTTTGGAGAGTGAGACCTGTGAATAGTATGCAAGAGACCGTTTTAGACCGACTTGCAGGGTTCCATTATTCAGGAAGCAAGTTTTTTAATCTCTGCTGTCTGAGGCTTCATCTTACAGGTTGAGACGAATCAGGAATTTCCCGCGGAGACACTGGTTTCTCTGCGAGCCGACTCGAATCAGGAGGCTCTCGTCAAGGATTGTTTGTTTCCCTGAGTTGAGGTATTTGCCAAGGATTATTTGTTTCCTTGGTGTTGAAACGAATCGAGAATTTCCCACGGCGACACTGGTTGCTCTGCGAGTCGATGCGAATCAGGAGGCTCTCGTCAAGGATTGTTTGTTTCCCTGAGTTGAGGTATTTGCTAAGGATTATTTGTTTCCTTGGTTTTGAAACGAATCGAGAATTTCCCATGGAGACACTGGTTGCTCTGCGAGTCGATGCGAATCAAGAGGCTCTCGTCAAGGATTGTTTGTTTCTCTGAGTTGAGGTATTTGCCAAGGATTATTTGTTTCTTTGGTGTTGAAACGAATCGAGAATTTCCCACGGAGACACTGGTTGCTCTGCGAGTCGATGCAAATCAAGAGGCTCTCGTCAAGGATTGTTTGTTTCCCTGAGTTGAGGTATTTGCCAAGGATTATTTGTTTCCTTGGTGTTGAAACGAATCGAGAATTTCCCATGGAGACACTGGTTGCTCTGCGAGTCGATGCGAATCAGGAGGCTCTCGTCAAGAATTGTTTATTTCCCTAAGTTGATTTATTTTCCAAGGATTATTTGTTTCCTTGGTGTTGAAACGAGTCGAGAATTTCCCACGGAGACACTGGTTGCTCTACGAGTCGATGCGAATCAGGAGGCTCTCATCAAGGATTGTTTGTTTCCCTGAGTTGAGGTATTTACCAAGGATTATTTATTTCCTTGGTGTTGAAACGAATCGAGAATTTCCCACGGAGACACTGGTTGCTCTGCGAGTCGATGCGAATCAGGAGGCTCTCGTCAAGGATTGTTTGTTTCCCTGAGTTGAGGCATTTGCCAAGGATTATTTGTTTCCTTGGTGTTGAAACGAGTCGAGAATTTCCTACGGAGGCACTAGTTGCTCTGCGAGTTGACGCGGATCAGGAGGCTCTCGTCAAGGATTATTTGTTTCCCCGAGTTGAGGTATTTGCCAAGGATTATTTGATTCCTTGGTGTTGAAACGAATCGAGAATTTCCTGCGGAGACACTGGTTTCTCTGCGAGTCGACGCGAATCAGGAGGCTCTCATCAAGGATGCTGGTTTCCCTGAATTGAGGAATTTGCTAAGGATTATTTGTTTCCCTGGTGTTGAAACGAATCGAGAATTTCCCACGGAGACACTGGTTTCTCTGCGAGTCGACGCGAATCGGGATTTTCTTCGTCAAGGACGCTTGTTTCCTCGAGTCGAAGGATTTGCCGAAGATACTGGTTTCCTCGGGATTGGGATGAACCGTCGAGATCTGGCTTCGTTTTCTGGCGGAGCCTGTTGGAAAAGTATGGTTCGCTCTTTGTTTGCGCCCTTGGATTGTATATAGGGATTAATGTGATCTCAACTGTAGGGCCAAAGTTTTATCATTTCTTTTTTTTTGTTTTATTTCCGCGATGCTCTATCATTTCAGATTTTTATATCGCGAAGGTTGCGATTGCCCAATCATTTCGGCTGTTTTGCATGCATACATTTTTACTTGCTGCTTTTTATTGCAAGTTGCCCCATCATTTCGGCTATTTCATATGCATGTGTGGCCTACCGGCTTTTCGCCGTAAACCTAAAATTAGACACCGATTTCGGCATCAGCACCGCTACAACTGGGATATTGCCAGGAGCGAATCATCATCTGCCTTTGTCGATGTTGAGCAAGGGTGGCTTAGCGAATAGGGTTAAGGTTCTGTTGACTAAGGCTTTTGACTTCATGAGCCGTAAGGGTCTCACAAAGGTATTTCTCCCTACAAGTCGTGAGGATCTTGTAGGTGTATTTTCTCTTTAAGAATCGTGAGGATTCCTAAGGGTATGTTCCTCTGTAAGTCATAAGGATCCTACGAGAGGGTTTTCTCCTTGTAAGTCGAGAGGACTTACAAGGGTTGTTCATCATGCGTACATGTCCCCAGTCACGGATGGGACTTGGTTAGGGAAACGTTTATTCACGCCCATGGATTGTATACAAGGGTCAGTATTGAACCACTTGTAGGGCAATATCGAAAGTTGTGGGGGTTGCTTAAGCACAGGTTTAGGTCTCTGTAACTTAAGACTTTCAAATCTTATGAGCCGTGAGGGTCCCATAAGAGAGTTCTCCTTACGAGTCGTGAGGATCTCGCAAGTGTATTTTCTCCTTAGGAATCGTAGGGATCCCTAAGTGTGTTGCTCCCTTGTGAGTCATAAGGATCTCACGTGGGTGGTTTCTCCTTACAAGGTCGAGAGGACCCTATAAGTGTCTTTTAACGAGGTTGCGCCCTTTCGGGTTTTCACAAACACTCGCCGGCAGTCCTGCTGTTTTTACTCACGGAGCCCTTTCGGGTTTTCATCCGTGCCCATTTTGATTATGGACATACCATTTTTTTATTCTTTTTATTTTCTTCTTCTCTCTTTTTTTTACGAGGTCGCGCCCTTTCGGGTTTTCACGAACACTCGCCGGTAGCCCTGCTGTTTTTACTCACGGAGCCCTTTTGGGTTTTCATCCGTGCCCTTTTTGCTTATGGACATACCGTTTTTATTTATGATATTTTTCTTTTTTTATCTCGTCAGCCTACGGATGTTACGGTATTAGTGTAAGGATGTTTCGGTCTGCTATTAGTTTAAGGACGTTTCGGTCCATGTTGAGAAAGCTGGCTACTGCTTATAAAGCTTGAGCTGAGGAAGATAGCGAGCGGACATAGTCGTCGTCATCTATCATTGACCTAAGCTGTGGCTCATTAAGCGTAGTATTTCTTTAGGAAGCGACCGTTTATTGGCCTGAAAGGCCTTTCACCGTGCATGTCCATGAGTAGATAGGCCCCACCCTGGTAGACCTTATCTATGATGTACGGGCCTTCATAGTTTGGCTCGAATTTTCCCCGCTTGGCGCGATTGGGGACCATAGGCTTTTTGACCACTAGCACGAGTTCGCCTTGGCGGAATGTCCTTGGTCGGGTCAATCTTTCATATGAGCGCGTCATCTTTGCTTTATAAACTTCCAGATTTTGTTGCGTTATGAGCCGGGTTTCATCAAGGGCATCAAGCTCCTCAAGCCGAAGGTGAGCATTTTTTTCGTCCGTTAGCTCGTAGTGAACCGCCACTCGTACAGAGGGTAACTCTATCTCGAGGGGGAGTACTGCTTTTGTACCGAATACCAACGCGTATGGCGTTGTGTTCATGGCTGTCTTGAACGTAGTCCGATACGCCCAGAGTGCCTCTTGCAGTCTCTCGTGCCAGTCTTTCTTATTTCGGGACACCGTCTTTTTCATGATCTTTGTCAGGGTCTTGTTGAAGGCCTCGGCTAGACCATTAGCTTGCAGATTGTAAACTGAAGAATATCTCCAGTCTATATTATGCTGCTGTGCGAAGCGACTGATCTTGTGGCTTCTGTAAGCTGGCCCGTTATCGGAAATGATCCGTCTTGGCGTTCCAAACCGATATATGACGTGCGTTTTGAAGAAATGAAGGATATTCTCCGTCTTCACTTTCCTCAACGGTACTGCTTCTGCCTATTTGGAGAAGTAATCAGTCGTCGCCAGGATGAAACGATGTCCTCTGGACGATGCTGGTTCGATGGGGCCGACTATGTCAGTTCCCCACATCTTGAACAGCTAGCTAGCCACTGTTGGATGTAATGGATTTGGATGTTGGTGGATGAAGTCCCCATGGATTTGGCATAAGTGGCATTGCTTCGCATATTCAAGGCAGTCCTGAATCATCGTGGGCCAGTAGTAGCCCATCCGTTTTATCTTCAACTTCATCTTTGGGCCCGCTTGGTGAGAACTACAGAGTCCGTCATGAACTTCCTGAACGACTCTTTCTGCTTCGTCAGGTCCTAGGCATCTCAGCCACAGAGAATCGAATGACCTCTTGTATAGAGTGTCATTGACGAAGGCGAAAGACAGAGCTCGTTTCATGAGCTGATGTCATGTGGACGCTTCTTCAGGCATTCGGTGGGACTTAAAGTAGTCTATGAAGACTTCCCTCCAATCCTCAGCCTTTTCCCGGTCTTCTATTTGCAAGGTCTTCTGTTCAGTCACTCCCTTCTCTTCGGATGAGTCTGGAGATATTTCTACTGGGGAAAGCACCCGACGGCTTTGTACCACAATTCTAACGTCATCGAGGTTCTCGTCAGCCAGTTCTTTAGCGAGCTTGGCTAATGCGTCCGCTTTGCTGTTTTCCGCACGCGGTATGTTTTCCAAAGTATAGGAGGGAATTTAGGTCAACAGTTGTTGTACCTTTTCATCGTACTTCACCAACTCCGGTTTGCACGTTTGGTAGTCACCGTTTACTTGACTAACGACCAGTTGAGAATCTCCGTATACGAGGAGGTTTTCAATTCCCATGTCAATGGCGATCTCAAGGCCTGCTATCAAAGCTTCGTATTCGGCTTCATTGATCTTCCTCGGCTCTGTTAGGGAGAAAGCAAAGCGCATTATCCCTCCTTGTGGAGTTACAAAGATGAGTCTTACCCCCGATTTGATTATAGGGGTACTTTGTTTGCGCTTCTTCACGGAAGATGCCCCATCGAAATAAAGCTCCCATCGGGTATCACCACCGTCGATCGCATCAAACGCATGTTCGTCTGGAAGATCGCAATTTAAAGGAGAATCAGCAGGTATCGGATTCTCAGCGAGGAAGTCGGCGATGGCCTGGTCTTTCACTGCTTTGAGAGGTTGATACGTTATCAAGAACTCCATCAAGAGCAGGGCACATTTAGCGAGTCGACCTGTCCGTATGGCCTTAGACATTAAATATTTAAGGGGGTCCACCTTCGAAATGAGACGGACTTCATGCGCCAATGCATAGTACCTGAGCTTTGTTATCGCAAAGATCAATGCCAGGCAGTGTTTCTCAATAGGAGAGTAGTTGCTTTCTGCCCCCAGTAGAACTCGACTTAAATGGTAGAGTGCTTTTTCTTTCCCCTGGTCATTCTCTTGCGCCCATAATGCACCTAAGGAACCTTCGAGGGCAGTTGTATAAAGAATGAGGGGTTTTCCCTTGACCGGAGCAGCCAACACTGGCGGGTTCTGCAGGTATTGCTTGATCTCGTCTAGCGCGCTTTGGAATTTTTGGTCCCAGACGAACGGGGTTCCCTTCTTCATCAGGTGGCTGTAAGGACGGCACCTGCCCGAAAGGTTGGCTATAAATCGCCGTATGTACGCGAGCTTCCTTTGGAGAGACCGCAGCTGTTTGAGAGTCTTTGGCGGAGGCATTTCCATGATCGCCTTGATCTTTGACGGATCTATCTCGATGCCTCGGTGTCGGACGACAAATCCTAGGAATTTGCCCGAAGAAACTCCAAATGCACACTTGAGAGGGTTCATTTTCAAGTTGTATTGTCGAAGGCGTCGAAATACAGTTTTTAGATGCTCGAGATGTTCCTCGAATGATTTGCTCTTAACCACGAGATCGTCGATATAACATTCAACGATTTCATATATGAGGTCATCGAAGATCTTTGTCATGGCCTTCTGATAGGTGGCACCGGTGTTCTTTAGACCGAAGGGCATCACCTTGTAGCAGAATATTCCCAAAGGAGTCCGGAAAGCGGTGTGCTTCTGGTCTTCGGGATGCATCTTTATCTGATTATACCCTGACGAGCCGTCCATGAAGAAGAAAACCTCATGAGTGGGCGTATTGTCTATCATCAACTCGGTAACTGGTACTGGGAAATCATCCTTCGGGCAAGCTTTATTGAGATCCCGAAAGTCCACGCATATGCGCACCGTCCCATTTTTCTTCATCACCGGGACGATGTTGGCGATCCATTCAGGATATTGAACCTCCTGGATAAAGCCGGAGTCGATCAGCTTCTTAACCTTGGCATTGATGCTCATCTCAAGCTCGAGCCGCATTCTTCTTGGCGCCTGTTTGACTGGCTTGACGTCCGGGGATATTGCCAATTTGTGCGCAGCAATTTCTGTATCCAGTCCCGGCATTTCGGAATAGTTCCATGCGAAGCAATCTCTATGCTGTACAAGCAAGTCTTTTAACGCAGCCATCCTTTCTTCGGATAGCTGCTCGCTGACGAACGTCAGACGCGGATCGTTTGCCGTTCCTAACTCAATTTTCTTGAGGTTGCCTGCAGTGGTATGGATTCCATCTTCCAGCTCTTTTGGCGCTGGTGGGAATTCTGAGATTACCTCATCGTTGCTATTTTCAAAGCACCAAGGAAGGCCATCCATGTCCTCGAGCCCTTCTTTTGATATTGTTATCATGTGACAAGTGCGAATCTGTTTCCAATCCCAATGTGGATTTGGTTCTGTTCTTGTGGCTTTGGGTTCATGCCTTCGTAGCGGTGTTACCCTCCAGTTGTCAGACAGAGCGAATTTGCCAAGCTGATACTGATCTTCAACCCAATTCTTCAAGGTAAAGCAGTTTTCGAGAGGATGCCCTATTACTCGATGGTAAGAGCAATAATTTGGGTCAGAGACTTCGCCTTCTTGCTCGGGGTGCTTGGACTCCGGCAGTGTAAGCATCTGATGTTTTAGAGCAAGATCAAGTATCTTCTTCGCCTTGCCCCGAGGAAACGAGTACGCTCGACCCATTTTATTCATGAGGGACAGATCAATAACGCTCGACTCCCATTTGCGTGGCTTCTTAGCCCTGCTTTGTTACTGTTGAGCGCCTTCTTGGCCTTTCGACTTGTTTTTGCCTCTACGTCAAGCCTTTTTTATAACAGGTTGACAGAGGGTGGCATTTTCGTCTTTCACGGCCTGTTGAAGGAGGCGTTGCGTTTTGGCTTTCTCGTAGATTGCCATCTCACGATTGTGATCGTCTCAGACTTTTTGACCAGCTTCCGTTATAAGCCTATCCATTTGTTCTTCGAATGACGAACTGGGCACTTTTGCATCAGGAACTTTTATCGGTTCAGGAATAACGTCCTCCCGTTGAGCATCTGCTTCTTCATCGAAATCATACACGACGTAGCAACCGTTTAGTAGCTCTCGTTTCTTTGACCGGATGTATCCAAGCCCTTTCGTCTCCATTCTCCCATTAGGCAGTTTGCGTTGAGTCCCGGGAACGTTCCAGACCTTGTCATAGAACTTAGCTTTTCGAATGGTCTGCTTGAAGGATATCCCTTAGCGTTTCAGCAATCTTTTCAAGCCTTCTGTATAATATCTGGGGAGACGGATGGGCTGAAGCCTATCAAGCATAGGATCTGCACCATGCCAGATCTCTTTCTCTACTTTGGTTTCTTTAGAGCGGTAGAATAGAATTGCTTTTTCGCTTTCTCGCCTGGGAAGGATATAGAACGTTTGCAGCTCTTCTATATTGTAAATATCAAGTGCATCCAGTTCTTTACGGTGCTTAAGCGGCACCATGGCGACTTGCAGACTTTGCTTTTCGTTAGCGAACGTTTGTATTGAAGGCCGAGCAGAGAACACAGCATGGACCTCATCTTCCAAGTCACTGCGAAAGGTCAATGTAGGAGCAGATGGTTCCGGCTTGTTGTATTGGGACGGACCCAAATAAACTATCTCCTCTTCTTCCTCGGTATCACTTCCGAAGACAGGGATGGTGGCATTAGCTTTGTTCTCCGGCTTGTAACACCTTTCCGTGTCTTCGAAATCCGGTAAGAAGTATTTAGCATCTTCATATTTGCGGACTTCGTTCACGGAGAATGGGTTCAGTTCTCCTGCCACTGTATACTTGAGGCTATCCTTAGAATACTTCATACACTGATGCTGTGTAGAAGGGATGATGTTGTACTCGTGTAACCATGGTCGGCCGAGTAGAGCATTGTAGCATGTCCTGACGTCTATGACGTGGAACTTAATATCCGTGACGAGTAGCCCAAAGCATAGCGTCAGTATCACAGATCCAAGAGTTTTTGATGATTGAGAGTCGAACCCAGAGATGGTGATCTTGTCTCGAGCAAGGTGCTGGACGCTCATGTAGATTTCCTTTAACACTCGCACATTGAGGAGATTAACGGAGGATCCATTGTCGATCAGGATCTTACCTATCTTTATATCGTGGCAGTATCCTAAGACATAAAGGGGGCGATTGTGTTCACACGTCCCAAGGAGAAGGTCTTCATCACCAAAAGCGACATCGGCCGTATGCACTTCCTCCAATTCATCTTTCATCTTTTCCTCGGCCAGGAAAGCTTGGAATTGCTCCGGATCCTGTAGCACCTTAATTAACGAATCTCTCGCCTCCTTTGATAGTAAAAGGGCGTCAAGAATGCTGAGCTGCGAGGGTAACTTTCTCAGATGCGCCAAGACGTTGTAATCTACCTTATTTTTCTTCAGCGGGTCTTTGGCAGTTAGCTCTTCCATGACTTGGTCATCTAAGGTAATATTCTCAGAGACCTTCTCTTTCCCTTTATCTTTTCTGTTTGAGGGTCCGAGATTCTTTTCGGGAAGCGTGCGATTATGTAGCCGGATAATTTCATAAATCTTTGGCTCTTCATCTTTTCCCGAAGTGGACTCTTTAAAGAGAGGCCCAAGATCCATCTCCTCATCAGAATTGCTCCCGAATGTAGGCACCTGTGATCCCCTGGCATTAACCATACGACAATCGCCGGTAGTTCTGTTAAACCCTTCGGTCATATTCTTTCGCTCCCGACGAGTTTTACGTTTTTCCCACTTAAAATATTGTCGACGAGCAACGTATCCTTGCCACCATCTATCGAAAGCTTTGCACTCTTGAGTAGGGTGCGAAACCTTCCGATGATATAAGCAATAGGAGGGGTGCATTTCTACTTTACCAGTAACGCTTCCCTCGAAGGATGGTAGTTTCAGACCCATTGACACGGCTTTAGCAAACCTCTTCCTCATCTTAAATTTGATTTTATCCGCAGTGGGTGCACTTTTCTCCAGCGGGAGTATCTCAATTTTTTTGTCAAGGCGTTGGCGTTTGGCCTTTTCGAATATGACCGCCTCGCGCTCCCGATCAGCTTTGCTTTTTAAAAGAGCTTCATTGAGGAATGCATCAATTACTTCATCCGATGGCCCCAGAATTTTTGGTCCGGGATCTGATCCCAGCGTTTCAGTACAAGGAGTCTCTTCATCGCCCATGTACGAATGGGAAATCATATAACAACTCGCCACGTATTCTTCAGATTCATCAGATGAACTTTCTCCCTCATCATCCTTTTGAAAGACGTGATTGAGGAATTCCTGGAATGTAATGGGGGTCCGTACCTTCTGGTTGTATTCCTCCAGCGCGTCAATCTGTTTTTGCAAGTCCGTGCGCTTGTCGCCAGGCTTCACGGGCTTCTTTGACTTCTTTTTCTTCTTATTTGAAGATTTCGACGGCTGGTTGTGAATGCTTGGGCCACCTCCATCGATCCTTTGAGTTGGATGAGGCTTCAACATCCCTTCAATGATCTGCGGCTCCAACGGGTTCTTCCACTTGATCGCTGGGCATGTTTGAAGATCATTTAGCATCCTCTTTGTCTTGGCTGATAATACAACCTCCTAAGGAGCTTCTTCAATGACAGAGCATGTTTCCCCCGGCGTATTCATTCCCTTAGAGGTGTGTGGCTACGGTGGATTCACCTTCCACTTGTCGGACAATACAAACTTGCCCTGTCGGTACTGGTCTTCAAGCCAATTTTTGAAGACGTAGCAATCCTCAATCGGATGACCTAGTACTCGATGATAAGGACAGTAGTTGAGCTCATTGACATCACTTGGTTGCGACGGACGTTTTAGATCCGGCAGATTTATGAGTCGGTTGCGCAACGCCAGCTCGAATAACCTTCTTGTTTTATCTCGGGGAAACGAGTAAGGACGTCCCATCCTATCCTCAAGGGGTACGTATGGGCGCATATTATTTTGACGAACGACCGGCTTCGGGTTGTTCGGCTGTTGCTGAGCATTAGCGACAACGATCGCTTTCCCCTTTCCCTTCTCATTTCGGGAGTCCAGCTTTGGAAGAGGAGGTTTATGGCCCATTTGATCCATCTGCGCCAGCTTGTCGATTAGTGCCTGGAAGGTGGTCGGCTTGAAGAACATCATAAATTGCGAGATGGTTGCTTGCGGATCGAGGGTTCCCACAAACATTCCCACCACAGGAGCTTCTTCTATGCGCTGCTTGCATTTTGACCATAAATTACGCCATCATATAGCATATTGGACCCATGTCTCGCCCGGCTTCACCCTGGCATTAATCAATGCCGTTATCGGGATACGCTCGCTGGCACTCGCGAAACGTTGGGTAAACAGCAGCTCCATTTCAGCTAAGGCTTGATAGAGTCGTTCGGGAGCTCAGAATACCACTCGAACGCTGTATCTGACAAGCTACCAATGAACTGGCGGAGTAACAATTTATCATCACCGCCAGTGTTGCCGCAAAGCGCCCTGAACTGGGCGACATGCTGGTGGGGATTGCCGGTCCCCTTATACACATGGAATTTTGGTATCGTATAACCTGGCGGGTACTTGATCTGGTCGTACCAGCCCGGATACGGTCGCCCCATTTTTACGACCTGACCCGCTGCTTCAGTCGCTTGATGAACCCGGATCTACTGAGCTATATATTCGTCCAGGTCGGCTTTGGAGATTGCCTCCTCCTTGGCTGTTGACAGAGCCGGAGGAGGATTCGACGTTTCTCCCCTATCATCTTCAAGGATGATCGGGGGATCTTCAGCAGGTGGATCTTGTTGAATCATCATGCCCACCATGTCCTGGAACAGGAGGGCCATTTTCTTTATGATGGCTGCTTGTTCCGCAGCCTCTTTATCCTTCTTCTCCAATATGCGACGAAGGAACTCAGCGTCAGTTTCCTGTTCCTGACGTTCATCCGAGGACGTTTCAGGGGTTTCTTTTGGCCCAGTGAGTGCGGCCATCGCGTTCATCATCTCCTGGAGCTTTTGTTGTTGCTTCTGAGCCTTGGTCACTGACCGTGTAAGCGGTCTATGACCCGTGGATGTACGGCTGTCCTCTTTACCAGATGCCATGTAGACGGTATAAACCACCATGCCCCAGACTTAGGGCGTTTGGGTCCACCACCTTTGATATTCGCCATAGGTGGAGGGATTTTTTTGGCCTTCTTCTTTTATGGGCCGTAGAAGTTGAGAGGGTCGTTGCTTTGGGCACCCAAGCGGTCTTCGCCTTTTGTTGCTTGACCGGGGGATTTTCTTCTTGCCGACCTTTCGACTTTTTGTGTTGGCGAGAGGAATTGGGATCAATCACAGATTCTCGGACTCGTCGCCATGTCTTGTAAATCCTAGAGGATAGCGATTGATGAGGCTGCTCCGACTTTTCTGCTTCCCCGGCGGTCTCTACCGGTGGAGGAGATCTTTTAAGGACCGCAGTTGGCGAGTTTCTGCGTACCCTATTCAACAGTTCAAAGCTGTTCCCGGTCGGAACAGCAGTGTTAACTTCCACTGACGGAGCTGGCGGAGTCGTCCCAGAAGGGGAGTTGCCCCCGATCTTCCTTATCCGGGGCCAGTGGCGTCGTCGGGCGCGACGAGTCGTTGGTATCGGTTCAGAGACAGAAACAGCTTCTTCTTTCCCCCTGTTCAGGTGTGGGGCTGTTGCCGGCGTCAGCCTATTAAAGACTGATGTCTTTTGAGCAGCAAGAGCAGGAGCGGGAGTCGGGACGGTCAATCTTGTAAAGACCGATCTCTTAGCAGTAGAAGCCGCCTTGACGACTTCAGAAGCAGATTTGGCTTCTCTTTTTGGAATAACCTTTTCCGGGACTGCAAGCTTCATTGTGGGCCCACAGGAGTTTTGGCCCAATCTAGAGAAGACCAAAGCACTGGTGTTGGGCGACCCGTTGAGAGGGGCCGCAGTAATTGACAGTCGATCGAAGACCGACTTCTTAGGAGCTTCTTGTACGGGCACGGGGGTGTTGAAGTTTGTTGGCGGAAGCATAGTTCCGAAAAACAACCCCGTGGTGGCTTGAGCAATCTGCTCTAAGGGCATGGTGAACAAAGAGGCCGCTTGAGGCCCGTAAGTCATGCCCCCAGTTGAGGCCGGACGCGAGCTGCAGCAGCAGTTGGAGCACTTCGAACAAGTAGAGGCCATCGATGCTTGATTTCTTTTCTACGCCAAGCAAGAGACCAAATCTTAGTAAACTTGAAATCCAAAGGCAACCATTAATAAACCGCGATTCGTTCGCGAAGACGACACACGAAGTGTGGAGTGGAAAGAGGAAAATGTCCCACCGGGCATGCCAGAATCTGTTCCCCTCCGAACGGCGGCCGAGACGACGTGAGGACGTCTTGCCTGAGATTCGGGGCAGTTGCTATTTGGTTTTATCCGTCTACCTCTCCGAAGATGCCAAGTTGATTTATGGCACCGTGTATCGGGGGTTTAGACGGATGCGGCCGATGTAGCAGACTTCGTCAGATTCCCCCTCGTTTGAAGGGTTTTTGATTGTGGGGACGCTCTTCTTTGCAGGCGCAAGCCCCTGCAGTTAATTACGCTAGCGCATCGCGGTAACAACTTTCTCCTTCTCCAGAATTTCACTTCATGTCGCGGGTGTTTGTTTTGTTTGTGGTTGCCCGTGGATTGTATACGGAGACTGAGTAATGCTGTCGCCCGTAGGACGTGGATTAGTCCAAATCCGTATTTACTTAGATTTGGGTTTGGTGTTTTTAATTTAAGGATACGTTAGCCACTTTGAGGCTAAGATCAACTTAAACGTTCGTTAAGGATACGTTAGTCTGATTTGAGACTAAGATCAACTTAACGTAGTGATCCATTTAATATATGGCCGTTGGGACCCGTTACCTCTCTGACGTCGTTGAAGGATTACAACGATAAGTGTCAGTGGAGTTCAGAGATGTACCCTTGAACCAAAGTTGATTTAGAGTTTTATAGTCCATTTGAATGTTTAAGGATACGTTAACCGTGTTTGGGGCTAAGATCAACTTAAACGGGATCGTTTAGATCCGGCAAAAGAACATTTGGAGGCTCTATTGTTCCAGTTTAGGGACGTGGTGGTCCATATTCTAGTTTAGGGACGTGGTAGTCCATCATTAGTTTAAGAACGTTTCGGTCCATCATTAGTTTGAGGACGTTTCGGTCCATCAATCCCATTTTGGGACAAATATTAGTTTAAGGACGTCTCGGTCAAATATTAGTTTAAGGACGTCTCGGTCAAATATTAGTTTAAGGACGTCTCGGTCCATATTAATGTGTGATCGTCGGGACCCATCACCTCTCTGACGTCATTAAAGGATTACAACGATAGGTGTCAGAGGAGTTCGGAGATGTACCCTCGGACCGGATGTAAATTGATTTAGGGAGCAGCCGTGCTCAGTCAATTTAATTTGAGGACTTATGGCCATGACTAGGCTAAGTCCAGTTGAATGTTCAACATTTTTATTTGTCTTTGGCCTATTAGGCTTGTGCTAGGGCTTTGCCCCTTTTTTTATATAATGCACTGCATTATTTTTCTTTGTTTTGATTGGGCTCTGCCCCTTTTATAAATGATGCAAAGCATCTACTTTGTTTGGGCTCTGCCTTTTTTAATATGCATAGCATTTTGTTTTATTTTGTTTGGGCTCTGCCCATTTATAAATGATGCAGAGTATCAATTCTGTTTGGGCTCTGCCATTTTTATTGCATTGCAATTTAATTAGGCCTACTAGGTCTTTTTGATTTGGGCCTGGCCCTTTAAGAAATGCATTGCATTTATCAGGAGCTTTGCGCCAATCAGAGAGCGCAAGTGCTTGTGGTGACGACACGTGTCATGCAAGCGCAGTGCGCTGCGCTAGTGCGCTGCGCTTACGCTGTTGACACGTGGTGCACTCTGGTGAGTTGCGCCAATTTCAGAGAGCAAAGCTCTATCTTAAAAGCGCACAGCGCAAGTGAGTCAGATGCTGACACGTGGCGCTCTCTGGTGGCTTGCGCCAACCCAGGAGCGCAACAGTGCAGTTTTATAAGTGCAAAGCACTATTAATTTGATAATAATAATAATTTTTTTTAGAACCAATTGTTCATGACAAAGTGCAAAGCACTGCTTGATTTCTTGATCTGATTTAGATCGAAGAAAACAAGTATTTACTTGTTTCTCTTGTTGATCTCAAAGAACCAATGGTTCATAAGTGCAAAGCACTTTTTTTTTCTATTTTGTTTTTCTTTATTAAAGATCATTGATCTTGTTCTTAGATCAATGATCTATCAGAAGCAATTTTTCTATCCTAAAGGTGTTTTTACCTTTCTTCTTGAAATTTTTTCGGAGCTCTCTCTGTTTGAAAATTTTGATTTCTCACAAAAAAAATGTTCCCCCTTGAATTGAGGTCTAGGATCCTTTTTATAGTGTCCATAAATTAGTTAAATTTGTTAAAGAGATCTTTCTCTGAGTGATTTGGGGAATTTTCCCCACCGTTGGATCTTTGATCCAAGAGCTTCTGTTTTACAGAAGAAAATCTTCTTGTTTTAACAAGAACAGAAAGATCTTACTAGAATTTTAATTCTTTTTGGCGTAAACGCCCCAGTGTTTGACACGTGTCGTGCAGCGCATGCGCAGCTGTGCTTGCATAACTGTGCAGACACGTGTCGCTCAGCACAGCGCTTGCCCAGCTGTGCTTGCACACATGCGCAGACACGTGTCGCGCAGCGCTTGCGCAGCTGAAGCGTTGCTTCCTTTACTTTTTATTTTAAAAGAGCCTTGCTCTGATTGGACGCACTGCCTCGGGCGCTGTGCTGACGCATCAACTTCTGACACGTGGCGCGTTGCGCGCAGCGCACGGGATTTGAAGCGTTGCTTCAAATTTTGAATTTTCGAAATTCAAACAGAGCCTTGCTCTGATTGGGGGAAACAACGGTCGGGTAAGTATGTGAATTATGCCACTAATCAAGTCATGTATAATATGAATCACTACGTCTATTATGAGTTCAGAAAATCATATTAAATCGTACGATCTTAATTAGGCAAAATGATATAAAAGGGGTAGAAATTAAACTTAAGCCGAAATCCAACAAAATTAGTTTTAGGTCAATCGGGTTTCCAGTTTGCGAGTTACGGTCATTTCATTTTTAGTGTTCACTGCTGGAAATCCAATTCCTGAATTGAAAGTCCGTTTCGTATTATGTTTTACTCCCTATTGGGATTACAATTAGGTGATGCAACAGTTCAACTATTTGCAGGGATATGAGTTAACTTTGCAGCGCAGAATACAAATCAACAATAGTCATCTTAATTTAAGAGTTATAATCAGTTTACTGATAAAGGGTGAATACTGAAATTACTGAAATTTTCTATACATCTCATTAATTTAAAATATGTTTAAAATACCAAATGATACTGGAATTTAGTGAAACTGGTACTATTGGAAAGCTAAAATAATTTTCTATGCAGCAGAAAATGGTTCCTATCACTATCACAATTAAGCAATAATGTTTAAGGTGTATAATGTCATGTTAAGGGGTGATTTCCTTCTTTGGACTGCAGTCCAAAGCCACAAAAAATTTTAGTTTTCACTATCTAAATGACATGATATTCAGTAAAAGTCATCGTAGATTCATAGGTTATCCAGTCCTCTTAGCAGCGAGCCTAAGGACGCTACGATCGAATTTTTCTAGGATTTATAACGATTTTTATAACGTGACAATTACGGTGAAATCTAATTTTAACATCGTATTGTGCTTACGACATTTCATGATCCACACGGCGATATTATGAGCTTAAATTACACAAAATATTAGTTAAAGTTCAAGTGAATTTCTATATGAAAGATAGGAGTATTTTCAGTAGGTTTTGATACACATATCAACTAGCAATTATCATGACATTTGCTACACGAAAATGTCGGTTTTATTTAACCGATAAGACGAACTCTGAATCACTTATATATATTAAACCATATCTTTAAGCGATAGCAAATCCGATTCGGGTTTCAATCACAACAGTTACAAACCATAGTTCATAAGGTAATGATTCGAGTAAATATTCACGATGTAGATATAAATACGCACATATATAATTATGCATATACGTTCAATTAATAGTTTTAATTTTTATTAATTAGCATGAGTAGCAAGTGAAAAGTTTCCACTTGAAGATGATCGGGGATACAACCGCGACGACGATGACGAATGCTACGAGCATGGCATGCACGGTATGCGACGGTGGCAACGATGAGCTCGGCTAGGGCTTGGGCTCGAGTTTGGCCGGAGCTAGGCAAGGAGACTCACTGGAGGAGGAAGGTGATGAAGAGCTCGGGTGATGGAGGAGCTGAGGCGGCGGCGGCGGTCGATGGTGAAGGTGGCTGGGTGGAGTTTGAAGGATGAGCTCGGTGGTGTTGTGGGGAGGAAGTAGGTTGTTCGGTGATCGGTGAGGGGCTCGGGTGTGCAGCAGAGGGGCTTGGGCTCGGCAAGACGATGACGGTGGCCGATGAGGTTGCAGTAGTCTCGGCGACGGGTGGAGTTTGGAGTCGGTATTGTAAAGAGAGAGGAGGTGGTGTTGGCTCGGGAGGGGAGAAAACTCATAGGGGTTGCAGGGTTGGAGTTGGTCGTTAGGTCGCAGGGAAAGCTCGTCGACGATGGGGTTGGCCGGAGCGGGTGAGAGTGTGAGGGAATATGAAAGATAAAGATTAAGAGAGAGGAAGAGACGTTGAGTTGTTGAGAGAAGAGAGGGAGGTTGAGGGGACCTAGGGGAGGCAGTTGGGTGCATGGGCGAGGTCGTGGGTTTGAGCATGTCGAGCTGGAGCACGAGGAAGGAGGTAAAAATATCGAGAGGAGAGAGAAAGAGAAAGAGAGAACTGGATGAGATTAGGTTAGGATTCATGGGCCTGGTGGTTTGGGCTTGGGTAGGATTTAATATTAGTTAGCGTTAGGGTTTATTAGGAAAGGAAAAATAAAAATAGGAAAATAGGAAAACTTTAGGAAATATTTATTGACAAAAATACGGATACAAAATACCATATCCGATGAAAGCGTACTTCCTAAACCTGGAGTCAAGCTTACTCCTTTCCGCCTTATCAACCAAACAATATGCAATGCAGTCAAATACTTTTAGGTGCAAATAATGAACCGGTTTAGCTAACCAATTTTCTTTTAGAATGCCTCCATCAAGCATACTTACCGGGCTTCTGTTAATCAAGTACACAGTAGCATCAACTGCCGCCGTCCATAGGAAATTTGGCACATCTGCGTCTAAGGTCATGCTCCGTACTCGCTCTAAGATCGTTATGTTCATTCTTTTAGCGATGATATTATGCTATGTCGTTCCCGGTACCGTCTTCAGCCAACGAATACCCTTCCGTGAGCAAATCCCTTCAAACTCATGTGTGCAATATTCCCCTCTATTATCGGACTTAAGGCATTTAACCTTCAGCCCCGTTTGGTTCTCCACCTCCGCAATTCAGTGTTTGAAGATACCAAACACATCGGGCTTCTTCTTCATCACAAAATCTAATGTCTTCTAGCTTATATCATCGATGAACGTCACGAAGTACAGATTACCTCCATAAGACTCCACCGAGGCTGGACCCCATACGTCCGTATGCACCATCACCATCTTCTTGGTCATCTTTGCCACGCCTCCAATCTAAAATTTGAGCGTATTTTTCTTGCCGCAAATACAACTCTCGCACAACCCCAACTCCACCTTCTTCAGCTCCGAAAGAAGCCCTTTCTTTGAAGAATTTTCATGTTCTTCTCGCTGAGGTACCCGATAGCCTATGCCACAACGAAGTCTCCGGATTTAACTCTGAACCCGTTGCCAATGCAACCGAACCTCCACTACTTTCACTAAAGGAATACAATGAACCACTCAACTTTCCCCTAATAACTACCAATAACCCTTTGAAAATCTTCCACCGCGAATTCCAAAACGTCATAATTAAACCTTCGTTATCAAGCTGACTAGTAGAAATCAGGCTTTTCTTCAAATCCGGAATATGACGAGCATTCTTCAATTTTAGTTGACCACCTTCCAAGATGATCGTTTCCTTTCCAACGATCTTACACGGCTGACCATTTCTTACCGTCACATGCCCAAGGTCTCCCTGAACATACTCGCTGAAGTGATGTCGCCCTGAAGCATAATGGAAGGATGCTCCCGAATCAAGGAACCAAGTATCTGCCTTTGTATTCTCTCTCAGCGATAAACAAAGATCTTGTTCCCCATATTCTTGTGTAGGCGCCACATTAGCGTCCTTTCCATATGCATTCTCATTCGAGTCTATCTTTGAATCTTTACAGTCACTTTTCCTGTGACCTTTCTTCTCATAATTCCAATACACATCTTGGATTTTTCCTTGTGATTTTTCTCGACTTTTAGACTTTCCCTTCATCCCTTTCACCCTTCATCGTTCTACCACGATTCTCCACCAAAAGCGCGGAAGTTCATGAACTCCCACTCCCGGCTTTTCTCCGCATCTCATCGTTTAATATGCAACTCATTACATCATTAAATGTGAGAGTCCCCGAGATCAAGATGCTAACTGCCATCATTAGGTTATCCCAACTCTCCGGCAAAGAACAAAGGAATAGAAGTGCTCGAATCTCGTCTTCAAAGATGATTTCACCCAATTCGAGTTGGCTCGTCACGCCGTTGAACTCATTCAGGTGCTCCGTCACCGAGCCATTTTCAGCCATCTTCATGTTGAAAAGTTTCTTCATCAGGAAAATTTTATTTGATGTAGAAGGCTTCTAATACAACTTCGCTAAAGTCATCATTAACGCCTTGGTTGTTTTCTCCTTCGAGATATTAAAGGCCATTTATGGAGTCAACGAAAACCGAATTGTCGCCAGGGCTTTCTTATCCAAAAGTTTCCATACCTCATCAGCTATCTTCTTGGGCTTTTCTCCAAGCAACAGAAGAAACATATCCTTTTGATATAAGTTTTCCTCCATCTGCATGCGTCGCCAGCCAAAATTCTGACCATTGAACTTTTCAATCCTTACTTTATTCTCTGCCATCTTTCGTCTCTGTCACAGCAAACTTGACTTCTCCCTTGAACTGAACCAACGCCTTCAAAACGAAAATCTAAAAAAGTGGGGAAGATGACGTAGTTGTCGTTACCCTCCGTTGACCTAGATCGTAGATTTGAAGAACCCTAGGTTCCCTTAACCCTTTCTTTGATACCAGTTGTTGGTATCAGATAAACGCAACTTCAGCTTTGATACCAGTTGTTGGAAATCGATGGGGAGAGATCAAAACGCGGAACAATGCTCGTGACAACTGTTGGAGATGGTGCCCTCAGAGTCAATTATTGGATCACAGGCACGTGATTGCAATGATTGAGGGAGGACCTATCCCGGTAGGACAGTCTTACTCGAGATGATAGTATGCTATCTGGTTTATCTTTATCATCGTGTACTGCTTTAGGTGACCTGACAGGTCGCTATTACACGTTGGTAGAGCCCCTAGGATTCTTGCTTGATCACCAGCAGTATGAGGGCGATCATATAAGTGAGAGCTGGCAGTCTATAAGTACATCCTTAAAAGGTCCCTAGTCGTGGGAGTTTCGAGACAGGGCATCGATACTCCAGAGTAGACTAGTGTATACAGTCGAGACCCCAACGAGGGGCAGTGGCCGGTCTCACAAGCCACTGGTGTCAGTTGGTTCACCTAAGATGTATACAGGTGCTCATTGGGTTATGAGTACACCGGACAGGACTCGCCGGGAACATGCTAGTTGGTCATATACCAGACGTCAGATGGCAGTTCCCTGGTGACATGTGTACAGGTTAGTTCATCGACCTGGGGATCGTCATTTGTCTCGTGTGAGTTCCCACTGTACTTTGATTACTACCCTACCACGCTCAAAGGAGACGTGCAAACAGGTTTTAGTTGGGTACAGTCCCAAGCCACATGGAGGCAGTGAGCGGATCTTCAGGGGTTCGTCTCTCCCGGTATTGGGGGTGAGGTCGCGCTGTGTCTAGGAGAGCCATTACACGAAGCCCTCGGCCGAGGCAGAAGATTTACTGGTAGGTATTCCAGTAGTATCTCAGGGTGTTCTGGGCTATACTCCGACACGACTTGTACCGCTTTTGGGGGTCTGACTTTTACCAACCCCCTAGGCCCGCCATGCGATGCTCATAGACGAACGGACCGGACTGTACGGATATTGTCACTGACAGGCTCAGTAGGGTGTCAGGATGAGTTCGCTCATCGACGTCCCTTTTGGTCAATAGCTGGTGGCCCGTCACGTATTGGCTTATACCTCTGACGTGCTAGTGGTTAAATCCACAGCCATAGTATTGACGAGTCTTTAGAGTCCACCACACATTCAGTCACTCAAGCTTTCGGGTGAAAAGCTGTAGAGGCCGTATGGAGATATGGCAAGGTCTGATCAGATACGTACGGTATTGCACGGATCAGGATCGGACAGTTTGTACTATAGGCCGTATGGTTATATGGCAGGGTTTGATCAGATACGTGCGGTATTGCACGGATCAGGATCGAACGGATATTACTAGCCGGCTTTGGTTTAAGCCGGATCCTAGTATAGTACAGTGTAGATTTTGTCTCATTGCATTTGTATCCGGTCGGAATACAGATGCGGGTGTGTATACACAATATCGGGGTTTTCCTGTAATTTATTATGGGATCAGTTTTCTGGAGTTGCCATGTTGCTTTCCGTTTCGGCCATTTTCATTTGTATCGTTCATTGGCCGAAGATTGGTGGAGGAGGGCTTATTTGCATTTGTGCAAATAAGCAATTGTGGAGGGGGTCTTTGCATTTTGTTGTATCATGATGGTGCACCATCCTTTGACCTTGCTTGACTTTCTTTGTGTCATGATGGCATGACTTTTGTGGACATGATTGTTGATGATGGGAGATGATATGGTTGTTGAGTGTTGGTGTTTCTTGGTGATCATTTTTTTCATATGATAACCATTCCTCTCTCTCTCTCTTGCATTATGCTTTTGGTCACCTCCCCCTTGACTTTTTCCCTCTCTCATTCTCTCCATTCTTGAGCCATGGCCGGCCAATGAAAAGGGGGGGCTGTCCAACATTTTGGTGTGGGTTTTTGGCTCATTTCATGTTGCAAAATCCCACAAGATCAATCTCCAAAACTCCAAGTATCATTCCTCCACCAAAGGCAACTCCATTACCCCAAATGAGACTTGAGCACTACACATTCTACAGCAAATCTTGGGCACGTCGACTCGCCAGCTTCGTGCCCGAGTTGCCTCGGTATTGAGGTGGGAGCCCGTAAAAGATGTAGGCGACGTGGTGCCCTTCCGGCGACGAGGTGGAGACCGGACATTCCGCGGGAGATCGGGACGACGGCGAGAAGACCGGAGGACTCGGATCACTCGGTATATCTCTCTTCCCTATCTTGTAGTTAGCTAGGACTAGTTAATGGTTCGATCCGGGTTATAGTGCGCGGTGGTGCCGGTTTGCTTGTTTGCAAAATTAAAGTTTTTCGCTTCCGCATTTTGGCGTCGGAATTGACGGCCGGGGCGCCGCCGTGCACTTACAGTGGTATCAGAGCCTCGCCATTAACTTAGTCTAGTTTTGTCTAATGTGTTTTACAATTCCGATCGAACAAAAATCCCAAAACCGCATTTTTCACCGCATCAGTTTTCTGTTGAATTTTTTTGGAGTCTGAAAATTTTTCAGGTTGTAAAAAACTAATGTACTAGAAGAAATAAGAGTTCTGTGAAAATTCGATGCACTAACTCCACTACAGGAGCGCGGAACCGCGGCCAAACACCCCTTTGGGCCGCAGTTCCGCCGCACTATTTTGGGGTCGCTGCATCAAATTTCTGCAGTATCTTTTTGGGCTGAAAATAGGGGTTTCGGAATAACAACATTGGGCCCAGAATTTCTTGATCTGCTACAGTAATGCTTGGGGGCCCACTTGTTAAAATTTGATCGATCGGAAAATTTTAAACACATTTTTCACAGTATTTACATTATATCTGCGACCGTGAATGTCACTCGATCGGTAAATCCTGTCTAACTGCTATAGCCCGGTTAGACGGATTTGCGAACGTGACTTTCACGTTGATGTTCTGTGTTATGCTGTGATGTTGCGGATTGGTCGTGGGGGATAGCCTGGATGCAATGCTAGTACAGTTGGTTTTGTTGTATTATGTACATTTGATATTGCGGGGCGAGCGTCCGACATGTGGACTGCCGTCACTGCCTGTTTGTATTATCATTTTGGGGCACGGCCTGGTTGCGGTCGATGTACCCGTTGTATGTATATTTTACATTCTGTACTAGGATTACCCCAAGGAGGGGTGCACGGATAGCCGGGTTCTAGAGGGCAACAAGCCCGCATCTCATGGTATTGAGACGGAGGGGGCTTCACTCTAGGATTGGCGGGCTATTCGCCACACTCGTAGGGGGTACAGGTTGACCCAGGAGGGGTGCCCAAGTTGCCGGATTCCGTGAAGTGCCGGGTGGTCCATTCACGTCGCTGAAGGGGGCTGCCTCACTTCAGGTCTTGGCAGGTAACTTGCCGCGCCCATAGGGGTCTAGGATTTCATTGCACAGGCTATCCACACGACCAGGGGAACGTCGGGTTTCAGTAGTGGTTCTGTGAAACCCGGGGATCCCAGATATCTGTATTGTTCTGTGATACTGTACATTTCTATGATGTTGCATTTTTTATCACGCCTTGAGCGAAATATAATATATTGGTATATATATTAGTAGATGTTGTATATGTTTTGCATCCGCGCTAGTCCAGTCCCCGCTCTGTCGTTAGTTAGCTAACCTAACGGGTAATGACGGGACCCAGTGGCGAATGCGGATGGCATATACGTACGTCATATTATTTTCGTTCTTTGTGGTGTGATCAATTGATGGGACTGCATTGATTCGGATCAATGCAAGTTAAAACAAACCTAATCTGATGTTGTTGGAACACTTTTCAAAAAGCTGTTATTACAAGGACGTTCACTTTTGTTTTGCACAGTGATATTCGGTTATGAATATCCAGCACCTCAGTCGACGAGGCAAGGGCCGAGATCCCTTCACCGAGAGTGACCCCTTGGACAAAAGTTTGCGTCAGGGCATTAACTTCACTATAGCCGATTACTTTTGCTTTGCACCGTGGTATTCAGTTGGAATATCCTGCACCTCATTCTACGGGGAAAGAGCCGAGATCCCTTCACCGGGAGTGACCTCTTTAGCAATGGTTTTCGTCACTATATTTTCAAAAAGCTATCCAGTTCCTTCAACGATATCAAGTTCATTACGTTAAAGGTTTTCGTCAGAAACCATTCGTAGCCCTCCGTCGTTTCAGACGGGTAGCACGTAGTATTCATGCTATGTTTGTTGGCCTTCGTCAAGGTATAGTGTATGGTAGCTGCTTGTTGCCTTTCTGCAGCATAGATAGATGCGTTGGTTTGGGACAGTCGTATAGCCTTGTTGGCCTTCGTCAAGGGCTTGTGCGGGTGGGTTCAAATCAACCTGGACAATGACGGGTAGAACTTGACATGTGACTTATGATTTGTTGACCTTCGTCAAGGTCATAAGAGCATGGGGAAAAAATCACATCGGGAGTTTCAAAAGAACTGAAACTTGCCAGATATGCGCATACCTTCTGGAGTGTGACACCGTGAGCGGATTCCGTCACCTTATCATGCGATGATAGTTGGATCCCGATTCCCACTGATGAGTTGGTTTACTCCTCGGGTGATCCCGACTAATTCTTCTTACAGGTTTGGAGGAGAATTTGACGATACAGTGGGAGGTTTCCAGATTAGATAAATTGGTAACCATTCTGATCTAGGATAGAGTGCACGCTGAGTGTTTTCTTTTCTCTCTCTCTTCGGCAGCGACCATTGACCCGACCCTAAGACTATGACTCAGTGACCAAGTTGACCGAACCTTCTTAACACTGGCTTTTGGATTGTCAAAGTTGCAAACCTCATTGCCACTCCTACTTTTACTCTTTTCTCCAGGACACCCCGTATTACTACGAACGTCCACTTCCATTGAACAAAACCATCGTATGGTTAGATACGAACTCGAAGGAATTTATTCGAGGATGGTTTCCGGTTCTGGAGAAAACGGATAGGATTATTCAGTTGTCTTTTCTTTTCACCCTCTCTCACATTGCGAGTACTCCTTGGTTTAGGAGTAGTACACCCATTACGCAAATTGGATAGTCTTCTTCCAAACCATAGGCTGGTGCCGACCGGTAGGGAATGAAGAAAACCAGTTAGCCTAAACGGTATACAGAAGGTATTAAGTTAAGACAAAGCAAGGGATTAGTAAGAGGGCAAAGTAAACTGCGACTGCTATTCACGACCAAACCAAGTATTTCTTCGCCGATCCTAAATCACCTTTGTATTTCTCCAGGACACTCCGTATCACTACGAAGATCCACAGTTTAATGGATACTCCATCGTATGGTTATATACGAACTCGAAAGGAACTTATTCCAGTTCGGGGATGGATTCTGGTTCAGGAGAAATAGGAATAAGATTTATTCGGTTGTCTTTTATCTTCACCTTCTCTCGCATTGCGAGTGCTCCTAGGATTAGGACAGTACACCCATTATGATTATTGGATAGTCTTCTTCCAAACCATAGGCTGGTGCCGAACGGTAGGGAAGGAAGAAAACCATTTGGCCTAAAGGGGTGTACAGAAGGTAAAGACTAAAGACATATGAAGGGATTTGGAGAGGTGGCAGAGAATTACACGGTTACAGTCGTGAATCTGGAAGAGGCATTACTAGGAATACCAGGATACCCCAACGAAACATTTCAATATTTCAGTTTCACTGTGTACTATTAAAGGAAAACTGATTTCCCAGTTAGACACTTGCTCCAGGGTATGTATTTACCAGGTATGATTCTCACATCTGTATGGTTTTACAGATGATGAGTGGGAGTAAGTTATTGGGAATTGGGTGATCATCCTCATTATATCGGGATTCGTTGTAATCGGTGATATTTGAGGAAATCACCTGGGCTATTTGCCGGTCGGCAAATATTTGGCTTTGAATATCCGCTGTTATGCACCAATTTCAAATTGATATATCTGTACGTCTATTTTTATAGAGTGAGACATATCTTTTTGAAATTATGTCGATGACATTTACCTATATCAGTGGATGGTTAGGTAAGGAGCATTAAACATCGGTGTAATTCTTCTTAACCATAAGTACAGTTTTCAATCTACGACACACAGTGAATGAGTTATCAGACTCAAGGGACTTATACAGAGTATTGTATGTTGTCCACCGTCCATGAGGACAGAGGGGTTGGTTCTCGTACTATATTCGGTTTACTTATGACTTCTCTAGTTTTTAGACAGGTGTTTCGTGGAAATACAGGGTCCGAATTCTGAGAAGTTATAGGTATTTGAATAAAGTAGAGAACCAGATATTGCAAGTATCAGGATTCTTCAAAGTGATAGAAGATGTAGATACTTGTGTATGGTATTCAGTTGATAGTAGTGATTAAGAGAACTTGCTTCTCTTTCAGGTTACTCATAATTGGAAGCATTCCTAAGTTGAGTAACGCTGATAGGACTCTCTCCATTTAGTTGACATGCACTGGAGACAGCTGCATGATTTGAATCTGGTTCAAATAAATCAGTGCCTCTGTTTCTATATTGGATATAGAACAGTTCATATCTTAACGATGTTAAGGTATGGGGAGTTGTCCGGCTTATGATTAAAACCAGACACTGGACAACTCAAGGCACGTTTCTGTAATGGCTGTTTGTGGGTTGACCCAGGCTATGACGACGGTTGACTTTCTACCATCTGGGAGATCAATAGTGATATTGTTCTAGACTCGCCACAGTTTTAATAAAAATGGATTTTTCCAGAAAACAGTAGTGGGAGTATGGTAGAACTGGAAGTGATTCCAGAACCGCAAACGATTACTGAAGATTTGATAAGGAACCTAAAGATTCAATCTGGTTTGACATTCCATTGGCCACTCCGCAGATCTGGTGGGTAACTTCAGGCACCCGAGAGGTACTCCGGTAGCCTCAAGGACGGTGACAGGGAAGTTCTTGTTTACCCACACTTGCCATTGCTGTTGTTCCAGGCTGCGAGACCCGGCAGGATGATGAGTATAGCGTCGTTCTGAACTGGCTTCAGAAATGTACGCGTATATGACTCTGCCAGAGGGTTGTCGTAGTCAGTGGGAGCAACGGAAGCATTGGTGGACAGGTAGCTTATGTCTATTTATAGACTAAAGCAGACGTAGCGGAAATAGATCATCAATTTCTGATGTGACAGTCATAGGTTTGACTTCATCAGAACAAGGGATGGATCTGTTGAGAAGGTAGTAGGGTGTGATGTCATGGTATTTGGATGACGTACACAGAATAGGAAAAGAAACTCCTATACTACAATCGGTTATACTTTGGTCGTCACACAGTGTTTTCTCCACATGGGACTTGGACATTATATCAGACATACTGGTTACTAGATCTATGGTTTTAGATCTAGATTTGGGTGGTTTCCCAATCAGGGTACTTAGACAGCATTCTAAGAGTATTTAGAATGGACGACTCCTGGCAAGATGGTGTACCTGCAGGTGATGGAGTCACCCTCTCTAAAGGTGTCTTACAGACTAAAGAGCAGAGGGATGTGCATGATTGGCAGATCACTTGCTCAGGCAATTGAGTCAATCATGAGATGTCAAGTACCACACCAGATGTTGTTCTTACACTAGATGCAATAAGTTGACATTGATCCAATCCTGGAGAAACAGTCGGAAGCAGTTTTAGAACATAAGTAGATGTTTTAGGGATATGATAACGACAGTCTCATTCGGGAGACAGTTATCATTCCAGGCTTCCAAGGTGACATGGACGACAAGGAGGTTGTCAGAGCTATAGTTTTTCCTTCTGACGAAGGGCAGTATTTTGGACAGGTGATCCAAGGCAATACTGAGGGAGGCATGGCGCAGGATACTGATTAAGTTCAGTTGACGATACAGTCTAAGAAGTTTGGATTTGGAGTTCATTTATGAGCTAGGTCCCATCAAACATCCAGACACATTCTAAGACAGGTATTGCTCATTTCGGGAGATGGTTTTCTCCACGAACTTGAGATATAGAGAGACATAGAAAGAAACATCAAGGCGGATCCACTCACTGAGGCTATTCCTCAAACCAATAGTTTCGCAAACGAGTTTTGTGAGACTGACTAGTAGAGGAGTTGGGTGTTCGGTATCACACGGGCTGTGAGTATGCGACATCGCAATAATTAGCCTTGAGTGCAAGTGGGAGATTGTTGGAGATGGTGCCCTCAGAGTCAATTATTGGATCACAGGCACGTGATTGCAATGATTGAGGGAGGACCTATCCCGGTAAGACAGTCTTACTCGAGATGATAGTATGCTATCTGGTTTATCTTTATCATCGTGTACTGCTTTAGGTGACCTGACAGGTCGCTATTACACGTTGGTAGAGCCCCTAGGATTCTTGCTTGACCACCAGCAGTATGAGGGCGATCATATAAGTGAGAGCTGGCAGTCTATAAGTACATCCTTAAAAGGTCCCTAGTCGTGGGAGTTTCGAGACAGGGCATCGATACTCCAGAGTAGACTAGTGTATACAGTCGAGACCCCAACGAGGGGCAGTGGCCGGTCTCACAAGCCACTGGTGTCAGTTGGTTCACCTAAGATGTATACAGGTGCTCATTGGGTTATGAGTACACCGGACAGGACTCGCCGGGAACATGCTAGTTGGTCATATACCAGATGTCAGATGGCAGTTCCCTGGTGACATGTGTACAGGTTAGTTCATCGACCTGGGGATCGTCATTTGTCTCGTGTGAGTTCCCACTGTACTTTGATTACTACCCTACCACGCTCAAAGGAGACGTGCAAACAGGTTTTAGTTGGGTACAGTCCCAAGCCACATGGAGGCAGTGAGCGGATCTTCAGGGGTTCGTCTCTCCCGGTATTGGGGGTGAGGTCGCGCTGTGTCTAGGAGAGCCATTACACGAAGCCCTCGGCCGAGGCAGGAGATTTACTGGTAGGTATTCCAGTAGTATCTCAGGGTGTTCTGGGCTATACTCCGACACGACTTGTACAGCTTTTGGGGGTCTGACTTTTACCAACCCTCTAGGCCCGCCATGCGATGCTCATAGACGAACGGACCGGACTGTACGGATATTGTCACTGACAGGCTCAGTAGGGTGTCAGGATGAGTTCGCTCATCGACGTCCCTTTTGGTCAATAGCTGGTGGCCCGTCACGTATTGGCTTATACCTCTGACGTGCTAGTGGTTAAATCCACAGCCATAGTATTGACGAGTTTTTAGAGTCCACCACACATTCAGTCACTCAAGCTTTCGGGCGAAAAGCTGTAGAGGCCGTATGGAGATATGGCAAGGTCTGATCAGATACGTACGGTATTGCACGGATCAGGATCAGACAGTTTGTACTATAGGCCGTATGGTTATATGGCAGGGTTTGATCAGATACGTGCGGTATTGCACGGATCAGGATCGAACGGATATTACTAGCCGGCTTTGGTTTAAGCCGGATCCTAGTATAGTACAGTGTAGATTTTGTCTCATTGCATTTGTATCCGGTCGGAATACAGATGCAGGTGTGTATGCACAGTATCGGGGTTTTCCTGTAATTTATTACGGGATCAGTTTTCTGGAGTTGCCATGTTGCTTTCCGTTTCGGCCATTTTCATTTGTATCGTTCATTGGCCGAAGATTGGTGGAGGAGGGCTTATTTGCATTTGTGCAAATAAGCAATTGTGGAGGGGGTCTTTGCATTTTGTTGTATCATGATGGTGCACCATCCTTTGACCTTGCTTGACTTTCTTTGTGTCATGATGGCATGACTTTTGTGGACATGATTGTTGATGATGGGAGATGATATGGTTGTTGAGTGTTGGTGTTTCTTGGTGATCATTTTTTTCATATGATAACCATTCCTCTCTCTCTCTCTTGCATTATGCTTTTGGTCACCTCCCCCTTGACTTTTTCCCTCTCTCATTCTCTCCATTCTTGAGCCATGGCCGGCCAATGAAAAGGGGGGGCTGTCCAAATTTTGGTGTGGGTTTTTGGTTCATTTCATGTTGCAAAATCCCACAAGATCAATCTCCAAAACTCCAAGTATCATTCCTCCACCAAAGGCAACTCCATTACCCCAAATGAGACTTGAGCACTACACATTCTACAGCAAATCTTGGGCACGTCGACTCGCCAGCTTCGTGCCCGAGTTGCCTCGGTATTGAGGTGGGAGCCCGTAAAAGATGTAGGCGACGTGGTGCCCTTCCGGCGACGAGGTGGAGACCGGACATTCCGCGGGAGATCGGGACGACGGCGAGAAGACCGGAGGACTCGGATCACTCGGTATATCTCTCTTCCCTATCTTGTAGTTAGCTAGGACTAGTTAATGGTTCGATCCGGGTTATAGTGCGCGGTGGTGCCGGTTTGCTTGTTTGCAAAATTAAAGTTTTTCGCTTCCGCATTTTGGCGTCGGAATTGACGGTCGGGGCGCCGCCGTGCACTTACAACACCCAAATCACACAAACACAATTATGCAATTAAACGATGAAAGAATAATATAAATATGTAAGAATAAAATAGGAAATCAAACACATAGATACAAGAGATTTGTTAACGAGCTTCATGCACTGTATGGCTAGTCCCCAGCAGAGCGGAATCTGCAAAATCTTCACTATAATCTTCGAATCAATTACACAAGCAAAACCCTAGGAATTTTCTCTCAAAATTCTCTAGCCCTAGCCGTCACCCTCTCATACAATGATCTTTCTTAATTGGATGTTAATAATACATATGAGAGGTTCCTTTAAATAGGCAAACCCTAATCCTATAGTAAACAGAAGATAAAACTAAATTTGGCAAATTCTGTTCGCATCAGAAAATCCCGTCGGCAGATGTCTGAGCCACACTTGGGCAGATGTCTGCCTACGCTCTATTAAATCATTATATCCCAAGGGCAGACGTATGAACCACACCTGGCTAGACGTCTACCCAGGCTCTGGATTGGGCTTCGTGTCTCCTGCAGATGTTTGCCCTGATGAACTGCAGACATCTGTCTCCGCTCTGGCATTTCTCGTGTAGTTTCTAGATGTCTGAACTTGAGTTTTCGAGACGTCTGAAGTTTATATGATCACACTTTCATACGTCTGTCGTTGTTTGCTTCAGACATCTGACCTGAAAGATGTTCCACCATTTCTAACACTACCTGGTCGTTTTCTCGTCAAAGGTGGATGAATCTCAGTACTTTTTTCCGTCACTGTCAGCTTGTCAAATGTAGGTATTGGGTAGATTGTATTCGCGTAACTTCATAAGAACTCTTGAATATTTAAGATGTGCCCTCAATTGCGTCATGCCAAGTGATTGAAAGGGTTTCTCACCTTAGTTTTTAAAGTCCTATTCCGCAATCAAGACGGGTTCGTTTGGTAGCTAACTGGTTGAGGACGGGTCAATCCACGGAGAGATGGGAATCTTTTTCTTAATGTTTTAATGAGTTAAGTTAAATTTGTCCAAGTTTTTTCGATGCTAACTATGTGTATTGATATGTAAGTTAATGGAAGTTTATTAGGGTTAGGATTAGATTAGTTTGAGTTAGAAGTTCACTCACTTCTTTCATTTGCCTCTCTTGATATTGATGTTACGGTAATCGACAACAACGGGGATCAACATGATTAGGAAGGATACTTGCGAGTATAGGCTAAGCTTTCTAACGTTTAATTCCTTCCTTTTGGTCCTTGTCCGTCCGTTCTTGACTCTAAACTATAATCTCCGGTCAATCCAACCACAACCGGTCTCACTAGAGTATCACCACTAACATAGAGGATAGGGTGCCATAGAGAGCGAATTGTGGATGCCTTGATGGGAGTTCAATTCAAGATGTTAGGCAAAGGAAAAAGTGAGAGATTTCCTTCTCACAAACTTCCCTTATCCTATCCTAACAAGTTAGAAAACTACTCAGTTGTTATAAAAAAAAAAGGAAAATAAAAATATGTAGAGAAGATAGAAAGAAATGAGGTAGAATACGACAGCTAACTACTTGGGATCTCATCTAAACAAGAATCACACTTGAATATCATGGTTGTAATGATAAATAAAAATAGAAAAAGAAGAAATGAAAACTAATAAATAACAATTTATACTATTAAGAAAAATAAAAGCAAGCAAGTAAACTAGTTACAATTTAAGCAAGACATGCACATAAAAAACTCTCAACTTCATTTATCATCCACTCAAAAATCTCTCATACAATTTTTAATGGAGGAAAAATGAAGAAGAAGAAATTTACACTAAATTATAGCTAAAACTAGAGAAAATATGTATTCTTTGTTTGCCCTTGATCTGGAGTATTTATAGCCAGTTAAGTGAAACCCGAGGGTCTTTTTTTAAACCCATGTAAAATGACAAAAACACCTAAAAAATTAGCCGCATGATGACATAACAAGGCCGCGGATCCACGACCAATGTGTGCTAAACTTCGTGGTTCCGCGGTCATGTTGAGGAATTGAAGCGCTGTTTTTCTTGTGGGTTCTCATATTACTTTGTTCTTCTTTTTAGTACACTTGTATTTGCAAAATCATTCCAAATTACTCTCAAATTTACAACAATCCCAAAAATGAAAATGAATGAACATTTTGTCTTGATCTTCCTCGAGCTCCGCGTTGCCTTCTTGATCCTTGTGCAGCTACCCTCGTACTTTGTGCCTGTTTGAGACATGAATTACCCTCACTTAATCTTGTCTCCTGTACTGGTAAGTAGCACCTACGGATGGTGAGCGGAACCCGTATTTTTATCTGTTTGTTGGCAGTTGTCCTGAATTTGTCATAACTGTGCATGATTTGCATTGTTTGGGACACATACCCGTATCTGTATTCCGATAAAATACGAATATAATGAGACGAAAATAATCCAACAATACAATACTAGAATCCGGCTTAAACCAAAGCCACTAGTATTGTCCGTCCAAATCATCATATATGCATAAGTGCATGTATATGATCGAACCCTGCCGTAAAACCATACGGCCTCTATATCGTTTTGTCCGAAGCAGGAAAACCCTCCGTGTAGGAATTTATGACTCATCAATACGCTGGCAGTGGGTTTAACCATAAGCACGTCAGCGGCACTAGCTGTATGTAACGGCTACCCAGGATGTCACGCCCCGCTTTCCAAAAGAAGATAAAGGATGACGTGGCATGGTCCGTAACCTAACTGTATTGAAGGTGGTTTATTCAATACAGTTACGTTAAGCATATGAATATTTAACATGCAGGATGTGAACCAAAACAAAAATAATAAAATCGAAAGACATTTATTTTCATTAACCAAACTTTATTACATCCCAAAAGAAAGAGTAAAATAAACTAAGTAATTTAGTTATATCGAGAAGAAACAAAAGATCTAAACATGTGGGCAACAACAAAAATTAAAACTAGCTAATATTCTGTTGTCAAGTCTGCATAATCTTCGTTAGTTAGCTCCACACCTTGATCCTCGTCATAATACTCATTTTCATCTGACGGACATTCCAAAGATAGAGGAAGAAAAGGAAAGTCCGTCAGCGAGTTATACTCGGGTAGGATTGCCTCATAAGGAAGTAAAGGTATAGAAACGAGCAAGTATATTTAAGTATGATGCATATGTATAGATATGATGTATATGGGTATGAGGATATGAGGTGTATACAAATTAGATATGTTGACAGAGGTATATGTGAATTTGAGTAGGTTGTACGAGGTAAAAGTTCAAGTCAAGTTTATCGGGTATTCAGTCTAAGAGTTAGATCTGTTAGATATGTATGCTCAAGAGGCCTGTATTGTATAGGATGCTAGGCATGTATATGTACAGAAACAATCTTTGCTCGAAATGATAGTATGTTATCTGGTTTATTTTCATCTTAACGTGTGATGTGTTGTATTTCATATCTTTATATACATGTTGATGAAGCCCTTAAGATTATGCTTGACTGCCAGGATTATGATGTAGATCATACTAGTGGGACCTGGGCAGTCTATAAGCATATCCTTTAATAGTTCCTAGTCGAGGGTATATCGAGACAGGGTATCGATATTACCAGAGTAGACTAGTGTGTACGTTTCTTGACCCTGGGGGCGATGGTTGATCCCACAACATTGGTGTTTGACATCAAAGATTGTACACAGGTGCTCATTGGAGAATGGGTACACCGAACAGGACTCGCCGAGAACTCCTAGATGGTATATATACATATTGTCAGATAGCAGTTCTCTGATGACACTTATACATGTTAGTCTGTATACCCGAGATCGTCATAGTGTCTTGTATGATTCCCACTGTGCTTTGATTTCCTCCCAACCATGGCTCTACTGAGTCGTGCAAACAGGTGGATTTTGGGTACAGTCCCGAATCACATGGAGACAGTGAGCGATAGGAGGGGTTTCGCCTCTCCCGGTATAGGAAGTTGATGTCGCGCTATGCTTGATCGTCCATAACAGCAAATCCCTGGCCAGGGTTGTCGATATTTACTGATAAGAGTTATCAGTAGTTTCTCGAACCGTTATGGGCCATAAATCAGTATGAATTATAAAATTACTGGGGTCTAACATTTACCACCCGTAGACTTCATATGCGACGTATCAGACGAAGAGACCGGACTGTACGGTAAGTGTTGCTTACAGGCTCGTTAGGGTTGTGATGAGTTCGCTCGTCGGCCACCTTTTCGTCGTGTACCTGGGTAGCCATTACGCACAGCTAGTGCCGCTGACATACTTGTGGTTAAATCCACTGCCAGCGTACTGTCGAGTCTTTAGAGTCCCACATAGAGGGTTCTCTGGTTCAGGCAAAAGATGTAGAGGCCGTAAGTTGTTACGGCAGGGTTTCGATCATGTTCCTGTAATGGTTACAGGAATAATGATCGGAAGGATAATACTGGTAGGCTTTGGTTTAACCCGGATCCGGTATTATATTATTGGATTATTTGTATTCGTATTTTTCAGAATTCGGATACGGGTATACTTATACGGTATAGGGTGGAGAGTATTCTTGTAATTGTACAAGAACACCTTCTAGAAGGAGACACCTCATAATTGGATATTTATTTTGTGAAAATAAATAAATGAGGTGGAATTTGGAGAAATGTCTAAGCATGGATGAAGGAATGGCTTATATCATTTTATATTCATTTGGGGTTACTATTGAAGTATGGTGCATTATTTTGGAGAAAAATAATACATGCTTCATTTATTTTCTTTTAGCCATATCATTTTTCCATGCTTGATTTTTTCATTGATCACTCACATTCTCTCTCTTCATTATCTCCTTCTTCCTCCTCTTAGTTTTATCCTTCACATGTGTTGTGAATCAAAAGTTTAAGAGACATAATAATCCACTACATGATCTTTACATCATCTAAGTGATCATTTCTAGCACACTTGATCTCTTTGTTAACTCTTGAGAAGAGTTTGAATCTTGTTCTACAACTATCAAGTGGATCATGTACGTCTTGAGGCGATCGAAGATCGAGGACATCTCAACCATCAAAGGAGCCAAGGAGTCACAGCGGAAAGAAGACCCGAAGGACCGTTTCCTTAGCACAAGGTATAACCCCTATCATAGTAGATAAGATATCTAGATAGGATTACTAGTTATGGTTTAGCACAAGATCTACGTTTAAAGTAGGTGTTGCATGAAAGAAAAATTATTGTTTACCACTTCCGTCTCCTCACAATTGTTGTGAGGGTGTGCAACATCTTCTAACATGGTATCAGAGACTAACTAAACCACAACTAGTTGTTTAGACAGCGTTTAAAGCTTCGAACACGAAACAACTCCCGAACCGTAAAACAAAACCCTGTTCTCTGAAATTTTTTCAAAAGTGTTCTATGTGCAGAATACTTGTTATGAGATAACCAACAACCCTAGAAAAACGAGCCAAAACAACCTGATTTTTCCAGGCGAGATCCTCCTTTTTCCCGGCGTTGTCGGATTTTCTCTGGGGTTTTGGCTTGAGTTTTTTGGGTTCTCTGTACTCTGGGTTTTTGGCTTTATGGTATTGTTTAATTATTTCTAGATTACATGCGAAACCTAAGTGTTAGGGGAAATTAGAGTGTTTCGAAATCGAACTTTTAATGTCGTTTATCCGCTTTTTTAGTTTGTTATATGTTTGAAACGTCCACTAATTACTATACGACGATTAGTGGGGGTTGCATATATGTATATCATGTGATGGTATGTGTATATGAATATGTTGGATCGCCGTGGATGAATAACCAGAGGGATGTGAGAAGAGTGTTTTTCTTTTCTTTCATTCATGTAATTTCTAAAATGCGATGTAATATTATTTTGCGGGGCACATCCGAGTTAAGATTGTAGCCACCGTTGTATAATTTCTTTTTACTGTTTTTGCTCCTAGGATAGACCCAAGGTGGGGTGCACAAACTACCGGGTTCTTGAAGTGCCGAGTGGCCTACTCACTTTGTTGAGGGAGGTTGCTTCACTTCGGGAATTTGGTGGGTAGTTTGCCACACTCGTAGAGGTCTAGGGTGGGGTTTTGACTCTTCATCACGACCGTGGAACCCGTCTTTCATTAAGGGCTTAAATGAAATATGGAATTCCTAGTATATCCAATGTATTCATCTGTGATCTAGAATGTTTATAAATGCGTGCAACAAATGGCTATTTATATATGAGATATATAACAAACGTTGCTTATGTTTTGCACCCGCGCTAGTCTAGCCCCTGCTCTGCCGTTAGTTAAGTAATTTAACGGTGCATGACAGGGCCCCGTGGCGAATGCGGATGGCATAAACGTACGTTCTATTTTCATTTCTTTTCTATGATATTTAGGAAACGTAAATGATGGAACAACATTAATGTGATTAATGTTAAGAAAAAGAAATCTAAAGATGTTGTAAAATCAAACATTGTTAAAATGGGTAACTCTAGTTTTTGCTTTGCATAGTGGTATTCCTTGATGAATATCCAACACCTCATTCGATGAGGAAGGGCCGTGATCCCTTCACCGGGAGTGACCCCTCTAGAGAAACTAGCAAATTTTATAAAGCACTCGATTGTTTTTATAGTTGATCTAATTCTTGATTTGCATCATGGTATTCATGAATATCAAGCACCTTATTCGATAAGGAAAGAGTCGAGATCCCTTCACCGAGAGTAATCTCTTTAGCAAAATTAGAAAGATACTACAAAACCATTTGATTTTTAAACTGGAGCTTAAACCACTCCTTTCATTAGATTCTACAACGATATCAAGTTCAAAATGTTAAGGGTTTTCATAAAAATCATCTGTTGCCCTCCGCCATTTTAGGAAGCATAGTACGTAGTATTCGTGCTACATTTGTTGACTATAGTTAAGGCGTGGTGCACGGTAGCTAAGTGATGTCTTCTTACAAAGCATTGTATGTGATCGATTAGGACATTCATATGACTTTGCTGACCATAATTAAGGGTCATGCGAGTGGGTCTAAATCAATCACGAAATGGCCGGTAGAACTTAACAAGTGCTTATGATTTGTTGACCATAGTTAAGGTCATAAGACACCACGGGTAAAAACCATATCGGGAATTTCAAGAGTTGAAATTTGCAATGAGATTGCATACCTTCTATTTGATAGTTGGATCCCGATCCCACTGTGAGTAAGAGTTACGCCCGGAAGAGTTTTGCATTTTATAATTAGTTAATCCAGTAGGTGTCTAGAAAGATATCAACGGGGTTATGCCTCTATGAAAACGAGGTTTATTTTAATTAGGTCCGTGCGAAAGCACGGGAAAGCTCCCTCGGAGTACCGACACTAGCCTGGCTGACCGGTTAGCGAACTTATAGATTGCAATTAATTCTGGCTATTTTTCTTTTAAGGTTTGAAGAAAAATTGATAAAAAGCAGTGGGAGAAATCGATTAGATAAGATTAATAACCAATCTAATCATGCAAGAGCAATCGTTGAGTGCCTTCTTTTCTCTCTCCTAATGGCAGATACCTATGACGGGACTTAAGCTTTTATTAGACAAGAATAAACTCACGGGACTGAATTACAAAGATTGGCTAAGGAACGTGTTTACCCCAATCAGAGCAAGGCTCTGTTCAAATTCTAAGGTGGGAAATGAAGCAACGCCTCCGATTTCCCCAATCAGAGAAAAGCTCTACTTTGAAAATTTAAATTCTTATAAATGAAGCAACGCTTCAAGTTCCGTGCGATGTGCGCAACACGCCACGTGTCAGAAGTTGATACGTCAGCGCAGCGCCCAAGGCAGTGCGCCCAATCAGAGCAAGGCTCTATTTAAAACAAAAATTAAAGGAAGCAACGCTTCAGTTACGCAAACGCTGCGCTGCGCGACACGTGTCAGCGCAGTTATGCAAGCGCATCTGCGCAAGCGCTGCGCTGCGCGACACGTGTCGGCGCAGTTGCGCAAGCGCGGCTGCGCTGCGCTGTGCGCGATACGTGTTAAGCGCTGGGGCGTTTGCTCCAAACAGAATTAAAATTCTAGTAAGATCTTTCTATTCTTGCTAAAACAAGAAGATTGTCTTCTGTAAAACAGAAGCTCTTGGATCAAAGATCCGACGGTGGGGAAAATTCCCCAAATCACTCAGAAAATGATCTCTTTAACAAATTTATGGGCACTATATAAAGGCCCCTAGACCCCAATTCAAAACGGATCGACATCAAGAACTTCAGAAAAACAACAAAACAGAGAGAACTCTGAAGGACTTTGAAGAAATCAAGAAAAAAGGTAAAAACCTTTATAAAAAAAGAAGAAGAATTTCTTCTGAAATAGATCATTGATCTAAGAACAAGATCAATGATCTTCAATAAATAAAAATAATAACAGTGCCTTGCACTTTTTTATGAACCATTGGTTCAGGAATCTTAAAGATTCTTTTCTTGAATCCAAAATTGGATCAAGTTATTGAAACAATGCCTTGCACTTGCAAAAACTGCATTGTTGCGCTCTTGGGTTGGCGCAAGCCACCAGAGAGCATCACGTGTCAGCGGCACAACAGCGCAGCACACTGCGCTGTTGCGCTTGCGCTCACCAGAGCGTGACACGTGTCACCTCCACATGCGCTTACGCTCAATAATTGGCTTAAAGCGCCTGACAAGCAATGTCAGACAATTAATGCACTGCATTGTTTACAGAAGGGCCAAGCCCAATTAAAAAGGGCCTAACAGGCCAAATTAAATGCAATGCATTGTTTTAAAGAAAGGCAGAGCCCAAACAGATGCTTTGCATCATTTATAAAGGGACAGAGCCCAAATCAGAAAGGCCTAGCAGGCCAAAATAAAATGCAGTGCATGGGCAAAGCCCTAGCATAGACCTAATAGGCCAAAGATCAAGAAAAACGTTGAATATTCACAACTGGACTTAGCCCAATCATGGCCGTAAGTCCTCAAATTAAATTGACTGAGCAAGATTTCTCTCCTAAATCAATTTACATCCAGTTCAAGGGTACATCTCCGAACTCCTCTGACACCTATTGTTGTAATCCTTCAACGACGTCAGGGAGGTGACGGGTCCCGACAACCACACATCCATACGGACTGCGGGGTCTTTAAACTCGTAGACCGGAACGTCCTTAAACTAATATTCGTCCAAAAATGGGAATGTCGGACCACCATGTCCTTAAACTGGCAATGGACCGCAATGTCCTTAAACTACCTACGGACCACTATGTCCCTAAACTGGAATAATAGAGCCCCCAAATGCTCTTTTGCCGGATCTAAAAGATCTCGTTTGAGTCGATCTTAGCGTCAAATCTGGCTAACGTATCCTTAAACATTCAATCAGATTACATATTCCCTAATCAACTTTGGTTCAAGGGTACATCTCCGAACTCCTCTGACACCTGTCGTTGTAATCCTTCTACGTCGTCAGAGAGGTGACGGGTCCCGACGGCCATATATTAAACGGACCACTACGTCCCTAAACTGGAACAATAGAGCCCCCAAATGCTCTTTCTATTAAGTCGATCTTAGTCTCAAACAGAACTAACGTATCCTTAACGAACGTTTAAGTTGATCTTAGCCTCAATATGGCAAACGTATCCTTAAAAAAAACACCAAACCCAAATCTAAGTAAATACGAAGTTGGACTAATCCACGTCCTACGGGCGACGGCATAACTTAGTCTCAGTATACAATCCACGGGCATCCACAAACAAACAAACACACACGACCCGAAGTGAACATCTGGAGAAGGAGAAAGTTGGTACCGCGATGCGGTAGCGTAATTAACTGCAGGGGCTTGCGCCTGCAGGGAAGAGCATCCCCACAATAAAAAAGCCCCTCAAGGGAGGGGGAATCTGACGAAGTCTGCTACATCGGCCGCATCCGTCTAAACCTCCGATACACGGTGCCATAAAACAACTTGGCATCTTCGGAGAGGTAGATGGATAAAACCAAATAGCATCTGCCCCGAATCTCAGGCAAGACGTCTTCACGTCGTCGCCGTACCCTTCTACCCGAAAAGAATCTCGGACCCTCAAACAAGAAAGATAAAGGGAAAGAAAAGGTCACTGAGGATATTGCCCTAGATGACCAAGTCGTGGAAGAGCTGAACACCAAGGACCCGCCAAAGAAAAATAAGGTGGATTACAACGTTCTAGCACATCTGAGAAAGCTACCCTCGCAGCTCAGCATTCTTGACGCCCTTTTACTATCAAAAGAGACGAGAGATTCGTTAATTAAGGCACTACAGGAGCCGGAGCAATTCCAAGCTTTCCTAGCTGATGAAAAGATGAAGGATGAATTGGAGGAAGTGCACACGGCCGATGTCACTTTTGGTGATGAAGGCCTTCTCCTTGGGACGTGCGAACACAATCGCCCCCTCTATGTCTCAAGATATTGCCATGATATAAAGATAGGCAAAATCCTGGTCGATAATGGATCGTCTGTTAATCTCCTCAATGTGTGGGTGTTAAAGGAAATCTGCATGAGCGTCCAGCACCTTGCTCGGGACAAGATCACCATCTCCGGGTTCGACTCCCAATCATCGAGAACTCTTGGATCTGTGATACTGACGCTACGCTTTGGGTTGCTCATCACGGACATTAAATTCCACGTTATAGACGCCAAGACATGCTACAATACTCTGCTTGGCCGACCATGGTTACACGAGTACAACATCATCCCTTCTACACAGCATCAGTGTATGAAATATTTTAGGGATGGTCTTGAGTATACCGTGACGGGAGAAATGAATCCGTTTTCCGTGAACGAAGTCCGCAAGTATGATGATGCCAAATACTTCTTACCGGATTTTGAGGACACGGAGAGATGTCACAAGTCGGAAAACAAAGCTAACGCCACCATCCCTGTCTTCGAGAGTGATACCGAGGAGAAAGAGGAGATAGTTTATTCGGTTCCACCCAAATACAACAAGCCGGGACCATCTGCTCCTATATTGATCTTTGGTAGTGACTCGAAAGATGAGGTCCATGCTATATTCTCTGCTCGACCTTCAATACAAACATCCGCCGACGAATAGCAAAGTTTGCAAGTCGCCATGGTGCCGCCTAAATATCATAAAGAACTGGATGCGCTCGATACCTGCAGTGTAGAGGAGCTGCAGACATTCTATGTCCCCCCAGGCGAGAAAGCGAAAAAGCGATTCTATTCTACCGCTCTGAAGAAACCAAAGTGGAGAAAGAAATCTCGCACGACGCAGATCCTACGCTTGATAGGCTTCAGCCCATCCGTCTGCCCAGATATTATACAGAAGGCTTGAAGAGGCTGTTGAAACGCCAAGGGATATCCTTCAAACGGACCGCTCGAAAGCTAAGTTCTATGATAGGGTCTGGAATGTCCCCGGAACTCAGCACAAGTTGCCTAGTGGGAGGATGGAAACAATCGGGCTTGGTTACATTCGATCCAAGAGACAGGAGCAACTCCACGATTGCTACGTCGTACATGACTTCAATGAAGAAGCGGATGCTCAATAGGAGGACGCTAATCCTGAACCAGTAAAAGTTCCTGATACAAAAATACCCAGTCCGTCGTTCGAAGAACAAATAGACAAGCTTATAAGGGAAGCTGGTCAAAAAGTCCAAGACGATCACAACCGCGAAATGGCCATCTACGAGAAAGCCAAAACACAACGCCTACTCCAACAGGCCGTGAAAGATGAAAATGCCACCCCTGTCAAGCTGTTATAAAAAAAGCTCGACGCAGAGGCAGAAATAAGTCGAAAGGTGAAAAAGGTGCTCAACAGCAACAAAGCGGGACTAAGAAGCTACGCAAGCGCGAAACGAGCGGTTCCGATCTATCCCTTGTAAAGAAAATGAGTCGAGCATATTCTTTTCCTCAAGATAAGACGAAGAGAATACTTGACCTTGCTCTAAAACATCAGATGCTTACACTGCTGGAGTCCAAAAACCCCGAACAAGCAAGCGAAGTCTCTCACCCAAACTATTTCTCTTACCATCGAGTAATAAGGCATCCTCTCGAAGACTACTTCACCTTCAAGAATTGGGTAGAAGATTAGTATCAGCTTGGCAAGTTCGCTCTGTCTGACAACTGGAGGGTAATGCCGCCACAGAAGCACGAACCCAAAGCCACGAGAACAGAACCAACTCCACATTGGGCTTGGAAGCGAATTCGCACTTGTCACATGATAACAATATTAAAAGAAGAGCTCGAGAACATGGATAACCTTCCCTGGTGCTTCGAAAACAGCAATGAAGAGGTGATCTCAGAATTTCCACCAGCTCCGAAAGAACTGGAGGATGGAATACACACTACTGCAGATAACCTTAAGAAAATTGAGTTGGGGACGGCGAATGACCCGCGACCGACATTTGTCAGCGAGCTGCTGTCTGAAGAAAGGGTGGCTGCATTAAAAGATGTCCTTGTACAGCATAGAGATTGCTTCGCATGGAACTATTCCGAAATGCCGGGACTAGATCCAGAAATTGCTGTGCATAAATTGGCGATATCCCCGGACGTCAAGCCAGTCAAACAGGCACCGAGGAGAATGCGGCTCGAGCTTGAGATGAGTATCAATGTCGAGGTCAAGAAGCTAATTGACTCTGGTTTCATCCAGGAGGTTCAGTATCCCGATTGGATCGCCAACATCGTCCCGGTGATGAAGAAAAATGGGACAGTGCGCATATGCGTGGACTTCCAGGATCTCAATAAAGCCTGCCCGAAGGACGATTTCGTAGTGCAAGTCACCGAGCTGATGATAGATAACACGTCCACTCACGAGGTTTTCTCCTTCATGGACGGTTCATCAGGGTATAATCAGATAAAGATGCATCCCGAAGACCAGAAGCACACCGCTTTCCGGAGCCCTTTGGGTATATTCTGCTACAAGGTGATGCCCTTCGGTTTAAAGAACGCAGTGCCATCTATCAGAGGGCCATGACGAAGATCTTCGATGATCTTATACATGAAATCGTCGAATGCTATATCGACGACCTCGTGGTTAAGAGCAAATCGTACGAGGAACATCTCGAACATCTGAAGACCGTATTTCAACGCCTTCGACAATACAACTTGAAGATGAATCCTCTCAAGTGCGCATTCGGAGTTTCCTCGGGCAAATTCCTAAGTTTCATCGTCCGACACCGAGGTATCGAGATAGAACCGTCAAAGATCAAGGCGATCATGGAAATGCCTCCGCCAAGGACTCTCAAACAGCTGCGGTCTCTCCAAGGGAAGCTCGCTTATATACGGCGATTTATAGCCAACCTTTCAGGCAAGTGACATCCTTACAGCCACCTGATGAAGAAAGGAACCCCTTTCGTCTGGGATCATAAGTGCCAAGACGTGCTGGACGAAATTAAATAGTACCTGCAGAACCCGCCAGTACTGGCGGCTCCAGTTAAGGGAAAACCCCTCATTCTTTATATAACCGCCCTCGAAGGTTCCTTGGGTGCATTATGGGCACAAGAGAACGACCAAGGGAAAGAAAGAGCTCTTTATTACTTAAGTCAAGTTCTACTGGGGGCAGAAAGCAACTATTCCCCTATTGAAAAACACTGCCTGGCATTGATCTTTGCGATAACGAAACTCAGGCACTATGTGTTGGCGCACGAAGTCCGTCTCATCTCGAAGGTGGACCCCCTTAAATATTTAATGTCAAAAGCCATATTGACAGGGAGACTCGCTAAATGGGCCCTGCTCTTGATGGAGTTCTCGATAACGTATCAACCTCTCAAGGCAGTGAAAAGCCAGGTCATTGCCGACTTCCTCGCTGAACATCCGATACCCGTCGATTCTCCTCTGAATTGCGATCTGCCAGACGAACATGCGTTTGACGCGATTGATGGTGGTGATACCCGATGGGAGCTTTATTTTGATGGAGCTGTAGGGTTGCTAGGCACGCCCACAAGGGTCTACGAGGGATCAACCATGCTCGATTAAAATTTTAGCCATGCCGAACAACCCAAGGCCGGATCTTTAAACTAGGGTTTAGGCGAAAACAAGCATGATAAACTCTTTAACACTAAGTGAGAGGGATTACAACCTTTGTAGATCCGGTCCTTCACTTCTTAAGCTCCGTGTTGAGGTCCCTTCGCTGCGATCATCGTGTTCCGGACTCTCGAGAGGCTTCACGAAGAGAAAGATGCAGTCTTGCTTCCAATCTTCGATAACATAGATGATCTACCTTGAAGTTTCATCAACACAAGCTAACACTCACTAAATGAAGTGAACACCCTCATCTAAAGGGCAAGGATAGATGAGGATGATGAAGTAGGATTTTTGCTCTCATTTATTTTCATATTCTCACTCACTTTCATCACAAAGCAAAAACTAGAAAGCTTTTGCTCAAGGAACTCAAGGAAGAAGATGATAGAATCCTTTTGTGATGAACAATGAATTAATCTAGTGGTTACAAATCTAACCAAGGGTTAAGCATGAAGGAGTTAACCCTTGTAGAGAATTAACTAGAGTTCATGGTTTGGATTGGGTTAACATAATATCTTCATAAAATATCAAGCAAAACACAAAGTCAAAGCTTCATGAAGCTTCATGGAAGCTTCATGCAAAAGCTAACCCTAATCCAAACCCTAACCAAGTTTAAACCCTAAACCATTGTTAAATTTGTAACCCTAACATGTTACAATATTATATATCACATATACAATATATTTTGTAACAATAGAAAATAATACAATTAACATATATCGCATATATATCAATGTATTATCCCGTGAGAAAATGAATCTTTTAGTAAGCTAATATTAGTTAATGTAATTTAATATATCATATATATTATTATACATTAAATTATCGAATCAACACTTGATCCGAAAATCCGACTATATCGCATATAACCGACTAATACGATGACCCGGCTATATCACATATACCCGGCCGATATCTCATATCGCGAGAATACAATACGGTATCACATACCGTATTATCCTCGGTCCCGCACATATCACATATGTGCTCCTACTCCGTTTTGCCTGAGCCAAGAAACCTCTGTGTAGGACTCTAAAGAATCGTCAATACGCCAGCAGTAAGTGATGATCATATCAAACACCCACAAGCTGCAAGCAGTCAGCTAAACGTAACAGCTACCCAGGTATTGAGCGCTCAGAAGATCAACAAGTAAGCCTGTACATTCTTCTGTGAATCCAATCAGTAACACTCCCGTATAGTCCGGTCTCGTCGTCTGATATGTCGCATATCTCGCCTAGGGGTGGTAAACGTCAGACCCCAGTAGCTCGATAAGCCGTGTCGATATGAGGTCTATAACAGTTCGAGAAACTACTGATAACACTTACCAGTAGTTCTCAGCAACCCTGGCCAGGGATTTTCGGTTATATCCAATCGAACACAGCACTACATCAACTCCCTATACCGGGAGAGACGAATCCCCTCCTATCGCTCATTGCCTCCATATGATTCGGGACTGTACCGAAAAGCCACCTTTTTGCACGCCCTCTTGGACGTGGTATGATGGAAATCAAAGCACAGTGGGAATCACACAAGACTCTATGACGATCTCGGGTCAGCAGACTACTCTGTACCAGTGTCACCGGAGAACTGCCATCTGACGTGAGGTATAATACCATCTAGGAGTTCTCGGTGAGTCTGTCCAGTATACCCAGTCTCCACTAAGCACCCATACACCATCCTTGATGTCAAACACCGATGGATATGGGATCATCCATCGCCCATCATATGGGTCAAGATGCGTATACGCTAGTCTTCTCTTGTGTATCGATGCCCTGTCTCGATACACCTTCGACTAGGAACAGTTATAGAATGTACCCGTCAACTACCGTGGCCCCACTAGTATGATCTCATCATAGTCCCAGTAGTCGAGTACATATCCTAAGGGCTTTATCAACATGTAACATAGAGACAATCGGAGTACATGTTAAGATAAAGTACAACCAGATAGCATACTATCATGTCGAGCAAGAAAGTCCTCCCTATATATGTCCAAGCATCCACTACAATATACATCGTATGTACAGTAATGGCCTCTAGGGCATACATATAACTAACAGGAGCACCCTCTATGAAGAAGCGCAAACAAAGCACCCCTATAATCAAATCGGGGGTAGGCCTCATAATCGTAACTCCACAAGGAGGGATAATGCGCTTTGCCTTTTCCTTAACAGAACCGAGGACGAACAATGAAGCCGAATATGAAGCTTTGATAGAAGGCCTTGGGATCGCCATCGACATGGGAATTGAAAACCTCCTCATATACGGAGACTCCCAACTGGTCGTTCGTCAAGTAAACGGCGACTACCAAACGTGCAAGCCAGAGTTGGTGAAGTACGGCGAAAAGGTGCAATAACTGTTAACTCAAACTCCCTCCTACACTTTGGAAAACATACCGCGTGCGGAAAACAGCAAAGCGGACGCATTAGCCAAGCTTGCTAAAGAACTGGCTGACGAGAATCTCGATGACGTCAGAATCGTGGTACAAAGCCGTCGGGTGCTTGCCCCAGCAGAAATATCTCCGGAATTATCCGAAGAAAAGGGAGCGTCTGAGCAAGCGGCCCTACAAATAAAAGACGCGGAAAAGGCTGAGGATTGGAGAGAAGTCTTTATAGACTACTTTAAATACCGTCGAACGCCCGAAGATGCGTCTTCAAGACATCAACTTATGAAACGAGCTCTGTCTTTCGCCTTCGTCAATGATACTCTGTACAAGAGGTCGTTTGATTCTCTGTGGTTGAGATGCCTAGGACCTGACGAAGCGAAAAGAGTCGTTCAGGAAGTTCATGACGGACTATGTGGTTCTCACCAAGCAGGCCCGAAGATGAAGTTGAAAATAAAACGGATGGGCTACTACTGGCCCACGATGATTCAGGACTGCCTTGAGCATGCGAAGCAGCGCCACTCATGCCAGATTCATGGGGACTTCATCCACCAGCATCCAAATCCATTACATCCAACGGTGGCTAGCTGGCCATTCGAAATGTGGGGAACTGACATAGTCGGCCCCATCGAACCAGTATCGTCCAGGGGACATCGATTCATTGTGGTGACAACCGATTGCTTCTCCAAATGGGCAGAAGCAGTACCGCTAAGGGAAGTGAAGACGGAGAATATCCTCCACTTCTTCAAGACACACGTCATTTACCGATTTGGAACTCCGAGACGGATCATCTCCGATAACGGGCCAGCCTACAGAAGCCACAAGATCAGCCTTCGCGCAACGACACAACATAGACTGGAGATATTCCTCAGTTTATAATCCCCGAGCTAACGGTCTAGCTGAGGCTTTCAACAAGTCCTTGACGAAGATCGTGAAGAAGACGGTGTCCCGAAACAAGAAAGACTGGCATGAGAGACTGCAAGAAGCTCTCTAGGCGTACCGAACTATATTCAAAATGGCCACGAACACAACGCCATACGCGTTGGTATTCGGTATGGAAGCAGTACTCCCCCTCGAAATAGAGTTACCATCTCTACGGGTGGCAGTCCACTACGAGCTGACTGACAAAGAAAATGCTCACCTTCGGCTTGAGGAGCTTGATGCCCTTGATAAAACACGGCTCATAGCGCAACAAAATCTGGAGGCTTATAAAGCAAAGATAATGCGCTCATATGAAAGATTGACTAGGCCGAGAACTTTCCGCCAAGGTGAACTCGTGCTAGTGGTCAAAAGACCTATGATCCTCAATCGTGCCAAGCGGGGAAATTCGAGCCGAACTTTGAAGGCCCGTACATCATAGACAAGGTCTACCAGGGTGGAGCCTATCTACTCATGGATATGCACGGTGAAAGGCCTTTCAGGCCAATAAACGGTCGCTTCCTAAAGAAATACTACGCTTAATGAGCCACAGCCTAGGCCAATGATAGATGATGAAGACTATATCCGCTCGCTATCTTCCTAATCTCAAACTCTATAAGCAGTAGCCGTCCTTCTCCTCACCGAACCGAAACGTCCTTAAACTAATGACGGACTGAAACGTCCTTAAACTAAAGACGGACCGAAACGTCCTTAAACTAATGGTGGACCACTACGTCCTAAAACTAGCTGTTGACCGAGATGTCGATAAACTACGATGAATCGAAACATCACAACGCCGATATAAAAAAATAAAATAAAAAATATATATATAACGGTATGTCCATAAGAAAAATGGGCACGGATGAAAACCCGAAAGGGCTCCGTGAGTAAAAACAGCAGGGCTACCGGCGAGTGCTCGTGAAAACCCGAAAGTGCGCGACCTCGTAAAAAAAAGAGAATAAAAAGAATTAAAAAAACAGTATGTCCATAAGCAAAATGGGCACGGATGAAAACCCGAAAGGGCTCCGTGAGTAAAAACAGCAGGACTACCGGCGAGTGTTTGTGAATACCCGAAAGGGCGCAACTTCGTTAAAGGACACTTACAGGGTGCTCTCGACCTTGTAAGGAGAAACCACCCGCGTGAGATCCTTACGACTCATAAGGGAGCAACACACTTAGGGATCCCCATGATTCCTAGGGAAAAATACACTTGCGAGATCCTTACGACTCGTAAGGAGAACTCTCTTATGGGACCCTCACCGCTCATAATATTTGAAAGTCTTAAGTTACAAAGATCTAAACTTGGGCTTAAGCAATCCCCACAACCTTCAATATTGCCCTACAAGTGGTTCAATACTGACCCTTGTATACAATCCACGGGCGCGAATAAACATTTCCCTAACTAAGTCCCATCCATGACTGTGGATATGTTCGCATGATGAATGACCCTCGTAAGTCCTCTCGACTTACAAGGAGAAAACCCTCTTGTAGGATCCTTACGATTTACAGAGGAACATACACTTAGGAATCCTCACGATTCCTAAGGAGAAAATACACCTACAAGATCCTCACGACTTGTAGGGAGAAATACCTTTGTGGGACCCATAGGCTCATGAAGTCAAAAGCCTTAGTCGACAGGACCTGAACCCTGTTTGCTAAGCCACCTTTGTTTGACATCGACAGAGGCAAATGATGATTCGCTCCTGGCAATATCCCAGTTGTAGCGGTGTTGATGCCGAAATCGGTGTCTAATTTCAGGTTTACGGCGAAAAGCCAGTAGGCCGCACATGCATAATAAACAGCCGAAATGATGGGGCAACTTGCAATAAAAAGCAGCAAGTAAGAACGTCTGCATACGAAATAGCCGAAATGATGGGGCAACTCACAATAAAAAGCAGCGAGTAAAAATAAAATAAACAGCCGAAATGATTGGGCATCGCGAAAAATAGCCGAAATGATTGGGCAATCACGACCTTCGCGATATAAAAGCTGAAATGATAGAGCATCATGGAAATAAAACAATAAAATAATGATGAATGAAACTTTTGCCCTACAGTTGAGATCACATCGATCCCTGTATACAATCCAAGGGCGCAAACAAAGAGAGAACCATACCTTCCCAACAGGCTCCGCCAGAAAGCGAAGCCAAATCTCGACGGTTCACCAACAACCTAGAGACAACCGTGACATTCGTCTTAATACAGCAGACGCAGTGCCAGTAAATGAAGCGAAGATCAACTTCCTAGCTTCACGGTTTTGACGGTAACTCATATGAAACCTAAAAACAACCACCAGAGATCATCTCAACTCCAGGGACATCAGTGTCCTTGGCAACCTCCTCAATTCAGGGAAACAAACGTCCTTGATGAGAGCCTCCAGATTCGCGTCGGCCCGCAGAGAAACTAGCGTCTCCGCAGGAACACATCGATTCGTTTCAACCCCAAAGAAACCAGTGTCTTCGGCAAAATCCTTCGACTCAGGGAAACCAGTGTCCTTGATGAGAAAATCTTGATTCGCGTCGACCCGCAGAGAAACTAGCGTCTTTGCAGGAACATATCGATTCGTTTCAACCACAGGGAAGCCAGCGTCCTTAGAAAATACCTCAATTTAGGGAAACTAGCGCCTTTGATGAGAGCCTCTTGATTCGCGTCGGCCCGCAGAGAAACTAGCGTCTCCGCAGGAACACACCGATTCGTTTCAACTCCGAAGAAACTAGTGTCTTCGGCAAAATCCTTTGACTCAGTGAAACCAGTGTCCTTGACGAGAAAATCTTGATTCGTGTCGACCCGCAAAGAAACTAGCGTCTTTGCAGGAATACATCGATTCGTTTCAACCCCAGGGAAACCAGCGTCCTTGGCAAATACCTCAACTCAGGGAAACTAGCGTCCTTGATGAGAGCCTCCTGATTCGCGTCGGCCCGCAGAGAAACCAGTGTCTCCACGGGAATACTCCGATTCGTTTCAACTTTGAGGAAACTAGCGTCCTCGACAAAATCTTTCGACTCGGTGAAATCAGTATCCTCGATGAGAAAATCTTAATTCGCGGGTCGAGCGTGTCGAGCCGACGGTACTGGCTCAACTTTGGGGGTGGCTTCATCATGCCCCCTGTCTTTGTCAGAAATTATCGTTGTCAGCCTATTGAAGACTGATGTCCGCTGAGTGGGGATGGCCAACCTATCGAAGGCAGACTTCCGAGCAGGAGAAGCAGCCTTGACGATTTCGCCTGGAACGGGAGCTGAAACAGTCAGTCTTGTGAAGACCGACCCTTTGGTAGGAGAAGCCGCCTTGACGACTCATGTCCCTAAAGGAATAGAAGGGTACGGTAGGGTTTGGGACTATTTCCTTTAAGAGTCGAGATTTGAGTCAATGATAAATGATGACGCTTGTGTCCGCTCGTTATCTTCTCAGATCAAGATTCTGAAAATTATATACCAACCCGAAACTGGTCATACACTATGAATTACTCAGCACTACTTCACCCACGTATATACTTACGTGGGCAAAGTAGTGGGGGCATTTGTTCCCGCCAAAACTTTCTGCACAAAAGAGCCCAAGGCATCAAATGGCAGCGATACGCTTAAGAAAATATGAACATGTATTTTCCGGACTGTATTTTGATAAACTCCTGAATTAGAAACAGATAAATTCTGATGGTATTGAAAGCATATTGAAAAAACATTCGATTTGATATATTATGGGCCTCATAATTCATCCGGGATCAAAAATTATGAGCAAATGTCTATGCACATGTGATCTAAGGAAGAAAATGCGAACCAGTATTTTCCGAGCTGTATTTTGACTAACTCTGGAATGAGAAACAGCTAAATTCTAATGGTATCGAAAATGTCTCGGAAAATCCTTCGATTTGATATATTATGGGCCTCATAATTCATCCGAGATCAAAAGTTATGAGAAAATGTATTATACACATGTAATCTAAAGTAATGCTCTACTACATGGAGAATGTATTTTTAGTCCCACATCGGGAAAAGGAGAGATGGCTTCTCTACCACTCCCATATAAATAAGAGGGGATACCTCTTAGAAAGGGTAGAGTTCAATCCTCAAAGGATTTAATACTCAAAGGAGCTTAGTTCTCCATAGGAGGTTAGGTCTCCAAGATAGGAGCATGTTCCTCCCCATAATATGCGCTACGTGCAACGCACGTGTGCCCGCCATGCGGCACCACGTGCAATGCACGTGCGCACCACATGAGAACATTTAATAATATTAAAAGGAGCCTAGTTCTCCATATATAGAAGCCCTGCTTCTCCTCATAATGTGCATGTGCGCTACGTGCAACGCACGTGTGCTCGCCACGCGCACACCACGTGCAACTCACGTGCACACCACATGAGAACATTTAATAATATTAAAAGGAGCCTAGTTCTCCATATATAGAAATCCTGCTTCTTTTCATAATCCGCATGTGCGCTCCGTGCAACGCACGTGTGCTCGCTACGCGCGCACCACATGAGAACATTTAATAATATTAAAAGGAGCCTAGTTCTTTATATATAGAAGCCCTGCTTCTTCTCATAATGCGCATGTGCGCTACGTGCAACGCACGTGTGCCTACCACGCGCGCACCACGTGCAACGCACGTGCGCACCACATGAGAACATTTAATAATATTAAAAGGAGCCTAGTTCTCCATATATAGAAACCCTGCTTCTCCTCATAATGCGCATGTGCGCCACGTGCAACGCACGTGTGCCCACCATGTGCGCACCACGTGCAACGCACGTGCGCACCACATGAGAATATTCAATTAAAAGGAGACTCGTTCTCCATAGGATCTTGCTCCCCCCATAATGCGCATATGCGCAAGCTCCATGTGCGCTACGTGCAAATATGAGCGCCCAACACGTGCGACGCACGTGCGCCCAACACGTGTGACGCACGTGCGCGAACACAAAGAAGCCTTTTTCAGCAGCGAGAAACTTAAGCTACAGCCTGTTCTTCCCCCCTAATGAGTGAGACATGGTTCAAAGGGTACATCCCTCCACACCTTCGATATATGGCACTGTAATCTCTCAGTGTCGTCGGAGAGGTGGTGGGTCCCAACGACCAATGATCCTTCTTTCTAAAATAAAAAAGAAGAAGAAGAGAGAACTACGCTTGTGCTCACCAGAGCGTGACACGTGTCACCTCCACATGCGCTTGCGCTCATTAATTAGCGCAAAGCGCCTGACAGGCCACATGACCACTGTCAGATAATTAATGCACTGCATTATTGAAAAGAAGGGCCGAGCCCAATTAAAAAGGCCTAACAGGCCTAATAAAATGCCATGCATTATTTTAAAAAGGGCAGAGCCCAAACAAAGGTCTGTCAGACCAAAACAGATGCTCTGCATCATTTATAAAGGGACAGAGCCCAAATCAAAAAGGCCTAGCAGGCCAGAATAAAATGTAGTGCATTATTAAACAGGGGCAAAGCCCTAGCACAGGCCTAATAGGCCAAAGATAAAAACGTTGAATATTTTCAACTGAACTTAGCCCAATCATGACCGTAAGTCCTCAAATTAAATTGAATGAGCAAGACTGCTCTCTTAAATCAATTTACATCCGGTTCAAGGGTACATCTCCGAACTCCTCTGACACCTATCGTTGTAATCCTTCAACGACGTCAGGGAGGTGACGGGTCCCGACAACCACACATCGACACGGACTGTGGGGTCCATAAACCCACGGACTTATGCGTCCTTAAACTAATGGACTAATGCGTCTTTAAACACAACCACATATTGATACGGACTGCGGGGTCCTTAAACTCGTGGATCAAAACGTCCTTAAACTAATATTCGTCCCAAAATGGGAACGTTGGACCGAAATGTCCTTAAACTAATGTTCGTCCCCAAATGGGAATGATGGACCCCCCATGTCCCTAAACTGGAACATGGACCACTACGTCCCTAAACTGGAACAATAGAGCCTCCAAATGCTCTTTTGTCGGATCTAAACGATCCCGTTTAAATTGATCTTAGCCTCAAATATGGCTAACGTATCCTTAAACCTTCAAACAGACTTTAGTCCCAAATTGGACTATAGATCCCCCAATCAACTTTGGTTCAAGGGTACATCTCTGAACTCCTCTGACATCTGTCGTTGTAATCCTTCAACGTCGTCAGAGAGGTGATGGGTCCCGACGGCCATACATGCAATGGACCACCATGTCCCTAAACTGGAAATGGATCTAGACGATCCCGTTAAGTTGATCTTAGTCTGGAAATTAGACTAATGTATCCTTAACAAACGTTTAAATTGATCTTAGCCTCAAATATGGATAACGTATCCTTAAACCAAAACCCAAAACCCAAATCTAAGAAAATACGGATTTGGACTAATCCACGTCCTACGGGCGACGAAATAAATAGTCTCCGTATACAATCCACAGGCAACCACAAACAAAACAAACACACACGACACGAAGTGAACTTCTGGAGTAGGAGAAAGTGGCTACCGCGATGCGGTAGCGTAATTAACTGCAAGGGCTTGCGCCTGCAGGGAAGAGCGTCCCCACAATCAAAAATCCCTTAAGCGAGAGGGAATCTGACGAAGTCAGCTACATTGGCCGCATCCGTCTAAACCTCCGATACACTGTGCCATAAATCAACTTGGCATCTTCGGAGAGGTGGACGGATAAAACCAAATAGCATCTGCCCCGAATCACAGGCAAGACGTCCATGTCTTGGCCGCTGTTCGGAGGGGAACAGATTCTTGCACGCCCGGTGGGACCTTTTCCTCTTTCCACTCCACACTTCGTGTGTCGTCTTCGCGAACAAATCGCGGTTTGTTAATGGTTGCCTTTGGATTTCAAGTTACTAAGATTTGGTCTTTTTCCTGGTGCAAAAATCAAGCATCAATGGCCTCCAACTGCTCGAGTTGTTCAAAGTGCCAATGCAACCGACGCTCCACCTCACCCGGAGGTGTAGCTTATGGGCCTCAAGCGGCCTCCATCCTTGCCATGCCGGTAGAACAGGTGACTCAGGCCACCACCGGCCTGTTTTTTCGGGACCATGATCCCGCCTGCAAGCTTCACCATGCCAGTGCCCGCACCAGAAGCGAACAAGAAGTCAGTTTTCGATCGACTCACTGCTACAACGGCCCATTTCAACGGGTCGTCCAATATCAAATCAACAGCCTCTGTCTTTACCAGGCTGGATCAGAACTCTAATGGGCCCACCAAGAAGCCTATGAACCCTAAAGTGGCTGTCCCAAGGAAGGCAACAAACGCTGCTCCAGAAGTCGTCAAGACGGCTTCTCCTGTCAAAGAGTCAGTCTTTTCAAGGCTGTCTATTCCGGCTCCTGCCCCTGCTCGAGGATCTGTCTTTGACAGATTGAATATCGCCACTCAAAAGACAACATCAGTCTTTAATAGGCTGGCACTAGCAGCACCTCATTCGGACAGGGGACAAAAAGAAGTTGTCTCTATCACCGAGCCAGTCCCAACGGCTCATCATGCTCGACGTCGCCATTAGCGACGAGTAAGGAAGGCAGGGGGCAACTCCCCCTCAGGGTTAACTCCACCTGCTCCAGTGATGGAAGTTAATACTGCTGTTCCAACTGGGAACATCTTTGAACCACTTAGGAGAGTACGTAAGAACTCTCCAACTGCTACACTGAAAAGATCTCCTCCACCTGCGGAGAGGGTTCCGAAAACGAAGCTGGAGCAGCCCCCTCAGCGGCTGTCCTCCAAAATATACAAGGTCTGGCGGAGGGTTCAAGACTCCGTAATTGACCAAGATCACTCTCGTCAACAGAAAAGGGCAAAAGTGATGGAAGAAAAGAGACGTCCGATCAAACAGCAAAGGATGACAGTCACCAGGGTGCCCACTGCAACGGCCCCCTCAACTTCAACAGACCACAAGAGAAGGAGGCCGGAGAAAACCCCGGCGCCCGCGGAAAATGCCAGAGGCGGTGAACCTAAATGCCCTAAGTCCGGGGGAATAATAGTCCATAGTGTATACATGGCGTCGGGAAAGGAGGATAGCCGTGCATCTACAGGTCATAGGCCGCTTACACGGTCAGTGACCAAAGCCCAGGAGCAACAACAAAAGCTCCAGGAAATGATGAACGTGATGGCCGCACTCACTGGGCCAAAAGAAAGCCCCGAAGCATCCTCGGATGAACCTCAGGAATAAGAAACTGACGCTGAATTCCTTCGCCGGATATTGGAGAAGAAGGATAAAAAGGCTGCGGAACAAGAAGCCAACATAAAGAAAATGGCCCTCCTGTTCCAGGACATGGTGGGAATTATGATTCAACAAGATCCTCCTATTGAAGATCCTTCGATCGTCCTTGAAGACGACAGGGGAGAAACGTCAAATCCTCCACCGGCTCTGTCAACAGCCAAGGAGGAGACAATTTCCAAAGCTGACTTGGACGAATATACAGCTCAGCAGATCCGGGTTCATCAGGCGACTGAAGCAGCCGGTCAGGTCGTAAAAACGGGGCGATCATATCCGAGCTGGTATGATCAGATTAAGTACTCGCCGGGCTATACAATACCAAAATTCCAGGTGTATAAGGGGACTGGCAATCCCCACCAGCATGTTGCCTAGTTCAGGGCGCTTTGCGGCAACACCGGCGGTGATGATAAATTGTTGCTTCGCCAGTTCGTCGGTAGCTTATCAGATACAGCGTTCGAGTGGTATTCTGAACTCCCGAATGACTCCATCAAGACATTTGCGGAGATGGAGCTGTTGTTTACCCAGTGTTTCGCAAGTGCCAGCGAACGCATCCCGATAACGGCCTTGATTCATGCCAGGGTGAAGCTGGGCGAGACATGGGTGCAATATGCGATACGGTGGAGGAACCTATGGTTAAAATGCGAGCAACACATTGAAGAGGCTCTGGCAGTGGGTATGTTTGTGGGAACCCTCGATCCACAAGCGACCATCTCGTAATTTATAATGTTCTTCAAGCCGACTACCTTCCAGACCCTGATCGACAAGCTAGCTCAAATGGACCAGATGGGCCATAGACCGCCCCCTCCAAAGCCGGACTCTCGAAACGAGAAGGGGAAGGGAAAAGCGATCGTTGTCGCCAATGCTCAACAACAACCGAGCAACTTGAAGCCGGTTGTCCGTCAAAATAATATGCGTCCGCACATACCTCTTGAGGAGAGGCCAGGACGTCCTTGCTCGTTTCCTCAAGATAAAACGAGAAGACTGTTTGAGCTGGCATTGCGCAATCGACTCATAAATCTGCCGGATCCAAGACGTCCGTCGCAGCCAAACGACGTCAATAATCCTAATTACGGTCCCTATCACCGAGTACTGGGTCATCCGATTGAGGATTGCTACGTCTTCAAAAATTGGATTGAAGACCAGTACCAACAGGGCAAGTTCGCGTTGTCCGAAAGATGGAAGGTGAACCCGCCACACCTCACACTCCTAAAAAAGTGAATACGCCGGGGGCAACGTGTTCCCTCGTTGAAGAAGCTCCATGGGAGGTTGTGCTATCAGCCAAAATAAAAAGGATGCTGAACGATCTTCAAACATGCCCAGCGATTAGGTGGAAGAACCCGTTGGAACCTCAGATCATTGAAGGGATGTTGAAGTCGCGCCCAACTCCAAAGATCGATGGTGGTGGCCCAGACACTCACAATCAGCCGTCAAAATCTTCAAAGAAGAAGAAGAAGAAATCCAAGAAGCCCGTGAAGCCTGGCGACAAGCGCACAGACTTACAAAAACAAATTGACTGTAGGAATACAACCAGAAAGCACGGACTCCCATTACACTCCAAGAGTTCCTCAACCACGTCTTTCAAGAGGAAGATGAGGGAGACAGTTCGTCGGATGGATCCGAGGAATACGTAGAGAGCTGTCATATGATTTCCCATTTGCTTACAGACGATGAGGAAACTCCGTACACTGAAAAGCTGAGGGCAGATCCTAAATCAGAAATTTTGCGGCCATCAGATGAAACAATCGACGCATTCCTTAATAAGGCTCTCTTACAAAGTAAAGCTGATCGGGAACGCGAGACGGCTATATTTGAAAGGGCTAAGCGCCAGCGGCTTGACAAAAGGGCTGGGACACTCCCGCTAGAGCAAAATACATCCACCGCAGATAAAAGCAAATTCAAGACGAGGAAAAGGTTTGCTAAAGCCACATCAATGGGTATGAAGCTACCACCCTCTGAAGGAAACATTGCTGGTGAAGTGGAAATGCACCCTTCCTACTGCTTGTATCATCGGAAGATTTCGCACCCCACCGATGAGTGCAAAGCTTTCAATAGATGGTGGCAGGGATATGTTGCTCACTGACAACATTTTAAGCGGGAAAAGCGCAAAACTCGTCGAGAGCAGAACGGTACGACCAAGGAGCTGAATCGAACTACCGGCAATTGTCGCATGGTTAACGCCGGGGGATCGCAAGTGCTCATATTCGGGAGCTATTCTGACGAAGAGCTGGTTCTTAGCTCCCTTTTTAATGAGTCTACCTCGGGAAAAGAAGAAGAGCCGAAGGTCTGTAAAAATATCCGACTGCGTAATCGGACGCTACCCGAAAAGAATCTCGGACCATCAAACAAGAAAGATAAAGGGAAAGAAAAGGTCTCTGAGGATATTGCCCTAGATGACCAAGTCGTGGAAGAGCTGACCGCCAAAGACCCGCCAAAGAAAAATAAGGTGGATTACAACGTTCTAGCGCATCTGAGGAAGCTACCCTCGCAGCTCAGCATTCTTGATGCCCTTTTACTATCAAAAGAGGCGAGAGATTCATTAATTAAGGCACTAGAGGAGCCGGAGCAATTCCAAGCTTTCCTAGCTGAAGAAAAGATGAAGGATGAATTGGAGGAAGTGCACACGGCCGATGTCATTTTTGGCGACGAAGACCTTCTCCTTGGGACGTGCGAACAAAATCGCCCCCTCTATGTCTCAGGATATTGCCATGATATAAAGATAGGCAAAATTCTGGTCGATAACGGATCGCCTGTTAATCTCCTTAACGTGCGAGTGTTGAAGGAAATCTGCATGAGCGTCCAGCACCTTGCTCGGGACAAGATCACCATCTCCGGGTTCGACTCTCAATCATCAAGAACTCTTGGATCTGTGATACTGACGCTACGCTTTGAGCTAATCGTCACAGACATTAAGTTCCACGTCATAGACGCCAAGACGTGCTATAATGCTCTGCTCGGCCGACCATGGTTACACGAGTACAACATCATCCCTTCTACACAGCATCAGTGTATGAAATATTTTAAGGATGGTCTCGAATATAATATGACGGGATAATTGAACCCGTTCTCCGTGAACGAGGTCCCCAAGTATGAAGATACAAAATACTTCTTACCGGATTTTGAGGACACGGAGAGATGTCACAAGCCGGAGAACAAAGCTAACGCCACCATCCCTGTCTTCGGGAGTGATACTGAGGATGAGGAAGAGATAGTTTATTCGGGTCCATCCCAATACAACAAGCTGGGACGATCCGCTCCTACATCGATCTTTGGTAGTGACTCAAAATATGAGGTCCATGCTATATTCTCTGCTCGACCTTCAATACAAACATCCGCCGACGAAGAGCAAAGTCTGCAAGTCGCCATGGTGCCGCCTAAACATCATAAAGAACTGGATGCGTTCGATACCTACAGTGTAGAAGAGCTGCGGACGTTCTATGTCCCTCCCAGGAGAAAAGGTGAAAAGGCAATTCTATTCTACCACTCTGAAGAAACCAAAGTAGAGAAAGAATATGGCACGGTGTGGATCCTACGCTTGACAGACTCCAACCCATTCGTCTGCCTAGGCATTATACAGAAGACTTGAAGAGGTTGTTGAAGTGCCAGGGGATATCCTTCAAACAGACCGCTCGAAAAACTAAGTTCTATGACAGGGTCTGGAACGTCCCCGGAACTCAACACAAGTTGCCTAGTGGGACGATGGAAACGACCAGGCTTGGATACATTCGATCCAAGAAACGAGAGCTACTCCCTAATTGCTACGTTGTACATGACTTCAATGAAGAAGCGGATGCTCAATGGGAGGACGCTAATACTGAACCGGTAAAAGTTCCTGATGCAAAGGTGCCCAGTCCGTCGTTCAAAGAACAAATGGACAAGCTTATAAGGAAAGCTGGTCAAAAAGTTCGAGACGATCACAACCGCGAAATGGCCATGTACGAGAAAGCCAAAACGCAGCGCCTCCTCCAACAGGCCGTGAAAGATGAAAATGCTACCCCTGTCAACCTGTTATAAAAAAGGCTCGACGCAGAGGCAGAAATAAGTCGAAAGGCGAAAAAGGTGCTCAACAACAACAAAGTGGGACTAAGAAGCCACGCAAGCGGAAACGAGCGGTTCCGATCTATCCCTTGTAAAGAAAATGAGTCGAGCATATTCTTCCCCTCAAGATAAGACGAAGAGAATACTTGACCTTGCTCTAAAACATCAGATGCTTACACTGCCGGAGTCCAAAAACCCCGAACAAGCAAGCGAAGTCTCTCACCCAAACTATTGCTCTTACCATCGAGTAATAGGGCATCCTCTCGAAGACTGCTTCACCTTCAAGAATTGGGTCGAAGATCAGTATCATCTTGGCAAGTTCGCTCTGTTTGACAACTGGAGGGTAACGCCGCCACAGAAGCACGAACCCAAAGCTACGAGAACAGAACCAGCTCCACATTGGGCTTGGAAGCGAATTCGCACTTGTCACATGATAACAATATTAAAAGAAGAGCCCGAGAACATGGATAACCTTCCCTGGAGCTTCGAAAACAACGATGATGAGGTGATCTCAGAATTCCCACCTGCTCCGAAAGAACTGGAGGATGGAATACACACCACTGCAGATAACCTCAAGAAAATTGAGTTGGGGATGGCGAACGACCCGCGACCGACATTTGTCAGCGAGCTGCTATCTGAAGAAAGGGTGGCTGCGTTAAAAGACATGCTTCTACAGCATAAAGATTGCTTCGCATAGAACTATTCCGAAATGCCGGGACTAGATCCAGAAATCGCTATGCACAAATTGGAGATATCCCCGGACGTCAAGCCAGTCAAACAGGCGCCGAGGAGAATGCGGCTCGAGCTTGAGATGAGCATCAATGCCGAGGTCAAGAAGTTAATAGACTCTGGATTTATCCAGGAGGCTCAATATCCTGAATAGATCGCCAACATCGTCCTGGTGATGAAGAAAAATGGGACAGTGCACATATGCGTGGACTTCCGGGATCTCAATAAAGCCTGCCCGAAGGACGATTTCCCAGTGCCAGTCACCGAGCTGATGATAGACAATACGTCCACTCATGAGGTTTTCTCCTTCATGGACGGCTCATCAGGGTATAATCTGATAAAGATGCATCCCGAAAACCAGAAGCATACCGCTTTCCGTACCCCTTTGGGTATATTCTGCTACAAGGTGATGCCCTTCGGACTAAAGAATGCTGGTGCCACCTATCAGAGGGCCATGACGAAGATCTTCGATGACCTTATACATGAAATCGTCGAATGCTATATCGACGACCTCGTGGTGAAAAGCAAATCATACAAGGAACATCTCGAGAATCTGAAGACCGTATTTCAACGCCTTCGACAATACAACTTGAAGATGAACCCCCTCAAGTGTGCATTCGGAGTTTCCTCAGGAAAATTCCTAGGATTCATCGTTCGACACTGAGGCATTGAGATAGATCCGTCGAAGATCAAGACGATCATGGAAATGCCTCCGCCAAGGACTCTTAAACAGCTACGGTCTCTCCAAGGGAAACTCGTGTACATACGGCGATTTATAGCCAACCTTTCAGGCAAGTGCCGTCCTTACAGCCACGTGATGAAGAAGGGAACTCCGTTCGTCTGGGATCGCAAATGCCAAGACGCGCTGGACGAAATTAAACAGTACCTGCAGAATCCGCCATTGCTGGCGGCTCCAGTTAAAGGAAAACTCCTCATTCTTTATACAACCGCCCTCGAAGGTTCCTTGGGTGCATTATGGGCACAAGAGAACGACCAAGGGAAAGAAAGAGCTCTCTATTACTTAAGTCGGGTTCTACTGGGGGCAGAAAGCAACTATTCACCTATTGAAAAACACTGCCCGGCGTTGATCTTTGCGATAACGAAACTCAGGCACTATGCGTTGGCGCACGAAGTCCGTCTCATCTCGAAGGTGGACCCCCTTAAATATTTAATGTCGAAGGCCATACTGACAGGTCGGCTCGCTAAATGGGCCATGCTCTTGATGGAGTTTTCGATAACCTATCAACCTCTCAAGGCAGTGAAAGGACAGTCCATCGCCGACTTTCTCGCTGAGCATCCGATACCGGCCGATTCTCCTCTGAATTACGAGTTTCCAGACGAACATGCGTTTGATGCAATCGACAGTAGTGATACCCGATGGGAACTCTATTTCGATGGAGCGTCCTCCATGAAGAAGCGCAAACAGAGCACCCCTATAATCAAATCAGGGGTAGGCCTTATCTTCATGACTCCGCAAGGAGGCATAATGCGCTTCGCTTTCTCCTTAACAGAGCCGAGGACGAATAATGAAGCCGAATAATGAAGCCGAATATGAAGCTTTGATAGCAGGCCTCGAGATCGCCATCGACATGGGAATTGGAAACCTCCTCATATACGGAGATTCCCAACTGGTCGTTAGTTAAGTAAATGGCGACTACCAGACGTGCAAGCCAAAGTTGGTGAAGTACGGCGAAAAGGTGCAACAACTGTTGACTCAAATTCCCTCCTACACTTTGGACAACATACCGCATGCGGAAAACAGCAAAGCGGACGCATTAGCCAAGCTCGCTAAGGAACTGGCCGACGAGAACCTCGATGACGTCAGAATCTTGGTACAAAGCCGTCGGGTGCTTGCCCCAGCAGAAATATCTCCGGAATCATCCGAAGAAAAGGGAGCGACTGAGCAGACGACCCTGCAAATAAAAAACCCGGAAAAGGCTGAAGATTGGAAAGAAGTCTTTATAGACTACTTCAAATACCGTCGAACGCCCGAAGATGCGTCATCAAGACATCAACTTATGAAACGAGCTCTGTCATTCGCCTTCGTCAATGATACTCTGTACAAGAGGTCGTTTGATTCTCTGTGGTTGAGATGCCTGGGACCCGACGAAGCGAAAAGAGTCGTTCAGGAAGTTCACGATGGACTTTGCGGTTCTCACCAAGCAGGCCCGAAGATGAAGTTGAAGATTAAACGGATGGGCTATTACTGGCCCACGATGATCCAGGACTGCCTCGAATATACGAAGCAATGCCACTCATGCCAAATCCATGGGGACTTCATCCACCAGCATCCAAATCCGCTACATCCAACGGTGGCTAGCTGGCCGTTCGAAATGTGGGGAACTGACATAGTCGGCCCCATCGAACCAGCATCGTCCAGGGGACATCGTTTCATCCTAGCTAAAACTGATTACTTCTCCAAATGGGCCAAAGCAGTACCGCTGAGGGAAGTGAAGACGGAGAATATCCTCCATTTCTTCAAGACGCACGTCATTTATCAGTTTGGAACTCCGCGACGGATCATCTCTGATAACGGGCCAGCCTATAGAAGCCACAAGATCAGTCGCTTCGTGCAACAACACAATATAGACTGGAGATATTCCTCAGTTTATAATCTGCGAGCTAACGGTCTAGCTGAGACCTTCAACAAGACCTTGACGAAGATCGTAAAGAAAACGGTGTCCCGAAACAAGAAAGACTGGCATGAGAGACTGCAAGAAGCTCTCTGGGCGTACCGAACTACGTTCAAGACGGCCACGAACACAACGCCATACGCGTTGGTATTCGGAACGGAAGTAGTACTCCCCCTCGAGATAGAATTACCTTCTCTACGAGTGGCAGTCCACTACGAGCTGACGGATGAAGAAAATGCTCACCTTCGGCTCGAGGAGCTTGATGCCCTTGATGAAACCCGGCTCATAGCGCAACAAAATCTGGAGGCTTATAAAGCAAAGATGACGCGCTCATATGAAAACTGACTAGGCCGAGGACATTCCGCCAAGGCGAACTCATGCTAGTGGTCAAAAGACCTATGATCCCCAATCGCGCCAAGCGGGGAAAATTTGAGCCGAACTATGAAGGCCCGTACATCATAGACAAAGTCTACCAGGGTGGAGCTTATCTACTCATGGATATGCACGGTGAAAGGCCTTTGAGGCCAATAAACGGTCGCTTCCTAAAGAAATACAACGCTTAATAAGCCACAACCTAGGTCTATGATAGATGATGATGACTATGTCCGCTCGCTATCTTCCAAAGCACAAACTCTATAAGCAGTAGCCGGCCTTCTCCTCACCGGACCGAAACATCCTTAAACTAATAACGGACCGAAACGTCCTTAAACTAATGGTGGACCACTACGTCGTAAAACTAGCTGTTGACCGAGATGTCGATAAACTACGATGAATCGAAACATCACAACACCGATATAAAAAAAATAAAATAAAAAAAATATAACGGTATGTCCATAAGCAAAATGGGCACGGATGAAAACCCGAAAGGGCTCCGTGAGTAAAAACAGCAGGGCTACCGGCGAGTGCTCGTGAAAACCCGAAAGGGCGCAACCTCGTAAAAAAAAGAATTAAAAAAAATGGTATGTCCATAAGCAAAATGGGCACGGATGAAAACCCGAAAGGGCTCCGAGAGTAAAAACAGCAGGACTACCGGCGAGTGTTTGTGAAAACCCGAAAGGGCGCGACTTCATTAAAGGACACTTACAGGGTCCTCTCGACCTTGTAAGGAGAAACCACCCGCGTGAGATCCTTACGACTAACAAGGGAGAAACACACTTAGGGATCCCCATGATTCCTAGGGAAAAAATACACTTGCGAGATCCTCACGACTCGTAAGGAGAACTCTCTTATGGGACCTTCACGGCTCATAAGATTTGAAAGTCTTAAGTTATAGAGACCTAAACCTGGGCTTAAGCAATCCCCACAACCTTCGATATTTCCCTACAAATGGTTTAATACTGACCCTTGTATACAATCCACGGGCGCGAATAAACATTTCCCTAACCAATTCCCATCCGTGAATGGGGATATGTTCGCATGATGAATGACCCTCGTAAGTCCTATCGACTTACAAGGAGAAAACCCTCTTGTAGGATCTTTACGACTTACAGAGGAACATACACTTAGGAATCCTCACGATTCCTAAGGAGAAAATACACCTACAAGATCCTCATGACTTGTAGGGAGAAATACCTTTGTGGGACCCTTACGGCTCATGAAGTCAAAAGCCTTAGTCGACAGGACCTGAACCCTGTTCGCTAAGCCACCTTTGTTCGACATCGCCAGAGGCAAATGATGATTCGCTCCTGGCAATATCCCAGTTGTAGCGGTGCTGATGCCGAAATCAGAGTCTAATTTCAGGTTTACGGCGAAAAGCCAGTAGGCCGCACATGCATAATAAACAACCGAAATGATGGGGCAACTTGCAATAAAAAGCAGCAAGTAAGAACGTATGCGTACGAAATAGCCGAAATGATGGGGCAACTCGCAATAAAAAGCAGCGAGTAAAAATAAAATAAACAGCCGAAATGATTGGGCACCGCGAAAAATAGCCGAAATGATTGGGCAATCGCGACCTTCGCGATATAAAAGCTGAAATGATAGAGCATCGCGGAAATAAAACAATAAAAAAATGATGAATGAAACTTTTTCCCTAAAGTTGAGATCACATCGATCCCTGTATACAATCCAAAGGCGCAAACAAAGGGGGAACCATACCTTCCCAACAGGCTCCGCCAGAAAGCGAAGCCAAATCTCGACGGTTCACCAACAACCTAGAGACAACCGTGACATTCATCTCGATACAGCAGACGCAGTGCCAGCAAACGAAGCGAAGATCAACTTCCTAGCTTCACGGTTTTGATGGTAACTCATATGAAACCTAAAAAAACCACCAGAGATCATCTCAACTCCAGGGAAATCAGTGTCCTTGGCAACCTCCTCAATTCAGGAAAACTAGCGTCCTTGATGAGAGCCTCCTGATTCGCGTCGGCCCGCAAAGAAACTAGCGTCTCCACAGGAACACACCGATCCGTTTCAACCCCGCAGAAACTAGTGTCTTCGGCAAAATCCTTCGACTCAGGGAAACCAGTGTCCTTGACGAGAAAATCTTGATTCGCGTCGACCCACAGAGAAACTAGCGTCTTTGCAGGAACATATCGATTCGTTTCAACCCTAAGGAAACCAGCGTCCTTGGCAAATACCTCAATTCAGGGAAACTAGCGTCCTTGATGAGAGCCTCCTGATTCGCGTCGGCCCGCAGAGAAACTAGCGTCTCCGCAGGAACACACCGATTCGTTTCAACGCCGAAGAAACTAGTGTCTTCGGCAAAATCCTTCGACTCAGGGAAACCAGTGTCCTTGACGAGAAAATCTTGATTCGCGTCAACCCACAGAGAAACTAGCGTCTTTGCAGGAATACATCGATTCGTTTCAACCCCAGGGAAACCATTGTCCTTGGCAAATATCTCAATTCAGGGAAACTAGCGTCCTTGATGAGAGCCTCCTGATTCGCGTCGGCCCGCAGAGAAACCAGTGTCTCCGCAGGAACACACCGATTCATTTCAACCCCGAAGAAACCAGTGTCTTCGGCAAAATCCTTCGACTCAGGAAACCAGTGTCCTTGACGAGAAAATCTTGATTCGTGTCGACCTGTAGAGAAACTAGCTTTTTTGCAAGAATACATCGATTCGTTTCAACTCCAGGGAAACCGGCGTCCTTGGCAAATACCTCAACTCAGGGAAACTAGCGTCCTTGATGAGAGCATCATGATTCACGTCGGCCCACAGAGAAACCAGTGTCTTCGCGGGAATACTCCGATTCGTTTCAACTTCGAGGAAACTAGCGTCCTCGACAAAATCCTTCGACTCAGGGAAATCAGTGTCCTTGACGAGAACATCCTGATTCGCGTCGACCCGCAGAGAAACTAGCGTCTTTGCATGAACACCTCGACTCGTTTCAACCCCAGGGAAACCAGTGTCCTTGGCAAACTCCTCAACTCAGGGAAACTAGCGTCCTTGATGAGAGCCTCCTGATTCGTGTCGGCCCGCAGAGAAACTAGCGTCTCCGCAGGAACACACCGATTCGTTTCAATCCCGAAGAAACTAGTGTCTTCGGCAAAATCCTTCGACTCAGGGAAACTAGTGCCCTTGACGAGAAAATCTTGATTCGCGTCGACCCGCGGAGAAACTAGCGTCTTTGCAGGACCATATCGATTCGTTTCAACCCCAGGGAAACCAGCGTCCTTAGCAAATACCTCAATTCAGGGAAACTAGCGTCCTTGATGAGAGCCTCCTGATTCGCGTCGGCCCGCAGAGAAACCAGTGTCTCCGCAGGAACACACCGATTCGTTTCAACCCCGAAGAAACCAGTGTCTTCGGCAAAATCCTTCGACTCAGGGAAACCAGTGTCCTTGACGAGAAAATCTTGATTCGCATCGACCCGCAGAGAAACTAGCGTCTTTGCAGGAATACATCGATTCGTTTCAACCCCAGGGAAACCAGCGTCCTTGGAAAATACCTCAACTCAGGGAAACTAGCGTCCTTGATGAGAGCCTCCTGATTCGCGTCGGCCCGCAGAGAAACCAGTGTCTCCGCAGGAATACTCCGATTCGTTTCAACTTCGAGAAAACTAGCGTCCTCGACAAAAAAAATCCTTTGACTCTGGGAAATCAGTGTCCTTGACGAGAACATCCTGATTCGCGTCAACCCGCAAAGAAACTAGCGTCTTTGCAGGAACACCTCGACTCGTTTCAACCCCAGGGAAACCAGTGTCCTTGGCAAACTCCTCAACTCAGGGAAACTAGCGTCCTTGATGAGAGCCTCCTGATTCGTGTCGGCCCGCAGAGAAACTAGCGTCTCCGCAGGAACACACCGATTCGTTTCAACCCCGAAGAAACTAGTGTCTTCGGCAAAATCCTTCGACTCAGGGAAACCAGTGCCCTTGACGAGAAAATCTTGATTCGCGTCGACCCGCGGAGAAACTAGCGTCTTTGCAGGAACATATCGATTCGTTTCAACCCCAGGGAAACCGGCGTCCTTAGCAAATACCTCAATTCAGGGAAACTAGCGTCCATGATGAGAGCCTCCTGATTCGCGTCGGCCCGCAGAGAAACTAGTGTCTCCGCAGGAACACACCGATTCATTTTAACCCCGAAGAAACCAGTGTCTTCGGCAAAATCCTTCGACTCAGGGAAACCAGTGTCCTTGACGAGAAAATCTTGATTCGCATCGACCCGCAGAGAAACTAGCGTCTTTGCAGGAATACATCGATTCGTTTCAACCCCAGGGAAACCAGCGTCCTTGGAAAATACCTCAACTCAGGGAAACTAGCGTCCTTGATGAGAGCCTCCTGATTCGCGTCGGCCTGCAGAGAAACCAGTGTCTCTGCAGGAATACTCCGATTCGTTTCAACTTCGAGAAAACTAGCGTCCTCGACAAAATCCTTCGACTCAGGGAAATCAGTGTCCTTGACGAGAACATCCTGATTCGCGTCAACCCGCAAAGAAACTAGCGTCTTTGCAGGAACACCTCGACTCGTTTCAACCCCAGGGAAACCAGTGTCCTTGGAAAACTCCTCAACTCAGGGAAACTAGCGTCCTTGATGAGAGCCTCCTGATTCGTGTCGGCCCACAGAGAAACCAGTGTCTCTGCGAGAACTTCCCGATTCGTCTCAACTTGCAAGATAAAGCCTTAGGCAGCAGGGATTAAAAAAACTTGTTTCCTAAGCACTGGGACCCTGCAAGTCGGTCTAAAACGGTCTCTTGCATGTATCCACGGGTCTCACTCTCCAAAGTCGAATCTCGACAAGGAGGGAAACAACCGCTTACGAGTCCTCTCGACTCGTAGGAGGGGAAATTCTCTTATAGGATCCTTACGACTTATAAGAGAAAACGTAATTAGGAATCCTCACGATTCCTAAGGAGAAAATCCACCTACGAGATCCTCTCGATCCGTAGGGAGAAAATTCTCTTTGAGACCCTCACGGCTCATAGAGTTGAAAAGTCTTAGGCAGCAGATCTGAACCTGCGGCCTAAGCCATCGCTATCCCTTGAAGAAACCAAGATGCTTACTCTATTATCTTTCAACCATGTTTATCAAGACGGCATGCTGATAATAAAAGAAAGAAGAAAGCGACAGAAAGAACATCTGATTGGCATTTGATCAAGCACTCGAGACACACTTATTCACGCTTGTGCAAAAGACTCAGAGCGAGAAATAAGACAAGCTGAAAGGAGAAATTTTCCATTACAAAGGGTTCTTACAAAAAAAATGAGCAAAAACATTATTCAAATTATTACAAAGGTATAACCTCATATCCAGGGCAAGGATTGAGGAATTCAAATGTAAGACCATCTAGAGTTCTTCTGGCCTTTCTGATTATTCTCGTGTGCAGCCTCTCGCGCTCGTGCGTGTCAAGATCTTTGGCAAGGCCCCCTATCCTTCGATAAGCAGCGATTATCGTCGTCTGCTGAAAAACTTGATGAAGAATGTCGACGAGGCTATCCTGTCGATTCTTTGAGATTAGCCCCGACAGGTGCACTGAATGCACCTTGTCTTCGGCGTCATCCAGCGCATTGAGCGGCATGGCTTCGTGGAACCCCGGGAGTGCTCTCCAAATTGCTCCCAGCATGACTTTTAAGAGAGCTGAACGACGAGGAAGTAGCTAACCAACGCTTGCGTGAAGGCGACCCATAACCTCCGCACACTGGGCATCTGTAAACTCCTGGTTTTGATGACGGCCCTGTTCACGGATATCCTCATAGGTGATGAACTCGTGTAGACTGTATAGACGCACCGCCATAATGCCTGAAGGAAACGGTATGGGGAGATTAGCAAATAAAAAGACACAGGGAGTTAAAATCCTCGAGAGCATTGCTCTGCAGACAGGAGTGACACCTGTCAAAACCCAATAATAAGGGGAATTCAAAGAAATTCCCCGAGAACTCTGAGATCCTTACTATTAAAAGATGATATAATCTGTTAAAGATAAAACTCCAATTTTAAATCATCATTATCCATGATTAAACTCTCAAGAGTTCGCCATTTTTTTAGATCAAAAGATCTATGTTTTGCCAAAGATGCAAAGCTCTATTCATGGGTTAAGAAACCCTGAAACAGATTCTTAAGAGCAAGGCTCTATTGATGAAACCCTAAAAGGGGTTTTCTTTATATCAAAGATCTATAAGAGCAAGGCTCTATTAATTAAAATTAATTTAATTTAAGATTAATTTTCTACCTAAAAAAAGTTTCTTTTGAAGAAAATTTAACTCTGGGAGTTCTTAGAGGCAAGAGCAAAGCTCTGAAGTTTTGAAAGTAAAAATTCTAAAGATGATAATCATCTGTTGAGGACCAAAGGTCCTATTTATAGGCATCAAATGCCCTTTCAGCTTCCGAAGGTTAGCGCAACGGTTGGAATTCTGTCACCGTTGCGCTCACGTTTTGGGGCCACGTAAGCACAACGGTGGGGGGCATTTGTTTACCCCAATCAGAGCAAGGCTCTATTCAAATTTCAAGACGGGAAATGAAGCAACGCCTCCGATTTCCCCAATCAGAGCAAAGCTCTAATTTGAAAATTTAAATTCTAATAAATGAGGCAATGCTTCAAGTTCCGTGCGCTGCGCGCAACACGCCACGTGTCAGAAATTAATACGTCAGCGCAGCGCCCAAGGCAGTGCGCCCAATCAGAGCAAGGTTCTATTTAAAACAAAAATTAAAGGAAGCAACGCTTCAGTTGCGCAAGCGCTGCGCTGCGCGACACGTGTCAGCGCAGTTGCGCAAGCGCATCTGCGCAAGCGCTGCGCTGCACGACACGTATCAGCGCAGTTGCGCAAGCGCAGCTACGCTGCACTGTGTGCTGCACGACACGTGTCAAGCGCTGGGGCGTTTGCGCCAAACAGAATTAAAATTCTAGTAAGATCTTTCTGTTCTTATTAAAATAAGAAGATTGTCTTCTGTAAAACCGAAGCCCTTGGATCAAAGATCCGACGGTGGGGAAAATTCCCCAAATCTCTCAGAGAATGATCTCTTTAACAAATTTAACAAATTTATGGGCATTATATAAAGGCCCCTAGACCCTAATTCAAAACGGATCGACATCAAGAACTTCAGAAAAACAACAAAACAGAAAGAACACTGAAGGACTTTGAAGAAATCAAGAAAAAAGGTAAAAACCTTTATAAAAAAAAAGAAGAATTTCTTCTGAAATAGATCATTGATCTAAGAACAAGGTCAATGATCTTCAATAAATAAAATAATAACAGTGCCTTGCACTTTTCTATGAACCATTGGTTCTGGAATCTTAAAGATTCTTTTCTTGAATCCAAAATTGGATCAAGTTATTGAAATAGTGCCTTGCACTTGCAAAAACTGCACTGTTGCGCACCTGGGTTGGCGCAAGTCACCAGAGAGCGCCACGTGTCAGCGGCGCAACAGCGCAGCGCACTGACGCAGCGCACTGCGCTGTTGCGCTTGTGCTCACCAGAGCGTGACACGTGTCACCTCCACATGCGCTTACGCTCAATAATTGGCGCAAAGCGCCTGACAAGCAATGTCAGACAATTAATGCACTGCATTGTTTACAGAAGGGCCAAGCCCAATTAAAAAGGGCCTAACAGGACAAATTAAATGCAATGCATTGTTTTAAAGAAAGGCAGAGCCCAAACAGATGCTTTGCATCATTTATAAAGGGACAGAGCCCAAATCAGAAAGGCCTAGCAGGCCAAAATAAAATGCAGTGCATGGGCAAAGCCCTAGCACAGACCTAATAGGCCAAAGATCAAGAAAAACGTTGAATATTCTCAACTGGATTTAGCCCAATCATGGCCGTAAGTCCTCAAATTAAATTGATTGAGCAAGATTTCTCTCCTAAATCAATTTACATCCGGTTCAAGGGTACATCTCCAAACTCCTCTGACACCTATCGTTGTAATCCTTCAACGACGTCAGGGAGGTGACGGGTCCCGACAACCACACATCCATACGGACTGCGGGGTCCTTAAACTCGTAGACCGGAACGTCTTTAAACTAATATTCGTCCCAAAATGGTAATGTTGGACCACAATGTCCTTAAACTGGCAATGGACCACAATGTCCTTAAACTACCTACGGACCACTATGTCCCTAAACTGGAACAATAGAGCCCCCAAATGCTCTTTTGCCGAATCTAAAAGATCTCGTTTGAGTCGATCTTAGCCTCAAATCTGGCTAACGTATCCTTAAACATTCAATTGGATTACATATTCCCTAATCAACTTTGGTTCAAGGGTACATCTCCGAACTCCTCTGACACCTGTCGTTGTAATCCTTCAACGTCGTCAGAGAGGTGACGGGTCCCGACAGCCATATATTAAACGGACCACTACGTCCCTAAATTGGAACAATAGAGCCCCCAAATGCTCTTTCCATTAAGTCGATCTTAGTCTCAAACAGGACTAACGTATCCGTAACGAACGTTTAAGTTGATCTTAGCCTCAATACGGCTAACGTATCCTTAAACAAAAACACCAAACCAAAATCTAAGTAAATACGGATTTGGACTAATCCACATCCTACGGGCGATGGCATAACTTAGTCTCCGTATACAATCCACGGGCATCCACAAACAAACAAACACACACGACACGAAGTGAACATATGGAGAAGGAGAAAGTTGTTACCGCGATGCGGTAGCGTAATTAACTGCAGGGGCTTGCGTCTGCAGGGAAGAGCGTCCCCACAATCAAAAACCCCTCAAGGGAGGGGAAATCTGACGAAGTCTGCTACATCGGCCACATCCGTCTAAACCTCCGATACACGGTGCCATAAAACAACTTGGCATCTTCGGAGAGGTGGACGGATAAAACCAAATAGCATCTGCCCCGAATCACAGGCAAGACGTCCATGTCTTGGCCGCCGTTCGGAGGGGAACAGAACGTAAATATTTCCGTGACCTATGATAAGGTCGGATACGTCCTGACTACTCCAGCCCCTCCTAGCCTAGGCCCTGATTTTTCAGTTGCGGATAAAGAAATCCGCAAGAAATGGGATATAGACTGTGCAACAGCCAAATGCCTCGCGCTTGCTTCTATGAATAACGAACATCAGAAGCAGCATGAGAAGATGGATGTACAATCCATCTTTATCCATACAAAGGAGTTATATGGAGAGCAATCTCGTACTCTCCGATACGAGATATCTCGAAAGTTGTTTCAGATGCGGATGGCTGCCGGTATGTCTGTAGGTGACCATGTATTGAAGATAATTGGACTTATCGAAGAACTAGAGGACCTGGGTTGGACCATGGAGAACGAATAGTGTGTTGATATTGTTCTACAGTCCCTTCCCCCTGCCTTTGCTCAGTTCATTATAAATTTCAATATGCACAACATAGAGAAGTCACTACCTGAACTCCTCAATATGTTGAGGAGTGCAGAGAGCACGCTAAAGGTAGCGAAAACTCCCGCTCTAATTGTTGGGCTATCTTCCTCTTCCGTCCCGAAATCCAAGGCCAAGGGAAAAAGAAGAAGAATCCCATCAAGCCGAAAGGAGGAGTGAAAAAGACACCGGGATATGACAGGATAGGGGCTGCAACGACAGGAAGAGGGGAATGCTTCCACTGCCACCAGACTGGGCACTGGAAAAGAAACTGCGTTGGATACCTGGCCGGCCTCAAGAAGAAGAAGCATTCCGATGCTTCCACTTCAAGTGTGTTTGTAACGGAAAACGGTTTTTCAATTAACTCTGCTTCCTGGGTATTAGATACCGGGTCAGGATCTCACATCTGCAATTGTGTGCAGGGGCTGAGAAATAGCAAGTTTTTGAAGAAAGGTGATCACGCTCTCCGAGTTGGGAATGGTTCCTCTGTACATTCTGTAGCAGTGGGAGAGTATCACCTTGGCTTGCCCTCGGGTTGTATATTAGTTTTGAACCCATGTTATTTTGTATCTTCGATATTATGTAATATTATATCAATATCGTTGTTGGACAATGAAGGATATAATTTTGTTTTAGAATCTAATGTTATGAACATTAACCTTAATCAAGAGTTGATTGGGTCTGGTACATTAAATAACGGGATATACGTCCTAAATCAACATACAGTTTTCAATATACAACACACAAACAAAAGGAAGATTTTAAACATAAATGAAGCTTTCATTTGGCATTGTAGACTTGGTCATATTAATGAAACAAGACTAACCAAGCTACATAAAGATGGTTTAAACCCGTTTGACTATAAATATTATGTGACTTGCCAGTCTTGTATCAAAAGTAAAATGACCAAAACTCCATTTACTGGACACGGAGAGAGAGCTACTGAACTCTTAGGCCTTATACATAGTGATGTATGTGGACCAATGTCTACACATGTGAGAGGTGGTTTTTCGTACTTCATAACTTTTACTGATGATTTCTCGAGGTTCAGACATGTGTTCTTGTTGAAACATAAGTCCGAAGCCTTCGAAAAGTTCAAGGAGTATAAATCTGAAATAGAAAAACAAACAGGCTTGGGTATCAAGAAACTTTGATCAGATCGAGGAAGAGAGTATCTAAGCTCGGAGATTCTAGATTTCCTAAAGAGAATGGGATTCTCTCTTAGCTCACTCCTCCGTACACACCACAGCACAACGGTGTGTCGGAACGGAGGAATCGTACCCTATTAGATATGGTATGATCAATGATGAGTGATGCTGAGTTACCACTTTCATTATGGGGCACGCATTGGAGACTGCGATATATCTATTGAATAGGGTTCCGACCAAAACCGTGTCTACCACTCCATATGAGATATGGTATGGGAAGAAATCATCTCTTAAATGAGTTAGGATATGGGGTTGTCCGACTTATGTGAAAAAGCAGAATCCGAACAAACTCGAGACACGATCGGTTTTGTGTAAATTTGTGGGATATCCAAAACATTCGTATGGATATCTTTTCTACCATAGAAGGAACAAAGGGTGTTTGTTTCTCAGTATGCCACATTTTTAGAAAATGATTTTTTTTTATAAATGATACTATTGGAAATGCGGTAGAACTAGAAGAAATTCCAGATCCATAAACAATCACCGATGATTTGGTTGAAACTGGGGTTTCAATAGAACTTGACGAACCTCAGTCACTCCGTAAATCTAGTAGGACTTCTCTCTCACCTGATAGATACTGCGGTTTTCTAATTGATGCTGAAAGAGAAGTTTGTATCATGGATGATGATGACCCTACTAGTTTTCAGCAATCTATTACGAGTGGTGACTCAATGAAGTGGCTGGATGCTATGAGATCCGAAATAGAATCCATGCACACCAACAAAGTATGGACTTTGGAGGTTGTACCTTCTGGAGTAAAACCCATAGGGTGCAAATGGATCTTTAAGAGAAAGATCGGTGTGGATGGTCAGGTGGAGACCTATAAATCTAGGCTAGTAGCAAAAGGATTTCGTCAAAAACCAGGCTTGGACTATGATGAAACCTTTTCACCAGTCACGATGCTCAAATCCATTCGGATCCCGCTTGCTATAGCTGCTCACTATGACTATGAGATCTGGAAGATGGATGTTAAAACGGCATTTCTAAATGGTGATTTAGAAGAATGCGTTTTTATGGATCAGTCAGAAGACTTCATTGATAGTGGGAGCAGCGGAAAAGAATGGATGTTGCTTAAATCCATCTATGGATTAAAGCAGGCATCACGGAGTTGGAACATCTGCTTTGATGATACAATCAAATAGTTTGGTTTTATCAAAAATATAGATGAACCATGTATTTATAAAAGGATTGTAGAGAGTACCGTTACATTCTTCGTATTGTACGTGGACGACATTTTCTTGATAGGAAATGATGTTCCTATGCTACAATCGGTCAATCTATTCTTATCGCAGAATTCTCCATGAAAGACCTGGGTGATGCCTCGTACATTCTGGAAATTAAGATCTACAGAGATAGATCTAAGAAATTATTGGGATTGTCCCAGTCGAGATACATTGACACCATACTAAAGAGGTTTAATATGGAAGATTCCAAGCGAGGTAATGTACCCGCTTGTCATGGGATCATCCTCTCCAAAGACTTATGAGGAGAGGGCTCGCATGAGCATTATACCCTACGCTTCGGCGGTAGGATCTATAATGTATGCAATGTTGTGTACTCGCCCAGATGTAGCTTATGCACTGAGTGCAGTAAGCAGGTATCAATCCAATTCAGGGGAGAAACACTGGACTACTGTGAAGAACATTCTGAAGTACTTAAGAAGAACTAAAGAAATGTTCTTGGTGTATGGAAACGGAGATCTCCAAATGGAGGGCTTTACCGACTCCAGCTTCCAGAGCGACAAGGATGATAGTAAGTCCATCTCAGGGTTTGTATTTACCTTAAATGGAGGGGCGGTATGTTGGAAGAGTTCCAAGCAAGATTTCGTCGCAGACTCCACGATGGAAGCTGAGTATATTGCTGCTAATGATGCCGCAAAAGAGGCAGTCTGGATGAGGACGTTCATTTTTGAACTTCAGGTGGTTCCATCCATTGCTAATCCAATACCTCTGTATCGCGATAACAATGGAGCCATGGCTTTGGGAAAGGAACCGTGGTCCCATCAGAAATCCAGACATATCTTGAGGCGGTATCACCTCATCAGGGAGATAGTGGATCGCCAGGACATCGAGCTACGGAGAGTAGGCACGAAAGACAACACAACAGATCTATTCACCAAGGCCATACCTCAAGTCCAGTTTGATAAACTGTTCGAGATGTTGGGCATGCGGTACGCCGACAACTGGTTCTAGTGTAGAAAGAGGGTACTTATTGCACCAACTACAGGCTTCAGTGCAAGTGGGAGATTGTTAGATATGTATGCCCTAGAGGCCTGTATTGTATAGGATGCTAGGCATGTATATGTACAGAAACAATCTTTGCTCGAAATGATAGTATGCTATCTGGTTATCTTCATCTTAATGTGTGATGTGTTGTATTTCATATCTTTATATACATGTTGATGAAGCCATTAGGATTATGCTTGACTGCCAGGATTATGATGTAGATCATACTAGTGGGGCCTGGGCAGTCTATAAGCATATCCTTTAAAAGATCCTAGTCAAGGGTATATCGAGACAGGACATCGATATTACCAGAGTAGACTAGTGTGTACGTTTCTTAACCTTGGGGGGGATGGTTGATCCCACAACCATTGGGGTTTGATATCAAAGATTGTACACAGGTGCTCATTGGAGAATGGGTATATCGAACAGGACTCGCCGAGAACTCCTAGATGGTATATATGCCTATTGTCAGATAGCAGTTCTCTGGTGACACTTGTACAGGTTAGTATGTAGACCCGAGATTGTCATAGTGTCTTGTGTGATTCCCACAGTGCTTTGATTTCCTCCCTACCACGGCTCTACTGAGTCGTGCAAACAGGTAGATTTTGGGTACAATCCCGAATCACATGGAGACAGTGAGCGATAGGAGGGGTTTCATCTCTCCCGGTATAGGGAGTTGATGTCGCGCTTTGCTTGATCGGCCATAACAGCATATCCCTGGCCAGGATTGTCGAGATTTACTGATAAGAGTTATCAGTAGTTTCTTAAACCGCCATAAATCAGCATGACTTATAAAGTTACTGGGGTCTAACATTTACCACCCCTAGACTTCATATGCGACGTACCAGACGAAGAGACCGGACTGTACGGTAAGTGTTGCTTACAGGCTCGTTAGGGTTATGATGAGTTCGCTCGTCGGCCACCCTTTCGTCGTATACCTGGGTAGCCGTTACGCACAGCTAGTGCCGCTAACGTGCTTATGGTTAAACCCACTGCCAGCGTACTGTCGAGTCTTTAAAGTCCCACACAGAGGGTTCCCTGGTTCAGGCAAAAGATGTAGAGGCCGTAAGTTATTACGGCAGGGTTTCGATCATGTTCCTGTAATGGTTACAGGAATAATGATTGGAAGGATAATACTGGTAGGTTTTGGTTTAAGCCGAATACCGGTATTATATTATTGGATTATTTGTATTCGTATTTTTTGGAATTTGGATACGGGTATACTTATACGGTATACAGTAGAGGGTATTCTTGTAATTGTACAAGAACACCTTCTAGAAGGAGTCACCTTATAATTGGATATTTATTTTGTGAAAATAAATAAATGAGGTGGAATTTGGAGAAATGTCTAAGCATGGATGAAGGAATGGCTTATATCATTTTATATTCATTTGGGGTTACTATTGAAGCATGGTGCATTATTTTGGAGAAAAATAAAACATGCTTCAATTATTTTCTTTTAGCCATATCATTTTTTCCATGCTTGGTTTTTTCATTGATAACTCTCACATTCTCTCTTCTCATTATCTCTTTCTTCCTCCTCTTAGCTTTATCCTTCACATGTGTTGTGAATCAAAAGCTTAAAAGACATAATAATCCACTACATGATCTCTACATCATCTATGTGATCATTTCTAGCACACTTGATCTCTTAGTTAACTCTTGATAAGAGTTTGAAACTTGTTCTACAACTCTCGGGTGGATCATCTACGTCTTGAGGTGACCGGAGATCGATGACATCTCAACCATCAAAGGAGCCAAGGAGTCGCAGCGGAAAGAAGACCCGAAAGACCGTTTTCTTGAGGTATACCCCTATCATAGTAGATAAGATCTCTAAATAGGATTACTAGTTATGGTTTAGCACAAGATCTAGGTTTAAAGTAGGTGTTGCATGCAAGAAAAATTATTTTTTGCTACTTCCGCCTCCTCACAATTGTTGTGAGGGTGTGCAATATATTCTAACAAGATCAGGTTAAACAAGGTGTGTATTGATGGAATTGACTGGTGGACATACTCGTATTCTTGAGGTATCCCATAACTAGCTAGAAGCAGTATGAGCCAGCGCTCGTGCCTGGGGTGGCAATCAATGCAGTAGCGTGAACATCCCCGAAAGGTGTCCCATGAATAAGATGGAGTTTTGTCTAGCGTGAATATCATTCAAATGCAAAGGTATTTCCACCCTTTAGTTTCATAATAAACAACAAGTCTAAACTGGTAAAATATCCACATATAGGATGCTGAATGATTGGTGTCTCATAAAGAAAGATAGATAAGGTAAAAGGTGGGTATAGCACATGACGTGAATTTAGTGTTGAGTATCAATAGGTATTTACTAAGTATTGTAATTGTTTTAGTTTGTCAAATAAGAGTCTGGATACTCGCGATTATTCCATTGTGGGCACGGAACAACAACTGGGGAAGTGAAATGTAGCGTTTCACTTCCCTGGATCATGATCGAGCGGTAGGGGAATCCGAGTTCCGCATCTCCTTGCCTAATCAAACTACCCATCCCCGTGGTTCAGTATAAAGGTTTTGACGAATTAGAGTTAGTGCGTATACATCTAGGCATGGAATTTCCACATTGTATGTCATCCACATATTGGATCATTCGCCCTCAAATAAGGTAAGTATTTGCCCGAATATCGGGTTAGTAGTTGTCCACGCATTGGACCATTCACCCCCAAAGTAGGGTTAGTATTCACCCGAATATCGGGTTAGTAGTCGTTCACACATTGGACTGTTCACCCTGCCTGCAGGGATCCTCATATATAAGTATTCTATACCTAGATCCGCGCATTCTAACCATAACCATATCATGTGTCATGTATCCGCGCATTATTTTAATATGGGGTTGATGATTAGAAGTTGAAACTAAGATCATTGAAAGAAAGAAGGCGACAGATGAGTGTAGAGAGGCAGATCCTATGTTTGATTAGAGTTGGATGTCAATGAGTCGAAAATGTAGGCTAGTACTAAATCCTCAATCGCTCCGCGCTCGGATTTTTTCTTGATGCTTGGTGGAACCACAGCGTTGGCATCGTCGATACGAAGGCGTGTGTATTTTTTTCAGAATTTTTGGAGTTCTGAGGTGTGAGAAATCAGTGTTTGAAGGTCTATATTTATAGGGTGTTTTCACCAACCATAAAATCCAAAAAATCTATTAAAATCCTCAAAATATCTGCGCCCAATGATTGCCCCATGATTCTGCCGATGATTGCGCTGCCGCCAGCCTCCCATAGCCATTGGATCTTGATCCAACGGCCCAGATCGCCGCCGCCGCACGCCACGTGTCAAGCGTGTGGGGATCACACGTTTTCGCGTGGTCCCCACCACGTGGGGGCCGCCGAGAGTTCTGGGCCGTTGGAACTTGGCATCCAACGTTCCAGATTAAAGGGATTTAATATTTTCTTTTATTTATTTATTTATTTAAATTAAAATCTGACTGTTTATTATTTTTAAACCGCAGTAGTTTCCCAAAAATAGTTTAAAATACGGGAAAATTATGGAAAAATTTCAGAAAATAATTTATTGTTATCTTTAGTTTAAAAATGATTTTGGGTTAAAACTAAACAATATTTCCATATCTATGATATTTGTTAGTTATTATAATTATTTAAAAATCTATTTTATTCTAAGAAATATTTTAATTACGAAATAATTATTTTAATCGATAATAAAAATATGTAAATTATTTTAAGGCATTATAAAATTTTATTAAAATATTTTAAGCCTAGAAAAATATAAATAGATTTTAGAAAATTCCTTTAATCATATTTCAATGCTTTGAAAATTATTAACATTACTTTAAAAATATTTTTTTATCAACGAAACTCGTAAATAATTACTTGATACTAGGAATTTAAATAAAATATATTTTATTTGGTATTAGAAAACACGGTCGTTACAACCTACCCTCCTTAAAATAATTTCTTCCTCGAAATTTCAGATGGTAGGTCAAAGAAAAAAATCACCAAGAAGGGATTATCGTGGTTAAAAATTTTAAGTCTCGCTCTCTCGTCCCGTTTCCTCGCTTTCGTGTATGTATGCTGTCACGACCTGAAATTGACAAGTGACGGCCCTCAAACTACGCAACGTCTACATACGTAACGCAATTTAAGTAAGCCGAAAACCTAGCAATCTAAACCATCAAAAGTAATAAGTGATAATAGCATTTTCAAAACTTTTGAAATCTCAAACCAAATTCTTGAAAGGCCAACTTTACTTTCTTAAAAATTTCGGCAGCACCTCTTTTGTAAAATCCAACCCCAAAAATGGGTGCAACATAAATATAAGTAAAGCATCCCCAACGGGAGCAAATCCACGCCCAACGGCGGAAAACAACCGCAACAACAGATATACGACGCCGTAGCGAAGAAATAAAAGACGATATAAGTAAAACTGCATAAAAGATATTCAAGTCACCAAAATATACATTATCGTCCTCACATCAAGTCTCTAAGTCATACACATGAAAGTGGTAGATGGAGAGTACAGGATACAACAAATATACAATGAACATGAATGGATAACCACAAAACCCACCTAAAGCAAAACTGCACACTGTGAGCCGAAGCGGTATCCGCAGCGAAAGATGATAAGATAGATGAATAGCCTGCCGTGACTGCCCTGAAAGACTACCTGCAAAACACTGCGGCACAACGGGGGTGAGTTGCCAACTCGTGAATAGTAAATAACATATGCAGGTAATCGCAGGTATGCACGTACAGCGCGAATCTAATACATGCAAGCGGATAGCAATAAATGGTCATATGTATGTAACAGTCATGAAAGGTATGCTAGCAGGTATAACTAATACATGAAGCAATAATATGACATTATGTATACACAACAGTCATGAAAGGTGCTCTATCAGGTACTACTAAGACATGAAGCAATGCATATAACATAAATGAGGAGTATGGAAATAAAACATGTCATTCTCACGGAATCCTGACCTCGTGATAGGACCAAAGTCCATCAAAACAATCTAAATCCCAAATTTCCTCAAATCAGCCCCCAAATTGGCTCTCATATTATGTAAGTCTCATATATCCTGAATGTACAATGTCAAGTATATCTCATATATCCTGAACGTACAATATCAAGTAAACCTCATATATCCTGAATGTACAGTGTCAAGTAAATCTCATATATCAAATATCCAGTATCGAGTAAGTTTCATATAAAGTGAGTGTCCAACATCGACACTCAAAAACATCATGAAACAAGTGTCTAGCATCGACACATAAATGCTGATCTATCAGGTGCTGTCACCACGACTGGCCCCCTAATAGGTACGTATCCATACGTACATGACCCCGGCCTGTATCCCCACGATACCTGTCGAGTCAAAGGTATTGTCACCGGTAGGTACTTGCCCACCTTCCAGGCTCAATTGGCATAGACCGTCGATCTTCTTGCCGAGGGGAACCGTACCAGGCCCCACCATGTACCCTCACACGGCCCACGACGCTTCTCGCATGGGGTGTGTGTGTATATATATATATATATATCAGAACTGATAAATCTCATGGTGGCTGCTGAAATATCGCATTAAGAGAAACCGGGTTTTTCAAATAATGCATAATTTCATGAAACAACTACGGTCCTCAAATCCAGAAAACATCAAGAAATGAATAAGTATAAATGCATGAATCAATACATATATATTAGTGTCCTCTTCTACTAATATATATGTATAGGCATATATAACGGCATTCCATTCTCCTGTTATATATACTTAGGAGTAAAAATATCAGAGAATATCATATGAAATCTATGAATGTAATATATGCAATATGAAACAGTAATATGAGCATATAAAGGAAAAACCGTAATTTAACTGCAACAAATTAATATATATATCGTGCAATTCCTAATTTCCCCAAATCCATACAACATCAAATAAAGGTGAATATGTAGCTATAACCAGGTATGCGTAACCATGTCGATATAGCAAGATATGTGTATCTACCTATCAATAATGATGTAATACCCTACAGGTATATGTGTAAGTAGGTATGCAAGCTATACATGTAGCTATGTCTCATGTGTGTGTATACCTGTCACTAATGGTACGATACCATAAAGATACATAGGTAAAGTCACGCCCCGCTTCCCAGAGTACGCTAAGATAGGCATGTGACAGAGCCAATCATGCTACCTGTGGATAAGAAATATCCCTCCACAGTCACATTACGGCTGTAGAGATATCAAGAACAGTAATAAACTATCTAACACATGTCCATAAGCCAGAATAAACGAGTCATGAAATAAAATAATGCGGAAGCAAAAAGATCCAATACAATAATAAACTGGAATGTACGTCTCATAATGCGGGCTCACATCAGGAATGAAAATACTGAAAAGAAACTAAACTAAACTAATAACAGGTCCTCACTGCTCGACCTGTTGATCAAAATACTCCTGGACAGCCTGCGATAAGGATAAGGGATCTAGGCCATGCAAAACCCAGACGTCAGTGCGTCATAATATCAATAACTCTAAGCAAGCAGGATGTGATGAAATATACAGGCATGAAGTATAAACAGTAACAGTAATATGAATATAGATCAGTGGACAGAATATATACAGGTGAAGTGCAGTGAGTAGTCTAAACTATGCCATAGGATTATCTACTCTAAAATTATTGAAATCAATTAGAATAATCCTCCATGTAACTCAAAGAATATGTCCCGTTACCTCCCGGGACCCGGATCAGGAATATATGAACCAAGAGTGGTTCTGTCCCGTTACCTCCCGGGACCATGGATCAAGATGTAAGAGTCACGAATGGCTCTGTCCCGTTACCCCCGGGACCGCGGATCAAGTAATACCCTTTTAAGTTACACTTTAGTTTACACTTTTGATTTTCCCATACCCCCAAGTTATATGTTCAAGTCAGGTTTTGATAAATATAGAACTAATGCCAACACAGGATCAAGCAGGTACAGGTTTGTCTGTATAGACAACAGGATATGTCCGTAGGGACAACAGGTCAAGATTGTCGGCATTAGTAAATGTGGTACATCAGGTCATGTCATGTGGTGTACATGGATCAAGTCATGTCAAGTAGTGCACATGTATCAAGTGGGTGCTCATAATCAAACTGTAATATGTATGGGTGCACAAAATCAAGTATGGGGTACTAATATAACAATAAAATGGAATAATGTGACATGGTATGCAAATCAATATAAAATCAAAGATATGGATGCACAATTATCGATTAGGGTTACATTTATAGTTCCAAAACTAATTAGGATGCACTTTATTAAACATGGGGTGTTAATAATACAGTATTATGTATTAATGTGATCTGTAGATGCAGTTATATATATTTTAAATGAGATGGATGCAAACGGGTATCCGAAAACAGTAAAACTGTAAAATGGTAATGTGGGATGTACAGCTAAGCAATATATGATGTAAATATTCCATTGGGTACAGTATTTTGAAATATAGTATGTAACAAGCTAGGTTTGCATGCGTTAGATGTAAAGTAACACGTACGGATGCAGACGGATGTCGAAACTGTAAAAGTAAACATGGGGTGCATAATTTGAAATACCGGTATTATATTTGTTAAAATAGATATATATAAAGTAATGCAGCATGTAGTAAGATAAACTTGCCTAGACGGATCAAGAAACGGGGATCAATGGGATAGGTGAATCAATAGGAGCTTGGGGTTGAGATGGGGAAACGGTTAAGGGAGGTGATTATATGGGAGAAGGAAGGTGCGCGGATCCCTGATGAACAGGGATCGCGAGAGAAGTGAGAGAGAGGGAGAAGAAAGAGATCGATAGGAGAGAGAGGGAACAGTGAGGAGAGAGAATCTTGGCACGTAGCGGGGAGAGAGAGAAGGAGAGAAGTATGCTCGGGTGAGAGAGAGAGAAAGGAAAGAGAGTGGGGCCCAAGGCTTAGAGGAAGAGAGAGAGAGAGTTTGTTTTAAGGTTAGGATTTTAATTTGTAATAATATTTTAGTTAGTTTCGAACTGTAAAAGGAATTTAAACGGTTAAATAAATTTTAAATATTTAATAAATTTGAATTTTGGCGGGATACAAAATTATTTCAAAACACGCCCAGGTCGGGTCTAAAATTTCAGTTTTAAAATATGAAAAATATATGCGACGTCCAAATTTCAAAATGAATGCTCAGGCAACGAAAATGCATACCCGCAAAATTGGATGCACGTACGTGCGCGTAGCCATCCAAACACGTCCGTTTCACTGAACGGGACAAGAACATCGTGCGCGGCTACCACGGGGTTAGGGTATCATGCAGGCCATGTTATGTAATTTTAAATTATTTTATATGGCTTAAAATGTTATATGGTAAAAGATGCAATGCCAGATAAAATGCCAGTATGCAATATTTATGAAAATGCACATATCTATGTAACAAATCAAGATAATTCATAAATATGAATCAAACAAGTTTCAAGCAAGCGGGTCGGGTCGAATGCAATGTAAAATGTAAAATACATTCGTACCCAAAACACGATAAATCAAGAAAAAAATACCAAAATAAGAAAATAGGATAACTGGAACTGGTATAAATGAACTAGGGTGTTACATTATACCCAACTACAAAAAGAATTTCGTCCTCGAAATTCCCAGAACAAGAAAGGATAAACAATCAAGAAACTACAAGAATAGGTGTGGAAACTTCTGTTGAATCTCGTCTTCTCGTTCTGATGGAGGTCCTTTTCGGGTCTCCGTCAGATGTTGTCTTCCATCGATCTCCCGGTGGATTCTTGTAACACCCGAGCCCAATGCTACTAATTTCCGTTACCGTTTGAACGTAGTGTGACACGTATTTCATTTATCTTGCTTGATTGTTACTTATTGTAATTTTACCCCGTCAGTTCATTTCTGCATATAACAATTTATGGCATCTAAAATAAAATTAAAAATATCCATCTTGACCTACTTGACACCCCTAACCCTGTTGTAGCATCCGTGCATCGTGTTCTCGTCCCGTTCAGTAAAACGGGCGAGTTTGGACGGCTACGCGCACGTGCGTGTGTCCGTTTTGGGGGTATGTTTTTTTATCATAAAACACTTCATTTTAAATTTTGGATCCCGCCTAAAATTCTATTATTTCAATTTCAAATTTTTGGACCCGACCCGGGCGCGATTTGAAAATATTTTAATTTGCGCCAAAATCCTAAATTTTAATATTTTTTAAACCGTCAATATTTTCAACCATATAATATTTCTTTTATATTCCTAAATCTTTTAATTCCTTACTAAACCCCTACGAATCTTTAATCCCAGCCAATCATAACCCTTACCCAACCGTGGGCCCCACCTCATATCTCTCTCTCTCGTCTTATCCCTTTCTCTATATCTCTCCCTCTCCCCCCGTCTCTATCTCTCTCTCCCTCAAATCTTTCTCTCTCTCTCCTCTATATATATTCCCTTCGTCTCTTTCTATTTTCCTTCAGCCGAAGAACCCAGCGACGAGAAATCCTAGCCGCCGTGCCCCTCGCCGCCGCAGCCCCAACGCCGACGCCACCAGCACCGGCCTCGTCGCCTCCTCGCCCTCGACCGATCCACCGCACCTCCCTCCTCCTTTTCACTTCTTCCCGTGCCCCCTGCACCAGCGTCGCGGCCACCTGTGCACCCCGGCCGCGTCTGCGCCGCCGTGAGTCGCCGCCGGCGATCTCGATCCGTTCCCCCTGCCTCGTGCAACCCTCGGTGAGTGCTTTCTCTCTTTCTCCCCTCCTCTTCCTTTCTTTTCCTACTCTGTTAAAAATTTTCTTGATCTGCAGTTGGTCGCTATCGTCGTAGGCTACCGCCGAAGCTCCGTCGACGCGGTCGACTGTTCATATCAGATTTTTGCATTTTCATACCGCCCAATTTTTATCACATTGCATATCGGTAGGTACTCTTGAGCCGTGTTTGCTAGTCAATTGAAGGATACAGGTTCTTGGTTCTAAACGGTAAAATTCATGGTAAAACACGACAAAATCCGGGTTCCTGCCAACCAGAGATAAAACACGGATCTCCGCTCTTTATCCGTCTGTTGCCACACACCAGTTTAAGAGACAAAATGTCAAATCAAATGTCGTTTTCTTGCACAAGGCTCAATGGCAGTACAAGATCCAAGAAATCTACACGGAGCTCGAGGAAATCATGACAAAAAGATATACATCAAATCACCTTTTGCTCAACAGAAATTCTGGAAAAATCGTGAAGAAAATCTGAGAAAAATCATATGCCAGAATAAAGTACAAGAAAAACCAGGGAAGCCCAAAAAAGCAGACAGCCCAACTCCTTCATACGGCCGCGGAACCGCGGCCATATGAAGGAGTTGGGTCTAGGCCGCGGTTCCGCGGCCATATAGGCGCCGCATGTGCAGAGTTTTTGGGGGCAGAATGGTCATTCCATGTTAGTTCTGATTGTTGCCCTAGGTTTTCATTTTCCAGCCTATAAATAGCCCAGAACCTTGTGAAGCCAAGGATGCATATTCTTGTATTTTTCTAGGTTTAGAATACTTATTTCTTCTTCCTCTTCTCATCTCTACTCCATTAAAACTTGTAGTGAGCTTTGTGAGTGAAGAATGATGAATAAAGAAGATTCTTTTGCTATTATATCATGTCTTGTTCTTTTATAATTGCTTGTAATTTTAATTTGTTAACTTAGTTGTTGTTATTTCTTGTTGTTTCTTTCTTTTCTCTTTTCCTTTATCATTAAAAACAACCATGATGCTTATGTTGGAGATAGTGCCCTCAGAGTCAATTATTGGATCACAGGCACGTGATTGCAATGATTGAGGGAGGACCTACCCCGGTAGGACAGTCTTACTCGAGATGATAGTATGCTATCTGGTTTACCTTTATCATCGTGTACTGCTTTAGGTGACATGACATGTCGCTATTGCACGTTGATAGAGCCCCTAGGATTCTTGCTTGACTGCCAGCAGTATGAGGGCGATCATAGAAGTGAGAGCTGGAGTCTATAAGCACATCCTTAAAAGGTCCCTAGTCGTGGGAGTTTCGAGACAGGGCATCGATACTCCAGAGTAGACTAGTGTATACAGTCGAGACCCCGACGAGGGGCGGTGGCCGGTCTCACAAGCCACTGGTGTCAGTTGGTTCACCTAAGATGTATACAGGTGCTCATTAGGTTATGAGTACACCGGACAGGACTCGCCGGGAACATGCTAGTTGGTCTTATACCTGACGTCAGGTAGCAGTTCCCTGGTGACATGTGTACAGGTTAGTTCATCGACCTGGGGATCGTCATTTGTCTCGTGTGAGTTCCCACTGTGCTTTGATTACTACCCTACCACGGCTCAAAGGAGTCGTGCAAACAGGTTTTAGTTGGGTACAGTCCCGAGCCACATGGAGGCAGTGAGCGGATCTTCGGGGGGTTTCGTCTCTCCCGGTATTGGGGGTGAGGTCGCGCTGTGTCTAGGAGAGCCATTACACGAAGACCTTGGCCAAGGCAGGAGATTTACTGGTAGGTATTCCAGTAGTATCTCAGGGTGTTCTGGGCTACACTCCGACACGACTTGTACCGCTTTTGGGGGTCTGACTTTTTACCAACCCCCTAGGCCCGACATGCGATGCTCATAGACGAACGGACCGGACTGTACGGATATTGTCACTGACAGGCTCAGTTGGGTGTCGGGGTGAGCTTCCTCATCGACGTCCCTTTTAGTCAATAGCTGGTGGCCCGTCACGTATTGGCTTATACCTCTGACGTGCTAGTTGTTAAATCCACAGCCATAGTATTGACGAGTCTTTAGAGTCCACCACACCTTCAGTTACTCAAGCTTTCGGGCGAAACGCTGTAGAGGCCGTATGGAGATATGGCAGGGTCCGATCAGATACGTGCGGTATTGCACGGATCAGGATCGGACAGTTTGTACTAGTGGCCGTATGGTTATATGGCAGGGTTCGATCAGATACGTGCGGTATTGCACGGATCAGGATCGGACGGATATTACTAGCCGGCTTTGGCTTAAGCCGGATCCTAGTATAGTACAATGTAGATTCTGTCTCATTGCATTTGTATCCGGACGGAATACAGATGCTGGTGTGTATGCACAGTATCGGGGTTTTTCCTGTAATTTATTACGGGACCAGTTTTCTGGAGTTGCCAGTTTGCATTCCGTTCCGGCCGGTTTTCCTTTGTTCTTTCCCGGCCGGACTTTTCCGATGGAGGGGGTAATTTGCAGTTTTGCAAATTACATTTGTGGAGGGGTTTTCTTGCATAAAGATTGATTATGATAGCTTCATATCTTTCATCCATGCTCTTGCTTTAATGATGATTGAAAGGGTATGGTTTGGTTTTAATATAAGCATGGTGTATGTTTTCTTTATGGTCACCCCTTTCACTTTTACTACCATAACCTCCCTTCATGGTTTTGCAATTTTCATTCCTCCACCATTCTTGAAAAGGGGCCGGCCACATCTTGGAGGGAGAGAGAGAGGAGTTCATTTTTGGCATGAGGGATTAATTCACATATCATTTTCATGCTTGCAAAATTCTTCACTTCATTCCAAAGTCCATTCATGTTTCCTCCATGCAAAGGCAACAAACCCCCAAAGAGACTAAGCACTACACTTCCTACAGCAAATCTTGGGCATGTCGAGTTGCCGGCTTCATGCCCGAGTTGCCTCGGTATAGAGGCGGGAGCCCGTAAAAGATGCAGGCGACGTGGTGCCCTTCCGGCGAGGAGGCGACGACCGGAGATCCCGCGAGGAGATCGGAGTGGAGATGAAGACCGGAGGACTCGGATCAGTCGGTATATCTCTAACTCATTCTCTTGTTAGCTTAGACTAGTTTAATGGCATGATCCGGGGTTTAGTGCGCGGTGGTGCCGGTTTTGCTAAGTCCGCAAAAATTAAATTTTATCACCGTTTCCGCGTTTGGCCGTCGGATTGACGGCCGGGGCGCCGCCGTGCACTTACAGTGGTATCAGAGCCTCGCCATTAACTTCGTCTAGCTTCGTTTGGTGTGTTTGCATTTCCGATCGACCAAAATTTCCAAAAAACCGTATTTTTTGTTCACATCAGTTTCTGTTGAAATATTTTGGTCTTGAAAAATTTTTCAGGTTGTAAAATATTGATGTACTGGAATATCTAAGAACTCTGTAAAATTTCGATGAAGTGAATCCACAGTTGGAGCGCGGAACCGCCGCACAAACCCCATTCCCGCGGCCCTTCCGCCGCGCACTATTCACATCACTTCACCAATTTTTTACAGAGGCCTTCTGGGCTTAAAATATGGGTTTTGGAACATTAAAATTGGGCCCAGGTTTTCTGTAAGTGCTACAGTTTTGTTTGGGGGCCCACTTGTTAAGGTTTGGTCAATCGGAAAATTTTAAACACATTTTTCACAGTATTTACATTATATCTGCGACCGTGAATGTCACTCGATCGGTAAATCCGGTCTAACTGCTATAGCCCGGTTAGACGGATTTGCGAACGTGACTTTCACGTTGATGTTCTATGTTTATGCTGTGATGTTGCGGATCGGTCGTGGGGATAGCCTGGATGCAATACTAGTACTGTGTTGTTGTATTATGTACATTTGATTTTGCGGGGCGAGCGTCCGACATGTGGACCGCCGTCACTGCCTGTTTGTATTATTCTTTTGGGGCACGACCTGGTTGCGGTCGATGTACCCGGTGTATGTATATTTTACTTTCCGTACTAGGATTACCCCGCGGTGGGGTGCACGGATGGCCGGGTTCTAGAGGGCAACAAGCCCGCATCTCATGGCATTGAGACGGAGGGGGCTTTACTCTGGGATTGGCGGGCTATTCGCCGCACTCGTAGGGGGTACAGGTTGACCCAGGAGGGGTGCCCAAGTTACCGGATTCCGTGAAGTGCTGGGTGGTCCATTCACGGCGCTGAAGGGGGCTGCCTCGCTTCAGGTTTTGGCGGGTGACTTGCCGCGCCCGTAGGGGTCTAGGATTTCATTGCACAGGCTATCCACACGACCAGGGGAACGTCGGGTTTCAGTAGTGGCTCTGTGAAACCCGGGGATCCCAGATATCTGTTTTGTTCTGTGATGCTCTACATTTCTGTGATGTTGCATTTCTTTTCACGCCTTGAGCGAAATATAATATATTGGTATATATATTAGTAGATGTTGTATATGTTTTACATCCGCGCTAGTCCAGTCCCCGCTCTGCCGTTAGTTAGCTAACCTAACGGGTGATGACGGGACCCAGTGGCGAATGCGGATGGCATATACGTACGTCAGTATATTTTCGTTCTTTGTGGTGTGATCAATTGATGGGACTGCGTTGATTCGGATCAATGCAAGTTAAACAAACCTATTCTGATGTTGTTGGAACACTTTTCAAAAAGCTGTTATTGCAAGGATGTTCTCTTTTGTTTTGCATCGTGGTATTCATTTGGAATATCCTGCTCCTCAGTCGACGAGGCAAGGGCCGAGATCCCTTCACCGGGAGTGACCCCTTGGACAGAAGTTTGCGTCAGGGCATTAACTTCACTATAGCCGATTACTTTTGCTTTGCACCGTGGTATTCAGTTGGAATATCCTGCACCCCATTCTACGGGGAAAGAGCCGAGATCCCTTCACCGGGAGTGACCTCTTTAGTAAAGGTTTTCGTCACTATATTTTCTATAAAGCTATCCGTTCCTTCAACGAGATCAAGTTCATTACGTTAAAGGTTTTCGCCAGAAACCATTCGTAGCCCTCCGTCGTTTCATATGGGTAGTCAATAGTATTCAAGTTGTGTATGTTGGCCAAAGTCAAGGCACAGTGATTGGTAGCTATTGGGGTATTCATATGCAGCATAGATAGATGCGTTGGTTTGGGACAGTCGTACTGCCATTTTGGCCAAAGTCAAGGGTATGTACGGGTGGATTCAAATTAACCTGGAGAATGACGGGTTGAACTTGACATGTGACTTATGATATGTTGGCCAAAGTCAAGGTCATAAGAGCATGGGGCAGAAATCACATCGGGAGTTTCAAAAGTACTGAAACTTGCCAGATATGCGCATACCTTCTGGAGTGTGACACCGTGAGCGGATTCCGTCACGTTATCATGCGATGATAGTTGGATCCCGATTCCCACTGATGAGTTGGTTTACTCCTCGGGTGACCCCGACTAATTCTTCTTTCAGGTTTGGAGGAGAATTTGAGGTACAGTGGGAGGTTTCCAGATTAGATAAATTGGTAACCATTCTGATCTAGGTTAGAGTGCACGCTGAGTGTTCCTTTTCTCTCTCTCTCTGGCAGCGACCATTGACCCAACCCTAGACTTTGACTCAGTGACCAAGTTGACCGGACCTACTTAACACTGGCTTTTGGATTGTCAGAGTTGCAGACCTCATTGCCACTCATACTTTTACCCTTTTCTCCAGGACACCCCGTATTACTACGAACGTCCACTTCCATTGGACAAAACCATCGTATGGTTAGATACGAACTCGAAGGAATTCGAGGATGGTTTCTGGTTCTGGAGAAAACGGATAGGATTATTCAGTTGTCTTTTCCTTTTACCCTCTCTCAGGTTACGAGTACTCCTTGGTTTAGGGGTAGTACACCTATTACGCAAATTGGATTGTCTTCTTCCAAACCTTAGGCTGGTGCCGACCGGTAGGGAATGAAGAAAACCAGTTAGCCTAAACGGTGTACAGAAGGTATTAAGTTCAGACAAAGCAAGGGATTAGTAAGAGGGCAAAGTAAATTGCGACTGCTATTCACGACCAAACCAAGTATTTCTTCGCCAATCCTAAATCACCTTTGTATTTCTCCAGGACACTCCGTATCACTACGAAGATCCCATTTTATTGGATAATCCATCATATGGTTATATACGAACTCGAAAGGAACTTGTTCCAGTTCGGGGATGGATCCTGGTTCAGGAGAAATAGGAATAAAGTACATTCAGGTGTCTTTTATCTTCACCTTCTCTCGCGTTGCGAGTGCTCCTAGGATTAGGACAGTACACCCTTTATGCTTTTTGGATAGTCTTCTTCCAAACCATAGGCTGGTGTCGAACGGTAGGGAAGGAAGAAAACCATTTGGCCTAAGGGGTGTGCAGAAGGTAATGACTAAAAACATATGAAGGGATTTGGAGAGGTGGCAAAGAATTATACGGTTATAGTTGTGAATCTGGATAATGGAAGAGGCATTACTAAGAATACCGGGATACCCCACCGAAACATTTCAATGTTTCAGTTTCACTGTGTACTGTTAAAAGAAAACTGATTTCCTGATTAGACACTTGCTCCAGGGTATGTATTTACCGGGTTTGATTCTCACATCTGTATGGTTTTACAGATGGTGAGTGGGAGTAAGTTATTGGGAATTGGGTGATCATCATCATTATATCGGGATTCGTTGTAATCGGTGATATTTGAGGAGATCATCTGGGCTGTTTGCCCGTCGGCAAATATTTGGTTTTGAATATCCGCTGTTGTGCACCAATTTCAAATTGATATATCTGTACGTCTATTTTCATAGAGTGAGATATACCTTTTGATATTATGTCGATGACATTTACCTATATCAGTGGATGGTTAGGTAAGGAGCATTAAACAGCGGTGTAATTCTTCTTAACCATAAGTACAGTTTTCAACCTACGACACACAGTGAAAGAGTTGTTAGACTCAGCGGACTTATACAGAGTATTGTATGTTGTCCAGTGTCCATTAGGACAGAGGGGTTGGTCCTCATACTATATTCTGTTTGCTTTTAACTTCTCTAATTCTTAGACATGTGTTTCGTAGAAACACAGGGTCTGAGTTTTGAGGAGTTATAGGTATTTGAATAGAGTAGAGAACCAGGTGTAGCAAGTATTGGGATTCTTCAAAGTGATCGAAGATATAGATACTTGTGTATGGTATTCTGTTGATAGTAATGATAAAGAGAAATTACTTCTCTTTCAGGTTACTCATAATTGGAAGCATTCCTAAGTTGAGTAACGCTGATCGGCCTCTCTCCATTTAGTTGACATGCACTGGAGATAGCTGCATGATTTGAATCTGGTTCAATTAAATCAGTGCCTCTGGTTCTATATTGGATATAGTACAGTTCATATCTTAACATTGTTAAGATACGGGGAGTTGTCCGGCTTATGCTTAAAACCAGACTCTGGATAACTCATAGGCACGTTTCTGTAATGGCAGTTTGTGGGTTGACCCAGGCTATGACGAGGGTTGACTTTCTACCATCTGGCAGATCAATAGAAATATTGTTCTAGACTTGCCACAGTTTTATTAAAAATGGATTTTTTCAAAAACAGTAGTGGGAGTATGGTAGAACTGGAAGTGATTCCAGAACCGCAAACGATTACTGAAGATTTGATAAGGAACCTAAAGATTCAATCTGATTTGACATTCCATTGGCCACTCCGCAGATAAGGTGGGTAACTTCAGGCACCCGAGAGGTACTCCGGTAGCCTCAAGGACGGTGACAGGGAAGTTCTTGTTTACCCACACTTGCCATTGTTGTTGTTTCAGGCTGCGAGACCCGGCAGGAGGATGAGTATAGCGTCGTTCTAAACTTGCTTTAGAAGTGCACGTCTATATGACTCTGCCAGAGGGTTGTCGTAGTCAGTGGGAGCAGCGGAAGCATTGGTGGACATCAGGCTTATGTCTATTTATAGACTAAAGCAGATATAGCGGAGATAGATCATCTATTTCTGATGTGACAGTCATAGGTTTGACGTCATCAGAATAGGGGATGGATCTGTTGAGAAGGTAGTAGGAAGTGATATTCCCATACTACGATCGGTTATACTTTGGTCGCCACACAGTGGTTTCTCCACAAGGGACTTGGACATTATATCAGACATACTGGTTACTGGATCTATGGTTTTAGATCTAGATTTGGGTGGTTTCCCAATCAGGGTACTTTGACAGCATTCTAAGAGTATTTAGAATAAACGACTCCTGGCACGTTAGTATACCTGCAGGTAATGGAGTCACCCTCTCTAAAGGTGTCTTATAGACTAAAGTAGAGAGGGATGCGCATGATTGGCAGATCACTTGCTTAGGCAATTGAGTCAATCATGAGATGTCAAGTACCACACCAGATGTTGTTCTTGCATTAGATGCAATAAGTTGATATTGATCCAATCCTGGAGGAACAGTCGGAAGCAGTTTTAGAACATAAGTGCATGTTCTAGGAATATGATAACGACAGCCTCATTCGGGAGACAGTTATCATTCCAGGCTTCCAAGGTGACATGGACGACAAGAAGGTTGTCAGAGTTTTAGTTTTCCTTCTGACGAGGGGCAGTATTTTGGACAGGTGGTCCAAGGAAATACTGAGGGTGGCTTGGCGCAGGATACTGATTAAGTTCAGTTGACGATACAGTCTAAGAAGTTTGGATTTGGAGTTCATTTATGAGCTCGGTCCCATCAGACATCCAGACATTCTAAGACAGGTATTGCTCATTTCGGGAGATGGCTTTCTCCGCGAACTTGAGATATAGAGAGACATAGAAAGAAACATCAAGGCGGATCCACTCACTGAGGCTATTCCTCGAACGCAATAGTTTCACAAACGGTTTTTGTGAGACTGACTAGTAGAGGAGTTGGGTGTACGGTATCACACGGGCTGTGAGTATGCGACATCGCAATAATTAGCCTTGAGTGCAAGTGGGAGATTGTTGGAGATAGTGCCCTCAGAGTCAATTATTGGATCACAGGCACGTGATTGCAATGATTAAGGGAGGACCTATCCCGGTAGGACAGTCTTACTCGAGATGATAGTATGCTATCTGGTTTACCTTTATCATCGTGTACTGCTTTAGGTGACATGACATGTCGCTATTGCACGTTGATAGAGCCCCTAGGATTCTTGCTTGACTGCCAGCAGTATGAGGGTGATCATATAAGTGAGAGCTGGAGTCTATAAGCACATCCTTAAAAGGTCCCTAGTCGTGGGAGTTTCGAGACAGGGCATCGATACTCCAGAGTAGACTAGTGTATACAGTCGAGACCCCGACGAGGGGCGGTGGCCGGTCTCACAAGCCATTGGTGTCAGTTGGTTCACCTAAGATGTATACAGGTGCTCATTAGGTTATGAGTACACCGGACAGGACTCGCCGGGAACATGCTAGTTGGTCTTATACCTGACGTCAGGTAGCAGTTCCCTGGTGACATGTGTACAGGTTAGTTCATCGACCTGGGGATCGTCATTTGTCTCGTGTGAGTTCCCACTGTGCTTTGATTACTACCCTACCACGGCTCAAAGGAGTCGTGCAAACAGGTTTTAGTTGGGTACAGTCCCGAGCCACATGGAGGCAGTGAGCGGATCTTCGGGGGGTTTCGTCTCTCCCGGTATTGGGGGTGAGGTCGCGCTGTGTCTAGGAGAGCCATTACACGAAGACCTTGGCCAAGGCAGGAGATTTACTGGTAGGTATTCCAGTAGTATCTCAGGGTGTTCTGGGCTACACTCCGACACGACTTGTACCGCTTTTGGGGGTCTGACTTTTTACCAACCCCCTAGGCCCGACATGCGATGCTCATAGACGAACGGACCGGACTGTACGGATATTGTCACTGACAGGCTCAGTTGGGTGTCAGGGTGAGCTTCCTCATCGACGTCCCTTTTAGTCAATAGCTGGTGGCCCGTCACGTATTGGCTTATACCTCTGACGTGCTAGTGGTTAAATCCACAGCCATAGTATTGACGAGTCTTTAGAGTCCACCACACCTTCAGTTACTCAAGCTTTCGGGCGAAACGCTGTAGAGGCCGTATGGAGATATGGCAGGGTCCGATCAGATACGTGCGGTATTGCACGGATCAGGATCGGACAGTTTGTACTAGTGGCCGTATGGTTATATGGCAGGGTTCGATCAGATACGTGCGGTATTGCACGGATCAGGATCGGACGGATATTACTAGCCGGCTTTGGCTTAAGCCGGATCCTAGTATAGTACAATGTAGATTCTGTCTCATTGCATTTGTATCCGGACGGAATAAAGATGCGGGTGTGTATGCACAGTATCGGGGTTTTTCCTGTAATTTATTACGGGACCAGTTTTCTGGAGTTGCCAGTTTGCATTCCGTTCCGGCCGGTTTTCCTTTGTTCTTTCCCGGCCGGACTTTTCCGATGGAGGGGGTAATTTGCAGTTTTGCAAATTACATTTGTGGAGGGGTTTTCTTGCATAAAGATTGATTATGATAGCTTCATATCTTTCATCCATGCTCTTGCTTTAATGATGATTGAAAGGGTATGGTTTGGTTTTAATATAAGCATGGTGTATGTTTTCTTTATGGTCACCCCTTTCACTTTTACTACCATAACCTCCCTTCATGGTTTTGCAATTTTCATTCCTCCACCATTCTTGAAAAGGGGCCGGCCACATCTTGGAGGGAGAGAGAGAGGAGTTCATTTTTGGCATGAGGGATTAATTCACATATCATTTTCATGCTTGCAAAATTCTTCACTTCATTCCAAAGTCCATTCATGTTTCCTCCATGCAAAGGCAACAAACCCCCAAAGAGACTAAGCACTACACTTCCTACAGCAAATCTTGAGCATGTCGAGTTGCCGGCTTCATGCCCGAGTTGCCTCGGTATAGAGGCGGGAGCCCGTAAAAGATGCAGGCGACGTGGTGCCCTTCCGGCGAGGAGGCGACGACCGGAGATCCCGCGAGGAGATCGGAGTGGAGATGAAGACCGGAGGACTCGGATCAGTCGGTATATCTCTAACTCATTCTCTTGTTAGCTTAGACTAGTTTAATGGCATGATCCGGGGTTTAGTGCGCGGTGGTGCCGGTTTTGCTAAGTCCGCAAAAATTAAAGTTTATCACCGTTTCCGCGTTTGGCCGTCGGATTGACGGCCGGGGCGCCGCCGTGCACTTACAGCTTACGCTTGATCCTTGCCAAGGTGAGGTCGCAAATAGCTAGTTGTTATCTTCTAATCTCCTTCTTTCTATCTTCCTCTTTTATTTTGTTTTCTTTTCATTATGATGTGTGAGTGGTTTCATACTTGTTAGGGTAGGATAAGGGAAGTTTGAGAGAAGGAAATCTCTCTCACTCTTTCCTTGCCCAACATCTTAAAATCGACTCCCGTTAATTGAACCACAATCCGCTCCTTACGGCACCCTATCCTACATGATAGCGGTGATTCCGTAGTGAGACCGGTTGTGGTTGAATTAACCGGAGGTTATGGCTAAGAGCCAAGAACGTACGGACAAGCACCAAAAGGAAGAACTTATGCGTTGGAAAGCCTAGCTTATACTCGCAAGTTCCTTCCTAGTCGTGCTAATCCCCGTTGTTGCCGATTACCGTAACACCGATATTAAGAGTGGCAACGAAAGAGGTGAGCGACTCCTAACTCAAACTAACCTAATCCTAACCCTAACAAGCTCTCTTTACATATCAGTTTAACACTTAATTAATCACAACAAAATCTGGAAATCTGGACTTAACTCGTTAAAGCACTTAGAAAAGGATTCCCATCTCCCTGCGGACGACCCGTACTCAACCGGCTAGCTACAAGCGAAACCGTCTTGATTGCGGTTATTAACTAAACTTGAACACGCAGAATCTCTAACAATTAAATGGCGCCGTTGCCGGGGAGACGGTAGTTTATTTCTTTGTGTAATTTCGGGTTAACTTGTGAATATAACCAAAAAAACAAAAAAAAACAAAAAAATATACTTTGTAAAACAATCATCTTATTATTTTTGATTAGTTTTTATGCAAGTGTGCAGGATAATACGGAGTTCAAGTTCAGTGCCAAAGACGTGGGAAGATAGACCCACATCTCGCGGCTACACCGCGACAGATCAAAACGAAAAAGACGGTCTATTGAAAAATTCTGGAGCAGATACAGTGAACAATTCAAGATTCAGGAAATCCATAACAGAAGAGGACACCCAACAGAGCACTACCCAAAAACCTGAAGGCCCAAGCCCACCATCTTGCCGCGGAACCGCGGCATAAGCTGGCTTAGGCCGCGGATCCGCGGCCGTTTGGTGGCTTCACGGTCCCAAATCTTCTGTAAGTATCCCTCTTCTTCTCCCCACTCCTCTGGACTCTAATAAATTGTGTTTTCTGCAGCATTCTTTGCGCAAACTCTCTTCCCCCTTCCAATAAACTGTTTTTGTGCAGGATTCTTTGCGCCGCACTAAAAATAAAAATTGTTTGCAGTTGATTTGTTATCGCTTTGCATTAATTAATACGGACTTAAGGGGCTTGAAACCAATTCAGATTGGGTGGGGATTTCATCACCCTTCCCAGGACCCCAAAAATCATAAAAAGCATATGTATTGACCATTGTTAAAAATTAAAAAAATACTAGACTCAGCCCTAAGGACTTCGCGCTCAATAGGACAGAGGACTAGTTACAGGCATCGGCCGTTTATCCTATCTGACTTTTGCGGTGCCTAGGCAAGTGTGACGAAGGCAAGTGGTTATTTAATTAAGGAACTTCACGAAAGCGTTGGATAACCTCCCACTTACCTGGTACTTATCTGGCCGCATTAGACGGAGAAGAGGCGGTTTGAGGTCCTTTTTCTAGCCCTCTGGAACAGTTAGGAGCAGGTCTAGTTGACCTAGGTGACCCTAGATCTAGGTGAGATTGTGCATATCTTATTTGTGATTGCTTAAAGCCGTAAGTCCGTACATATTTCTGTAAAGCTCTTTCTAAAAAAAGGAAAAAATCAAAAACTTTTATAAAAACTTCCCCTTTTGTCGCCAAATCCATTTTTCACCCACCACCCATCATTTTCTCCATTGACGTTTTCTTACCCTCACCTTCTCCGCTTTGACTATACTAAACTCGTTTAGTGTATGTCCGCTTGGACTCAGGACACTAGCGCCCGTCTAGTCCGTGTTACGTTAGTCGCTACCAACTACCCGATTGACTCAGACGTCGAAACTGCCCCCACTCCTCTTTCACCCTTTCCTTTGCCGGCCAACTCCGACGTTGACCGGAATTCTGTTCATACATCTTCACCTTCACCTTCACCAACATCTTCTTCCGCGATGTCAGGATTTAATCCGAACATCTCTTTGACTACCCCTGGATTGCCTCCACCTCCTACGGAGACCAATAACCCACCACCACCGCCTGTTGTAGCGCCGCAGCGAATCGCGCTCCAGGACCGTTTCTATCCCACCCGTTCTGCACTTCCCACCTGCCTTTCTCATCCACCGGTTAATGGGGACAACTTTGAAATTAAGCCCCACTTCATCAACATGCTTCCACGATTTCATGGGCTTGAATCTGAAGATGCCTATATCTTCATCAATAAATTTCAAAACGTCTGTGCCATGGTGAAAACCACCCAGCTGTCGGACAATGCTATACGTCTACGGGTCATTCCATTCACTTTATGCGATCTTGCTGAAAAATGGCTGTATAGCACCGCTTCCCACTCCATAACCAGTTGGGACGAGTTTGTAAAAGCGTTTCTAAAGAAATTTTATCCGAATCATAAAACCGCAAGGATTCGAAATGAAATCAACCAATTCTCTCAGCTTCCTTCTGAACCCTTCTGGAAGTGCTTTGACCGGTACAAAGACCTTCTTGTTCAGTGTCCTCACCACGGTATAGAGAAATGGCAACTTTGCCAAACCTTATACGAGGGCCTGAACCCAGCAACAAAGCAGTTGTTGGAAACCATCTGTCAGGGCCACTTCCTATCGAAATCGGACGAGGAAGCATGGAAATTCTTTGACGACCTCGCGGAGCAAACGCTACAATGGGAGAGCACCAGACCGACTTCTTCTTCTTTTACCTCCACTTCTACCGGTCAGTCTAGGGTAGGAATTCACCAACTTGATGTCTCTATTGCGATGAAAGCTGAAATGGCTGCAATAACAAGAAAGCTTGAAGCGATAGAGAGCAAATTTTCTGCTCCTACTCCTTCCCCTGTTCTCCCCCTTCGTACCATTTGCGCTTGTTGTTCCGATCCTTCTCACTTAACCGAAGAGTGTCCTTACAATCCACCATTGCAAGGACAGGATCAGGTTAATGCTGCATTTCAGCAAAGACCGAGGAATGATCCATACTCTTCCACCTACAATCCCGGTTGGAGGAACCACCCCAATTTCTCCTGGAATCAGAATCAGAATCAGAATCAATTCCAAGGCAACAATTTCCAAATGGCCCCTCCGCCGCAACAACAAGCGCAACAACAAACTCAACAGCAGTTTCAGCAGCCTTTCCCACCCCAACCTTTCCAAAATCAGACGAACAACTTTGCACCCAACAATTCTTTTCCACCAAACAACTTTGTTCCGTCAAACAACGATAAGGTTTCCTCGCTCGAACGAAGTCTGGAGGCGTTCGTTAAACAATCGACTCAGTCCACCGCCAACATCCAGTCTTCCATTCAGTCCTTAGTGCAACACACTGCCGCTCACGGGCAAAGCATCAAAACCATCGAGGCCCAGATTGCACAGCTGAATGCGGCCTTGAGCGAGCGAGAAAAGGGGAAGCTCCCGTCCCAGCCACTCCCAAATCCCGGTCACCCACATAATGTACATGTTGCTCTTGAACAACAGAACCATAATGTGAGTGCCGTGACCACATTGAGATTGGAAAGGATGCTGCAAAACAACATTGGCACACAGATCAACGATGACACCCCGGCCGCTTCTTCTTCTTATTCTTCTTCTTCTTCCTCTTCATCTGCTTCTTCGTCTTCTGAGCCTATTCTCCGCTCTTCAACAGGGTCTCCTTCCTCTTCTTCTGCTCTGAATGGACCCACTTCTCACTCCACGAAAACACCTGTTCTGGGATCCGTTCCAACTCCACAATCTCCTCTACAAGCATTAGACTCAACCAATTTTAAAAATGTTCCATTTCCAAACCGGTTGAGGTCTAACAAACAAAATCCACAAATGGAGAAGATTCTGGAGTTATTTAAGCAAGTTAGCATTAACATTCCTCTTTTAGATGCTGTCCAACAAGTCCCGTCTTACGCGAAAATCTTAAAGGACTTGTGCACGAAAAAGAGGAAGTCTTAGGTACCCAAGAAAGTTTTCTTGGCTAGTGCTGTGAGTGATGCCCTTACCCAATCTTTACCACAAAAACGGAAGGACCCTGGCTGTCCTACGATTTCTATTACTATTGGGGATAAGAACATCAACCGCGCACTATTAGATCTTGGTGCTAGTGTTAACTTGCTTCCGTACTCAGTATACGAGCAATTAGGCGTAGGAGAGCTGAAACCCACGCACCGCACTCTCCAAATGGCCGACCGATCGATCACCCATCCTAGGGGTGAGCTAGAGGATGTGTTAATAAAAGTTGGGGACTTCATATTCCCCATTGACTTCATTGTATTAGACACACAGCCTGTAGCTAACCCCCGGAATCAAATTCCGGTGATACTCGGTCGCCCATTCCTTGCAACCTCAAATGCTGTGATCAATTGTCGCAATGGTTCGATGAACCTCTCTTTTGGAAACATGACGATTGAACTCAACATTTTTAGGTTGGGGAATCAGCCCGCCGAACCTAATGCTCATATACTGAACGTCTGCTCGATCCAGGAGATCATCCCAGAAGAATGTGAATTCGAGGAGTTTCTGTTCGAACACGATAATCTTGACGCCACTAGTGCGTTCCTCTTCGAACCTGCTGCTGTTTCTGCGCCCGACAACGACTACGAGTGTTTCACGTTCTTGAACGATCTTAGCCGCGCACAACCCGAGTTTGAATCTTTCGAATTTCCGGATGAGTTACCTGAACCATCCAACTCGGTCGCTTACACTCGTTTTGAACCTTTGCTGGAGTCCTTTGAGTTCGAGACCTCTGCACCAATCTTGCCTTCCATCGTTTCACCTCCAATGCTCGAACTCAAGCCTTTGCCGTCTCACCTTAAGTACGCTTACTTAGGTGAGAACGAGACCCTTCCTATCATCATCTCGGCTTCTCTAGCTCCAGAGCAAGAGAAAGCCCTTCTTGCGGTCTTGCACAGCAACAGGCAAGCTTTTGGCTGGTCCATGGCGGACATCAAGGGGATTAGTCCCCTGATCGTTGAGCATCACATTCATCTGATGGATGATGCCAAACCAGCCCTGGATCCACAAAGACGTCTCAATCCAGTCATGAAAGAGGCTGTGAAGAAGGAGATCGTAAAATGTCTAGATAGTGGTATCATTTACCCTATCTCTGATAGCCAGTGGGTTAGCCCCATTCACGTTGTCCCCAAGAAATCAGGTATAACGGTCATAACCAACGAGGCGAACGAGTTAATCCCTACTCGCACCCAAACTGGGTGGCGAGTATGCATCGATTACAGAAAACTCAACACCGCAACGCGGAAAGACCACTTTCCGCTACCTTTCATTGACCAAATGCTTGAACGATTGGCAGGACACGAGTACTACTGCTTTCTTGATGGCTACTCCGGCTATAATCAAATTCCCATCGCCGAAAAAGACCAGGACAAGACCACATTCACTTGTCCTTTCGGCACGTTTGCATATCATCGCATACCCTTTGGGTTATGCAATGCACCCGCTACCATCCAGCGGTGTATGATGGGAATCTTCTCAGACATGGTGGAAAAATTTCTGGAGATTTTCATGGATGATTTCTCCATCTTCGGCGATTCCTTCAACGAGTGTTTGCTGCATCTTGACGCTGTCCTTACCCGATGTAAGGACAAGAATCTTACTTTGAATTGGGAGAAGTGCCACTTCATGGTGTGCGAAGGTATTGTCTTAGGACATATCATCTCGCAAAATGGCATAGAGGTTGACAAAGCAAAGATTGAGGTCATTTCCAGTCTGCCTCCTCCCCGATGCGTCAGAGATATCCGAGCCTTCCTTGGCCATGCCGGTTTCTATAGACGGTTTATCAAGGACTTTAGCAAGATTGCTAGGCCCTTGACTCTTTTGTTGGCCAAGGATACGCCATTCGACTTCAACTCACGCTGTGTGACTGCATTCGAGTCACTAAAACGCTCACTCACTTCTGCTCCCGTTCTTTCTTCACCTGACTGGACGCACCCATTTGAGATTATGTGCGATGCATCCGACTTTGCCATTGGTGCTGTCCTTGGACAACACATCAACAAGATGTCGCACGTAATCTATTATGCGAGCCGAACCCTGAACGACGCACAACTCAATTATACAACAACTGAGAAGGAATTCTTAGCTGTTGTATTTGCTTTAGAAAAGTTCAGGCCCTATCTCATCGGCTCTCCAGTCATTGTCTACACTGACCATTCTGCTCTGCGCCATCTTTTTGCGAAGAAAGATGCAAAATCTCGGCTAATACGTTGGATCCTCTTGCTTCAAGAGTTTGACCTTGTCATTAAGGACAAACGAGGATGTGAAAACGTAGTTGCCGACCATCTCTCACGACTTCCTTCTTCGCCTTCGCTTCCAATTCCGATCAACGACGTTTTTCCGGATGAACAGCTCTTGACAGTATCTTGCGAACCCTGGTTCGCAGATATTGTGAACTATTTGGCCACAAGGTTACTACCGACTGAATGGTCAAGTCAGGACAGACTTCGCTTCTTATCCTAAGTAAAACACTTTTACTGGGACGAACCTTATTTGTTCAAGTACTGTCCCGACCAGATTATTCGTCGGTGTGTCCCTGACGAGGAATTCAAGAGTGTGCTGTCGTTTTGCCACGATCAAGCGTGTGGCGGGCATTTTGGCCCCAGAAAGACAGCTGAGAAGATCTTGCAATGTGGTTTCTACTGGCCACAACTCTTCAAAGACACTCATGACTATTGCAATACTTGCTCCCGGTGCCAACACATGGGCCGGATATCCCGGAGGAACGAGATACCGCTCCAACCGATCTTGGTTGTGGAGATTTTCGATGTTTGGGGGATAGATTTCATGGGGCCGTTTCCCAGCTCTTTTGGGAACTTTTACATCCTTCTCGCTGTTGATTACGTCTCTAAATGGGTCGAGGCTGTGCCCAGCCGGACTAACGACAACAAGGTTGTCGTTAGGTTCCTTAAAGAAAACATTTTCTCCCGGTTTGGGCACCCCCGAGCGATCATTAGCGACAATGGAAGTCATTTCTGCAACAAGACTTTCGAGGCCTTAATGCGGAAATACTCCATTAATCATAAGCTATCCACACCCTACCACCCCCAAACCTGCGGGCAGGCCGAAGTTTCAAATCGGCAAATCAAGCAGATACTGGAGAAGACGGTTTCCAAGAACCGTAAGGATTGGTCGCTGAAACTCACTGATGCCCTTTGGGCATTTCGAACCGCTTATAAGAACGACCTTGGCATGTCTCCCTATCGGCTTGTGTACGGAAAAGCCTGCCACCTACCTGTCGAAATAGAGCATCGCGCATTTTGGGCGATAAAAGAGCTGAATCTGTCTCTCGAAGATGCGGGCAGCCATTGGAAGCTGCAGTTGAACGAACCGAGGGAGCTTAGGGATGAGGCTTACGATAACACGGTTGTCGTTAAGAATCGAACGAAGGTGTTTCACGATAAACATCTTTTGCGCAAAACCTTCATACCTGGTCAGCAGGTACTGCTTTACGACACCCGACTTCACTTCCATCCAGGAAAACTCAGATCTCGCTGGAAAGGGCCGTATTTTGTGCGGAATGTATATCCGCAGGGCGCTGTGGATTTGGAAAATCCAAAGGACGGTTCATTTTTCAAAGTGAATGGACACCGACTCAAACCGTACCTTAGCGCCGAACCAACAGAGGAGCTCCTGTTCTTACAGGAGCCGGTTTACCCTGCCTGATCTTCCTCTGCCTACCTCCAAACTTCGGTTATCCAGCCAAGAACAGTGGACACTGTTCCAAATAAGTTTGGGGGTATGTATAAACCATTTTGTATATATTTATGGATATTCTTTTTCTTTTTCTTTTCTTTAAAAACAAAAACAAAAAAATTTTGGGTATCGCTAACCGACAATTTTGACCCTTCAAATGATCTCTTCATGCAATGACAGTGAGGACACTGTCCAGTTTAAGTTTGGGGGTACGCTCGGTACGCATTTCTTACCTTCGCATTCATATGTATATTTTGCATCTGCATATTAAAATCCATAAAAATCTGAAAATTTTCTAAAAACATAAAAACTTTTCTGTCAAGTTAGCTAGTGGGAGAACTCTGATTCAACATTTCGACGGTTTTGTTTGATAAAATAAGAATAACTAAATCTTATGTTTAGATTTTGAAAACCTAAAAGATAACTCTCCTTTGAAGTTAACTATAGCTGATATACGTCTTTACATCACACTACACGTGTCGTGAGTTTTTGGGAATTAGATGACAAGTCTTTTATGTTTAAAAACTTTTAAACAGATAAATGATTTTCTGAGGATCAAATAGGTTTGTTCTGAAATAAGTAATGTCAAGAATAGTTTATGAAGTAAAGCGAATATGAAGGAATGTTATTGATGCCGTAATTGGAACTAAGTCTGAAAAATAACCCATCTGAAACTTGATTGGAATGATTACACACCGAACCCACTAAACACGTCTTTTATCCAAAAAAATAATTGAACTACTGGTTATATCTCCGTTCGTATTAAATCATCATGATTTTCACGCCAAACTGTCTTTTGTTTTTGGACCTAGGTAACTTGAGTAATTAAGTCCGCTGGGGTGTTTCTACACCTAATGCCCTAAAACCAACTGGTTTGGGTGCATTGGCCCAAAGCTCGCTAAGAAGCCTAGAAAGTCCAGATTAAAACAAAGTCAAGCAAGTATTCTCTCCGAGTTAAAATTCCTAACGGTTCTTTGTGTGAGAATAATCTTGATAAAAGACAGGCTTTTATAAAAAAATTTAACGGAGATATGAAGGTTTTATTCTAGAGAAAACGAATTACTTTAGAAAAGTGGATAAAGACTATTGCACGTTCACAGAGGTGTGTATGAAATGAAAACAAGAAAAAGGAGGAGTGAAAAATAAGACCTAGTTTCCTATTAAGGAAGATAGAAATTCTGAAGTTGAAACCTTACTGGAAAACGAAACTTGAAAAATACTTAACTCTTTATAAAACTTATGTGATCCTTTCAAAATTCTTATCCGGGCTTTATTATGAAGACTTTATTCGACCTTTCTGGAACTTAACGACACTATTTTCACTGCACGTAAAGACATATAAAATCTGTAGTTAAAGAAGAAGCGAGGTGTGAAAAATAAAGGTTCGATAGTCTAGACTTAGGATAATAGAATTGTTATTTTCTGAAACAAAACTTTAGGGTTTGAGTCTTAGTTATTTTACAAAACCAACTTGACCGGATTTTGTGGGTAGTATCCGCTGAAAACCCTCAGGAGACAACACTCCTCCTACTAGGGACACCTAGAGGTTTAACGGCTTGTTGCACATGCTCAGTGCAATCGCGTTCCCTGCGAAAGTGAGGTTAGGAAATTTTTTTTGTGAATAAATTGGCTTTTCTCGAGACGAGCAAATGATAAGTTTGGGGGTATTTGTTCATATCAGATTTTTGCATTTTCATACCGTCCAATTTTTATCACATTGCATATCGGTAGGTACTCTTGAGCCGTGTTTGCTAGTCAATTGCAGGATACAGGTTCTCGGTTCTAAACGGTGAAATTCATGGAAAAACACGACAAAACCCGGGTTCCTGCCAACCACAGATAAAACACGGATCTCCGCTCTTTATCCGTCTGTTGCCACACACCAGTTTAAGAGACAAAATGTCAAATCAATGTCGTTTTCATGCACAAGGCTCAATGGCAGCACAAGATCCAAGAAATCTACACGGAGCTCGAGGAAATCATGACAAAAAGATACACATCAAATCACCTTTTGCTCAACAGAAATTCTGGAAAAATCGTGAAGAAAATCTGAGAAAAATCATATGCCAGAATAAAGTACAAGAAAAACCAGGGAAGCCCAAAAAAGCAGACAGCCCAACTCCTTCATACGGCCGCGGAACCGCGGCCAAAGGGGGGTCTAGGCCGTGGTTCCGCGGCCATATAGGCGCCGCATGTGCAGAGTTTTTGGGGGCAGAATGGTCATTCCATGTTAGTTCTGATTGTTGCCCTAGGTTTTCATTTTCCAGCCTATAAATAGCCCAGAACCTTGTGAAGCCAAGGGTGCATATTCTTGTATTTTTCTAGGTTTAGAATACTTGTTTCTTCTTCCTCTTCTCATCTCTTCTCCATTAAAACTTGTAGTGAGCTTTGTGAGTGAAGAATGATGAATAAAGAAGATTCTTTTGCTATTATATCTTGTCTTGTTCTTTTATAATTGCTTGTAATTTTAATTTGTTAACTTAGTTGTTGTTATTTCTTGTTGTTTCTTTCTTTTCTCTTTTCCTTTATCATTAAAAACAACCATGATGCTTACGCTTGATCCTTGCCAAGGTGAGGTCGCAAATAGCTAGTTGTTATCTTCTAATCTCCTTCTTTCTATCTTCTTCTTTTATTTTGTTTTCTTTTCATTATGATGTGTGAGTGGTTTCATACTTGTTAGGGTAGGATAAGGGAAGTTTGAGAGAAGGAAATCTCTCTCACTCTTTCCTTGCCCAACATCTTAAAATCGACTCCCGTTAATTGAACCACAATCCGCTCCTTACGGCACCCTATCCTACATGATAGCGGTTATTCCATAGTGAGACCGGTTGTGGTTGAATTAACTGGAGGTTATGGCTAAGAGCCAAGAACGGACGGACAAGCACCAAAAGGAAGAACTTATGCGTTGGAAAGCCTAGCTTATACTCGCAAGTTCCTTTCTAGTCGTGCTAATCCCCGTTGTTGCCGATTACCGTAACACCGATATTAAGAGTGGCAACGAAAGAGGTGAGCGACTCCTAACTCAAATTAACCTAATCCTAACCCTAACAAGCTCTCTTTACATATCACTTTAACACTTAATTAATCACAACAAAATCTGGAAATCTGGACTTAACTCGTTAAAGCACATAGAAAAGGATTCCCATCTCCCTGCGGATGACCCGTACTCAACAGCCTAGCTACAAGCGAAACCGTCTTGATTGCGGTAATTAACTAAACTTGAACACGCAGAATCTCTAACAATCATCGACCCTTCCCATGGATCATCGTGAGCACCCCTTCCCAGATCCTCCTCCCCTCCTTCTTTGTATTTCTTTGTATTTCTTTTCTTTCTTATTGCATGCCTTGATTTTTGTCCACTGTTGTTTACTTGGCCGGAATCCGGTGTTGCCGACGACGCGTCTCGACGTTCCAGCGAGGTACCCCGACCCGTGTGGTTCCATTGTTCGTCATTTGGCTTCATTCTGTGAACCGTGCGCCCGTCGCGAGTTTTCCCCGCCGACGTTTATCGTTCCGTATTTCCGGTTCGCGACCCTTCGAGGCAAGTAACCCTTGCTACATGCTAAACAATATTTACTTATAATTAATGACACCCTAAAACCCGTAATTTAACTTTGGTATCATAATTTTCCCATTTTTCATGTTCAATATTGTTAAATATCATTTATCTTTCAAAACTTGGAACCTACCTGTTGTAATTACTAATTTGGAACCTAATAATCATATTTACATGTTTTGATTACACTTTCACTGATGATGTAGCCTATGGCACCTTTTCTACCGTTTTACTTCATTCGGACACTCGTATACATTTAACCTGCTTAAACTGTGATTTCATTCGTGGAACCTATATACACATATAACATTGCATCTATGAAGTCTTAAACTTATTAACATAATTAAATAGCTATAATTTTCTTACTACATTCTTATATGGTTGAAATCATCTCTGCGACACAATTGATAACGGTATTGCTAATTGAATGAATCCGCTTATTGCTTAATTCATTGCTTATCTCATGCTGTTGATACCCATGCTTGATTATATAACTGATTGTGAGTACACCTATGATTTCGCTTGCTTCTTGACCTGTCTTGCTACCTACACATTGATTGACCCGACATGGTACCGTATACTGATTGACTTGACCTGATGTACCATGACCTGATCCGTTACCTGATCTTGTGTCTAATGCCAACAAACCTGACATGTAGTCCTCATGGACCGTTCCTGTTGTCTATCCAGACAAACCTGTTTACCTGATCCTGTGTTGGCATTAGTTTCTTGATTTCGGAATACCTGACTTGACTTACACATATAACTTGGGGGTATGTGGAAATCAAAGGTGAAACCTGACTTGTAACTCAACAGTTCACTTTCTGTTTGGTGCCTAGCGGCATGTCTCGGTTTCAGCCCGAGAATATTGAGGCCGTGTTCCCGGGTATGTACGGGATACTATTGAGTGTACACATTCCTGTTTGGTGCCTAGCGGCATGTCTCGGTTTCAGCCCGAGAATATTGAGGCCGTGTTCCCGGGTATGTACGGGATACTATTGAATGTACACATTCCTGTTTGGTGCCTAGCGGCATGTCTCGGTTTCAGCCGAGAATATTGTGGCCGTGGTCCCGGGTATGTACGGGATACTATTGAGTTACATCGATGATTCATCAATTTGGTTTCAAAGACTTTAGAACAGAGAACCTGATAGAACAGTCCAGTTTACACACTGCACACTACCCAACACTGCTCTGATTCATATTATTGTTACCCTTGATTTATTCATGTTTATTTTCGCATTTCCTATTTATTATGTTATTAATTGATGACTTGACGCGCTGACGTCTGGGTTTTGCATGGCCCAGATTCTGTACCGCTGTCGCAGTCCGAGCAGGAGTACTTCAGCCGATAGGCTGAGCTGTGAGTGTCAGCAGTAGTTAGTTTTCTTTCCTGCATTATTTCCTGATGTGAGCCCGCATTATGGGACATACATTCCAGTTATATTGTATTGGATCTTTCGCTTCCGCATTTATTATTCTTGACTCATGTTATCTTGAATTATGGACATGTTTTAGACAGTTTTAGTTTGTTCTTGATATCTCTACAACCGTAATGTGACTGTGGATGGATACTTCCTATCCACAGGTAGCATGGTTGGCTATGTCACGTTCCCACTTTAGCATACTTTAGGAAGCGGGGCGTGACATGGTTCTTTTGGTATCAGAGCCATAGGTTAGTCGGGTTGATTCTTTTGTTGTTGGGTATGGTACCCAATACACGAATCGGAATACCCGTGTATAGGAAACATGTCCTGCCATCTTGCCGTTTTACCGTTCTTGAATCACATTCTTCCTGATTATATCTTTTACGATGTGCAAACTTCCTTTGCATATTGACTCGAAAACTTGATTCCTTGTTATCTCTAGGACTTAGGAGACTTGGGTGGAGTTATGTAATTGTGGCTATGATACCGCGGCATAGTTACAATGCGGTACTCTATTTAAGTAACTTAGAGTTCTAGCCTTGATCTAAATTTTGAATCTATCATCATGCTAATGTTGGGTGTTTTGATTTCAGGAATATGGCAGGTAAGAATTTGAAGGCATACCAAAGGCGTGTGGACAAAGCCACCATGCGTGGAGTGATAAGGGGAATGCTGGAGAATCAAAAGAGACAGACCGAGCTGAAGCCGGCGTCTGCACTGAACCAAACGTCCGTACGTAGAAGTGTTCCAGTGAACAGACGCAGCATAGCACCAATGAAGAAAACAATTATGGTTGATCGGAAGAGGAGCATGATTTGTAACTACTGCCATGTACACGGACATGTGCAAAAGGAATGTCGAAGGAGGCTGGGACTCTGTTTGGTTTGTGGAGCGGCAGATCACGCTGTTAGTGCTTGTCCGTCGAAGCTTCGCACGAGGGATGTTATTCAGAAACCTCCGCAGAGACCGTTCCAGGGACAGAAACAGCTGACTCAAGGACCTAATCAGGCTCGAGCTTTTACCTTGACAGCGGAAGAAGATAAGGCGTCAGGAGAAGTTGTTTAAGGTATTCTACTCGTTCATGGTTTTCCCACATTAGCGTTATTTGATTCTGGTGCATCCCATTGTTTTATGTCATCCAAGTTTTTAACTACACACTCGATTGACTGCACGACCCTGTCTAGTTTCTGGGACATACACACTGGGAATGGGAAAATCATAGCTAGTAGGGAATGTAAAGATTGTACAATTGTGGTATGCGGACAGGAGCTTTTTGCAGATTTCTTGGTGATTGATACGGGCAGCTATGAAGTCGTCTTGGGAATGGATTTTCTTGGCACTTTCCACGCTCACATTGATTGTAGGGCAAAGAAAGTAATTTTTCAGATTCTCGGACATCCCGAGTTTACCTTCACTGGAGGAAGCAGCTCTGTCGGGCCAGTCGAGTTTAGGGCTAGGCCGACAAATGATATTCTTGCATCAATGGAGGTTGATAAAAGTGAAGAGCCGGCTGTTGTTCGTGATTTTATGGACGTGTTTGAAGATGTATCGGGTTTACTGCTGAAGCGAGATGTGGAGTTCGCAATTGATCTTATTCCTGGTGCAGCGCCAGTATCCAAAGCGTATTATCCAATGGCACCAGTAGAGTTGGAAGAAGTCAAGAAATGGGTTGCTGAATTGCTTGAGAAGGGTTGGATTCGAAGCAGTAACTCGCCTTGGGGAGCTCCAGTTCTTCTAGTAAAGAAAAAGGATGGCACAAGAAGGATGTGCATCGACTATCGAGAATTAAACCGGGTGACTATTAAGAACAAATACCCTATCCCTCGCATTGGAGAACTTTTTGATCAGCTTAGTGGCGCGAGGGTATTCTCGAAGCTGGATTTGCGATCCGGATATCATCAGGTCCGAGTGAAAGCAGAGGATATTTGCAAGACGGCGTTCCGAACTCGGTATGGACATTACCTTCGGAGTAACGAATGTGCCGGCAGTATTCATGGACTTAATGAACCGAATCTTTTCACCATTCTTACATCAGTTTATTGTGATGTTCATTGACAATATTCTGGTTTACTCGAAGTGTTTTGAAGAGCATGCTGAACATTTGAAGATCGCACTACAAACGTTGAGACAGGAGATGCATTATGCGAAGATGAGTAAGTGCGAGTTTTGACTGGAGGAAGTAAAGTTTTTGGGGCATGTTGTGTCGGGAGATTGAATTTCCGTCGATCCCGAAAAGATTGCAGCAGTTCGTGATTGGCCAATTCCAAAGAATGTTGCTGAGATAAGAAGTTTTCTTAGATTGGCCGGATACTACCGAAGATTTATGGAGAACTTTGCTCGTCTGGCGGAGCCGTTGACCAAGCTTATGCGCAAGGAGGTACCTTTTGTATGGACGGATAAGTGTGCGTTAGTTTTTGAGACGTTGAAGCAGAAGTTGATAACCGCCCCTATTCTGACCGTGCCAGACAATTCCGGAGGATTAATAATTCACAGCAACGCATCTGGGAAAGGACTGGGATGTGTTTTGATGCAGCATGGGAAAGTGGTAGCATACGCATCGAGACAGTTAAAGACCCATGAGAAGAATTACCCAACTCATGACTTGGAGCTTGCGGCTATGATTTTCGCTTTGAAGATTTGGAGACACTGCCTTTTAGGCGAAAGGGTCGAAGTTTTTACTGATCATAAGAGCTTGAAGTATGTGTTCACGCAGAAGGAGCTTAATATGAGGCAGCGTAGATGGTTGGAGCTGATGGCTAACTACGATCTTGATCTTAAATACCATCCGAGGAAGGTTAATGTCGTGCCGGATGTGCTTAGTCGGTTACCAGCAATTCAGATGTTAACTACGCAGAAGGAGCTTGTTGAAGATTTTCGAAGATTTGACTTAGAGGTTGTGCTACCGCATTCTTCGGGGCAGTTGATGCAGCTGCAAGTACAGTCATCGTTGATCGAGAATATTAAAGCAGCACAATCGCAGGATCCTAGACTGCAAAAGTTTCGAGAGCAGGTTGAAGCCGGACTACGAACAGATTTATTGATCCACGAAGATGGTTCGTTGAGGTATGGTAGCCGATTGTGTGTGCCAAAGGGAGATATTCGTGAAGAGCTTATGAAGGAGGCACACAGTTCAGCTTATTCTGTACATCCAGGAGGCACAAAGATGTACCGAGATATTCGACTGCATTTCTAGTGAGAAGGCATGAAGCGGGAGATGGCTCGCTTTGTGGCAAAGTGCTTGGTGTGTCAGCAAGTTAAGGCTGAACATCAAAGGGTTGCTGGTTTATTGCAACCACTTCTGATTCCTCAGTGGAAGTGGGAACATATAACCATGGATTTCGTGACGGCTTTACCGCGGAGTCCAAAGGGCAACAATGCTGTATGGGTGATTGTTGATCGTTTGACCAAGGCAGCTCACTTCATTCCTTTCCGGGTTGGTCAATCAACAGAGACTTTGGCAGAGCAGTACATGCAAGAGATTGTAAGATTGCATGGAGTACTGGTGAGCATTGTATCCGATCGGGACACTCAGTTCTTATCCCACTTTTGGCAGAGTTTACAGGAAAGTTTGGGGACTCGATTGAAGTTTAGCACAGCTTATCATCCTCAAACTGATGGTCAGTCGGAGAGAACAATCCAAAATCTTGAGGATATGTTGAGAGCATGCATGTTGGACTTCAAGGGTTCATGGGAAAATCATCTACATTTGGTGGAGTTTTCTTACAACAACAGTTTTCAGGCAACTATCCAGATGGCTCCATTTGAAGCTTTGTATGGTCGTAAATGCCGTTCACCTGTTTGTTGGGACGATGTCGGTGAACGAAAATTATTTGGACCAGATTTGGTTGTGCAGACCGTTGAGAATGTTAACACTATCAGAAATCATATGAAGGCAGCACAAGACAGACAGAAGAGTTGGGCAGATACGTCAAGAAGACCTCTAGAGTTCACCGTGGGTGATTTGGTATTCTTGAAGATATCACCAACTAGAGGGTGATTCGTTTTGGAAGTCGAGGAAAGCTCGGTCCTCGATTCGTTAGACCCTTTGAGATCGTGGAGCGTGTTGGTGAGGTAACGTATCGTTTGGCGTTACCGCGGTCCTTGGCGAATGTGCACGCTGTGTTTCACGCATCTCAACTCCGTAGGTATGTTCGAGATGAAATGCACGTATTGGATCATTCGGAGCTAACAGTACGAGAAGACTTGACTTTTGAAGAGCGACCGATTGAAATTGTGGGTCGAAGGGAAAAGGTTCTTAAGAACAAGGTGATCCCTCATGTTCTTGTTTCTTGGGGTAATCGCTCGCATGGAGAGTCCACTTGGGAACGAGAAGATGAAATCCGGCAGAAATTTCCTTACCTTTTCTTGTAGTTTTCTATCTTTGTATTCTTGGAATTTCGAGGAAGAAATTCTTTTTGTAGTTGGGTATAGTATAACACCCGAGCCCAATGCTACTAATTTTCGTTACCGTTTGAACGTAGTGTGGACGTATTTCATTTATCTTGCTTGATTGTTATTTATTGTAATTTTACCCCGTCGGTTCATTTCTGCATATAACAATTTATGGCATCTAAAATAAAATTAAAAATATCCATCTTGGCCTACTTGACACCCCTAACCCTGTTGTAGAGTCCGTGCATCGTGTTCTCGTCCCGTTCAGTGAAACGGGCGAGTTTGGACAGCTACGCGCACGTGCGTGTGCCCGTTTTGGGGGTATGTTTTTTGATCATAAAACACTTTATTTTAAATTTTGGATCCCGCCTAAAATTCTATTATTTCAATTTCAAATTTTTGGACCCGACCCGGGAGCGATTTGGAAAAGTTTTACTTTGCGCCAAAATCCCAAATTTTAATATTTTTTAAACCGTCAATATTTTTAACCATATAATATTTCTTTTATATTCCTAAATCTTTTAATTCCTTACTAAACCCCCACGAATCTTTAATCCCAGCCAATCATAACCCTTACCCAACCGTGGGCCCCACCTCATATCTCTCTCTCTCGTCTTATCCCTTTCTCTATCTCTCTCTCTCTCCCTGTCTCTATCTCTATCTCTCTCTCTCTCCCTGTCTCTATCTCTCTCTCTCTCCCAAATCTTTCTATCTCTCTCCTCTATATATATTCCCTTCGTCTCTTTCTATTTTCCTTCAGCCGAAGAACCCAGCGACGAGAAACCCTAGCCGCCGTGCCCCTCGCCGCCGCAGCCCCAACGCCGACGCCTCCAGCACCGGCCTCGTCGCCTCCTCGCCCTCGAACGATCCACCGCACCTCCCTCCTCCTTTTCTCTTCTTCCCGTGCCCCCTGCACCAGCGCCGCGACCACCTACGCACCTCGGCACGCGTCTACGCCGCCGTGAGTCGCCGTCGGCGATCTCGATCCGTTCCCCTTTCCTCGTGCAACCCTCGGTGAGTGCTTTCTCTCTTTCTCCCCTCCTCTTCCTTTCTTTTCCTGCTCTGTTAAAAATTTTCTTGATCTGCAGTTGGTCACTGTCATCGTAGGCCACCGCCGGAGCTCCGTCGACGTGGTCGACCCTTCCCATGGATCATCGTGAGCACCCCTTCCCAGATCCTCCTTCCCTCCTTCTTTGTATTTCTTTTCTTTCTTGTTGCATGCCTTGATTTTTGTCCACTGTTGTTTACTTGGCCGGAATCCGATGTTGCCGATGACGCATCCCGACGTTCCAGCGAGGTATCCCGACCCGTGTGGTTCCATTGTTCGTCGTTTGGGTTCATTCTGTGAACCGTGCGCCCATCGCGAGTTTTCCCCGCCGACGTTTATCGTTCCGTATTCCCGGTTCGCAACCCGTCGAGGCAAGTAACTCTTGCTACATGCTAAACAATATTTACTTATAATTAATGACACCCTAAAACCCGCAATTTAACTTTGGTATCATAATTTTCCCATTTTTCATGTTCAATATTGTTAAATATCATTTATCTTTCAAAACTTGGAACCTACCTGTTGTAATTACTAATTTGGAACCTAATAATCACATTTACATGTTTTGATTACACTTTCACTGATGATGTAGCCTATGGCACCTTTTCTACCATTTTACTTCATTCGGACACTCGTATACATTTAACCTGCTTAAACTGTGATTTCATTCGTGGAACCTATATACACATATAACATTGCATCTATGAAGTCTTAAACTTGTTAACATGATTAAATGGCTATAATTGTCTTACTGCATTCTTATATGGTTGAAATCATCTCTGCGACACAATTGATAACGGTATTGCTAATTGAATGAATCCGCTTATTGCTTAATTCATTGCTTATCTCATGTTGTTGAAACCCATGCTTGATTATATAACTGATTGTGAGTACACCTATAATATTGCTTGCTTCTTGACCTGTCTTGCTACCTACACATTGATTGACCCGACATGGTACCGTATACTGATTGACTTGACCTGATGTACCATGACCTGATCCGTTACCTGATCTTGTGTCTAATGCCAACAAACCTGACATGTAATTCTCATGGACCGTTCCTGTTGTCTATCCAGACAAACCTGTTTACCTGATCCTGTGTTAGCATTAGTTTCTTGATTTCGGAATGCCTGACTTGACTTACACATATAACTTGGAGGTATGGGGAAATCAAAGGTGAAACCTGACTTGTAACTCAACAGTTCACTTCCTGTTTGGTGCCTAGTGGCATGTCTCGGTTTCAGCCCGAGAATATTGAGGCCGTGTTCCCGGGTATGTACGGGATACTATTGAGTGTACACATTCCTGTTTGGTACCTAGCGGCATGTCTCGGTTTCAGCCCGAGAATATTGAGGCTGTGTTCCCGGGTATGTACGGGATACTATTGAGTGTACACATTCCTGTTTGGTGCCTAGCGGCATGTCTCGGTTTCAGCCAAGAATATTGTGGCCGTGGACCCGGGTATGTACGGGACATTATTGAGTTACATCGATGATTCATCGATTTGGTTTCAAAGACTTTAGAACAGAGAACCTGATAGAACAGTCCAGTTTACACACTGCATACTACCCTACACTGCTCTGATTCATATTATTGTTACCCTTGCTTTATTCATGTTTATTTTCGCATTGCCTGTTTATTATGTTATTGATTGATGTATAATAATATATATGATATATTAAATTACATTAACTAATATTTGCTCACTAAAAGATTCTTTTTCTCGCTCGGGTAATACATTGATATATATGCAATATATGTTAATTGTATTATTTTATTTTGTTACAATAAATATTATATATATGATATATAATATTGTAACATAATATGGTTATTAATGCAACATGATTAGTGGAGATTAAACATGGTTAGGGTTTGATTAGGGTTAAGCTCTTCTAGAAGTTTCTAGAAGGTTTTTGTTTTGTTTTGTGTAAGATATTTTGTGAAGATATTTGCTTAACCAAATCCAAACCCTTGACCATGGTTGTTTCTCTACAAAGGTTAAGGATTCATTCTTAACTATGGTTGCAATTCTAACCTTACTAATGGGTTATTCATTATTCATCACAAAAAGATTTCCATCTTCTTCTTCATTCTCTTTTCATGGAAAAGCTTTCTTGATTTTGATTTTGTGATGATAAATGAGTGAGAAAAAGATAATAAAAGAGAGCAAAAATCCTACTTCATCATCCTCATCTATCCTTGCCATTTAGATGAGGGTGTTCACTTCGTTTAGTGAGTGTAAGCTTGTGTTAACGAAACTTCAAGGTAGATCATCTTAGTATCGAAGATCGGAAGCAAAGGTTGCATCTTTCTCTTCGTGGAACCTCTCGAGAGTCCGGAACCCGATGATCGCAGCGAAGGGACCACAACACGGAGCATATGAAGTGAAGGACCGGATCTACAAAGGTTGTAATCCCTCTCACTTAGTGTTAAAGTGTTTAGCATGTTAGTTTTCGCCTAATCTCTAGTTTAAAGATCCGTATTCGGGTTGTTCGGCACAGCTAAATTTTTAATCGGGCATGGTTGATGCCTCGTAGACCCTTGTGCGCATGCCTCGCAACCCTACAGTGGTATCAGAGCCAAGCTAGAGCTTTAGGCGAAGTCTAGACGAAGTTTAAAGTCCGATCGAACCCGGAAAACCCGATATAACCCCTTCTCTGGAAATTTTCTGAAAATTTGGATTTTTGTGAATTAAAAATTGCCAAAAAATTCAGCAGGGAATTCTATGAGTTACTGTGAAGCAGGTGATGCTAACTCGACAAAAGAGGCGCGGAACCGCGGCCCAACCCTGGGTTTCGCGGCGGTTCCGCGGCGGTTTTGCTGAGTTACACCACGTGGCTTGCACAGTAATTCTTGTCTTGAAGTGCTGAGTCTTCTGGAAATTTTTATATTTTACTCAACAGTTGAGTTTTCTGGGGTTGTTTTGGGGATTCGATTATTCGATCGGATTGTCTAATTTTGTCTATGTGTTGTCCGGATAATTTTAGAAACTGTTAAAAAGTTCGAACGGATATTAATAACTCACTTTTTCCCCTGTCGGAAAATTTTTCAAAAGTTGGATTTTTTCTCGTGTTTAAGAATGTTCTAAGTCATGCAAGTAACGCGGTGGACCCTCTAGAAGACAACAAACCTTAACTCGATTATGTCACCGTCTTGAACTGCCTTTTGAACCTTAGGGTTTGGGGCAGTACGGCGTGCCACATATGAGGCGTTGGCTTGACCCTTCTACGGCTGGACCATTGGTACTGTGGCATGTGATGGATGTTTTTAAACTAATTTCAAGTGTTGAGATATATTGGGGAAATCTTGGGTGTTTGATGATTCGATCGGAAAGTTTAACATTGTCTATTTATCTGGAATGTGATACAATATTTGGAATCCACAGGTAGTTATGAGATAACTGATTTGAATATTATAAACATAGCAGTTTAGTCTCAGATGATCGGTTGCCACGGAATTTTGATGTGATCAAAAGTCCGTCGCAATCACGTAGCGTACGCGGATACTCGCCGGGTAAACTTAATAGACAGCTACGCCCCATAGCCCCGACCAAGTGACTGTAGGAGAACCCCGTCGCCGAAAGCATCCGTTCGGGTGCTCGCGGCAGCGGTGTTCCGCCTTAGTGCACTTCGTCGACGGCATCTGGGGGTGCGGCCGTCTACTAAAGTTTGCGACGAGCATTCGATCATGTTGTCGGGAATCTTGCTGAATTGCCCGACTTGATATTGAAAAGAGTTTTCGATACTCAGACTAAAATGCGGGGTTTATAATTGTTAGGCATGCGATGTCTAAGGAATTCATTTGGTTAGGCATGCGATGTCTAAGGTGGTTGCGGATTCCAACCGTTGCAGTTTTACACTTTCTTTTCTGTGACCGTAAGCGTAGTATGTGGTGTATCGCCGGCTTCGTTGCTATACATCAACGACAATCGGGATACGCATACTTGCTTACGTTGATGATATGAGATATTATGTGTTGCTGTGATATGTTATATTGGATCGTCGCGTTTTGAATAGCCGGGGGTTTTTTGTGAGATGAGAGTTTTTCTTTTTCATTCATGTAAAATTCATTTGTATGTAATATTCTTTTATTGGGGCACTTCCAGGTAGCGGAAGATGTCACCGTTGAATATTATTTACTTTTCCGCATTAGGTAGACCCAAGGCAGGGAGCACAAGTAACCGGGTTCTAGGGTCCAGTGGGAGACCATCTCGAGGAGTCGAGACCGGGTCTCCTAACCCTAGAATTGGCAGTGTTACTTGCCGCTCTCATAGGGGTCTAGGGATGTGGGTTTGGCTATTCATCGCGACCATGGAATCCGTGTTTTATACTGGCTCGTATTGAAAACACGGACGTCCTAGTATATCCAATATTTCATATATGTTCTTCTGCTGCAATGTTCTGTGATGAGATCATATTACTGCCTGAGACGAATGTTTATATTATATATATGAGATATATGTTATATTGCAGATTTCGTTTTCAAATGTGATGCTTATGAAGCATAATAAAATGGGACTTCATTAATGAGATTAATGAAATAAAAGAAACCCAAGATGTTGTAGAAACTTGTTTAAAAACTGGTAGCTTTAGTTCTTGCTTTGCATAGCGGTGTTCCTTGTAGAACATCCAGCACCTTATTCGATAAGGAAAGGACCGAGATCCCTTCACTGGGAGTGACTCCTTTAGCAATAACTGGCAGATGCTACAAACTCGGTCTGTCTTTTGATTGCTTCTATAGTTTTTGCTTTGCATAGTGATATTTGTGAAATATCCTGCACCTTATTCGATGAGGAAAGGGCCGACGATCCCTTCACCGGGAGTGACCCCTTTAGAAAAACTAGAAAAGCCTCAAAAACACTCTATTTAAAATCACTCGATTCTACAACGATATCAAGTTCATTACGCAAAAGGTTTTCTTAAAAACCTGTCGTAGCCCTCCGTCATTTCAGATAAGTACTAGTTAGTATTCGTGCTACGTTTGTTGACTATGTTAAGGCGTAGTGTGCGGTAGCTGATTAGTGCTTATCTGTATAAGCATATGATGCGATTGGATTAGGGTAGTCGTGCGACTTTATTGACTATGTTAAGGGTCGTGCGGGTGGGTTTAATTCAATCGGGAAATGACGGGTGAACTTGGCTAGCAATTATGATTTGTTGACTATGTTAAGGTCATAAATTGCTAGGGGTAAAATATTATTGGGAATTTCAAGTGTTGAAATTTGCAATGAGATTGCATACCTTCTATGAGATAGTTGGATCCCGATACCCGCTGCGAGTAAGAGTTACTCCTGGGAGAGTTTTACACATTACAATTAGCCGATCAAGTAGGTGTCTAGAAAGGTGTTAACGGGGTTACGCCTCTGGGAAAACGAGGTTTACTTTAATTAGGTTCGTGCGAAAGCACGGGGGACCTCCCTCAAAGTACCGACACTGGCCTGGCTGAAAGATTGGCGAACTTGTAGCGTGTAATTAATCCCGGCTAGTCTTTCCTTTTAGGGTTTGAAAGAAGATTTGATTAAAACAGTGGGAGACATCCTGATTAGATATATTAGATAACCAATCTAATCTTGCAAGAGCATACGCTGAGTGTTTTCTTCTCTCTCTCTCTCCAGGTAGCGACCATATCACGCCTTAATCAAGATAATAATACGGAAGAATTGACCGAACCCACTTGTTATACTGAGCTGGGGAACGTTGGTCCCGCTCCAACTTATAATTGTTATAAGACAGAGCAGGAAATTGGGGAATACCAGATTTCCCGTGCCGCCCAAACAAAGAAAGTGCATGTTGATGGATCATCTTCGAGTGTGTTCATTACAGAGAACTGTTTCTCAGTATCCTTTACGTCCTGGGTATGTGATACCGGATCAGGATCCCGCATATATAATTTGTTACATGGGCTACAGAAAGGTAGAGAACTGAGAACGAGTGATAAGTTTCATGAGACAGAAAACAGTGCAAGTGATGCAGCCAAGTCTGTTGGTCACTATCACCCTGTATTACCAGAATACATTGATTCTGAACTAATGTTATTAGATACCGAACCTGATATACAAAATCATATCAGTCTCTTTATTAGTGAAGAAAGGATATAATTTTGTATTGTTGGATAATGTTTTGAACATTTCCTATATCAAGAGTTGATCGGTTTAGGCACGTTATCTAAAAGCATTGACGTTCTAAATCAAACTACAGTTCTTAGTATACGGAACACACACAAGAGAAAGAGTTCAGAAATGAACGAATCCTTCTTGAGGTATTGTAGACTAGGCCATATCAATGCGACCCGACTAGCTAAGTTACATTTAGATGCATATTTAAATCTGTTTGAATTTACATCTTGTGAAACTTGCCAGTCATGTCACAAAGATAAGATGACCACATCTCTGTTTATTGGAAACAGAGAAAGAGTTAGTGAACTTTTGGGATTGATACATGCTGATGTATGAAGGTCCCCTGTCTACATATGCCAAGACCGGTTCTTTTTACTTCATTACATTCTCTGATAATCTCTCAAGATTCAGACATATGTTCCTGTTGAAACACAAGTCCGAACCTTTTGAGATATTCACAGAATATAAGTTAGAAGTAGAGAACCAACAACGGGTATAAGTATTATGTCCTTAGATGAGATCAAGGAGGAGAATACTTGAGCACGGAATTCCTGGACTATTCTAAAGGAGAATGAGATTCTCTCTCAGCATTACTCCTCCGTATACACCACAACACGTCGGTGTATCAGGGCGGAGCAATAGCACCCTATTTGATATGGTGTGCTCTATGATGAGTACTACTGAGTTTCCTATTTCCTTTTGGGAGTTATGCACTTGAGAAGCTGCATACCTATTGAATAGGGTTCAAATCAAATTAGTTGCCTACCACTTCATATGTGATATGTAAAGGGAAGAGCCCATATCTTAAGTTTGTTAAGATTTGGGGTTGTCCGGCCTATGTCTAAAAGCAAAATCCGGACAAGCTCGAGGCAAGGTCTGTAATGTAGACCTGGAAATATTCCAGCTATACAAACTATAGCTGATGATTTGGTAGAACCAAAGGATTCAATAGTTTCCAACGAACCTCAGCCACTCCGCCGATCTAGTAGGGTTCCTCACCCACCTGAGAGATACTTCGGTTTCTCTATGACAGTGGGAGCGATGATTGCATCATGAGATGATGACCCAACTAGTTTCGAGCTGGCCATCAGGAGTGGGACTCTTTAAGAATGGCTGGATGCTTAGCGATCTGAGATGGAATCCTTATACACCAACAAAGTATGGACTTTGGTTGCTTTATCTGAAGGGTTAAATCCCCATCAGGAGCAAGTATATCTTGAGAAGATTACTTGGTGTACATGGAAAAGTTGAGACTTTCAAAGCTATGCTTAAGTCCATCCAGATCCTACTTGCCACGGCTACATACCATGACTACGATATCTGGCGGTTGGGTGTCATGACTGCTTTTCTAAATGATGTTTTAGAAAATAGCGTCTATAAGTACACAGCCATAGGGCTTCATAGACAGTGGGAGCAGCGGAAACGTGCGCAAGATGTAATATGTAATAAAACAGGCATCGCGGAGTTGGAACATCTGTTTTGATGTGGTAGTCAAAGAGTTTGACTTCATCAAAATGGTAGATGAACCTAGTATATACAAAAAGGTAGTAGGGAGTATGGTGGTGATCCTCGTAGAGTACGTGGATAACATACTCTTGATAGGGAAGGAGTTTCCTATGCTACGCTCGGTCAATCTCCGCTTATCACAAGGATTCTCCATATAGGATCAAAGTGATACCTCCTAAATCCTGGGTTTTTGGATCTATGAGATAGATCTAATTGGATGTTAGGATACTCACTAGTTGTAGTGAGATGGTATCAATCGATCCTGAGGAGAATCACTGGAAAGGTTCCAGGGTGATAAGGACGACTGAATGTCAGTCGTAGGCATTGTCTTTACCCTCAGTGGAGGGACGGTATGTTGGAAGAGTTCCAAGCTAGATACTGTGACATACTAGACGATTAAAGGCAAGATACATCATTACCAAGGATGCTACCAAAGAGGAAGTCTGGATATATATAAGCTCATGAGATGAACTTCGTTCCTACCATTGTGTGACAATGGAGTTGTGGCTTATGCCAAGGAACCCCCGTCCCATCAGAAATCCAGATATAATTCTTAGGCAGTATCACCTGATCATAGAGATGGTTGATCTCCAAGGAGATCGAGGTTAGGAGAGTAGACACAGAGGACAACAGCGCGGATCCACTCACAAAGGCCTTTTTCCCAGTAGAGACTTTTATGGGATGGTTAAGTATGAGATACTACAACCGCAGCTAATTGTTGGGTATGCGATACCATAACAGATGGCCCTAGTGCAAGTGGGAGATTTTTAGTTATATGTATGCCCTAGAGGCCATTACTGTACATACGATGTATATTGTAGTGGATGCTAGGACATATATAGGGAGGACTTTCTTGCTCGACATGATAGTATGCTATCCGGTTGTACTTTATCTTAACATGTACTCTAATTATCTCTATATTACATGTTGATAAAGCCCTTAGGATATGTACTCGACTACTGGGACTATGATGAGATCATACTAGTGGGGCCACGGTAGTCGACGAGTACATCCTATAACTGTTCCTAGTCGAGGGTGTATCGAGACAGGGCATCGATGCACCAGATTAGACTAGCGTATACGCATCTTGACCCATATGATGGGCGATGGATGATCCCATATCCTTCGGTGTTTGACATCAAGGATGGTGTACGGGTGCTCAGTGGAGACTGGGTACACTGGACGGACTCGCCGAGAACTCTCAGATGGTATTATACCTCACGTCAGATGGCAGTTCTCCGGTGACACTGGTATAGAGTAGTCTGTTGACCCGAGATCGTCATAGAGTCTTGTGTGATTCCCACTGTGCTTTGATTTCCATCATACCACGTCCAAGAGGGCGTGCAAAAATGTGGCTTTTGGGTACAGTCCCGAATCACATGGAGGCAATGAGCGATAGGAGGGGATTCGTCTCTCCCGGTATAGGGAGTTGATGTTGTGCTGTGTTCGATTGGCTATAACCGGAAATCCCTGGCCAGGATTGTTGAGGTTTACTGGTAAGTATTATCAGTAGTTTCTCGAACTGTTATAGACCTCATATCGAGACGACTTATCAAGCTACTGGGGTCTGACGTTCACCACCCCTAGGCAAGATATGCGACATATCAGACGACGAGACCGGACTGTACGGGAGTGTTACTGTTTGGATTCACAGGAGAATGTATAGGCTTGCTTGTTGATCTACTGAGCGCTCAATACCTGGGTAGCTGTTACGTTTAGCTGACCGCTTGCAGCTTGTGGGTGTTTGATATGATCATCACCCACTGCCGGCGTATTGACGATTCTTTAGAGTCCTACACAGAGGTTTCTTGGCTCAGGCAAAATGGAGTAGGAGCACATATGTGATATGTGCGGGACCGAGGATAATGCGATATGTGATACCGTATTATATTCTCGCGATATTTGATATCAGCCGGGTCATCGGATCAAGTGTTGATTCGATGAATCGGTACGGATAAATATTAGTCGGTTATATGCGATATAGCCGGATTGCCGGATCAAGGGTTGATTCGATAATTTATTGTATAATAATATATATGATATATTAAATTACATTAACTAATATTTGCTCACTAAAAGATTCTTTTTCTCGCTCGGGTAATACATTGATATATATGAGATATATGTTAATTGTATTATTTTATTTTGTTACAATAAATATTATATATATGATATATAATATTGTAACATGATATGGTTATTAATGCAACATGATTAGTGGAGATTAAACATGGTTAGGGTTTGATTAGGGTTAAGCTCTTCTAGAAGTTTCTAGAAGGTTTTTGTTTTGTTTTGTGTAAGATATTTTGTGAAGATATTTGCTTAACCAAACCCAAACCCTTGACCATGGTTGTTTCTCTACAAGGGTTAAGGATTCATTCTTAACTATGGTTGCAATTCTAACCTCACTAATGGGTTATTCATTATTCATCACAAAAAGATTTCCATCTTCTTCTTCATTCTCTTTTCATGGAAAAGCTTTCTTGATTTTGATTTTGTGATGATAAATGAGTGAGAAAAAGATAATAAAAGAGAGAAAAAATCCTACTTCATCATCCTCATCTATCCTTGCCATTTAGATGAGGGTGTTCACTTCGTTTAGTGAGTGTAAGCTTGTGTTAACGAAACTTCAAGGTAGATCATCTTAGTATCGAAGATCGGAAGCAAAGGTTGCATCTTTCTCTTCGTGGAACCTCTCGAGAGTCTGGAACCCGATGATCGCAGCGAAGGGACCACAACACGGAGCATATGAAGTGAAGGACCGGATCTACAAAGGTTGTAATCCCTCTCACTTAGTGTTAAAGTGTTTAGCATGTTAGTTTTCGCCTAATCTCTAGTTTAAAGATCCGTATTCGGGTTGTTCGGCACGGCTAAATTTTTAATCGGGCATGGTTGATGCCTCGTAGACCCTTGTGCGCGTGCCTCGCAACCCTACAGATGTGAGCCCGCATTATGTGACATACATTCCAGTTATATTGTATTGGATCTTTCGCTTCCGCATTTATTATTCTTGACTCATTGATTGTAATAAATTCTTGATGTGTGTATCAAATCAAATAGTCACCGGCAACGGCGCCATTTTGATTGAAACAATTTCCGATTGTGTAATGTAAAAAGTAAAAGTTCGAGACTATGTAAGTAAATCAAATCGATAAGAGTCTCTTTGTGTCGGTAATTAGAAAATTGAATAAGGTTCACAATCAAAAAATTATATTTGACCGCAATCAACTACGGTGTCAGTTGTAGATCGTAAGCGAGTGCGGATCGTCCACAGGGATTGTGCGATTCGTTTTTATACTTGCTTTGTTTGAATTGAAAAGTTAATTGAAAAGAAAAGAAAACATGATTCAAGAATTTATCAATTGATTCAGGTGTCACGAGTTTAATCAAGAATCAAGAAACTGATAAACAATCAAGAATTTGGTTTCGATAATATTTCCAACCAAAATGTCAAGAATCTAAATGAGGCTCGTAGGAATCGATCGGATCTATAGACATGATGTAATTTCAAGATTTCGTGTTCTTGTCCTTCGAAGGATTGATACTAGATCGATGATGATCGACGAGAGTTAGGGCTTTCTTGATGAAACTAGGGTTTCATCATTTAACCCTTGTTCTTTCGTTAATTATCATTCACATTCTAGCCTCTAGCAATTTCAAGAAACAATCGTAACTCCTCAATCTCGAGCGATATCAATCAAGAAAGCATCGCAACGAATTGGGTCGTCGATTCTTGAACTTGCTAGGGTTTACAAAACTCGTAGGATTCAAGACTCGATTTAAGATATATTACATCATCATTCTATTGATCGTCTCGACTCCTCGACGAGCGGAGTATTACTCAAACATCACAACAAGAATTACAACTAGAAATTTAGATTGAATCATGATGTAAGAATTTAAAGAAAACAAGATAAAAGAATATCACCTTTTATTTATATCAACAATTTGATTACAGTCGCTCAAGAACTACAAGAGGAAGAATTGAATTGTCGACTTGGCTTCGCTCGGCTCCGTGAGTCGCGGATCGGCTTGGACCACTTGCTCTGTTGAAGACCGGCTCGGCTCCTAAAAGGTTGCAAGGCTTCTTGCGTGAATGGGTACTCGGGATCTTGGCTTTTGATTGGAATTAGGGTTAGGGTTTCACACAAGTCCTCTCACTAGACTTGTGGAAGAAGAAGATGAAGAGAAAGATAGAATGGCTCTAAATTGGCTACTAAAATCAACTAATCAAAAGATCAAGTCCAAGCTTATTTACAAGTGAGCCTAGGGTCTTATTTATAGATTTCCCAAACCCTAAGCCTTTGAGTTCCCTCCAAAAGTTTGTTGAAAGACTTCTAGAAGTAGTTAGTTAGGCTTAGCTTAGGGTTTAAGCTAGGGTTTAGGAGAAGTTTCTAGAATACAAGGCTTAGTTTAGTGTAGGAACAAGGGTTTGCTGATCTGGCAGAAGTCTCTAGAGTCTTCTGGAAATTGTTGTGTCTTGATGAAGTGTAGGCCCTGAGAGAAGCATTTTGCACCAAATTTGGGAGGCTAAATCCTTGGACCCACCGCGGATCCGCGGCGCAAGCAGGCTCCTGCCGCGGATCCGCGGCACTTTGTGGGGCTTGGGCCTTGGGCTTTCTGGTATGGTCTTGGAACAGCATTTGGAGCTTAATCTGTTGTGTTTATTTGTATTTTCCCTTTTAGATTGATACCAGATCTGAAATCATTGAGTTGGCGTAATGTTTGATCGGTACCATGTAAATTTTGGCCTTTCTGCTGGATTTTCCTGCACAGATCTCAAAACAAGTGTTGCGCAATATAGGGATGATGCGATGCCATGAAATGCGGTCAATTTCCTTAGAAATGCCAGTTTTAAGTTCTAATACATACAATCTGATATTTTGCGACAGTTTTGCTAAAATGTAAAATATGAATGCCGAACACTTCTATATGAATGCAAATGATGAAGAAATTGCCGGCTAAAATATGCAATATTTTCGACTAATCAAATTCCCCCAAACTTAATTTCGATCATCTCGAGCGAACTGTTTTATTAAAAAGAGAAGGAGAAAATAAAGAAAGAGAAAAACTAACTAGCACACTTTCGTAGGCAACACGATTGCACTGAGCACGTGCAACAAGCCTTTAAACCTCTAGGTGTCCCTAGTAGGAGGAGTGTTGTCTCCTGAGGGTTTTCAGCGGATTGCACCCACAAAATCCAATAATAAAAGAAAGATCATGAATATTACATTTAAAGACAAGAATTGTAAAAGAAAAGCCTTGAAAATTAGGGTTTCCAACTAAGCTAGCTTTTCGGTTGTCATGAGCCCTATCTTAATGGTCATGAAAAAATATCAGAAATCACGTCCTCCCTCAATAAAACATCGTCTTATTCTTCATTCCTATCTTTCTTCCAAACATCGATCATATAACCCTGCGTGTTTGTAAAGGACATCCCTACACCCGGAGAATTCAATTCAAGCTATCATACTCTTGCCCATCAGCCTCAGTACTTCTTAATTAATGAATATTTAGATGAGATTGCTCACACACTTTCATGCGACCGTTAATACTTCTTGAGGTACTAACCAACCGATTACTCCTGTGCTTGCTTACTTGGTGTATTTTCCTCGTCTTGCACCACCTCAGGCATAGCAGTGACTCCCAGACCAGTTGGCCTTAGGGCACTAGGTGAAGAGGCACCCTCGCTATACATTTTTATTGCCCTCAGTGATAACAAAACCAGTATCCATTTTTCTCACCGTTTTATATTTTTTTCATTTTCATTTTTTTCTTTTTATTTCCTTCATACTTTTGGCTTTAAGACAAGAGCATTTCAAGGTATCCTCTACTATCCCAGGCTTTAAGACGTGTGTAAGTGCGAATAGCAGGGTAGCAACGATAAAAAATGTTTGGCTTCCAGAATAGAAACTATTTTTCAGACTTATTTTTATCCTCAGATTAGTGACGTCCTTCATCTTACTAACCCTTGGGACAACGGCTCATAACTACTTATTACTAGTTCGTATAAGAAAACTTCTAATTTTCTTAGTTTTCTTAAATTTTTCTAATCTCATGGATGTAATTTTCACTATCTAAACTTTCATTATCTTATTTATATACAAAAAAGTGTAAATATTAAAATTATTTTTATATTTGAAAATTTTTAAATTTTTATGGGTTTTGAAAATTTTTCAATTTTTATAGATTTTTAAAAGAAATGTTTTGTGCTTATGCAGATGATATGCAAATGATGCAAATGTAAGCACAACCCCCCCCCCAAACTTGTTTTCAACAGTGTCCTCACTGTTGCCAACAGCTATATCTACAAAACCTGTAAATCTGGAAGGGATTATTAGTGGGGGCAAAATATATAAGTGAAGAACTTCCCCCAAACTTATTCTTTTCACTCACCTTTATTCAAAAAAAATGATGCAGTGATATACTGGATATGAAGGTGAGACGGAGGAATTTTAAGCCAAATAAACTGGCTCTTGTAAGAACAAGAGCTCCTCCGTGGGGTCAGTGGAAAAATACGGCTTTAGTCTATGTCCATTCACTTTGAAAAAGGTGCCGTTTTTAACATTTTCTACTTCTACTGCCCCGTGCGGGTATACAGACCGCACAACAAAAGGTCCCTTCCATCGAGATCGGAGCTTACCCGCGTGAAGATGTAATCGTGAATCATAAAGAAGGACTTGTTGACCAGGTGAAAATGTTTTCCTCAAAATGTTTTTATCGTGAAAATCCTTAGTCCTATTCTTTATGATTACAGCGTTATCATAAGCTTCATCGCGGAGTTCGCTTAGCTCATTAAGTTGCAGCTTCCGAAAGTTGCAAGCAAGGTTTAAATCAAAATTTATTTCTTTAATAGCCCACAATGCTTTATGTTCTATCTCGACGGGTAAGTGACATGCTTTCCCAAACACTATCCTATATGGAGACATCCCTAGGTCGGTCTTATATGCAGTTCGGAATGCCCAAAGAGCATCCGTCAGTTTGGTCGACCGGTCTTTTCTATTTTTAGCAACAGTTTTCTCCAGGATAAGTTTGATTTGTCTGTTTGAGATTTCAGCCTGCCCGCTTGTTTGGGGATGATAGGGTGTAGAAAGTCGGTGGTTGATTGAGTATTTCCGCATTAGAGTCTCGAAAGATCTGTTACAGAAGTGTGTCCCATTATCGCTAATAATAGTGTGTGGGTGTCCAAATCGCGAAAAGATATTCTCTTTCAAGAACTTAATGACAACTTTCTTGTCATTAGTGCGACATGGAATGGCTTCTACCCACTTTGAGACATAATCAACCGCCAGCAGTATGTACAAATTCCCAAAGGAGTTGGGAAAAGGACCCATAAAATCTATGCCCCAAACATCGAATATTTCAACAACCAAGATGGGTTGCTGAGGCATTTCATTCCTCTGGGAGATTCTACCCGTATACTGACACTGTGTACAGGTTTTGCAATAGTCAAATGCATCCTTGAATAAGGTCGTCCAATAAAATCCACATTGCAAAACCTTTTCCGCTGTCTTCCTAGGACCAAAATGACCCCCACAGGCCTGATCATGACAAAAAGAAAGAACACTTTTGAACTCTTCATTCGGGACACATCGGCGAATGATCTGATCAGGACAATATTTAAACAAATAGAGCTCGTCCCAGTAAAAGTGTTTTACTTGGGATAGAAAACGGTATTTGTCCTGTTTTGACCAATCGCTGGGTATTAGTCCCGTGGCATGATAGTTCACAATATCTCTGAACCAAAGTTCAGCGGATATGCTCAAGAGTTGTTCATCAGGGAACAAGTCATTGATCGGCAGGGTCACAGGGGAAGAAATGATGCGTGAAAGATGGTCAGCTACTATGTTTTCACATCCTTTCTTATCTTTGATAACAAGATCAAATTCTTGTAACAGTAGGATCCAACGTATTGGTCGACCTTTTGCATCTTTCTTCGCCGGAAGATGTTTTAAAGCGGAATGGTCAGTATGCACAACTATAGGTGAGCCAATTAAGTAAGGCCTAAATTTTTCTAATGCAAATACAACCGCTAAGAGTTCTTTTTCAGTGGTTGTATAATTGATTTGCGCATCATTCAGGGTCTTACTTGCATAGTATATCACGTGTGGCATCTTTTCGATGTGCTGTCCTAAGACTGCACCTACTACAAAATCAGATGCGTCACACATCAGCTCAAAGGGTAGTCCCAGTTTGGTGATGATAAAACGGGGGCTGAAGTGAGTGAGTGTTTAAGTGAGTCGAAAGCTGTCTCGCAGTCCGAGTCAAAATGGAAGGTCGTATCCTTGGCCAGGAGAAGAGTTAAAGATCTAGCAATTTTGCTAAAGTTCTTAATGAATCTCCTATAAAAGCCCGCGTGGCCAAGGAAAGAGCGAATATCTTTGACGCTTTTGGGATGAGGAAGGTTTTGAATGACATCTATCTTAGCTCTATCAACCTCAATGCCTTTCTGTGAAATAACATGTCCAAGAACAATTCCTTCTTGGACCATAAAATGGCATTTTTCCCAGTTCAAAGTCAAGTTCTTCTCTTTGCAACGAGTAAGAAAAGCGTCAAGATTCGCTAGGCAATCAGAAAAAGAGTCTCCAAAAATCGAGAAATCGTCCATAAAGATCTCCAAAAAATTCTCTACCATATCAGAGAATATCCCCATCATACACCGCTGAAAGGTAGCGGGAGCATTGCATAACCCGAAGGGCATGCGACTGTAAGCAAAGGTACCAAAAGGACAAGTAAAAGTGATTTTATCTTGATCCTTTTTGGCGATGGGGACCTGATTATAGCCTGAGTATCCGTCCATAAAACAATAATACTCCCGTCCCGCTAAGCGTTCCAGCATCTGATCAATGAATGGTAGAGGAAAGTGGTCTTTCCTTGTGGCAGCATTGAGTTTTCTATAATCGATACATACACGCCACCCAGTTTGGGCGCGTGTCTGAATCAACTCATTTGCTTCATTGGTTATAACAGTGATGCCGGATTTCTTAGGAACAACATGTATAGGACTCACCCATTGGCTATCGGAGATGGGGTATATAATACCATTATCTAAGCATTTGACGATCTCTTTCATGACCGCTTCCTTCATGACGGGATTCAACCGTCTCTGTGGTTCTCAGGTTGGTCTGGCATCATCCATCACATGTATATGATGTTCAACTATCAAGGGACTAATCCCTTTGATGTCCGACATACTCCAACCAAACGCCTCTTTGTTAGATCTCAATACCGATAAAAGTGCATTCTCTTGCTCTAATGCTAGAGAAGCGGATATGATAACCGGTAAAGACTCCTTCTCACCTAAATAAGCATATTTCAGATGAGACCGTAAAATTTTGAGATCTAATTCGGGCGGAGAAATGATAGAAGGAGGGATCATTGAGTGATTTTTGGATTTACAAAGAAGCTCAGAGCCTGTGAAAGATACAGACTCGGGTGGAGAAAAGTCAGAAGTGCAGGACTCAAGTGTAGGTAAAGTGTCCTCACTAAGATCTTGTGTGAAATCAAACAGAGATGTGGTAATGTCATCGAGATCAGTAAAGCAAAGTTCCTCAGCTCCACAACTATCGGGGGCGATCTCATGGACAGAGCACACATCTAAAATATGAGCAGAGGGTACTGATGGCTGACTTCCAACTTTGTAGATATTTAGTTCAATGGTCATATTTCCAAATGATAAGTTCATTGAACCGTTTCTACAGTTTATAACAGCGTTGGAAGTGGCAAGGAAAGGACTACCTAGAATCACCGGAATTTGGCCCCGGGGGTTTGCTACAGGTTGTGTGTCGAGTACAATGAAGTCTACAGGGAAAACAAATTCCCCGACCTTTATCAACACATCCTCTAATTCACCCCTTGGTTTGGTGATAGATCGGTCTGCCATCTGGAGAGTGCAGTGAGCAGGTTTCAGCTCTCCAATCCCTAATTGCTCATAGACAGAATAAGGGAGTAGGTTAACACTTGCGCCAAGGTCTAAAAGAGCACGATTTATGTTTTTACCCCCAATAGAAATCGATATTGTAGGACATCCTGGGTCCTTTCGTTTCTTTGGTAGCTGGGGAATAAAAGCAGTGCTGATATTATTAGCCATAAAGACCTTCTTCGGCACTTGGGTCTTCCTCTTCCTAGTGCACAAGTCCTTAAGAATTTTCGCATAAGCGGGGACTTGTTGGATTGCATTTAGGAGAGGGATATTGATGTTAACCTGTTTGAACATTTCTAAAATTTTCTCCATATGAGAACTCTTTCTATTACCCCTTAACCGATTCGGGTAAGGAGCTTTCGCAATAAGCGCAGGGTCCATCATAGGAGAAGGAAGAGGGGGTAGACGAGGTCCCAAAAGAGGTGTGGGGACCGTCTGTGGAGAACTATAAGGGTTGGGAGAAGGTGTCGAGCCTAATGGAAAATGGAGAATAGGCTCTCGAGAAGGTGGTATGGTAGAAGAAGAAGGATCAGAAGGAGAAGTGTGTGTGTGTGGAAAGGTCTCAGCCGGGGTGTTGATATGATTTTCAGTATCATCAATACCTTCCCCGACATGATTGTTCAGCACTTTTCCCGATCTCAACGTTGTGATGGCATTTACATTGTAATGCCCAGGATTCTGTAGGGGTTGAGAGGGAAGTTTCCCTTTTTCTCTCTCACTCATTTCGGCTTTGAGTCGTGCGATTTCAGCTTCCATCGATCTGATACTCTCAGCTTGGGACGCTGAGTTTTTCTTTATCTCACTGACGGAAGATCTAACCTCAGTCGAAACCTCTATGAAATTTGACAAAAGTGATTTCATGGTTTGAGTGAATTGAGAGAATTCGTCAGAACAGGACGACTGCATAGGATTAGACTGTGCAGGATTGTTGCCCTGATTTTGGAAATTTTGTGACTGATAGGGGTGCTGAGTGAGTTGAAGGGGTTGCTGTTGTGGTGGAGGAAGAGCCCTTTGAAAATTATTCGTGTTTGGAACCGTATTTTGAGATTGGTTTTGGTTCCAAGCGAAATTTGGGTGATTCCTCCAACCCTGATTGTACGTGGAAGAATATGGATCGTTTCTTGGTCTTTGAAATGCGGCATTAGAATGCTCGTGACCTTGAAACGCAGAGTTTAATGGACATTCTTCCGTTAAATGAGACGGATCAGAACAGCACCCACAAACAGTTTTGGGGAGCGACACTGGGTTTAGGGAGGCTGCTGCAAATTTGTGTTCCATAGCGTCGAGCTTCTTTTGCATTGCTGCCATCTTAGCTCGAACGTCTATGGACACATCTATTTGGTGTACGCCACCCCTATTCAATGGTTGGGTTCCACTCTCCCACTGTAATGATTTTTCAGCGAACTCTTCTAAGTACTTCCAAGCTTCCCCATCATCCTTAGTCATAAATGTACCTTGACACATGTTTTCAAGGCTCTGTTTAGTGCTTGGGTTAATGCCCTCATAAATGATTCGGCAAAGCTCCCATCTCGGGATGCCATGATAAGGACACTGAACCAATAGATCCTTGAAACGTTCAAAGCATTTTGAAAATGGTTCAGTAGGGAGCTGGGCAAATTGATTCAGTTCGCTACGGATTCGAGCTGTCTTTTGGATTGGGTAAAATTTCTTAAGGAATGCGGCGACGAATCTTCCCGATTCGTGATAGAATGTGCGGTAGTGTTATATAGCCACTTCTCGGCTATATCACACAATGTAAATGGAAGAAGTCGTAGACGCATCGCATCCACTGAAATTTGTGACGTACCCATCATTGCGCATACGTTTTCAAATTTGGTAATGAAAACGTAAGCGTCCTCAGTCTCGAGTCCGTGGAATTTGCGTAAAAGATTGATATACTGGGGCTTAATCTCAAAGTTATCCCCATTGGCTGGTGGTGTGGATAAGCAGGTCGAAAGAGGACCTCGAATAGGATAGCACCTCTCCTGGAGAGAGATGCGAGGTGGATTCTGCGCACCAACGGACGGCGGCAGATTAGGGTTAAAGAAGTTTGATGGATTCGGATCCATCGGTGTGGGTGTGGTAGTGGGTAAAAGAAAGGTAAATGGAGAAATATCGACTTCGGAGTCGATAAAAGGTACGCGGACTAAACGGGCACTAGAATCCCGTGTCCAGCCTATCTTGTACTAAAAAGGGTTAGTACAAGTGGCAGCGTTGGCTTATAATTAGGGGTAATGAATGAATGCGGTGTTTGCTTTGAAAAAGGGACGGATTTTTGAAAAAATGATGCAACAAAACAAATGCAGCACACAAACCCAAGAATCTAGTGGTCACCTAGGTCCGGCTCTAGACCACTCCTAACTGCCAAAAGACAAGTCGCAGGATAGAATCCTCCACTGCCTCTTTGTCCCCCTGTGGCCAGGTAAGTGCCAGGTAAGTGGGAAGGTACTCCACTACGTAAGTAGTGGGCCTAATTAATAACCACTAGCCTTCGATACACTTTCCTATGCACCACAAGAAAACGCGGATAAGCAATGAATTACCCACGGCCTTTTTCTGTTCTAATTGAGCGCGACAGCCCTTAAAGTCATCTCTAGATTTCTTTTAGTTAATGTGGGTCAATGCGGATGCAAGTTTTGTGGTTTTCGGGGCCTAGGAAGGGTAATGAAATCCCCACCTAATTTGGATTTGGCCGTGCCCCTTAATATCCGTATTTATAATGCAAACAACCAAGAAACAAAATCACGCACAATTTTAATTTTGCAATTTGCGAGCTGCTAATCTTTGCAAAGAATCCTGCAGAAAATTATTAGTTGGAGCTAAAAAGAGGAGAGAGGAGAAGGTAAGAAAGTACCTGAAGAAAAAAAATTCAGAGATCCCCCAAACTTGCCGCGGTTCCGCCGCAATAGGAGGTTAATGCCGCCCTTCCGCGGTCTCTTGATGAGATCACTGCACCAAAATTCTTCAGAGAGCTTCTATAGACTCCCTCAGCTCTCTGGTATATTCCAAAAAATTTTCCAAATTCCCAGCAAGCTCCAGATCTCCTTGCAATGAAACACAACAAATTGTTTAGGGTTTGCACGAATTTTGATCTCAAAAATCACAATGAAATAAATCTTTCAATTCAAACTTTGATATAAAACGAATTAGCGCGCGATCCCCGGCAACGGCGCCATTTGATTGTAATAAATTCTTGATTTGTGTATCAAATCAAATAGTCCCTGGCAACGGCGCCATTTTTATTGAAACAATTTCCGATTGTGTAATGTAAAAAGTAAAAGTTCGAGACTATGTAAGTAAATCAAATCGATAAGAGTCTCTTTGTGTCGGTAATTAGAAAATTGAATAAGGTTCACAATCAAAAAATTATATTTGACCGCAATCAACTACGGTGTCAGTTGTAGATCGTAAGCGAGTGCGGATCGTCCACAGGGATTGTGCGATTCGTTTTTATACTTGCTTTGTTTGAATTGAAAAGTTAATTGAAAAGAAAAGAAAACATGATTCAAGAATTTATCAATTGATTCAGGTGTCACGAGTTTAATCAAGAATCAAGAAACTGATAAACAATCAAGAATTTGGTTTCGATAATATTTCCAACCAAAATGTCAAGAATCTAAATGAGGCTCGTAGGAATCAATCGGATCTATAGACGTGATGTAATTTCAAGATTTGGTGTTCTTGTCCTTCGAAGGATTGATACTAGATCGATGATGATCGACGAGAGTTAGGGCTTTCTTGATGAAACTAGGGTTTCATCATTTAACCCTTGTTCTTTCGTTGATTATCATTCATATTCTAGCCTCTAGCAATTTCAAGAAACGATCGTAACTCCCCAATCTCGAGCGATATCAATCAAGAAAGCATCGCAACGAATTGGGTCGTCGATTCTTGAACTTGCTAGGGTTTACAAAACTCGTAGGATTCAAGACTCGATTTAAGATATATTACATCATCATTCCATTGATCGTCTCGACTCCTCGAAGAGCGGAGTATTACTCAAAAATCACAACAAGAATTACAACTAGAAATTTAGATTGAATCATGATGCAAGAATTTAAAGAAAACAAGATAAAAGAATATCACCTTTTATTTATATCAACAATTTGATTACAGTCGCTCAAGAACTACAAGAGGAAGAATTGAATTGTCGACTTGGCTTCGCTCGGCTCCGTGAGTCGCGGATCGGCTTGGACCACTTGCTCTGTTGAAGACCGGCTCGGCTCCTAAAAGGTTGCAAGGCTTCTTGCTTGAATGGGTACTCGGGATCTTGGCTTTTGATTGGAATTAGGGTTAGGGTTTCACACAAGTCCTCTCACTAGACTTGTGGAAGAAGAAGATGAAGAGAGAGATAGAATGGCTCTAAATTGGCTACTAAAATCAACTAATCAAAAGATCAAGTCCAAGCTTATTTACAAGTGAGCCTAGGGTCTTATTTATAGATTTCCCAAACCCTAAGCCTTTGAGTTCCCTCCAGAAGTTTGTTGAAAGACTTCTAGAAGTAGTTAGTTAGGCTTAACTTAGGGTTTAAGCTAGGGTTTAGGAGAAGTTTCTAGAATACAAGGCTTAGTTTAGTGTAGGAACAAGGGTTTGCTGATCTGGCAGAAGTCTCTGGAGTCTTCTGGAAATTGTTGTGTCTTGATGAAGTGTAGGACCTGAGAGAAGCATTTTGCACCAAATTTGGGAGGCTAAATCCTTGGACCCACCGCGGATCCGCGGCGCAAGCAGGCTCCTGCCGCGGATCCGCGGCACTTTGTGGGGCTTGGGCCTTGGGCTTTCTGGTATGGTCTTGGAACAGCATTTGGAGCTTAATCTGATGTGTTTATTTGTATTTTCCCTTTTGGATTGATACCAGATCTGAATTCATTGAGTTGGCGTAATGTTTGATCGGTACCATGTAAATTTTGGCCTTTCTGCTGGATTTTCCTGCACAGATCTCAAAACAAGTGTTGCGCAATATAGGGATGATGCGATGCCATGAAATGCGGTCAATTTCCTTAGAAATGCCAGTTTTAAGATCTAATACATACAATCTGATATTTTGCGACAGTGTTGCTAATATGTAAAATATGAATGCCGAACACTTCTATATGAATGCAAATGATGAGGAAATTGCCGGCTAAAATATGCAATATTTTCGACTAATCACTCATGTTATCTTGGATTATGGACATGTTTTAGATAGTTTTAGTTTGTTCTTGATATCTCTACAACCATAATGTTACTGTGGATGGATACTTCCTATCCGCAGATAGCATGGTTGGCTATGTCACGTGCCCACTTTAGCGTACTTTGGGAAGCGGGGCGTGACAATTCTGATGATTATCTTCTGTTGCGTGTGGGTCTCAATTGGTTTTGGTGGAAGAGGTGGTATAAGGAGTTAGTGCCGAGTACCTGCAAGAAAGTCCTGGGGTGGTTTGGTACCACCGAGGACCCTCCGACGATCAAGTTAGTGAAGAGATCCGAGCAGAGTAACGGCTTAGAAGAGTAAAGAATGGATTACTTGATCCCTCTGAGAGAGGGGTTTATATAGCGGCGGCAGCATGCATGGGCAGGGGCGAGAATCACGCCGGCCGTTACGCTCCCGACGTCACGCACGCGTGATAAGCGGATCTTCCCATTAATGGCAAGACAGGCTCGTTAATGTGGATCATAATGGCGTGGAACATGCGATGTGGCCGGCGGAGATCTCGCGCATGGCGAGATTCACGGAGCGGCGGTTACGCCTGCGAGTGGTACCGTCGGTCGGTCGATGAGACCGAGGAAGATGGCCTCGGCGGCAGAGCTCGGGGGAGAGCGGGAGTGCCGAGGCATCTTGGTCCTGTGATAGCTCGGAGTGAGCTGAGGGGCCGAGGAGGCCAATTCGCAGGGGGCCTCATGGTGGGCCAGCTCACGCTTGTAGGTCGGGTGTAGGGTGGCTTGGTCGGCCCCTATGGGCCCTTTCTTCTGAGTCGTGGGATACGTCATCTGCCACATGTTCTGATCTTGTGGACCGTCAATATTGAGCATCATCATGTTCCCAAGTCGATTCTCCATTCGAGCGATTCCCCCAAGAAACAAGTACGAGAGGGATAACCTTGTTCTTAAGGACATTTTCTCTTCGATCAACAATCGACATCGGTCGTTCCTCAAAGGTCAAATTCTCTCTTACAGTCAGCTCCGAATGATCCAGCACGTGTGTTTTATCTCGAACGTACTTACGGAGTTGAGATACATGAAACATGTCATGAAAATTCGCCAAAGATTGCGGTAAAGCCAATCGATAAGCCACTTCTTCAACACGCTCCAAAATCTCGAAAGGCCCTACGAATAGAGGACTAAGCTTGCCTCGACTCCCAAAATGAATCACTCCTCTAGTCGGTGATATCTTCAAAAATACCAGATCACCAACAGCGAACTCTAGAGGTGTTCTCGATGTATCGGACCAACTTTTCTGTCGATCTTGTGCTGCCGTCATATGATTCCGGATAGTATTAACTTTCTCAACTGTTTGCACGATCAAATCCGGTCCCAACGATCTTCGTTCTCCAACATCATCCCAACAAATAGGTGAGCGACACTTGCGACTATACAACGCTTCGAATGGAGCTATCTGAATAGTCACCTGAAAGTTGTTATTGTACGAAAACTCCACCAAATGTAGATGATCCTCCCACGAACCCTTGAAGTCTAACATGAAAGCTCTCAACATGTCTTCAAGAGTTTGGATCGTTCTCTCCGACTGGCCATCTGTATGAGGATGATAAGCTGTACTAAACTTCAATCGAGTCCCCAAACTTTCCTGTAAGCTCCTCCAGAAGTGTGACAAGAAACGGGTGTCACGGTCGGACACGATGCTCACAGGTACTCCATGCAATCTTACAATCTCCTGCATGTACCGTTCTGCCAATATTTCCGTTGATTGACCAACTCGAAATGTTATGAAATGAGCTGCCTTGGTCAATCGATCAATAATCACCCAAACTGCATTGTTGCCTTTTGGACTCCGCGGTAAAGTCGTCACGAAATCAATGGTTATATGTTCCTCCTTAACTTGCTGACACACCAAGCACTTCGCTACAAAGCGGGCAATCTCCCGTTTCATTCCTTCCCATCAGAAATGTTGTCGTAGATCACGGTACATCTTCGTGCCTCCTGTATGTACGGAATACACGAAACTGTGTGCCTCCTTCATAACTTCTTCACGAATGTCTTCTTTTGGGATACAAACAGCTACCATGACACAACGAACCATCTTCATGAATCAACAAGTCCGTTCGAAGTCCAGCTTCAACTTGTTCTCGAAACTTTTGCAATCTAGGGTCCTGTAACTGCGCTACTTAATAATCTCGATCAATGACGACTGTACTTGCAGCTGCATCAACTGTCCCGAAGAATGCGGTAGCACGATCTCCAATTCGAATCTCCGAAAATCTTCGATAAGTTCCTTCTGTGCAGTCAACACCCGAATTGCTGGCAACCGACTAAGCGCTTCCGGCACTACATTAACTTTCCCCGGATGGTACTTAAGATCAAGATCGTAGTCAGCCATCAGCTCTAACCATCTACGCTGCCTCATGTTAAGCTCTTCCTGCGTGAACACATACTTTAGGCTTTTGTGATCGGTGAATACTTTGACCCTTTCGCCCAATAAGTAGTGTCTCCAAATCTTCAAAGCGAAAATCACAGCTGCTAGCTCCAAATCATGAGTTAGGTAATTCTTCTCATGGGTCTTCAACTATCTCGATGCATAAGCTATAACCTTCCCATGCTGCATCAAAACACATCCCAATCCTTTCCCAGATGCGTCACTGTGAATCACCAATCCTCCGGAACTGTCTGGTACGGTTAAAATAGGAGCATTTATCAATCTTTGCTTCAACGTCTCAAAAGCTGACGCACACTTATCCGTCCATACAAATGGTACTTCCTTGCGCGTAGGCTTGGTCAAAGGCTCAGCCAAACGAGCAAAATTCTCCACGAAAGTTCTGTAATACACGGCAAGTCTAAGAAAGCTTCTGATCTCTGCTACCTTCTTCGAAATCGGCTAATCTCGAACTGCTGCAATCTTTTCGGGATCAACGGCGATTCAATCTCCGGACATGACATGCCCCAAAAACTTCACTTCTTTAAGCCAAAACTCACACTTGCTCATCTTTGCATACAATCTTTCTTGCCTCAATGTCTGCAGTGCGATCTTCAAGTGTTCTACATGCTCTTCTATGCTTCTCGAGTAGACCAGAATATCATCGATGAACACCACTATAAACTGATCCAAGAATGGTGAAAAGATTCGGTTCATCAAGTCCATAAATATCGCCGGTGCATTCGTTACTCCGAAGGGCATCACTAAATACTCGTAATGTCTATACCAAGTTCGGAACGCCGTCTTGCAAATATCTTCTGATTTAACTCGGACCTGATGATATCCGGATCGCAAATCTAGCTTCGAGAATACCCTCGCGCCACTAAACTGCTCGAATAATTCGCCAATGCGGGGGATCACGTACTTGTTCTTAATTGTCACCCGGTTTAATTCTCAATAATCGATGTGCATCCTCCTTGTGCCATCTTTCTTCTTGACTAGAAGAACTGGAGCTTCCCAAGGTGAATTACTGCTGCGAATCCAACCCTTCTCTAGCAATTCAGTAACCTACTTCTTGACTTCTTCCAACTCCACTGGTGCCATCGGATAGTACGCCTTTGAGATTGGCGCTGCACCAGGAACAAGATCGATTGCGAACTCCATATCTCGTTTTGGCGGTAAACCCGAGATGTCCTCGAACACGTCCATGAAATCTCGAACTATAGCTGGCACTTCATCTTCCATCGATGAAAGAACAATATTTATCGGCCTAGCCCTAAACTCGACTGGCCCGACAGAACTGCTACCTCCAGCAAAACAAACTCCGGATGTCCGGGAATCTGGAAAAAATCACTTTCTTTGCCCTACAATCAATGTAAGCATGGAAAGTGCCGAGAAAGTCCATTCCCAAAACAACATAATAACTGTCGGTATCGATCACCAAGAAATCTGCAAAACATGAACTGGTAAGTAATGAAACTGAGAGAACCAAGGAAATTTCACGACCATGAAACAGGGAAGTGAATCAAGACTAGGACTCCAAGTTACTTAAATAGAGTACCGCATTGTAACCATGCTGCAGTTTATGGGTACAATCACATAACTCTGTTCAAGTCGCCCAAATCCTAGTATCAGAATCAAAAGAATAGGACGGGAGAAACAATAGGGAACAAAAAGAATTTCAAACCGAGATGCAAAGTTGTTTACATATCGTCAAAACAAGGGTCAAGACAAAGATATGATCCAAGAATCACGATAACAATGTGGCAGTACATATTCCTAATTACGAGTTTTCTGATTCGTGTATTGGGCCAAATACCCAACTACAAAAGAATTAAACCGGATCAACCTAAATCCTATGGCTCTGATACCAAACAAACCCTGTCACGCCCCGTTTCCCAGAGTGCGCTAAGATAGGCACGTGACAGAGCCAACCATGCTATCTATGGATAGGAAATATCCCTCCACAATCACATTACGGCTATAGAGATATCAAGAACAGTAATAAACTATCTAACACATGTCCATAAGCCAGAATAAACTAGTCATGAAATAAAATAATGCGGAAGCAAAAAGATCCAATACAATAATAAACTGGAATGTACGTCCCATAATGCGGGCTCACATCAGGAATGAAAATACTGAAAAGAAACTAAACTAAACTAATAACAGGTCCTCACTGCTCGGCCTGTTGATCAAAATACTCCTGGACAGCCTGCGATAAGGATAAGGGATCTGGGCCATGCAAAACCCAGACATCAATGCGTCATAATATCAATAACTCTAAGCAAGTAGGATGTGATGAAATATACAGGCATGAAGTATAAACAGTAACAGTAACATGAAAATAAATCAGTGGACAGAATATATACAGGTGAAGTGCAGTGAGTAGTCTAAACTGTGCCATAGGATTATCTACTCTAAAATTATTTAAATCAATTAGAGTAATCCTCCATGTAACTCAAAGAATATGTCCCGTTACCCCCGGGACCACGGATCAGGAATATATGAACCAAGAGTGGTTCTGTCCCGTTACCCCCCGGGACCACGGATCAAGATGTAAGAGTCACGAATGGCTCTGTCCCGTTACGCCCCGAGACCACGAATCAAGTAATACCCTTTTAAGTTACACTTTAGTTTACACTTTTGATTTCCCCATACCCCCAAGTTATATGTTCAAGTCAGGTTTTGATAAATATGGAACTAATGCCAACACAGGATTATGCATGTACATGTTTGTCTGTATAGACAACAGGATATGTCCGTAGGGACAACAGGTCAAGATTGTCGGCATTAGTAACAAGATCAGGTAACATGTCAAGCTGTGGTACATCAGGTCATGTCATGTGGTGTACATGGATCAAGTCATGTCAAGTAGTGCACATATATCAAGTGGGTGCTCATAATCAAACTGTAATATGTATGAGTGCACAAAATCAAGTATGGGGTACTAATATAACAATAAAATTGAATAATGTGACATGGTATGCAAATCAATATAAAATCAATGATATGGATGCACAATTATCGATTAGGGTTACATTTATAGTTCCAAAACTAATTAGGATGCACTTTATTAAACATGGGGTGTTAATAACACAGTATTATGTATTAATGTGATCAATAGATGCAGTTATATATATTTTAAATGAGATGGATGCAAACGGGTATCCGACAACAGTAAAACTGTAAAATGGAAATGTGGGATGTACAACTAAGCAATATGTGATGTAAATATTCCATTGGGTACAGTATTTTGAAATATAGTATGTAACAAGCTAGGTTTGCATACGCTAGATGTAAAGTAACACGTACGGATGCAGACGGATGTCGAAAAACTGTAAAAGTAAACATGGGGTGCATAATTTGAAATACCAGTATTATATTTCTTAAAGTAGATATATAAAAAGTAATGTAGCATGTAGCAAGATAAACTTGCCTAGACGGATCAAGAAACGGATGTGAACGGTACGTCTGACGTCGGCAAGACGTCGCGACGCGCGCACGGCACACGGAACGGGTCCAAGAAACGCTCGAGGGTGATCACGTAGGTAAGGTATATCGTCTGGATCGTCTTCGTCGATCCCAGCTCCGGCGAACTATGGAAAACAGATCACAAGAATCAAAGAAAAGAAAACAAAGAAGAGAAAGGAAGAAGAGGAAGAAGAAGAAGAGATAGGGAGTGATGCTCACTGTGGTTGCCAACTCGTGAATAGTAAATAGCATATGCAGGTAATCGCAAGTATGCACGTACAGCGCGAATCTAATACATGCAAGCGGATATGTATGCAACAGACATGAAAGGTACGCTAGCAGGTACAACTAATATATGAAGCAATAATATGACAATATGTATATGCAACAGTCATGAAAGGTACTCTATCAGGTACTACTAATACATGAAGCAATGCATATAACATAAATGAGGAGTATGGAAATAAAACATGTCATTCTCACGGAATCCTGACCTCATGATAAGACCAAAGTCCATCAAGATAATCTAAATCCCAAATTTCCTTAAATCAGCCCCCAAATTGGCTCTTATATTATGTAAGTCTCATATATCCTGAATGTACAATGTCAAGTATATCTCATATATCCTGAACGAACAATATCAAGTAAACCTCATATATCCTGAATGTACAGTGTCAAGTAAATCTCATATATCAAATATCTAGTATCGAGTAAGTTTCATATAAAGTGAGTGTCCAACATCGACACCCAAAAACATCATGAAATAAGTGTCTAGCATCGACATATAAATACTGATCTATCAGGTGCTGTCACCACGACTGGACCCCTGATAGGTACGTATCCATACGTACATGACCCCGGCTTGTATCCCTACGATACTCATCGAGTCAAAGGTACTGTCACCGGTAGGTACTTGCCCATCTTCCAGGCTCAATCGGCATGGACCGTCAATCTTCTTGCCGAGAGGAACCGTACCGGGCCCCACCATGTACCCTCACACGGTCCACGACGCTCCTCGCATGGGGTATATATATATATATATATCAGAACCGATAAATCTCATGGTGGCTGCTGAAATATCATATCAAGAGAAACCGGGTTTTTCAAATAATGCATAATTTCATGACACAACCACGGTCCTCAAATCCAGAAACATCAAGAAATGAATAAGTATAAATGCATGAATCAATACATATATATTAGTGTCCCATTCCACTAATATATATGTATAGGCATATATAACAGCGTCCCATTCCCCTGTTATATATACTTAGAAGTAAAAATATCAGAGAACATCATATGAAATCTATGAATGTAATATATGCAACAAGTTAATATATATCATGTGGTTCCTAATTTCCCCAAATCCATACAACATCAAATAAAGGTGAACATGTAGCTATAGCCAGGTATGCGTAACCATGTCGATATAGCAAGATGTGTATCTACCTATCAATAATGATGTAATACCCTACAGGTATATGTGTAAGTAGGTATGCAAGCTGTACATGTAGCTATGTCTCATGTGTGTATATACTTGTCACTAATGGTACGATACCATAAAGGTACATAGGTAACTAGCATGTAGGCATGGCAAGGTATACTACTATCATATGCGCCAACGCATAAGAATCAATGACCCCACGTCAATGACAAAACAATACCACATAGGTATGTGTAGCCCTAACTAGGTAAGTGAGTATACATGTAAGTATGTATGCACGGTATACATGTAAGTATGTGTGCATAGCAAGGCATATGTATAAGCATGTAGGAATACAGGTATGCTATATGTCATATGCACAAAGTAAATAGGGATCATGTCTCAATGTCCCTAAACAATACAATATCACATATGTATAGATGTTGTGCGTGTCATGGCAATTATTGACGGTGTGTGTAGCATACAATTAGTGCTCGTGAAATATGAACCGTCAATAATAGTGTTGTGTCTCATTAATACTAAATCCATATACAAGGAAATGAGATAAGCAACAAAGGTATACATGCACAACCAGTATCCGTATACTTCTAACTAATAGTCATGTCATTTGATCTAGTCCAGACGCATAACGACATGCGGGCGATCCCCCTGTAGATGTTAAATCTACTCACCAACTTCCTGGCTAAGTAAAGCCAACTACTTGATTTTCCCTGTTCGCAGCGCCCGAAGTCCCCGCCTGCGTCCTGAAAGCATATAACAATATAACAAGTATATATTAGCAATCGACCAATAACACGTACCAACTACGTTTGACCGACGCACCAACTCCAAATATACTCTCAAGTGTTCGTCAAGTGGTTAACGCGCGTAGCGACACTACGAAACCAATTCAAGAGCAAAAGCTACACAAAGACACGAGCGACATCGACACGATCCTAGCTAGAAACGCAAAGCGACACAACTACCAAGCCTAGACCCTGATCGTGCCGATCGCGTAAACACAACATAATCAAATACGAAAATATAATAGATATAACCCTGCAACGACCAACTGAACCCACGTCGAAAATACACTGAAACCTAGTAAGCAACTTATCGCAAAATTTTGCACAAGTCTAAAGCTAATACAATTTTGGCGATTTCAAACATCTTAAAATAGCTTAACTAAGTTATCGAAACCACCTCCATATTTTTAAACTTGCCTAATTAAGCTTTAGAAAAACCTAGTAAGCAATATATATCATTTTATCACAAAACTACAACATTTTACCAAAACTAGAAATTACAACCATCACAATATAGCATGATTTAACCATACAAACCCTTACTAGAATTTTAGATTTCACTCAAATAGGATTAGTAAAAGTTTAGTTTGCTATTTAGCTTAATTATCCGATTAGGAAAATATCATTTAACAAATTAGCAACTTGGTTAAGTTTTCATAATCTTCAAATAACAATTAACCATTTCATCAAGTTAAATCCTAACTTGAACTTCAATAAAATTATCATGAATGAATTAATCATGAATTTAAAGCTATAATTAAACAATTAAATAGCTAGCTTATAATTTAAACATAACAATTAAGGATTAGGGTTAGGGCTTTATAACTCACTAGAACACCACTTGAAACAAGAAAGAAATCCAAACTTTAGCCTCCAAAATCCTCACCAGAATGAAGATCCAAGCTAATTTTGAGTTCAAGAATAAAGGGAAATGATTATATTTGAGTTTGTATGAATTTATTTGGATTTTTGATGATTTATTTGTGCTAGAAATTGATGAAATGAGGTAAGAAGATGAAGAGGGCAGCAAGAAAATCAAGTGGCCGGCCATAAGGAAATGGAGGGGGGTTGTGCAAAAAAAAAGAAGAAAGTTCTAGCACAAAACATTAAATGCTTCATTAAATGCAATTTTTCCACCTTTTCTTCTCTTTTCTTTTTAAATTTTCATTTTAATTCACAAAATATCTAGATATTTGGATGGATGGATTAACAAAATATCTATTGATTAGATTAGCATAGATTCATATTAGTAGTAATTAACCCAAAAAAAGTAATTACCGCTAATAAAGCATTAAAATAATATTTAATTGGGGAAAAAATCTATGTGAACCAAAACTTCCCATTGACCCCCAAAGCCCGTGCACTAGCTTCATTCTAGCTAAACTAGGTGCCGACAAGTCTATATAGAAGTTTGATCATAATCGGGTTAAAACGGAAAACACCGACTATTTTACCCTAAAAATGGAAAAATCGCATAACGATTTCTAAAACGTTACATATGCCTAGTAGTTCTTTCTCCACATAACTCTAGCCAGCTGGATTGTCTTGTCCCTCAAGGTTTCATCCTTTTAGTATCCCGGCAGGTTGCTGCTCGTAAGTTACGCCTACCTTTCCGTGATCTCGAAACGATCAAAAGTATGACTAGGGTTACCAACATACCCTTTTAACTATGAGATATAAAAGTATTATGCACGCCCTTCAAAGAAAGTAGCCAAAACTAGGCTATACACAAACCCACTGTCTCCTTTCAAGATGTTAAACGGCCGATGAGTCGTGGGCTGAGCTTTCCGCGCTCTCTGCATTGTACCACCATCTCCACTTTTTTTCTACAATTATCTCAATCTTACAAATTCTCCATCTTCAGGATCGTCCCAACCGATCGGCACTTCTCCCATATAAAACTTGACCTTTCTCATCCGCTTCATGTGTTTCGACCATCCGTGTCCACACGTTCTTCTTATAGTAGTGTCTCTATATTTTCAGGATGAACAGCACAATCGCCATTTCTAGATCTGGACAGGTTAGTTGCGTTCATAAGTCTTTAGTCGCCTTAACGCATATGCAACTATATTTCCGCGCGGATATATCGCACCACCAAGTCCTTTCTCCGAAATATCGTAGTGGATGTTTAAAACTTCTGGGTTTGCTAAGAATGGCAAGAATGGAGTAGCCACTACTAGGCACGGAGATCAGTAACGCTGTTAGGAATCCTCTTTGCTGCATGTGTCACTCTCGGGAGTTGGGGTATCGCTTGATGCATGGAAAATCTCTGAAGGGTTTAGGTATAAGGAATCGGAAAATGTAAAATCGGTAGTTGCTTCCGGATAGAAAAGTTTAGAAGTTGAAGGAAGGTTGTGAATTGATGGAAAACTTAAGAGATATAACATAAAGACAACTGGTCAAAGTATGAAAACTAGAAGAATTATGGTGAGTCTATGTCACGACCCGAGAATTCGACTCGTGACTGGCACTTAACCACGCAACGTCTACAGGCGCAACGCGGCTAAGTAAGCCGAACCCAGAAATCAAAACCAATAAATATAGAGTGATTTAAAACATTTGTAAAAGCAATAGTACATGTCTGAAAAACTTCCATTTATTTAGTAGAAATCCTTTTTAAGTTCAAAAGTTATGAGTTTTATAATTTGGTAACATTTCCTTTTTAAAACATTAGCCTCGAAAGTCGGGTAAAAGCAAGGTGTAGCAGAAATAACAAGTGACATGAATAAAGCATCACAGTATAATATGCGACGCCGTAGCGAAGAATACACAGTAAAACCAGGACAATATCATAAAAGATGAGACTGCATAAAGTAAAGTCGGCTCACATGCGAGCTCGACACCAGAATATAAAATCATACATATCATCCTCACCACTGTCTCTAAGTCAATACAGAAGGTAGATGGAGAGTACTAGATACATCAATATACAACTGAAAGATAACAGATACCGTACAAAACCCACCTATCAGCAAAGCTAACTCTGCTCAAAAGGGTATCTGTGCCAAAAGATGCGATAACAGCCAGCCGTGACTACTCCCAAGGGCAACCTGCAAACACTGTGGCACAACGGGGGTGAGTTGCCAACTCGTGAATAGAGATAACATATAAAGGTGATCGCAAGCATGCACATATAGCGTGGCTCTACTAATGCCAGCAGATGATATCAATGCATGTCAACAGTGGATACAATAGTAATGCATGTACTCTAACAGGTAAATGCCACAGGATGAGATGTATAGTAATCAATACTGAGTATGGGATAAATAATATCTACATGGACTATGTCAACATGGAAAACAATGATCGGTGCCTCAAACTGCACCCAAACCCCACATATACTCAGGCGCCGGCACACCCATCGGCCCTCAAATCCTGTATATCTCGGAGGAATCACGAGTGCCCAACATCGGCACCCAAAATATCATAAAATACCCGTGTCCAGCATCGACACGTAAATCCTCGAATATCGGGCGCCGTCAGTCCGGACCGGCCCCACGGGGTCCGTCTGCGGTATCGGCCCTCGGCCCCGGCAGCACGGTCATCCCGCATCCATCACTCGACTCTGGTCAGTATCCTCCGGACAACTGCCAGGTCCAACCAATCACCGGTAGGTACTCGCCCGCCTCCAGGCTCAATCGGCAAATCCCATCGATCATCTCGCCGAGGGGAACCATACCGGGCCCACCACGAACCCGCAATCGGAACATCCACTCCTCGAATCGGGTTTCAAGCACACGTCTCAGCACCGAGAAAACGCGTGGTGGACACACCAAAATATCATACCACGAGGTACCGGGTTTTTCAAAATAGCATATCTTTCCTTAAATAATTCCACGGTCCTCAAAACAGAAATCACATGAAAATCCAATACCAATAGTAAAATCCAATGCGAGGTACAATATACATCAATCCATGGTATGGGTATAAGGGGAAAACCGCTTTTTAAAGTAGTTTCATTTCCGGTTTTAAAAGATGTCATGCGGCTCCCAAATTTCCAGGGAATCATAATCAATCACATGTAAGATGAACTACAGCAATAATACAACAGTATAATCATGGCAGTTCTACAGTGAGTGTGGCATGGCAATTACTAACGGTGTGAGTGTAGCATGTAAATAGTGCCGTGCAACATAAACCGTTAGTAATAGTGCGGTGTTCTATCCGTTCTAAGCAATATATATATCAACACAGCAGGGAATGCAATATGCGATGACAGTCTATGGGATGCATGCAACACATAATAATAAAGTCCTATCAGCGCTGACGCATAACGCCATGCGGGCGATATCCCCGTAGATGTGAAATCTACTCACCGTGTCTCGCGCTAAGTGTATCCAACCACTTGCTTGCCCTTCTTTGCAGCGTCCGTCTCACTGGCCTGCGAACCTAAAATCACATAACATATGCCACACATAAGCTTAATTCATAAAAACGCGACACTGTAATCCAACAAGAAACCCATGTCGCAAACCAATCGCGCGTGTGCGCGATACGCTAAAACGTGTGATCACGCGCCACGAAACTACCCCGACGCGTCGCGATATGCAGAAACCCAAACCTACTCACGTATCACGCGTGTCGCGAAGGTTTAGAAAACGGCAAAACAGGTATTTGGTCCCAGATTTTCCTACAGAACCAAACTCCCAAAAAAATATATACCAAAACACTACACACAGTGGCAGACACCCACTGGACCAAACCCCAACCCAAACCCTACCCATCTGGCCGCAATTGGCGGCCAGAATCAAGAAATTGGCGGCCTACTGTAGCTGTATGGGGGTCGGGTTTCACCTGGTGCATCAGCTCTACTCCACTACACTACAGTCTTCCCAAAATCATTCTGCACTCACCGAGTCAATAGCAGTTCCAGAAAAGCTCACTTTTGCACAAAAACGACATTTTGCATCACCTAGGAAAACTGGTGGTATTTTAGTGTAATAGGGGTTCGACTAAGTTACAATGGCCTCAACAGACCACAAACATCCTACTGGAACTAATTTACATCCCATATGCACAAAGTTCCTTCTAAACATCCCATATCGCACTAAAACACACTAAAATCCTTTAACCGATGCAAATCTACACAAACTAAGCTAATTAGGGGATCAAGTTAGGAATTATACCTCACTCTCGACCCTAGGGAGCTGCAGGAAGAAGAAGAAGTGGAGAGAAGTCGCTGCACAAGGAACTGGGGCTGCTGCTGCTCACTGCTGTGCCTGCTGCTGCTGTTGTGCTTGCCTCTGCTTGCTGCTGCTGTTTGTGCTTGCTGCTGCTGCTGCTGAGTGCTTCAGTTGTTGCTGTTGCTTTGCTAGCTGCTGCTGCTGGGGCTCTGCTGAGTGTGTGGGTGTGTTGTGTGAGTGTTTGAGGGAAAGAAAACAAAGAGATTGGGAGGAAATCATCACCCTAGGTCAACCCCTCACTCTCTCTCTCTTCATTAATTGCAAGCATGGCTTGCCATGATGCACTCTCCCTCTCTCTCACTCACAAGTCAACACACAAAGAAACTAATTCAAATCAAAGAAATCTTTTAATTAGCTATTTAAAACCACTTAAACCCAAAAAACTTTTAACCCTCAAGATTAACCCACCATGGTTAATAATTATGGTATTTACTTGATTTAAAAACCCTAGTTTACATGCACATATGTGTGCAAGCCTAGGAAAATTTTGGAAAAATATTTATTAGATTAGGAAAAATATTTAAAACACAATTTGGTAAACTTTTTATTAAAAATCATTATTTAATTATAATTATTCACTAACTCTTATCCTAAGGTGTTACAATCTCTCCCCCTTAAAGAAATTCGTCCCCGAATTTCAAAAATCTAACTAAGGCTACCTTCAAAAAGATGGGGATACGTCTTCATCATTTCGCTTTCGGTCTCCCAAGTGACCTCCTCACGGTTCTGACCACGCCAAAGTACTTTAACTGATGGAATCTCCTTCGATCTCAATTTCTTCACTTGTCGATCCAAGATCATCACCGGTTGCTCTGCATAGGAAAGGTCACGCTCAAGCTGGATCGTCGGATGCTGAATCGCATGCGAAGGATCATGTAGGTATCTGCGGAGCATCGAGACATGGAATACGGGGTGCACATCTGGAAAGCTGGGCGGAAGGGCTAACCGGTAAGCCACTGCACCGACACGCTCGAGGATCTCGAAGGGGCCCATATACCTGGGACTGAGTTTCCCTTTCTTCCCAAACCTCATCACACCTTTCATTGGGGAGACCCTCAAGAAAACATGATCACCAACAGAAAACTCAAGTCTGCGTCGTCGACGGTCTGCATAAGATCTCTGCCTACTCTGCGCTGCTCTCATCCTATCGCGAATCAACTGGATCTTCGCTGTCGTCTCCTCAACGATCTGTGGTCCTAAGATACTGCTCTCACTGAGCTCTGTCCAACAAGTAGGCGACCTGCATCTCCTCCCATAAAGAGCCTCAAATGGTGCCATCTGAATGGTCTCCTGGTAGCTGTTATTGTAGGAAAACTCTACCAAGGGCAAATGATGATCCCAGCTACCTCCGAAATCTAGTACACAAGCTCTGAGCATGTCCTCGAGAGTCTGGATGGTCCGCTCTGACAGTCCGTCGGTCTGCGGATGAAAAGCCGTGCTGAAACTCAAGCGAGTGCCCAAAGCCTCCTGAAGCCTCTGCCATAGTCTACTGGTAAACTGGGTTCCTCTGTCGGACACAATGCACGTCGGGACTCCGTGTAGTCGCACTATCTCGTCAATATAGATCTGGGCATACTGAGTAAATCCGAAAGTCGTCTTCACCGGTAGGAAGTGAGCCGCTTTCGTCAAACGATCCACGATCACCCAGATGGAGTCATACCCCCTACTAGTCCTGGGTAGACCCACCACGAAATCCATCGAAATCTGTTCCCATTTCCACTCCGGAATGGGTAACGGCTGTAGCTCTCCCGCGGGCCTCTGATGCTCAGCCTTGACTTGCTGACAAGTCAGGCATCTCGATACAAAATCTGCAATGTCCCTCTTCATTCCGTCCCATCAGTAAACATCTCTCATATCATGATACATCTTGGTGGAACCGGGATGGACGCTATACACCGATCGATGTGCCTCCTCAAGAACCTCGCGCCTCAGTCCCTCAGCATCTGGCACACACAGTCTAACTCCAAAACGTAGTACCCCCTGATCATCGATCACGAACTCGGAAAATCTTCCCTGTCCAATCTGTGCCATGATCTCTGAACATCGGTCATCACTGAGCTGTGCCTCACGTATACGATCGATCAACTGTGGGCGTGCACGGACATGCGCTATCTGTCCTCCAATTGGCGTGAACTCGAACTGTACTCGACTATCGCATAATATCTGCCAATCTGCGGATGACTGCTCCTGTACTGCGCTCAAACAAGATAAACTACTCCCGGGCCTCCTGCTCGAAGCATCCGCCACCACATTTGCCTTGCCCGGGTGATATAAGATCTCGCAGTCGTAATCCTTCACTAACTCCATCCATCGACGCTGTCGAAGGTTCAGGTCCCGCTGCTGGAATATGTATTTCAGGCTCTTGTGATCCGTGAATATCTGGCACGACTCGCCGTATAGGTAATGTCGCCAGATCTTAAGTGCGAAGACCACTGCTGCCATCTCCAAATCATGAGTGGGGTAGTTTTGTTCATGTCTCTTCAATTGTCGCGAAGCGTACGCGATCACCCTGTCGTGCTGCATCAAAACGCATCCCAGCCCCACTCGAGAAGCATCACAGAAGACCACAAATCCACCTGGTCCGGAAGGTAAAGATAACACCGGTGTCGTCGTCAGCCGTGTCCGTAACTGCTGGAAACTGTGCTCGCACTCCTCCGTCCAAACGAAAGGGACTCCCTTCCGGGTCAACCCGGTCAACGGTGTAGCAATACGGGAGAAGTCCTGCACAAAACGCCTGTAGTAACCGGCCAACCCCAAAAAGCTGCGAATCTATGTCACCGATGTGGGTCTGGGCCAACGCTGAACGGCCTCGATCTTCCTCGGGTCTACACATATACCGTCTCGTGAAATCACGTGACCCAAGAAGTCCACGCTGTCCAGCCAAAAAGCACACTTGGAGAATTTCGCATAAAGCTGGTGTTCCCTCAAGGTCTGCAATGTAATCCGCAGGTGCTGCTCGTGCTCGTCACTACTCCGGGAATACACCAAGATATCGTCAATGAAGACTATAATGAACAGATCCAAGTAAGGCCGGAAAATGCGGTTCATCAAGTCCATGAAGGCTGCTGGCGCATTGGTGAGTCCGAACGACATCACCAAAAACTCGTAATGGCCGTAGCGCGTACGGAAAGCGGTCCTGGGAATGTCCTCCTGTCGAACCCGCAGCTGATGATAGCCCGATCGCAAATCGATCCTCGAAAAGTACCCTGCCCCCTGGAGCTGGTCGAACAAATCGTCGATGCGTGGCAAAGGATACCTGTTCCGCACTGTCACCCTGTTCAGCTGGCGGTAGTCGATACAAAGACGCAAACTGCCGTCCTTCTTCCTGACGAACAGGACTGGAGCACCCCAAGGAGAAACACTGGGTCGAATAAGTCCTTTGTCCAGCAAATCTTGCAACTGACCCTTCAGCTCACGAAGTTCCGCCGGGGCCATCCGATAAGGCGGTATAGAAATAGGCCCCGAACCAGGAACCAAATCAATATAGAAAGAAACGTCGCGCTCGGGCGGCAACCCAGGAAGCTCGTCAGGGAACACATCAGGAAACTCGCTAACAACCGGAACCTGATCCAATGGAACCTCTGTAGCGCGAGCATCGCAAACATATGCGAGAAACCCCTAACATCCCTTCCTCAAAAGCTGTCCAGCGCGAAAAGAAGAAATCACACTGTGAGGGGCGGCACCACGGTCCCCCAACACAACAAAAACCGACTCACCGGGGAAACAGAATCTAACTGTCTTCTCGCGGCAGTCCACAGAAGCATAGCACGTGGCTAACCAATCCATGCCCAAAAGAACGTCGAAGTCCAACATCTCCAGAAGGATCAAGTCGACAGGCAACTCTCTCTCGCCAATACAGACGATACAGGATCGGAACACGTGCCTAGCAACAAACGACTCTCCCACAGGAGTAGTCACCACAAGCGGCTGATCAAGCAAGCCGGACTCTCTACCCAGACTCGGCACAAAGTGCGTGGATACGTACGAGTGTGTGGATCCGGGATCGAACAGTACATGTGCATCAACCGAACATACAGGAAGGATACCTGAAACCACTGCATTGGACGCCTGCGCGTCCTGATGTGTTAAAGCAAAGACCCTCGCCTGTCCACTACCTGTAACTGACTGACCTCTGCTTCGGTCATCACGTCCTCTCTGAGCAACTCCTCCACGCCCACGACCTCTCGGTGCATAAGTCTGGCGCGGAGCAACGGTAGGCGCAACGGGCAACGCCCTCTGGGGTGGTGAAGGTGGTAAGGTAACATGCGGTGCTGCCGCCTCCCTCCGGTGTGTCTCTGGACAATCTCGAACGAGGTGAAGTAGGCTGCCACACCTGTAGCAACCCCGCGGCGACTGCTGACCTTCCTGGGGATACGAACTAAACATCCGACCTCGTCCCGAATCTCTGCTACCCCTCGTACCGGAACGATACCTGTCGCGGCGTCTGATTGACTGCCTCCGTGCGGAAATACTGGTACGAACTCTCTTCGGCTCTGGAAGTACCGAAGTCTCAACAAGGTGCTCCTCGACCACTAGGGCTGCGTCTACAGCTGCTGCATAGGTCTCGTAGTGCTGCACGCTGATCGTGAGGAACACTGGTGAAAGCAAGCCTCGAACAAATCTCCGGACTCGCAACTCCTCGGTGGCCACTAAATATGGGGCGTAGACTGCTAGCTCTGTAAACAGTACGTCATACTCTGCCACTGTCATCCCTGGCGTCTGGCGCAAGGACTCAAACCTGCGTGCTCGGGCATCCCTAACACTCTGGGGAAGGAAACGGGCAAGAAATATGGTCACGAACTCCGTCCAGGTCATAGGAGGAAGACCTGCTGCTCTGCCCTTCTCCACTGAATCACACCACTTCTGCGCAAGACCTTCCAGGCGAAAGCTCGCGAACTCGACCCATCTCGCATCTGAGGGAACGGCATATCCTGGCCATCCTGTCTATGAAAGACTGTGGGCCCTCGGCTGTATCGGTTCCTGTGAATACTGGAGGCTTCAGCCTCATGAACTCTGACAGTGATACTGTGATCACCTCCGTGGCTGCAGGGGCAACTGGCTGTGCGGTAGGCACCATCGCGGTCTCTGGAACTGGTGGAGCTACCTCTGGTCGCTGCGCTCGAAGCGTCTCAACTAGCGATCCTATCATCTGGCGCATCTCCTGCATGCTAGATCCCACCGTCTGGCGCATCTCCTGCATACCAGCCCCTAGCATGGCGATCTGCTCTGTCACGGCAGGAACAGCCTGCTCGGGTACAACCGGCGTACTGCCCGGATCAGTCCTCGTCTCGGACGAGTCAACTCGAATCTCGGCCCTCGCGGCCGCTCTCTGTGCCCTCGTAGTCTTAGGCGGCATAATGGCTGAAAGAAAATTTGGATTCGATAAGAACACGGAAATCGAATCACAAGAATATAAGGAGGGATCAAATCAATAAGTCCTAAGGTCGCGTAGGCGGAGTACCGTGTCGTGAGTATGCCGCGGAACATACACACGCTACGCTACCCTGCTGCAGCTACCTACTCCATCATACCAGGGTCATCCTACACTCCGAAGGTAAAACCTACGCTCTGATACCAACTTTGTCACGACCCGAGAATTCGACTCGTGACCGGCACTTAACCACGCAACGTCTACAAGCGCAACGCGGCTAAGTAAGCCGAACCCAGAAATCAAAACCAATAAATATAGAGTGATTTAAAACATTTGTAAAAGCAATAGTACATGTCTGAAAAACTTCCATTTATTTAGTAGAAATCCTTTTTAAGTTCAAAAGTTATGAGTTTTATAATTTTGGTAACATTTCCTTTTTAAAACATTAGCCCCGAAAGTCGGGTAAAAGCAAGGTGTAGCAGAAATAACAAGTGACATGAATAAAGCATCACAGTATAATATACGACGCCGTAGCGAAGAATACACAGTAAAACCAGGACAATATCATAAAAGATGAGACTGCATAAAGTAAAGTCGGCTCACATGCGAGCTCGACACCAGAATATAAAATCATACATATCGTCCTCACCACTGTCTCTAAGTCAATACAGAAGGTAGATGGAGAGTACTAGATACATCAATATACAACTGAAAGATAACAGATACCGTACAAAACCCACCTATCAGCAAAGCTAACTCTGCTCAAAAGGGTATCTGTGCCAAAAGATGCGATAACAGCCAGCCGTGACTACTCCCAAGGGCAACCTGCAAACACTGTGGCACAACGGGGGTGAGTTGCCAACTCGTGAATAGAGATAACATATAAAGGTGATCGCAAGCATGCACATATAGCGTGGCTCTACTAATGCCAGCAGATGATATCAATGCATGTCAACAGTGGATACAATAGTAATGCATGTACTCTAACAGGTAAATGCCACAGGATGAGATGTATAGTAATCAATACTGAGTATGGGATAAATAATATCTACATGGACTATGTCAACATGGAAAACAATGATTGGTGCCTCAAACTGCACCCAAACCCCACATATACTCAGGCGCCGGCACACCCATCGGCCCTCAAATCCTGTATATCTCGGAGGAATCACGAGTGCCCAACATCGGCACCCAAAATATCATAAAATACCCGTGTCCAGCATCGACACGTAAATCCTCGAATATCGGGCGCCGTCAGTCCGGACCGGCCCCACGGGGTCCGTCTGCGGTATCGGCCCTCGGCCCCGGCAGCACGGTCATCCCGCATCCATCACTCGACTCTGGTCAGTATCCTCCGGACAACTGCCAGGTCCAACCAATCACCGGTAGGTACTCGCCCGCCTCCAGGCTCAATCGGCAAATCCCATCGATCATCTCGCCGAGGGGAACCATACCGGGCCCACCACGAACCCGCAAACGGAACATCCACTCCTCGAATCGGGTTTCAAGCACACGTCTCAGCACCGAGAAAACGCGTGGTGGACACACCAAAATATCATACCACGAGGTACCGGGTTTTTCAAAATAGCATATCTTTCCTTAAATAATTCCACAGTCCTCAAAACAGAAATCACATGAAAATCCAATACCAATAGTAAAATCCAATGCGAGGTACAATATACATCAATCCATGGTATGGGTATAAGGGGAAAACCGCTTTTTAAAGTAGTTTCATTTCCGGTTTTAAAAGATGTCATGCGGCTCCCAAATTTCCAGGGAATCATAATCAATCACATGTAAGATGAACTACAGCAATAATACAACAGTATAATCATGGCAGTTCTACAGTGAGTGTGGAATGGCAATTACTAACGGTGTGTGTGTAGCATGTAAATAGTGCCGTGCAACATAAACCGTTAGTAATAGTGCGGTGTTCTATCCGTTCTAAGCAATATATATATCAACACAGCAGGGAATGCAATATGCGATGACAGTCTATGGGATGCATGCAACACATAATAATAAAGTCCTATCAGCCCTGACGCATAACGCCATGCGGGCGATATCCCCGTAGATGTGAAATCTACTCACCGTGTCTCGCGCTAAGTGTATCCAACCACTTGCTTGCCCTTCTTTGCAGCGTCCGTCTCACTGGCCTGCGAACCTAAAATCACATAACATATGCCACACATAAGCTTAATTCACAAAAACACGACGCTGTAATCCAACAAGAAACCCATGTCGCAAACCAATCGCGCGTGTGCGCGATACGCTAAAACGTGTGATCACGCGCCACGAAACTACCCCGACGCGTCGCGATACGCAGAAACCCAAACCTACTCACGTATCACGCGTGTCGCGAAGGTTTAGAAAACGGCAAAACAGGTATTTGGTCCCAGATTTTCCTACAGAACCAAACTCCCAAAAAAATATATACCAAAACACTACACACAGTGGCAGACACCCACTGGACCAAACCCCAACCCAAACCCTACCCATCTGGCCGTAATTGGCGGCCAGAATCAAGAAATTGGCGGCCTACTGTAGCTGTATGGGGGTCGGGTTTCACCTGGTGCATCAGCTCTACTCCACTACACTACAGTCTTCCCAAAATCATTCTGCACTCACCGAGTCAATAGCAGTTCCAGAAAAGCTCACTTTTGCACAAAAACGACATTTTGCATCACCTAGGAAAACTGGTGGTATTTTAGTGTAATAGGGGTTCGACTAAGTTACAATGGCCTCAACAGACCACAAACATCCTACTGGAACTAATTTACATCCCATATGCACAAAGTTCCTTCTAAACATCCCATATCGCACTAAAACACACTAAAATCCTTTAACCGATGCAAATCTACACAAACTAAGCTAACTAGGGGATCAAGTTAGGAATTATACCTCACTCTCGACCCTAGGGAGCTGCAGGAAGAAGAAGAAGTGGAGAGAAGTCGCTGCACAAGGAACTGGGGCTGCTGCTGCTCACTGCTGTGCCTGCTGCTGCTGCTGTGCTTGCCTCTGCTTGCTGCTGCTGTTTGTGCTTGCTGCTGCTGCTGCTGAGTGCTTCAGTTGTTGCTGTTGCTTTGCTAGCTGCTGCTGCTGGGGCTCTGCTGAGTGTGTGGGTGTGTTGTGTGAGTGTTTGAGGGAAAGAAAACAAAGAGATTGGGAGGAAATCATCACCCTAGGTCAACCCCTCACTCTCTCTCTCTTCATTAATTGCAAGTATGGCTTGCCATGATGCACTCTCCCTCTCTCTCACTCACAAGTCAACACACAAAGAAACTAATTCAAATCAAAGAAATCTTTTAATTAGCTATTTAAAACCACTTAAACCCAAAAAACTTTTAACCCTCAAGATTAACCCACCATGGTTAATAATTATGGTATTTACTTGATTTAAAAACCCTAGTTTACATGCACATATGTGTGCAAGCCTAGGAAAATTTTGGAAAAATATTTATTAGATTAGGAAAAATATTTAAAACACAATTTGGTAAACTTTTTATTAAAAATCATTATTTAATTATAATTATTCACTAACCCTTATCCTAAGGTGTTACAGTCTAACTAAGATTTTCATCGAAGGATAAATAAGTATGGTATCGAAAAGAAAGGTTGAAAAAGAAAAGAGTACCTCTGCTGTCTTGCCATGTGGTATCATCCTTCTCGGCTGTCATGGTGAAGGTCTAGCGTTTGGGTCCATTCCGCTGCACTTGCTAAAAAACACGCTCCTGTGATGGCAAGGGTGGTCCCTTTGGTGATGCCCCTTGACCGGTTGGTTTAGTGGTGGAAAGTGGTCGGTTTCCCTATGTTGGTTCCCCATAATTAGCTGGCTTGTTGACAGGGCCTAATTGTCTCCCTCTCTGAGGATAGTCCCTAATAGCATGATCCGGAGACCCACAGACTATGCAAAGTTTGTTCAAAATGCGACAGTCTCTCATGTAGTGTTCGGTCTTACCATAATGGTTGCATATAACGGCTGATTTTCTGAAGATGGTTGGTCCTGCTGGTCTCTTGGGTTATTGTCTCTCGTTGAATCTGGAAGATGATTCCCCAAGAATTTGATTGGTTGGTCGCTTAATGCCAGACAAACGGCCATCCTTCCTCATGCGTCTCTGAAGGTCTTCAAAGTTTCGTGCCGCCTCTAAGATTTCATCATAAGTTGATAAGGTAGCAGAAGACATGGAGAACCGCGTCTTCAGGTCCAACCCTTGTTGGAATCTCTGAGTATATAGTTCTGAGGTTGCCACCAGGTAATACACGAACCAACTTAATCTCGTGAACTCCGAAGCGTACTCGTCCACCGACTTATCCCACATGCTCCCTTGTTGGAATTGTATAAACTCCCTTTCTATCCTTAAGTGTGCTACGACTGGAAAGTATTGAGTATCAAAACGTTGTTCGAACATTTCCCAGTCGATGGGTTCCTTCAGTCTACTTTCCTCCGCCTCCCACCATATTCTGGCATTATCCGTAAGTTGTAGTTTGACAATGTTCACCCATGCGTACTTCGGAATTTGGGCGGCACCGAGATCATTGACCATTCCTTTGAGCCATTCCTCGGCTTCTAAGGAAGTTTACTTCCCCAAAAAAGTCTTAGGGTGGAGTGACCTGAACTGCTTCACTCCTGCCGAACCTTGAAGAACTGGGGCTAGTGCCTTACTTAAAATCTCTGCTTGCTGCAAACTACTTTCTCGCAGCTCCAGATGAAAGGCAGCTGTCTGCTGCTACTGTTGCTCCAGTAGTCCTTGCATCATTTCTAGCATAGCCGGTAGTTGATCAGTGGCCTCATTGACTCCATTTTCCCTTCGGTTGCGGTTATGGTGTCGTCCTGCCATGATGATCTAAATCAGAATAAGTTAGGTTACAAACAGACTGAGGGGAGACAAGATAATAAATTGCATGAAAGAACAACAATTAATACAAGAGGGAAACTAATAAGAAGAAAAGCAAGAGACACAAGAGAGATTTTTGCTCAAAACCAAGATTTTATTATCCATCTTCAATAAGGAGAGTACAACTGAAAAGTAAGGACATGCCCCTACTGTTCTACATCGTTTTGTTCAGCCAAAAGAAAAAGGAAAAAATCTTATTAATCTCGATTATAGGAGTTCAACAAGTTGCGATAGGCTCTCGTACTAAGAAAGGTACGGCCATTCCCACCATGTCTTGCGGGGGCAACTGCCTGAGTTTCTTCGGTTTCGAGTTCCTCCTCACTCGAAGCTTCGTCCTTTGACTCATCCTCGGCAGGAGCCTCGTTCTCTGATTCCCCCTCTATAGGGTATTCTTCTTCTGCAGGAGCCTACCCATCAGGATCATATTCCATAAGATCCTCTTCCGCCACCAGAGCCTCTTTTTCTGGCCCTTCCTCTATATGCTCCTCTTCCATGGGATCTTCTTCTTCGTCTTCAGAGTCATTGGCCACCATAGGCTCCGGAGTTGCAGCATCGACTTCTTCATCTTCCGAGTCGCTGTCGGAAATAACGTCCTGAGAGTCTATGACTTCGTCGTCTGAATTTCCAGATGTAGTTTCAAAAGAAATATCGAACTGTCATCCTCGTCGGAAAGATTTGCCATGACCTGAAAGGAAGACCATGATCAGGGTACAGAATGTCAAGGAAGGGACAAGGGACATAGGGAAATTATGAAATCGATATAAATGGATGAGATTCACAAATATAATAAGTTAGTTAACGGTTTCATTTTAGTACACAAGAAAACCTGCATGGGCCACCACTAAAACCTGTCATGCCCTAGTTCCGCAGCTTAACTGTATTGATGGTGGTCTATTCAATACAGTTACGTTAAGCGTATGAATATTTAACATGCAGGATGTGTTCCAAAAAAAAAGCGAAAGGTATTTATTTCCATTAACCAAACTTTATTACATCCCAAAATAAAAAGCAAAATAAACTAAGTAGTTTAGTTACATCGAGGAGAAACAAAAGCCCTAAACATGTGGGCAACAACAAAAATTAAAACTAGCTAATCATCCGTCATCAAGTATACATAATCTTCGTTAGTTGGCTCCACACCTTGATCCTCGTCATAATACCCATTCTCATCTGACGGACATTCGAAAGATAGAGGAAGAAAAGGAAAGTCCGTCAGCGAGTTATGCTCGGGTAGTATTGCCTCATAAGGAAAACGAGCAAGTATATATAAGTATGATGCATATGTGCAGATATGATGTATATGGGTATGAGGGTATGAGGTGTATACAAAATGGATATGTTGACAGAGATATATGTGAATATGAGTAGGTTGTATGAGGTAAAAGTTCAAGTCAAGTCAATCGAGTATTCAGTCTAAGAGTTATATCAGGTTAAACAAGGTGTGTATTGATGGAATTGACTGGTGGACATACTCGTATCCTTGAGATATCCCATAAGTAGCTGGAAGCAGTATGAGGTGGCGCTCGTGCCTGGGGTGGCAATCAATGTGGTAGCGTGAACATCCCCGAAAGGTGTCCCATGACTACTGTTAGTTGTATGATGCCCTAGAGGCCATTATTGTACATATGATGTATATTATAGTGGATGCTTGGACATATATAGAGAGGAATTTCTTGCTCGACATGATAGTATGCTATCTGGTTGCTCTTTATCTTAACATGTATACTTGTCTCTTACTGTCTTATGGTTACATGTTGGTAAAGCCCTTAGGATGTGTACTTGACTACCAGGATTATGATGCAGATCATACTAGTGGGGCCATGGTAGTCCACAAGTTCATCCTTTAATGTTCCTAGTCATGGGTGTATCGAGACGGGGCATCGATATACCGGAGTAGACTAGCGTATACGCTTATCGACCTATGAGATGGGCGATGGATGATCCCATATCCATTAGTGTTTGACATCAGAGATGGTATACGGGTGCTCAGTGGAGACTAGGTACACTGGACGGACTCGCCGAGAACTCCTAGTTAGTATTATACCTATCGTCAGATAGCAGTTCTCTGGTGACATTGGTACAAGTTAGTCTGTATACCCAAGATCGTCATAGAGTCTTGTGTGATTCCCACTATGCTTTGATTTCCACCTTACCACGTTCAAGAGGACGTGCAAAACGGTGGTTTTTAGGTACAGTCCCGAGTCACATGGAGGCAATGAGCGATAGGAGGGGTTTCGTCTCTCCCGGTATTGGGGGTTGATGTTGCGTTGTGCTCGATTGGCCATAAGAGGGAAGTCCCTGGTCAGGGCTGATTTAGAGATTTACTGGTAAGTGTTATCGGTAGTTTCTCGACCCGTTATGAGCCTCATATCGGCATGACTTATCGGTTATTGGGGTCTGACGTTTACCACCCCTAGACTGGATATGCGACATATCAGACGAGGAGACCGGACTGTACGGTAGTGTTACTAACAGGCTTTACAGGAGCTAGAGCGGGCTTGCTTGTTGATCTTCTGATCGCTCAATATCCGGGTAGCCGTTACGTCCAACTAGTACCGCTGACGGCTTGTGGGTGCTTGATGTGATCATCACCTACTGTCGGTGTATTGACGAGTGTTTAGAGTCCTACATAGAGGTTTTACTGGCTCAGGCAAAACAAAGTAGGAGCACATATGTGATATGTGCGGGACCGAGAATAATGCGAGTATGTGATACCATATTCTATTCTCGCGTTTTTTGTATCGGACGGTTATATGTGATATAGCCGGGTTATCGAATCAAGTGTTGATTCGATAAATTGGTACATTTAATATTAGTCGGTTATATGTGATATAGCCGGATTATTAAATCAAGTGTTGATTTGATAATTTAGTGTATAATTGTATATTTGATATACTAATTTACATTAACTAATATTATTTCACTTAAGCATTTATTATTCTCACATATGCACACTTAATAAATATGTGATATATATTAATTGTGTTTTATTTTTTATCATGGTTGTTGATACACACTATATGGGTGTATGAGAATTACACCATACTAATTATAATGTAAGGTTTTAATTATAATGTAAGGTTTTAATAGTTAAATTAATTCCAAATTAGTGGATAATTAGCCACATGCATGAAGCTTTGAGAAGCTTGTGGATGCTTTGACTAAGTCCACTAGTTTTGTTTTACTTAAAATATTTATTAACCTAAGCATTATAATTAAGCCATGGTTATGTCTCTACATGAGTTAGTATATGATACAAACTCACCCATGGTTATTTCTCTCACCTCATTAGTTCATTCTCATCTCTTGAGCTCATCTTCTTCTTCCTTGAGCTAAAGCTTTTTAGGGTTTTCTAAAGAGAGAAAACATTGTGAGAAAAATAAAACTAAAGTGAGCCCACTTCCTATTTCATCATCCTCTACTAGATTAGCAATTTAGTATAGGGTGTTAGCTTCACTAATCTCTCATTAGTGATGTAGTAGCTTGAGTTAGTATCTCCTCGACGTAAATCATCTTCGGCCTCGAAGACTTCAAGCAAGAACGTTCCTTTCGCCTTGAGAAGACATGTAAGAGTCCGGGAGTTCCATGATCGTAGTGAAGGGACTACTACAAGGAGCTATTGAAGTGAAGGGCCGGTCTACAAAGGTTGTATTTCCGTTATCACTTAGAAGTAAAGAAGTTTACTTTCTTTTTCGTATGATTCTCTAGTTATCGATTCTAGTTTAGGGTTCTTTAAAACGGCAAAATTTTGAAAATGGCATGGACGATGCCTCCTAAAACCTTGCTGTCATTCATAGGAACCCTACAGTGGTATCAGAGCCTAGCTAGAGAATTAGACGGATTGTGTAGGATTACGAAAACGAAACTACTCCGAAACTTGCAACACCAAACCACGGTTTCTGTCGATTTTTATACGAGCTCTAAAAAATTTTCAAACAAGTGCAGAATGTTGTATGGGACAATATAAGAACACAGAAGAAATTTGGACACCACTGGCTGGTTTTTGGCCAAGCCCCAAGCCCTAAATTCCGAGCAGGCCGGCCCCTTTGGGGTGTTCTGGGTCCAATTTTTTTTGTGTTCTGGTCTCTGGGTTTTGGTGTTTCAGGTGTTGTTTGATTTTGCTACTTTTTCATGTGATGATTAACTTACTGCAAAGGCATCTCGGAGTGTTTCGTAGTCGTAATTCTAACTGTTTTCGGGTTACTTTAGACGATGTTAAAAAGTTCAATCGGATATCAAATACCCGCTTTAACCCTTGCCAGAAAATTTTCCAAAGCGTTGGATTTTTTCCGTAGTTAAAAAGCATTCAAATATCATGCAAGTTATTCGATGGACACTCTAGAAGAACGAAACCCTAACTCGATTATGTGACCGTCAGAACCGCCACTAAACCCTAGGGTTTGTGGTGGTTCAGCGGTACCACATGTGAGGCCTTGGTTGACCTTTCTACGGCTGGTTCATTAGTACTGTGGCATGTGCTGAATAATTTTAAACTATGCTCAAGTGTTGAGCTTTTGGAGTGTTTATTGATTCGATCGGAATGTTTAACATCGTCTAGCTTTTTCTGCGACTGTAAGTACAATATGTGGTGTATCGCGGGGTTTCGTTGCTATATGTCAATGAAAATTGGGATATGCATATTTGCTTACATTGATGACATGTGATATTCGTAGGGGTCTAGGGATGTAGGTTTGGCTATTCATCGCGACCGTAGAATCCATGTTTTATATAGGCTCAAAATAAAACACGAACCTCCTAGTATATCCAATATTTCATATGTTTCTTTTGCTGCTTTGTGATATGATCACTGTGGATTCTGAGACGAATGGATATCATTATATATGAGATATATAGTAGACGTTGCTTACGTTTTGCACCCGCGCTAGTCCCGTCCCGGTATACCGTTAGTTAAGTAACTTAACGGTGCATAACAGGACACTGTGGCGAATGCGGATGGTATAAGCGCACATTGTATTTTCGTTTCATTTTCTGTGATGCTTAGGAAGCTTAAATGATAGGACTTCATTAAAATGATTAATGAAAAGAAAGAAATCTAAAAGATATTGTAGAATCAAATTTTCAAAAAGGGTAGCTACAGTTATTACTTTGCATAGTGATATATGTGATATATCCCGCACCTTATTCGATAAGGAAAAATCCGAGATCCCTTCACCGGGAGTGACCTCTTTAGCAACAACTGGCAGATGCTACAACACTCGGTTTTTCTTTTGATTGCTTTTTGAGTTTCTTGTTTTGCATAGTGATATATGTGATATATCCCGCACCTTATTCGATGAGGAAAAAGCCGAGATCCCTTCACCGGGAGTGACCTCTTTAGCGATACTAGTAAAAGCCTAAAAAACACTCCTTTTCATAATTCACTCGATTCTACAACAATATCAAGTTCATTACGCAAAAGGTTTTCAGAAAAACTTGTCGTAGCCCTCCGTCATTTCAGATAAGTCCTACTTAGTATTTATGCTACGTTTGTTGACCTCCGTCAAGGCGTAGAGTGCGGTAGCTGACTAGTATTTATCAGCTTATGCATATGATGCAGATTGGATTAGGGTAGTCATACGGCCTTGTTGACCTCTATCAAGGGTCGTGCGGGTGGGTTTAATTCAATCAAGAAATGACGGGTTGGACTTGACTAGCAATCTATGGTTTGTTGACCTCCGTCAAGGTCATAGGACGCTATGGGCAAAATGTTATCGGGAATTTCAAGTGTTGAAATTTGCAATGAGATTGCATATCTTCTATGAGATAGTTGGATCTCGATACCCACTGCGAGTAAGAGTTACTCCTGGGAGGGTTTTACACAGGACAATTAGCCGATCAAGTAGGTATCTAGAAAGGTGTCAACGGGGTTATGCCTCTGGGAAAACGAAGTTTATTTTAATTAGGTCCGTGCGAAAGCACGAGGAACCTCCCTCAGAGTACCGGCACTAGCCTGACTGAAAGATTAGCGAAATTGTAGAGTGTAATTAATCCCGGATAGTCTTTCCTTTTAGGGTTTGAAGAAAGATTTGATAAAAACAGTAGGAGCCATCCTGATTAGATAAAATAATAACCAATCTAATCTTGCAAGAGCATATGCTAAAGTATTTTCTTCTCTCTCTCTCCAGGTAGCGACCATGTCACGTCTTAATCAAGATAATAATATGGATGTATTGACCGAACCAGCATGTTATACTATGCAGGGGAACGTTGGTTCTGTTCTTTCTTATAATCGTTATAAGACTGAATAGGGAATAAAGACATATCCGGATTCCCATGCCGCCCAAACGAAGAATAAGCATGTTGATGCATCTTCTTCGGGTGTGTTAGTTATTGAGAACTATTTCTCAGTTCATTCTACATCCTGGATATTAGATACCGGATCAGGATCCCACATATGTAATATGTTACATGGGCTACGGAAAGGTAGAGAACTGGGAGTAGGTGATCATTCCGTAAGAGTTGGGAATGGGGCAATGTTGCAACCAAAGCAGTTGGCGAATATCACTTTGTATTACCAAATGGAAATACATTGATTCTGAACGAATGCTATTACATTCCGACCCTAATATGCAATCTTATATCAGTTTCTTTATTAAGTAAAGAAGGATATAATTTTGTAGTACAGGATAATGTTATGAACATCTTCCTGAATCAAACGTTGATTGGATCAGGCTCGTTAAATAATGGCATATACGTTCTAAATCAAACTATAGTTCTCAATGTACAAAACGCACACAAGAGGAAGGGTTCAGAAATGAAAGAATCCTTCTTGTGGCATTGTAGACTATGTCATATCAATGCGACACGGATGGCTAAGTTGCATAAGGATGGATATTTGAATCCGTTCGAATTTTCATCTTATGACACTTGCCAGTCATGTCTCAAAGGAAAGATGACCAAAACTCCATTTACAGGACACGGAGAAAGAGTTACGAAACTCTTAGGACTGATACATAGTGATGTATGTGGTCCCATGTCTACACATGCCAGGAATGGTTCTTCGTACTTCATTACATTCACTGACGATCTCTCAAGATATAGACATGTGTTCCTGATGAAACACAAGTCTGAAGCTTTTGAGAAATTCAAGGAATATAAATCCGAAGTCGAGAACCAAACGGGTAAAAGTATTAAAATCCTTCGATCCGATCGAGGAGGTGAATACTTGAACACGGAGTTCCTGGACTTTCTAAAAGAGAATGGGATTCTTTCTCAGCTTACTCCTCCATATACACCACAGCACAACGGTGTATCGGAATGGAGGAATCGCACCCTATTAGATATGGTGCGCTCTATGATGAGCACCGCTGAGTTACCTATTTTCTTTTGGGGGTATGCGCTTGAGACAGACATGTACCTATTGAATTGAGTTCCAACTAAATCCGTGCCTACCACTCCATATGAGATATGGGAGGGGAAAAGACTATATCTTAATTTTGTTAAGATATGGGGTTGCCCGGCCTACGTTAAAAGGCAAAATCCGGACAAACTCGTGGCAAGGTCTGTTCTGTGCAAGTTTGTAGGATATCCCAAGCATTCGCGTGGACATATCTTCTACCATCCTGAGTAACAAAAGGTGTTTGTTGCTCAACATGCCACCTTTTTAGAAAAGGAATTTCTTGTAAAGGAAATTAGTGACGAGGAGGTAGAACTGGAAGAAGTTCCAGCAATACAAACTACGACAGATGATTTGGTAGAACCAAAGGATTCGATAGCTCCCAACGAACCCCAGCCTCTCCGCCGATCTAGTAGGGTTCCTCATCCACCTGAGAGATACTACAGTTTTCTCATTGATAATGGAAGTGAGGATTGCATCATGGAGGATGATGGCCCGACTAGTTTCGAGCAGACCATTACGGGTGGAGACTCTGTGAAGTGGCTGGATGCAATGTGATCCGAGATGGAATCCATATACACCAACAAAATATGGACTTTGGAAGATGCTCCTGAAGGGGTAAAACCCATTGGGAACAAGTCTTCAAGAAAAAACTTGGTGTAGATGGGAAAGTGGAGACTTTCAAAGCTAGACTTGTTGCAAAGGGTTTTCGTCAATGACCAGGTGTGGATTATGACGAAACCTTTTCTCCGGTGGCTATGCTTAAATCCATCCGGATCATGCTTGCCATTGCTGCATACCATGACTACGAAATATGGCAAATGGATATTAAGACCGCCTTTCTGAATAGCGATTTGGAAGAGTGCATGTACATGACTCATCCAGAGGGCTTCATAGACAGTGGGAGCAGCGGAAAGGTGTGCAAGCTGCTTAAATCCATCTATGGGTTAAAGCAAGTATCGCAAAGTTGGAACATCTCTTTTGATGTCATTATCAAAGAGTTTGATTTCGTCAAAAACATATATGAACCTTGTATATACAAGAAGGTGGCAGAGAGTAAGGTTGTCTTCCTCGTATTGTACGTGGATGACATACTCTTGATAGGAAATGACATTCCTATACTGCAATCGGTCAAGCTCTTCTATCACAAAGATTCTCAATGAAGGATCTAGGGGATGCCTCCTACATCTTGGGGATTAAGATCTATAGAGATAGATCTAAGCGGATACTGGGATTGTCCCAATCCAGGTACATTGACACCATACTAAAGAGGTTTAGTATGGAAGAATCCAAGCGTAGGTTTTTACCCACGATCTCAGGACTCACTCTTTCCAAAAAGATGTCTCCCAAGACTGATTTGGAGAGAGCTCGCATGCAAGGGATACACTATGCTTCGGCAGTAGGCTCTATCATGTACGCGATGCTATGTACCAGACCCGATGTAGCATACTCACTAAGTATAGTGAGTAGGTATCAAGCAGATCCTGGAGAGAGTCACTGGACAGCTGTGAAGAGCATTCTCAAGTACTTGAGAAGGACTAAAGAGATGCTCTTGGTGTATGGTAACGGAGAACTCCAAGTGGAGTCCTTTACCGATTCGAGCTTCCAGAGTGATAAGGACGACTCTAAGTCGCACTCGGGATTTGTCTTTATCCTCAATGGAGGGGCGGTATGCTGGAAGAGTACCAAGCAGGAAACCGTGGCAGACTCGACGATGGAGGCTGAATACATCGCTGCCAAAGAGACTGTCTGGATGACGAAGTTCATAACTGAACTTGGAGTGGTTCCATCCATTGAGTATCCAATACCTTTGTATTGTGATAACAATGGAGCGGTGGCTCTGGCCAAGGAACCCAGGTCCCATCAGCGATCCAGGCATATTCTGAGGCGGTATCACCTGATCCGGGAGATAGTTGAAGCCGAGAGATCGAGGTCAGGAGAGTTAACACGAAGAATAACACTGCGGATCCACTCACAAAGGTCATTCCCCAGATACAGTTCGAGAGACTCTTCGGGATGCTGGGTATGCGATACTACAACAGCTGGCCCTAGTGCAAGTGGGAGATTGTTAGTTGTATGTATGCCCTAGAGGCCATTATTGTACATATGATATATATTATAGTGGATGCTTGGACATATATAGAGAGGGCTTTCTTGCTCGATATGATAGTATGTTATCTGGTTGCTCTTTATCTTAACATGTATACTTGTCTCTTACTGTCTTATAGTTACATGTTGGTAAAGCCCTTAGGATGTGTACTTGACTACCAGGATTATGATGCAGATCATACTATTAGGGCCATGGTAGTCCACAAGTTCATCCTTTAATGTTCCTAGTCGTGGGTATATCGAGACGGGGCATCGATATACCAGAGTAGACTAGCGTATACGCTTCTCGAACCATGAGATGGGCGATGGATGATCCCATATCCATTGGTGTTTGACATCAGAGATGGTATACGGGTGCTCAGTGGAGACTGGGTACAATGGACGGACTCGCCGAGAACTCCTAGTTGGTATTATACCTATCGTCAGATAGCAGTTCTCTGGTGACACTGGTATAGGTTAGTCTGTAGACCCGAGATCGTCATAGAGTCTTGTGTGATTCCCACTGTGCTTTGATTTCCACCTTACCATGTTCAAGAGGACGTGCAAAACGGTGGTTTTTAGGTACAGTCCCGAGTCACATAGAGGCAATGAGCGATAGGAGGGGTTTCGTCTCTCCCGGTATTGGGGGTTGATATTGTGCTGTACTCGATTGACCATAACAGGGAAGTCCCTGGCCAGGGCTGATTTAGAGATTTACTGGTAAGTGTTATCAGTAGTTTCTCGACCCGTTATGAGCCTCATATCGGCATGACTTATCGGTTATTGGGGTCTGACGTTTACCACCCCTAGACTGGATATGCGACATATCAGACGAGGAGACCGGACTGTACGGTAGTGTTACTGACAGGCCTTACAGGAGCTAGAGCGGGCTTGCTTGTTGATCTTCTGATCGCTCAATACCCGGGTAGCCGTTACATCCAGCTAGTACCGCTGACGGTTTGTGGGTGCTTGATGTGATCATCACCTACTGTCGGCGTATTGATGAGTCTTTAGAGTCCTACATAGAGGTTTTACTGGCTCAGGAAAAACGAAGAAAGAGCATATATATGATATGTGCGAGACCGAGAATAATGCGAGTATGTGATACCGTATTCTATTCTCGCGTTTTTTGTATCGGACGGTTATATGTGATATAGCCGGGTAATCGAATCAAGTGTTGATTCGATAAGTTGGTACATTTAATATTAGTCGGTTATATGTGATAAAGCTGGATTATTAAATCAAGTGTTGATTTGATAATTTAGTGTATAATTATATATTTGATATATTAATTTACATTAACTAATATTAGCTCACTTAAGCATTTATTATTCTCACATATGCACACTTTATATATATTGATATATATTAATTGTGTTTTATTTTGTATCATGGTTGTTGATACACACTACATGGGTATATGAGACTTACACCATACTAATTATAATGTAAGGTTTTAATATTTAAAGTAATTCCAAATTAGTGGATAATTAGCCACATGCATGAAGCTTTGAGAAGATTGTGGATGTTTTGACTAAGTCCACTAGTTTTGTTTTATTTAAGATATTTATTAACATAACCATTATAATTAAGCCATGGTTATGTCTTTATATGAGTTACTATATGATACAAACTCACCCATGGTTATTTCTCTCACCTCATTAGTTCATTCTCATCTCTTGAGCTCATCTTCTTCTTTCTTGAGCTAAAACATGCTAGATTTTTCTAAAGAGAGAAAATATTGTGAGAAAAATAAATCTAAAGTGAGCCTAATTCCTATTTCATCATCCTCTACAAGATTAGCAATTTAGTATAGGGTGTTAGCTTCACTAATCTCTCATTAGTGAAGTAGTAGCTTGAGTTAGTATCTCCTCAACGTAGATCATCTTCGGCCTCGAAGACTTCAAGCAAGAACATTCCTTTCGCCTTTAGAAGCCATGCAAGAGTCCGGGAGTTCCATGATCGCAGCGAAGGGATTACTATAAGGAGCTATTGAAGTGAAGGACTAGTCTACAAAGGTTGTATTTCCGTTATCACTTAGAAGTAAAGAAGTTTACTTTCTTTTTCGTATGATTCTCTAGTTATCGATTCTAGTTTAGGGTTCTTTAAAACGACAAAATTTTGAAAATGGCACGGACGATGCCTCCCGAAACATTGTTGTCATTCATAGGAACCCTATAACTACGATGGAGCTTTGTCTAGCCTGAATATCACTCAAGTGCACAGGTATTTCCACCCTTCAGTTCCATAATAAACAACAAGTCTAAACTGGTAAAATATCCACATCCAATGTAACAGCCCTAAACTTTCTGTACAACTTTCTATACAATTTTTCAAAAATACAGAAAGGGTTACTTTTGCCTGAGCACAAGATATAAGTTTGTTTTGCTTTTTAATAGCAAGAAGAAGCTTGTAGCTCATTGGTAAGACCTTGCACTGCTGAAACAAAACTCCAGAGTTCAAATCCCATTAGCCATATTATTTTTTAATTAGTTTTCTTTTGAATTTTTAGAAGTCCAAGACCCTACACGTGCATAACTCGTAAAAACCCCACTACACATGTAAAACAAACTGACCCATGGGCTACACCAAGAGACGAGGGACACGTGGCAGCGAGCCCCGGCCCGACTCGGCCGACTCAGGCCGGCGACTCGGCCGATTCGGCCCGCCTCCGCCGGCCTAACTCGTTCGGATCGCCGAGTTGCCTTCATGAAAGTTCTGCCTTTTTGTATTCTAATAATCCCTGTATACTTTAATTTCTTTGCACAGTAATAGAGACATTAAAAAAAACTATTAACCTATTTTTTAATACAATTTTAATACAATTTTCATACAACCTTTCACCTACCCTAACCCTAGCATTACCCTATAAATACCACCCCTAAACACACACACCCCTCACTCCAAATTTCTGTCCAAAACTCTCAAGAAAACTCTATAGAACTTTTGTGTGCAAGTGGAGTTAGCGAAGGGCGAAACTCCGGCGAACTTCCGACGATGACCCTAGGAGCTTCCGGCGACGAAACGACGCACCAGTGAATCCTACTTCCTCCTCTATATCTTCTCTTGATTCTAAGCCAGTAAGTCCTACCACCCTCTTCTATTTTCTATTCTTAAAATTCATAATTCTAAAACCCGACGGAAGCGGAGTTAAATCCGACTTCCGATTCGATTTCCTTTATAAAGTTAAATTTTCCTTAACACAACCATATTAAACTCTTACATCTTGACTATTAATCATTAACAAAATATGTTGAAAAAGTTTCATTGCAAAATATTGCATTTTGTAACTTGTACCGCTCTTTTTCAATAAAATACCATGTAGTTTACTTTCTACCTTAAAACATCATTAATCTTGCTATACCTTTAGTTAGATCACGAGATAATGACCTACCTCCTCACACACTCATATGCAACATAGAACAATACCTTTCGGGAACATAGAATACGGGAAAACAAAACTTTACATATAAATACCACTAGCTATTAAAACCGTTTTCTACAGGATTACGTATTCTTACAATCTTTGCAAAGCGCCGCTACAATCCATTTTGGAGAACCCGACTGGGATGGTGCGGATTATCGCACATCCCTGGGCTTAGTAGTGCGAGATTCAGACATCCGCAAGAAGCATTCGGTCTCGAGAGATTTAAAATACAAATATCTTAAGAAAATGATATTTTTAGAAAATAATAAATTAAAATTATTTTATATAAAATATATATATATATGTATATATTATCAAAATACATATTTTGATATAATGTAAATATTCCAACATTTCTAAATCAAAAGAATCACTTTATATGAAAATACCATGAAATTCCTTACAGGTCCAACACTCTACAATTAAATACTCTATATTATGAAAAATAGATTTATTCACTAGAAATGTCACAAATATAAAATCCACAACTATGAAAACTCTAAAGATGATAATTAAATACTTGAGGTGTATGTTTTAAATTATACAAAATTATTTTTACATAAAACTCCCTCAAGTTTTATAAATTATAATAAGGACCCTAGTAAATATAGGTTTAAGCGGGACCAATCTCTTGAGCCTCAGAGAACCGGAGAAGTGGATGCTTGCCTATTTTAAGGTAAACAACTTAACAAACGGTATTATCAGCACGGTAATCGTCTTTGAAAAAACACAAATTCTGTCGCCCATGTGCAGTGGTTACCGATAACATCAAAACCTAATTCAGGACTTCAATTTCTTTTCTAATTGTTCTGACTCAGACTGAGTCTCATTAAATAATCTGACTTGAATATGATTCAAGTACAATCTACAATTCAACATGAATCCATGAATACATATATTCAATCTATTCAATCTGTATTGACCGAACCGAACCATGGATATACTTCCATTTACATGATTCTCCAGTTACATCCATGATTCTCCAGTTACATCCATTTACTGATATCATGGTTTCGGTAAGTCAACCAATTATACAATCTATATTACAAGACAATACAAGTTACAATACAATACAAACAATTCAAACGATACTTCGCGGAGTTTAAGGGGTAGATTGGTACGGAAGATGTTAGAAGTGGCATGAGACTGCAAGATTTAAGACACCTAATCTGAATACCATGCCATTGTTTCGGGCTTTCTAATGGATCCTTGTACTTCCATTTACCTATAGTCTCTGGCATATAGAGACTCCTCTCGTATACACTGGCATCCTTCTATACCAAGCTACAAATAACAGCGTTAATACTAAATACAACATTATAATATATAATACAACTTTAAAAGCTACACACACACACACTCTCTCTCTCTCTGTCTATTATATTTCTCCCTTATCTTTGGGACTTACCGAGCGATTTTTTTCACTGACGACATTCTCTTTCTTTCTTCTTTGAATGTCGTCAAGTGATTCGGACCTTCCAGAGATCGAGCCAAGCACCGAAGACTTGGACCAGTTTATTGAAAATCCCGAGCTGTAGTTACACTTGTACATTTCCTTTACATTCTATATTTCCATTCCTGTTATGCCACTGTTTGGGCATCGCTTTATCCCATGTATTTACTTTTCAATTGATTGTAAAAAGAATGTGAATAAATAAAGTTGTTGTTTCATTACATTTGTCTCTTGTGTACATTTCTTTTATATTGCTTAGTTACGCTTAGCGTATTTACTTTAAAGTAAATACGTAGCGGCCTTGTCGCATCCCCTTCGCCGTACACTGAGAAACGGGGCGTGACATCCAAGATGCTGAATGTTTCGTGTCTCATAAAGAAAGGTAGATAAGGTAACAGGTGGGTATAGCACATGACGTGAGTTTAGTGTTGAGTATCAATAGGTATCTACTAAGTATTGTAATCGTTTTAGTTTGTCAAATAAGGGTCCGGATACTCGCGATTATTCCGTTGTGGCCACGAAACAACAACTGGGGATGTGAAATGTACCGTTTCACTTTCTGAGATCATGATCGAGTAGTAGGGTAATCCGAGTTCCGCATCTCCTAACCTAATCAAATTACCCATTCCCGTGGTTCGGTATAAAAAATTTTATGAATTAGAGTTAGTGCGTATACATCAAGGCATGGAATTTCCACGTTGTATGTCATCCACATATTGGATCATTCTCCCTCAAATAGGGTTAGTATTTGCCCGAATATCGGGTTAGTAGTTGTCCACACATTGGACCATTCACCCCCAAAGTAGGGTTAGTATTCGTCCGAATATCGAGTTAGTAGTCGTCCACACATTGGACTGTTCACCCTGCCTGCAGGGATCCTCATATATAAGTATTCTATACCTAAGTCCGCGCATTCTAACCCTAACCTTATCATGTGTCATGTATGTCATAAACTTGTAATCAAGAAGTTGATCTCATTTAATATGGCCTTCCACAACCACTCATTTTATCTTGTTATCTTCTTAAGTTTGTAAGGTGCTTCGTATCATTTTATAGAATACTTAGTTAATAAAGGGTGATAGTGTTTAATTATATTTATTGTTTATAAGAAAACCATGCTATTTGGAAAATTCATCATTATGGAAACCCATAGTATTTTACTGAGAAATTATCCTTTTAATAAAAGGTTAGGGTATTTATTTGAAAATTTTCTTTTTATAAAGTCTAGGATAATCTTTAGAAAAATATCGTTATAAGGGTTATGGTTTTTGTTGGAAATAGACTTTTAGTAAAGGTCAAGGTATTTAAATGAAATTATCTCTTTTTAGGATGGATTGAAGTATTTTATTGTAAATAATAATTTTATGAAATTATAGTGTTTTAAGTTTGAGGTAACGTTTTAGAAAATACGTTCGTGTTGGCAACCGCTACACATGGACAATAGGATTTGTATCCTTTTCGGGGACGATTGCCTATCAACCACGAAGACTTACTGTTCTTCGCCGAAAGACGCGACCGGGACGTTGGGACGTCCGGCCTGAACTTCGAGGGCAGATGCTATTTGGTTCTATCCGTCCATCTCTCCGAAGATACCAAGTTGATTTATGGCACCATATATCGGAGTTTTAAACGGATGCGGTCGATGTAGCAGACTTCGTCAGATTCCCCCTCGTTGAGGAGTTTTTGATTGTGGGGATGCTCTTTCCTGCAGGCGTAAGCCCCTACAGTTAATTACACTACCGCATTGCGGTAACCACTTTCTCCTTCTCAGATGGTCACTTCGTATCGTGTGTGTTTTTTTTGTTTTTGGTTGCCCGTGGATTGTATACGGAGGCTAATTTATGTTGTCGCCCGTAGGGCGTGGATTAGTCCAAATCCGTATTTTCTTAAATTTGGGTTTGGGGTTGGGTTTAAGGATACGTTAGTCTCATTTAAGACTAAGATCAACTTAAACGTATGTTAAGGATACGTTAGTCTAATTTCTTACTAAGATCAACTTAACGGGATCGTTTAGATCCGACAAAAGAGCATTTGGGCTCTATTGTTTAGTTTAGAGACATTGCGATCCAAGGTTAGTTTAAGGACATTACGGTCCTATGTTAGTTTAAGGACATCTCGGTCCATGGGTTTAAGGACTCCACCGTCCAAGGTTAAGGACATCATAGTCCATGGGTTTAAGGACTCCACAGTCCAAGGTTAAGGACATCATAGTCCATGGGTTTAAGGACTCCACAGTCCAAGGTTAAAGACATCATAGTCCATGGATTTAAGGACCCTACAGTCCAGTTTAAAGACATCATAGTCTATGGAATGTATGGTTGTCGGGACCCATCACCTCTCTGAAGACGTTGAAGGATTACAACGAAAAATATCAGAGGAGTGAAGAGATGTACCCTTGAACCAATTTTAGTTGGGAGATCTGTAGTCCAATTGGGACTAAGATCTGAGATTTATGAGCATATGGGCTCAGTTAATCTGAATGAGGGGTTTATAGCCAACTTGGGCTCGACCCACTCATTTAAAATGTTAAACATTTGACAATGTTGGGCATTGATTTGAATTCTGACAATATTTTTGTCTTTCATTGAATGCTGAGCATTCATCATAGCTCTAGGGCTTCACTTAAAGAACATTTTATGTTCTATCAGCGCACACGTGAGGAACACGTGACACGCTTGGCGCTAGCACCAGATAATGAGCGCAGTGCGCTACTTTAAATTTGGAGCGCTAAGGCTCTGCAGCGCTTTGCGCTAAATGTGGAGCACTGAAGCACTTCTGTTAAGTAGCGCGCACGTAAGGAGCACGTGGCGCGCTTGGTGCTGAGCGCCAGTCAATGAGTGCAGTGTGCTATATTTGGAGCGCTAAGGCTCTTTAAAATTAAGAACGCCAAGGCTCTGCAGTGCTTTGCGCTAGATGTGGAGCACTGAAGCTCTTTTAAATTAGGAGCGCTAAGGCTCTTCTTTTATGCAACTTTGATCAGTTCTGCGCTCTGAAAATTAAATTCTCTCTTATAAGAGACATTGTCTCAAGGTTCTAAGAACAAAGTTCTTATTTTATAGGAGATGTTTCAATCTCTTATTTTTGATAAAAGGTTTTGCCTTTATGGATCTGTGATCCTAAGAGCACTGAATTATTCTCCCCCCCCCCATTTTATAATGAGATGTTCATGATCTCTTTTTGTAAAAGACAATTTGTCTTACAGATCTATGATTTGTGAGAAAAATTATGTTCTTATTTTTTTATGATGAGATCCTTTGATCTCTTTGTGAAAGACCTTGATCTTATAAATCTATGATCTTAAAGAAAAAAGTGAATTCTTCTTTCGATATGAGACGATTTCGTCTTTCTGTTCTTTTTACCTTGAAGAGAATTTCTTCTTCTACCGAGAGCTTGCTCTTGGGGTTCCTCTCTATGTTTTTCTATATTCGAGACTTGAAGTCTTGGAGCCTTTATATAAGGTGAGCTGATTTATTCAATCGATTAAGAAGATCTTTTCTTCAATTGATTTGAGGATTTTCCGATCGTTGGATCTTCGATCCAAGGGCTTCTGATTTACAGAAGGCAATCTTCTTGTTTTTAACAAGATTGGGAAATATTTCCACATACAGATTTTATTCTGTATTTTAGTGATTTTTAATCACCATTGGATCATTGATCCGACGGTGCTCTGATTTACAGAGCACAATCTTTTTGTTTGGAAAGATTTTGAGCAATCTTTCCTTAACAGAATTTTATTCTGATCAATTGATGATTTTTAATCATGTTCGTTGGATCTTTGATCCCAACGGTTGGGAACATTTAGTTCCAGCGCTAGCGCTCCCGTGCTTTGCACGTAGTGCGCTGCTTAGAGTGCAGCACACTTAGCGCTAGCGCTTACGTGCTTTGCACATAGTGCGCTACTTAGAGTGCAGCTCTCTTAGCGCTAGCGCTCATGTGCTTTGCACGTGAGCGCTGCCTCAGAGTCTTTGACTCTCTCAGCGCTGGCGCTGTTATGAAGCGCTACTTCATTTCAAAATTTGAATTTTGAACAGAGTTTTGCTCTGATTAGGGGAAACACTTACGTAAAACATTACCCTATTATTAGGGTAGTCTATTAGAGGTGTTATTCTACAAGAACGACTCCGCGTTGACAACCGCTGCACATGGGTGATAGAATTTGTGTCCTTTTCAAGAATGATTATGTAGTAACCACGGGGTGATTCAAGTAAAACATTCCCCTATTAGGGTATCTCATTAAACTTTAGTTAACATGCTAAGAAGAATTAATAATAAAATATCCTCTCGAGTGAAAGGGGCTCGGTCGAAAAACCATATCACCGTTATTTAGATTTAGTATTACCCCATTTTAAAAGGTAAAGGGATTTAACAAAACTAAAGTAGTTGGTGGATAACAGTGTAAGTAAAATATATATATATATATATATATATATATATATATATATATATATCGTATCTAAAATATTTATTCCAAATATCTTATCTCTTATGGATATTTTAAACAAATACAACATTTTAATAAAACGACGGTATTTTGTGGAAGTGACCTATTTCGAGATCATATGGTAAAATGGGTAAGTGGGTATGTAAGGGGTGAATTGATACCCCATGAGTTATAACATTAAGCATGTCATATTCCATGTAGGATGAGGGTGCAATATTCACGCATATAGAGGAAATTAATTAAACCGTTTTAAATATGGGATCCAATTATTATTATTAAGAGGTACCAAATGGCATGCAGAAATATTTTTACTTATTTTAATATGGAGTTGATGATTAAAAGTTGAAACTAAGATCATTGAAAGAATGAAGGCGACAGATGAGTGGAGAGAGCCGGATTCTACCTTTGATTAGAGTTGGATGTCGATTAGTCGAAAACGTGGGCTCGTACTAAATCATCAATAACTCCGCGCTCGAATTTTTTCTTGATACTTGGGTGGAACCACAGCGCAGGCGTCGTCGATACGAAGGCGTGGGTATTTTTTTCAGAATTTTCGGAGTTCTGAGAAGTGAGAAATCTGTGTTTGAAGGTCTCTACTTATAGGGTGTTTTCACCAACAATAAAATCCAAAAAAATCGTTAAAATCCTCAAAAAAATTTGCGCCCAATGATTGCCCTATGATTCTGCTGATGATTGCACCGCCGCCAGCCTCCCACAGTCGTTGGATCATCTAACGGCCCAGATCGCCGCCGCCGCGCGCCACGCGTCATGTGTGTGGGGAGCACGCGTTTTCGCTTGGTCCCTACCACGTGGGCGCCGCCGAGAGTTCTGGGCCGTTGGATCTTGGCATCCAACGGTCCAGGTTAAAGGGATTTAATATTTTCTTTTTTTTATTTATTTTTATTTAAATTAAAATCTAACTATTTATTATTTTTAAACCGTATTTGTTTCCCAAAAATTGTTTAAAATATTTAAAAATACGGGAATAATATGGAAAAATTTTAGAAAATATATTTTATTGTTATCTTTAGTTTAAAAATGATTTGGGTTAAAACTAAACAATATTTCCATATCTATGATATTTGTTAGTTATTATAATTATTTAAAAATCTATTTTATTCTAGGAAATATTATAATTATGAAATAGTTATTTTAATCGATAATAAAACTATGTAAATTATTTTAAGGCATTATAAAATTTTATTAAAACATTTTAAGCCTAGAAAAATATAAATAGATTTTAGAAAATTCCTTTAATCATATTTCAATGGTTTGAAAATTATTTGCGTTACTTTAAAAATATTTTTCTATTAACGAAACACATAAATAATTACTTGATACTAGGAATTTAAATAAAATTTATTTTATTAGGTATTAAAAAACACGGTCGTTACACAGGTATTGAGCGAAAGGGGGGCCGACAAGCAAACTCATCCTGAACCCCTACTGAGCTTGTCCGTGATAATATCCGTACAGTCTTGTCCATTCATCTATAAGTATCACATATCGTGTCTATGGGGGTGGATAAAGTCAGAGCTCTAATAACGTGACATCTCGTGTCGGTATGAAGCCCATCACCACCTGAGAAACTACTGATCCTAGATCAGTAATTCTCGACTACCTTCGCCAAGGATTTCTGGTGATGGCCACCCGTGTACAACGCGACATCAAACCCCAATACCGGGAGAGACGAATCCCCGACGATCCGCTCACTGCCTCCATGTGGCTCGGGACTGTACCCAACTAAAACCTGTTTACACGACTCCTTTGAGCCGTGGTAGGGTAGTAATCAAAGCATAGTGGGAACTCACACGAAACAAATTGCGATCTCAGGTCGACAGACTAATCTGTACACATGTCATCTGGAAACTGCAATCTGACAATACATATAATACCATCTAGCAGGTTCCTGGGGAGTCCGTCCAGTGAGCTCATAACCCAATGAGCACCTGTATACTATCTTAAGTGAACAACCTAACACCAATGGCATGTGAGACCTGGCCACAGCCCCTCGTCGGGGTCTCGATCAGTATACACTAGTCTACTCTGGAGTATCAATGCCCAGTCTCGATACTCCCACGACTAGGGATATTTAAGGATGTACTTATAGACCATCCAGCTCTCACGTATATGATCGCCATCATAATGCTGGTAGTCAAGCAAGAATCATATGGGCTCTATCAACATGTAATAGTGATCTGTAATACCACCTAAAGCATGTACATGATGATAAAGACAAACCAGAAAGCATACTATCATCTCGAGTAAGACTGTTGCATCCGTATAGGTCCTCCCTCAATCATCATAATTGCGTGCATGCGATTACAATAATTGCCTTGAGGGCACTATAACCAACAATCACCCACGTGCACTTAAGGCAAATAATTGCGATGTCGCATACTCACAGCCCGTGTGATACCGAATACTCAACTTCTCTACTAATCGGTTTTGCAAAGCTCGTTCGCGAAACTATTGTGTTCGAGAAATAGCCTTAGTGAGTGGATCCGTTCCAATGTTTCTTTCTATATCTCAACTTCACGGAGAATGACTATCTCCCAAAATAAGCAATACCTGTCTTAGAATTTGTCTGGATATCTGATGGGACCCAGTTCATAAATGAACTCCAAATCCAACAAACTTTTTAGACTGTATCATCCACTGAATTTAATCAGTAACTGGCGACATGCCTCCCACAGTATCCGTGTCACGCCCCGCTTCCCCGTATACGGGCAGAGGACGCGACGAGGCCACTACGTATTTACTGTGAAGTAAATACGCTAAGCGTATCTAAGCAATATAAAAGTAAAGCACAAGAGAAAGGATATAATAAACAGCAACTTTATTTATTCACATTCTTTCTGTACAATGCATGGAAAGTAAATACAACTGAAATAAAAAGCGATGCCTAAACAATGGCATAACAGAAAAGAAGAGTACTGAAATGGAAAATGTACAATGTACTAGAGCTCGGGGTCTTTACTGAACTGGTCCAAGTATTCAACGCTGGGCTTGATCTCTTATGTGTCCAGATCACCTGACAACAATCAAAGAAGAAAGAAAGAGAATGTCGTCAGCGAACAGGTCGCTCGGTAAGTCCCAAAGATAAGGGAGAAATAGAATAGACAGAATAAGAAGGTATCTTTTAAAGTTGTATTATATTATTGTAATGTTGTGTTAACGCTGTTGTTTGTAGCTTGATACAGAAGGATGCCAGTGTATACGAGAGGAGTCTCTATATGCCAGAGACTAAAGGCAAATGGAAGTACAAGGCTCCGTTATACAACCCAGAACAACGGAAATTGGATTCATGTTAGGTGTCTTAATCTTGCAGTCTCGTGCCACTTTTAACACATTCCATACCAATCTACCCCTTAACCCCGTGTTATCTTGATTGTATTGTTGTATTGTAAATTGTATTGATTGTATAATTGGATGACTGACCGAAACCATGATATCAGTAAACGGATGTAACTGTAGAATCATGTATGTAACTGAAGAATCATGTAAACTGGATGATCATGTAAATGGAATGTATATACTTGGTTCGGTTCGGTCAAGTTGTATAGATTGATAGATTGAATATATGGAATAATAGATTCATGGATTCGTGTTGAATTGTAATATTGTAGATTGTAGATTATAGATTGTACTTGAATCATATTCAAGTCAGATTATAGAGAGACTCAATCTGAGTCAGACAATTAGAAAATTAAATTGAATTCCTGATTGTTTTGATGTTATCGGTAACCGCTGCACATGGGCGGCAGGATTTGTGTCTTTTTCAAAGACGATTACCGTGTTGATAACACCGTTTGTTAATTGTCTACCTTAAATAGGCAAGCACCTACTTCTCCGGCTCCCTGAGGCTCAAGAGATTGGTCCCGCTTAAACGTATGTTTACTAGGGTTCTTAGGGTAATTTATAGAACTTGAGGGGGTTTTACGTAAAAATTCTTTGTATAGTTTTCAAAATACACCCCAAGTATTTATTATCGTCTTTAGAGTTGTAATAAATGTAGATTTTATATTTATGACAATTCTAATGAGAATATCCTAAATTCATAATAAAAGGTATTTATTTGTAATATTGGTTTTGTATGGAATTCATGGTATTTTAGTGTAAAATTGATTCTTGTGATACTTTTAACAGAAGGTGGAATATTTATAATACTTCAAAATAGATATCTTTATGTTACATATACATATATTTATATGAAAATAATTTTTGTGTATATCTATAATATTCTAGAAATCTCGTTTTCTTAAGATGTCGTATTTTAAATCTTTCGAGACCGAATGCTCCTTGCGGAGGTCTGAATCTCGCACTACTAAACCCGAGGATGTGCGATAATCCGCACCATCCCGAATGGGTTCCCCAAAATAGGTTGTAGCGGCGCTTTGCAAAGATTGTATAAATACTAAATCCTTTAGAAAACGGTTTTATTAAGTAAATGGTATTTATTTGCAATGATTTCGTTTTCCTGTATTCTATATTCCCAAGGGTATTGTGCTATGTTGCATATGAGTGTGTGAGAAGGTAGGTCATTACCTCATGATCTACTTAAAGGTATAGTAAGTTTTGTGATATTAAATGTAGAATTGAAACTATGTGATATTTAAATGAAAAAATACAGTAAAACGAAATAGCAATTATTTTTATGATATGAAACTTGATCAATTTGGTTGATTAGTGATTAATAGTCAACATGAAAGGGTTTAAGCATGATTGTATTAAAGAAATGTGAAGTTTTATAAAGAAACTGAATCAGAAATTTTATTTGTTCCGATTCCGTCGGGTTTTGTAATTCCGTATTTTTTTGAAAGAAAAGAAAGATAGAAATAGGGACTTATGGGTTTTGATCAAAGATAAAAGGAAAGTGGATCGGGAGGAGTCGCCGATGCGTCGTTTCGTCGCCGGGAGTTCCTAGAGTCGTTGCCGGAAAATCCGCCGGAGAATTCGCCGGAGCTTCGCCATTCGCTCACTTCGATTGCATACAAGGCTTTCTAGTGATTTCTTGAGAGTTGACTCAGAGTTTTGGGGTGAGAGGGTAGTGTGTGAGGGTGCTATTTATAGGGTTAGGCTAGGATTAGGGTAGATGATATATATGATATATTGTATTACATTATCTAATATTGGCTCGCTTTATTATTTCATTTTCTCACTGGATGATACATTGATATATATGCGATATATGTTAATTGTATTATTTTCTTTTGTTGCAAATATATAATATATATGTGATATATATTATTGTGACATGATATGATTTATTGTTAAACATGTTTAAGGATGATTAAATGAGGTTAGGGTTTGATTAGGGTTAGTTGCTTCATGCACCTTCTAGAAGCTTTATCTTTTGTCATGGTTAAGATATTTTTGATGACACATTCCTAACCAAACCAAACCCTAACTCTAGTTGTTTCTCTACACATTATTAGCCACTCATCCTTGACCATGGTTTATACATCAATCATATACTTTTATTTCTATTCATCACAAAAGGAATTATCATTATCTTTTCCATTATCATCTTCTTCTCTGTTGAAAAAGCTCACTAGAAATTCATTTTGTGATGAAAAATTATGAGAAAATGATTTAAAAAGGAAAGCATAAATACTACTCTCTCATGCTCATCTCATCTAGCCCATGAGATTAGTGTGTTCATCTCTTTAGAGTGAGAAAGCTTGAGTTATTGAAACTTCGACGTAGATCATCGGAGATTTGGAACACTTCAAGCTAGCATGGATCGTTCGAGTCGTGGAGCCTCTCATGAGTCCGGGAGATCGTGGATCGCGGCAAAGGGACTTCTACTCGGAGCTTGTGAAGCGAACGAGTAGACTACAAAGGTTGTAATCCCTCACACTTAGATAAAAGTTATCATCTTGCATGTTTAACCCTAATAATCTAGCAAAGATCCCGGCTTTGGGTTGTTCGGCACGTCTAAAATTTTATCCGGGCATGTTTGATGCCTTATGAACCTTCGCAAGAGTGCCTAGGAACCCTACAGTGGTATCAGAACCTAGCTAGAGCATTAGGCGATGTGTTTACGAAGTTAAAACTCCGATCGAAGCCGAACCGACAAAATTTACCCCCTCTCTGGAAATTTTTTAAAATCTGGATTTTTTCTGAATTAAAAATACCTGAAAAATACAGCAGACAAAAATAAGAATAACTGTGAAATTCGAGACTGTGAACCGTACAAACGACCGCGGTTCCGCGGTCGTATTGTTTGATTGGACTTTTTATTTTACACAGTAATTCTTTATTTGTGCTTTTATAGTTTCTGGTATTTTTATATTGACTCAAAAGTTGAGTGATCTGGGTTTTGCATTGTAATCGTAGATTCGATCGGAATATTTAAATTCGTTTTTATTTCCGGATATATAGAAACTGTTAAACTATTTGAACAGATATCATTAACTCACTGTTTCCCGGCACGGTAAATTTTCAAGTGTTGAATTTTTATCGGGTTTAAATCTTTCGGAAAAATTGTACATGTTAAGCGGTGGACCCTCTAAAAGACAACAAACCTTAACTCGATTATGTGACCGTCTTGAACTGCCTTTTGAACCTTCGGGTTTGGCGGAGTACGGCGTGCCACATGTGAGGCGTTGGCTTGACCCTTCTACGGCTGGATCACTGGTACTGTGACATATTCTGGGATTATTTGAACTCCGCTCAAGTGTTGAGCAATTTAGGAAATTTTGGGTATTTTATTATCTGTTCGGAAAGTTTAATACTGTCTATTTATCTGGAATGTGATACAATATGTGGAATTCATAGAGTTAGACATGAAATGCGGAGTATGTGATATTTCGGATTTATGATGTCTAAAGTGATTGTGAATTCCAAATATTGTAGTTTTACACTTTCTTTTCTGTGACCGTAAGTGTAATATGTGATATCGCCGGTTTCGTTGCTATATGTCAACGACAATTGGGATGCGCATATTTACTTACGTTGATGATATGAGATATTATGTGTTGTTGTGATATGTTATATTGGATCGTCGCATTCTGAATAGCCGGGGGTTTTATGTGAGATGAGGGTTTTTATTTTCATTCATGTAAAATTCATTTGTAATGTAATATTATTTTATTTGGGGCACTTCCAGGTTGAGGTTGATGTCACCAGTGTATATTATTTACTTTTCCGCATTAGGTAGACCCAAGGTGGGGAGCACAAGTAACCGGGTTCTAGGGTCCAGTGGGAGGCCATCTCGAGGAGTCGAGACCGGGTCTCCTAACCCTAGAATTGGCAGTGTTACTTGCCGCTCTCGTAGGGGTCTTGGGATGTGGGTTTGGCTATTCGTCGCGACCGTGGAATCCGTGTTTTATACAGGCTCGTATTGAAAACACGGACGTTCTAGTATATCCAATAATTCATATATGTTCTTCTGCTGCAATGTTCTATGATGAGATCATATTATTGCCTGAGACGAATGCTTATACTATATATATATGCTGATATATAAATATTAATGCTTTCGTTTCTTCTGTGATGCTTAGGAAGCATAAGCTGATGGGATTTTTATTAATGAGATTAATAAAAGAAAAGAAACCTAAAGATGTTGTAGAATCAAAACTTTATAAAAAGGGTAGCTACAGTTTTGCTTTGCACAGTGATATATATGATATATCCTGCACCTTATTCGATAGGGAAAGAGCCGACGATCCCTTCACCGGGAGTGACCTCTTTAGCGAAACTGGCAGATGCTACAAAACTCGGTTTGTCTTTTGATTGCTTTTAGTGTTTTGCTTTGCACAGTGGTATATATGATATATCCTGCACCTTATTCGATGAAGAAAGGGCTGACGATCCCTTCACCGGGAGTGACCCCTTTAGCGAAACTAAGAAAAGCCTCAAAAACACTCCTTTTCAAAATTACTCGATTCTACGACGATATCAAGTTCATTACGCTCAGGGTTTTCTGAAAAACCTGCATAGCCCTCCGACATTTCAGATAGGTAATACTTAGTATTCGTGCTACGTTTGTTGGCTTTCGTCAAGGCGTAGTGTGCGGTAGCTAATTATTACTTATCTGTTACATATGATGAGATTGGGTTAGGGTAGTCGTGCGGCTTTATTGGCTTTCGTCAAGGGACGTACGGCTGGGTTTAATTCAATCAAGAAATGATCGGGTTGAACTTGACTAGCGGACTATGGTTTGTTGGCTTTCGTCAAGGTCATAGAACGTTAGGGGCAAAATATTATCGGGAATTTCAAGTGTTGAAATTTGCAATGAGATTGCATACCTCCTATGAGATAGTTGGATCCCGATACCCACTGCGAGTAAGTGTTACTTCTGGGAGAGTTTTACACAGGACAATTAGCCGATCAAGTAGGTGTCTAGAAAAGTGTTAACGGGGTTACGCCTCTGGGAAAACGAGGTTTACTTTAATTAGGTCCGTGCGAAAGCACGGGGAACCTCCCTCAAAGTACCGACACTGATCTGGCTGAAAGATTGACGAAATTGTAGGGTGTAATTAATCCCGGCTAATCTTACCTTTTAGGATTTTAAGGTAGATTTGATAAAAACAGTGGGAGATATCCTGATTAGATAAGATTATAACCAATCTAATCTTGCAAGAGCATACGCTAAAGTGTTTTCTTCTCTCTCTCTCCAGGTAGCAACCATGTCAGGCCATAATCAAGATAATAATATGGATGTATTGACTAAACCCAATTTTTGTACTGCGCAAGGGAACGTTAGACCCATTTTTTCTTATAAGAGTTATAAGACTGAACAGGAAACAGGAGAATATCTGGATTCTCAAGCCGCCCAAAAGAACATGCATGTTGATGCATCTTCTTCAGGCGTGTTAGTTATTGAGAACTGTTTCTCAGTTCACCCTACATCCTGGGTATTAGATACCGGATCAGGATCCCACATATGTAAACAGTTACATGGGCTACGTAAAGGTAGAGAATTGGGAAAAGGTGATCATTCCGTTCAAGTAGGGAACGGTGCAAATGTTGCAGCCAAAGCAGTTGGCGAATATCACCTTGTATTACCAAGTCGTAATACACTGATTCTAAATAAGTGCTATTATATACCGAACATGATGTACAACATTATTTCAGTTTCTTTATTAAGTAAAGAAGGATATAATTTTGTAGTAAAGGATAATGTTATGAACATATTCCTAGATCAAAAGTTGATTGCATCAGGCTCGTTACATAATGGCATATTCATTCTAAATCAGAATACAGTCCTGAATATACAAAACACACACAAGAGGAAAAGTTCAGCTATGAACGAATCCTACTTATGGCATTGTAGACTTGGTCATATCAATGCGACACGACTGGCTAAGTTACATAAAGATGGTTATTTGAATCCGTTCGAATTATCATCTTATGATACTTGCCATTCATGTCTCAAAGGAAAAATGACCAAAGCTCCGTTTAGTGGACACGGAGAAAGAGTTACTGAACTCTTAGGACTGATACATAGTGATGTATGTGGTCCCATGTCTACGCATGCCAAGAACGGTTCTTCCTACTTCATTACATTCACTGACGATCTCTCTAGATACGGACATGTGTTTCTGATGAAACACAAGTCTGAAGCTTTTGAGAAATTCAGAGAATATAAGCACGAAGTAGAGAACCAAACGGGCAAAAGTATTAAGATTCTTCGATCTGATCGAGGAGGTGAATACTTGAGCAATGAGTTCCAAGATTATCTAAAAGAGAATTGGGATTCTCTCTCAGCTTACTCCACCTTATACACCACAGCACAACGGTGTATCGGAACGAAGGAATCGCACCCTATTAGATATGGTGCGTTCAATGATGAGTACAGCTGAGTTACCTATTTCCTTCTGGGGGTATGCGCATGAGACAGCCATACACCTATTGAATATGGTTCCTACCAAATCAGTGCCTACCACTCCGTATGAGATATGGAAAGGGAAGAGACCATCTCTTAAGTATGTTAAGATATGGGGTTGTCCAGCCTATGTCAAAAGACAAAATCCGGACAAACTCGAGGCAAGATCTGTCTTATGTAAGTTTGTAGGATATCCTAAGAACTCACAAGGGTATATCTTCTACCACACTGAGGAACAAAAGGTGTTTGTTTCTAAACATGCCACTTTTTTGGAAAAGGAATTTCTTGCAAAAGAAATTGATGGCAATGAGGTAGAACTGGAAGAGGTTCCAGCGACACAAACGACAACAGATGATTTAGTAGAACCAGAGGATTCAGTAGTACCCGACGAACCTCAGCCTCTCCGCCGATCTAGTAGGGTTTCTCATCCACCTGAGAGATACTACGGTTTTCTCATTGATGGTGGAAGCGAGGATTGCATCATGGAAGATGATGACCCGACTAGTTTCGAGGAGGCCATCACGAGTGGTGACTCTGTGAAATGGCTGGATGCAATGCGATCTGAGATGGAATCCATGTACACCAATAAAGTATGGATTTTGGAAAATGCTCCTGAAGGGGTAAAACCTATTGGGAGCAAGTGGATTTTTAAAAGGAAATTTGGTGTAGATGGAAAAGTTGAGACTTTCAAAGCTAGACTTGTAGCAAAGGGTTTTCGTCAACGACCAGGTGTGGATTATGACGAAACCTTTTCTCCAGTGGCTATGCTTAAGTCCATCCGGATCTTACTTGCCATTGCTGCATACCATGACTACGAAATATGGCAAATGGATGTTAAGACCGCCTTTCTAAACGGTGATTTAGAAGAGAGCGTGTACATGACTCAGCCAGAGGGCTTCGTAGATAGTGGGAGCAGCGGAAAGGTGTGCAAGCTGCTTAAATCCATTTTTGGGTTAAAGCAAGCATCGCGGAGTTGGAACATCTGTTTTGATGTTATAGTCAAAGAGTTTGACTTCATCAAAAATATAGATGAACCTTGTATCTATAAGAAGGTAGCGGAGGGTAAGGTTGTCTTCCTCGTATTGTACGTGGATGACATACTCTTGATAGGAAATGATATTCATATGCTGCAATCAGTCAAGCTCTTCTTATCACAGAGATTCTCAATGAAAGATCTAGGTGATGCCTCCTGCATATTGGGAATCATGATCTATAGAGATAGATCTAAACGGATACTGGGATTGTCCCAATCCAGGTACATTGACACCATACTAAAGAGGTTTAGTATGGAAGAATCCAAGCGTGGGAACCAACCCACGATCTCTAGACTCACTCTCTCCAAAGAGATGTCTCCCAAGACTGATTTGGAGAGAGCTCGCATGCAAGGGATACCCTATGCTTCAGCAGTAGGCTCTATCATGTATGCGATGCTATGTACCAGACCCGATGTAGCATACTCACTAAGTGTAGTGAGTCGGTATCAAGCAGATCCTGGAGAGAGTCATTGGACAGCTGTGAAGAACATTCTCAAGTATTTACGAAGGACTAAAGAGATGTTCTTGGTGTATGGTAACGGAGAACTCCAGGTGGAGTCCTTTACCGATTCCGGCTTCCAAAGTGATAAGGACGACTCTAAGTCGCATTCAGGTTTTGTCTTTATCCTCAATGGAGGGGCGGTATGTTGGAAGAGTTCCAAACAGGATACCGTTGTAGACTCGACGATGGAGGCTGAATACATCGCTGCCAACGATGCTGCCAAAGAGGCTGTCTGGATCAAGAAGTTCATTACTGAACTTGGAGTGGTTCCATCCATTGAGCATCTAATACCTCTGTATTGCGATAACAATGGAGCTGTGGCATTGGCCAAGGAACCCAGATCCCATCAGAAGTCCAGACATATTCTGAGGCGGTATCACCTGATCAGGGAGATAGTTGATCGCCGGGAGATCGAGATCAGGAGAGTAGATACGAAGGACAACACTGCGGATCCATTCACGAAGGCTATTCCACAGATACAGTTTGAGAGATTATTCGGGATGCTAGGTATGAGATACTACAGCAGCTGGCCTTAGTGCAAGTGGGAGATTGTTAGTTATGTATATGCCCTAGAGGCCATTGTTGTACATATTATGTATATTATAATGGATGCTTGGATATATATAGAGATGACTTTCTTGCTCGTCATGATAGTATGCTATTTGGTTTCACTTTATCTTAACATGTTGACTTGTATTGGTTTACTGTTTTTCTCTCACATGTTGATAAAGCCCTTAGGATCTGTACTCGACTACTAGGACTATGATGAGATCATACTAGTGGGGCCTTGGTAGTCGATGAGTACATCCTATAACTGTTCTTAGTCGAGGGTATATCGAGACAGGGCATCGATACACCAGAGTAGACTAGCGTATACGCATCTTGACCCATATGATGGACGATGGATGATCCCACATCCATCGGTGTTTGACATCAGAGATGGTGTATGGGTGCTCAGTGGAGACTGGGTACACTGGACGGACTCGCCGAGAACTCCCAGATGGTGATATACCACACGTCAGATGGCAGTTCTCCGGTGACACTGGTACAGGGTAGTCTGTAGACCCGAGATCGTCATAGAGTCTTGTGTGATTCCCACTATGCTTTGATTTCCACCTTACCACGTCCAAGAGGGCGTGCAAAACGGTGGCTTTTGGGTACAGTCCCGAATCACATGGAGGCAATGAGCGATAGGAGGGGATTCGTCTCTCCCGGTATAAGGAGTTGATGTTGTGCTGTGTTCGATTGGCTATAACTGGAAGTCCCTGGCCAGGGCTGATATAAAGATTTACTAGTAAGTGTTACTGGTAGTTTCTTGACCCGTTATGAGCCACACACATCGACACGACTTATCGGTTACTGGGGTCTGACGTATACCACCCCTAGACTTGATATGCGACATATCAGACGAACAGACCGGACTGTACGGGAGTGTTACTGATTGGATTCACAGGAGAACGCACAGGCTAGCTTGTTGATCTTCTGATCGCTCAATACCTGGGTGGCTGTTACGTTTAGCTGACCGCTTGCAGCTTGTGGGTGTTTGATATGATCATCACCTGCTACCGGCGTATTGACGATTCTTTAGAGTCCTACACAGAGGTTTCTTGGCTCAGGCGAAACGGAGTAGAGGCACATATGTGATATGCGCAGGACCGAAGATAATGCGATATGAGATACCGTATTATATTCTCGTGATATTTAGATATGAACCGGGTCATCGGATCAAGTGTTGGTTCGATGAATCGGTACATGATATATTAGTCGGTAATATTCGATATAGCCGGATCGTCGGATCAAGTGTTGATTCGATGATTTAATGTATAATAATATATATGATATATTGTATTACATTATCTAATATTGGCTCGCTTTATTATTTCATTTTCTCACTGGATGATACATTGATATATATGCGATATATGTTAATTGTATTATTTTCTTTTGTCGCAAATATATAATATATATGTGATATATATTATTGTGACATGATATGATTTATTGTTAAACATGTTTAAGGATGATTAAATGAGGTTAGGGCTTGATTAGGGTTAGTTGCTTCATGCACCTTCTAGAAGCTTTATCTTTTGTCATGGTTAAGATATTTTTGATGACACATTCCTAACCAAACCAAACCCTAACTCTAGTTGTTTCTCTACACATTATTAGCCACTCATCCTTGACCATGGTTTATACATCAATCATATACTTTTATTTCTATTCATCACAAAAGGAATTATCATTATCTTTTCCATTATCATCTTCTTCTCTCTTGAAAAAACTCACTAGAAATTCATTTTATGATGAAAAATTATGAGAAAATGGTTTAAAAAGGAAAGCATAAATACTACTCTCTCATCCTCATCTCATCTAGCCCATGAGATTAGTGTGCTCATCTCTTTAGAGTGAGAAAGCTTGAGTTATTGAAACTTCGACGTAGATCATCGGAGATTTGGAACACTTCAAGCTAGCATGGATCGTTCGAGTCGTGGAGCCTCTCATGAGTCCGGGAGATCGTGGATCGCGGCAAAGGGACTTCTACTCGGAGCTTGTGAAGCGAAGGAGCGGACTACAAAGGTTGTAATCCCTCACACTTAGATAAAAGTTATCATCTTGCATGTTTAACCCTAATAATCTAGCAAAGATCCCGGCTTTAGGTTGTTCGGCACGTCTAAAATTTTATCCGGGCATGTTTGATGCCTTATGAACCTTCACAAGAGTGCCTAGGAACCCTTGAGCTTATCCGGATTCTGGTTTTAAGCATAAGCCGGACAACTCCATATACCTTAATATCGTTAAGATATGATCCATTCTATATCCATATAGAAACTAAGGCACTAATTTAATTGGAACCAGATTCAAAATACATGCAGCTCTCTCCAGTGCATATCAACCAAATGGAAGGAGGCCATTCAGCATTACTCATCTAGGAGTGCATCCACCTATAAGTAATCTGAAAGAGAAGTAAGTTCTCAAAACCATTATTATCAATGGAATACCTAGCACAAATATCTATATCTTCGATCACCTTGAAGAATCCTGATACTTTGCAACATATGGTTCTCTACTTTATTCTTATAGCTATAAGTTCTCAAAATTTGGACCTTGTATTTCAACGAAATACTTGTTTAAAACTAGAGAAGTCAAAAGTAAACAGAATATAGTACGAGTACCAACCCCTCTGTCCTGATGGACACTGGACAACATACAATACTTTGTATAAGTCCCCTGAGTTTAATAACTCAAACCATGTGCGTCGTAGGTTGAAAAGTGTGCTATGGTTAAGAAGAATTACACAGCTGTTGAATGCATATTACCTAATCACCAACTCATATAGGTAAACGTCATAAACATAATATCAAAAGGTTATCTCACTTTATAAAATAAACGTACAGATATATCAGTTTAAAATTGGTGCATAATAAGGGATATTCAAAACCAAATATTTGTCGTCAGGCAAAACCCAGGTGATTTCCTCAAATATCACCAATTACAAAGAATTCCGATATAATGAGGATATAATCACGTAATTCCCAATATTCTACTCCCACTCAGTATCTGTAACTCCATACAGATGTGAGAATCAAATCCGGTAAATGCATACACTGGAGTCTGAATCAAAATGGGAAATCAATCTCAATATCTTACTCCTACTCATCATCTGTAACGCTATACAGATGTGAATCAAAACTGGTAAATACATACCCTGGAGTAAGGATCTAATTGGGAAAACAGTTTTCAATTAACACTGCGCAGTAAAACTGAAACATGAAAATGTTTCGAAGGAGTATCCGAGTATTCCTAGTAATGCATCTTCCACTATTCTGATTCATGACTATAACCGTATATTTCCTTGCCATCTCTCCAATCCCTTTTTTTTATCTTTACTTATTACCTTCTGTACACCACCTTTAGGCTAAATGGTTTTCTTCCTTCCCTACCTTTCGGCACCAGCCTATGGTTTGGAAGGACACTATCCAATAAACGTAATAGGTGTACTCTCCAAATCCTAGGAGCCCTCGCAAGCTGAGAGAAGGTAAAGATAAAAGACAACCCGAATAATCCTATTTGTTTCTCCTGAACTGGAAACCATCCTCGAACTAGAACAAGTTCCTTCGAGTTCGTATATAACTATACGATGGTCATATCCAAGCAATATGGATCTTCATAATGATACGGGGTGTTCCGGAGAAATGTAAAGGTGAAGTAGGAGTGGCGATGATATACGCGACTTAGTAGTGAATGATAGCATTCGCAATTTCCTTTGTCCTCTTTCTAATCCATTTATATGTCTTTACATATTACCTTCTCTACACCACACTCAGGCTATTTAATTTTCTTCATTCCCTACCCTGCGGCACCAGCCTAAGGTTGGAAGAAGACTATCCAATAAGCACAATAGGCGAACTCTCCTAAATACCAGGAGCCCTCGTAACCTAAGAGAGGGTAAAGGGAAAAGAAAACTAAATAGTCCTATTCTATTTCTCCAAAACCGGAAACCATTCTCGACCTGAAACAAGTTTCTTCGAGTTCGTATGTAACTATACGATAGTTATATCTAATAAATATGGATTTTCGTAGTGATACGGAATGTTCCGGAGAAATGTTAAGGGGAAAAGTAAGAGCAGCAATAATATATGCAACTATGATAATCCAAAAGTCAATGTATTTTAAGAAGGTTCGGTTAACTTGGTTTATGAGTTTTAGTCTAGGGTCAGGCCATGGTCGCTACCAAAGAGAGAGAGAAAAGAAACACTCAACGTGCACTTTAATCTAGATCAGAATGGTTAATCATTTTATCTAATCAGGATGTCTCCCACTGTTTCCTAAAATTCTCCTCCAAACCCAAAGGAGAATTAGTCGGGATCATCTAAAATCACCCGAAGAGTAATCCTACTCTTCAATGAGAATCGGGATCCAACTATCATCGCATGATAACTTGATGGAAGCCACTCAAGTCACTACACTCCAGAAGATATGCGCATGCCTGGAAAGTTTCCTGTATGTTTGAAACTCCCGATGTGTGTTTTTTACCCCAAGCATCTTATGACCTTGACGAAGGCCAACAAATCATAAGTCGCAAGTCAAATTCTACCCGTCATTGTCCTGATTAATCTAAATTCACCCGTACTCACCATTGACGAAGGCCAACAAGGCTGTACGATTGTCCTAAATTAATGCATATCCATGCAACAGAAAAGTAACACATAGATACCATACATTATGCCTTGACGAAGGCCAACAAACATAACATGAATACTAGACGCTACTCATCTGAAATAACGGAGGGCTACGGCTGGTTTTTGGCGAAAAACCTTGTAACACCCGAGCCCAATAATACTATGTATATTACTAGTTGAGGGTTATTTATTGCTCATTCCAATTTTCCTGATTTTCTGGTGTTTATTGCTAAATTTTACCCGGTTAAGTCATTTTGGCACATAACAAATTTTAACTCCGAAAATGAAATTTAAGATGTCCATGTTAGCCTACTCGTCGCCACTAGTCGCGTGGTAGCGTCCGCGTGTCGAGATTCCGTTCCGTTTGGCTAAACGGGCAGGTTTGGGCGACTACGCGTGCGTGCAAGTGTCCGACTTGGGGGGCATGCATTTTAATCACTGAACACCTATTTTCAAAATTTGGAACCCGCTTAAAATCCTATAATTTGAATTTCGAACATTTGGGCGCAACCCGGGCGCGATTTGGAAATGTTTCATTTCGCGCCAAAAAGGGCCCGTTTCAATTTAATTTATAAAACTTATATATATATATACATACGAATAATTCCAACGGCCAAATCCATTCAAATCTTATTCCAAATATTTTCCTTTATCACCCTCAGCCAATCACGAGCTCACAATTGAGCTCGTGGGCCCCGCTCCTGTTTCCTCATCTCTCTCTCTCATCCTCACAAATCTCTCAGTCTCTCTCTCTCATCCTCACAAATCTCTCTGCCTCTCTCCTCTTTCCCTCTCTCTCTCTATCTCTCTCTTCACCGTTTCTCTCTCTCTCTCTATCTCCTCAATCTTTCTCTCTCCCTCTTCTTATATTTTTTGCGCTCCCCTGCATGCAGCCGCCTCCCATCGCGAGAAACCCCTCAACCCTAACCCTAGCCTCCCGCAGTCTCACCGCCGGCCTCCTCGCGACCTCGCCGTCGCCGCCCTCACCACCACGACCTCCACCGCACCCACCTACCTTCTTTTTCCCGTTCTCCCGACGATCCAGCGCCTGCAACCCATCTCCCCGACGCCTCCATCCCCTCGTAGACCTCGCCGTCGACGTCTCCTCTCACCGCCGACGCCTCCCACGACTCCCTCTCACCCTCCTCGTCGTCGTTCCCTCCTCCCCTCGCCGGAATAGCAAACCCCGAGCCTTCCTCCTTCGCCTGCACCTCCCCTGTTCGCCGGAGAAGCGCGCCGGCGACCTCGTCGACGCCACCTCCGACCACCTCCCTGTTCCCTCGACCACCAGAGCCGACCCCCCTCTCTCCTCCACTCGTCGCACCCCTCTCCAGCAAGCCAGCGGCTGTTCCAGCCTTCACAGCCACCGTCGCGGCCTCGCCGGCGTTCCGGTGCCGTCGAACCCGCCGTGGTCACCCCCTGGTGTCTCCCTGTAAGTTCCTTCTCCTTCCTTTTGGCACAACCCCCGCTGGTCGTTAGTTTGGCGTATATCGTATCTCTGTTGCTAACTTTGCTACTTGGTTGTTGCCGGAACCCGACCGTGCCGTCTGACGAACCCGACGCTCCAGCGAAGCCCCCTGGTCCGGGTGATCCTGTTGACCTCTGTTGGGACTCGATCCGTGGCCCGTGCTTCCATATCGCTGTTTCTGCCGACATCGCATCCGTGTTTCGGTTCGCGGAACCGCCGAGGCAAGTATCTGAATACTTACTTAACATGCTACAACTTACTCATCATATTATAACCACACAACTAATATAATATCGATACCTGTTATAACTTAGAATTGCTAGCCACGATTATCCGTAACTTTAAATCAATGAAATCATTACTCGCTTTAACCGGTCTGCTATTAAGTCATACTTAACTAATCAAACCAAGTAGATCATCCCCGATTCTTTTGTTAAAATCACTCATGAGACAATTATTGTGCTTAGTTCAGATTCATGTAACTCCATTACGTAAATTATCGATATTGTTCGTCTTGTGGCTTTTGCACCTCAAAGGTGCGTGAACCGGATTAATAAGAGAATACGAAACATCACTGTGTTTACCTAGATTTATATTGTTATTTACTGTTTCCTGCTACTGTTCATTATTGATTGTGTACCTGTTGTGAGCACTTACCGATTGCACGACATATTGGCCTGACCCTGCTACACCTGACATATACATGCTTACCGACTCATCCCGTTGTACCATGACATTACTTGTTCCTGATCTCGTGCCTAATGCCGACAGACCTAACCATTCCTGCTGTCGATCCAGACAGACTTACCTTTACTTGACTTGTGTTGGCATTAGTCCTTGACTACTGAATACCTGACTGACATACATAGTTTGGGGGTATGGGGAAATCAAAGGTGAAACCGACTTGTAACTCAACAGTTCGATACATTGTTCTGATCAGTCTTACGGGCTTGGCCAGCTCCGGAGTGTTGATGCTGACATCACTCATCTATCCTACTACCTTTTACTGCTTAGCGGCACGTCTCGGATTCAGCCCCGAGAATCATGACCGTGGTCCCGGGCACGCACGGGATACTATTGAGTTACATCGACGATTCATCAATTGGTTTCAAAGACTATAGAGTAGAAAACCCGATAGGACAGTTTAGTCACTACTGCACGTTACCCTGTTTATTACCTCTTATTACTGCTTATTCATGTTCATGCTTGCACTGTTTGTTACCATGTTTATGTTACATACTTGATATCATGACGCGCTGACGTCTGGGTTTTGCATGGCCCAGATTCCGTACCTTTGTCGTCGACCGAGCAGGAGTACTTCAGCCAGCCGGCTGAACTGTGAGTTCTTTAGAGTTTCGTTTATTTATGTCATTTCATTTCCAGATGTGAGCCCGCATTATGGGACATACTGTTTATTCATTGTATTGGATCATTAGCTTCCGCACTTATTGTTTATTGATTCTTGTTATTATGGGTTTGGACATGTATTAGTTTAGTTTATTTTACTGTTCTTGATATCTTTACAACCGTAATGTGACTGTGGATGGATACTTCCTACCCACAGGTAGCATGGTTGGCTATGTCACGTGCCCAAATCTTGCGTACTCTGGGAAGCGGGGCGTGACATGGTTTTATGGTATCAGAGCCATAGGTTAATTGGGTTGATTCTTGTAGTTGGGTATTGCATCCGATACACGAATCAGAATACCCGTGATTAGGAAACATGTCCAGCCACCTTGACCGTTTTACCGTCCTTGAATCATTCTTCCGGATCATGTCGACGTGCAAACTTACTTTGCATTTGTCAACTCAAAACCTAACTTCTTGTTATCTCTAGGACTTAGGCGACTTGGGTGGAGTTAAGTAATTGCGGCTATGATACCGCGGCATAGCTACAATGCGGCACTCTATTTAAGTATCTTGGAGTTCTAGCCTTGATCTATACTCAGAATCTATCATCATGCTAATGTTGGGTACTTTGATTTCCAGGAATATGGCCGATCAGAATTTGAAGATGGACCCAGGGCATGCGGCCTTAGCCGCCAGGCAAAGAGTGATAAGGGGATTGATGGAGAAACTAAAGGAACAACTCGAGCTGGAACCAGCATTTGCACTGGACCCCACGTCCGTACATAGAAGTATTCCAGTAAACAGGCGCAGCGTGGCACCAATGAAGAAAACAAGTATGGGTGATCGGAAGGGCAGCGTGATCTGTAGATACTGCCATAAACTCGGACACGTGCGAAGGGAGTGTCGTTTGAGGCTGGGACTTTGTTTGAGATGTGGAGCGGCAGATCACACCGTTAATGCTTGTCCGTCGAAGCCTCGCACAAAGGATGATACACAGAAGCCTCCGCAAGGACCTTTCCAAGGACAGGAACCGCTTACTCAAGGACCACAGCAGGCTCGAGCGTTCACGTTGACAGCTGAAGAAGCTAAGGCATCGGGAGAAGTGGTTTCAGGTAATTTTGCTCGTTCATGGTTTACCCGCTTTGGCATTACTTAATTTCGGAGCATCCCATTGTTTATGTCATCCAAATTTATAACTACACACTCGATCAACTGCACGACCCTGTCTAGTTTTTGGGACATACACACTGGGAATGGGAAAATTATAGCTAGTAAGGAAGGTAGAGATTGTACAGTTGTCGTTTGCGGACGGGAGCTTTTTGCAGACTTCTTGGGGATAGATACGGGCAGTTATGAGTTTGTCTTGGGGATGGATTTTCTTGGCACTTCCCACGCCCACATTGGCTGTAGGGCAAGGAAGGTAATTTCCAGATTCCCGAACATCCTAAGTTTACTTTCATTGGAGAAAGAAATTCTGTCGGGCCAGTCGAGTTTAGGGCTAGGCCGACGAACAGTGTTCTTGCGGCTATGGTAGTGGAGAGTGATGAAGAGCCGACAGTTGTCCGTGACCTATGGATGTGTTTGAAGATATTTCGGGCTTACCGCCGAAGCGAGGAGTAGAGTTTGCGTTTGACCTTACTCCTGGTGCAACGCCAGTATCAAAAGCTGACTATCCAATGGCACCAGTAGAGTTGGAGGGAGTTAAGAAACAAGTGAGTAAATTACTCGAGAAGGGATGGATTCGAAGCAGCAACTCACCGTGGGGAACTCCAGTTCTCTTAGTGAAGAAGAAGGATCGCACTGTCGACGCTGAGACAAGAGAAATTATTCGCGAAGTGAGTAAGTGCGAATTCTGGTTGGAAGAAGTGAAGTTTCTGGGGCACGTCGTGTCGGGCGATGGAATCGCCGCTGATCCCGAGAAGATAGCAGCAGTTCGGGATTGGCCTGTTCCAAAGAATGTTGCTGAGATAAGAAGTTTTCTTGGACTCGCCGGATACTACAGAAGATTTGTGGAGAACTTCGCTCGTTTAGCTGAGCCGTTAACCAAGCTTACGCGTAAGGAGGTACCGTTTGCTTGGACAGATGGATGTGCATTGGCCTTCGAGACGTTGAAGCAGAAGTTGATAACCGCCCCTATCCTAACCGTACCGGATGATTCAGGAGGACTGGTAATTCACAGCGACGCATCTGGAAAAGGATTGGGATGTGTTTTGATGCAGAATGGGAAAGTCGTCGCTTACGCATCAAGACAGCTGAAGACTCATGAGCAGAACTATCCGACTCATGACTTAGAGCTTGCAGCCGTGATCTTCGCCCTGAAGATTTGGAGACACTACCTTCTGGGCGAGAGAGTTGAAGTCTTTACGGATCATAAGAGTTTGAAGTATGTGTTCACTCAGAAGGAGTTGAACATGAGGCAACGCAGATGGTTGGAGCTGATGGCCGACTACGACCTTGATCTTAAGTACCATCCGGGAAAGGTTAACGTCGTGCCAGATGCGCTAAGTCGGTTACCAGCAATTCAGTTATTGACGGCACACAGAGAGATCATTGAGGAGTTTCGGAGATTTGACTTGGAGGTTGTGCTACCGCGTGCTACAGGACAGTTGATGCAGTTACAAGTACAATCGTCCTTAGTTGAGAAGATTAAAGCGGCGCAATCGCCGGATCCTAGACTGCAAAAGTTTCGAGAGCAGGTTGGAGCCGGACTACGAACCGATCTACTGATCCATGAAGATGGTTCGTTGAGATATGGTAGCCGTGTGTGTATGCCAAAGGGAGATGTGCGTGAAGAGCTTATGAAGGAGGCACACAGTTCAGCTTACTCTGTACATCTAGGAGGGACAAAGATGTATCGAGATATTCGACAGCATTTTGGTGGGAAGGTATGAAACGGGAAATCGCTCGCTTCGTGGCTAAGTGCTTGGTATGTCAGCAAGTCAAGGCTGAACACCAAAGGGTTGCTGGTTTGTTGCAACCACTTCCGATTCCTCAATGGAAGTGGGAACATATAACCATGGATTTCGTGACGGCTTTACCGCGGAGTCCAAAGGGCAACAATGCAGTATGGGTGATTGTCGATCGGTTAACCAAGGCAGCTCACTTTATTCCTTTTCGGGTTGGTCAATCGACAGAGACCTTGGCAGAGCGATACATGCAGGAGATTGTCAGATTGCATGGAGTACCGGTAAGCATCGTGTCCGACCGGGACACTCGGTTCTTGTCGCACTTTTGGAGGAGTTTACAAGAAAGTTTGGGGACTCGATTGAAGTTTAGCACAGCTTATCATCCCCAGACTGATGGACAATCAGAGAGAACGATCCAGACCCTTGAAGATATGTTGAGGGCTTGCATGTTGGACTTCAAAGGTTCTTGGGAAGATCATCTACACCTGGTGGAGTTTTCGTACAACAACAGCTTCCAAGCAACTATTCAGATAGCCCCGTTTGAAGCACTGTATGGTCGTAAGTGCCGTTCACCGGTTTGTTGGGATGATGTTGGTGAACGAAGGTTACTAGGACCAGATTTGGTGGTGCAGACAGTCGAGAAGGTGAATACAATCAGAAAGCATATGAAGGCAGCTCAAGACAGACAGAAGAGTTGGGCCGACACGTCAAGAAGACCTCTAGAGTTCGCCGTGGGCGATTTGGTATTCCTGAAGATATCACCGACTAGAGGGGTGATTCGCTTTGGAAGTCGGGAAAAGCTTAGTTCCCGATTCGTTGGACCCTTCGAGATATTGGAGCGTGATGGAGGGGTATCGTACCAGTTGGCGTTACCACCGTCATGAGCAGGAGTTCACGATGTGTTTCATGTGTCTCAACTACGGAGATATGTTCGTGATGAGACTCATGTCTTGGATCATTTGGAGTTGACCGTCAGGGAGGACCTGACTTTTGAGGAGCGACCAGTTGAAATCAAGGATCGAAGAGAAAGGTTCTTAAGAACAAGGTTATCCCTCTTGTGCCAGTTTCTTGGGGTAACCGATTGCATGGAGAATCCACTTGGGAGCGAGAAGACGAGATCCGGCAGAAATTCCCTCATCTTTTCCAGTAGTTAGTTATCTTGTATTCTTGGAATTTCGAGGACGAAATTCTTTTGTAGTTGGGTATGATGTAACACCCGAGCCCAATAATACTATGTATATTACTAGTTGAGGGTTATTTATTGCTCATTCCAATTTTCCTGATTTTCTGGTGTTTATTGCTAAATTTTACCCGGTTAAGTCATTTTGGCACATAACAAATTTTAACTCCGAAAATGAAATTTAAGATGTCCATGTTAGCCTACTCGTCGCCACTAGTCGCGTGGTAGCGTCCGCGTGTCGAGATTCCGTTCCGTTTGGCTAAACGGGCAGGTTTGGGCGACTACGCGCGCGTGCAAGTGTCCGACTTGGGGGGCATGCATTTTAATCACTAAACACCTATTTTCAAAATTTGGAACCCGCTTAAAATCCTATAATTTGAATTTCGAACATTTGGGCGCAACCCGGGCGCGATTTGGAAATGTTTCATTTCGCGCCAAAAAGGGCCCGTTTCAATTTAATTTATAAAACTTATATATATATATACGAATAATTCCAACGGCCAAATCCATTCAAATCTTATTCCAAATATTTTCCTTTATCACCCTCAGCCAATCACGAGCTCACAATTGAGCTCGTGGGCCCCGCTCCTGTTTCCTCATCTCTCTCTCTCATCCTCACAAATCTCTCTGCCTCTCTCCTCTTTCTCTCTCTCTCTATCTCTCTCTTCACCGTTTCTCTCTCTCTCTCTATCTCCTCAATCTTTCTCTCTCCCTCTTCTTATATTTTTTGCGCTCCCCTGCATGCAGCCGCCTCCCATCGCGAGAAACCCCTCAACCCTAACCCTAGCCTCCCGCAGTCTCAACGCCGGTCTCCTCGCGACCTCGCCGTCGCCGCCCTCACCACCACGACCTCCACCGCACCCACCTACCTTCTTTTCCCCGTTCTCCCGACGATCCAGCGCCTGCAACCCATCTCCCCGACGCCTCCATCCCCTCGTAGACCTCGCCGTCGACGTCTCCTCTCACCGCCGACGCCTCCCACGACTCCCTCTCACCCTCCTCGTCGTCGTTCCCTCCTCCCCTCGCCGGAATAGCAAACCCCGAGCCTTCCTCCTTCGCCTGCACCTCCCCTGTTCGCCGGAGAAGCGCGCCGGCGACCTCGTCGACGCCACCTCCGACCACCTCCCTGTTCCCTCGACCACCAGAGCCGACCCCCCTCTCTCCTCCACTCGTCGCACCCCTCTCCAGCAAGCCAGCGGCTGTTCCAGCCTTCACAGCCACCGTCGCGGCCTCGCCGGCGTTCCGGTGCCGTCGAACCCGCCGTGGTCACCCCTGGTGTCTCCCTGTAAGTTCCTTCTCCTTCCTTTTGGCACAACCCCCGCTGGTCGTTAGTTTGGCGTATATCGTATCTCTGTTGCTAACTTTGCTACTTGGTTGTTGCCGGAACCCGACCGTGCCGTCTGACGAACCCGACGCTCCAGCGAAGCCCCCTGGTCCGGGTGATCCCGTTGACCTCTGTTGGGACTCGATCCGTGGCCCGTGCTTCCATATCGCTGTTTCTGCCGACATCGCATCCGTGTTTCGGTTCGCGGAACCGCCGAGGCAAGTATCTGAATACTTGCTTAACATGCTACAACTTACTCATCATATTATAACCACACAACTAATATAATATCGATACCTGTTATAACTTAGAATTGCTAGCCACGATTATCCGTAACTTTAAATCAATGAAATCATTACTCGCTTTAACCGGTCTGCTATTAAGTCATACTTAACTAATCAAACCAAGTAGATCATCCCCGATTCTTTTGTTAAAATCACTCATGAGACAATTATTGTGCTTAGTTCAGATTCATGTAACTCCATTACGTAAATTATCGATATTGTTCGTCTTGTGGCTTTTGCACCTCAAAGGTGCGTGAACCGGATTAATAAGAGAATACGAAACATCACTGTGTTTACCTAGATTTATATTGTTATTTACTGTTTTCTGCTACTGTTCATTATTGATTGTGTACCTGTTGTGAGCACTTACCGATTGCACGACATATTGGCCTGACCCTGCTACACCTGACATATACATGCTTACCGACTCATCCCGTTGTACCATGACATTACTTGTTCCTGATCTCGTGCCTAATGCCGACAGACCTAACCATTCCTGCTGTCGATCCAGACAGACCTACCTTTACTTGACTTGTGTTGGCATTAGTCCTTGACTACTGAATACCTGACTGACATACATAGTTTGGAGGTATGGGGAAATCAAAGGTGAAACCGACTTGTAACTCAACAGTTCGATACATTGTTCTGATCAGTCTTACGGGCTTGGCCAGCTCCGGAGTGTTGATGCTGACATCACTCATCTATCCTACTACCTTTTACTGCTTAGCGGCACGTCTCGGATTCAGCCCCGAGAATCATGACCGTGGTCCCGGGCACGCACGGGATACTATTGAGTTACATCGACGATTCATCAATTGGTTTCAAAGACTATAGAGTAGAAAACCCGATAGGACAGTTTAGTCACTACTGCACGTTACCCTGTTTATTACCTCTTATTACTGCTTATTCATGTTCATGCTTGCACTGTTTGTTACCATGTTTATGTTACATACTTGATATCATGACGCGCTGACATCTGGGTTTTGCATGGCCCAGATTCCGTACCTTTGTCGTCGACCGAGCAGGAGTACTTCAGCCAGCCGGCTGAACTGTGAGTTCTTTAGAGTTTCGTTTATTTATGTCATTTCATTTCCAGATGTGAGCCCGCATTATGGGACATACTGTTTATTCATTGTATTGGATCATTAGCTTCCGCACTTATTGTTTATTGATTCTTGTTATTATGGGTTTGGACATGTATTAGTTTAGTTTATTTTACTGTTCTTGATATCTTTACAACCGTAATGTGACTGTGGATGGATACTTCCTACCCACAGGTAGCATGGTTGGCTATGTCACGTGCCCAAATCTTGCGTACTCTGGGAAGCGGGGCGTGACAAACCTTTAACGTGATGAACTTGATATCGTTGAAGGAATCCAAGTGGTTTTACAAATATATAGTGGCGAAAACTTTTGCTATAGAGGTCATTCCCGGTGAAGGGATCTCGGCTCTTTCCTCATCGAATGAGGTGCAGGATCTTCCCAATTGAATACCACGATGCAAAGCAAAAGAATCGACTATAATGAAGTTATTACCCTGACACAAACATTTTTTAAAGAGGTCACTCCCGGTGAAGGGATCTCGGCTCTTTCCTCATCGAATGAGGTGCAGGATTCCCAATTGAATACCACGATGCAAAGCAAAAGATAACGCCTGTATTGTCTGTTTTTCAAAAACTTGGTTCCAACAGCATCATATAGGTTTGTTTTATCCTTGCATTGATCAGAATCAATGCAGTGCCATCAATTAAACATATCACACCAGATAAAGGAACGAAAATATAATGTACGTATATGCCATCCGCATTCGCCACTGGGCCCCGTCATCACCCATTAGGTTACTTAACTAACGACAGAGCGGGGGCTGGACTAGCACGGGTGCAAAACATATACAACATCTATATATATATATATATAACATTCGTCCCAGGAATGATATAAAGCAACATCACAGAAGCATCACAGAAACTCAGCCAAGCAACACAAAGTGGTGGATAATTCTGTTAGTGTATATGCCCTAGAGGCCATTACTGTATCATACTAGTATGTATATTACTTGATGGAAGCTTGGGATAGTCACAGTTGTACAGACAATCTTGCTCAATATAGTAGTATGCTACTTGGTTTGTCTCTGCTTTAATGTGTACATGTGTATTTCTTTATTATATCACCTATACGCATTAGTAGAGCCCTTAGGATCTTTGATTGATTACCGGCGTTGTGATGGCGATCACACTCGTGGGGGCTGGGTAATCTACAAGCACATCCTTATACACGTCCCTAGTCGTGGGAGTATCGAGATAGGGCATCGATACTCCGGAGTAGACTAGCGTATGCGCTTCTCATCCCAGCATGGGAGACGGTCTGTCCCACGGCCGTCGGTACGTCGTACTTGAGATAGTATGCGGGTGCTCGTTGGGTTACGAGTACACTGGACAGGACTCGTCGGGAACTGATAGTTGGTATTATACATATCGTTAGTTATCAGTTCCCAGGTGACATGAGTACAGCTTAGTCCGCTGACTTGACACTGTCACTTCGCCTCGAGTGTGTTCCAACTGTTCTTTGATTACTACCCTACCATGGCTCTACTGAGTCGTGCAAACAGGTAGTAGTTGGGAGCAGTCCCGAAGCACTTGGAGGCAGTGACGGTTAGACAGGATTCGTCTCTCCCGGTATTGGGGGTTGACATCGCGCTGTGTCTAGGAGAGCCATTACACGAGTAGTCCCTGGCCAGGGCAAGCGAGATATACTGGTAGGCTTCCAGTGTTATCTCAGGGTGTATTGGGCTTCACTCCGACACGACTTGTACCGCTATTAGGGGACTGACGTTTACCGCCCGCCATGCGATGTATCAGACGAACAGATCGGACTGTACGGAGATTGTCACATACAGACTCAGTAGGAGTTCGGGTGGGTTTACCTCATCGGCCTTCTTATCGACATCTACCTGGGGACCGTTACGTACAGCTAGTGCCGCTTGCGGTCTATGGTTAAACCCACTGCCCGCGTAGTGTCGAGTCTTTAGAGTCCCACACAGAGAGTTTCCCTGCACTGAGCGAAACGTGTAGAGGCCGTATGGTTTTACGGTAGGGCTGCGATCACTTACGTACACTTGTGTGCGTGTGGTGTTCGGGCAGGCAATACTAGTGGGCTTTGGTTTAAGCCGGATCCTAGTATTGCATGGATGGATTTGTTTTGTCTTCTGCGCATCCGCATTCTACGGAATACGGATGCAGGTGTGTATGCACAGTTTTCCAGAGCGATGAAGGAGGAGGTGCCTCATTAGGGTTTTGGCAGTTGGTTCGGCCAAAACCGCTATGTGGCAGGCTCATTAGGGTTTTGACAGTTGATTCGGTCAAAACCATTTTGAGGCGGACTCATTAGGGTTTCGACAGTTCGTTTGGTCAAAACCATTATGAGCCGGGGACATTATTTACTAATCTTTTCATTGATAATTTTGTTATGGCTAATTACATTGACCATTTGACCATCTTGACTTTATTGACCATTTGACCAAAGTTGACTTGGATCTTCTTAGAAGATCTAAAGTATTCTTTGGTTTTCTTTTTCTTTTATTATGATAATGGTCATGTCATTTGTAGCCATCACCTTTATCTTGATGGGATTAGTAATGATAATGTTTGTGCATTATTGCAACCATGGTTAGGTTTTCTCTTGGTTAAGCTTTTCATTTGCTCATTCTCATTCTCTCTCTTGAAATGAGAAGCTCCATGGTTGCTAGTTAGCTCTTCCTTCTTCCTCCTCTTGATTTTTCCTTTGATCTCATGTGTTGAGAGAAAAAGGATTCTACTTGACAAACACATCCATACATCTTCTCTACACAACCTAGGGCTTCTAGATTAGCAATCTCTTTGCCCTAGTTACCTCGGCTCGAGGTGGAGCTCGGTGCACATCTCTCGGGTGGATCGTCTTCGACTTAAGGAGGCCGCGGAGGTGACCAAACTCCGGATCAACCATCGAGCATGCAAAGAGAAGAACAACAAGAAGAGAAGAATAACAAGAAGAGAAGAACAACAAGAAGAGAAGGAGTTCAAGTTGAGGTATAACCCCTAACCGAGTAGATAACATCTCATGTTAGGTAGCTAGTGTATTGTTTAGCAAAGATCCGGCTTTTACGGTCCATGTTGCCAAGTCCAGAAAATTTTTTGTTTTACCGTTTCCGCAACCCCGAAAGTACCGGGAGAGGTAACGTGGACCTAACAGTGGTATCAGAGCCTAACTAAACATAAACTAGCTAGGTAGTGAAGTGTAACGAAGTTCGGAACCGAAAAATCCAAAAACCAAACTTTTCAAAAACCCTAGTTTCTGTTAAATTTTTTTCTGGTCAAAACAAAATTTGTTATATACCTAAAATCATCTCAGGGTTTTTTAAAGATAACCACCAAAAACGAGCCAGAGATCTGACCAAACGACCGCGTTTCCGCGGCAATAGCAAGCTATTGTGCCGCGGATCCGCGGCCGTCTTGTCTCCTCTCTGCCTCGATTTTGGTGCAGTGTATCTCTGGATTGGTTTTAGAATTTTTGAGATATATTATATGTGCCCAGATTTTCCAGAATAGAAATTTGTTTTTGGGGGCCTATAATTCCGTATTTTTCCAAACTTCACTACACTTTGACTATGTTGGTTATATCTGTGATGTTTGTATGTATTGAACGTCGGCTAATCGCTATATGTCGATTAGTCGGGGTTATACATATCTGTGATCTGTGATTGTTGTTGATGGTTTGTGTATATGAACTCGTTGGATTGTCGCAGATGAATAGCCGGGGTGGATGTGAGATAAGAGTTTCTTTTTCTTTCATTCATGTAATAAATTTGTAAATTGATGTAATATTATTTGTATGGCCGCACAACCGGGTCGGGGTTGTAGCCGTCATTGTATAATTCTTTTTACTGTTTTTGCTCCTAGGATAGACCCATGGAGGGGGTGCACAAACTACCGGGTATCTCGAAGTGCCGAGTGGCCTACTCATGGCGTTGAGGGAGGTTGCTTCGCTTCGAGTACTTGGCGGGTGGTTTGCCACACCCGTAGGGGTCTTGGGTGGGGTATTGGCTATTCATCACGACCGTGTAATCCGCTTTTCGTTGCAGGCTTGAACGAATCGCGGGTTCCTAGTATATCCAAAGTGTTCATCTGTGATCTGGATTGGCTATCGTTGCAGTATATCTATATATAATAACTATTTAGGCGTTGCTTATGTTTTACAGCCGCGCTAGCCCAGCCCCCGCTCTGTCGTTAGTTAAGTAACCTAACGGGTAATGACGGGGCCCAGTGGCGAATGCGAATGGCATAAGCGTACGTCATATTTTGGTTGTTTTCTGCAATGGTAGGATTTAAATGATGGGACGCATTAAAAGAACTAATGCAAGAAAATAAACCTAAAAGACGTTGTTGGAACAATTTTTCAAAAAGCTGTTATTACAAGGACGTTCATTTTTGTTTTGCATCACGGTATTCGGTTGTGAATGCCCAGCACCTCAGTCGACGAGGCAAGGGCCGAGATCCCTTCATCGGGAGTGACCCCTTGGACAAAAGTTTGCGTCAGGGTAATAACTTCACTATAGTCGATTATTCTTGCTTTGCATCGAGGTATTCAGTTTGGAGTATCCTGCACCTCATTCGACGAGGAAAGAGCCGAGATCCCTTCACAGGGAGTGACCTCTTTAGCAAAAGTTTTCGCCACTATATTTTCAAAAGTGTATCACGTTCCTTCAACGACATCAAGTTCATTACGTTAACGGGTTTTCGCCAAAACCCAGTCGTAGCCCTCCGTCGTTTCGGATTGATATTGCTTAGTATTCGTGCTACGTATTTCATGCTCAGCCGAGGCGTAGTGTACGGTAGCTATGTAATATCTTTCCGTGGGATACAAAGTGATTGGTTAGGACAGTCGTACGGTCATTTTGGCTCAGTCAAGGACTCATACGGGTGGGTCTAATGCAATCAAGATAATGACGGGTTGAACTTGACTAGGATCCTTTGATATGTTGGCTCAGTCAAGGTCACTTGGGTCCTAGGGGCAAAAACCACATCGGGAGTTTCAAAAGTACTGAGACTTGCAGATTTAGCATACCTTCTGGAGTGTGGTGACTAGAGTGGATTCCATCTAGGTCATCACACAATGATAGCTGGATCTCGATCCCACTGATGAGTTGGATTACCCTCGGGAGATTATTTCACTTAACAATCAATGCTATAAACCTAGTAGGTAACTAGAAAGGTGTTAGCGGGGTTACGCCCCCAGGGAAAAGAGGTTCTTGAATTAAGGAACTTCACGAAAGCGTTGGAAAACCTCCCTCGAAGTACCGACACTGGCCTGGCTGAAAGGTTAAGCAAGTATTGTGACGTGAATTAAATCCCGGCTAGTTCTTCTTTTAAAAAGGTTTTAAGAAGAATTTGAGTAAACAGTGGGAGACATCCAGGTTAGATAAATTAATAAACCAATCTAATCTTGCAAGAGCATACGCTGAGTGTTTCTTTTCTCTCTCTCCAGGCAGCAACCTTTTCACGCCCTAATCAAGATAATAAAATGTATCGCTTGACCGATCCGAATTCTTATTCGGGACTGGGGAAAGTTGGTTCAGCTCTAACTTGTGACAACAGTCATGAGTATGAGAATGGGAAAGAGGAAAGTATGGATTTCCAGGATACCCAGTTGAAGAAGAAGCATGGTTTTGCATCTACTTCAGGTGTTCTTGTAATTGAGAACTATTTTACGGTCAGCCCTACCTCCTGGGTACTTGATACCGGATCAGAATCTCATATCTATAATTTATTGCAAGGACTGAGAAAAAGTAGGAAAGTTGTACCGGGTGATATGTCGCTCAGAGTAGCGAACGGAGCACAAGTTAATGCGGCAGCCGTCGGTGAATATCACCTAGTATTGCCTAATGGCAAGACTATGATTTTGAACGATTGCTACTATGTACCCTCCATGGTTTGCAATATCATATCAGTTTCTTTACTCGATAAAGATGGATATAACTTTGTTCTTGAAAAGAATATCATGAACATTTACCTTCATAAGGTACTGGTTGCAGAGGGTACACTGTGTAATAGTATCTACGTTCTAAATCAGAATACAGTTCTCAATATACAAAACACACGCAAGAGGAAGAATTCAGATACGAATGAATTCTACTTGTGGCATTGTAGACTTGGTCATATCGGAGAGAAAAGACTGAGTAAGTTGCATAAAGATGGACTCTTGAATGCGTTCGAGTTTTCATCTTATGAAACTTGTCAGTCCTGTCTCAAAGGGAAGATGACCAAATCTCCGTTCACCGGACATGGAGAAAGGGCAGCAGAGCTCTTGGGACTCGTACACAGTGATGTATGCGGTCCGATGTCTATACATGCAAGGGGTGGGTTCTCTTACTTCATCACATTCACTGACGATCTCTCTAGGTTCGGATATATGTATCTGATGAAACACAAATCTGAAGCTTTTGAGAAATTCAAGGAATTTAGAAACGAAGTAGAGAACCAGACAGGCAAAAGTATCAAGATCCTCCGGTCTGACAGGGGAGGGGAGTACTTAAGCACGGAAATCCTAGATTACTTAAAAGAGAATGGTATTCTCTCTCAGCTTACTCCTCCTTATATACCACAGCATAACGGTGTATCGGAGAGGAGGAATCGTACCCTTCTGGATATGGTTCGCTCCATGATGAGTAATGCCGAGTTGCCTCTTTCATTTTGGGGACATACGCTGTTGACAGCTGCATATCTATTGAACGATGTTCCGTCTAAATCTGTGCCTAAGACACCGTTCGAGATATGGAATGGTAAGAAGCCGCATCTTAAAAGCATTAAAATATGGGGTTGTCCGGCCTATGTAAAAGTACAAAATCCGGACAAACTTAAGGCACGTTCAGTTCTATGTAAATTTGTGGGATATCCTAAGAACTCTGCAGGATATCTGTTCTACCACACTGAGGAACAGAAGGTGTTTGTATCTCGCCACGCCACTTTTTTAGAGTGGCAATTTCTTGCAAAAGAAACAAGTGGGAGTTCGATAGAACTGGAAGAAATTCAGCGACCACAAAATGAAACTGAAAATTTGACAGAACCTCAGAATTCAATAACCCCAGAAGAACCTCAGCCACTCCTCAAATCTGGTAGGATTTCTTATCCGCCCGAGAGATACTACGGTTTTCTCATTGACGGGGATCGAGAGGATTGCATCTTGGAAGAAGATGACCCTACCAGTTTCAGGCAGGCCATTATCAGTAGGGACTCTGATAAGTGGCAGGAAGCAATGCAATCTGAAATGGAGTCCATGTACGCCAATAAAGTGTGGACCTTGGATATTGTTCCACCTGGGGTAAAACCCGTTGGATGCAAATGGATCTACAAAAGGAAACTTGGTGTAGATGGGCAGGTGGAAACCTATAAAGCTAGACTCGTTGCAAAAGGTTTTCGTCAAAGACCTGGTTTGGACTACGATGAAACTTTTTCTCCGGTGGCTATGCTCAAATCCATTCGGATCCTACTTGCCATTGCTGCCTTCCATGACTATGAAATCTGGCAGATGGATGTTAAAACGGCTTTCCTGAACGGCTGTTTGGAAGAGTGCGTTTACATGGATCAACCAGAAGGTTTCGTAGACAGTGGGAGCAGCGGAAAGGTGTGCAAGTTGTTTAAATCCATTTATGGATTAAAGCAGGCATCACGGAGCTGGAACATCTGTTTTGATGAGGCAATCAAGGAATTTGATTTCATCAAGAACGAAGATGAACCCTGTGTTTATAAGAAGATTGTAGGACGAACTGTCGTATTCCTAGTCTTGTACGTGGACGACATTCTTTTGATAGGAAATGATATTCCTATGCTACAATCGGTCAAGCTATTTTTGTCACAAAGGTTCTCCATGAAAGACCTGGGTGATGCCTCGTATATTCTGGGGATCAAGATCTATAGAGATAGATCCAAGAAACTATTGGGACTTTCGCAGTCCAGGTACATAGAGACCGTACTAAAGAGATTTAGTATGGAGGGTTCCAAGCACGGTAACATACCCGCATTGCACGGAATTACCCTCTCCAAGAAGATGTCTCCTAGGACTGACGAGGAGAGGGTTCGCATGAGCACTATACCCTACGCTTCGGCGGTAGGATCTATAATGTATGCGATGCTATGTACAAGACTAGATGTAGCTTACGCGCTGAGCGCGGTAAGCTGGTATCAGTCAGACCCAGGGGAGGACCACTGGACAGCAGTGAAGAACATTCTCAAGTACCTGAGAAGGACTAAGGAGATGTTCCTGGTTTACGGTAATGGAGACCTCAGGGTCGAGTCCTTTACCGATTCAAGCTTCCAGAGTGACAAAGATGACAGCAAGTCTGTCTCGGGTTTTGTGTTTACCCTCAACGGAGGGGCGGTATGTTGGAGGAGTTCCAAGCAGGATACCGTCGCAGACTCGACGATGGAGGCTGAATACATTGCTGCAAGCGATGCCGCAAAAGAGGCGGTCTGGAATAAGAAGTTCATTAGTGAACTTCAGGTGGTTCCGTCCATTGTTGACCCAATACCTTTGTATTGCGACAACAATGGGGATATAGCTTTAGCGAAGGAACCAAGGTCCCATCAGAAATCCAGGCACATCTTAAGGCGGTATCACCTGATCAGGGAGATCATTGATCGACAGGAGATCGAGGTGCGGAGAGTGGACACAAAGGACAACACTGCGGACCCATTCACGAAGGCTTTACCCCAGACTCAGTTCGAGCGGCTGATCGAGATGATAGGTCTTCGATACGCCAGTACGTGGCCTTAGTGCAAGTGGGAGATTGTTAGTGTATATGCCCTAGAGGCCATTACTGTATCATACTAGTATGTATATTACTTGATGGAAGCTTGGGATATTCACAGTTGTACAGACAATCTTGCTCAATATAGTAGTATGCTACTTGGTTTGTCTCTGCTTTAATGTGTACATGTGTGTTTATTTATTATATCACCTATACGCATTAGTAGAGCCCTTAGGATCTTTGCTTGATTACCGGCGTTGTGATGGCGATCACACTCGTGGGGGCTGGGTAATCTACAAGCACATCCTTATACACGTCCCTAGTCGTGGGAGTATCGAGATAGGGCATCGATACTCCGGAGTAAACTAGCGTATGCGCTTCTCATCCCAGCATAGGAGATGGTCTGTCCCACAGCCGTCGGTACGTCGTACTTGAGATAGTATGCGGGTGCTCGTTGGGTTACGAGTACACTGGACAGGACTCGTCGGGAACTGATGGTTGGTATTATACCTATCGTCAGTTATTAGTTCCCAGGTGACATGAGTACAGCTTAGTCCGCTGACTTGACACTGTCACTTCGCCTCGAGTGTGTTCCCACTGTTCTTTGATTACTACCCTACCACGGCTCTACTGAGGCGTGCAAATAGGTAGTAGTTGGGAGCAGTCCCGAAGCACTTGGAGGCAGTGACGGTTAGACAGGATTCGTCTCTCCCGGTATTGGGGGTTGACATCGCGCTGTGTCTAGGAGAGCCATTACACGAGTAGTCCCTGGCCAGAGCAAGCGAGATATACTGGTAGACTTCCAGTGTTATCTCAGGGTGTATTGGGCTTCACTCCGACACGACTTGTACCGCTATTAGAGGACTGACGTTTACCGCCCCCCTAGGCCCGCCATGCGATGTATCAGACGAACAGACCGGACTGTACGGAGATTGTCACATACAGACTCAGTAGGAGTTCGGGTGGGTTTACCTCATCGGCCTTCTTATCGACATCTACCTGGGGACCGTTACGTACAGCTAGTGCCGCTTGCGGTCTGTGGTTAAACCCACTGCCAGCGTAGTGTCGAGTCTTTAGAGTCCCACACAGAGAGTTTCCCTGCACTGAGCGAAACGTGTAGAGGCCGTATGGTTTTACGGCAGGGCTGCGATCACTTACGTACACTTGTGTGCGTGTGGTGTTCGGGCAGGCAATACTAGTGGGCTTTGGTTTAAGCCGGATCCTAGTATTGCATGGATGGATTTGTTTTGTCTTCTGCGCATCCGCATTCTACGGAATACGGATGCAGGTGTGTATGCACAGTTTTCCGGAGCGATGAAGGAGGAGGTGCCTCATTAGGGTTTTGGCAGTTGGTTCGGCCAAAACCGCTATGTGGAAGGCTCATTAGGGTTTTGACAGTTGATTCGGTCAAAACCATTTTGAGGCGGACTCATTAGGGTTTCGACAGTTCGTTTGGTCAAAACCATTATGAGCCGGGGACATTATTTACTAATCCTTTCATTGATAATTTTGTTATGGCTAATTACATTGACCATTTGACCATCTTGACTTTGTTGACCATTTGACCATAGTTGACTTTGATCTTCTTAGAAGATCTAAAGTATTCTTTGGTTTTCTTTTTCTTTTATTATGATAATGGTCATGTCATTTGTAGCCATCACCTTTATCTTGATGGGATTAGTAATGATAATGTTTGTGCATTATTGCAACCATGGTTAGGTTTTCTCTTGGTTAAGCTTTTCATTTGCTCATTCTCATTCTCTCTCTTGAAATGAGAAGCTCCATGGTTGCTAGTTAGCTCCTCCTTCTTCCTCCTCTTGATTTTTCCTTTGATCTCATGTGTTGAGAGAAAAAGGATTCTACTTGACAAACACATCCATACATCTTCTCTACACAACCTAGGGCTTCTAGATTAGCAATCTCCTTGCCCTAGTTACCTCGGCTCGAGGTGGAGCTCGGTGCACATCTCTCGGGTGGATCGTCTTCGACTTAAGGAGGCCGCGGAGGTGACCAAACTCCGGATCAACCATCGAGCATGCAAAGAGAAGAACAACAAGAAGAGAAGAATAACAAGAAGAGAAGAACAACAAGAAGAGAAGGAGTTCAAGTTGAGGTATAACCCCTAACCGAGTAGATAACATCTCATGTTAGGTAGCTAGTGTATTGTTTAGCAAAGATCCGGCTTTTACGGTCCATGTTGCCAAGTCCAGAAAAATTTTTGTTTTACCGTTTCCGCAACCCCGAAAGTACCGGGAGAGGTAACGTGGACCTAACAAATTCTGGAGCCTCGGGTTTCACTTGAGCCGCAAATGAGACCCGACGTTCCCTGTCGTGTGGATAGCCTATGCAATGAAAACCTAGATCCCTACAAGTGCGGCAAGTTACCCGCCAATCCCAGAAGTGAAGCAACCCCAATCAAAAAAGTGAATGGGCCACCCAGCACTGCACAGAATCCGGTAACTTAAGCACCTCACCTTGGGTCAAACTATACCCCCTATGAGTGCGGCGAATAGCCCGCCAATTCTAGAGTAAGGTCCCCTCAGTCTCAACATCGTGAGATGCGGACCCGTTGCCCTCTAGAACCCAGCTATCTGTGCACTCCACCTTGGGGTAATCCTAGTACAGAAAAGAAAATAATATGTACAAGAATGACATCGACCTCAACCCAGTCGTACCCCAAACAAATAATATACAAGCTGGCAGAGACAGCAGTCCACAAGTCGGATGCTCGCCCCGCAATATCAAATGTACAAAAGAATCTAAATTGTACCACCATTACACCACTGGCTATCCACCACGACAATCCAGCCACAACCACAGCACAACACAGAACATCAACATGAATATCATGTTCGCAAACACGTCTAAATGACATATAGCAATTAGAGGAGTTGTACGGCTCTAATGACATTCACGGTCACAGATAGTAATGTATGTACTGAAAACTTTTAAACAGTGTTAAAAATATCGACTTCGAAATGCCCCGAATTTCCCCCAAACAAAAGATAACATAATATCCAATCTAGGCAAAATCAAACAATACTAGAGAACCGATATTCCAGAGACCAGAACACCCAAAAAATATCAAGTCCCAAACACAATTGAAAACCGGCCAGGCCGGTTTTTTCCCTAATCTCATCGGGTTTTTTTATGGACTTTGGGGCTTGGGTTTTGTGGGTGTTCTTGTTGTCACTAAGGTAGTCTTCTGCAATTGTTTAAATAATTTTTGAAGACTATTTCAAAATCGACAGAAACTGGAATAAAAGGTGTATTGTTTAGGAGTTGTTTCGGTTTCGATATTTTAACATCGTCTAAAACTGCTAGTAAGGGGTTAATAGGTTGGCTCTGATACCATGTTGGGTTATGCCAGCACCCAGGCCATCAAACTATGGCCGATTGCGGAACAAAAATTTTATAAACTGGCGCTAACACAACCTGATTCTACGGATCTACCATTAACCCTAAACTAGCAATCTATAAACTAGGAGTTTAGAAGTTATGCCGAATGATCTGTGTCTTTCGGTCTTTAACCTTTATCCCAAGCTCCTAGAGGCTCCTTGATGAAGCTTGATCTCCGGTCTCCCTCCATCAAAGATGATCCACCGAATGATCCGTGTCCTTCGGTCTTTAACCTTTATCCCAAGCTCCTAGGGGCTCTTTGATGATGCTTGATCTCCGGTCTCCCTCCATCAAAGATGATCCACCGAATGATCCGTGTCCTTCGATCTTTAACCTTTATCCCAAGCTCCTAGAGGCTCCTTGATGAAGCTTGATCTCCGGTCTCCCTCCATCAAAGATGATCCACCTGAGAGTCTATGAATCGAGCTCTAACCTCATATTTGAGATAACTAGGGTACCTAGTTCGCTAAACTATATAACCTAGAAGATGTAGAGTCTAATGATGGATTCGTTTGTCTTTAAACACCCAAGGTTTCTCAACACATGAGACTTGATGGGTGGAGGTAGAAGATGAAGCATGAGGATGAGAGTGTAGCAACTCAAGAAAAATGAAATGGCTAAGTGTTAGGAGCATGAGAGAGTGAAGCATCAAGTGAAAAAAATCCTCACAACACTTACTAAATATCAAGCATGCAAGAATAGTGTCCATCAGTCACCCCATGAGTCACCAGGAGAGCCATGCCATCAATTAATGCCAAAAATAACTCACCCCCTCCACCTCATTAACCATTTATCTTAAATGGTTAAAGCTAAATGAGATGGCATCTTCTAGAAGTATCTTGTAATGAAATTACAAGAATACCCCTCATCCGTATATACATACCCGTATCCGTATTCCGACAAAATACGAATACAATGAGACGAAAATAATCCAACAATATAATACTAAAATCCGGCTTAAACCAAAACCACTAGTATTTTCCGTCCGAATCATCATACGTGCACAAGTGCACGTATATGATCGAACCCTGCCGTAAAACCATACGGCCTCTACATCGTTTTCCCCGAAGCAAGGAAACTCTCTGTGTGGGACTCTAAAGACTCGTCAATACGCTGGCAGTGGGTTTAACCAGAAGCACGTCAGCGGCACTAGCTGTATGTAACGGTTACCCAGGTATTGAGCGAAAGCGAGGCCGACGAGCAAACTCATCCTGAACCCCTACTGAGCCTGTCGGTGACAATATCCGTACAGTCCGGTCCATTCGTCTATGAGTATCGCATATCGTGTCTAGGGGGTGGATAAAGTCAAACCCCTAATAACGCGACATCTCGTGTCGGTATGAAGCCCATCACCACCTAATAAACTACTGATCCTAGATCAGTAATTCTCGACTATCTTGGCCAAGGATTTCTGGTGATGGTCACCCGTGCACAACGCGATATCAACCCCCAATACTGGGAGAGATGAATCCCCGACGATCCGCTCACTGCCTCCATGTGGCTCGGGACTGTACCCAACTAAAATATGTTTGCACGACTCCTTTGAGCCGTGGCAGGGTAGTAATCAAAGCATAGTGGGAATTCACACGAGACAAATGACGATCTCAGGTCGACAGACTAACCTGTACACATGTCATCTGGGAACTGCAATCTGACAATAGGTATAATACTATCTAGCAGGTTTCCGGCGAGTCCGTCCAGTGTACTCATAACCCCAATGAGCACCTGTATACTATCTTAGATGAACAAACTAACACCAATGGCTTGTGAGACCTGGCCACCGCCTCTCGTCGGGGTCTCGATCAGTATACACTAGTTTACTCTGGAGTATCAATGTCCAGTCTCGATACTCCCACGACTAGGGACATTTAAGGATGTGCTTATAGACCACTCAGCTCTCACGTATATGATCGCCATCATAATGCTGGTAGTCAAGCAAGAATCCTATTGGCTCTATCAACATGTAATAATGATCTGTAATACCACCTAAAGCATGTACATATTGATAAAGACAAACCAGATATCACATCATCTCGAGTAAGACTGTTCTATCTGTATAGGTCCTCCCTCAATCTTCATAATCACGTGCATGCGTTACAATAATTGCCTTGAGGGCACTATAGCCAACATATCTTTAGCGTTTTCAATTTCTAAGCTTATGATTTAGGTATTTTTAACCAGTCAACCATCATGTTGAACTTGAGTCTAAATGGCCAACTTTGACGACAAAATTTTTATAATTTTTTTTGTTTTTTTTGTAAAAGAAGGTTTCAACTTTTTATGGGTTTTTAGGATTTTCAAATTTTTATGGGTTTTTTGAAAAAACGATGCAATGCGAAAATATAAAAATGATGCAATATAGAATTTAAATATGTAAACAAAAGAAAAAATATTTACAAGCAAAAAATAAACGTGTAAATGCAGAATGCATGGATAACTATTTACAACAAACCCCACCCCCAAACTTACTTGCAGCAATGCCCTCACTGCTGCCTACTGCGTCTGCACCACTCGTGCCAGCCCCACTGGTGTCGGTACCACGACCCCTAGACCTTGTCCTATCATTACGTGCTAACAGGGTATACATCTCCTACTCCATACTCGTAATACGCCGATCAAAAGTCGTCAGTATCCCTAACACCCTCTTGACCCCGCTGTTAGTGCGCCGCAACAAGCGTACTTGCTCGGCGAGGGTCTGCTCCTCATCACTCGCTGTGGTACTCAAGCTTGTTGGGGTCAAAAATTACATTCCGGTTGACCAAGTCAAAGTCAAAGTCAACCCCAAGCCAAGTGGGCCCAAGCCCAGGTCAAGTGGGCACATGCCCAAGTCGAGCCCCACGGCCAGCCTCCCCTATGCCAATATGAAATTATGTAATAAATAATTTTGATGTAAATTTTTATCAATAAATGTGAGAAAAATGAGCATAAAACCAAATTTTTGTAAAGCCTATAGCTCATGTGCAAAAGAAATGAGTACATGAGGCATGAGATGGGCAAAATGCCATTTTGTAAAGCCCAATGGGCTATATGTAAATTTGTAAGCCTATATAAGGCAACATGATAATGAAATAAAGCATATTTTTCATTCCCCTAAAAATCTAGGGTTTTGTATGCCCCTTTCTCTTTCCTCAAGGTTTCAAACCTTCTTCCCCTTTTCTGAATTAAATCAAGAGTTTTACTCTTCCTTTTCCAAAATAAATAGTTTTCACCACAAATCCCACAAAGGGGAGCTCAGGTCTTCCATCAGATCTCAAAAGGGGAAGATTTTTAAATCTCACCCACCTTTTCTCCAAGATCCGGCCAACCGAGAGGAAGAAGAAGGAGACCCATCTCCAAATATCCTACCTTGGGAAGATTCAAGACCTAAAAGAAGATTCAGGACCAAAAGAGAGAAGAAAGGGGTCCCCTTTGAGCATTTCCAAAGATTTCTAGGAGTTTAACTCCATAAATAAAAGATCCTCTTTCGAAGTTTAACTCCTATTTCCGGGGCTAAAAGCCCCTTCTTTCCGCCGGCGCCCAACCGCCCAACGCCCGCGTGCCGGGCATATGAGGCGTCAGCACCCAGCGCCCGGCTCCCAGGCGTCTTTAAAACGCTCCTCACCCTACTTTTCCCACACTCCACAACACTTTTCTCTGTAAAACTCTGCGAGGCCCCCGATATATCCAAAACCATTTCAAAACACAACACTGCATATTGAGTTCGCATGACCAGTTTGACCCGTCAATTGGAGGTTTCCCTCGCTCCAAATGCGAGGGGTAATTAACGGCGGCTTAGTCCACGGCTGTCGGAGATTCGGATCCCTACAATTAATAAACCCCGGCCTACCCTAGGTAGGGGAAATCTGTAATACGCCTGACAAGCAACGCGTATTCATATCTCAATGGGGTGACGAAAAACACCCTACAGAGCTAGGGGTCTGCGCCATCACATTCTCGGTCGGCTTGGTGTGCGACCATAACTCGTGAAGCCTAGAGTATGATGTGGACGCACCCTCAACTAAGGGTCGAATGGGAACCCCCATCTGCATATAAGCCTTGAACTCTTCCACAGGAAGAAAATAGCAACACAATTGTGTCACTAACATTGGGCACGGATAATTGGTTGCCCCTTTGTGTTAGGAATATGTATGCCCTAGAGGCCATTATTGTATGATATAGTTGATACTTGGACATATATATAGAGGACTTTCTTGCTCGATATGATAGTATGCTATCTTTTTGTTCTTTATCTTCACATGTATACTTGTATTATTATATTGTCTCTCTGATACATGTTGATAAAGCCCTTAGGATGTTGGCTTGACTACCAGGACTATGATGCAAATCATACTAGTGGGGCTTGTGTAGTCCGCAAGCACATCTTCTAACAGTTTCTAGTCGAAGGAGTATCGAGACAGGGCATCGATATTCTAGAGTAGATTAGTGTGTACGTTTCTTGACCCTGTATGGGGCGATGGTTGATCCCACAACCATTAGTGTTTGACATCAAAGATTGTACACAGGTGCTCATTAGAGAATGAGTACACCGAACAGGACTCGGCGAGAACTCCTGGATGGTACCATACCTATCATCAGATAGCAGTTCTCTGGTGGCACTTATACATGTTAGTCTGTAGACCCGAGATCGTTATGGTGTCTTGTGTGGTTCCCACTGTGCTTTGATTTCCTCCTTACCACGGCTCAAAAGATTCATGCAAACAGGTGGATTTTGGGTACAGTCCCGAGTCACATGGAGGCAGTGAGCGATAGAAGGGGTTTCATCTCTCCCGGTATTGGGAGTTGATATAGCGCTATGCTCGATTGGCTGTAACAGCAAGTCCCTGGCCAGGGCTGATGAGATTTACTGGTAAGTGTTATCAGTGGTTTCTCGAACGGTTATAGCCACACATCGGCATGACTTATCAAGTTACTGGGGTCTGACGATTCCACCCCTAGACTCGATATGCGACATATCAGACGAAGAGACCGGACTGTACGGTAAGTGTTGCTTATAGGCTTTGCGGGAGTTTGGATAAGCTTTCTTGTTGATCTTCTATTCGCTCAATACCTGGGTAGCCGTTACGTACATCTAGTACCACTGACGGCTTGTGGGTGACTGATGTGATCATTGCCTACTGCTGACGTATTGATGGGTCTTTAGAGTCCCACTCAGAGGTTTCCTAGCTCAAGCGAAACGAAATAGGGCACATATGGTGATATGTGTGGAAGCTTGATTAAATACGAGTATGTGATACCGTATTCTAATCTCGCGATATATGATATCGGTTAGGTTATATGTGATATAACCGAATTATCGAATCAAGTGTTGATTCAATAATTTGTTATATGTATATATATTTGATATTGGCCGGTTATATATGATATGATCGGATTATTGAATCAAGTGTAGATTTGATATTGAATATTAAAAGATGCCGGTTATATGTGATATAACCGGGTTATTGAATCAAGTATTGATTTGATAAAATGAAGTGAAACCTTGAAGGTATCAAAGTCAAAGTAAGTTATCCTACTGCTGACGTATTGATGAGTCTTTAGAGTCCCACTCAGAGGTTTCCTAGCTCAAGCGAAACGAAAAAAGGCACATATGGTGATATGTGTGGAAGCTTGATTAAATACGAGTATGTGATACCGTATTCTAATCTCGCGATATATGATATCGGTTAGGTTATATGTGATATAACCGGATTATCGAATCAAGTGTTGATTCAATAATTTGTTATATGTATATATATTTGATATTGGCCGGTTATATATGATATGACCGGATTATTGAATCAAGTGTAGATTTGATATTGAATATTAAAAGATGTCGGTTATATGTGATATAACCGGGTTATTGAATCAAGTATTGATTTGATAAAATGAAGTGAAACCTTAAAGGTATCAAAGTCAAAGTAAGTTATCTTACTGCTGACGTATTGATGGGTCTTTAGAGTCCCACTCAGAGGTTTCCTAGCTCAAGCGAAACGAAATAGGGCACATATGGTGATATGTGTGGAAGCTTGATTAAATACGAGTATGTGATACCGTATTCTAATCTTGCGATATATGATATCGGTTAGGTTATATGTGATATAACCGGATTATCGAATCAAGTGTTGATTCAATAATTTTTTATATGTATATATATTTGATATTGGCCGGTTATATATGATATGACCGGATTATTGAATCAAGTGTAGATTTGATATTGAATATTAAAAGATGTCGGTTATATGTGATATAACCGGGTTCTTGAATCAAGTATTGATTTGATAAAATGAAGTGAAACCTTGAAGGTATCAAAGTCAAAGTAAGGGAAGAGTATCTCATTAGAGCTGGATTCCTCAGTTACGAGAGGAGCTAGTTGAGTAATACATATAAATGATATTAGTCGGTTATATATGATATAACTGGATTATTGAATCAAATGTTAATTTAATATGGATTTTGTATCATGGTTGATGATACATTGAACATGGGTGTATGAGACTCACACATGACCTAAGGATAATTTGGATGATTTATTTTTAGAGGAAAATAAAAATGAGTGGAAAATGAGCATGCCTTGGATACTTGGAGAAGCATGTAGAAGCTATGACTTATCCCTCATTTTGTTTTTACTCTAAGATATTTTCCCACCCCATCTTTATCTTTAGCTCATGGCTCTCTCTCTTATCTAAGTTCATACTCATCTCCTTCTTCCTCACTTGCTCTTTAGCATTTTTCTTGAGGTGAAAAGAGAAAAGAAAAGAAGAAAAATTAGTGAGCAATATTCCTCTACTTACAATGTACACTAATCTAGCACATTAGTTTCGGTTGTTAGCTTCACTAATACTTTTATTAGTAAAGTATTAGCTTGAGTTAGAGAGATTTCAAGGTGGATCATCTTCAGCTTCGAAGATCACTAAGCAAGCTCGATCCTTTCTTCAAGTGGAGCCAAGAAGAGTTCTAGGGACTACTACTTGGAGTTATAGAAGTGAAGGACTTGGTCTACAAAAGTTGTAACCTTCTTCACTTAGTTATAGAACTAGTTAGCTTGCATCAAACCCTAATTCTCTAGTTCTATTCTCGGTTAGTATAACTTAGTACTCTAGATTTTTAAAAATTGCATACTTGATACTTGTATAAGCCTAGTGGTGGTGCTAAGACATACTTTCACTTTGCCGGCGCCAATCGAGTGTAACAACACTGTGCACATATCATAACATGGATTTTTCACCATTAGTGTGTACACAATTTGTAGGGATGGAGTAAAAAACGTGGTGTTATGCGAACTACCAAAGATATTATTTTATGTCCAATGGCATACAGTCAACATGTTCGCATACAGCGTACGTCCAAGAATTCCTTTGTTTGGCTCCCTAACACAATTCGCACCTATCAACGGCATGTAATCCTCTAATCGGAGGGATTGGTCATGAACGGGAATGCGGGGGATCAAAGTAACTTCATGAATCATGTCTCTATCTATAACAATTTCCCGATCCCTCCAAAACAAACGTATATACCCATAATTTCCTAAACACCCCTCCTCCATGCGCTCATAGAAGCGTTAAACGAGATCCGGAAGCGCGAATGCGTTTGGATGGTTGTACAATAAGTAATTCCACCCGCGTTTCCGGATTTCGTCGCCAAAATAACTACCGTAAAATCATGAGCGAACATGGAAGAGAAATCTCTCTCGGGTTGAAACGTGGGAGCCATTGAAAAGAAAACACAGTTTTAACAGTTCTAAAGAGAAGATATCGAGAAAGCAAACCTCCCCCGAAATTTTCAGAGGGTGAAAAGATGATAGGGTGACGGATGCGCGGTCTTTGGGTTGGCTACTAGAGGCGGCGGTTGCGCGGTGGACTTGATGGATCTCCGGCAGAATTTTTTTTTGCTGCTAGGGTTTGGTGAGTTGAGAAAGATGGAGTCTCATGTTGGGGAAAAGTAGAGGGGTGGATATAGTTTAAAAGGGGTTAGTCAAAAGGTGGTCAAAAAGTTACCCCTTCTGCACTAAAACCCCTCCAAATTTGGTGTTCAAAAAAAATTGTCTTCTTCTCATTTCTTTTTGACTTTTTACAAAAAAAAACCTCTTTTGACCATTTTTTTATACAAGGGAATTTCACCATGCAAGAAATATCTCGACACACAAAACCGAGTATTTACCAGACAAGGATGCTCGTCAGAAGAACAAAAAATAGATACGCACCGGACAAGAATATCTATACACACACACACACACACAAGATAGTATATACATACCCCCAAACTTATTTGAAACGGTGTTTCCACTGTTTATGGCTGGATAATCGAAGTTTAGTGGTAAATGGAGGAAGATCAGGCAAGGTAAACCGGCTCCTGCAACATCATGAGCTCCTCCAAAGGTTCTGCGGTAAAGAACGGTTTTAATCTGTGTCCGTTCACTTTAAATAATGAACCGTCCTTTGGATTCTCCAAATCCACTGCACCGTGCGGGTATACACACCGCACCAAGAAAGGTCCCGTCCAATGAGATCGTAACTTACCCGGATGAAAATGCAATCGGGTATCGTAAAGGACTTGTTGTCCCAGCGTGAACGTTTTGCGCACAAGATGTTTATCATGAAACAACTTCGTCATGTTCTTTATCGTACACTTCATCCCGAAGCTCGCTCAACCCGTTTATCTGTAGCTTCCAAAAGCAACCAACTTGAGAAAGATCGGCATTAAGTTCCTTGATTGTCCAAATAGCTCTGTGCTTGATCTCGACCAAGAGATAGCAAGCCTTTCCAAAGACTAACCGATACGAAGACATGCCAAGATTGATCTTATATGCAGTTCGAAATACCCAAAGGGCATCAGTCAATTTCGAAGACCAATCCTTACAGTTTGCGGAAACCGTCTTCTCTAGAATCTGCTTGATTTGCCGATTGGAAATCTCGGCTTGCCTACACGTTTGGGGATGGTAGGGCGTGGAGAAGTTGTGGTTGATTCCATACTTCCGCATTAAAGTCTCGAAAGATCGATTGCAGAAGTGTGATCTGTTATCACTGATAATAGGTCGAAGGTGCCCAAACTGAGAGAAGATGTTTTTTTTAGAAATTTAGCGACAATCTTGTTGTCGTTAGTTCGGCTTGGGACAGCCTCAACCCATTTTGAAACATAATCAACCGTAAGTAGAATATATAGGTTCCCACATGAGTTAGGAAACGGACCGATGAAGTTAATTCCCCAGACGTCGAAAATCTCAACAACCAAGATTGGTTGGAGCGGCATTTGATTTCTTCCCGAAATTCAGCCAATGTGCTGGTATTTAGAGCAGGTCTTGCAGTATTCATTTGACTCCTTGAACAGCGTCGGCCAGTAAAATCCGCATTGCAAGATCTATTCCGTAGTCTTCCTGGAGTCGAAATGACCGCCGCATGCTTGATCGTGGCAGAAAGATAGAACACTATGAAATTCAGTTTTGGGCACGCACCGGCGAATGATCTAATTAAGACAATGCTTGAACAGGTAGGGTGCTTCCCAGTAAAAGTGTTTTATTTGGGAAAGAAAACGATGTTTGTCATGACTTGACCATTCGTTTGGTATAAGTCCAGTAGCAAGCTAATTTACAATATCCGCGAACCAAGCTTCGCATGATATTATCAAGAATTGTTCATCAGGGAACGAATCATTGATTGGAACAACAGGCGATGGAGCGGAAAGGAGTCGAGAAAGATGGTCAGCGACAACGTTTTCGCATCCACTTTTGTCCTTGATGACAAGATCAAATTCCTGGAGCAAGAGGATCCAACGTATTAACCGAGACTTGGCATCCTTTTTAGCAAAAAGATGCCTCAGAGATGAATGGTCCGTATAATAGACGATTGGGGAGTCGATAAGGTATAGCCTAAATTTCTCTAAAGCAAATACAACAGCTAAGAATTCCTTCTCGGTCATTATATAGTTCAATTGGGCGTCATTCAGGGTATAGCTTGCGTAATAAATTACGTGTGGCTTCTTATCGATATGTTGTCCTAAAACAGCACCGATGGTGAAGTCGGAAGTATCACACATAATTTCGAACGGGTGGTTCCAGTCGGGGGATGACAAGACAGGAGCAATAGTGATCGACTGTTTCAACGAGTTGAAGGCGGCAAAACATTCCGGGTTGAAATGGAACGTCGAGTCCTTGGCCAGTAAAAGAGTTAAGGGTCTAGCAACCTTGCTAAAGTCCTTGATAAACAGTCTATAAAAACCGGCATGGCCAAAAAAGGAACGGATGTCTTTGATGCAGTTGGGAGCAGGCAGATTTGAAATGACGTCGATTTTAGCCTTATCGACTTCAGTGCCACTTTGTGAAATAATATGTTCTAAGACAATATCTTCACGAACCATAAAGTAGCATTTCTTCCAGTTTAAAGTCAAGTTCTTTTCGTTACATCGGGTAAGAACAGCGTCAAGGTGTTGTAAACACTCATCAAAGGAATCTCCAACGATGGAGAAATCGTCCATGAATATCTCCAGAAATTTCTCAACCATGTCGGAGAATATTCCCATCATACACCGCTGAAATGTAGCGGGAGTATTGCACAACCCAAAGGACATACGGCGTTATGCGAACGTGCCGAAAGGACAAGTGAAAGTGTTTTTGTTCTGATCTTTTTCGACGATGGGAATCTGGTTGTAACCGGAGTAACCGTCCAAAAACAGTAGAACTCATGTCCAGCTAATCTTTCGAGTATTTGGTCAATGAATAGAAGCGGGAAGTTATCCTTCCGCGTCGCGGCGTTGAGTTTTCGATAATCAATGCACACTCGCCACCCGGTTTGGGTGCAAGTAGGGATTAACTCATTCTCCTCATTAGTGATGACCGTAATGCCCAACTTCTCAGGGACAACGTGTATCGGACTGACCCATTAACTGTCGGATATCGAGTAAATGATACCACTATCCAGGCATTTGACGATTTCCTTCTTCACGGCCTCCTTCATAACTGGATTTAATCATCTCTATGGATCCCTAACTGGCTTGGCATAATTCATCATGTGAATATGATGTTCAACGATCAGGGAACTAATCCTCTTGATATCCGCCATGGTCCAGCCAAAAGCTTGCCGATTTGATTGCAAGACCAAAAGCAGGGCTTTCTCTTGCTCTAAAACTAGAGAAGCCGAAATGATCACCGGGAAAGTCTTGTTTTCACCTAAGTAAGAAAACTTAAGATGAGACGGCGGAGGGGTGAGTTCGAGCGTCGGTAAAGAAACAACGGAGGGTAAGATCGGACAATGTGTCTCAAACTCAAAGGATTTCAAGAGGGGCTCAAAGTGAGTGTAGGCAATAGAGTCGGATGATTCGGTTAACTCATCCGCAAATTCAAAGAATTCCAACTCGGGTGGTGATATGTCAGAAGTATCCGAAAAAATGAAGCAGTCGTATTCCTTCGCTGTCCCGAAAGCAATTGGATCGAAAACATACTCACTAGTGGCGTCGAGATGATCCGGATCAATAAGAAATTTCTCAAACTCGCAAGATTCCAGATTGATTTCTTGGATGGAACGGATATCCAAAATATGAGCACTCGGGTCGGAGGGCCGATTTCCCAACCTAAAAATGTTGAGCTCAATTGTCATTTTTCTGAATGATGGGTTCATAGAACCATTGTGACAATTGATTACATCATTTGAGGTGGCCAGAAATAGACGACCGAGGATCACCGGAATTTGATTTCGGGAGTTAGCCACAGGCTGTGTGTCTGAGACTATGAAGTCCACGGAGAATATGAAATCCCTGACTTTAATCAACACATCCTCTAACTCACCCTTAGGATAGGCCATTGATCGATCGGACATTTGCAGCGCACAATATGTGAGTTTCAGTTCCCCTACACCGAGTTGCTCGTAAACCAAATATGGGAGCAAGTTAACACTGGCATCGAGGTCTAGAAGAGCGCGATTGATATTCTTATCCCTGATGGTAATTGAGATTGTAGGACAACCAGGGTCCTTCCTTTTCTCGGCAAATCAAAAGTAAGACCATCGCTCACATTACTAGCCAAGAAAACCTTCTTCGGTACCTGAGATTTTCTCTTTTTAGTGCACAAGTCCTTAAGGATTTTCGCATACGAAGAAACTTGTTGGATCGCATCTAAAAGAGAGATGTTGATGTTAACTTGTTTGAACAGTTTCACAACCTTCTCCATCTGTGGGCAGGGCTTATTGGGTCTCAACCGGTTTGGAAAAGGAGCTTTGTTTAAATTGGTTGAGTCCAATACCCGTGTGGAAAGTTGTGGAGACGGAACGGAACCCAAAACTAGAGTTTGAGTTTAGTGAGATGTGGGTCTGTTCAAAGCAGCAGGTTTATGAGAAGAACCAGATGAATTATGGAGAACGGGTTCAAAAGAAGATGAAGAAAGTAGGATGGAAAAAGAAGCAGCTGGGGTGTCGTCGTCATCAATTGGGGCGTCAACATGGTTGTTCAGCAGTCTCCATGATCTCAACGCGGTACCAGCACTCGCATTATGGTTCTGTTGTTCAAGAAAAACATGCGCATTTTGTGGGTGACCAGAATTTGGTAAGGATTAAGATGGGAGCTTTCCTTTCTCACTCTCGCTCATTGCAGCATTTAGTTGTGCAATCTAGGTCTCGATGGATTTGATGCTGTCTATGAGAAGTTATGTGTTGCACAAGCGTTTAGATCGAAAATTGGATGTTTGCGGTGGATTGTGTGGATAGCTTAACAAAAGCTTCCATACTTCGTTTGAGAACGGAAACCTTATCATTACCGGACGCAGCAAAGTTATTATTCGGCGGGAACGAATTGTTGTACGGAGCAGCATGGTTCGTCAGGTTTTGAAAAGGTTACGGTTGGAAAGGTTGTTTAAATTGTTGTTGTTATGGAAGGGCCTTCTGAAAGTTATTTTGGCCTTGGAGCTGGTTTTGGTTTTGATGCTGATTCCAGGAAAAATTAGGATGGTTTCTCCAACCGGGATTATATGCGGAAGAGTATGGATCGTTCCTTGGTCTTTACTGAAATGCAGTATTAACCTGATCTTGTCTTTGAGATGGTGAATTATAAGGACACTCTTCCGTCAAGTGTGACGGATCCGAACAACAAGCACAGATGGTGCGGAGTGGAGCAACAGGGCCAGGGGCAGGGATGAAAATTTGTTCTCAATCGCTTTAAGTTTCCCCGTGATTGAGGTCAATTCGACTTTCATCGCAATTGAGACGTCCAGATGGTGAACTCCTGCCCTAGGTTGACCGGAAGATATAGAAGATGAAGTGGTCGGTTGGGTGCTTTTCCATTGTAAAGTTTGCTCGGCAGGATCTTCCAAGAATGTCCAGGCTTCCTTGTCGGATTTGGATAGGAAATGACCTTGACGAATGGTTTCCAGTAACGGTCTAGTTTCTGGAAACAGTCCCTCATATAAAGTATGGCAAAGTAGGCATTTTTCAAAACCATGATGAGGACATTGCATAAGGAGATCTTTGTACCGTTCGAAAAACTTTCAAAATGGTTCATTAGGAGGTTGAGTGAATTGATTGATTTCAGTTCTGATGCGCGCAATCTTATGATTTGGATAAAACTAATTTTAAAAGGCTTTCACAAACTCATCGCAACTGGATATGGAATGAGATGCAATGGAATAAAGCAATTTTTCCGCTAAATCGCAAAGGGTGAAAGAGATCATCCTTAAGCGGATCACATCATCAGAAAACTGAGTCATTTTCATTATCTGGCAAACTTGCTGAAATTTGTTGATGAAGACGTACGAGTCATCGAAATCAAGCCCGTGGATTTTTGGCAGAATGTTCAGAAAATGGGGCTTAATCTCAAAATTATCCCCATTGGCTGGTGGTACAGAAAGGTAGGTAGGAAGAGCTGTACGAATAGGATAGTATCGGACGCGATGCATGGCGGTGCTCCTACGGGAGGTGGTATATTAATCGCACCAAGAGATGGTGAAATCAAGTTGGGAAATACGGGATTGGTTTGGTCGAGAAAATGTGGAGGTTCCGACATTTCACGAGAAAAGGTACGGGATAAAGAAGGTAAAGATGTGTGAACAGAATCTTGGTCAATCTTGGTGTTGACCGGTAAAGGTAAGGTGTGCGTATGGGAAGATGAATCGATTTCGGAGTCGATCGCGTAGTCGATAGGGACTAGCGTAACGCGGACTAATCGGGTACTAGTGTCCCGCGTCCAAGCGGATGTACACTAAACACGTTTAGTATTGTCAAAGCGTGTTGGTAGAATGTGAGGGTAAGAAAACGATTATGAGAAATGTTACTGACAAATGGCAAGTTTTTTTGAAAGTTTCTGGGGTTTTTTTAAATTATTTTTTTATTAGAGTTTCGAAAAAATATACAGAATTAAGGACACGATTTCAAATAATCACAGTCACAATACGCACAATCACATCTAGAGTTATGGTCCTCAAAATCCACTTAGACAACTCCTAACTGTTCAAAAGCGACAAGTTGTAAGATAATTCTCGAATCGTCTCTTCACTGCCAACTATGGCCAGGTAAGCATGTTGGGGTCGAAAATTACACCCGATTGTTAAAACCAGAAATCAAATTCAAATTCAAATGGACCCAAGCCCAAGCCCAAGCTAAATGGGCCCGAGCCCAAGCTCAAGCATGAAAAGGAACCGGCCAAAAAGAGAAGGAGAAGAGGAAGAGATTAAATGTAATATTTGTTTTAAATAGGCAAAATCCAATTTTGTACAAATCATGGGGTTAAATGTAAAAGATGTAAACCTATAAAAGGTCCCTATGATGATTTGATAACTAGTCATGGGGTTAAATGTAAAAGATGTAAACCTATAAAAGGTCCCTATGATGATTTGATAACTAATCTGGATCTTAATCTTGAATCCCCAAAAAAAAATCTTGAGTTTTGACCTACTCTTGGTGCGCAAGCCTCTCTTCAAAAATGAAAAATTGCAGCATGTTATTCGTTCTGTGTACTAGCCGATCACAAGGCACGGCGTATACAAGGGCCATTTTCTTTTCTCATCTTTTCCTACCGAGATTCTAGACACGAAAGAGAGATCATCTCAACTTGAAAAGGTTACAGTTCACTCACTCTAATGGCAACACGACACAATGGCATCGCTGCATTCAATACAAATCAAACCCGTTAAAAATAGAAAAACCAGTATAGTAATGCTTTACATTTCTGAGAAGCCAACTTAGGTGTTCTCAATCAGCAAAGGGGTTACTTGTTCTCTTCAATACAAGACTCTCCGTTACCAGTAGCAGATATCCATTTTTCAAAAAAAAAAATCATAACACAGTGTCGTGATGAATTGACGGACTCTCCAGCACCACCGAGGATCCGCACACCCTAACCAAAAGTTCTTCGAAACCTCTATCCTAGAGGGTCATCTCCCCAAGGTTAGAGGAGGGGCACATGCTATCACTTCAACCATCCAACATTGAGTAATGAACAAAAACTAAATCAATTCAAGCCAAATCTCTACAGCTTCAAATGTGCATTCAAGGGTAACAGTCAAATGCATAAAGAAAAGGAAAAAGAAATATATAACAGGTAGCTTTTATTGGTATAACAATAGATCTAAATCTGACCAGTGCATATATTAGAACTACAAGCGTTTGTCTACTTATTAGGCCTCATCACCTCCCCTCTGAACCCAAGACTAAGAATAATAAGCAAAAAGAAATAAAACAATATTTGTTAAACTGGAAGAGCTCCAATTTAAATCTAAAAAAAATCACAATATGCTGTGCGTCCAAGGGGCCATGCCGAATTCTAGATATAAAAGAGAGATCAACTTACATACAGTTCAAGTTATTCTTCACTCTGTCAAACTTTGTTCAGGTTACTAACAGTTAAAGCCGCCTTTATGAAAACATTATTTGAGTAGACTTAACTTGAAAGGGTGTGAGGGCTGTGGTATTAATATGAAGCATATGTACGCTACTATATAGGATATACATGTATATCTATGCTATTCATCAAACCTGGAAAGACCGATTTAGATACAGAAATTTAAACCTATGAGGTGTGATTACATATCACGTCTAAGGTTATATCTCACTACAAATTATAAGCGGTTACACTTGCATATCAACTCTCCAAAGACATTAAACATGCACGAAGTAATCTATCTTGAGCAGCAAAAGCCAAATAATTCAAATGAAACACATTAGATTACACAAAGGATATGGTAGTACTACAGCTTACAAAATACATATCCATTCTGAAAAGGTCAAAAGATACATCCTTTAATTTGTGGGTTTTTTTTTGAAATATTAATAATTTAAAAATTAATTATTAAAATAGGGGGTTCAATTTAAATTTACAAGAATAGAACAGTTTCGTCCCGTACCCCGACCCCACCCCCACCCCCCACCCCACCCCCAATTGAGAATAGGGGACGGGTTCCCAGAACCCGCCCCATTTTTTTTTTGATTTTAATTATTAATTATATAATTTTAATTATAATTATATAATTATAAATATAATTTGAATTATAATATGATTATGATTATTATTATAATTATAATCATAATTATAATTCTTTAAAAAAAATTAAAAGTAAATAAACGTAAAAAATATTTAAATAAAATAATAAAATTTCACTATATCAATGTTTTTTACAGAATGAATCCGTCAAAATTTACAATACAAAAAAATCCTATCCGATTTTCTATCTCGACGGTCAAATTTATAATATCAAAATGAATCCGTCAAATTTACAATATAAAAAAATCATATCTGTTTGTAAAATATAAATACTATATCGACGGTCAAATTTATAATAACAAAATGAATCCGTCAAATTTATAATACAAAAAAATCTGAGTGCACTTGTCACGATGCTGAAGGTCCCTCCCCTGATGACTGTCCTGGACATCTGGTCCTATAATGGCCTGGTTGTTTGCATAGGCTACATCTGGCTTGCCTTTGCTGAGGATCAGCATCCATTGTCATTCGATCTCGACGCACCTTAGGTTTTCCGGGCCTTATATTTTTTTCCGGCGGTAATACAGTTGGTGTTTGCCTGTGGGCAGTATAATAGTGCCAATAGCGACTGTCCGGTATAGGATGAAATTTTAGATCGTATGCGCCTTAGTAATTGAAAACTGTATAGTAATGTGAAGCAAAATTGTAATGTGAGTTATGCATGCTGCTCGCAGCAGCAATTGCGTGGGCACAAGGTAAATGTTGTTGCTGGAAAAGACCGCATGTACACGAAGAGAGCCCTTCATCTCTAAAGTTCACGGTATATTGATTCCCATTACCGACCGTTACTTGAAACTCCGCCGTGTCAAACCTTTCGGATCTGTAGTATTGTGCTATGCGCTCTCTTTTCCGAAATATATCTTCGTAATACGCGGTGAGCAGAGTCTCCATCGCCAAGGACTTTTCTCTTCTGTGCACAAAATAAGTATTCATCCGGAAAAAGGTTCGAACAATCAACCCCTGTATCGGTAAGCCTCTAACGCCTTTAAGAACCCCGTTGAAGCTTTCAGACATATTAGTCGTCATTAGTAGATATCTGCACCCATCATCATGTGCTTGTGACCGCATACGTACTGGATACTCATCTAACCACGCTTTCGCGGCTTGACTCGTCTCCCCAATTTTCGTCATGTATATGTCGTGAACATTAGGCTCAGGCGTTTCACCGGCTCTGTACATAAGCTTATGTAGATCCGAATTTTTAAATTTTCGATCAAAATTTTGCCTGAAGTGCCGTAGGCAAAACCTATGTGGGGTCGTCGGAAATACAGATCTCATTGCAGCTAGTATTCCCAGATATCTATCAGATATGATGCATAAATCTGTTCTATGAAGAACAGAAGGGATATTTTTGAGTTGACGGAAAAACCATGATCAGGATGATGTATTTTCACCCTCGACAATAGAAAATTCCAACGGAAATATACCGTTATTAGCATCAACACCTGTAGCAATTAACATGCAGCATCTGTACTTACCGTATAAATACGTACCATCAACGCACAATACCGGCCGACAGTGTGTGAAACCAGCCGCACATGGACCAAAGCACCAGAAAATTCCTTGAAACCTGACAGAGCCTTCGACGTCTGTTTCTGTGGTTTTTAACCGGTATACGGTCCCCGGATTTGATGCTTTCATGGCTTCCATAAAAGGGACTAGTGAGTTGTACGAGCTTTCCCAGTCCCAAATATCTTGCATAAAGCCTTTCTACGAGCATCCCATGCCTTCACATACGAAATCTGAATTTTATACTCTCCGCTAACCAAGAGCCGTATCTCTCGGGGAGTCATCGCCACATCTGTACGGATTAGTGGCATGATTAGCGAGCAAATGTAAGATGAAGTGCAATTCCGGTGATCTTGTAACATAATAGAATTGATGCAAGTATGTTCTTGGTTGTATTTCGTGACCTTCCAAGCTTTGGCTCTTTTGGAACAACATGCATGCAATCTCCACTGACATTCAGGAGCTTTCGTACATACCACCGTATAGTACGTCTTATTTGACTCTTCGGTTTTAAATGTAACGTTTTGCTGAATAGACCACGACTTCAGCTTACAAATAAGATCTCCTTTTTCCTGAAACAAATCCCCGACACTGATGCAATCTTTCGCTTGCTGCTGTCGCGTCCAAATAGGGTGCCGTATTTACTTCTGCCACGGCTAAGTCTACCCAACTATTATCTTCCAACGGATCGAGGCCGGGATCTTCTAGTTCAACAAAATCGTTATTCGCAACCATACCATCAAAGAATGCTACCTCATTCAATCCAGCGGCATATTCCACGCTATCCTCCCCCTGATGACCTTCACCGATTTCATCATCATCACTGCCACACATATCAATATCACTCGTAGCAACATAAGGCTCGGGTGCAATATATGATGATTGTGGTCGGTGTAATGTGGATGGTTCGGGGTGAGAAGACCGGAAAGATGTGGACGGACATGCTTGAAATGCGCTACTTGGAACAGAATATAAATAATATATAAAAAACTGATTTGACATCACGAAAGTTATTTGAAAATAGAACTGATTTGACATGTATGGTTAAAGAGGGCGGGTTCCAGGAACCCGCCCTCCTTTTCCTATAAAAGCAACCCCAGTGTGCCTTCTCGTATTTAAAATTAACTCACCCCCCTCAAATCAACTCACTCTGTCTTTTCTCGTATCTCAAATCGTCTCAATGGAGAATCAACCACTCGACAAATCTCTGCTCGTTCATCAAAACGAGCACAGATCGTTTAATATATTACACGGAGAGGAAATATTCTAAACTTAGTAATTTTTTTTAATTACCCATTTCTTTTAATTCTAATAGTTGAAAATAACATTATTTAATTTTGCAGGATGGAGATAATCTCACCGTCGTCACCCATAACTCAGACAAATGGATAGTTAGCGACCAACGAATAACCCAGCGGCTTCGACGGGCCGGATTTTATGAAGCTTCATTGATTCGTCATATCCAAATCGATCACGCCCTCGTTACCTCTCTAGTTGAGCGCTGGGGAAAAGAGACCCACACTTTTCATCTAAGATGGGGTGAGGCCACTATCACACTCCAGGATATTGGCATCTTACTCGGTTTACGGGTCAATGGGCTTGGATTGGTCGGAGGAAAAATTGTTGGTCCAGATACCGACCACCCATACTGGAATACATATGCCGAGTTTGTTCTCGGATAGGTAAAAAATTTCATTCTGATTCCCCTCTTTAGTATACCTATTGCATGTTGTACATTATTTCTAGCTTTAATATTTCACAAAAAATGCTAATATCAGACACCAGGAGGCTACAGTAAGGGATATAAGATCAGTTTAAACTGGCTAAAAGACACATTTAGTAATATCCCTGATGAAGCCACCGATGAAGTCTTGGATAGACATGCGCATGCCTACATTCTGTACATGATCGGTTCTTGGTTCACAGCTAGAAATTTGCAAAATTGTAATATTGGTTTTCTCTCTTATAATCTGAAACTTTATTTATAGATCTGGTCAGGGGAGCATATGTATATAGGAAGACCGGAGAATGTTAAAATAACTGGCTTAGATACCCCTGGAAAGCCGCTCGGCTGTTGGTGGAATAGGAAGAAAGCGTATAGGGCTCCTCGTCGAGTACTTAAGTACTATAGAGATGAGTTGGATCGCATGGAGGCGACTCAGGTAACCATAACTTAGGTAATTAAGTTTGTTTTACAATTTTGAAATACCTTCATCACAATTTTTGTACTATGTTATTTGCGCAGTTCCTGTGGACGCCTTATACAGCAGATCGTCTGCAAAGCTTACCCGGCATCTGTATCGAAGGAGAGCCGGTTTGGCGGGCTCGATGCCCACTCCTCTGCATTAATGTCGTTGTCATGCACCTCCCGAACCGGGTGTTGCGACAGTTTGATAGATCGCAACATATTCCTGTCCCGCCGCCTTCGCCTATGACAATAGAGGGAGACATGCGAGGAGGAAAGACGGAGCGTGATTGGAGGGAGCATCATCATCAATATTTGCTGAGATGGGAGGATAGGCAGCGTAATATTGCCTTACAGCAAATAGGTGACCAAACAGCCACCGACGCTACCAAAGCATATCTACAGTGGTATAAGCGTGTCACCATAAGATATCTTTCTGCTCCCCCCAACAACTTCCCAAACATCTCGCGGTACGAGCCTAGAGACCACATGGAACGAGATTTGGTAAGTTGAATTCTTTATATTATATTACTTTTTAACATCCGGCGGTATGAGTCAATACTTATTTCTTATTTCTAATGTAACGACAGGCTCGTGGGTTGTATCTCGTACAAACAATGGTGCAGGAACCATACCCGACTGATGCTGGTCCGGTAACTCAAGCTCTATTTTCAAATGCAGACCAATTAATTGGTGGTGTATTCGGTTCATATAATATTTCTCAACATTTATCGCCGGCACCAGAGCAACAGTATCAGCCGGCATCGGAGCCGCAATATGAACCGGCACCAGAGCAGCACCATGACCCGGCACCAGAGCCGCAGCATCACGGAGATCCAGCGCAGCAGGATCAGTGGTTTGGATCACCATACCGTCAGCAGCAACCCTGGCATACTGGACAAGCACAACAACACCAGTCTTGGGGGTCAGGTTTTGCAGAACAGCCGTCTTAGGGGTCAAGTTTTGCGCAACAACAGCAACCTTGGGGGTCAGGATTTGCGCAGCCATGGGGCCAAGGTTTTGTGCAACATCAGCCGCATGAAACCGGGACAGGCTCTTCGCTACAACTGCCCAGTTGGGACACGGATTTATCGTCCTACATGCAGTTGTTGGGAGGCAGCACATATCCGACACCTGTCCCACATTCAGGTTCAGGATTTACGGATCAACAGCCTGTCCAAGACGAAGCCGAACCCGAAGCAGAAGAGCAGACGACGCCACCGCCGCCACCATCTACCCAAGAAACAGGTGGGTCCTCCAGTCATCCCAGAAGGCATAGGCTTATGTCAAGCCTCCTCGGATTTCATAAGGGAAAGGGAAAAGGAAAACGATAGTATTTACATTTTACAAACAGATAGGATTTTTTTATATTGTAAATTTGACGGATTCATTTTGATATTATAAATTTGACCGTCGAGATAGAAATCGGATAGGATTTTTTTGTATTGTAAATTTTGACGGATTCATTCTGTAAAAAACATTGATATAGAGAAATTTTATTATTTTATTTAAATATTTTTTACGTTTATTTACTTTTAAATTTTTTTTAAGAATTATAATTATGACTATAATTATAATAATAATCATAATCATATTATAATTCAAATTATATTTATAATTATATAATTAAAATTAAAATCATATAATTAATAATTAAAATTAAAAAAAATAAAAATGGGGCAGGTTCCCAGAACCCGCCCTCTATATACAAATGTATAGAGGGCGGGTTCCCAGAACCCGCCCCCTATTCTCAATTGGGGGTAGGGTGGGGGTAGGGTCGGGGTACGGGACGAAATCGCCCTATTCTTGTAAATTTAAATTGAACTCCTCCTATTTTAATAATTAATTTTTAAATTATTAATATTTCAAAAAAAAACCTTAATTTGTTCACCCAACAAATATACCTAAATGCTTTCCCAAATCAATTGGATCGCATGGCTTTGATTGGTATAATAGATCAAAATATGACCAGTACATTTCTTAGTCCTAGTACTGTTTTTTCTACATAGCTTAGCTTTTTTTTAATTGCCCAAGTCTCTTTGTTAACAGAAAGGAAAAGAAACATAAATAAATGGAAAAAAAAATCCGTATTATGTTATTCGTTTGATACTTGTCGGATGAAGGAAGCCTGGTGTAAAACGAAAAATCACAATATGTGACGTATTCAAGGGGACATTCCCTCTTTTTTTTGGTTGTCTTCTCTTCTTGACACAGAGATCTCGACTCATCCATCTAAAATGTCTATGTTTCACTCTCCATGACAACACAATGCGTGAGTATCACATGTCGGATCATCCATAATTCTAAAACATTGCACATGAAGATGCAAATGCAAATCAAGATGAATAGAGCCCGTAATGGAATAGAATAATAAACCAGCAATGCAATACTCTTCAATCTAGAGAGATCAACTGAGACAGAGTACTCCCAATCAGCAAAGGGGACCATATATCAATAGAACTGTCACTCTTCCGAATCTCTAATCCTAGAAGATCATCTCCCCGGGTTAAAGGCGGTGCCTCATGCAAGCCATCGAAAGCATTCACGGCATGCACACAATCATCCATCATCGAGTAATGAACAAAACTAGATCAATCCAATCCCGATCTCTGCGGCTTCAAACACATTCTATTTCAAGAGAAACAACCGAAATACATATAACAAAAAAAAATTCCAAAACCTGTTAATACATCCATCCAGCAAATATAGCTCAGGATGTTTTCCCTTGATCAATTGAGCTGAATGGCTATCATTGCCTCATTGGTATAATTTATCCATCCAGCATCCTTACTTACCTATGTTAAAGGTTTCTACCTTTCGCTCTCAATCACAAGGAAAGTGTTAATATTGCATATAAAGAAATCTATCATCGAGCAAAGCACATGAAGATGCAATCAATAGTTCAATATAAATGTAAAAACCATACACATATACCATTTCTATCCTTATTAAATCGAAACAACATATCGCCATTTTTGGTACACTGCCAAGTTGACAATCACAAATCACATTTGTTGTAGCACAACAAACTTAGGTTCAAGATTTAGCACCATAATAGATTTTGAATTCGAGAACTCACATTCATGGCAAGAGCTTGCCGGCTCGAAAAACCGCAAACTTGGAAGCCTTCGAGTATGCATACTCAACCCCCTTCTCCTTCAAGAACCCCTCAAGCAACACCTTCACCCTCTCCGGCTCACCCGTCTCGCACTCAATCTCGTAACTCGTCCCGAAGCCGTAATTCGTCTCGTCGAGCTCCAAGATCAGATCTTCGACCCACTTGTACACGGCCCTCACATTCCGAAACCCCCCCAAGCACACAAACTCCCCGTTCACCCCAATCTCATCCACCACCCTCCCGAAGATGTCCGATTTCTGCAGCAAAGATCCGATCTTTGAAGGATCGGCGACGATCTGACGGCCGATGGAGGGCTCGATCTCTTCCTCCTGCTCCTCGACGCGGCTGACGCCGTCGACGAGCTTGGCGCGGGCCTTGAGGGAGAGGACGCACCTGGAGTCGGAGTCGTAGAAGCGGAGGCGGAGGGCGGCGAGGGAGGAGGCGAGGTCGCCGGCGGAGGTGTCGAGGAAGAGGTTCTCCTGGAGGTGGGTGCGCAGGTGGAAGGGGGAGAGGGCGTCGGAGAGGAGCTGGTGGGCGGAGGGCGAGGGGAGGCGGAGCTTGATCTCGACCTCCATTAGGGTTTATTTCTAGGGTTTGTTGGTGTTGGTGTTGAGGCCGATGCGGTGGGATTTGGAGGAGGGGGAGAGGGGGTCGAGGAGCTTGTGGAGGAGAGAGGATGAAGAGGAAGGATTGCAAGGGTTAGCGTTAGGGTTAGGGTTTTGGGAGTTGGAGGAAAGGCGAAGGTGGATGAGTTCGTCTTTGTCCTCGGGCTTCACTTCGATCTTGCTTGGCTTGCGCCGTATCATGCTGCTGCTGCTGCTGGTGACCACTGGGTTTTTTCCCCCTTATAAAGCCTTTTTAACAGCTAACATATTATTCTAAATTACTTTAATCCATATTTATATTTATACAGGTATATCTCAATCCGCATATGCCTCATTAATTATAATTTTATCAACTCTTTTGATCGGGGCATTTGTTGGTCCAAAACCATTTCTTTCAACTTATACTTTATGGGAGTGTTTGCCTCTAAATATTCTCAATCATGAACAATTAGCGCTTGCCTAAAATAAGAAATTTAAAGCGAACAAACTCGTCTTCCTGAGTGCACATGTGCTTATTAGGAAAATATGACAACGGTCTTCATTTGGTGAGTTCCAACTCACAAAAGTCTATTACCAGGCGAAACTAGGGATGTAGAAGGGTTGCTAGTCAATAATGTCATTTGTTATCAAAATGGAAGCATGTGAACGGTAATCAATAACGACATTAAACACAGGCCATAAAAGCTGCTTAGTACGTGTACAAGTTACATTAAATAAAGGCGGCTTAGTAAAGCATGCATACAGGCCAAAAAAGGCGTCGGTGGGAGGCCGGTATGCATCATTATAGGCATGAATCACATATGATAAGGTTGGCAAGCTCATGTCGTTATTTTACAATTTAGGCTTGAATTGAGGAGTTACGCCAAAGGCTGGATACCGAGGCACAACTCTCGACCTGTGAATCACGATTCAAAGACCGGTGCCTTAAAACTCCCTTCAGCTATTGCATCGAAGAGATTCAAGGTATCGGTTGCTGGTAGCAAACGAGAGGAATTATCAAATACACAAAGGGCTGCTTGCTCGTGCATGCACGAGGACTTGCTCAGGATAAGGGGCCGCCCATTCATGCCCAGCGCCAACCGTGGTTGAGGACTTGCTCCTAAGACAAGGGGCCGCTCTTCCATAGCCAACACCCGACAGTAGAGGAGGATTTGCGACGACGGCAAGGGGGCGCTCCTATGCATGCAATCGGGACCGATGAGATGGATTGTAAATCACCAATTGTCCTGTTGTCGAAAGCTGCTGCAACTGTGGTAGGAATGTAAAAAGGCTATTGGAGTTGAAGACATAATTTGAAGATAAATTGATAATTGATTGGTTGTTGATCAGGGATCCTCTTTTCATCTTCGTTTCTTGCATTTATAGCCTTGATAACTAGCGGATTTAGCCAGCAGTTAAGCCTCTTAATTAGCTCTGCAACTCCCCAAAGTGTTGTCGCAGTTGCATACGTTCGTACACGTCTTGCTGTGACTGTTATACTTTGATAACCATCAGCCGGCCGAGGTTTCGGATATTGAGTTGGGGTTTCATAGATTTGAGGTGCGAGACCAAGTTTTTTGGGTCTCCATCTGTTAGCGGGTTGCTCGGCATATGCAACCGTTTTTGGGTGTGAACAAGGAGCAATCTTTAACTTGTTGCGAATACACGTAGCTTATCCTATTTTTCAATTAACATTCTCATTATAGTCACACTCAATTTTAGACATGTTCTTTCTTGCCCAACTAACTAATCTGTAAAAAATGCCGACCTTTTAGCCATCCTATAAAATTTTCCATTCAATTTTAAAGGGTTTGTTTAGTCCCATGTATGAAAAGAAGGAGAGAAAAAAGGGAAATAGAAAAAAAGGGAAAAATAAATTAATTGAGATTTGCACTCGATTTGGAAAAAGACAGCAAGTATATAACTGAGCTAGGGGTTGTTTAGTAAAACAAGGTTATCAGAAGGGATTTTTATGTAATCCCATAGCTGCTAATACTTTGAAAATTATTCGGTGTAAAAAAGCAACTTTATTTGTCTAGACATGAGAAAGAAAGAAATAAGAACGAAGACTACACCAAGCTGCTTCCAGAAGGATGTCCGACTCCTGCCCACCAAATAATTTCTCACAAATACTGAGAGGTCGGCCTCATTTTTACTGCTCTAACATACAATTGGTATAGATGAGATCATCGCAGACTTGGGGCTTATCAAAAACATATAGGTACTTTTAGGTATGCATATTCTTTTTGTTTTCTGAATTATTTTTAAAATAATATTCGTTGTTTCTTTAGTCTTATAATTTATTTATAAAAAAACTTAATATAATTTCACTCTCTTGCTAAACCCTACTGTTATCTTTCCAATAAACAACACAGAGATTAAAACAGAATTATTTGCTCATAAATATCCATGTCATGCATGCTCTCAGATTGGGCTATCATCTGTTCACAGGATACTCTCATCTAATTCTAGGAGCCTTTTATCTCAGATATAATAATATTTTCAAGAATGATAAACTACAAAAGGAGCTGGGTGGGGGGGTAGAACCGAAAGATGTAATAAATCTTTGTAATGATTCAAGTGGAAGCTATTTTCTCTTGGACATCGAGAGGAATGCCCGGTCTCCACGATGTTCCCTCGGGGCCATCCATGAGAGCGATTCCGACAGCAGCCAACTCTTTCCTGATCTCGTCTGATCGCTCGTACATCTTGTTTTTCCTCGCCGAGTTCCTCTCTTCAATTTTCTCGAGCACTTGTTCTTCGCTGAGTCCTGCTCTCTTCAGTGCCTTTTCTCTCAACTGGATTAAGACCTAATACCGCAAAAATATAATTTCAATATTTCGCCTTTTACTTTTACCCACATAAAGGGGTTGATTGCATAAACCCGCTTAGTTTACCCGGTGTAGCACTCTTATATCCCATCAAGTGATTTAGTAGCAGAAACACCCACTCAAAAACCATTAGAACGCACTCAAATTCAACTCTAAACAACTCAAATAATTTGTAATATAACTCTTAAACTTGTTTATGTTGTTTAGGGTATAATTTGAGTGCTTATCAGGGTTTTGGTCCAAGAACAAAGGGTGTGTTTAGGCTAATAAATCCCTTTAATTGGTACAAGCGGGGAATTTCAAGAGTTCTGCACAATCAACGCCTTAGAAAAGAGAAAGCAGTTTGCCCCCAGCTTTTTTCTTCTGAAATATCCTTTAATTATATGTCAGTTTAATCTACCACTTTTTTCACTGACATTACATATCTATTGCATTAGCCGATGACTACCCGGGGAAGGAAAAAGTTCAAGAAACTGGAGTAAACTAACCAATGTTAAAACTCTAAAATTTTATCTTCATATAAACGAATTCCCTACCTCGTAGTAGCTTGAAGGCATCAACCCAAGAACAGTCAAAGCGTGCCTCATTTCCTTTTCAATGGCAGAGATGGATTCCAGCCTTTTCTGCTGCTTTTTCCCCTGGTTACAGTATCGAACACGACCAAACAATTAATTACTGCTTCGAAAAAAAGAATTGTCGTGAGAAAATTGTTATACCACAAGCATGAGGAATACAAAGTCATAATCATTAGTCCATATAGTTTATAACTCATAATGTCAAAAGCGGAGGTGAAATTCCAATTTAACTCTCATCATGCATGCGGCAAAAATGATCCTCATAATTTTTGGAAGAAATTATATTTACGGAAAAAAATTCTTCTACCGCTGTTCAAATCTTTTACCTCCTTAAAAATTTCTACTAAAACTTTGTTTTAATTATAAATCTGCTGATATCTTTTTTATGTAAATAACACATGCACACGTGTAAAACACAAACAATATACTGCTATATCATAAACACAAAGAAAGTTGAAACCCATACCTTACGAGTATGAAGAAGATCGTTAATGATCTTCAAAGGCTCAGATAACGCAGCCAATGCTACTGGAGTATGCAAGTCATCGGCCATGGAGCTCTCAAACTCAGAACGAAATATAGTGATGCAATCCAAAGTGTCCTTAGGTGCAGAATCATCGAGATTTCTTTCACTATTTTGCCTGAGGGTTTCTTCACAATCATGCAAAGTCTGCAATCAAGAGTAAAGTGTTCATGAAAAAAAAATAGTATGTGATTGGTTCAATAAAGGGGATTTTTCAATACACAACCTGAAAAATGTAATATAATCGGTCAGAAGCAGTCTCGAGCTGAGCATTTGAGTAGTTGATCGGTGATCGATAGTGTGTACCTATTAAGAAGAGCCTCAACGCTAGCGGATGGTAGCGATCTATGACCTGCGATGGTTTCTAATTTCAGAATGTTTGACAATTAATAGAATAGAAAGAAGAATCATGGCCTAGAGTGTCGCTATAGGCTGCACCTTACTATGAAGTTGACAGGACAATACCTTATTAAATAAAGTGATGTGACACAAAACAAAATCAATATTCAATATAATTTTATCACTTAAAACAATAGATATCATAAATAGAATGTTGCCATGCCAACGTCCGTATAGGATGCACCTTATGGACACTGTAGACTCCGTTACATCCTTGAAGTGGTCAAATAAAAATCACTTGAGAGAAGAGGGCCATTGTTTTTAGAAGAACCAACAAGGTTACATGTTCTAGTTCATGTATGATCAGATCACATTAAATAGATACTTGTATAGACAAAAGGTCACACGCATACACACACATGATAATAACCACTTAACTACATGTGAATAAAAACTCAGTTGGTGCTAACTGATATACTGCAGAGCAGCAAGCTTTTATCAAAATGGTTTGCACCAACCCCTCCCCCCCCCCCCCACCCCTCTCTTTCTCTTCAAATTTACCCTGCATAACATATATATCCCCTCAACTAATTTATTTACGCAAACAGCCGATTAGCTTATTCTTAAGACCCTTAAAAACACTCAAATTCAACTCTAAACAACTCAAATGATTGTCCAATTTAACTCCAGAAATTGTTTCTGTTGTTTGAAGTAGAAATGAAATGTTGCTAGGAGTTTTCGTCAATAAAAAGAGGGGTGTTTCTGCTCAATCGCTTGAAGGTTTATAAGTAATAGACGGGGAAAACTAACAGCCCCTATAAATGTCATCTGCAAAAGGTTTTTTTAACACCAAATACAGTCAACAATTCCTACTTTCTAATAGCTCCAAATAACCTAAGTCATGATCAAATGTAAGAAAACTAATACTTGGAAAACAAATACCGAAATTGTATGTAACCTGGTAATTATAAACCTGCCGATCCCGTATACAATCGACAATTTAACTACAATTAAGGATCTTGAACTGAATTATCAATACAGAACTTGCATACATATCACATATGGTACTTCGGAAGCTGTAAACTTTACCTGGCGTATGGTAAAGAAATTTCCAAGCGATTTTGACATTTTCTCCGAGTCCACGGTAACAAACCCGTTGTGGATCCAATGACTTATGCTGCTGCTTTTACAAGCAGCACAGCTCTGAGCAATTTCATTCTCATGGTGGGGGAATACTAGGTCCATGCCTCCACCGTGTATATCAAATGAGCGGCCAAGATAAGCCGCACTCATCGCGCTGCATTCTATATGCCAGCCTGGTCTTCCTGGGCCCCATGGGCTCTCCCAGCTTGGCTCCCCGGCCTTAGCAGACTGCACGAATGAAATTAAATTATTTAACGAGTTTTCAAAGAAAAAAATTTGGAGAAACTAACTTGGTCCCTAGGTTGAGTTTATTATCTCTATTATTTTATTCAATGGAAAAGGAAGTCACAAATTGAATACTAAAGATATATTCTAAAATCTCCACTTTTAAACTAAAAATCTTTAGAAGATGTTCTCAAATCTTTTTCTATGATGTAACATATTTATGTGTACATCAAATAATAGATAGTGCAAATGTGTCTTCCTGCTTTACATTAAAGTGCTAGCAACTTGGGAGGAAATTACTACTTTCATACTAGCGGCAAACCCCGCGTGATGCGGCGGGTTTTGGAATAATCTATGAAAATGGTATTTATTTGTGAAAAACAAAATCCATGGCATTTATCCGAAAAAAACGTTGAAATTTAATATTATTTATTTGTAACGGACAAAACCATGACATTTATCTAAGAAACGTTGAAATTTATTGATATTTTTTTGTAACATACAAACTCCATGGTATTTATCTGATAAATATTGAAAGTTTATGGTGTTTTTTTACAACGGACAAAGTTCATGGTATTTATTTGAAAAGGGGAAAGTGCATCGTGTTTTAATGAATATGGTATTTATCTTATAAAACGGTGAAGGTAACGATATTTATCTGAAAAACGGTGAAAGTAACTTATAAAACTTATAAAACACTGAAAGTTTATGTTACTTATTTGTAAACAGAGCAAATACATGGTATTTATCTGAAAAACGGTGAAAGTAACGTTATTTATTTATAACGGAAAAGGTCCATGATATTTATCTGAAAAACGTTGAAAGTTAACGATATTTATTTGTAACGGACAAAACCCATGTTATTTATCTAGAAAACGTTGGATATTTATAGTATTTTTTTATGGACAAAATTCATGGTATTTATTTGAAAATAGCACAAATTCATCATATTTAATAAAAATCTAATGGTATTTATGTATAAAACATTGAAAGTTAATGGTATTTTAGGAAATACCTATTGGGATTTTGAATTGTTAGCATACTTGTAATTATTGAAATTTTTTGAATTAATGACACATTTGTAAATGGTGAGAAGTTGAGATGATGGCAAAGTTGTAAATAATGAGAAGTTGACAAAACTTTGCCTTAAACTACCTAAAGTACCCCTGCCAAAACATTAGAATTTACAGAAATACCAGATTTTTTGCAAACAAATCTAAAGGAATATTCTATTATTATGGGCATTTTAAGGATATCACCAAATTTCCACTTCTTATATAGCTTTCTATTAGTATAATAATGATTGCAGGAAAACAGCCTCGCTTTTGTCGTTTTCAAAAGCTACATTTCCTACCATTTTCAACAACTTCATCAATAAAATTCATTTCTAATGCTTCCGCAGAGGGTTAAAAAATGCATAAATGAAATAAGCAACAAAAAAAAAGGAAAAGGGGGGGAAAGTAGGAGGCAAAATGCGGTTGAAAAGAGTGCGTGGTATCCTTAAAGCGCGCGGGGGGGGGGGGGGGGCACCTACCTAAATTTAGCCAAAATAAAATGTTTTTTTTTTATATTTTGGACCTCAAATCTTTGGTATTTTTAAATAAGACACTCATCACTTCATATTTGCTAAAAAGGTCATCCAATTCATCTCTGTTAACTAAACAGGTACATCTCTTAGTAAAGTGTTAATTTAATATGTTAGTTAGGTTAACTAGGGTTAGATTAATAGCTTAATGACTTCCTTACCCTTAACCCATCTTCTCCTTCTTCCTCCCCTCCTCACCATCTCTCTCCTCATCACCACAGACATAGGAAATTGAAATCCCATCTCCACATCTTCATGACTCTTCTTCTCCTCTATCTTCCTTTCATTTTCCCATCTTTCTCCCACATTCTTCTCAAACCCTTTTCCTATTTCCCTTTGCTCCTATCTCAAACCCAAAGCCAAATTTCACCATCACCCTCCTCTCTCCCCTCCCCACTCCAACCTTCCACACATCCACCTCTTCCTCCACCTTACACACCATCCTCTCCGGTAACTACAAGAAACCCTAACACTAAGCATGACTAGCTATGGGTAATTAGTCATTTGATAACTATAATGAATATAATTAATGCCTAATTAACGGATATTGGCAATCGGATGGAAGTTAACTAGAGGACTAATTTATTTTAATTTCAAGAATTGTGCGTCTTTTTTTAGGAATATCAAGTTTTGGGTGTCTTTTTTAAAAATACCAAAGATTTAGGGGTCCAAAATTCAAATAAACAATGAAATGAATTGAAATAGGATAAAGACTACGAGGATCGATATGGCCAGGGGGAGGGGGATTTAGGTGCAGTTTTGAGGTCTTGCCTTCCACAGAGCAAAATCAGCAGGATTATGCTTCCTCGAGTCCACAGCAACCCTCTCTCCTGCTCGATTATCCTCCAGTTTACGACCAGATAATCGTCCATAATTAGGAAATTTATCCACAGAAAAATAGACATCCCCATCTATTATGTAGGCACAACTATTATCAAGTATCTGTTTTAGAAAGAAAAAATATGTCAATACAAATGAACTCTACTTAGGAACTATATATACCTGTTATAAAGTTATCAATTATAGCCTTGACGGACTAGAGAAATTACAGGTATTAATGTTTCAACTTTCAACTTAAAATGGCAGTTAGTTCCATATGGCTACTGTATAAGTTTAATAAATATAATAAGATGAGTTGACATATAAAGTTATGACAATTTATGTAAAGTTTATAAAAGAGCATATTTTTTCGTCGAATTTGCAAAACCTACTACTCAATAGTTCAACAACTAGGCTCCCTTTTGGAAGAGTAATGAGGATAAATAAGAACTTTAATTCTTACATATTTATCAATTGCCCAAAGTTTTAATTGGCATTGATTTATGCCTCTTATGCCTTTACACCCGATATTTTGGGTCATAAGAAATTCCAAATAAAGTCTAGTATTGCTTCAGACCAACTTGTTGCTCTCTCATACCCACGAAAAAAGTCCACATCATACGTTTTTTTTAAACTCAAATAATGGAAATAACCAATTCCAGTTTTTCAACAGTAAGTAATTGATCAAACTAAATAATATGGACATCATAAATACCTCTTTAATCATGTCTATAATATGATCCATATGATTGGAAACGCGTGGTTCAACTGAAGGAGACGCACAATGGAGATAATCCATGTCGGTGTGGAACTCTTCGCAAAAACGGTTGCTCAAGCTCAAAGGATCCTCCCCCAAATCGTTTGCTCTCGCAATTATCTACAGAATTCCAAAAGTGCAGAGCTCAGGTTTCCTGTCATACATATGTAAGAAGGAAAGTTGGTATACAGGCTTTGTAATTAGCAAGATGAAAGATTAATAGAACTGGTGAGGGGAAAAACCAATAGACTGTTGACCTAGTTCTAACAAGGAACTCGAAGTTGAATTATTATATTGTATCAATAAGGAAGTTCAAAGTGAAAGTATAAAACGGACAGAATTCAGTTAAAGATTGTAAAACAAAATTTTTAGTATTATGTGGATGATGCATGACACAATATATGCCTAATACGGGCACACATGACACACATGGCTAGCTGGCCTATTTTTTGCTTATTTTCTTGGCTAAATTGCACAATTATACCCATCAACTTTCATATTTTTTGCGATTGATACCATGAATTTTAATAATTAGATATAAGTACTACGAACTTTTTTTTTGACATAACTACCATACGACGTTAATTTCTGTCTTGCCAGACTATTATACTCAAAATTTTAGGGGTTGACTAAGAATAAAAGGGGAAAATGTGGAAGACAAGTCAAATATTGATGGCATGGCAGTCAAATATAACGTTTGCAGACGGAAGAAAAGTTGATGGTATTTAATTGCAATCGGAGGTGATAGTTGGTACTTGTTTGTAATTAAATTAGTTCATGGTATCAATCGAAAAAAAACGTGAAAATTGATTAATGCATTTGTGCAATTTAGCCTATTTTCTTTTTCAAAAAATGTGAGAGTACATGGTTTAAGCTATAAACAATCACTTCACCCATAAGCTTAGGCTGTTGGGTTTTGAGATTAATAACATAGAACTTTACACTCCCCTTCCGTGAGCCTGTAAGCCATGTAGAAAGACCTTTGATAACACTTGCTTGTAAAGACAAACTAAATGGTGTATATATATTTATTTTAAACTGAACAACGGCGATGCTAGGACCCAAGACCCTTGAAAACTAAAGCTCTAAAACCCTATCAAGAACCACTTCGACCCAAAATCTTAAGCATATCAAATTAACATAAAATGTCTATATGGGTTATGGGCACTACGCTGCATTTTGTAAACGAATTCTTTACAGTATCTTTACTATTATAACCAAGAGAGGCGTGTGGCAATTCCAGTTTTAATTCAAGAAAAAATGAGAAAATCCTTTATTTTGGAAAATTTCATGTAATATATCATTTAAATTTCTACAAAAATATCATCTAAACATTACTTACAACTATAAAAAAAAATTGCATGTAGCTTTTGGAAAATTAACAGTTTTTGTTCATCCATGTCAATTTTAAGTTTTAAATTTAGTGGTGTATTTGTTGACTCTCAAAACATTATGCCATTAGTTTTAACAATTCTTGATCTTTATCTTTTATCTTGCCTGCCTATTATTCACCAATTTCTTCATGATCTTCTAACTAACCTCAAATAATTTAATCACATATCCTTATCTATTAACTCCCGGCTCCTTCCACTTCTTAAAACATCACTCTATTTTGGGAAATCATAATCCTTTCCCAAAAAACGAAAAAATAATAATTCCTACTTGGGGAAATCATAATCCTTTCCCAAAAAAAGAAAAAATAATAATTCCTACTTGTTCAGCATTCGCTTGCATGCTCCATTTTTGAATTACAACCATTGATTCTTAATTTAATATTTTTCTTAAAGTTGTTTTTTCTCATAGTGAACCTCTCTTGGATCACTAAAATTCAAATTTGACACTCTCTATGATATTTATGGGGAGCTATCCGATATTAATTTTTTTTTGCCATTGTTATTAACATAGAATTTGATTTTATTGATCAAGTATTATCGAAGGCAACATAGTAACGGATCAAAAGACGTCTAAGAGTAAGAATAATCACTCAAATATCCAAAAGATTGCAATTAATTAAGCAACAAATGAAAAATATATTGTAGCTATTTTTCTGTATCTTTATTTTTAGGAAAGAATAACAATTTTTAGAATAAATCATTTGATACTTATATTTATTAATTTAGTAAGATTTTATTGTTTTGTTGTCATGTATTCTTGCTATTTATTCGAATCAAAGCTTCCAATTTAAACATTTCTTTTACTTTTGTCTTTCTTTACAGTAAATTTACTCTTATTTGTTAACTTTGGGTCTCTTCATGGCTCATGCTACCAATCTTTGTTAAAAGTTAATGAAGGTTAACAGCCACATTAACCTCAATACTTAAAAGAAGGTATTCTTAAAAAGTAATTACGACAATTAATTAACTGTTTAATATTTAAAGAATTCCAAAATTTCTAAAAATATGAAAGTTTTAGTTGTAATGTTCACATGGCAAATGATTAAGACAGGAGATGGATCCTTGGGTTTAAATTGGATGGAACACACCGCCGATGTTATGTCACACATTCATAGCTAAATTAGTAATGGCATTCACAACCCTATTTTTTCCTTGAATGATATTTTTAAAACCAAACAAATATCCAAATTAGTTAATTATTAGTTTCTTATATAAACCCTTCTCAATAACGTTTTGTATTGAGTTTTTCAATCTTAAAAAAATGTTATGGTATGCAAATAAGTTGTAAAATTTTGTTGCGGATGGAAAGCATGTGAAAAGCCTCATTGTGGCTTTTATATATAGTAGAAATTACAATATGTCTCGTACAAGTTTCCTCGTCATATGTAGTTTAGATTTTCTTTTAAAAGATCAATGAACATTTTATACACGTGCAAATAATTTTTGTAAGAATATATGTAAGACTTTGGATTTCATCAAAATATAAATAATATTGAGCCTAATTTGTATCATGAATACAATATAAATTCATGTTTTAATTTAAAATTAATTGATGGTTTTTGGCACAAATAAATTAAACATCTATTTTGATGAAAAATCATCAATTATACATTGTATCTTCTTTTGTACACACATGCATCGCAAGTGCAAAATACTAGTAAAGCAATTTCACTTGCCGACGTAACCAAATAGTAATTAATTACCAGCACCCAAATAATCAAATATATACTGCGATTTACATTAATAACCCCATCATTAATTACTATCCTATCCACCCAGCCTCACCTACCTCACATCTCCACTCACCCAATGCATGTTAACAAATACAGTCAAAACCAAACACCACTTGGACCCAAATTCTCCTCTCAAATAACACTTGTTACTAAACCTCCAACACTTGTTACTAAACTCCCTTGTCTCTCCCTCTATCTTAAACCCCTTCCTCTCAAATCTCAATTCTCTTGTCCTCCATCCCCAAACTCATTTTTCATGGATCCCCCACTCCCCCAAAAAACCCTAGTCTCAAACGGCACCCACAAACCCATCCTTTCCTCCCACCATAGCCCATTCTACCGTGAATGTCTCAAGAACCACGCCGCCGCACTCGGGACCCACGCCACCGACGGTTGCGGAGAGTTTCTCCCCTCCCTCTCCCCACTCTCTTGCGATGTTTGCGGCTGCCACCGAAACTTCCACCGCAAAATTTATGGCAACGATATCCAACACAATGAAGGACAAGATAAAAAGGATGAGAATGAGGACGAGGCCGGGTCCGACGTGGTGCTGACGCTGAATACAGGTGGCAGTGGGCCCAGCGGTGGTGGTGAGAATAATAGAAAGAGGCATAGGACTAGGTTTAGTAGGGAACAGAAGGAGGGGATGATGAAGCTGGCGGAGAGGCTCGGGTGGCGGCTGCAGCGGAAGGACGAGTACCTGATGGAGGAAGGGTGTAGGAGGGCTGGGGTGAACAAAGGAGCGTTTAAGGTCTGGATGCATAATAACAAGCAGACGTTTCTTGAGATGAAGAGGAGATTGTCTGAGACTAATACTGGAGTTCAAGCTGATAAGGGGAATGGGGACAAGGGTGGTGCTCATGAGGGTAGTTCTTCTCGCCTTTGTCTCATAATTAAAGATTAGAGATTCGGTTGATTATGCAGTTTAATTTTGAGACTTAGAATTGGTAGGTTGAGGGTTATGGTGTTGATGGCATTTTGTTGTGGTTCTTATTTGTATGTTCGTGCTCATCTAATAAAAATATGCAGTTGAATTTCTTTTTTGTTAGGTGTGTAAATGATGTGTAAAACCTATCAGATTTCTACAACCTAATGCATAAACTCAATGCCCACCTAATAAGGACCCAGTTCTCTTTTTTTTTCTCGGCAACGCGATATTTTCTTCTGTCTTTAATGATTTGATGACAATTTTATATTATCTAAGCTATTTTTTCATAACTCCAGTAATTTGATCATGACGCATATACTCCATTTCCGAATTATGCATTGACCAACTGACTATAGAGCGAATACATGCTTTACAACATTGGTGTACGAATAAGATCTCAAATCTCTTGAAAGCAGTTCATTACAATAGAGCAAACACAAGCACAACAATATTTAGGGTTCTTGAGAAATATGCAATTTGGGAAATTCATTGGAATAAGCGCATATGCTAGCTACAGAAGTTGAGATTAAAACAATGCCAAACTCATTACCTTGTCATCAACGTCAGTGAAATTCCGCACATAAAAGACTTCAAAATTTAAATGCTGCAGATACCTGATAAAAAGTTCAAAGGATTTAATGACAAGATGATAATTCCTAATCAATTGATTAGCACAACCAAAGATAATATTTACCTTATTTGCAGATACCGTAATGTCTGTTGTTATAGTACAAATATTTATAGCTTACAAAAACTCAAATGCATAAACAGCAGCATGCTAAATAAAGCTAAGCAATAAAAAAAATAATCAGGAAAGCAAGTCTAACATTGACTAAAAAAGGTAGCCAGTATGGCATAAATATAGTAGTGAAGAGCGAAATTTAGAGAGCAATGTAAACGGAAAAAATCCTATTCTTACAGTAGTACAAGTTCCTATTTGCTCAAACTCTGGCTTGAGAAAATAATTCATTGTTTTATAATCATTTTAAGCATTTTTTAAGTTGCAATGACCAAAATCTTCAAGTTGGTCCAAGTCTATGCATTATCAAGAATTAAGATACCCTTTTAAGTAATATACAAGCCAACTAAATTGGCCCTCCAGCATTTAAAGTTTAGTTTTGATGAAAGGGGCAAAAAAAGAAGCCAAGAATGCTTTCAAATGTTCTTAGTTGATATAATGATATAGCTACAAACATTTCCATACAATCATCTTAGGACTGCTAAGTTCATATTGTGGCTGCGGAAAATAAAAGGTTTGGCTTGATTCCAATATAAAAAATTCTCCTTTTCCTCATAATTTTGACATCTCACAACTTAGGCCCTGTTTGGATATAAAGTTAAGATAACCATGATTTATTTTAAAATGGAGGTGGGAGGCATGCAAACTATGGTTTGCAAACCCCAAACTCTAAAAATGGAGTTTGGTAAACTTTGATTAGAAAGGATTTGCGCTATCTGCTTAAGGCTGAAAAATTGCAGTTATCTCAACTCCAAAATGATTGCCAAACAAACCAAAGTTAGATTTTTGGAGTTAACTTTTGCTAACTTTATGAAACTACGGTTTACAAAAATTTACTCCATCCCCAAACAGGCCCTTACTGGTTTCAATTTCTTTAAAGAAGCCGCCTTTTCATGATAACAAGCGGATTGAAAAACAATCTAACAAAATTAATTGACAAATACATAAATGCGACTCCCACTAAATTTCAGCAAAGATGTTGCCTTTTCCATGGAAAACAAGCATATTAGCAATTTTAATCAAATGGGTATTCAAAAAATTACCTATAGAGAACATCAAAGAAGACATAAACCCTAGCATGCCCAATATGGCTGAAATCATAAGCAGTCACCCCACACACATACATCCCCACTTTCCCTTCAACTCTGGGCTTGAACAACTCCTTCGTTCTTGACATTGTGTTATAGAGATAGAGCTCATAAGATAATCTCCCATTGCTAGCACCGCCGCCGCCGCCATTAACGGCATTACAAGCAGTGGCCTTTGTAGAAGAAAAGGATGAGGGCTTTGGAATTCGTGTTGTTGATTTGAGGAAGAGAGAGCGTAGAGATGAGTTGAGTTGTGGTTTTGCTGTTCTTGAGATTGTTAGCGGAGAATAGAGAAAGATTGAATTTTTCAGGTACGCTGTTGTTGCCATATTCTCTCTGTCTCTCTCTCTAGAACTCTAGAAAGGAGAAGGAAAGGATGAGAATATTTAGGGTTGGAAGCTTTGCGGGTCGGGTTTAAACAGGGCTGCTGCCCGTTGCACAATTGTGTGCAACCCTGTATTGGTTGGTCCCCGACGAGTACATGGAATTGGATTGGAGTGTTTCGGAGTTTTCATTTTTCCTCCTTATTCCGTGAAAGAAATAGCGTTGTTGACTTTTACACTGAAAGGTAATGTCATGACGGGTCAGTAATGACCATTAAGATTGCTTCTTTACTGTATCTTAAGAAACGTTTTGTATAAAAAAGAAAAAAATAGAAGGGGAAATACGAGAACATAAGGATTGCTTTTTGAGAGGCCGCTTTTTAGAAATATTTTGAAGCACCGTAAATTTTTAGGGAGACAGTGTGAAATTTCTTTTTCCAAGTATATAGGTGTAGAGATGAAATAGAATTATTTAAGTGCTGTATAAAAACTGCAGCCAAAACCAATTAATAGTCCAAACTTCTACCAAAAATTGAAACCATCTCGGTCTTTGGTATCTAAGATAACAAACCAACCTCATGGAATATGTGAGAGGCCTTATATTCGGAAAAATTGTTGCATCATATCTCTACTATAATTAGAACATGAGAGAAGGTATGTAACGTCTTTCATATTTAATTCAAAAAAACAAACAAAAATCTGTAATTCTAAAAAGGCTTTTTCATTCTTCTATTTGATTCCATTTCGCTTTGCTTCAAGAAATCAAATCATGCCCTTCAACTCTTAAATTTTTTATAATCATTTTTTTAGAGAGATTTTTTTAGGAAGAGAAGATATTAGATGAATTGGAAGAGCAAATAACAATAGAAGAAGAGAGAAAGATCATTAATTTCTTGAATTCTTATCTCAGACAAATTTTTCTTTCTATTTTCTCCGGTTATCTGGTGTTGGGAAATGTTCCATATCCGTTCGCATACCTAGAGAGTCCGACTTGGACTCGGGCCATATAGGCTGGACCAATAATTGGTGTGGGCTACCAATGGATGATGGGTAGTGGTAGATTGTTAACACTATATATACTCCTATTGAGAGGAGTTGGTTAATGTGTGTGCCAGAATGCAGTCTCGTGTGGGTTTTGGTGCGACTTCCAACGGCTAGAGAGGATGTGAGTTATGAAAGTGTTCCCTTGTATGTTATACACTAGTTACGATGAAATCGTATGTAAGACGATTGCCCTGTGGACTGGACGGAAATGGTTGAACTATGTAAATCCGGTGTGCTATTTCTTCGAATTATTTTGTATTTCTGTATCTTATGTTCACGATGATTTGAGGGGATCGTTTTCCCCAACATCTGGATCTACTTGGCAATATTTGATTGGTTACGATGTAACTAACCAGCTAATGACAACATAAAATTTCACATTTTTCAACCGCCCGTAAACATTTTGGGGGAGCGAGAATGGACAGGATCCTAGATCCATTGAAAAATATTTAAAAATTCAACTTTACCATTGCAAGTGGAGAGATTGGAACTAAGGATCTCTCACCTGGAAGAGTGTCTCCGTCTCTGCATTATTTATATAAATCTCGCCCAAAATAAAGAAAAGGATCGCCTGTTGTTGAACTTTTTAATTCAAATCCAAACACCCATTCCTTTGTAGCCCAATACATTCAGTTAATCAAATCATTTGTTTCGTTTTCATGGCGGAAGCATTTTAACCGTGCCATAACTCTCAAGGGGGCGCATAGTGGTAATATAAAAGGGGAATCCAAGATTCCCCTTTTAAGTAATATACAAGCCAACTAAATTGGCTAACTCCAGCATTTAAAGTTTAGTTTTGATGAAAGGGGCAAAAAAAGAAGCCAAGAATGCTTTCAAATGTTCTTAGTTGATATAATGATATATCTACAAACATTTCCATACAAACACCTTTGGACTGCTGAGTTCATATTGTGGCTGCGGAAAATAAAAGGTTTGGCATGATTCCAATATAAAAAATTCTCCTTTTCCTCATAATTTTGACATCTCACAACTTAGGCCCTGTTTGGATATAAAGTTAGGATAACCATGATTTATTTTAAAATGGAGGTAGGAGGCATGCAAACTATGGTTTGCAAACCCCAAACTCTAAAAATGGAGTTCGGTAAACTTTGATTAGAATGGATTTGCGTTATCTGCTTAAGGCTGAAAAATTGCAGCTATCTCAACTCCAAAATGATTGCCGAACAAACCAAAGTTAGATTTTTGGAGTTAACTTTTGCTAACTTTATGAAACTACGGTTTACAAAACTTTACTCCATCCCCACACAGGCCCTTACTGATTTCAATTTCTTTAAAGAAGCCGCCTTTTCATGATAACAAGCGGATTGAAAAACAATCTAACAAAATTAATTGACAAATACATAAATGCACCTCCCACTAAATTTCAGCAAAGATGTTGCCTTTTCCATGGAAAACAAGCATATTAGCAATTTTAATCAAATGGGTATTCAAAAAATTACCTATAGAGAACATCAATGAAGACATAAACCCTAGCATGCCCAATATGGCTGAAATCATAAGCAGTCACCCAACACATATACATCCCCACTTTCCCTTCAACTCTGGGCTTGAACAACTCCTTCATTCTTGACATTGTGTTGTAGAGATAGAGCTCATAAGATAATCTCCCATTGCTAGCGCCGCCGCCGCCATTAACGGCATTACAAGCAGTGGCCTTTGTAGAAGAAAAGGATGAGGGCTTTGGAATTCGTGTTGTTGATTGGAGGAAGAGAGAGCCTAGAGATGAGTTGAGTTGTGGTTTTGCTGTTCTTAAGATTGTCAGCGGAGAATAGAGAAAGATTGAATTTTTCAGGAACGCTGTTGTTGCCATATTCTCTTTGTCTCTCTCTCTAGAAAGGAGAAGGAAAGGATGAGATTATTTAGGGTTGGAAGCTTAGCGGGTCGGGTTTAAACAGGCTTGCTGCCCAATGTGTGCAACCCTGTATTGGTTGGTCCCCGACGAATACATGGAATTGGATTGGAGTGTTTCGGAGTTTTCATTTTTCCTCCTTATTCCGTGAAAGAAATGTCGGTGTTGACTTTTACACTGGAAGGTAATGTTATGACGGGTCAGTAATGAACATTAACATTGCTTCTTTACTGTATCTTAAGAAACGTTTTGTATAAAAAAAGAAAAAATAGAAGGGGGAATACAAGAACATAAGGATTCCTTTTTGAGAGGCCGCTTTTAAAAATATTTTGAAGCTCAGTAAATTTTTAGGGAGACAGTGTGAAATTTCTTTTTCCAAGTATATAGGTGAAGAGATGAAATAGAATTATTTAAGTGCTGTATAAAACTGCAACCAAAACTAATTAATAGTCCAAGTTTCTACCAAAAATTGAAACCATCTCGGTCTTTGGTATCTAAGAACCAACCAACCTCATGGAATATGTGAGAAGCCTTATATTCAGAAAAATTGTTGCATCATATCTCTACTATAATTAGAACATGAGAGAAGGTATGTAACGTCTCTCATATTTAATTCAAAAAAACAAACAAAAATCTGTAATTCTAAAAAGGCTTTTTCATTCTTCTATTTGATTCCATTTCGCTTTGCTTCAAGAAATCAAATCATGCCCTTCAACTCTTAAATTTTCTATGATCATTTTTTTTTAGAGAGATTTTTTTTAGGAAGAGAAAATATTAGATGAATTGGAAGAGCAAATAAACAATAGAAGAAGAGAGAAAGATCATTAATTTCTTGAAATTATATGATTCTTATCTCAGACAAATTTTTCTTTCTATTTTCTCCGATTATCTGGTGTTGGGAAATGTTCCATATCCGTTCGCATACCTAGAGAGTCCGACTTGGACTCGGGCCATATGGGCCGGACCATCAATTGGTGTGGGCTACCAATGGATGTTGAGTAGTGATGATTGTTAACACTATATAAACTCCTATTGAAAGGAGTAGGTTAATGTGTGCGCCAGAATGCAGTCTCGTGTGGGTTTTGGTGCGACTTCCAACGGCTAGAGAGGATGTGAGTTATGAAAGTGTTCCCTTGTATGTTATACACTAGTTACGATGAAATCGTATGTAAGACGATTGCCCTGTGGACTGGACCAAAATGGTTGAACCATGTAAATCCGGTGTGCTATTTTTTCTTTGTATTATTTTGTATTTCTCTATCTTATGTTCACGATGATTTGAGGGGATCGTTTTCCCCAGCATCTGGATCTACTTGGCAATAGTTGATTGGTTACGATGTAACTAACCAGCTAATGACAACATAAAATTTCAAATTTTTCAACCGCCCGTAAACATTTGGGGGGAGCGAGAATGGGCAGGATCCTAGATCCATTGGAAAATGCTTAAAATTCAACTTTACCATTGCAAGTGGGGAGATTGGAACCAAGGATCTCTCACCTGGAAGAGTGTCTCCGTCTCTGTATTATTTTATATAAATCTCGCCCACGATAAAGAAAGGGATCACCTGTTGAAATTTTTAATTCCAATCCAAGCACCCATTCCTTTGCAGCCCAATACATTCAGTTAATCAAATCATTCGTTTCGTTTTCATGGCGGAAGCATTTTAACCGGGCCATAACTCTCAAGGGGGGCGCATAGTGGTAATATAAAAGGGGAATCCAAGATTCCCCTTTTAAGTAATATACAAGCCAACTAAATTGGCTAACTCCAGCATTTAAAGTTTAGTTTTGATGAAAGGGGCAAAAAAAGAAGCCAAGAATGCTTTCAAATGTTCTTAGTTGATATAATGATATATCTACAAACATTTCCATACAAACACCTTAGGACTGCTGAGTTCATATTGTGGCTGCGGAAAATAAAAGGTTTGGCATGATTCCAATATAAAAAATTCTTCTTTTCCTCATAATTTTGGCATCTCACAACTTAGGCCCTGTTTGGATATAAAGTTAGGATAACCATGATTTATTTTAAAATGGAGGTAAGAGGCATGCAAACTATGGTTTGCAAACCACAAACCCTAAAAATGGAGTTTGGTAAACTTTGATTAGAATGGATTTGCACTATCTGCTTAAGGCTGAAAAATTGCAGCTATCTCAACTCCAAAATGATTGTCGAACAAACCAAAGTTAGATTTTTGGTATTAACTTTTGCTAACTTTATGAAACTACGGTTTACAAAACTTTACTCCATTCCCACACACGCCCTTACTGATTTCAATTTCTTTATAGAAGCCGCCTTTTCATGATAACAAGCGGATTGAAAAACAATCTAACAAAATTAATTGACAAATACATAAATGCGACTCCCACTAAATTTCAGCAAAGAAGTTCCTTTTCCATGGAAAAAAGCATATTAGCAAATTTAATCAAATGGGTATTCAAAAAATTACCTATAGAGAACATCAAAGAAGACAAACCCTAGCATGCCCAATATGGCTGGAATCATAAGCAGTCACCCCACACACATACATCCCCACTTTCCCTTCAACTCTGGGCTTGAACAACTCCTTCGTTCTTGACATTGTGTTGTAGAGATAGAGCTCATAAAATAATCTTCCATTGCTAGCACCGCCGCCGCCGCCATTAACGGTATTACAAGCAGTGGCCTTTCTAGAAGAAAAGGATGAGGGCTTTGGAATTCGTGTTGTTAATTTGAGGAAGAGAGAGCGTAGAGATGAGTTGAGTTGTGGTTTTGCTGTTCTTGAAATTGTTAGCGGAGAATAGAGAAAGATTGAATTTTTCAGGAACGCTGATGTTGCCATATTCTCTCTGTCTCCCTCTCTAGAACTCTAGAAAGGAGAAGGAAAGGATGAGATTATTTAGGGTTGGAAGCTTAGCGGGTCGGGTTTAAACAGGGTTGTTGCCCATTGTGTGCAACCCTGTATTGGTTGGTCCCCGACGAATACATGGAATTGGATTGGAGTGTTTCGGAGTTTTCATTTTTCCTCCTTATTCCGTGAAAGAAATGCCGGTGTTGACTTTTACACTGAAAGGTAATGTCATGACGGGTCAGTAATGACCATTAAGATTGCTTCTTTACTGTATCTTAAGAAACGTTTTGTATAAAAAAGAAAAAAATAGAAGGGGGAATACGAGAACATAAGGATTGCTTTTTGAGAGGCCGCTTTTTAGAAATATTTTGAAGCTCGGTAAATTTTTAGGGAGACAGTGTGAAATTTCTTTTTCCAAGTATATAGGTGTGAAGATGAAATAGAATTATTTAAGTGCTGTATAAAAACTGCAGCCAAAACCAATTAATAATCCAAACTTCTACCAAAAATTGAAACCATCTCGGTCTTTGGTATCTAAGATAACCGACCAACCTCATGGAATATGTGAGAGGCCTTATATTCGGAAAAATTGTTGCATCATATCTCTACTATAATTAGAACATGAGAGAAGGTATGTAACTTCTCTCATATTTAATTCAAAAAAACAAAGAAAATCGTAATTCTAAAAAGGCTTTTTCATTTTTCTATTTGATTCCATTTCACTTTGCTTCAAGAAATCAAATCATGCCCTTCAACTCTTAAATTTTCTATGATCATTTTTTTAGAGAGATTTTTTTAGGAAGAGAAGATATTAGATGAATTGGAAGAGAAAATAAACAATAGAAGAAGAGAGAAAGATCATTAATTTCTTGAAATTATATGATTCTTATCTCAGACAAATTTTTCTTTCTATTTTCTCCGATTATCTGGTGTTGGGAAATGTTCCATATCCGTTCGCATATCTAGAGAGTCCGACTTGGACTCGGGCTATATGGGCCGGACCATCAATTGGTGTGGGCTACCAATGGATGTTGGGTAGTGATAGATTGTTAACACTATATAAACTCCTATTGAAAGGAGTAGGTTAATGTGTGCGCCAGAATGCAGTCTCGTGTGGGTTTTGGTGCGACTTCCAACGGCTAGAGAGGATGTGAGTTATGAAAGTGTTCCCTTGTATGTTATACACTAGTTACGATGAAATCGTATGTAAGACGATTGCCCTGTGGACTGGACCAAAATGGTTGAACCATGTAAATCCGGTGTGCTATTTCTTCTTTGTATTATTTTGTATTTCTCTATCTTATGTTCACGATGATTTGAGGGGATCGTTTTCCCCAGCATCTGGATCTACTTGGCAATAGTTGATTGGTTACGATGTAACTAACCAGCTAATGACAACATAAAATTTCAAATTTTTCAACCGCCCGTAAACATTTGGGGGGAGCGAGAATGGGCAGGATCCTAGATCCATTGGAAAATGCTTAAAATTCAACTTTACCATTGCAAGTGGGGAGATTGGAACCAAGGATCTCTCACCTGGAAGAGTGTCTCCGTCTCTGTATTATTTTATATAAATCTCGCCCACGATAAAGAAAGGGATCACCTGTTGAAATTTTTAATTCCAATCCAAGCACCCATTCCTTTGCAGCCCAATACATTCAGTTAATCAAATCATTCGTTTCGTTTTCATGGCGGAAGCATTTTAACCGGGCCATAACTCTCAAGGGGGGCGCATAGTGGTAATATAAAAGGGGAATCCAAGATTCCCCTTTTAAGTAATATACAAGCCAACTAAATTGGCTAACTCCAGCATTTAAAGTTTAGTTTTGATGAAAGGGGCAAAAAAAAAAGCCAAGAATGCTTTCAAATGTTCTTAGTTGATATAATGATATATCTACAAACATTTCCATACAAACACCTTAGGACTGCTGAGTTCATATTGTGGCTGCGGAAAATAAAAGGTTTGGCATGATTCCAATATAAAAAATTCTTCTTTTCCTCATAATTTTGGCATCTCACAACTTAGGCCCTGTTTGGATATAAAGTTAGGATAACCATGATTTATTTTAAAATGGAGGTAAGAGGCATGCAAACTATGGTTTGCAAACCACAAACCCTAAAAATGGAGTTTGGTAAATTTTGATTAGAATGGATTTGCGCTGTCTGCTTAAGGCTGAAAAATTGCAGCTATCTCAACTCCATAATGATTGCCGAACAAACCAAAGTTAGATTTTTGGTGTTAACTTTTGCTAACTTTATGAAACTACGGTTTACAAAACTTTACTCCATCCCCACACAGGCCCTTACTGATTTCAATTTCTTTATAGAAGCCGCCTTTTCATGATAACAAGCGGATTGAAAGACAATCTAACAAAATTAATTGACAAATACATAAATGCGACTCCCACTAAATTTCAGCAAAGATGTTGCCTTTTCCATGGAAACAAAGCATATTAGCAATTTTAATCAAATGGGTATTCAAAAAATTACCTATAGAGAACATCAAAGAAGACATAAACCCTAGCATGCCTAATATGGCTGGAATCATAAGCAGTCACCCCACACACATACATCCCCACTTTCCCTTCAACTCTGGGCTTGAACAACTCCTTCGTTCTTGACATTGTGTTGTAGAGATAGAGCTCATAAGATAATCTTCCATTGCTAGCACCGCCGCCGCCGCCATTAACGGCATTACAAGCAGTGGCCTTTGTAGAAGAAAAGGATGAGGGCTTTGGAATTCGTGTTGTTGATTTGAGGAAGAGAGAGCGTAGAGATGAGTTGAGTTGTGGTTTTGCTGTTCTTGAAATTGTTAGCGGAGAATAGAGAAAGATTGAATTTTTCAGGAACGCTGATGTTTCCATATTCTCTCTGTCTCTCTCTCTAGAACTCTAGAAAGGAGAAGGAAAGGATGAGATTATTTAGAGTTGGAAGCTTAGCGGGTCGGGTTTAAACAGGGTTGCTGCCCATTGTGTGCAACCCTGTATTGGTTGGTCCCCGACGAATACATGGAATTGGATTGGAGTGTTTCGGAGTTTTCATGTTTCCTCCTTATTCCGTGAAAGAAATGCCGGTGTTGACTTTTACACTGAAAGGTAATGTCATGACGGGTCAATAATGACCATTAAGATTGCTTCTTTACTGTATCTTAAGAAACGTTTTGTATAAAAAAGAAAAAAATAGAAGGGGGAATACGAGAACATAAGGATTGCTTTTTGAGAGGCCGCTTTTTAGAAATATTTTGAAGCACGGTAAATTTTTAGGGAGACTGTGAAATTTCTTTTTCCAAGTATATAGGTGTAGAGATGAAATAGAATTATTTAAGTGCTGTATAAAAACTGCAGCCAAAACCAATTAATAGTCCAAACTTCTACCAAAAATTGAAACCATCTCGGTCTTTGGTATCTAAGATAACAAACCAACCTCATGGAATATGTGAGAGGCCTTATATTCGGAAAAATTGTTGCATCATATCTCTACTATAATTAGAACATGAGAGAAGGTATGTAACATCTCTCATATTTAATTCAAAAAAACAAAGAAAATCTGTAATTCTAAAAAGGCTTTTTCATTTTTCTATTTGATTCCATTTCGCTTTGCTTCAAGAAATCAAATCATGCCCTTCAACTCTTAAATTTTCTATGATCATTTTTTTAGAGAGATTTTTTTAGAAAGAGAAGATATTAGATGAATTGGAAGAGAAAATAAACAATAGAAGAAGAGAGAAAGATCATTAATTTCTTGAAATTATATGATTCTTATCTCAAACAAAATTTTCTTTCTATTTTCTCCGGTTATCTGGTGTTGGGAAATGTTCCATATCCATTCGCATATCTAGAGAGTCCGACTTGGACTCGGGCTATATGGGTCGGACCATCAATTGGTGTGGGCTACCAATGGATGTTGGGTAGTGATAGATTGTTAACACTATATAAACTCTTATTGAAAGGAGTAGGTTAATGTGTGCGCCAGAATGCAGTCTCGTGTGGGTTTTGGTGCGACTTCCAACGGCTAGAGAGGATGTGAGTTATGAAAGTGTTCCCTTGTATGTTATACACTAGTTACGATGAAATCGTATGTAAGACGATTACCCTGTGGACTGGACCGAAATGGTTGAACCATGTAAATCCGGTGTGCTATTTCTTCTTTGTATTATTTTGTATTTCTCTATCTTATATTCACGATGATTTGAGGGGATCGTTTTCCCCAGCATCTGGATCTACTTGGGAATAGTTGATTGGTTACGATATAACTAACCAGCTAATGACAACATAAAATTTCAAATTTTTCAACCACCCGTAAACATTTGGGGGGAGCGAGAATGGACAGGATCCTAGATCCATTGGAAAATGCTTAAAATTCAACTTTACCATTGCAAGTGGGGAGATTGGAACCAAGGATCTCTCATCTGGAAGAGTGTCTCCTTCTCTGTATTATTTTATATAAATCTCGCCCACGATAAAGAAAGGGATCACCTGTTGAAATTTTTAATTCCAATCCAAGCACCCATTCCTTTGCAACCCAATACATTCGGTTAATCAAATCATTCGTTTCGTTTTCATGGCGGAAGCATTTTAACCGGGCCATAACTCTCAAGGGGGCGCATAGTGGTAATATAAAAGGGGAATCCAAGATTCCCCTTTTAAGTAATATACAAGCCAACTAAATTGGCTAACTCCAGCATTTAAAGTTTAGTTTTGATGAAAGGGGCAAAAAAAGAAGCCAAGAATGCTTTCAAATGTTCTTAGTTGATATAATTATATATCTACAAATATTTCCATACAAACACCTTAGGACTGCTGAGTTCATATTGTGGCTGCGGAAAATAAAAGGTTTGGCATGATTCCAATATAAAAAATTCTCCTTTTCCTCATAATTTTGACATCTCACAACTTAGGCCCTGTTTGGATATAAAGTTAGGATAACCATGATTTATTTTAAAATGGAGGTAGGAGGCATGCAAACTATGGTTTGCAAACCCCAAACTCTAAAAATGGAGTTCGGTAAACTTTGATTAGAATGGATTTGCGCTATCTGCTTAAGGCTGAAAAATTGCAGCTATCTCAACTCCAAAATGATTGCCGAACAAACCAAAGTTAGATTTTTGGAGTTAACTTTTGCTAACTTTATGAAACTACGGTTTACAAAACTTTACTCCATCCCCACACAAGCCCTTACTGGTTTCAATTTCTTTAAAGAAGCCGCCTTTTCATGATAACAAGCGGATTGAAAAACAATCTAACAAAATTAATTGACAAATACATAAATGCGACTCCCACTAAATTTCAGCAAAGATGTTGCCTTTTCCATGGAAAACAAGCATATTAGCAATTTTAATCAAATGGGTATTCAAAAAATTACCTATAGAGAACATCAAAGAAGACATAAACCCTAGCATGCCCAATATGGCTGAAATCATAAGCAGTCACCCCACACACATACATCCCCACTTTCCCTTCAACTCTGGGCTTGAACAACTCCTTCGTTCTTGACATTGTGTTGTAGAGATAGAGCTCATAAGATAATCTCCCATTGCTAGCGCCGCCGCCGCCGCCATTAACAGCATTACAAGCAGTGGCCTTTGTAGAAGAAAAGGATGAGGGCTTTGGAATTCTCGTTGTTGATTTGAGGAAGAGAGCAGTGGCCTTTGTAGAAGAAAAGGATGAGGGCTTTGGAATTCTCGTTGTTGATTTGAGGAAGAGAGCAGTGGCCTTTGTAGAAGAAAAGGATGAGGGCTTTGGAATTCTCGTTGTTGATTTGAGGAAGAGAGAGCGTAGAGATGAGTTGAGGTGTGGTTTTGCTGTTCTTGAGATTGTTAGCGGAGAATAGAGAAAGATTGATGCTGTTGCCATATTCTCTCTCTCTCTCTCTCTCTCTCTCGAGAACGGAGAAGAAAAGGATGAGATTATTTAGGTTGGATGCTTAGCGGGTCGGGTTTAAACTAGGCTGCTGCCCATTGTGTGCAACCCTGTATTGGTTGGTCCCCGACGAATACATGGAATTGGATTGGAGTGTTTCGGAGTTTTTATTTTTCCTCCTTATTCCGTGAAAGAAATGCCGGTGTTGACTTTTACACTGAAAGGTAATGTCATGACGGGTCAGTAATGACCATTAAGATTGCTTCTTTACTGTATCTTAAGAAACGTTTTGTATAAAAAAGAAAAAAATAGAAAGGGGAATACGAGAACATAAGGATTGCTTTATGAGAGGCCGCTTTTTAAAAATATTTTGAAGCTCGGTAAATATTTAGGGAGACAGTGTGAAATTTCTTTTTCCAAGTATATAGGTGTAGAGATGAAATAGAATTATTTAAATGCTGTATAAAAACTGCAGCCAAAACCAATTAATAGTCCAAACTTCTACCAAAAATTGAAACCATCTCGGTCTTTGGTATCTAAGATAACTAACCAACCTCATGGAATATGTGAGAGGCCTTATATTCGGAAAAATTGTTGCATCATATCTCTACTATAATTAGAACATGAGAGAAGGTACGTAACATCTCTCATATTTAATTCAAAAAAAACAAACAAAAATCTGTAATTTTAAAATGGCTTTTTCATTCTTCTATTTGATTCCATTTCGCTCTGCTTCAAGAAATCAAATCATGTCCTTCAACTCTTAAATTTTCTATGATCATTTTTTTATAGAGTTTTTGTTAGGAAGAGAATATATTAGATGAATTGGAAGAGCAAATAAACAACAGAAGAAGAGAGAAAGATGATTAATTTCTTGAAATTATATGATTCTTATCTCAGACAAATTTTTCTTTCTATTTTCTCCGGTTATCCGGTGTTGGGAAATGTTCCATATCCGTTCGCATAGCTAGAGAGTCCGACTTGGACTCGGGGCATATGGGTGGGATCATCAATTGATGTGGACTACCAATGGACGATGAGTAGTGATAGATTGTTAACACTATATATACTCCTATTGAGAGGAGTTGATTAATGTGTGCGCCAGAATGCAGTCTTGTGTGGGTTTTGGTGCGACTTCCAACGGTTAGAGAGGATGTGAGTTATGAAAGTGTTCCCTTGTATGTTATACACTAGTTACGATGAAATCGTATGTAAGACGATTGCCTTGTGGACTGGACCGAAATGGTTGAACCATGTAAATCCGGTGTGCTATTTCTTCTTTGTGTTATTTTGTATTTCTCTATCTTATGTTCACGATGATTTGAGGGGATCGTTTTCCCCAACATCTGGATCTGCTTGGAAATATTTGATTGGTTGCGATGTAACTAACCAGCTAATGACAACATAAAATTTCACATTTTTCAACCGCCCGTAAACATTTGGAGGGAGCGAAAATGGACCGGATCCTAGATCCATTGGAAAATACTTAAAAATTCAACTTTACAATTGCAAGTGGAGAGATTGGAACCAAGGATCTCTCACCTGGAAGAGTGTCTCCGTCTCTGTATTATTTTATATAAATCTCGCCCACGATAAAGAAAGGGATCGCCTGTTGTTGAAATTTTTAATTCCAATCCGAGCACCCATTCCTTTGTAGCCCAATTCATTCAGTTAATCAAATCATTCGTTTCGTTTTCATGGCGGAAGCATTTTAACCGGGCCATAACTCTCAAGGGGGGCATAGTGGTAATATAAAAGTGGAATCCAAGATTCCAATAATTTTTTCGGGAATTTAGTTCCAATATCTTAAAATAGTGGGAATCTTATTCTCATTTTACAAGGCCAAGGAGAGGCTGAAACTAATTTGAAAGATAATATCCCTATCTTTCTTTTTTGTCCACAAATTGCTATTTCTAAGTAAAAACAATCAAATAATAAACATCTTTAAGTGACTTGCACGCTAACTATATAACCAAACTCATAGCAGCTCACTGTCCAAATATTATTTCATAAGGAAAGAAAAAACATAAGTATAAATAGGTTTCAAAAATGCAAAATTGACACTTTGCTTTCCCTTGCATGATCTCTTCATCTCCATCAAAATAAAGATTAGCTATGAACCAAAGATGTATATAAAAAAAATGACAATATGTTTAGGCGCAAATGTAGCATTATCCACTTAAAACACAACTGCTTCATATCACGTTTAAATTTAAATATTCAACCAAATATCAAATATAACAGGCGATATAAAATGGATAACGTTCCTTTCCTTGAATCAGTAAGAATATAAAACATCACGAGGATAGCGTAGTTAAACAACAATACACAAAATCCGAACATTATATTCTTCTCTGATTTATCATCATTATCATCTAGCAAAAACTTCCATTGAACACCTAGATAAGCCAAAAAGGATAAAGGAGAAAAAAGAAGTTGAAATAAAAAAAAACAAGGATGATTTGATGATGGCGAAACTTGCTTCTGTGAACTTCGACTGATCTTAAAAGATCTTGAAGAGGATGCCTCCATGGGTAGCGAAGAACGGGGCGAAGACGAGAGATTCGACAGCCATGAGCTTGATGAGGATGTTGAGCGATGGGCCTGATGTGTCTTTCAAGGGATCACCGATGGTGTCGCCGATCACTGCGGCCTTGTGCGGGTCGGACCCTTTAGGTCCAAGAGTTCTCGCATGCTCTGAAGCTCCGGCCTGAGTAACACACACAAAAAAATTAGACAGCAGTATCCCAAGTTTGCTTTTTGCCAATATGGGGGCAAAACGAATGACTGAGGCAAATCGCAGTAAATTCTAACATGGTTCAGAACGTGACAAATTTAGGTATGTTAAGGCTGATTGCATAGGATACCATTTATTAATATGTCAAAGTGCTTATAACCTCTGAACTGGCTTATTAGCATCTGATACCACTTTACCACAGATCTGTTGGGGGGTTAAGTGCAGGAAAAGATATTGATGAAGAGTGTTGCACAGCCATAGGAAATAGGCTTATTTATTGAAAACTCCGAATAGATTTGGGCCATTTTAACAAAACTATCATTACCTTTGAAATGATCAAGAAACTATCATGACTTGACGGTCAACGTTACTGTTCATGTCAAATGACCATTCTGCCTGTTTCATAATATAATTACTTAATTATAAATTACATTTTAATTTTTTAATAATTATTAAATATTAATTAAATACTTTTAAAAAAATTGAGGGGGAGTCGAGGGAGGAGCCGGAGCCGGAGCGGGACGTCGCCGGCAGCGAGAGAAGGGCACCGGAAAAGGAAATGAGAGGAGGAAGATGATGATGGGTTGGTTGATGATGAAGATGATGAAGGGTTGATCATGAAGACGAAGATGAAGATGATGAAGATGAAGATAAAGATGAAGATGATGAAGATGAAGATGGTGATGAAGGTTGGCGTAGGGGGAGGGAGGGGGCTGGGTGCGGGTGAGGGGGAGGTTGGGGAAGGGGGCAGGGGGTCGGGGGAGGGGAGGTTGGGTTGGGTTGGGTTTGGGTCGGGGGAGGGGAGGGGAAGCCGGTGATGGTGATGAAGGTTGTGATGAAGAAGAAGATGAATGATGGTGAAGAAGGTGATGATGAGGATGAATGATGGTGATGATGAAGAAGATGGTGGTTGTAGAGGGGTGGTGGGGTCGATGGCGAGATGGGCATCGCCGGAGATAGTGAGAAGGTGGAGGATGAAAGTTAGGGTTCTGTTTTTCAGTTTTATTTTTTAATTTTTAGAAATTAGGGTTTTAAGGCTAGAGTGGGGGTATTTTTTTTTTGGGGGGGGGGAGGGTTTAAAAAATTTGATGACTTGGCAACTTAAATGACGTGGCACCGACGGTGCTGACGTGTCACCGTTAAGTATGGTGGTTTCTTGAAAGGCGATGGTAGTTTTATTAAAATGGCCCAAACCTGTTGGGAGTTTTCAATAAATAGGTCTAAGAAATAATATAGTAAGACAAATGGTAGCATTTTCAAGAATTACAGCCTAAAATATTGGGATTCAAACTTGGAAAAAACACATTGGTTGGAAAATTAGCAGTTTTCAAAAATGAATGCAAAAATAGACAATTATTTTGCAAGATAAAACTCTGGAAGAAGATGAGAAATAAGAGCGGACAATCCTATCGTCGCAATGCAAGGCGGTGACCGTTTTCAGAATCTCCGGTTAAGTTAAAGAAGTAGTATATAGCAAAAGTTAAATATTTACACAGTAACACAAGCTCACTTGCATACAGACTCTAAAGATGCACAATGCTTAAGCCATAGCACAAAATGAGTTGAGTGCATATGCAAGTGAGTTTGAGCAAGAGTGTAAAAAAATATCTCAATAGCAAAGCCATGCAATTACTTTACCTCAATGTACTTCTTGGCATTATCCCAAGCACCACCAGTGTTGGAAGCAGAGATTGCAATCTGTGTAAAATAAAATAAAAAATCAGTGCTGACAGCCTTAAACTACAAACATAGCCTAAAATACACTAAACTATCGTTTTTTCCCCACTAAAAAACCTTGAAAGTTTTTCCTTTTTTATTACAGTAAGCTCCCTTAGTGCTACGTTTAAGAGTATTCTAGTGTGTTTTTTACAGAAAAAACTCCATTGAAACCAAACTATAAGAGGGCTCACTGTTAAACCAATCTCTAAGGTAGTTTAGCTAAAACAGTAATAGTCAAAGGAATTTAGCGCAACCTAACCAAAAATAATTCCAACAAACCTGGACTCCAGAAACAAGTGAACCCGCAAGAACACCCGACAAAGTCTCAACCCCAAAAAATGTTCCAACAATAAGCGGCGTAAGCATGACCAAAGCACCAGGTGGAATCATCTCCTTAATCGAAGCATCCGTTGAGATCTTGACGCATGTCGCGTAATCGGGCTTAGCAGTCCCCTCCATTAATCCAGGAATAGTGTTGAATTGCCTTCGGACTTCCTCCACCATTTTAAGAGCAGCACTGCCGACACTCTTCATTGTCATGGCCGAGAACCAGTAAGGAAGCATGGCGCCGACAATGAGACCGATGAAGACCTTTGGGGTTAACACATCAACGGTTTGAATTGCGGCTCGGCTCACGAAGGCGCCGAAGAGCGCAAGAGAGACAAGGGCAGCTGAACCTATGGCGAAACCCTAGAAATAAAAAAGGCTCTTGATCAGAATAAGAAATAAGTAGGAATAGCGCAATCAATGCCAATAATACTATGCTAGATCTCTTGCAAGTGCAACACAAGGCGACAACGAGTTGAAATTGATTATGCATAGAGAAAGATGGAAGTTGATCCTGAAAAATTATTATTTTTAAATGAAAAAGGGCTTTTCTGAAAGAAAAAAAGGGTGAAACAAGATATAGATTTGAATGTTGAATGATTGATTTGGAGTAGAGAAGAGAGATTTTTCTGTTCGTCTGTAAGATGAAAAGTAAGATGCCACTTGCCAGATGCCACTCAATCGAGATTTTTAGACGACCACAAAAATAATAGTAGTAATTCTAAAATCAATATTGCCCCCACTACAAAATATCTAGAAATAATACTGAATCACTGATATTACCAGCAGAAAGTTACTTGGCATTTTAGGAAAGAGATTAATATACAAGTGTACTTGTGCGTGCAGTACAGGCAAAATTTTGAAACAATTTTGCAGGCGCCAAGATGATATTGTCCTATAAAATTATTTTTTAATGCAAATCTATTACTTTTGACAGGCTTCTTGGTTGGTTTTATTTTTTATTTTGTTTTCATTTTTTTTTTTTGTGTGTGTGTGTGGGGGGGGGGGGGGGGATGAAGGCAATGTTGAATTTCTAATTAGAAACGATGTGGATAAGTTGGAAGGAAAGAGGGGATAATATTCTCTGTTTTTTTTATTTATTGGGTAAGATAAAAGTAAGGTCTCTATATTATTATGCTCTGATATTTACAACCAAGACAAGAATGAAAGTTGGTTTCCTGTATGAACACTATGAAAGTGAACACAGCACAATGAGGCCACTCCATTTGATAAAAAAAACCATTAGAAAGACGGCAGCCAACTCCATTAACAGATGAGCTTTAAATATTTATGTTACCTAAAAAGTTATCTTTATATACACGCCAAACCAATAGCAATATCTGTTGCACATGCCAAGAAATAAGCTACAATCAAATGGCAATACCTTTCCAATGGCAGCGGTTGTGTTTCCTGCAGCATCAAGAGCATCAGTCCTCTCTCGGATTCTGTGGCTCATCCCTGCCATCTCCGCAATGCCTCCAGCATTGTCACTGATAGGGCCATAAGCATCGATTGCCAAACCGGTGGCAATGGTACTCAACATTCCAAGAGCAGCAACAGCGATACCATACATCGCAGCGAAGCTGAAACTAACAAAAATGCTGATAGCTATAGCGAAAATCGGGATAATGACTGATTTGTATCCCAAAGCAAGACCAAAGATGACATTGGTAGCTGCTCCTGTTCTGCAGGAATCAGCAACATCCTGCACAGGGCTGCACAAGAGGATAATCATGTTACAAGTACGAATCAAACAGGATCATGCCAGAAACAGAAAGGGCAAAACAAAAATCTAGTCACTTCCATAATGGTATAATCAGCTTGGTTTAATTCCTTAATTCACAAGCAAACAGCTCAAGCCTTTAGGATAAGAGGATAGGCATAGTATCAAAGGAGGTCTTGGTTCGAAGTTCGTCTCCCCACACACACCCCCCCTCCCCCCCCCCCCCCCCAAAAAAAAAAAATAAACAAACAAACCGCACATTCATACCCACATCAGCACGTGCATGTAAATACATGTACATTTACATGTGTGTGTACATATCCACACACGTGCATATAAATACATGTACATGTGTGTATACATATCCATATCCATATATAATTCTCATTGATTTAGAAATGTCTGTTTCCATTGAATTATTTTCAATGTGGCCCAAAGGCCAAAGAGTGCCGAAAGTTAATTAAGCTTGATATACAATATTGACCACAAACTATCAAGTTAAGTTTCGGGTAAAGTGGTTCTTGACATTTACCTGTATGCATTGCTTGTGTAGTATTCAGTAACAAAGCCAATAACCAGGCCAGCCCATAAACCAATGGCAACACAGAAGAAAAGCTCCCTGAAAGTTCCAATACAAAATGTTAGAACACAGCATATGACATCAGACTCAACCGTCAATTGGAACAAGTACTTTGGCTTACCAGTTCTTCACTTCCTTTTGAACACCAAAGTTGAAGATCGTGAAGGATGGTGGAAGTGCAAGCCAACTAACGAGTGCAATTCCAAGAGTCATAAGAGCAGTGGAGATAATGAGTTGCTTCTTCAGTGCAGGCTCAATCTCCTTCACGGCCTTGATTTCAAAGAAATCAGTTGCAAAGAGAGTGGTGATCAAACAAACAATGATGCCCATTGAGCTAATAAGAAGGGGGTATAGCATTGCTGTAAATTCATGGTTGATCCCAAAGGAAGAAATCGACGCAACGACAAGGGCAGCACATGATGACTCAGCGTATGAGCCAAAAAGATCTGAACCCATGCCGGCAATATCTCCGACATTGTCACCAACATTGTCAGCAATCACCTGCCAAAATATTGAAGATTTAGAAGACGGGCTTCTCTACAGGAGCAAATATTCAAACCTTCAGGCTTGCTAGCCTGAATAGAAGATTTATATTAAAATCTTTAAGAAATAGGTTGAAGAGCATTACAAACATATGACAAGTGTTTAACAAGATATTCTTTGCTTTTCCTAGAAACTATGTTTATGATTATGTTTCACATTTAGACAAATCTAGAACTTGGGTATTTGAAGAAACACAAAAATTTATCGATTAGTAAGTATGCTATCAACCAAGTTTTGAAGGATTTTGGAATTTACAACAAAGGTAAACTTGGTTAAAACACAGAACCAAAATAAAATAAATCCAAATAATTAGTGGCTTTCGATAAGGAAATAGTCTATGCATTTCTTGGTGGGTCTGGATCCAAATGTGATCATAAACACTTGAAAATGTATCAGCAAATGAATCCCCACAGATCTGACACACTAGCCCAAAGTTTGATCTCATAAGATCTCTATATCCAGGACCATCTTAAAGCAGTTTGTTGAAAACGGTTGCATATAAAATAAATTAGGAACTAGAAAGTTGAATAACAAACCACAATTTCTAAACCAACTAGAATTCCATAATATAACATTTATTTTTGAATGCTTGGCTTCTTTAACTTAATTAGGGGAATCAATCATGAATATAAACTATCTACTTCATAAGACTCATACTAACACTAATTTTGAAAATTAGTGTTCAGCTTCAATGTCATTTTCCAATCTGTAAGGACTATAATCATTAAAAGCAATGACAGGTAAAAGCAGTGAGCAAAAATTAAAATATTCTTACAGCTGGGTTTCTGGGATCATCCTCAGGAATATTCATCTCAACCTTGCCAACAAGATCAGCACCAACATCAGCCGCTTTCGTATAAATACCTCCACCAACTCTTCCAAACAGAGCCATCGAAGATCCACCAAGTCCATAACCCGTAATAGCCTCAAAAAGCCCTTCCCAGTCCTCACCATAATACACTTTAAACACATTAATAGTAATATACAACACAAGAAGCCCATTCGCAGCGAGCAAAAAGCCCATAACTGCACCGGATCGAAATGCGGTGATGAAAGCCTTTCCGACACCTTTCCTTGCTTCTAGAGTAGTTCTAGCATTCGCATAAGTGGCGATCTTCATGCCGAGGAAGCCAGAAACCACAGATGTGATGGCCCCGAGCAAGAAGGACAAAGTGCTGAAGATAGCATTAGCAAGGGCGGGCTTGCACATTTTGGATTTGTTATAGGTGCATGGTTGACTTTTTGTGCTGAAGCTCTCCACGGAGCCAAGGAAGAGGAAGATGAGCGCAGCGAAAGCAACCATGAAGATTCCGACGTATTGGTATTCCGTGAAAAGGAAAGATGTTGCTCCTGTTCACATAAAAAAAAGCAGGAATAAGCATTCACCACCACAAGCAAATGGTTATTCTATTCAACTCTCAAGAGAGGTTTATTACGAAAAATCAGTTACATGTAAAAATGCTGGGTTAAAAATTGATCCGAATAGAAACTAATATAATCAGGTAACAAAGATTACTCGTCATCCTCAGAACTGCAGGGGAAAAAAGCAGTGACAAAGAACATTAAAAAATGGTCGATATTTTAAAATTAAAGAAGTGTCAAAATTCAAGATCAATAACATTTATAAAAAAGGTTCGAATATCTTATGAAGTCTCGACTTCTCAGTTATAGTACAAAAATCGGCTATTCTAAAAAATTGTGGCACCAGTCATACTCTTGTATCTATCAGGATATTGCCTGTGCTATTTAACATTTCTCATGGAGTGAATAACTGCAAGAATGCATCAAAGTGACCCAGTAGGAATGTAAACGGATTTGACATAGGTGTTACCATATCCATACCCAGTAGTCGCAGGCGGATTCAAATTCGGATACCGATAGTTATCAAAACGAAAATTATTATCCGTAGTAGGTAAAATTCGGATACGGATACAATATAACATGAATATTGGAAAAAATAAACCTCATAAAATCAAACATTACTAAATTTCATATCGGATTCAGATACGGAACGGATATATGTGTTACCAACTTACCACATCCATATCCAATGACTATAGCGGATGCGAATACAAATATGGATAGTCATCTGAAAAGAAAATTGCTATCCATATTTGATAAAAACCAGATAATGAATCAAAGTAATCTCTGATTATTTGTATTTCTTTACATCCCTAGGACCCAGTCCAAGGTCTTCCACCATCACACTCACCCATCAAACAAACTAGTCTATTGATTTATAAAGAGGAAAATTAACCAGTTTTTACAGTTTTTTTATTACTTATTAGATTAACATCCCATTTTCGTTGAGCAAGCAGTACTAAATGATAACATCTCATGTCAATGAGAGGAGTAGATAATGAAACACTAAAATGACAGCTAGAAATCAAATTAGGGAAACAGCATAGACAGCTTAAATCAGAGGAAAGAGATTAATTTCCAGGTAAAAATAGGGTAATAATTCAATGCTAAGAAACATAACTACTTAACAATGGAGATATGAAGCCAAATATTTCATTATTGTAGCATTTAGGTGCATAGATCTTAGCATCAAATCATGGCAGCGGAAAAAGAAGATCTACACACAAGATACTATAAGAATTACCTTAACCTGAAAGAGTTGGGATCGTTATCCTCGCCCACGTTTACCACAACGAATTTTTACCTTCGCCTCCTTACACCGGAGAGAAACCACATCCTTGACGAGTGCGAATCTCCCACGTGATCACCTCGCAAACCAACCCTCGATAGAACTTGGAGAAGAGAAGACGACGGCTCAAACTCTAGCAATAGCTTAGATTCCTTCTTTCTCTTAATTAGATTAATTCTAACCTCATATCTTACATATATATAGGGCCCACTGGAAGGGGCGGGTATTAGGCCGTGTAAAGCCCAATAGCTAACATACTCCCACTCGCACCTTCGAGTTGGCGCCGTCCATAGCTCCTTGAGCCGGTTTCCTAAACCGTTGACTCCCTAAGTCAATTGTCTCCTTGAGAATCTCTTTTTCCGTCCTTGTGCATACCCATATGTGTTGATGCGAGGTGGACCGTTGAAAATCTGCAAGCGGATAGCCTTGCAGCCAGGTCCGTTAAAACCGACACAAGGATATCCCTAAAAGAAAAGCAATATAAACCAAATATATGTTAGGCTCGCGAAATCTCGTACGCTAGATCCGATCAAGCACGTATGCCCAAGCATCTTCGATCCTTTTCGGAAGCATATACTTGAACACCGCGGTAGTTCCTCGATTCAACGCACTCTTAAACTTCGCCACCATGGCGTCAATAAGAGTTAGCCATGCGATGCAATCAGGAGACATCCCAATGGATCTTTCTCCAGCTCTGACTACCTAGGTCTGTTATTTACCCACTTTCCTGATACTGCTCCGAATGTGCGGTATATAGTCATCACAACAGGAAACAGCAGCCAAACTAGCAGACGTTCATAATATGCTTACCCAGATAACCCAGTGTCGTTAAGTGTATATTGATTTCCTGTCCTCCTATGAAAAAAGTCGTCATAAGGGCTCACACAGTGAGCGAGATAGAATCCATCCCTCAACCTCCTTATGTACACGGTCTCTGTGCACGTCGTATGGCAACGTGCTACGATATAAAATTCTCTTCCTAAAAGCATACGCCATTAAAGTTATACCGTACGGACCCAAGTCCAATCACCCTGTGATTGACTTGCACGACCATATCGTCCTGCGACATGTCTAGGATCTCCCGACAAGCTCGCATCCCGTGCGAGGAGTCAGACCCCTAGTCCAACTATAAGTAAAACAGGTAAAGTGGCGATGGAATAACCACTTTGGTCGCTCGGCATATAGCACATCGCTACCTCATTCTGATCCAGTCAGGACGACTCTATTAAGCACTCCTACTATCGTCATATCCTGTATGCAATAATACGATCACTGCTTCATGCATATGACATCTTGCACTTAGTCTCCTCTTCGTATACTTCTCTAGCACAAAGGGGATCTCTCGTATGAGGGAGAGTTTCTACCTGTACACGTGTACCTTGTACACTTAAATTTGTACTTCAAACCAGAAATAGTCAAACAAAATAGACATATCTATCCTAGATAATAAAGAAAGAAAACTGCATTAATCATAAAATATACGTCTATAAAGTCGCCACACACAAATGAATAATGTAAATGTAATAGGAAGTCACTACATGTCTAAATACATGGTCGTCACCAAGAACGTAGCCCTAAGGCCCTGGTATGCTGTACAAAACGCTCCTCGACAATTCCCTTCATTGGTAGGTCCACGAACATCTGATCCATAGGGATGTATTGCGACTTGACTTTCTCTTTTTCCTTTCTCCTAATAAAATGGTACCGAATCTGATTATGCTTTGACTTGCCGTGGTGCTTCGGATTCTTCGAGTACGCGATGATCGACATGCTATCGTGATTAAGGATCATGATATCCTTCGCATGTGGCACTATAGTCAGATTATGTAAGCATGGAGAATCTGCGTAACCAAACTGCCTCTTGTGTCTCCTCCACGTATTCTGCTTCCATGGTGGAAAGGGAAATGCAATCTTGCTTCTTACACCAAGAGATAGCCCTGCCATTTAGTAAGAAGGCATATCCTGACGTGGACGCTCGCTCATCCAGATCGCCGGCCCAATCGGCATCTGTATAGCACTGCAGGCAAGTGTCTGATCCGTCATAGCACAAAGTATAATGGGTTGTCCCACTTAGGTACCGTAAGATCCGCTTCACCCCTTTCCAAAGGGCAACACCGGGATTGGATTAATATCTGCTCATCAGTCCCACTGTATAAGATATATCGGGTCCCGTATACACCATAGCATACATGAGACTCCCGATAACGCTTCTATAAGGAACATTCTGTATCTGCCTTTTTTCTGTTTTGTTCTTGGGACACTGTTATAGACTTAGCTCATGATTCTTTGCAAATGGAAACCCAATGGCTTTGCAACCGTTCAGGTCGAACTATTCCAAGACTTTCCTAATGTAAGTCTCCTTAGGCAAACCTAAGGTCCTTTTAGAGCGGTCCCACAGAATCTGAATTTCGAGCATGAACCGAGCATCGTCCATGTCCTTCTCAAAGGTGGAGGGCGGCCAACTCCGAGTGATATTTATGATCTCCATGTTCCCTGGCAACAAGAAATCGTCAACATACAACGATAAAATCTCGTAACCCTTACCAGCTTGTCGTAAATAGACACAATTGTTCCGATCGATCCTAAAACCATAGCCCAGTACGGTTTTATGAAATCGAAAATACCAGACTCTAGAAGACTGTTTCAAGCCATAAATAGACCTTCTCAATTTGCACACCTTGCGCTCGAGGACTTTGGCTTCGAAACCGATGGGCTGATCCATATAGATCCTCTCTTCCAGTTCTCCATAGAGAAAAACTGACTTGACATCCATCTGAACTAATTCATGATCCATCCGCGCTACTAAAACCAGAACTAGACGAACGGAGACAATTTTCACCACCAGAGAAAATGTCTCATCATAGCCCACTCCACTTCTTTGGGTGAACCTCTTCGCCACCAAGCATGCCTTGCAACGCTCAATTGTTTTATCCGCCTTCTGCTTAATCTTGAAAACCCACTTGTTCTTAATGATCTTACGTCTGACAAGAAAATCCACCAAGTCTCAGACTTGATTCTTCCTCATGGACTTGCTCCTTCTCCATCGGGGCCTTCCACTCTTCTGCTGCAGATCCTAAAATAACGTCCTCATAGGACTTGGGTTCCACATCATGCGGCGCAACCATGAACGCTTCCCCCTCGATCTCAAAGTGTTGATGATGTACTTATCCACAGGACGATCTACGAGGCGGTTGAGATTCCGTAAATGACTCCGAGTCATATGCCGGTATCTCACTCCCACTGTGTCCAGGCGGTAGAGTAACCGATTCCTTTTCCAATTCTGGATCATCAGTGGTCTCCTCGATTTCGTACAGCCCCAAATCTCTAGCTACTTTGCCTTTCTGCGGAAATTCCTCTTTGAGGAATTCAACATATCGTGACTCAATCTCGGTCACAGTTGCATCATCATACTCACATAAGAACATATATCCCTTAGAGTGATTGGAATAGCGTATAAATATACATTTCTTCCCTCTAAGGCCTAACTTCCCATACCGATATGAAGTGTTGTGCACATAGATAGCGCACCCCCATGGACGTAAGTGATCCAACACTGGCTTCTCGTCCGTCCATAACTCGTAGGGTGTGGATTGAACCAATTTAGAAGGTACTCAATTAAGAACATAATCTGCTGTCATCAGCGCATCTCCCCAAAACGATACATGAATATTGGCATTCGTCATCATGCTCTTAAACATATACGGCAACGTCCTATTTCGTCTCTCTGCAACACCATTTTGTTGCGGAGCGCAGGGCATCTTCAGCTTTCTGACAATCTCTTTCTCTTCACACAGTTCTCTGAACTGATCCGACAGATATTCTCTACAACAGTCTGTGCGCAAAGCCTTGATGTTTTTGCTCAATTGATTTTCCACTTCGCTGATATAGCGCGCGAGACAATACTCGCACGTGGACAGGTCGACCTTGGCAATTATGCCAAATAGGCTGCTCCTGGCAAGCCTTGTCATCTTTTCCTGCCCAATATGACCTAACCTTTTATGTCATAATATAGATTCATTTATGGAACTATTCATAGCATACGAATAAGCAAATAAAACATCTTTATTGCAAAAAGATTCGCAATCTAAAATAATAAGGCCATTTATAAGATGTCCAACACAAAACAGAGAATTATTTAAAATTAGTTTCACAGAATCGTTCTCAAATAAAACGCTAAATCCTATGCTACTAGCCTAGCCACGGATAAAAGGTTCCACCGCATCCTTGAAGCATATAAAACGTAATGGAGAAGCCACTCGTTTCCTGAACTCATAGATAGCCGATACGTCATGATGCCCTGCACCTTGACATACGACTCGTTCCCCATGTAAATCATCCGGCTCCCGACGGATACTCTCATGTACTCTACGAACCCTTCCCTGTCTCGAGAGATATGGTTCATGGCTCCCGAATCTACAATCCATAAATTTGTAGAGTCGGCCATCAACAATGTACTAGCAACTAATGTTGTATAGTGAGAAGAACGAGAACTTACCTTTTTAGGCCCCTTGCAATCACGAGCAAAGTGGCATGGATGTCCTTAGTTGAAGCATGCATTCCTCTTAGCTGAACTTTTCCCGTGCTTCGCGGGCTTTTTGGGCTTTGCATTTTCATCATTTGCCTCTTTGTTCGATCCCTTGTCTTGCATCTAGGCCTCTTGTCCTTCAGTTTGGAGACTACAGCTACTATAGCTGAGGATGATGGCTTCTTAGCCTTGAAGGCGTCCATACGCTCTGCTTCAAACTCAACTTTAGTTCGTACCTTCTCGAACGTATTCACGTTCTCAGCATGGGCTAAAAGGAGTTTGAGATCATCTCAGGAATCGGGCAAAAGCCCAGATGACGGCCTGAACTTGCTGCTCATTGCTGAGTGCATCTCCAGCAATTCCGAGATCCCCTATCATCGATGCCATCACTCGAAAATAAAACTTGATGTCCTGCCCTGCAATCATCTTGTACAAATCCGGCTTGATAGTCAGTTCCCGGATCCGCATCGGTGAGACATGTCCAAAGCGAGCCTTAAAAGCTTTCCAAAGTCCCTCCGCCGTCGGATAGTTCTCAAACTCATCGACGAGATCGTTTCTCATTGCGGCTAACATGATATACCGCGCCGAACGATCTTTTTGAACCCAGCTCTTGTACCGCTCCGCAGCCCTCCTATGCTGCTGAGTGAAGCCCTACTCCGGTTCAGGCATTTCTGCCTCAATACAGTCTTGCATTTCTTGCTCATTCAAAAGAAATTGGATCTTTCGATGCCGGTCGAAAAAATTGTCACCGTTTAGCTTGTCACCCTTGATGAGATCGGCGATAATCGTTTTGGAAGTCATCTGTTTCAGACAAAAAATTCATTTTAAGTGCGTTAAGATTATTGGCTTTTAATGGAGTATCATTCTTTCCTAAAGAACGTTTCATTTTCAACCCATCTTAACAAAAATAATAAACTTACATCCCGAAAAAAGAGAAGAAAGCCTATTGCCCCAACCACATCCTTCAAAAAAATAAATTTAATATTTTGTTAAAATGATTGAAAAATGGTTTAAAGATTTCTAAAAGCGGAATAGATAGGATGGTTGAATCTTAATTCATGCTTCTATCATGAAATCTCCCATTTGATATTTTATTTATAAATGGAAGATTTCGTTAAGTATGTCGTGCACATCACAATATGCAACAAAACAATCTAACAAATTTCACTTCTTATTAAACTATCATATTTAATCTTGTCCGTTTTATTAGGGTTTTTCGTTTCTCGTGAAAGGGCACGCTGAGTGAAGCCCTACTCCGGTTCAGGCATTTCTGCCTCAATACAGTCTTGCATTTCTTGCTCATTCAAAAGAAATTGGATCTTTCGATGCCGGTCGAAAAAATTGTCACCGTTTAGCTTGTCACCCTTGATGAGATCGGCGATAATCGTTTTGGAAGTCATCTGTTTCAGACAAAAAATTCATTTTAAGTGCGTTAAGATTATTGGCTTTTAATGGAGTATCATTCTTTCCTAAAGAACGTTTCATTTTCAACCCATCTTAACAAAAATAATAAACTTACATCCCGAAAAAAGAGAAGAAAGCCTATTGCCCCAACCACATCCTTCAAAAAAATAAATTTAATATTTTGTTAAAATGATTGAAAAACGGTTTAAAGATTTCTAAAAGCGGAATAGATAGGATGGTTGAATCTTAATTCATGCTTCTATCATGAAATCTCCCATTTGATATTTTATTTATAAATGGAAGATTTCGTTAAGTATGTCGTGCACATCACAATATGCAACAAAACAATCTAACAAATTTCACTTCTTATTAAACTATCATATTTAATCTTGTCCGTTTTATTAGGGTTTTTCGTTTCTCGTGAAAGGGCACGCGTCCCGGACGCTTCCACTAGACCAAACTACTCATACAATCTTTAAGATTTTATGTAAGAATAAATTTTGAAACTTTTGGTGAAGGAGAAAAAACTCCGAAAAAATACAACTCTCAGAGTTAAAATAGTAAAACCTAATAACCTTATGGAAAACTTTAAGTGAGAAAACAATTTCAAAAAAAACAGAAATAATTTATTTGATTTTTCAGAATTTTCAGATTTTTTCTGAAATTCTTCAAAAATTTCTACAAAATTTTCAAAAAAAATTTAGTAAAATCGAGCCCGGCTCGGTCCAAAAAAAACACCCGAGCCCAGCTCGTGAGAGCAAAAGCCGTAGCCACCCTTTCCTTTTTTTGATTTTTCAGGAAAAAATAAAAAAATTTAAAATCTTAAAAATATTCAACAAATTCAGAATAATGGTATTTTGAAAAAAAAAATATTTTGGCCATTACCACAAAAAATCACACAATCTTATCCCAAAAGGAATTAAGGTTAGGGTTTGTTTTTCCAAAAATTATGACCTGGCCATCATAAAATTTCACCAAAAAATTTACAAACAAGATCCAATTTTAGCAAAAAAAATATTCTCCTAATTTTGATCTATGGCCAATTTTCACATCAAGAAACAATTTTTTTAAAACAATTTTTTTAATTATCACGTCACAAAAAAATAGATCTAATTTAGGCGACATATGATCCATGAAAAAAAATTAAATAGATTTAAAGATATATTTTCGTCAACAACCCTAATAATTGCAGATCTATAAAAATTGATAAAAAATTTGATCTAACTTTTAGATAAAAAACGCAACTTTAAGTTGCAACAATTTTAAAATATAGATCTAACTACGAAATATGAACGTGGGCATCTAGGTTTTGACACCAATGTAGCATTTGGGTGTATAGATCTTAACATCAAATCATGGCAGCGAAAAAAGAAGACCTACACATAAGGTTCTACAAAAATTGTCTTAACCTAAAAGTAAGGGAATCATTATCCTCCACCACGTTACCACAACGATTTTTTACCTTCGCTTCTTTGCAACGGCCGGAGATAAACCACATCCTTGATGAGCGAGAATCTCCCATATGATCACCTCGCAAGCCAACCCTTAATAGAACTTGGAGAAGAGAATACGACCGCTCAAACCCTAGCAATCTCCTAAATCCCTCCTTTCTCTTACACACACACACACACACACACATGAGAATAATGGAAGAAAGGTGCCATAGGAGAGAATTTTCTCTTGTGGCGTCAAAAAATATACACCCCCACGATTTTTTTCGACGATTGGCATCCATCATCATCATCTTTATTATCTAAGATGTGGATACACCAAATTTCACGCGATTCCGTTACTTTTTCACCGTTGATTTAGTGAGTGCAAAATTAACGGTTTGCCGACAATAGAACTTTTTACATTGTTAATTTAACGGTGAAAAAGCGGTGGAATCATATGAAATTTGGTGTATCCATATCTTACATGATAAAGATGATGATGGTGAGTGCCGATTGTCGAAAAAAATCGTGAAGGATATAGATTTTTTATGCTACCTAACGAAAAAGCCTCCCAAGGCCTCTTTTCTCAATTATTCTCTATCTCTCTCTCTCTCTCTATATATATATATATAGGGCCCGCTAGAAGGGGCGAGTATTGGGCCAGTTAAAGCCCAATAGCCAACAGTTACTGAAAGATTCCATGTGGACTGCAGCAGACATCTTGATAGTAAACTACATCCTTGTAACAAATGTGAATTTAGAGTGCTGCTTGACAGTGATATCAATCAGCTAAGAAAACTTACTGAATAGAAAAGCAAATTTAAACCATGAGGTTTGGTAGCTACCAACAAAGGATAGACCTTCGGCGGGAAAAAAATAAAATCTACTGCCCAATAAAAAAATTATCATGTAATTTCAGGTTTTCTCAGTATGAAAGAACGGAATAAAAACTAATGTAATGACATCAGTAACAACAACAACAAACAAGTCTTTATTCCCAAATTTTGCGGTCGGTTATGCTTTATGAATGTGTTTCTTCCATTTTGCTATGTTAAAGGGGTCTCCTCGTTAAACTAACGATTAGCATGTCATCCAATAACACCATATTCATATAATATTGCATTGGTTATATATGAGAAAGAAGGGGGGAAATTGCTCTCTAGTAGAAAACAAAGGCAAAAAATGTAGATCTTCTCCCAGATACAATTTCCTTCAGCTCGCATTTAAAATAATATATAGTAATTGCTCGCCAGATCTAACTACAATTGTCATATATGCAAAAATACTGCAACAAAATTAAACCTGTTTTTTCCCCAAATAAATATAATACAAAACAGCAGCATCCGAAGCAGCAGTTTATTTTAATTTCAAACTTTTAAGGGTCAGCTCCTTGATTTAATTAACAAATACATGACTTGTTTTAAGTGCCTTAATTTATGCTTGTTCAAGCCTAACTTTAGTCCTAGAGTTGCTCAATTAACTACAATTTTGTAACTTCTGCAAGAACTAATCTTTGTTTTCTTACGGACGGCACCGAAAAGAAAAGGATTGGGGGATATAAAGTCAGAAAACAAAGCTCCTCAAAGCATCAACTTCTTTTCTTTGGCCCTCAACAGCTTCATTAAAAACTACTAAAAGACACAAGAATAATTAAAACAAGTCTTAAAAGTTCTAACTTTTTTAACTAACTGAAATACAACTCCAAGGCTCCAAGCGTATCAAAGTTCTACTCCTTACAAACTCTTGTACAATAATTGACTTTGGCACCAAAAAAATACAATAATCACCAACTAGCACTCAAATTAATAGCAAGATACGTCAGACAAAAAAAAATTAAAAAATTATAATTATCCTCTTTTGTTTCTTGTTTCCTTTAAATCAAAACCAAAAAAATCAAGTTTTTACAACGAGAAATTACCAAAACAGTACACAAATGAAATCAACTTCAAAAAAAATCTTCAAAAATGTAATTTTTAAGAATTTCCACAACGTATCAAAACACAATTTCACCAAACAAAACCCAAAGCAACCAACTTTCTTCACTCCAAACCCCCAAGAACCCCCAGATCTACAACACTCAACCCCAAATCTTCAACTCAAAGAAGGAAAAAGAAAAAAGAAAAAAAATCTCACCTTCAGAGATCGCATTCTGTATCTCCACGCACTTCACCACGACGTTATGATCATTGAGCCCCTCCTCCTCCTCAATCAGATAATCATTGTACCCATTCTTCTTGCCGCCGCCCGCGGCCGCCACCTCCGGCGACATCTTCACCTTCGACACCAAAAACCACTGAAGCAACGAGAACGCGATCCCGATCGCTGCCGCGATCGGGATCAAGATCTCCGTCAACAAATCGGAGAGAATCACAGCTCCCATTGCGAAAATCGAGAAGAAACGAGATCTAAATTGACTGGGGTCTGAGGTTTGTTTGTTGAGTGAGCGAGGGGTTTTATAGGATTTTTGGGACAGGATTAAGGCACATAAATGAGGGTGATGACGGTGAGTTTGGGTTGATTTTGGGGTTGGTTATGGGATTCGATGAAGGGTAGATTTGGTATTTCAGTGGGTGAAGTTTATTACGTGATTAATGAGGATTTCATTGAGGAAAGTATTGACGGCTAGAATTTGTTGCGGGTTGGGGTTTTAAATTTAACACCTTGCTGATTTATGTTGTTTTATATTGGCCCTTGAAAGAGTTATTGGTCAAAAGTTACAACTGTGAAATTTGCATTTTAGTAGTCTGGTGTAAATTAACATGATTTAGTGAAAAGGGGAAAAAAAACAAGGACACGACATGCTAATACTTCGAGCAAGTACATTCTGATGTCTCCATTTTCGACATCATGCTTTCCTAACAATGATTGCAATAGTTTTGAAATGACTAAGGAAATTTTAATATCCATCAGCCTTACGCTAATATAGCGTAAGGTATTTAACTGAAGTCTACTTGAAGCTGAACCTATAGTCCCTTCTGTATTTCGCACGCTTACGGCTCCTGAACAGAAAAATCATAGCTGAAAGAATCTATGATGTCAATTTTAATTTGACTTTGGTAATGCATAGTTTGCTGAAAAGATGCACTGAGTTATTGGATATAATTTGTATTTGAAAAACTTGGAATTCAAGGGAAGATGTGGACATCCCAATTATTAAGCAACCTTTTTCTTTTTTAAAATTTTCACTGGATTAGAATTAGAAGTGTCGTATGACACCTATATGTTCGACGCTAAAGATATAAAGCTATATATTTGGCATATGGAATAAGAATAACATAAGATATGGACTAAGAATGTAAGATATATATGGTCTAATATAAAAACACACTAAAGATATGAAAAGCCAATTTTAAATGTAGAAAAAAAATTCCAACATAACATGTGGAATAAGAATATATGATACAGATTCCACATGTCTTAAATATAAAAATATTCAGGGGCATATATATAAAAAGCGCCTTCCTCTTTTGCTGGGGTAAAAGATAAGGATTAGGCGGTGACGTGTACAGATGGCTAAACGAAGGGAACGGACCCGATACGTATCGGACATTGGTTACAGATTTGTTGGGATAATAATTAGGAGATTAATTAATGTGGATAATTTTGGATTACAATAACAATTAACAAGATAAGGCCTTCATCATCACTGTGTCTTTTATGGTGAGATGGACGGCTAGGATTAATCGTAGGAGTATTGAAACTCTTTCTTTTCTTTTTTTTATTTTTAATCTTTGAAGATTAAGATAAGGTTGTAATTAATGCGGATGGATCGACATGGTGTCGTCAGGATGATCGTTGGAGTTGCAGGGGGGCATGCGTAACATTGAGGGCCCCCACCAATGAGCAATAGTTCGATTGGTATGGCACTTCCGTCTTTCCCTCTCTCCCTCCAGGTTTGGAGAATGCAGGACTTGATCCTTTCCTGGATGCGTGTGTGTTGTGTGCGTGGATTAGGTTTATAGGCCATTTCAAAAATAAAAAGATTAAGTAAGGGCCATATGAGAGTAAGTTGGGCAGAACCCAACCCTCCTCGTTGCAATTAAAATTAATTAGTTTTAAGATCAAAAATTATATTCTCCTGTTTGATCTTAAAATTAATTATTTCTGTGTTTGAAAAGAAATATATATATATATATATATATATATATATATTACCGTGGCGGTGGAGCGGTGGCTCAAGTGAAGTTTTGAATGTAACATGGCCTAATTTGTACATTATTGATTGATACGGACCGAAAAATAATATAGTTAATGTGGGCCCATGGGTACCAATAATATGGGCAAGTCTCTAAAATTTCCGAATTTGAAAAGCTAGGAATTTTAGTCACAAAATGCAATCAGCTTTTTGCAAATCCAGCATTATCTAGATGCCGCTTTTCAATGGATAAATTTTAAAATAGTTGTTATTCTTTTCGCTGTTATTTATGCTTCCGTAATGATGTGGCGTTGCTAATAAAACCCTAAGAAAATAAGAATATGGAAGATGTCGTATAAAGTTATTTTTCCTTGTAGCATTCTTGATTTGAAAACTAGCATCGGCAATGGAATCGATCGATTTTTTTAATTTTAAGACATCTTTTCGGAAGACTCCGTGATCTCTAAGCTTCCTTTATTTTCAGAATGCAAAAACTTTCGAGGCTCATAATTAATCCCAACTGTGACAAGTTCTTATTTCTTGTGCATGAAACATTTTTGTTATCTGTAAAACTCATCAGTGCTGGCAGAAATTTGTATGAATCATGCCTCTTTTCAGAATTCCTTGGATTTGGGCTTGGTGCAGCCGCGCAGCGGGGCTACCCGACACACCAAGCAGCCATGGGCACATGCTAAAGTGTGTGGGGTTCACATCTTTATTTTTGTATGTGTTGTAAACAGCGTCGCACAACAACTAGATACGCCAAAGAGTTTTGGCCCAAACAACTATAATGACACTCTCTCATTTGATGAGAGGTCTTGAGTTCGAAACCTCGCACTTATAATGATAACTAAATATGTGGAGAAAGATCTCATGGGCCTAAAGGCCCAGCTCCTTCCCTCAGAGCCTACGGGCTGTTGCCAAACAAAATAAAAAATAAAAATAAATAAATACACTTTCTCCCGCAGTTTTTTACGTATCGGTGAATTATGTACAATAAAAGGCAAGCGGGGCATGTGGTGGCCTGATTCAGGCCACTGCGGGCCTCGGTTTTTTTTGCAATTAACCCCCTGCGGTCTACAGCGTCACTGCAGACCCTCTTTCTCACCCTAAAAACTCAACGGTATTTATGCATTAAAAAAACGTATAATACAAAATTTAGCAAAGGCCACCCTCTAAATCTTTAATAAAGAGTAGAAGGATCGATGTAGGAGGCTCAATCACCAAAACAGAATTAGATTCTTATCTCATATGCTCCTCTTTTTTTCTTGTTGTGGGGTCGGTTTCTTTAAGAGCTTTTTCATGATGATGTTTGTTCCTTTCATAAGTTTCTTAAGCTAGATTTTAATTTGTTATGTTTGTTGAATGGATGTATAAAAGTTTTCCAAGATTAGATTCTTTGAAAATAAATATTTTAAAGCATATCTTCTTATCCGATACAAGTGAATTTTGAATTTCAGTGCTCTATATACGAGGATGCGGAATATACAGTACCACTGTAGCAATTGACAAGACGCACCACAATCTATTATTCATGGATTCCACCTTAAAAAAGATTTTGTATTTGCAAAATAAAGTTGAATATGGATAACCAAATAGCATAATGCCAATTGTCCAGCAAATATAGAATGTTTTTACAGCGCTAGTTTTTACTCTCTCATACTTGTATTTCCAAAAAATATATATCTATCCAAGCCTAGAATTATTATAGCCATATTATATTAATGCACATGTTGTGTCCTCAATTTGATATCAATTAAGCTTTAGGTTTGATTTTGATTACCTACGACTTAAAATATATAAGCCTGTGTGGTGTGCTCGTAATGTGGGTGACACACGCTTTCGTATAGGACCATGTCAATGTGCAATGCAAACTTTAAATGTTCAAAATTTATATTTCATCCTTACCTTTTGTAGCTTAAGCAAAGTTGAGAGTTAAATAATTGTATTGATCACCAACTTAACCAGCCTTTAATTAACAATTGCTTTTAGATTTAAAGTAATCATTGAGGTATTTGTTGTCTCTGAAAAAATCCCAATTGTAATGCCCCTAACATTTTTCACTCGCATCAAAGATGAAAAATAGTAAGACATGTTACATAAAATTATTGACCAAGGTACTGCTCGGTGCCATGCCCTAGGCACCGGATTTCCTTCCTTCAACCTTTCATCCTAGGACATGTTTGTTTGCACGGAAGTAATATGGAAATACTGAAAGCAAGCCTGCTTCAAGCATTTCGGTTGTTTGTTTACACGGAAATGGAGGTTGGAAATTACTTCAAGATGGTGATTTGGATCCTATATGGCATGGTTTCTTTCAAAATTTTCTTCCTCTCATTTTGAATGAGAATTAACCACGGAGCACGAGAAACAAGAAAAAATAATAATTATTTAATACTTCTCTTTATTACTTTTAATAGATAATAATTTATTATTGTTAAAAAAGTATTTTTTTTGTTTGTTTTGCTTATGAAAGAAATATAGGAAGTTGTTTCGTTTTTTACTTCCATCTTCAAAAAATATACAAACAAACACTAAAATGAGATTTAAGTTTACTTCCATGACATGTTTTTTGGAAGTTATTTCAAGATATCTTCCGGCATTTCCGTTGTTTCCGGACAACCAAACGGGCTTTAGCATTTCAAAATGAAAAGGTTGTAACCTACAGGCCACATGACTGATAGGTTTGCTATTTTCCCGTCAATTGGAGACCTGGTATGACTAGGGACTCTTTTAGCACCTTTTTGTACTTGGTCTCAAACAAGATATCTGGTATAAACCTACGAGCCATGTTGGTTAGTAGGTAAATCATTGGGGTATATATGGTTTCTAAAATCCACAATTCCAGTGCTTTTGTCCCTCTCCCTCATTAAAGATGAAAAATAGCAAAACACCTGGCATATTTTTATTGGACCAAGACATCGCTTGTTAACTTACGTACCGAATAATTTCTCTTTTAAACTTTTCATTTCATCTTCAAAAGGAATAAGTCTTGACCTACAAGCCAAGTGGCTGGTAGGTGATAGTTTATGCATTTTGATGATCCTTTTATTTAGTTTTGATGATAGCTTAAACATGAATAGTCTGTTTAGTGTCACTTACTTATCTTGCTTTACTCTATTGACACTAAATTCGTATATACTTGATATTTAGCTTATTTATCTTATATCTTGTGTATATTGAGTAATATATCAATATCTCATACTATACTTGTGTTATATTCTTGAAATCGATATTTACTCTCATTCATTATTTTGGTAATTCATAATATGAATTTGTATATACACATGGTCTATATCTTGCTTCTCTTGTACCATATATATATATATATATATATATATATATATATATATATCATGCTTTGAGTTTGAGTTATTTTTTGATATTGATATACGATTCATGATTATGATATAAAAAACAATGAATATTAATATACTTGTGTTAAATATCTTGTTTATTCCATAACACTATATATGATGAGCTTGGTCTTTGAGATTGCATTTCAGGATATCAGATATCTCGAGACGAAGCTCTATAAAAGAGGATGGAAGAAATTGAGCTTAAACGTAATATCTAATGGAGGTTAGAGAATGTGGACGAGAGCTTCACAATTTGCATATTCAAGTTTCATGATGCTAAGTAGCCAAGGTTCAAGGGTTCAAGCTATGAATAGCCAAGAAGCTAGAAGCCAAGTCTAAATTTGAAGTATCAAAGATCGAAATCGAAGCGAAGTTCATTTGAAGTTCAAATATCGACTTTAAGACGCAAGTGAGTTGAATGGTGTGTTCGAATTTGAAGCGTCAAGTGTTGAAACTAATTGAAGGTCAATCAACCAACGCAAAGTTCAAGCAAAGCGCTAAAGTTTCAAGAGTTCGTGTCGAAATGTCAAAAATTCAAGATTTCAAAGAAATGCGATATCGATATAGGATTCTACGTAAGCACTATATTGAATATGGTTATTATTAATTGTAGCACTCGAACACTCGTACGCGATAGCACAAAACTTTTACAATTTTCGGGTTTTTGAGTTGAAAGTTTTCGCTTTTAAAAAAACCCAAACTTTTTCATTTTATGCTTAGCCAAACGTCTGGCTCGTTAAAATTCAGACCTCTGTGCACTGTTCTTTTTATGACATTTGAAAATATCAGAAGTTTTTAAGATGAGACAGACATCTAAAGATCAATGGATTCTTATTATCAGAGCTTATGACCTTTGTTTGAGGGTCCGAGATTCTTTTCAGGCAACGTACGGTTACGCAGCTGAAAGTTCTCACAGTTCTTCATCTCTTCTTCTTTTCCGGAGGTAGATTCCTTTAAGAGAGGGCCGAGGGCTATTTCTTCGTCAGAATCGCTCCCGAAGGTTAGAACTTAAGATTTTCCTTTTGTCAAAATGGCATAAACCATATGACAGTTACCGGTCGTTTCTTTACGCTCATCCGTCGTGCTTCTCCGTTCCCGACGGGCTTTGCGCTTCATTCTCTTGAAGTATTGTCGATGGGCAACATATCCCTGCCACCACTTCTTGAAGGCATTGCACTCTTCGATAGGGTGTATGACCTTCCGATGGTACAAACAGTGGTTTGGATGTATGTCCGCTTCGTCGAGGCACGTATTCCCGGGAGTATTTCCTTCGAAAGGTGGCAGCTTCATTCTCATTGACAGAGCTTTGGCGAACTGCTTCCCTATCTTGATTCTGCTCTTTCTGGTGGAAGGGGCGCTTCGATCTGGTTGAGGTACTTTATGGATTCTTATTATCAGAGCTTCTTCAGCCTGACGCTAACATTTGGCCTTTTCGTATATGGCCGCTTCACGTCCTCGGTCAGTTTTGCTCTTTTGGAAGGCTTCGTTCAGCAGCCTGTCGATCAGGTCATCTGACGGTTCCAGGGATTTTTGTTCTGGATCTGCCCCCAGCTTCTCCACGTTGTTTTCTAACACCGAAGGAGTTTCTTTGTCATTCACTGACGAATGAGAGATCGTGTGGCAGCTTGCCACGTAATCCTCGGGTTCTTTTGACGAATCATCTCCTTCATCAATGTCCCTGTTTCCGTTCTTAAGAACATGCTTGAGGAATTCTTCCAGTGTGACCGGGGTCCGTGCCTTTTGGTTGTATTCTTCTAGTGCGTCGATGTGTTTTTGCAGACTCGTGCGATTGCCGTCGAGCTGCACGGGCTTCTTGGCCTTCTTCTTTTTCTTCGAAGACTTTGGAGGCTTGGCCTGGAGGTTTTGCCTATCGTTACTAACTTTCGGCGTTGGGCGTGGTTTCAGCATCCAGTCAACAATCTCAGGCTCTAGCGGGCTTTTCCACTTGATTGCCGGACACGCTTGAAGATCTTCCAGTATTCTTTTAGTTTTAGCTGAAAGGATAACTTCCCACGGAGCTTCCTCTACAAATGAGCACGATGCCCCCGGCGTATCCACCTTTTTAGGAGCATGCTGTTGCGGCGGGTTTATCTTCCAGTTTTCGGACAGCGCGAAGTTGTCCTGCTGGTATTGGTCCTCAACCTGGTTTTTGAAAACATAGCAATCTTCGATTGGGTGGCCCACTATTCTGTGGTAGGGGCAGTAATTAAGATTGTTGACGTCGCTAGGCTGCAGTGGGCGCCTCGGATCCGGCAGAGTGATGAGCCTGTTGCGCACCACTGGTTCGAATAGTCTCCTCGTTTTATCCCGGGAAAACGAGTAAGGACGTCTCAACTTTTCTTCAAGGGATATTTATTTATTGTTTTGGCGAGCAACCGGTTTCGGGTCACTCGGTTGTTGTTGAGCGTTGGCGACGAGGATCGCTTTCCCTTTGCCCTTTTCATTCCGGAGATCCATTTTTGAAGAGGACGGCCTACAGCCCATCTGGTCCATTTGGGCTAGTTTGTCAATTAATGCCTGGAAGGTGGTCGGCTTGAAGAACATCATAAATTGGGATATAGTTGCATGAGGATCAAGGGTCCCCACGAACATGCCCACAGCAAGAGCTTCCTCTATGCGTTGTTCACACTTTGACCATAGGTTACGCCACCGAATCGCGTATCGAACCCAGGTCTGTCCCGGCTTCACTCTGGCGTTGGTTAATGCCGTGATTGGGGTGCGCTCGCTTGCGCTTGCCAACCGCTGTGTGAATAATAATTCCATCTCCGTTAATGTTTTGATAGAATCATTCGGGAGCTCGCAATACCATTCAAATGCTGTCTTCGACAAGCTGCCAACAAATTGGCGGAGCAACAGTTTTTCATCACCCCTGGTATTACCGCACAAAGCTCTGAATTGAGCAACGTGCTGGTGTGGATTGCCCGTCCCCTTATACACATGGAACTCGGGGATCGTATATCCTGGCGGGTACATAATTTGGTCGTACCAGCCTGGATAAGGTCGCCTAGTTCTGACAACTTGACCGGCCGCTTCACTCACTTGATGAGCTCGTATTTGTTGAGCTATGTAGTTATCAAGGGTAGCCTTGGAAATTGTCTCTCCTTAGGCTACTGAGACAGCCGGAGGAGGGTTTGATGTTTCCCCTCTGTCGTCTTCGATGATTATCGGAGGGTCTTCAGCTGGGGGTTCCGGCTGGATCATCATCCCGACCATGTCTTGGAACAAGAGCGCCATCGGCCTCATATTAGTGGTCTGTTCCGCGGCCTCCTTATCCTTTCTCTCTAACACCCTCCGCAGGAACTCGGTGTCGGTCTCTTGTTCCTGGCACTGCTCAGACGATACTTCCGGGCTTTCTTTCTGCCTAGTGAATGCGGACATCTTTGTCAGCATCTCTTGGAGCTTCTGTTGTTGCTCCTGAGCTTTTGTCACAGACCGTGTAAGTAGTCGATGACCCGTGGAATTGCGGCTTTCCTCTTTGCTGGAATCCATGTACACCGTATGTACTACCATGCCCCCAGACTTTGGGCATTTAAGTCAGTCGCCTTTAGAGTTTGCCGCCGGCGGCGGGAGATTCTCTGGCCTTCTCTTTTTGTGGGAGGCCGAAGTTGAGGGGGCCGTTGCAGCAGGCATCCATGCAGACGATACCTTCTGTGGTATGACGACGGGATAGTCCTCCTCTTGTCGAGCTTTCGTTTTCTTCTGTTGGTGAGAGTAGTCTTTGTCAATTATAGAGTCTTGAACTTTCCGCTAGACTCTGGGGATCTTGGAGGACAACCCTTGAGGAGGCTGTTCTGGCTTCACCCGTGTCATGCTTTCAACAGGCGAAGGAGACTTCTTCAATATGGCGGTTGGAGAGTTTTCGCGCACCCTCCTGAGCAGCTCGAAGCTGTTCCTAGTTGGAACAACGGCGTCAGTTTCCACCATTGGAGCTGGTGGGGGTAAGTCCAGAAGGAGAGTTGCCCCAAACTTTCCTCATTCGGCGCCAGTGGCGATGATGAGCATGTCTTGCGGATGGGATCACCTTAGTTGTAGAAGCGACCTCGTTATGCCCCTTGCTTTGGTGAGAGGTTGCTGTTGGTGCCAGCCTATAAAAAACTGACGTCTGAGAGGGAACGTCTAACCTGTCGAAGACTGACTTTTGAGTAGGGGAAGCACTTATAACGACCTCACCCGTAGCAGGAGTTGGAACGACCAGTCTTATGAAGACCGATCCTTTAACAGGAGAAGCCCCTTTGACGGCTTCATCTGTCGGAACAGGAATAGCTATCCGCTTCAGGATGACCCCTTCAGGTATGGCGAGCCTCTTTGCGGGCTTACTTGAGCTTAGGCTAAGCCTGTTAAAGACCGAGGCATTGGAATTGGACGACCCATTGAGAGGGGCCACGGTAGTTGCAAGCCGATCGAAAACCGACTTCTTTGGAGCCTTCTATGATGGCACTGAAGCATTGAAGCTCATTGGCGGGAGCATGGTCCCGAAGAACAATCCAGTGGTGGCCTGAGTCACCTTTTCCACTGGCATTGTGAAGATGGAGGTTGCTTGGGGCCCATAGACCACTCCTCCTGCAGGTACGTAGTGGGAAAACCAATTGAGCGTGCTATATTCAGTTTAGCTGTTGCAATTGGTGCAGTTGGAAGTCATCGATGTCATCTTCTCTTACTGCATATGAGCAAAGACACCAAATCTTAGTACCACGAATCCAGGGGCAACCATATTAAACCGCGATTCGTTCGCGAACACGACACACGAAGTATGGAGTGGAAAGAGGAAAAGGTCCCACCGGGCGTGCCAGAATCTGTTTACCGCCGAAAGCCGGGAAGACAAACGTCTTGCCTGAATTTGGGGACAGATGCTATTTGGGTTTATCCGTTCACCTCTCCTAAGATGCCAAGTTGATTTATGGCACCGTGTATCGGAGGTCTGGATGGATGCGGCCGTTGTAGCAGACTTCGTCTGATTCCCCCTCGTTTGCGAGGGTTTTTTGATTGTGGGGACGTTCTTCCCTGCAGGCGCAAGCTCCTGCAGTTAATTACGTTATCGCATAGCGATAACCATTTTCTCCTGCTCCAGAAGGTCACTTCGTGTCGTGTGTGTTTTTATTTGTTTAGGTTGCCCGTGGATTGTATACGGAGACTAATTTATGTTGTCGCCCGTTGGGCGTGGATTAGTCCAAATCCGTATTCTTAGATTTGGGTTTGGGTTGATTTAAGGATCGTTAATCTCGTTTGAGATTAAGATCAACTAAAATGTTTGTTGAGAATACGTTAGTCTAATTTTAAACTAAAATCTACTCAACAGGATTTTGGGATCATTCAGACCCAACAAGAGAGTGTTTGAGCTCCATTGTTTTAGTTTAAGGACGTTATGGTCCATCGTTAGTTTAGAGACATTATGGTCCGTTGTAGTTTAAGGACGTTGCGGTCCGTAGAATTGTTGGTTGTCGGGACCCGCCACCTCTCTGAAGACCTTGAAGAATTACAATGACGTATATCAGAGGTGTGAGGAGATGTACCCTTGAACCAATGAATATTCGTCAGAAGCTTGGTAGTCTTGTTTGGGAATAGGACCACTCTGGAAAATAAAGAGCACATGGGCTCGGTTGATTAGGAGTTTGGCCAAACTTGGGTTCAGCCCAGTCATTTCATTTTTGAATAAAGTGTTAAACACTTTCTTGGGCTTGGTCCCCTTTCTGTGCCAACAATGCTGAGCATTCATATTGGTTCTGACGCCCACACTTTACCTTGCTTTTCCCTTTTTTTGTTTTTTATGGAGTGTTAAACACTCTTTATGGCGCCCACATGTGGAGCATATGAGGCGCTTGGCGCTAAGTGCCAACCGTTGGCCACTGGTTGATGAGTGCAGAGCACTTTATGCTGAATAACGCCCACGTGAGGGGCACGTGGGGTGCTTGATGCTGAGCGCCAGCCCCCGAGTGCTAAGCACTCTTTATTAAGCAGCGCACACGTGAGGGGCACGTGGGGCGCTTAGCGCTGAGCACCAACCACTAAGTGCTAGGCACTCTTTATTGAGCAGCGCCCACATGAGGAGCACGAGAGGCGCTTGGCGCTGAGCGCCAACCACTGAGTGCTAGGCACTCTTTATTGAGCAGCGCTCACGTAAGGGGCACGTGAGGCGCTCGGTGCTGTGTCTTTCTTTATGCATTTTTCTGAAGAGTTCAATTCTCTGTTCTTCTCTGGATCTTCGATCCCCAAGAACAAATTCATCCCCATGATAATTAAATTCTCATTTGTGGGAGACTTGTCTCATGGATCTCAGGTCCAGGGAAAGAATTATGTTCTTTTATGAGGGTTAAACCCTTAGATATGCAGATGAGATGCTCTGATCTCTATTACTTTTATTTACCTTGAAAAAAGTTCTTCCTCTTTCTTCTTTCTTAAAGCTTTTTTTGCATGCTCTTCTTTTTGAACTTGAAGTTTATGGGGGGGGGGGGGGGTTCCTCCTCTTAAGACTTAAAGTCTTTGGTCCTTTTTATAGTGGAGGCAGCTTTGTTGATTTAGTTAAAGAAATCTCTCGTTGAGAGATCTTTAATTGATTTGGGGATTTTATCCACCGTTGGATCTTTGATCCAAGAACTTCTGTTTTATAGAAGATATCTTTCTTATTTTTAACAAGATTGGGAAATATTTTCCCATACAGAGCTTATTCTGTAGCTTGGTGATTTTTAATCACCATTGGATTTTAAATCCAACGGTGCTCTGTTTTACAAAGAGTAATCTTTCTCATTTAGAAAGATTTGAGGAATATTTCCTCAACAGAATTTAATTCTGTATTTTGATAATTTATCATCTCCGTTGGATCTTTGATCCAATGGCAGAGAACTTTTAGTTCTGACGCCGGCGCCCTCGTACAAGGCACATGAGGCGCTGCCTCAGAGTTTTTAACTCCTGGCGCTGACGTCCTTGTGCGAGGCACGTGAGGCGCTGCCTCAGAGTTTTTAACTGGCTCTTTTCAAAATTAGAACAGAGCCTTGCTCTTTTATTATTGGGGGAAACAGTTGGTCCCACAGCAATTGGTGTGATCACCTAAGATTGTATACAAGTGCTTACTAGGGGTGAGTACTGTCATGCCCCGCTTCCCAAAATACGTAATAAAAGGGGTGACTAGGCTAGCCATACTCCTACGGTCAGGGAATAATCCCGCCGTAGTCACACTTCGGCTTTTCGCATTACATGGTAGTCAGTAAACAGTACTAGGGTAAAGAAAATCACAATTCACAACTTTATTACATTACAATAAAAGAGTTCGAGATACATTTATTTTGCATAAAGAAATAACTAACCAACGAAATAACAATGTGCCTATAGCAAAAAGGAATGGCGCTGATGTTGTGGTTTAGACCTCCGCGATCTCGAATGGCAGGTCCTTCTCCTTGACTGGGTCCACTTCGTCCTCTGAGCTTGCACACTCAGGTCGTCAGGGCGACACATATAGAAATAAATATATATAATGGGTACAATGTTATTAAACATGAAAGGTGCAACAGAATACAGAACATGAGAATAATGAACATCATTTGAATATGAACAGTGCGATATAAGTATCATGTCAGTAAACCAGGCAATGTGTATGTCACTACTTATCAGTCACTAAGTCAATGAAACAAATTGGTGGAAAAGATGCTTGTGTTTAACAAGGGTCTCGTGCATGCCCGAGACTACGGTCCACTGTTGCCCGGGACATAACCCTGCAGCCATGCCGCTTGGCCCATGACCTAATGTATGTGTGTGTATCACTAATATCGAATGATCATCCTCTAAGTCACTGTACCCCGCTAAAAACGAGTTCAATTCCATCTTGATTTCCCCATTTCCCAGGTTATAATATGTATTCAAGTATTAGATAGGTTGTGAATAAATACGTATCGCTTTCACTTTCAATCACGTTTCCACTTATCAATATCACTTTCGTACTTGCCACAACCCAATCATTAACACTTATATATCGACAATGCACAACAGTCACTAGGTCTCAGTGTAAACGTTCACTATGCAGAAGGTATATAGCAAGCACAAAAACTAGGTAGAAATACACTGAATAAATATTCACTAAATTATGACACCCTACGCCATATGACTTGCAAAATTTACCATAAATCACACGTATAGAATCGACCAAAACAATATAAAAGGTGTACGAAGTACACTTGATTGTCTAAGCAGTAAAATTAGTTTCATGTCAATAGGATTTCAGGTTAGGGACTTATCATCATTTTAAATTAGCGATCAATTGCTGGAATTCCAGTTTAAGAACTGGAAGCCTAACTTCGCGCGCGTTTTACTAGGGATTGTTTTCAGATTCAGGTGTTGCCCCAGTTGAATAAAACCTGGTATTAACTGTTAGGTTTTCAACGCATCGAATGTTCTGCACTAGGAGATATGTCCTGTTTAGTGTGAAGGTGAAAGAAATGTCACTGCAGAAACTGCAGAACACGTCGACATTCTAAAATACAAACAAAATATCAAACGACTTTGAAACTGAACGAGGACAGATCCATATGTTAGCTAACTAAATTATCTACACGACTATATGGGACTCCGCGCATTTTCAGTTTTATGTAGGGACGTGCATGCGCTTAAATTCAGGTATCCTCATGGAATGCTGCCCCGGACTGCAGTCCAGAGCCGCGTTCCCAGTCAATTCTCGTTACAGTGGCTTATCAATATTTAAGGATAAACTTTATAGGGTTCTAGTTTATCGAGTCGGCTTCGATATGAGCCATAGACCATCACATTCCAATCTGTATTGAATTTAATATATGTTTTCCAATGTGACATGTGCGGTGCATTCCAATTTTAGCGTCGCCTTTAGCGGGCGACTTTACATGATTATAAACACGATATTTTGAATCCAAATTTCTACACGATATTCGTAAACAGTAAAGGGATCTAACTATCGCAAGTTCCGCCATATTAAGAAATGATTCCATTTATAGTTCGCATCAAACACCTAGGGCAGCGTTTGGTAATCGGTCGAAAACACAAGATTTCCTTAACCAACAAGCGATAATTAATTCTTAAAAATTCTAAATGGCATCAGTACAGGCTAACCAGCTGAGTTGGATTCGATTCACTACAACCAACATGATGGCTCAAATTCTAAGTAATTGATTGTAAACTAACACTATGTCGATATATATCTTTACATACACACATATACATTTATATATAAAAATAATTTAACATTATTATTTAACCTAGATATTATAATAGCATGAGCAAGAAGAGATGAGTTTTCTCTTGCCTTTGGCGAAAGTGGCACGACAAAGAAGGCGGCACGACACGGGCACGATCACGGCAGCGGCAACAAGCTTGGGCTCAGCTAGCTATGGGGTTCTGGGCTGATGGCTCGAGCTGGCGATGACTCCGACAGAAGCGATGAACGGCGGCGGCGGCTAGGGTTTGGGGTGTTAGAGCTCGAGTGTTGTGTCGTGGAGGTGTTGGCAGTGGGGAGTCGGGGGTGTTGGTGACGGCTCGCAGGCGAGGCGGTGATAGGAGGGAGATCGATGGTGGGTTTGATGGCGGTGGGTGGCTGTGGCGATGGGTGTTTGGAGGTAGAAGAGGGGAGCAGCTGAGGTGGTGTGGTTGAGGGAGGAGGATATGAGGATGGTGGTGATGAAGGTGAGGTCGGCGGTGTTGGTTGGGTGATGGCGGGGCAACGGTGAATGGAGGTTGCAGGAAATTGGTGATATGGGTTGTTGTTAGAGGTCGATGGCGAGGGTGGAGTGGGCGGCGGTGGAGTCGAGTTTGAGAGAGGGAGAAGGAGAGACGGAAAGAACGGGCAAGATGGGATAAAAGTAAGAGGGGCTCGGTTGGAGGGGATCAACGTTGAGGAGATTGTGGGGGTCGATGCGCAGATCATGCGACCGTTGGGGACGAGGTGGCGTGGGTCTCGCGGTGTGGATGAACGGATCTCGTGGCGAGGACGAGAGAGGAGGGGAGCCGTTGGAGGGATAGGATTTGGTGGAGGGGATCGCGGGGGGTTGGCGAGCGGAAGCAGCGTCGACCAGGGCTGAGTCGTGGGCGAGCGTGAGAAGAGGAGGGACATTGGATTTGTGGCGGGAAAACGAAGGAGAAGAAGAAGAAGCGAGCGTGGGTGAACGGGTCGGGTCGGGTGTTGGGTCGGGTAGTTTAAGGTTTGGGTTAGATTAGGAAAAAATAATAATTAAAATAAATAAAATATATAAAAAGCGCAAAAATAATTGGAAAAAATCTGGAAATAAATATACGGAAAATATACATGGAACTGGGGATTTACAAGTACACTGGACGAACTCGCCGAGAAGCTCTAGATGGTATTATACCTATCGTCAGATAGCGGTTCTCAGGTGACATGAGTACATGTTAGTCTTTAGACCTGAGATCATCTTTTGTCTCGTGTGAATTCCCACCGTGCTTTGATCACTACCGTACCATGGCTCTACTGAGTCGTGCAAACAGGTTTGGGTTGGGTGCAGTCCCGAGCCACATGAAGGAAATGGGTGATTGTCAGGGATTCGTCTCTCCCGGTATTGGGAGTAGATATCGCACTGTGTCTAGTTGGCCAGAACCATAAGACCTTGGCCAAGACAGTTGAGATTTACTGATGGCTAGATCAGTAGTTTCTCGGATTGGTCATGTTCCATATTGACACGACTTATCAGGTCAGTAGGGGGTCTGACGTTTACCACCCCCTAGACCCGGTATGCGATGCTCTTAGATGAAAAGACCAGACTGTACAGAAATTGTCACGGATTGACTCGGTAGGGGTTCGGATCGACAGGTACCTGGGTAGCCGTTACGTACAGCTAGTGCTGCTGACGTGCTTGTGATTAAACCCACTACCAGCGTACCGTCGAGTCTTTAGAGTCCCGCACAGAGGGCTTGTCTGATCCAGGAGAAACAATGTGGCGGCTGTATGTTTATACGTGCAGGGTTCTGATCGAATGATAATACTAGCCGGCTTAGGATTAAACCGGATTATTAAATCATGTATTGATTTAATAATTTACATATACATATTTCAATATATATATTCTGGTGTCATCCAGGTTTTCGATCGGGCAGGGTTCCGATCGAATGATAATATTAGCCGGCTTAGGATTAAGCCGGCTTGTTAAATCAGGTATTGATTTAATACTAGTATTATATTAGTAGTATTATTCTATCTCTTGGGTGGTCGTATTTTGATACGAATACGGGTATGTATATACGGTAGAATGTATTCTGTATTTATACGGAAAGACATTCTAGAAGGAGGACATCTCATCATGTATTTTCCATTTTATTTGTAAAATGGAAAATGAGGTGTAAAATAGGAAATAAGGTGTAAAGGAGAGAATGGTATGAACCATACTTGAATAGTATTGACAAATGAATTGTAAATTCATTTGTGCAAACTATTCAAGCATGGTTATATTATTTTTATTGAAAAATGGTTTTTACAAAACCATCCTTCATGATTTTTCACACAAGAGAGTTTTTCATTCTCACCATGAGCTTCTCTCTCCTCTCTAGCCTTTCTTGAGTTCCTCTTCCTTCTTCTTCATCTTCCTCCTTACCATCTCATGTGTTGAGAATTAAGGGAGAGAGATAGAAATACAATAGAAAACTCACTACATCTTCTTAGTAGCCTAGATTAGCAAACTTGATTACTAAGTTGCTTCATTAGTAAAGCTTAGCTTGAATCAAGAACCTTCAGATGAATCATCTAGGACCGAGGAGGCCGGCCATCAAGGTTGATTTAGGAGATCTCAAGGAGCTTAAGAAGAGGAGAGAAGACCCGAAGGACACGTGTCTTTATGTATAACACTCTATCACGGTAGCTAGACTCCTCTAGTTTACTAGTTTTGATATTTGGTTAGATTCTGGGATGTGTTTTCTAACGCCAGATTTTTAAAAGTCAAAGTTTTTCGCTCCGCAACGGCCGCGACCAGCGGCCAGGGCGTTAGGAATCCCAACAACTCATGTGTTAAGCAGCATGTTGTCTCGGTGGAAGCGTGTTTGGTTGTGGGTGCATAACGTGAGAGTATCGGTGGAGACATGTTTAGTGGAACAGGCTCGTACGTCCAAAGAAAGTGGATTAGGGGATTTTCCGAACCACTATAAAATCGACTCGTGTTTGCGTTTGCAATTTCTCTAATACTTTATATTTTAATTGCTTAGAAATTGCATGCTAGGTTTATATTCTGCATTATATGCTCGTTGCTTAGACTTGATTGCTATCTCTATTTTTGCTTGCTATTGTTTATATTTGTAAATGTATTTAGCTTAACTACTTATCACTATTGGTGTATGTTTTGTTAAGCAATTCAATTGTGATATCTTTGCAAGTGTAGTTGATAAAAATTTTATTTTGGGCATATTGTTGGCAGTCCTATTCATCCTCCCTTTAGGACTATTTGTGTTAGCTTCCGCATTCTTTCACCAGGTTTGCTATTTGGCGTTCTGTTTTCTTAAGGGAAAAAAATAGGGCAAGACACCCTATTGAATAAAATAAATAAAAACAAAATATGCATGAATCGAGGAACCATAAGTGTGTGAACTAATATCTTATGATTTTATTTATGGAAGAGTAATATATTCATTATCTTTCATGTAAATACAACCATAAGATATAAGTTCTACACTACACAATAAAAATATTCTCGATACATAATATAAAAATTACAGACGCTAAAGAGCTATTTGGCATTCTACCGGTGGCCAAGTACAGTTAAGAGCCCCTTTTAAGGCTCTTTTTGTATTTGGCCTTTAGCAAGATGCCTGGTACAAGTCTATCGGTCATGCCAGATGGCGGGTGAAGTATTGTTGTTTAAAAACATGTAACAAGCATAATGAAGAACAATAATTCTACCAGTGCCTTGCATATAGGTCCTTTGAGCAATTTTCTTATATAGATTTTATAAGAATAAAATTTGCAGTTATCTGTTCTAGACTATTATAATGCAAACCATTGAGGATGTATGTAGCTAAAATCATCCATTAATGGTCTTTCAAAAGAAGTTTAAAAAATGAGAAAAAATCTCCAAATCATTTCTTATTTAAGGTCCTCCGCATCATCACCCCGTTGATATGCCAGCATTAAATTCAAGTTTCAAAAATTCTCGCCCCACCTCCGCCCCCAACCAACAGACACACATTTAGGCACTAATATTCAACCATCCTTTTTTTCCCTTCAATTTTTAGAGGTATATCTAAGACTTTATTATCAAACATAAATATTTAAACCATATAATATATATTTAATCTATGCCAAATTAACTACGGCAAAAATACTACTAATAATTAACCGGCAATTTGAATATTTTTTTAACTGACCTAAAAGTCTTATTCACGCACACAGTACATCCATACACACAACACATACAGGCACACGGTATACCAGAAGATCCACGTATTTGCCTCGAAAAACGTCAAATTATTACCGCTTTTTTCCCTCGGGGATCGAAACCCCGCATTTTCCCTCCGGAAGGGAAATTGCTATACCAACAAGTGGTCATTGTGTTTTTGCCGTTTGCACGTGGGAAGCTCACCCAAATTTATTGCAATAAACAAAGGAATGCAATTCTTGGAGGATGGAAGGAATCCTAAGCTATGCAAAAGATATTTTTTCGCCTTTAAGATTTAAGGCAATAAATAAGATTTAGGTTGCACGTACGAACTCACTCGTGTACTCCATATACGCAAGTTGTAACCTAACCTGCTATATTTATTTAAGAACCCAAGAACTTGGGGACCGTTTTAATTTCTCAGATGTATGCATGTATCAAAGCCTACACTCTACAAACAATTAAGGCAATGCACGTGTGTCGGTGATTGTTTTAATGCTGACAACAATGAAACAATGTGTGGGGACCAATGAGATTGAGAATTTAAAGGATGCCCACTACTCCTATAAAGTGCCACCACAAAAATTAACCATCCGACTATTTTTTAAAGGATTCTACATTACCCATATTAATCTTCATGCCCCAAGATATGCATAGGCTAATTTTTATATCATTTGGATATATACCCTTTGCCTATTCATTTGATTTTATAAAATGTTGTGTTTTTGGAAAGAACGGCTAATTTTGTAACCATCAAATGGAAGATGGGAGAGCCGACCATGTTCAATTAACTTGAACATCTAACATATTCTTGAGAAAAATCGATGGATCACTGATTTTGAAAGCCGCCACTATAGAAAAGTTTCTACTGTGTCGTTTTATACTCTGATTTCTAAATTATAGCCGGGTAAATTTCTGTATAGTGGTTCAAGATTTTGTTGCTTTTGCGGTTTAATACCTTAATGATTTTTTTCATTCATATAAATATCAGAGTAAAATTCGTTACTAAGTAACTACCTTTAGTTTATCTTCAATTACAATTATTACAAAGTAAGAAGTCATGTAAGATTAAGAAAGGCCGATGATGGTGCTTTTTGACTGCTGAGTAGTTGGAGGTAAACTATAGGTATAATTAAAGAGTGTACTTTCTAGGATTACACGTGAAAAAATATTACTGTATTAAAGTACAATAGGAATGAACCCTTGGGGGATTATATACCAAGTACAGGTTATAATTGTGTTTCATTACTAATATTTTTGTTCACAAAATGGCATGGAAATCCAATGATAATTTATAAGTATAAAATCGATTTTGAAAAGGTGTAACCCTAATTTGATAATTACCTCTTGATTGGAGGGATGTTTTAAAGCTTGTTATCGAAGAAAACGATGTTTTAGATATTGAAAAATATACTTACGCATCATAATATTTTGATTTCTTTAACTATTGCAGTGACAACGAAGACACCGGATCAGAATTCTTAGCTAATACCTCCTAGGTTTGGAATAGAAAAACTCTGAAGTTATGGATCCAAAAGCAAAAGCACATGTTGACAATGAAGTGAGTTAATAGGTATAAGTTCGACATTAATTTGGATGAGTTTAAAAAATAACGTGAAAGAAAAACAACAATGATAAAAAAGGCAAGGACAAATAAGTCACTCGGAATTAAAGTTACATGTCATTATAGTACTTGAAAGTTGGTAAAATAATAAAGAAAAGGCTAAAAGTTTGCGGTTGTTTGGTAATATTTTCGGAACATTTTAAATTTACTCACGACGCATAGTTTCACATCTTTTACAATTTTGACATTGTTTTACTAATTGCATTTTTATTCTTTTTATTTATCCCAGATTTAGTTGTCTTATTTACTTCACCATCAAAATACATTTCCATGATCTTTTTCCAAAAGTTAGAAGTTCATGTAATCTGGCCTTTAAATTTCATCCCAGAAGCTTTAAATTTGGACAACTCATAACAAACTAGCATTGGCTTTATGTTGTATAATATTAATCATCATCTTTCAATGTGACAAGATTGAATTCAATTATTTTGGATCTGTCTTCATAAATTTATCATCATTTTGTCCCACTAATAGTTACAATTTTGGATTTTATGAATGCACCAAACTAGGTATGTGAGTGGCTTGCCTGGCTAAAGTAAACAACACCATCACAATCATGTGCTGGCTTTTGATTTGGATTCATTATCAAACTTTGTGAATTTAAATTTGATGTGGAACCAAAATTGGTGTGCTTGTCAATTTGAGGTAACATTAGTTTGTTGTACACCTCTCTTATTCCGTGCTAATACAAACTTCATTATTTTCCAACTTATTCCCTGACGGAATTTATTAAAGTATTTTGTTATCTTAATATTACATCGTTATCTTACAACCTAACTGATTAAGGTCGGAATCTCGCTCAGATGTTGTCCTCCGTCAATCTTGCAGCCAGCGGGACTGAACAGTTGAGATTTGATGTGAGAATTGAGCGTCTGGGTCTCAATGGGTTGTTGATTATCGTTGACATCTAGTCACCTGCAAGGGAAGTCCTGGGATGGGAAACCACCGTAGGACCTCCGACGATCAAGTAAGTACCGATGAGTGATTGGGCAGAGTAGCGGTGTATTGGAAATGAGTTCGACGTACCTGAGTCGTCTGGAAAAGAGATTTATATAGCGGCCGCATGGAATGAGCCGATGTGAGATTCTCGCCGTCCGTTACGCCCCTGCGTCGCGTTCACGTTGATAGCGGGATACGCCCATTAATGGAGAGATTCGTTCATTAATGGCGAGATACACTAGTGTGGGTTGCGGGACGTGGAGCGGCGGAGATCTCATCGTGGCGAGATACACGGAGCCGTTATGGGGCGCTTGGGTTCCATGCTCCTTAATTTCCGCGCGTATACTTGATGACGTCAGCGGATCGGCGAAACGGTGGCGCCATAAATGGGACATCGCTTCGCTTGCTCAGGACATTGATCTTCGAGCCACGTGGCCGCAACGGAGTGGCGGACCACGAGACGTCATATCTGTCGGTTAGATCCGCGTGAGGGACGAAACATCCAATGGTTGGTTGCCACGTGGCGTCCTCGTGGCCGTGGGGAGCGACGCTTCGTTTCGGTGGGAATGGATTTGGACCGTTGGATGGTTTTTGCTGAGTGTATAAATAGGGGAGGCCATTCCTTGGTAGTCATTTCTGCTTTACTTATTTCCTGTGATTTGAAGATTGCCCGGCACACCGTCGCTTAGGTTGGATCATCAGCCCAAAATCCTTTTTCAGCCAATATGATGTCTTCTTCCAAAGTTTCCATTGATGTAGTTAGGGTCGAGTCGGGCGATGAAGCTTCAGCTTCTAAAGCCGAGTCCAATAGGCCGTCATTTTCCTCCTAGGCTTCCGATAGCCGAGGAAGTTCTTCTTCCTCTTCGTCTTTATCTTCCGTGTCGGGCTCTTCCCCAAGGGATGGCGACGCCCTTATTCTTCGTCGTCGGGTGGTAAAGAAGGCCCCCAAGGTGCGCATCGAAAATACTCGCGATGCGCCCTCGATGTTGAATCTTCTGGACGAGCTTTCCGATATCCGGGCTCGTTTCCACATCCCCATGGCTATTCACTTCGTCTGGCCAGGAAGGGTGAGCGGGCAGACCAGGTACAAGGCAATGAGATTGCTCTGCACCTGGAAGTGTTCCGAGCAGGGATGCATTTACCCTTCTCATTCGAGATTTGTGCCATACTCCATTGCTTATGTCTTGTCCCGGGCTAGCTAACGCCGAACTCGTGGAGAATCCTTCTTGGGCTTTTGGTTCGGTTGAAAATTGATCGGATCCCCTTCGACTTGAGTCTTCTTCTCTCCTTTCTTTGCTACAAAAATCATCTCGGAACTCGCAAGGACGAGCCGAGCTGGGTGTACTTCTCTTTTAAAAAATATAAGGGTAGGACGGCTGTGTCAGTGGTAGTGTTCGTCCCTTCTTCCATCCATGAGTGGAAGGAGAAGTTTGTTTTCGTCGGTCCTCTGGAGGGAGAGAATTTGACAGTGCCCACTAAATGGCACAGGGTGGATTGCCCAAGGGTCAAGTAGTCTAACCCTCGAAGGCGGGGATAGTGTCGCAGTGGGAACCGATCCAACGGGTCGATGTCATGCTTTCCGAGCAAGTTTTGAGCTAGGCGGGACTCAGTCCTGCGCGCTTCAGAGATAAGTTAGGGCTTCGCCGACTAATTTAGGCTTGGCATGATATTGTCATTCCTGTTGCCGACATTTTTCTTCCGTTTTCTTCCACAGAGCCAATAGATCGTTTGAAGATCATGGCTGCCATGGCTGCTAAGGTGCAGGGGAGGAAGGGCGGTGGTGCTAGCTCCTCCAGACCCGCACCTGGCATGGTCCTCCGACAAGCCCCTTCCGCTAAGGTCTCCGCGGCCCCTCCAATCCCGGAAGAACGCCGTAGCGGAGGGCAGAAGTATGCCTAGGATCCGGCTCCACGGGCTAGGACAGATGTTCTGTCCTCTGCCGAGTCTCCACTCAAGAAGCAAAAAAGAGTGGTTTCCCGGCCACCCACGGCTGAGATACAGGTGCAGAAGGACGACTTCTAAATTAAGGTGTCGTCGGGGCTCTCTGTGGCCAACAACTTGCTAGCGGATATGGAGAAAGCAACGGGGCCCAAGATTCCCCGGGTCACCATGAAGGCCCAAGTGGCGGCGATAGCTCAGGAGGCAGTCCAGATTGGTAATTTTCTAAAAATTTCCAAGTGTTTTCTCCTCTGTTTAGTTTCTAATGAAAATGATTTGTGTTTCTCTGCACGTCCTTCAGCATTGCGCCCTTCTTGCCGCTATGGAGGCCGAGGAGGTGACCCCGGCGATGAAAAAGGACGGAGAGTCTTCCTCACGTGAGGAAGAGCTCCTTGCCAAGCTGAAGGAGGCGGAGGGCAAGGCGGGCTTTTGGACTTGAGCTTGGTCATGGAGGGCATGACGGTCGCGAAGCTGAAGGAGTCTCACCGGCTCCTGACCGAATCTAACTGGGCTATTCAGGCCAAGTTCAATGAGGTCAACGGGCTCTATGACGCCATGAAGAGGCAGAGAGACTCATTCAAAGGGATGCCCGGACGGCTGTAACATTTTAAAAATCGTTTAGAATAATTATAGATTAGTTAGTGGTATAACATGCGTCTTTCAATAAAACCTAGTTAATAATTATTTCCACATAGGTATAAATATACTAATTCACTTATGTAATTGTTTATTTATTTTGTATTTAAATTAGTTATTTATTTAATTATTATTTTATTTAATATTTATTAAAAATTATATTTTAAATACACTTACACACTAATTTAGTGTTAACAATAGGTTAGTATCGGCTAAAACAAGTTTATGCAACCAAGACGTATTATGACACAATTATAAATTGCTAATACATTTTAAGGCTAGGATGCTTCTAGAGTTTTTGAGAAAATAAAAATAAAAATAAAAATGGAAAATGAGACATGGTGCATTTATTGAGAAGAGAGGGAGCCATGGTTGATTCATTCTCTCTCTCACTCTCTAGACACTTCTTCTTCTCATTCTCTTCTCTTCTTCTCTTCTTCTTCTCCCTTCTCTTTAACCAAAACCTTTCTCTACCTCGCTAAAACCCTACCCAAATCACCACAGATCCTTACTAATCTTTTCCAAAATCCTATTTTAAACCACTTCAAGAGTTTCCTTGAAGTAAGTCTTCATTTTTGTGGCAATCTCATCAAGTTAGGATTACCTTCTAGTCTACCTCAAGGTATGATCCAAGTTTACTACTTGTTTTGGTAATTCTTTGCCTTTATTGTTCATAATTTAGTCTTAGGGTGGTGTTTAAAACAAATCTAAAGTTTTAAGAGAGGGTAAGTCAAGTTTAGGGTTGTGATGACTTCTAGGTTAATCATGACTTTAATGAGGGTAGTTAAGCGTAGTTTAGTATCTAATAGCCTTGTTAAACTACCAAGTTTGCAGTAAAACGCCTTAATGTTTCAAATTAGTGTTAAATATCGTATTTATTTAGAGATTAGGGTTTATATGAGATCTGCTATTAAACCAGTGATTGCAGAGAAAAGTTGCAATTACTAGAAGCTGATAATAGGACTAGAAATTCACCCTCAAAGCCTGAGCCCCTAACCCAATCATAAAGCCGCAGATTTAATACTTCTGGACGCAAATTGCGGCCAGGTGAGGGAGCTAGGTCATGGGGTTTTGTGGGGAGCTCTCTACAACTCTAGATATATCTCTGGTGTGTGCAACTTTCTCTAATTGTTTATATAGGAAAATCTGGAACCGTTTTACCTTCAATTAGGCGTTTTATTAATGTGCGATACGATATTCCGATTCTTGTATTGACGTTTCTTTTGGATAACATTCCTTAGGGATAGTCCAAGATATTGTTGTGCACGTTTAACGCACCAAGTTCACACGTGTTAACTCGTGAGAGTTAGATCGCTCGTATAGTATTTGATTTCACGTTATATTGGATTTACAGCCTCATGTGCTAAGTTTTGTGCGATTCTAGGATCGGTTCCGGAGACGTCGGACACGGCTAAGAAAGGAAAGACGGTGGTCGGATTCGATTAGCCGAGACGTTCCGGTGAGTAGATTTAACATCTATAGGGGAATCGTTCGGATGGCGTAAAGAGCCCGATGTTTAGTATTGATTACAATTCTTGTATTCCTATGCTTATACACATGTCCATATTGCATACGCATCTTCATGCACATTGATATTATCACACTAAGACACTTGCACCATTACCAATGGTTCATGCCGCACATGCACTATCCTATATGTACACACACACCGTTATTTCCCCCAATCAGAGCAAAGCTCTGTTTGAATTTCAAAAGTTCAAAAAAATTGAAGCAACGCTTCAAATCCCGTGCGATGCGCGCAACGCGCCACGTGTCAGAAGTTGATACGTCAGCGCAGCGCCCAAGGCAGCGCGCCTAATCAGAGCAAGACTCTATTTAAAACAAAAATTAAAGGAAGCAACGCTTCAGTTGCGCAAGCGCTGCGCTGCGTGACACGTGTCAACGCAGTTGCGCAAGTGCTGCGCGACACGTGTCAGCGCAGTTGTGCAAGCGCAGTTGCACTGCGCTGTGCGACACGTGGCAGCGCAGTTGCGCTGTGCTCTGCGCTGCGTGACACGTGTCAAGCGCTGGGGCGTTTGCGCAAAACATAATTAAAATTCAAGTAAAATTCTTCTGTTCTTGTTAAAACAAGAAAATTCTCTTCTGTAAAACAGAAGCCCTTGGATCAAAGATCCAACGGTAGGGAAAATTCCCCAAATCACTAAGAGAATGATCTCTTTAACAAACTTAACAAATTTATGGGTACTATATAAAGACCCCTAGACCCCAATTAAAAAAAAATCAACATTGAGAACATCAAGAACTTCAAAAAAACAAAATAGAGAGAACTTTGAAGGATTGTGAGAAGAACTCAAGAACAAAAAAGGGAAAAACATTTATTCAAGAAGAACTTCTTCTGAATAGATCATTGATCTAAGAACAAGATCAATGATCTTCAATAATAAATAATAACTGTGCCTTGCACTTTTTTATGAACCATTGGTTCTGGAATCTTGAAGATTCTTTTCTTGAATCCAAAATTGGATCAAGTTATTGAAACAGTGCCTTGCACTTGAAAATCTGCACTGTTGCGCTCTTGGGTTGGCGCAAGCCACCAGAGAGTGCCACGTGTCAGCTCCAGAACAACTTGCGCTATGCTCTTTTAAAATAGAGCATTGCTCTTTAAAGTTGGCGCAACTTACCGGAGCGCGCCACGTGTCAGCAGCGCAACAGCGCAGCGCACTGGCACAGCGCACTGCGCTTGCGTGACACGTGTCACCACCACATACGCTTGCGCTTATTAATTAGCGTAAAGCGCCTGACAGGCCACATGACCACTGTCAGATAATTAATGCATTGCATTATTTACAGAAGGGCGAGTCCAATTAAAAAAAGGCCTAACATGCCTAATAAAATGCAATGCATTATTTTAAAAAGGGCAGAGCTCAAACCATATGCTCTGCATCATTTATAAAGGGACTGAGCCCAAATCAAAAAGGCCTAGCAGGCCAGAATAAAATGCAGTGCATTATTAAACAGGGGCAATGCCCTAGCACAGGCATAATAGACCAAAGATAAATAAAAAGGTTGAACATTTCTCAACTGGACTTAGCCCAATCATGGCCGTAAGTCCTCAAATTAAATCGACTGAGCAAGATTGCTCTCCTAAATCAATTTACATCCGGTTCAAGGGTACATTTCTGAACTCCTCTGACTCCTATCGTTGTAATCCTTCAATGACGTCAGAGAGGTGACGGGTCTCGACAACTACACATCGATACGAACTGCGGGGTCCCTAAACTCGTGGACCGAAACGTCCTTAAACTAATATTCGTTCCTAGATGGGAATGTTGGACCGAAACGTCCTTAAACTAATATTCGTCCCAAAATGCGAATGTTGGACCGAAATGTCCTTAAACCAATTCTCGTCCCCAAATGGGAATGATGGACCCCTACGTCCCTAAACTGGAACATGGACCACCATGTCCCTAAACTAGAAATCGACCGCAACGTCATTAAACTAAACAATAGAGCCAATTACTCTCTCTTCGGATCCAAACGATCCCGTTAAGTTGATCTTAGTCAGGAGATTAGGCTAACGTATCTTTAACAAAAGTTTAAGTTGATCTTAGCTTCAATATGGCTAACGTATCCTTATACTAAAACACCAAATCTAAATCTAAGTAAACACGGATTTGGACTAATCCACGTCCTACGGGCGACGGCATCACTTAGTCTCCGTATACAATCCACGGGCAACCACAAACAAAACAAACACACACGACACGAAGTGAAATTCTGGAGCAGGAGAAAGTGGCTACCGCGATGCGGTAGCGTAATTAACTGCAGGGGCTTGCGCCTGTAGGGAAGAGCGTCCCCATAATCAAAAACCCCTCAAGCGAGGGGGAATCTGACGAAGTCTGCTACATTGGACGCATCCGTCTAAACCTCCGATACACAGTACCATAAATCAACTTGGCATCTTCGGAGAGGTAGATGGATAAAACCAAATAGCATCTGCCCCGAAATTCAGGCTAGACGTCCGCAGCGTCTCCGCCGCGTCTTTCGGAGGGGAACAGATTCTGGCATGCCCGGTGGGACATTTTCCTCTTTCCACTCCACACTTCGTGTGTCGTCTTCGTGAACGAATCGCGGTTTGTTAATGGTTGCCTTTGGGTTGCAAGTTACTAAGATTTGGTCTTTTGCCTGGCGCAGAAATCAAGCGTCAATGGCCTCCAACTGTTCGAACTGCTCGAAGTGCCGATGCAACCGACGCTCCAACTCACCTAGAGGTGTAGCATATGGGCCTCAAGCGGCCTCTATCCATGCCCTGCCGGTAGAACAGGTGACCCAGGCCACCACCGGTTTGTTTTTCGGGACCATGATCCTGCCTGCAAGCTTCACCATGCCAACGCCCGCAACAGGAGCGAACAAGAAGTCGGTTTTCGATCGGCTCACTGCTACAACGGCCCCTTTCAACGGGTCATCCAATATCAAACCAGCAGCCTCTGTCTTTGCCAGGCTGGATCAGAGCTCTGATAGGCCCGCCAAGAAGCCTATGAACCCTAAAGTGGCTGTCCCGAGGAAGATAGCCACCTCTGTTCCTGAAGTCGTCAAGGCGGCTTCTCCTGTTAAAGAGTCAGTCTTTTCAAGGCTGACTATTCCGGCTCCTGCTCCTACTCGAGGATCTGTCTTTGACAGATTGAATATCGCTACTCAAAGGACAATATCAGTCTTTAAGAGGCTGACACCAGCAGCACCTCATTCAGACAGGGAGCAAGATGAAGCTGTCCCTATCGCCGAGCCAGCCCCAACAGCTCGTCATGCTCGACGTCGCCACTGGCGCCGAGTAAGGAAGGCCGGGGGAAACTCCCCCTCAGGGCTAACTCCACCTGCTCCAATGGTAGAAGTTAATGCTGCTGTTCCAACTGGGAACAACTTTGAACCACTTAGGAGGGTACATAAGAACTCTCCAACTGCTACACTAAAAAGATCTCCTCCACCTGCGGAGAGGGTTACAGAAACGAAGCTGGAGCAACCCCCTCAACGGCTGTCCTCCAAGATTTATAAGGTCTGGCGGAGAGTTCAAGACTCGGTAATCGACCAAGATCACTCTCGCCGGCAGAAAAGGGCGAAAGTGCAAGAAGAAAAGAACCGTCCGGACAAACAGCAAAGGACGATCACACTCAGGGTGCCTGCTGCAACGGCCCCTCAACTTCAACGGCCTATAAGAGAAGGAGGCCGGAGAAAATTCCCACGCCCGCGGCAAATGCCGAGGACGGCGGGCCCAAACGCCCTAAGTCTGGAGGCATGGTGGTTCATACCGTCTACATGGCATCTGGTAAAAAGGACAGCCGCGCATCTACAGGTCATCGATCGCTTACACGGTCAGTGACCAAAGCTCAGGAGCAACAGCAGAAGCTCCAAGAAATGAGGAACACGATGGCCGCACTCACTGGGCCAAAAGAAAGCCCTGAAGCGTCCTCGGATCAACGCCAGGAGCAAGAAACTGACGCTGAATTCCTTCGCCGAATATTGGAGAAGAAGGATAAAGAGGCTGCTGAACAAGCGGCCAACATAAAGTGAATGGCCCTCCTGTTTCAGGACATGGTGGGAATGATGATCTAACAAGATCCTCCAGCTGAAGATCCTCCGATCGTCCTTGAAGACGATAGGGGTGAAACGTCAAATCCTCCACCAGCTCTGTCAACAGCCAAAGAGGAGACAATCTCCAAAGCTGACTTGGACGAATATATAGCCCAACAGATACAGGTTCATCATGCGACTGAGGCAGCCGGTCAGGTCATAAAAACAGGACGACCATACTCGAGCTAGTATGATCAGATAAAGTACCCGCCGGGCTATACGATACCGAAATTCCATATCTATAAAGGGACGGACAATCCCCACCAGCATGTTGCCCAGTTCAGAGTGCTTTGCGGCAACACCGGCGGTGATGACAAACTGTTGCTTCGCCAGTTCGTCGGAAGCTTGTCAGATACACCATTTGAGTGGTATTCTGAGCTCCCAAACGACTCTATCAAGAAATTTGCGGAGATAGAACTGTTGTTTACCCAGCGTTTCGCAAGCGCCAGCGAACGCACCCCAATGACGGCATTGATTAATGCCAGGGTGAAGCCAGGCGAGACATGGGTCCAATACGCGATACGGTGGCGGAACTTATGGTCAAAATGCGAGCAACGCATTGAAGAAGCGCCAGCAGTGGGTATGTTTGTGGGAACCCTCGATCCGCAGGCGACCATATCCCAATTTATGATGTTCTTCAAGCCGACTACCTTCCAGGCCCTGATCGACAAGCTAGCGCAAATGGATCAAATGGGCCATAGACCTCCCCCTCCAAAGCCGGACTCTCGAAATGAGAAGGGGAAGGGAAAAGCAATTGTTGTCGCTAATGCTCAACAACAGCCGGGCAACTTGAAACCGGCTGTCCGTCAAAATAATATGCGTCCGCATGTACCCCTTGAGGAAAGGTTAGGACGTCCTTACTCGTTTCTCCGAGATAAAATGAGAAGCTTATTCGAGCCGGCGTTGCGCAACCGACTCATAAATCTGCCGGATCCAAGACGTCCGTCACAGCCAAACGATGTCAATGAGCCCAACTACTATCCCTATCACCGAGTACTGGGTCATCCGATTGAAGATTGCTACATCTTCAAAAATTGGATTGAAGACCAGTACCAACAGGGAAAGTTCGTGTTGTCCGACAGATGGAAGGTGAATGCACCGCAACCTCACACCTCTAAAAGGATGAATATGCCGGGGGTAACGTGCTCTCTCGTTGAAGAAACCCCATGGGAGATCGTGCTATCAGCCAAAAACAAAGAGGATGCTGAACGATCTTCAAACATGCCCAGCGATCAGGTGGAAGAACCCGTTGGAAGCTCAGATTATTGAAGGGATGTTGAAGCCATGCCCAACTCCAAAGAGCGATAGTGGTGGCCTAAGCACTCTCAGATAGCCGTTAAAATCTTCAGAGAAGAAAAAGAAGAAATCCAAGAAACCCATGAAGCCTGGAAACAAGCACACGGACTTACAAAAGCAGATCGACGCGCTGTAGGAATACAACCAGAAAGCACGAACTCCCATCACACTCCAAGAGTTCCTCAACCACGTCTTTCAAGAAGAAGATGAGGGGGAGAGCTCGTTGGATGAATCCGAGGAATGCATGGCGAGCTGCCGTATGATCTCCCATTCGTTTACAGACGATGAGGAAACTCCTTGCACTGAAAAGCTGGGGGAAGATCCTAAACCAGAATTTCTTGGGTCATTGGATGAAACAATTGACGCATTCCTCAATGAAGCTCTGTTGAAAAGTAAAGCTGATCGGGAACGCGAGACGGCCATATTTGAAAGGGCCAAGCGCCAGCGACTTGACGAAAGAGTTGAGACACTCCCGCTGGAGCAAAATACATCCACCGCGGATAAAAGCAAATTCAAGACGAGGAAAAGGTTTGCTAAGGCCATATCAATGGGCATGAAGCTACCATCCTCTGAAGGAAACATTACTGGTGAAGCGGAAATGCACCCCTCCTTCTACTTGTATCATCGGAAGATTTCGCACCCCACCGAAGAGTGCAAAGCTTTCAATAGATGGTAGCAGGGATATGTTGCACACCGACAACATTTTAAGCGGGAAAAGCGTAAAACTCATCGGGAGCGGAAAAATACGACCGAGGCGCTTAACAGAACTACCAGCAATTGTCGCATGGTTAACGCCGGGGTATCGCAAGTGATCACATTCGGGAGCGATTCTGACGAGGAGCTGGCTCTTACCCCCTCTTTAATGAGTCCACCTCGGGAAAAGAAGAAAAGCCGAAGGTCTGCAAAAATATCCGGCTGCGTAGTCGGACGCTACCCGAAAAGAATCTCGGACCCTCAAACAAGAAAGATAAAGGGAAAGAAAAGGTCTCTGGGGATATCGCCGTAGATGACCAAGTTATGGAAGAGCTAGCCGCCAAGGACTCGCCGAAGAAAAATAAGGTGGATTATAACGTTCTAGCGCATCCGAGGAAGCTACCCTCGCAGCTTAGCATTCTTGACGCCCTTTTACTATCAAAAGAGACGAGAGATTCATTAATCAAGGCACTACAGGAGCCGGAACAATTCCAAGCTTTCCTGGCCGAAGAAAAGATGAAGGATGAATTGGAGGAAGTGCACACGGCCGATGTCACTTTTGGCGATGAAGACCTTCTTCTTGGGACGTGCGAACACAATCGCCCCCTCTATGTCTCAGGATACTGCCACGATATAAAGATAGGCAAAATCCTAGTCGACAATAGATCCTCCGTTAATCTCCTCAATGTGCGAGTGTTAAAGGAAATCTGCATGAGCGTCCAGCACCTTGCACGGGATAAGATCACCATCTCCGGGTTCGACTCTCAATCATCAAGAACTCTTGGGTCTGTGATACTGACACTACGCTTTAGGCTACTCGTCATGGACATTAAGTTCCATGTCATAGATGCCAAGACATGCTACAATGCTCTGCTCGGCTGACCATGGTTACACGAGTATAATATCATCTCTTCTACACAGCATCAGTGTATGAAATATTTTAAGGATGGTCTCGAGTATACCGTGACGGGAGAACTGAACCCATTCTCCGTGAACGAGGTTCGCAAATATGAAGATGCAAAATACTTCTTACCAGATTTCGAAGACACGGAGAGGTGTCACAAGCCGGAAAACAAGGCTAACGCCACCATCCCTGTCTTCGGGAGTGATACCGAGGAGGAGGAGGAGATAGATTATTCGGGTCCACCCCAACACAACAAGCCGGGATCGTCCGCTCCCATGTTGATCTTTGGCAGCGATTCGGAAGATGAAGTCCACGCTATATTTTCCGCTCGACCTTCAATACAAACATCCGCTGACGAGGAGCAAAGTATACAAGTCGCCATGGTTCCACTTAAACATCATAAAGAACTGGATGCGCTCAATATTTATAGCGTAGAGGAGCTGCAGACATTCTATATCCCTCCTAGACGAGGAGGTGAAAAGGCAATTCTATTCTACCGCTCTGAAGAAACCAAAGAGGAGAAAGAAATCTGGCACGGTATGGATCCTACGCTTGACAGACTTCATCCCATCCGTCTCCCCAGATATTAAACAGAAGGTTGAAGAGGCTGCTAAAACGCCAAGGGATATCCTTTAAACAGACCGCTCGAAAAGCCAAATTCTATGACAAGGTCTGGAACGTTCCCGGGACTCAACACAAGTTGCCTAATGGGAGAATGGAAACAATCGGGCTTAGATACATTCGGTCCAAGAAACGAGAGCTACTCCACGGTTGCTACGTCGTGCATGACTTTGATGAAGAAGCGGATGCTCAATGGGAGGACGCTAATCCTGAACCAGTAAAAGTTCCTGATGCAAAAGTGCTCAGTCCGTCGTTCGAAGAACAAATGGACAAGCTTATAAGGGAAGCTAGTCAAAAAGTCCGAGACGACCATAACCGCGAAATGGCCATCTATGAGAAACCCAAAACGCAACGCCTCCTCCAACAGGCTGTGAAAGATGAAAATGCCGCTCCCTGTCAACCTGTTATAAAAAAAGGCTCGACGTAGGGGGAGAAATAAGTCGAAAGGCGAAAAAGGCGCTCAACAGCAACAAAGCGGGTCTAAGAGGCCACGCAAGCGGGAATCGAGTGGTTCCGATCTATCCCTTATAAGGAAAATGGGTCGAGCGTACTCTTTTCCTCGGGACAAGACAAAGATGATACTTGACTGAGCTATAAAATGCCAAATGCTTACGCTGCCGGAGTCTAAACACCCCGAACAAGCAGGCGAAGTCTCACACCCAAACTATTGCTCTTATCACCGAGTGATAGGGCATCCACTCGAAGACTGCTTCACCTTCAAGAATTGGGTCGAAGATCAGTATCAGCTCGGCAAGTTCGCTCTATCTGACAACTGGAGGGTAACGCCGCCACAGAAGCACGAACCCAAAGCCACGAGAGCAGAACCAGTTCCATATAAGGATTGGAAGCGAATTCGTACTTGTCATATGATAACGATATCAAAAGAAGAGCCCGAGAATATGGATGACCTTCCCTGGTGCTTCGAAAACAACAACGATGAGGTGATCTCAGAATTTCCACCAGCACCGAAAGAGCTGGAGGATGGAATACATACCACTGCGAATAACCTCAAGAAAATTGAGTTGGGGACGGTGAATGACCCGCGACCGACATTCATTAGTGAACTGCTGTCTGAAGAGAGGGTGGCTGCGTTAAAAGACTTGCTTGTATAGCATAGAGATTGCTTCGCATGGAACTATTCCGAAATGCCGGGATTAGATCCAGAAATTGCTGTGCACAAATTGGCAATATCTCTGGACGTCAAGCCGGTCAAACAGGAGCCAAGAAGAATGCGGCTCGAGCTTGAGATGAGCATCAACGCCGAGGTCAAGAAGCTGATCGACTCCGGCTTTATCCAGGAGGTTCAATATCCTGAATGGATCACCAACATCGTCCCCGTGATGAAGAAAAATGGGACAGTGCGCATATGCGTGGATTTCCGGGATCTCAATAAAGCTTGCCCGAAGGACGATTTCCCAGTGCCAGTCACCGAACTGATGATAGAAAATACGTCCACTCACGAGGTTTTCTCCTTCATGGACGGCTCATCAGGGTATAATCAGATAAAGATGCATCCCGAAGACCAGAAGCACACCGCCTTCAGGACCCATTTGGGTATATTCTGCTACAAGGTGATTCCCTTTGGTCTAAAGAACGCCGGAGCCACCTATCAGAGGGCCATGACGAAGATCTTCGATGACCTCATACATAAAATCGTCGAGTGCTTTATCGATGACCCCGCGGTGAAAAGCAGATCATACGAGGAACATCTTGAGCATCTGAAGATCGTATTTCAATGCCTTCGACAATACAACTTGAAGATGAACCCTCTCAAGTGTGCATTCGGAGTTTCCTCAGGCAAATTCCTAGGATTCATCGTCCGACACCGAGGTATCGAAATAGATCCGTCAAAGATCAAGGCGATCATGGAAATGCCTCTGCCAAGGACTCTCAAACAGCTGTGGTCTCTCCAAGGGAAGCTCGCGTATATACGGAGATTTATAGCCAAACTTTCAGGCAAGTGTCATCCTTACAGCCACCTAATGAAGAAGGGAACCCTGTTTGTCTGGGATCATAAATGCCAAAGCGCGCTGGACGAAATCAAGCAGTATCTGCCGAACCCGTCAGTGCTGGCCGCTCCGGTCAAGGGAAAGCCCCTTATTCTTTATACAATAGCCCTCGAAGGTTCCTTAGGCACATTATGGGCACAAGAGAACAACCAAGGGAAAGAAAGAGCTCTCTACTACCTGAGTCGAGTTCTCCTGGGGGCAGAAAGCAATTATTCCCCCATTGAAAAACACTGCCTGGCGTTGATCTTCGCGATAACAAAGCTCAGGCACTATGCGTTGGCGTATGAAGTCCGTCTCATATCGAAGGTGGACCCCCTTAAATATTTAATGACGAAGGCCATATTGACGGGACGACTCGCCAAATGGGCCCTGCTCTTGATGGAGTTCTCGATAACGTATCAACCTCTCAAGACAATGAAAGGCCAGGCCATCTTCGACTTCCTCGCTGAGCATCCGATACCCGCCGATTCTCCTCTGAATTGCGATCTTCCAGACGAACATGCGTTTGATGCGATCGACGGTGGTGATACCCGATGGGAGTTTTATTTCGATGGAGCATCTTTCATGAAGAAGCGCAGACAAAGTGCCCCTATAATCAAATCGGGGGTAGGACTCATCTTTGTAACTCCACAAGGAGGGATAATGCGCTTTGCTTTCTCCTTAACAGAACCGAGGACAAATAATGAAGCCGAATACGAAGCTTTAATAGCAGGCCTCGAGATCGCCATTGACATGGGAATTGAAAACCTCCTCATATACGGAGACTCCCAGCTGGTTATTAGTCAAGTAAACGGCGACTACCAAACGTGCAAACCAGAGCTGGTGAAGTACGACGAAAAGGTGCAACAATTGTTGACCCAAATTCCTTCCTACACTTTGGAAAACATACCGCGCGCGGAAAACAGCAAAGCGGACGCATTAGCCAAGCTCGCTAAAGAACTGGCTGACGAGAACCTCGATGACGTCAGAATTGTGGTACAAAGCCGTCGGGTGCTTGCCCCAGCGGAAATACCTTCGGAATCACCCGAAGAGAAGGGAGCGACTGAGCAAATGGCTATGCAAATAAAAGACCAGGAAAAGGCCGAGGATTGGAGGGAAGTCTTTATAGACTACTTCAAAAACCGTTGAACGCCCGAAGATGCGTCCTCAAGACATCAGCTTATGAAACGAGCTCTGTCTTTCGCCTTTGTCAATGATACTCTGTACAAGAGGTCATTTGATTCTCTGTGGTTGAGGTGCCTGGGACCTGAAGAGGTAAAAAGAGTCGTTCAGGAAGTTCATGACGGACTCTGCGGTTTTCACCAAGCAGGCCCAAAGATGAAGTTGAAGATCAAACGGATGGGCTACTACTGGCCCACGATGATTCAGGACTGCCTCGAATATGCGAAGCAATGCCACTCGTGCCAAATTCTTGGGGATTTCATCCATCAGCATCCAAATCCACTCCATCCAACGGTGGCTAGCTGGCCATTCGAAATATGGGGAACTGACATAGTCGGCCCCATCGAACCAGCATCGTCCAGGGGACATCGTTTCATCCTGGCGACGACTGACTACTTCTCCAAATGGGCAGAAGCAGTACCGTTAAGACAAGTGAAGACGGAGAATATCCTCCATTTCTTCAAGACGCACGTCATATATCGGTTTGGAACTCCGCGACGGATCATCTCCGATAACGGGCCAGCTTACAGAAGCCACAAGATCAGTCGCTTCGTGCAACAACATAATATAGACTGGAGATATTCCTTAGTTTATAATCCGCGAGCTAATGGTCTAGCCGAGGCCTTCAACAAGACCTTGACGAAGATCATGAAGAAGACGGTGCCCCGAAATAAGAAGGACTGGCACGAGAGACTGCAAGAAGCTCTCTGGGCGTATCGAACTACGTTCAAAACGGCCACGAATACAACTCCATACGCGCTGGTATTCGGTACAGAAGCAGTACTCCCCCTCGAGATTGAGTTACCCTCTCTACGAATGGCAGCCCACTACGAGCGGACGGACGAAGAAAATGCTCACCTTCGGCTTGAGGAACTTGATGCCCTTGATGAAACGCGGCTCATAGCGCAACAAAATCTGGAGGCCTATAAAGCAAAGATGACGCGCTTATATCAAAGATTGACCCGGCCGAGGACATTCCGCCAAGGCGAACTCGTGCCAGTGGTCAAAAGGCCTATGATCCCCAATCGCGCCAAGCGGGGAAAATTCGAGCTAAACTATGAAGGCCGGTACATCATAGACAAGGTCTAACAGGGTGGAGCCTATCTACTCATGGATATGCACGATGAAAGGCCTTTCAGGCCAATAAATGGTCGCTTCCTAAAGAAATACTACGCTTAGCGAGTTATCGCCTAGGTCAATGATAGATGACGACGACTATGTCCGCTCGCTATCTTCCTAAGCTTAAACTTTATAAGTAGTAGCCAGCCTTCTCTTGGACGGACCGAAACGTCCTTAAACTAATGGCGGACCGAAACGTTCTTAAACTAACGAAGGACCGAAACGTCTTTAAACTACTACCGCAGCATCCTTAGGCTGACAAGATGAATAAAAAAATATAAATAAAAAAAATAATATAATAAACGGTATGTCCATAAGCAAAATGGGTACGGATGAAAACCTGAAAGGGCTCCGTGAGTAAAAACAGCAGGGCTACCGGCGAGTGTTCGTGAAAACCTGAAAGGGCGCAATCTCGTTTAAAAAAAAAGAATAAAATAAACGGTATGTCCATAAGAAAAATGGGCACGAATGAAAACCCGAAGGGGCTCCATGAGTAAAAACAGCAGGGCTACCGACGAGTGTTTGTGAAAACCCGAAAGGGCGCAACCTCGTTAAAGGACACTTACAGGGTCCTCTCGACCTTGTAAGGAGGAACCACCCGCGTGAGATCCTTACGACTCACAAGGGAGCAACACACTTAGGGATCCCCACGATTCCTATGGAGAAAATACACTTGCGAGATCCTCACGACTCGTAAGGAGAACTCTCTTATGGGACCCTCATGGCTCATAAGATTTGAAAGTCTTAAGTTACAGAGACCTAAACCTGTGCTTAAGCAACTTCCACAACCTTCGATTTTGCCCTACAAGTGGTTCAATACTGACCCTTGTATACAATCCACGGGCACGAATAAACATTTCCCTAACCAAGTCCCATCCGTGACTGGGGATATGTTCGCATGACCCTTATAAGTCCTCTCGATTTACAAGGAGAAAACCCTCTTGTAGGATCCTTACGACTTACAGAGGAACATACACTCAGGAATCCTTACGATTCCTAAGGAAAAAATACATCTACAAGATCCTCACGACTTGTAGGGAGAAATACCTTTGTGGGACCCTTACGGCTCATGAAGTCAAAAGCCTTAGTCGACAGGACCTTAACCCTGTTCGCTAAGCCACCTTTGTTCAACATCGACAGAAGCAAATAATGATTCGCTCCTGGCAACATCCCAGTTGTAGTGGTGCTGATGCCGAAACCGGTGTCTAATTTTAGGCTTACGGCGAAAAGCCAGCAAGCCGCACATGCATACAAAATAGCCGAAATGATGGGGTAACTTGCAATAAAAAGCAGCAAGTAAAAACGTATGCATATAAAACAGCCGAAATGATTGGGCAACTCGCAATAAAAAGCAGCGGGTAAAAATAAAATAAATAGCCGAAATAATTGGGCACCGCGAAAGATAGCCGAAATGATGGGGCAATCGCGACTTTCGCGATATAAAGCTGAAATGATAGAGCATCACGGAAATAAAACAATGAAAATAAAAAATGATGAACTTTTGCCCTACAGGTGAGATCACGTCGATCCCTGTATACAATCCAAGGGCACAAACAAAGAGGGAACCATACCTTCCCAACAGGCTCCGCCAGAAAGCGAAACCAAATCTCGACGGTTCACCAACAACCTAGAGACAACTGCGACATTCGTCTCGATACAGCAGACGCAGTGCCAGCAAACGAAGCGAAGATCAAATTCCTAGCTTCACGGTTTTGACGGTAACTTATGGAACTTGAAAGACCACCAGAGATCATTTCAAACCCCAGGGAAACCAGTGTCCTTGGCAACTACCTCAATTCAGGGAAACTAGCGTCCTTGATGAGAGCCTCCTGATTCGCGTCGGCCCGCAGAGAAACCAGTGTCTCAGCAGGAACACCACGATTCGTTTTAACCCCGAAGAAACCAGTGTCTTCGGCAAAATCCTTCGACTCGGGGAAACCAGCATCCTTGACGAGAAAATCCTGATTCGTGTCGACCCGCAGAGAAACTAGCGTCTTTGCAGGAATCCATCGATTCGTTTCAAATCCCAGGGAAACCAGTGTCCCCGGCAAATACCTCAATTCAGGGAAACTAGTGTCCTTGATGAGAGTTTCCTGATTCGCGTCGGCCCTCAGAGTAACCAGTGTCTCCACAGGAATACTCCGATTCGTTTCAACCCCGAAGAAACCAGTGTCTTCGGCCAAATCCTTCGATTCAGGAAAACCAGTGTCTTTGACGAGAACATCCTGATTCGCGTCGACCCGCAGAGAAACTAGCGTATTTACAGGAATACATCGATTCGTTTCAACCCCAGGGAAACCAGTGTCCCTGGCAAATACCTCAATTCAGGGAAGCTAGCGTCCTTGATGAGAGCCTCCTGATTCGCGTCGGCCCTTAGAGAAACCAGTGTCTCCACAGGAATACTCTGATTCGTTTCAACCCCGAAGAAACCAGTGTCTTCGGCAAAATCCTTCGACTCAGGGAAACCAGCATCCTTGACGAGAAAATCCTGATTCGCGTCGACCCGCAGAGAAACTAGCGTCTTTGCAGGAATACATCGATTCGTTTCAACCCTAGGGAAACCAGTGTCCCTGGCAAATACCTCAATTCAGGGAAACTAGCGTCCTTGATGAGAGCCTCCTGATTCGCGTCGGCCCGCAGAGAAACCAGTGTCTCCGCAGGAATACTCCAATTCGTTTCAACCCCGAAGAAACCAGTGTCTTCGGCAAAATATTTCGACTCAAGGAAACCAATGTCCTTGACGAGAAAATCCTGATTCGCGTCGGCCCTCATAGAAACCAGTGCCTCTACAGGAATACTCCAATTCGTTTCAACCCCGAAGAAACCAGTGTCTTCGGCAAAATCCTTCGACTCAGGGAAACCAGCGTCCTTGATGAGAAAATCCTGATTCGCGTCGACCCGCAGAGAAACTAGTGTCTTTGCAGGAACACCTCGACTCGTTTCAACCCCAAGGAAACCAGTGTCCTTGGAAAACTCCTCAACTCAGGGAAACTAGCGTCCTTGATTAGAGCCTCCTGATTCGCGTCGGCCCGCAAAGAAACCAGTGTCTCCGCGAGAACTTCCCGATTCGTCTCAACTTGCAAGATAAAGCCTTAGGCAGCAGGGATTAAAAAACTTGTTTCCTGAGCACTGGGACCCTGCAAGTCGGTCTAAAACGGTCTCTTGCATACTATTCATGGGTCTCACTCTCCAAAGTCGAATCTCGACAAGAAGGGAAACAACCGCTTACGGGTCCTCTCGACTCGTAAGAGGGAAAATTCTCTTATAGGATCCTTACGACTTATAAGAGAAAACGCACTTAGAAATCCTCACGATTCCTAAGGAGAAAATCCACCTACGAGATCCTCTCGATCCGTAGGGAGAAAAGTCTCTATGAGACCCTCACGGCTCATAGAGTTGAAAAGTCTTAGGCGGCAGATCTGAACCTGCGGCCTAAGCCATCGCTATCTCTTGAAGAAATCAAGATGCTTACTCTATTATCTGTCAACCATGTTTATCAAGACAGCGTGCTGATAATAAAAGAAGGGAGAAAGCAAAAGAGGATACAAGACATTGCAAAGAAAAAATGTATATCTTTATTTATTAATTCAATCAAGTACAAGGTGAATCGTACAAATGAATAAAGAATGGATACATCTTTTTCGAAAAAGAAAATTTTTACAAGTGTATTGATACAAGGGAAACTACTTGGAAGGAAGCGTCTTAAATAGCCCTATCAGTTGTTCGCGCACTTCCTTCTACGCCTTTTCTTGGTCGGCCGTTACCGCCAGTTCCGCTTCCACTTGAGCCCGCTGCTGCAAGAAGGATGCAAGCTGCTCCCCAATGGCCTGCTGAGCTGCTTCGCGGCCTTGGGCGTCACGCTCGGCGGCATCAAGCTTCCGCTTCAAGTTTATCCCATTAGAGATACGCTCCAGAAGGCCCTCGAAGATAGCCTTCACCTGGGCAGCGTTCGCCTCAACCTCAGCGCGCAAACGAGCCATCTCGTTTGAGGTCTCTTGGCATTCCCTCAGCCTTAAAGCCGCTTCTTGTTCCAAGTGACGGAAGTAAGAAGCGCTTTGCTCGATCCACGCTGCTCTTTGATTGTTTGCGGCCAAGGTCTCGGAAGCAGGGCGCATAAACTCCGATTGATGCAGGCGGACCTCGATTTCCCTGCAGTGATTAACCCAGAGCTCGACGACGCCTCCATCATGAAAAGTCACAAGCGCCGCCAACATCGGGTTAACCTCCGCGGCAAAATCCACAGCAGATGGGAGAGCGTCTGCGTCAAGCTCCTCGACGTATCCGCTCAGCATGCCCAAGCTCATTACAGCACCCTTTGAGGACGGACGTCTCAGGAAGGGGCATGCCGGCATTATAACGCGAGACTCAAAGGGCGCCGGGATCGGAACGACAGCTGAAAGAACAAAATACGATTAGATGACGGTTCAAGAAATACAAAAAAAGTCATCGATGCGATAGTTTACTATACCAGCTGTAGCAGGTGGCAAAGCCGGGAGGGCCGGTGGCGCGACCGATCTTTCATCCCCTCCTTCGATTTGTAGCACTGCAATCAGGAAGAGGGAAAGTCAGAAATAATTCCATTATTAAAAATAAAAAAAAAATCAAATGGAAATTATACTCACCAGCGCCACCGGAGGAAGAAGCGAGTCCCGATGGGAAGGAGAAGTGTGGGAGCAACACCTGATAGAGATGATCAAAAAGCACTCCTGAAAAACGCAATAGTACGACATTAGTACATAAATTATGCGGTTGAAAGATAAAACTAATGGGTTGGAAATCCATACCTTCCAACATCTTTGATGGTACAAGGGAAGACTGAGAGGTGACCACCGCCAAGGCAGTAGTTGACGGCGCTCCCTCGAGCAATGGAGCAGCGGCACTGGCCGCACCTGCGTTAAAACAAAGATAAACTTGTCAGAACGGATAGCAAGATATAAAAAAAAGGGGGGGACAATAACTCGAAATTTACCCGATGAGCCGCCAGCCGAAACGGAGGCGTCTCCCTCCTCCATTAATACGAGTCCACCTCCCGTGGCCTCATCACCAGACTCTACGGGGGCCGTCGTCGTGCTCGCGAGGCCAGGAAACGGCGGAGGACCGTAAACGGGGAGAGAAATGATCGGAGCATTGCCAGACTCTTGAGAAAGAGCGGACGGCTCGTCCTCAGGAATCATGCCCGCCTCACCCGCTACTCCCTCGGGCTCGGCGGTCGCTATTGTCTCATACACCGTCACCATGGGGTCGCCAGCCTCAGGCGTCTCGTCCGCTGCTGCCCTAAGCTCAGTTATAGCGGTCGTCTCATTTGCCGCCACCTCAGGCTCGGCATCAACGACCTTCTCTGGTGCAGCTCCCTCAGCCCCCAGCTCAGGCTCAGCAACCCCGGCGAAGTTGCCCACCTTCAACTCGGGTTCGGCCGGTGCCTCTTCCTCTGTCCCCTTAGGTTCGACGGTCTCTGCTTCCCCTTCAGTTGGACTTGGCCCTGCAGGACAAGATATATAAGAACCGACAGGTTTATAATTCTTACAACAAAATTTTGAAAGATACATTACCTGAGGTGGACTTATCGTTAGCCTCCCTATTTGCGCGCACCGCCTATCTGTGAGCTGTAGACAAAGTGACTGGGGGCTCTTCCGAGGGAGTATCAGCACAAGGGATGGTGCTTGGGCCTGCTCCCACGGCCAAAGCAGCCCTGCGTGCCTTCGCCTCGCACCTCAACCACTTCCTCTCCTCCCGGGCCGTCGCGACGGACCTCTTCGACGCTTCCTTCATCAAAGTGTCGTCGTCCTCGTTTAGAGTTGCCTCCAGAGCCTTCAAGGCATCTCTCATCGGCTCTTCAAGTCGGGTCTCTCGTGGTAGCCCCGAAGAGGCCGAAACATTAGTGGCTAGCCCGGGAAGAGTCTCTACGTCACTTTACGGGACCGACATTGTGGTTCCTGTGATAAGAAAAAGAAAGGGTCAGATCGACCATAACAAAAGGAGAATAAAGACTTAATGAATCGAAACGTACCGAGGTCTAAGGATTCCCTGAGTCGTTCTTCCTCTTGAAAAGTCTTGAGGGAAGCAGCGATGGCTTCTTCAGTGGTGATGCCTGTTTGAAGAAAAAGAAAGGAAAAGCATTGGTCAAAGACAAAGATAAAAGTACGATGCAATAAAAAATGTGACTAGTAATTACCCGATTGTGCAAGCCTAGCTAGCCATTCGTCGCGCCTTGCCAATCGCTCTGAAGCTGCGATGGCGGCCGCCAGATCGGTGTCATCTGGTGGCATAACCAATCCTCTATTGGTCCCGTACTTGCCCAAGCCCTCGCTATAAGGAGTGTGAGGTTCCTGACCGAACGCAACGTCAGCTGAGAAGAGCGACTTCTTCTTCCTCTTCTGCCCACCAGCCCTGGGTGCACCCGGGATCGATTTGCGCTTTGCAGGCACCTTAGGGCGGCGGGTCCCAATGTCCGCACCCACACCAGACTCCGGCGAAGCCATAAATACCGTCTCCACTGGAGCACAGGGCGCTGGTGGCACATCCGCAGTATCAGGAAGCGGCAAGCCGCGTGGAGGACTCTGCACACGCGGTGGTCTGGCTCAAGTATCTTTCAGCGGAGGAACTACGGGGGTCCTTGGCACCAGAGGAGCTTTGTGGTCGCTGCCGGGAGGCACACCCTTACGGTCGACCAACAATCGCTTTTCTTCCTTTATAACGGCGCCCATCGAATGATTGTACCACTCTGTATATGCATTGAGGAGTCGTGGGGCGCAAGCCGGCTCACTGATAAAAAAATGAGAACCCGTATTCAGACGCATGAAATGATGCATCACGCTCTTCGTCCCTTCTTCAGTAGGAGCAGGTTCCAGTAAGAAAGCCTCCAATGGTACCCCTTGATTGTAGCTCAGTTGTTGGGCGAAACGATGCGGGTTGTATCTCATGAAAAGCATCGCACCGTTGTGCCTAAACACCAGGAAGCCCGGTCTGATAGAATATAAATGGAGGGTCTCCCAGGCCGTCAGAACTGAGATAGAATATAAATGGAGGGTCTCCCAGGCCGTCAGAACTGAGGCCCCATCTTTGAAAGTGTCTTGCAATGGCCGCACTGTGGTGGTAGACGCCTTTCCAATGGTCAGCACTTTGTCAATGAAAGATATCCCGTCTCCAACAGTGTAGGGGCGAAGGAGCAAACCCCTGGCATTTCGTGGCGATTTAGTCACAATTGAGGCGCCGATCTGTCGTATAATTCGAGGGAAGCTGCACCTGTCATAGAACGAGGGCCTTTTGTGCATACTGAAGACGCCCAATGTATGTAGCTCAAGCCATGATACGAAGTAGTGCATCAGGAAGATCACGTGCAGTACCCCAGGCTCATTAGCATCCACCGCTTGACTAAGGCCATGATACAGGTGTGCCAAGCCGGCGATCCCAACGGCCACTTTTACCCCAATGGTCATCCGGTGAGCTGGGTAAAAGACAGAAGGCCTCATATGGCGAGAATGCATCGGGAGCGCAAACCAACTCAGCCATAGCCCAAGAAATCCTAAGAAGAAAGTTTTCTCATCCATCCCAGGGGCTGCAACCTCCGCAAAAGAGATAACCGGAGAGTTGGGAAGGAAAAAGCCCTTTTGATCTACCTCCTTCGCTGGTAGGTTGTCCAAACCTAAACCGAAAGGGTCATCAAGAGTAACGAACTTAGCAGCTTCTGCCGAGAGAACGTTTGGGTGAAGGAATCGGACGATGAAATCCTCGAAGCTCACCCCACGGCACCCACGTTCGATAAAAAGGGCCTCGTAGATGTTCAACACTTTGATCAAACTTGGAAATTAATGTTGAACAGCATTCTTCGGAATGAGGCCCCTTATTGCCGGCTTAGCACCGAAGACATATTCGTCTGTAGGAAGCAGCTCCTCATAGTGCTCCCCTATAACCGGTAAGCCGGAGACCTCTGTGAATTCCTCCAAAGAAATCGACACTTTCCGGTCCATTGCGAGGAAAGTGTGAGTAGGGATGTTACACTGCTCTAAAAAGGACTTAAACCACCAGGTGGGAAGCGTGGGATATTGGAAGAGGGAAACGTAAACCGCAGTGTACAACCCTAGCCTCATCAACTGCGACTTCTTCGCTGACAAAATGTAGCGAGCCCATGGCAGATAGCCGATCGGATGGCGCGGGATCAGACCTATGTTATATGATTGCCCCTAAGGTCGCGTCTCGCCTTGACAAATACGGCGTCCCAGGATATCCAAAACCATAGGAGGCTGAACCGGAATTGCATCTATAGCAGGATGAAGAAGGCCCTTTGAAGTCCAATCGACCATCTCCACGGCATACTGCACCGGGGGTGGGCTGGCATAGTAGATCGCCGTAATGGGCTCCGATGGTACTGCGCATGAAAAGCTCTTTAGACCCATGATAATTTGGTTGTACCACCACCTCCAAAGGTGAAGATTCTTATATTCCGGGTCGTGGTCCCTGATCATAGCTAGGACCTCACGGTCTACGGGTGCTTCGGGGAATCCTCCTTCCGAACGAACAAATGGGAATGAGGTATCGAAAGACATGTTTCCTGCGGAGGGACAAAATTAGTCGTCAGTGTTGTAATTCCAACGCTTGGCATTTTAAAAATTTACACCACACTGCAATGCAGTGGGTAGGGGACCAAGTGGGGACCCACAAAATCTGGATGACAGTACATCAGTTAATAGGACAACCCCATCATTGGATGAGACTGTCAATTAATCCCCAAGAGAATATTCTCATTAATAAAATCCGTAGAGATAAGGAGAAAATCTCCTCTTTCAGAGCAAAGCTCTGTCACAGAGTGACACTTGTCAAACTCTGGTCTCAAGGGAATAAAATTCCTTAAAAAAGCCTAGCTCTGTGGTAATGATGAGAAAATTTATTAAAAAGAAATTTTTTCTTTAAACTCCTAAAGATTAAATTTTTTTGGGGGGATTTTAAAGATCCATGAAAACTCTTACGAGTTCTTCATTTTCAGATCAAAAAGATCTACATTTGATCCAAGAGCAAAGCTTTGTTCATGGGTTAAATCCCCTGAGACAAGATCTCTGTAGATCTATGAACTCTTGAGAGCAAGGCTCTGTTGGTGAAACCCCAAAGGGGTTTTTCTTTAGATCAAAGATCTGTAAGAGCAAGACTCTGTTAATTTAAATTTAATTCAATTTAATTTAAATTTTACCTAAAATGATTCTAGGTTTTGAACTCTAGAGTTCTTGGAAAGAAACAAGAGCAAGGCTCTAAAAATTCTTAAGCAAGAGCAAGGCTCTGAAAATCAAGATTCTTGAAGATGGTAAAACATTTACTAAGGACCAAGGGTCCTATTTATAAGCGTCCGTTGATCCAACGGCCAAGATCTTGCCACCGCTGCACTCACGTGCACGCCACGTGAGCGCAACGGTGGGGGGCATTTGTTTCCCCCAATCAGAGCAAAGCTCTGTTTGAATTTCAAAAATTCAAAAAAATTGAAGCAATGCTTCAAATCCCGTGCACTACGCGCAACGCGCCACGTGTCAGAAGTTGATACGTCAGCGCAACGCCCAAGGCAGCGCACCCAATCAGATCAATGCTATATTTATAACAAAAATTAAAGGAAGCAACGCTTCAGTTGCGCAAGTGCTGCGCTGCGCGACACGTGTCAGCGCAGTTGCGCAAGCGCTGCGCTACGCGACACGTGTCAGCGTAGCTGCGCAAGCGCAGTTGCACTGTACGCTGCGCAACACGTGTCAGCACAGTTGCGCAAACGCAGTTGCGTTGCGCTATGCGCTGCGCTATGCGCTGTGCGACACGTGGCAGCGCAGTTGCGCTGCGCTGTGCGACACGTGGCAGCGCAGTTGCGCTGCGCTCTGCGCTGCGTGACACGTGTCAAGCGCTGGGGCGTTTGCGCCAAACAGAATTAAAATTCTAGTAAGATCCTTCTGTTCTTGTTAAAACAAGAAGATTGTCTTCTGTAAAACAGAAGCCCTTGGATCAAAGATCCAACGGTGGGGAAAATTCCCCAAATCACTCAGAGAATGATCTCTTTAACAAACTTAACAAATTTATGGGCACTATATAAAGACCCCTAGACCCCAATTCAAAAAAAATCAACTTTGAGAACATCAAGAACTTCAAAAAAACAAAATAGAGAGAACTTTGAAGGATTGTGAGAAGAACTCAAGAACAAAAAAGGTAAAAACCTTTATTCAAGAAGAACTTCTTCTGAATAGATCATTGATCTAAGAACAAGATCAATGATCTTCAATAATAAATAAAACAGTGCCTTGCACTTTTTTATGGACCATTGGTTCTGGAATCTTGAAGATTGTTTTCTTGAATCCAAAATTGGATCAAGTTATTGAAACAGTGCCTTGCACTTAAAAATCTGCACTGTTGCGCTCTTGGGTTGGCGCAAGCCACCAGAGAGCGCCACGTGTCAGCTCCAGAACAACTTGCGCTATGCGCTTTTAAAATAGAGCATTTCTCTTTAAAGTTGGCGCAACTTACCAGAGCGCGCCACGTGTCAGCAGCGCAACAGCGCAGCGCACTGGCGCAGCGCACTGCGCTTGCATGACACGTGTCACCACCACATGCGCTTGCACTCATTAATTAGCGCAAAGCGCCTGACAGGCCACATGACCACTGTCAGATAATTAATGCATTGCATTATTTACAGAAGGGCCAAGCCCAATTTAAAAAATGCCTAATAAAATGCAATGCATTATTTTAAAAAGAGCAGAGCCCAAACCAGATGCTCTGCATCATTTATAAAGGGACTGAGCCCAAATCAAAAAGGCCTAGCAGGCCAGAATAAAATGCAGTGCATTATTAAACAGGGGCAAAGCCCTAGCACAGGCCTAATAGACCAAAGATAAATAAAAAGGTTGAACATTTCTCAACTGGACTTAGCCCAATCATCGCCGTAAGTACTCAAATTAAATCGACTGAGCAAGATTGCTCTCCTAAATCAATTTACATCCGGTTCAAGGGTATATCTCTGAACTCCTCTGACTCCTATCGTTGTAATCCTTCAACGACGTCAGAAAGGTGACGGGTCCCGACAACCACACATCGATACGGACTGCGGCGTCCCTAAACTCGTGGACCGAAATATCCCTAAACTAATATTCGTCCCTAGATGGGAATGTTGGACCAAAACGTCCTTAAACTAATATTCGTCCCAAAATGAGAATGTTGTACCGAAATGTCCTTAAACTAATGCTTGTCCCCAAATGGGAATGATGGACCCCCTACGTCCCTAAACTGGAACATGGACCACCATGTCCCTAAACTGGAAATCGACCGCAACGTCATTAAACTAAACAATAGAGCTAATTGCTCTCTTGTCGGATCCAAACGATCCCGTTAAGTTGATCTTAGTCTGGAGATTAGGCTAACGTTTCCTTAACAAAAGTTTAAGTTGATCTTAGCTTCAATATGGCTAACGTATCCTTAAACTAAAATACCAAACCCAAATCTAAGTAAACACGGATTTGGACTAATCCACGTCCTACGGGCGACGGCATCACTTAGTCTCCGTATACAATCAACGGGCAACCACAAACAAAACAAACACACACGACACGAAGTGAACTTCTGGAGCAGGAAAAAGTGGCTACCGCGATGCGGTAGCGTAATTAACTGCAGGGGATTGCGCCTGCAGGGAAGAGCGTCCCCACAATTAAAAACCCCTCATGCGAGGGGGAATCTGACGAAGTCTGCTACATCGGCCGCATCCGTCTAAACCTCCGATACACAGTACCATAAATCAACTTGGCATCTTCGGAGAGGTGGACGGATAAAACTAAATAGCATCTGCCCCGAAATTCAGGCTAGACGTCCACAGTGTCTCCGCCGCGTCTTTCGGAGGGGAACAGCCGTTGGTATTTGTTATGTCACGTACACTATAGAACTTACTTGATAACTTGCAGTTTTTTCATTTACATCATTATTGACATGTAATCTTCAAGTTATTCATCTAGCTTGCATCATATTAATATCATGTACATTCGCCATCATAAACATATTCACATATTATGATATTTCTTGGTGATTTCCGTTTTCATGAGATTTCTGGATTTGGGAAACCGCATGACAATGTTGAAAAATTACGATCATTTTAAAAGAAAAAGCGGTTTCTCGTGATATGGTATGTGGTGTCCACCATGAGTTTTCTCGGTTCTGAGCTATATATATATACCCGATTCGAGAAGATAGGAAGCACCGTCTGCGAGTACATGGTTGACTCGGTGAGGTATCCCGGGGCAAGAAGATCGTATAGAGAAACATTGAGCCTGGTAGGGGAACAATACCTACCGGTGATTGTTGGCCCGGTAGAGATCCGGAGGATACCGACCGGAGTCGTGTGATTCAGATCGATTTGATGGCCGATCCGAGAGACGGCACCTGAGATATTGAGATTTGAGCGTCGATGCTTGACACAGGATTATGTGGTTTTTATTGATGATGCTGGGTTCCTTAGCATCCTCGCTATGTTTTCTAAGGTATCAAGCATGCAATTAAATTTTTTTTAGTGTGCTAAGAAACCTATAACCGAGGATCCAACTAGAAAATTAGAGTAATTAAAAAATGTAAACAACTTTACACTAAGTGAAATAGGAATACAACCTTTGTAGACCGGTCCTTCACTTCTAAAGGTCCGTATAGTAGTCCATTTGCTCCAAGTAGTGGTGTCCCGGACTCTCCTTTGGCTCCACTAGGTGAAAGGAACGAGCTTGCTCAAGGATCTTCGAGGTCGAAGATGATCTACGTCGAAGAATCTCTAACTCAAGCTACCTCTTCACTAATTGATGAACTAGTAAAGAAACAATCTATACTAAATGGCTGGTTTGGTATAGATTAGTGAAGTAGGAATTTTGCTCACTTTAGAATAATTTTTCTATCTTTCTTTTTTTCATTCACTCAAAAGCTAGAGAGCAAATGGAGGAGATGACGAAAATGATCTCAAGTGATCCAATGTGAACCATGGGTGAGAAAATATCTCATATAACTCATGTAGAGACTTAACCATTTCTAAAGATTAGAGTTGGGTTAATAAATATCTAGAGTAAAACAAAATTAGTGGACTTAAGTCAAAACTTCTCCATACTTCCACAAGCATCTCAAGCCTTACTAATTTCCACCTAATTTTGATTTTCCCCTTAATATTTAAACACCCAAATTATCTTTACTATGGTATGAGTATCACACACCCAAGTCCAATGTATCACCTATCATGACACAAAAACAAATACATTAATATATATCACATATATATTTGTATGTATTTTGAGAAAACATTTTCTTAAGTGAGCTAATATTAGTTAATGTATATTAATATATCAAATATATAATTACAAATTAAATTATTAAATCAATACTTGATTTAATAACCCGGCTATATCTCATACAACCGACTAATATCATTTATATGTATATCACATATACATGTAACATATCATTGAATCAACACTTGATTCAACAATCCGGTTATATCACATATAACCTGTATCGCGAGATTGGAATACGGTATCACATACAAGTATTAATCTCGGTCCCGCACATATCACATATGTGCCCTACTTCATTTCACATGAGCTAGGAAACCTCTGTGTAGGACTCTAATGACTCGTCAATACGCCGGCAGTAGGTGATAATCATATCAGCCACCCACAAGCCGTCAGCGGTACTATCTGGACGTAACGGCTACCCGGGTATTGAGCGATCAGAAGATCAACAATCAAGCTTGTCCATACTCCTGTGAATCCAACAGCAACACTACCGTACAGTCCGGTCTCTTCGTCTGATATGTCGCATATCGAGTCTAGGGGTGATAAACGTCAGACCCCAGTAACTTGATAAGTCATGCCAATGTGAGGCTCATAACGGGTCTAGAAACTACTGATAACACTTACCAGAAAATCTCTGTATCAGCCCTGGCCAGGGACTTCCTGTTATGGCCAATCGAGCACAGTGCAACATCAACCCCCAATACCGGGAGAGACGAAACCCCTCCTATCGCTCATTGCCTCCATGTGACTCGGGACTGTACCTAAAAACCACCATTTTACATGCTCTCTTGAACGTGGTAAGGTGGAAATCAAAGAACAGTGGGAATCATACAAGACTCTATGACGATCTCGGGTCTATAGACTAACCTGTACCAGTGTCACCAGAGAACTGCTATCTGACGATAGGTATAATACTATCTAGGAATTCTCGACGAATCCTGTTCAGTGTACCCAGTCTTCACTGAGCACCCGTATATCATCTTTGATGTCAAACACCAATGGATATGGGATCATCCATCGCCCATCAAATGGGTCAAGAAGCGTATACGCTAGTCTACTCTAGAATAACGATGCCCCGTCTTGATACACCCTCGACTAGGAACAATTAAAGGATGTACTTGTGGACTACCCTGGCCCCACTAGTATGATCTGCATCATAATCCTGGTAGTCAAGTATACATCCTAAGGGCTTTACCAACATGTGAGAGCTAGACAGCATCACAATACTAGTCTACATGTTAAGATAAAGAGTAACCAGATAGCATACTATCATGTCGAGCAAGAAAGTCCTCCCTATATATGTCCAAGCATCCATTGTAATATACAATCATGTACAACAATAGCCTCTAGGGCATACATACAACTAACAATCTCCCACTTGCACTAAGGCCAGTTGTTGTAGTATCTCATACCCAACATCCCGAAGAGTCTCTCAAATTGTATCTTGGGAATGGCCTCTGTGAGTGGATCTGCCACGTTATTCTTCCTATCAACTCTCTTGACCTCGATCACCCAGAGATCAACCATCTCCCTGATCAGGTGATACTGTCTAAGAATATGTCTGGATCAATGATGGGACCGGGGTTCCTAGGCTAAAGCCACGGCTCCATTGTCACCATAATGGTAGGAACTAGGATCATCTCATGAACATCTATACCCAGACAACCTCTTTGGTGGCATCATTGGCAGCGATATATTCACCCTTTATCGTTGAGTCGGTCACGGTATCTAGCTTAGAACCCTTCCAACATACCGTCCCTCCACTGAGGGTAAAGACAAAACCCGAGACTGTCTTACAGTCGACCTTATCATTCTGGAAGCTCGAATCGGAAAATGACGCCACTTGGAGTTCACCGTTACCATACACCAAGAACGTTTCTTTAGTGCTTCTCAAGTACTTAAGAATGTTCTTCACTGCTGTCCAGTGATTCTTTCCAGGATCCGATTGATACCTGCTTACAACACTAAGTGCATACGCTATATCCGGTCGGGTACATAACATTGCATACATGATAGACCCGACTGCCGAAGCATAGGGTATCCCTTGTATGCGAGCCCTCTCCAAATCAGTCTTGGGGGATATCTCTTTGGAGAGAGTGATTCCTGAGATCATGGGTAAATTCCTACGTTTGGAATCTTCCATACTAAATCTCTTTATTATGGTGTCAATGTACCTGGATTGGGACAATCCCAACATCCGCTTAGATCTATTTCTATAGATCATAATCCCTGGATGTATGAGGCATCACCCAGATCCTTCATCGAGAAACATCGTGATAAGAGGAGCTTGACCGAGTGTAGCATAGGAATGCCATTTCCTATCAAGAGTATGCCATCCAGGTACGATACGAGGAAGACAACCTTACTCTATACAACCTTCTTATATATACAAGGTTCATCTACTATTTTGATGAAGTCAAAATCTTTGACTGCCACATCAAAACAGATGTTCCAACTCCGCGATCCCTGCTTTAATCCGTATATTGCTTTAAGCAACTTGCACACCTTTCCGCTGCTCCCACTATCTACGAAAACCTCTGGCAGTGTCATGTACACGCTCTCTTCTAAATCACCATTTAAAAAAGCGGTCTTGACGTCGATCTGCCAGACTTCGTAGTTATGGTATGCAGCAATGGCAAGTAGGATACGGACGGACTTATGCATAGCCACTGTGTAAGGTTCCCTAGCACGACAACAAGATTTTGGGAGGCATCGTCCATGCCATTTTCAAAAAATTGTCGTGCTAAGCAACTTTAAACTAAGAATCTTTAACTAGAGATTTAGACAAAAACTAATGTAAACAACTTTTACATCAAGAGAACAAGAATACAACATTTGTAGACGGTCCTTCTCTTCACTTGATCCATGTAGTAGTCCCGCGACCCCACAAGGCTTCTCTTGAGACTTTGAACGAGCTTTCTCCGATGACTTTCGTGCCGAAGATGATCCACGCGAAGTCCCTCCGAATCAAGCTGTCTTTACACTAAACTCTTTAGCGTATGAAACACGCTACACTTGATCGCTAGTCAAGTGTAGGATGATGAAGTAGGGGATGTTAAGAGCTCACTAGTTTGTGTTCAAGCTTCATGATTCACATCACATGTGAGGGTTGAAGCTTGAGCCATGACAAGAGGAGGAGGAAGAAGCTAGAGAGCAACCATGGGAGCAACTCAAGAATTTTGGATAAGTGTTGAGAATGAGCTAGAATCAATGGCAACTCTTGACCCCTCACTCATTCAAGTATGGAATTATGCAATATAAAATTGCAGCCATGCTTGAATAGTGAGTCAAGAAGAATAAACTAAAGAAAATCCCATGCTTGCAACCATGCTTCATTTTCTACCTCATTTCTAATTTCACAAAATATAAATTTAAATGCCATGATTCATTATTATATATATATATCATATATATTAATATATATATAATGAAGAATAATTAGTGAGCTAATAATATTAGTTAAGATATAATTATATCACATATAATTTATATCACATTATTAAATCAACACTTGATCTAATAATCTGATTATATCATATATGACCGACTAATATCATTTATCTGTATATCACATTATCGAATCAACACTTGATTCGACAAACTGGTTATATAACATATAACCGAACCGATAATAGATGACTGCCAGATTACAATACGGTATCACATACTTGTATTTAATCAGGCCCACACACATATCACATATGCGTCCTACTTCGTTTCGCTTGAACCAGGGAACTTCTGTGTGGGACTCTAAAGACTCATCAATACGCCAGCAACAGGTGATGATCACATCAGTCACCTACAAGCCGTCAGCGGTACTAGCTGGACGTAACGGCTACCCGGGTATTGAGCGATATGAAGATCAATAAGCAAGAATGTCCACAGTCTCCATGAAGCCTATCAGTAACACTACCGTACAGTCCGGTCTCTTCGTATGATATGTCGCATATCATGTCTAGGAGTGGAAATCATCAAACCCCAGTAACGTGATAAGCCATGCCGATGTCTGGCCTATTACGGTTCGAGAAACTACTGATAACACTTATCAGTAAATCTCGGCAGCAGCCCTGGCTAGGGACTTCCAGTTATAGCCAATCGAGTATAGCGCAACATCACCCCCAATACCGGGAGAGACGAAACCCCTCCTATCGCTCATTGCCTCCATGTGATTCAGGACTGTACCCAAAAGCCACCATTTTGCACGTTCTCATGAACGTGGTAAGGTGGAAATCAAAGCACGGTGGGAATCACACAAGACTTTATGACGATCTCGGGTCTACAGACTAACCTGTACCAATGTCACCAGAGGACTGCTATCTGACGATAGGTATACTACCACATAGGAGTCCTCGGCGAGTCCTGTTCAGTGTACCCAGTCTTCACTGAGCACCCGTATACCATCTTTGATGTCAAACACCAATGGATGTGGGATCATCCATCGCCCATCATATGTGTCAAGAAGCGTATACGCTAGTCTACTCAGGAATATCGATGCCCTGTCTCGATATTCCCTCGACTAGGAATAATTAAAGGATGTACTTGTGAACTACCATGGCCCCACTTGTATGATCTCCATCATAGTCCTGGTAGTCAAGTACATATCCTAAGGGCTTTATCAACATGTAAGAGCAAGACAGTATAAATACCAGTCTACATGTTAAGATAAAGGTAACCGGATAGCATACTATCATGCCGAGCAAGAAAGTCATCTCTCTATATGTCCAAGCATCCACTATAATATACATCGTATGTACAATAATGGCCTCTAGGGCATACATATAACTAACAATCTCCCACTTGCACTAAGGCCAGTTGTTGTAGTATATCATACCCAACGTCCCAAAAGTCTCTCGAATAGCATCTGGGAAATTGCCTCGGTGAGTGGATCAACTGTGTTATCCTCTGTGTCAACTCTCCTGACCTCGATCTCCCGGAGATCAACTATCTCCCTGATCAGGTGATACTGTCCAAGAATATGTATGGATCACTGACGGGACCAGGGTTCCTAGGCCAAAGCCACAGCTCTATTTTCATCACAATACACAGGTATTGGATGCCCAATGGTAGGAACCAGGTTCATCATATGAACCCTATTCATCCAGACAACCTCTTTGGTAGCATCGTTGGTAGCGATATAATTGGCCTTTATCGTATAGTATGTCACGGTATCTAGCTTGGAACTCGTCTAACATACCGTACCTCTACTGATTGTAAAGACAATGCATGTGACTGACTTTCAGTCTACCTTATCACTCTAGAAGCTCGAACCAAGAACATTCTTTTAGTGCTTCTCAAGTACTTAAGAATGTCCTCCACAGCTGTCCAGCGATTCTGCCAAGATCTGATTGATTCCTGATCACTACTTCTAGTGAGTCAGCTACATTTAGTCTGGTACATAACATCGCATACATGATAGAGCCTATCGCCGAAGCATAGGGTATCCCTTGCACGCGAGCTCTCTCCAATTCGGTCTCGGGAGACATCTTTTTGGAGAGAGTGATTCCTGAGTGAGTGGGCGAACCACCATGCTTAGAATCCTCTATATTAAACCCCTTTAGTATGGTGTTAATGTACCTGGATTTGGGACATTCCCAACATCCACTTAGATCTATCACCATAGATCATAATCCACAAGATGTAGTAGGTATCATCCAGATCTTCTATGGAGAATCATCGTGATAAGAGGAGCTTGACCGAGTATAGCATAGGAAACCATTTCCCATCAAGAGTATATCATCTACGTACAATACGTGGAAGACCGCCTTACTCTCTACAAACTTCTTGTGTATACAAGGTTCATCTACCATTTTGATGAAGTCAAAACTCTTTGACTGCCACATCAAAACAGATGTTCCAGCTCCGTGATGCTTGCATTGATCCTGATGGACTTAAGCATAGCTTTGAAAGTCTCAACTTTTCCATTTACACCAAGAATCTTCTCAAGATCATTTGCTCCTAATGGGTTTTACCCCTTCAGGTGCAACATGCAAAATCATACTTTGTTGGTGTACATGGATTCCATCTTCGATCACATAGCATCCAGCCATTTCACAGAGTCCCCACTCGTGATGGCCTGACTGAACCTAGTTGGGCCATCATCTACCATGATGCAATCCTCGCTCCCACTATCACCGAGAAGACCATAGTATCTCTCAAGTTGATGAGAAACCCTACCAGATTCGCGGAGAGGCTGAGATTCGTTGGAGACTATTGAATCCTTTGGTTTCACCAAATCATCAGCTGTTAGTTTGTCAAGCTGGAACAACTTCCAGTTTTACCTCATGTCTACAAATTTCTTCACAAGAAATTCATTTTCTAAAAAGGTGGCATGCTGAGAAACAAAACACCTTTTGCTCATCAGTTTGGTAGAAGATATACCCTCGCAAACGTTTGGGATATCCTAACAAACTTAAAGAACTGACCTTGCCTCGAGCTTGTCCGGATCTTGCTTTTCAACATAGGCCGGACAACCCCATATCTTAACTCGTTTAAGACATGGTCTCTTTCCATTCCATATCTCATATGTAGTGGTAGGCATTGATTTGGTTGGAACCCCATTCAATAGGTATGCAGCTTCTCAAGTGTATAACACCAAAAGAAAATAGGTAACTCAGCAGTACTTATCATAGAGTGCGCCATATCTAATAGGGTGCAATACCTCCGCCCCGATATACCGTTGTGCTGTGGTGTATTCGAAGGAGTAAGCTGAGAGAGAATCTCATTCTCCTTTTAGAAACTCCAGAAACTCCATGCGCAAGTATTCTCCTCCTTGATCACATCGAAGGACTTAATACATCTACCCTTCTGGTTCTTAACTTCAAGCTTATATTCCTTGAATTTCTCAAAAGTTTCGACTTGTGTTTCAACAGGAACATATGTCCTAATTCTGAGAAAAGATTAGTGAATATAATGAAGTACGAAGAACCAACATTGGCATTTGTAGACATAGGATCGTGTACATCATCATGTATCCGTTCTAAGAGTTCAATAACTCTTTCTTTGTTTTCAGTAAACGGAGTATTGGTCATTTTACCTTTGAGACGAGACTCGCAAGTATCATAAGATGAAAATTCGAACAGATCCTCATATTCATCCTTATGTAACTTAGCTTGTCGTGTCGCTTTGATATGACCTAGTCTATAATGCCACAAGAAGGATTCGTTCATTTCTGAACTACTCCTCTTATGTGTGTTCTATATACTTTGAACTGTGGTTTGATTTAGAACTTATATTCTATTACATAACGTGCCTGATGCAATCAATTCTTGATTAAGGAAAATGTTCATAACATTATCCGCCAACACAGAATTATATCCTTCGTTAACTTAATAAAGAAACTGATATAATGTTGTATATCAGGTTCGGTATATAATAATATTAGTTCAGAATCAATGTATTTGGTAATACAATAGATATCTGCCAATTGATTTGGCTGCAACACTTGCACCATTCTCTAACACTTTAGAGATATATCACCCTGTAATACCCAGCCCCTTTTTATACCAATATTTGTATTTCTATTTCACTTATAAAATTTATTTATTTTACTTATAATTATTTATTTATTTTTAAAACCCCATTAAACACCAAACCCAAATCCTTCCTTTTCTTTTTCTTAATCCCAAGTCCATCCTGGACTTTCCAATTCATTTTGATTATTTCCTAAAATCCCCAGCCCACTTTTCCAATTCAAATAAATTCCCTCAGCCAACACCCATTTTCCCTTTTATTAATAAATACTCCGGCCCAGCACTTCTCTTTTGAATTAATTAAACCAATTCTTTTACTCAGGCCCAAGCTCCTTCAGTCTCCAAGCCCGCTTCCCTCGGCAACCCTTCCCTGGCCCAAAGCCACGCCCGCTCACCCAAACCCGACCCGGACCACACCCTATTCTCCTTTTTTCCCAACGACTCTCTCCCTTTTTCCCAACGACTCTCTCCCTTTTTCCTGCTCCCTATTCCCTCGATCCGTTTTCTCTGCCGCACCTCGCGCCCACGCCTTGCCATTACCCCACGACGCGCACCCCCTCGCGGCCCACTCGACGTCCTCCCCTCGTCTCTCCTTCTCTCTCCCTCACACCCTCACGCTCCAACTCCTCCCCATCTTTCTATCTCCCCGCAAAACCCAATCTCCAGCTCCCTCACCTCGCTCAACCCCACCACCGACGGCGATGACTACAGCTCCTCACCCTCCTCCTCTTCTCCTCCTCTCTTCCTCCACCTAGCTCCCCACTTCTCCAGAAAACCCATCGACAGCCGATCACCTCCACCGAGCTCCGAACCGTGTGCGCCTCCTCGCCGACGACGAGCTCCCCAACTGTCCCGTCCTCCCTCCCTCCCTCTTCACTCCGGAGCTCTAACCCCACTCGCCACTCCCCACACCACCGACCACCTCCACTACACACCCCTCGCCAATCTCACTGCACCCGAGCTCGAGCCCTGCACCCTCTCGCCGACGAGCTTCCTCTGCACCGGAACCACCTCGTCGACACCCCTACATCACCAGCATCATCACCATCACCACAACTCGAACCCCCTCTGCAACTTTTCTCTCTCTGTGTCTCCCTCTCTCTCAACCTCTGCTTCTCTCTCTCTCTACATCTCTCTCTCTCTGTCTCCCCTCTCTCTCTGTTACACACACTCTCTCTCTGTCTAACTCTCTCGCTCTCTTTAAATCTCTCTCCCTCTCAGCGCCACTCCTCCCTGCTGGAGCCACAGTGCTCGTCGCACCCACCGAGACATCGAGTCCAAGAGCCAAGCTCAAGCCGAGACTGCGAACCGTAGCCGCACCGTTCGTCGCGCGTTCATACCGTTGCCGCTGCCGTGCATCGCCAAAGCGTCTCCAGGCAAATATTTTACTTGCTACATGCTAATCTATTTATGTTACAAACTCAATTCGTATAAATTGCAATATTACAATTCATGATAACTTAAACGATTTACCTGTTCGATGCATGATCCCAATGAAAATATTCACCTAATTTGACGAAATTAGATTGTTTATGTTGGCCCATGTAGTGACGAATATCTTGTATAAATCTTACTGGAAAATACGACTGTTAGTGACTAAAATGAATACCCCCAAATATACTGGTAAAACTAGAAATTTCCCGTATCTGAAAATTGTTAAAATCACCATAAATTATGTACATACGGGAATGATGCGTTCGAGGGCTTAAATCTAAGCCGACTCAATGAACTATAACCCTATGCAAGTTTCTAATGGTTTCTGTACTTAAATTGTGACAATATTTGGATCGGAGTGCGACTCTGGACTGCAGTCCAGAGCGACTCTGGTTACTGTTTACTGTCCTGTAATGCGTGCCACCTTGTTTCCTGAACTCGTATGTTGCGGAACTCCACAGTTTAGTAAAGATGAATCTTTTAGATAGATAACTCAAGTAGTTTCATTCCGTTTCATCATCGTTTGCTATTTAATTTGTAAATTAAAAGGGCAGGACGTATAACAGCCCAGAACAGATTCAGAGGTGAGATACTAGTATTAAATAGTGTATAACTTTCGACGTACAGACGCGATTGAGGATCTGTCTATTGCGTTGAATATCCTATTGAAAACCCTAGATTTTATTTTACTGTAGCGTCACTAAATTCTGATCTCTACTGGGGTTAAAATGTGTTGCGAAACGGACTTCCGATTCTGAAACCGGATTTCCAGCCGTGAACGCTTAAAATGAAATGGCCATATCTAGTAATCCTGAAACTCGATTGATGTGAAACTAAATTCGCTAGATAGATAATCCCACATACTACCTATTCCCTGTTCATTGATTTGCTAAATTTTGGCATATATTATTTATGATAAATTACGAAATTGGTAGAATATTGTTTGATGACATCTTAACCATGCCTTAAATACTGTTTTCTCATCATATCATATATATGTCACTGCATTGGTAACCTAGTGATCATGTGCATTATCCAGTGCTAGGTATTAGTGATGATTGTGGCAAGTACGTTAGTGTTCGTGCATGAGTGGATAAGTGAAAGTGGCACGTACTTGTACACAATCAGTGAACCCTATTATTCTATTGCATTGTCGACGTCTGTGGGATGCGTGTGAGTGTGACTATAAGTGGTATGGGACACTTATGGAAGCTCTTGCATGGGTGTCACAGATAAGGCACCAAACACTACCATTTATCTTAGGTATTAGTCGGGACGAGCTTGATGGAGATCCTATCTCCAGTTCTCGCGCAGACTTGTCATGGACCGACCGGTATTTGAGGTTATGGTTGGCGTTTGATATAGACCATGGGGTGTGGGGTAGTTTGAGTGTGAGTTCAACAGAATCTCGGGAGTCCCATGCCGGCTTATATATATGGAGATATATGAAGATTTACAGGGTACATGATTATTACCGTGAGCTATATTTTGGGCCCTTGGGTCCTACCCTTGGGTGGAGGACACTCGCGAGTTGTTGACTCTCACACTTGGACTGACGATAGGTTTAGTGACCTGTACAGTGAGACTTAGAGACTGATAGGGATAATGGCATTGATATACATTACTTACCGTGTTGACATACCTGGTATACTATTTTACTGCTTTACTGTTCACCTGATCTATTAGACACTTCATTGGTTACTGTATGTTCATATCTATACCGTCTTGATTTACTGTTATATATCTATTATCACTGTTCGAGTTGTCACTTGCATCTTTATATATATATATTGCTATTGTGTCGCTCTGACGACCTGAGTATGCATGCTCAGAGTGAGGAGTGGATCTAGCCTGGATCAGGACCCGACGTACATCGCGGACATCTTGATTAGCTATCCAGAGATATTCTCTTTTTATTTGTTTTGTTTCCGTTACTGCATTTCTCATTACCTGCGCATTGTCTACTGATTACCACGTAAAGCTATAAGCCGAAGTGTGACTACGGCAGGACATTTCCTTGACCGTAGGAGCATGGCTGGCCTTGTCAACCCCTCGTATTCCGTATTTTGGGAAGCGGGGCGTGACACAGCCTTTCCCAGTTCTTTACCTTTCTGTAGCCCATGCAACATATTACATATGCGGGATCCTGATCCGGTATCAAATACACAGGACGTAGAATGTACTGAGAAACAATTCTCTGTAACTAACACACCCGAAGAAGATGCATCAACATGCTTATTCTTCGTCTGGGTAGCGTGGTAATCCAGGTATTCCCCTATTTCCTGCTCGGACTTATAACACTTATGAGTTGGAGCAGAACCAACGTTCCCCTACTCAATATAACAAGCGGGTTCGGTCAATACATCCATACTACTATCTTGATTAAGGCGTGTCATTGGTCGCTACTAGGAGAGAGAGAAGGATAATCACTTTGCGTGTGCTCTTTGCAAGATTAGATTGGTTTATTATCTTATCTAATCAGGATGGCTCCCACAGTTTTTATCAAATCTTTCTTCAAACCCTAAAAGGTAAGACTAGTTGGGATTAATTACACCTTACAAGTTCGCCTATCTTTCAGCCAGGCCAGTGCCGGTACTTTGAGGGAGGTTTCCCGTGCTTTCGCACGGACCTAATTAAAATAAACCTCGTTTTCCTATGGGCATGACCCCGTTAACACCTTTCTAGACACCTACTTGATCGGCTAATTGTGATGTGTAAAATTCTCCCAGGAGTAACTCTTACTCGCAGTGAGTATCGGAATCCAACTATCTTATAGAAGGTATGCAATCTCATTGCAAATTTCAACACTTGAAATTCCAGATATAATATTTTTACCCCTAGCAACTTATGACCTTGGCTAAGGTCAACAAATCATAAGCGCTAGCCAAGTTCAACCCGACATTTCTTGATTGAATTAAACTCACCCGTACGACCCTTGGCTAAGGTCAGCAAAGTCGTACGACTACCCTAACTCAATCGCATCATATGTTTGCAGATAAACACTAATTAGCTACCGCACACTACTCCTTGACTAAGATCAACAAACGCAACACGAATACTAAAAATTACTTATCTGAAATGACGGAGGGCTACGACAGGTTTTTAAGAAAACCTTTTGCGTAATGAACTTGATCTCGTTGCAGAATCGAGTGATTTTGAAAAGGAGTGTTTTTTAGGGTTTTACTAGTTTTACTAAAGAGATCACTCCCGGTGAAGGGATCTCGGCTCTTTCCTCATCGAATGAGGTGCTGGATATTCTACAAGGAATAACGCTATGCAAAGAAAAAACTATAGCTACCCTTTTTGAAAATTTGATTCTACAACATCATTTTGGTTTCTTTTCTTTCAATAATCTCATTAATGAAGTCCCATCATTTAAGCTTTCTAAGCATCACAGAAGAAACGAAAATACAACGTACGCTTATGCCATCCGCATTCACCACAGTGTTCTGTTATGCACCGTTAGGTTACTTAACTAACGGCATAGCGGGGCGAGACTAGCGCGGGTGCAAAACATAAGCAACGTTTATTATATATCATATATACAATAATAAAGTATTCGTCTCATGCATATAAAGTGATCACATAACAGAATATCAGCAGCAGAAGATAACATATGAAATATTTGATATACTAGGAATCCCGTGTTTTAAGTTAAGCCAGTATAAAACACGGATTCCACGGTCGTGATGAATAGCCAAACCCACATCTCTAGACCCCTACGAGAGCGGCAAGCAACCCTACCAATTCTAGAGTTAGGAGACCCGGACTCGACTCCTCGAGACGGTTTTCCACTAGACTCTAGAACCCGGTTACTTGTGCTCCCCTTCTTGGGTCTATCCTAATGCGGAAAAGTAAATAATATACAATAATGGTGACATCATCCTCAACCCGGAAGTGCACCAATAAAAGAATATTATATACAATGAATTTTACATGAATGAAAATAAAAACTCTCATCTCACATAAAACCCCCGGCTATTCAAAACACGACGATCCAATATAATATATCCAAGCAACACATAATATCACATGTCATCAAATAGTTAGACGGTGTTAAACATTCCGATCGAATCAACAAACATCTAAATTTTCCCGAAAAGCTCAACACTTGAGCGCAGTTTAAAAATACTCTCAACATGCCACAGTACCTATGGACCAACCATAGAAGGGCCAACCCTTGGCTCACCTATGGCGCCGTGGAACTACTGCAAACCCGAGGGTTTGGCGGCGGTTATTACGGTCATAGAATAGAGTTAGGGTTTCGTTCTTCTAGAAGGTCCATCGAATCACTTGCATAATATTTGAATGTTCTTTAACTTGGAAAAAATCCAACTCTTGGAAAATTTTCCGGAAAGGCTTAAAGTGGGTATTTGATATCCGTTCGAACTTTTTAACACCGTCTAAATAACCCGAAAACATGTTAGAATTACGATTACGAAACACTCCAAATTGCCTTTATAGAAAATCAACATCTTATGAAATTTTTAGCAAAAACAAACAACACCTGAAACACCAAAACCCAGAGACCAGAACACCAAAAAAATACGAACTCCAGAAACATTGGGCCGGCCTGCTCGGTTTTAAGGGCTATGTGCTCGGCCAAAAACCGGCCAAAAGTGTTCGTATTTCTTCAGTGTTCATGTTACATCTCATATAACATTCTGTAGTTGTTTAAAAAAAATTTAGACGACTTTAAAAAATGACAAAAACTGTGTTTTCGTGTTTCAAGTTTCAGAGCAGTTTCGGTTTCGTAATCTAACAAATATTGTCTAAATCTTTAACCTGGCTCTGATACCACTGTAAGGTTCCCTAGCACGACAACAAGGTTTCGGGTGGTATCGTCCATGCCATTTTCAAAAAATTGGCATGCTAAGCAACTCTAAACTAAGAATCTTTAACTAGAGATTTAGACAAAAGCTAATGTAAACGACTTTTACATCAAGAGAACAAGAATACAACCTTTGTAGACGGTCCTTCTCTTCACTTGCTCCGTGTAGTAGTCCCGCGACTCCACAAGGCTTCTCTTGATACTTTGAACGAGCTTCCTCCGATGACTTTCGTGCCGAAGATGATCCATGCGAAGTCCCTCCGAATCAAGCTATCTTTACACTAAACTCTTTAGCGCATGAAACACGCTACACTTGATCGCTATTCAAGTATAGGATGATAAAGTAGGGGATGTTAAGAGCTCACTAGTTTGTGTTCAAGCTTCATGATTCACATCACATGTGGGGGTTGAAGCTTGAGCCATGACAAGAGGAGGAGGAAGAAGCTAGAGAGCAACCATGGGAGCAACTCAAGAATTTTGGGTAAGTGTTGAGAATGAGCTAGAATCAATGGCAACTCTTGACCCCTCACTCATTCAAGTATGGAATTATGCAATATAAAATTGCAACCATGCTTGAATAGTGAGTCAAGAAGAATAAACTAAAGAAAATCCCATACTTGCAACCATGCTTCATATTCCATCTCATTTCTAATTTCACAAAATAGAAATTTAAATGTCATGCTTCATTATTATATATATATATATATATATTAATATATATATAATGAAGAATAATTAGTGAGCTAATGATATTAGTTAAGATATAATTATATCACATATAATTTATATCACATTATTAAATCAACACTTGATCTCATAATCTGGTTATATCATATATGACCAACTAATATCATTTATCTGTATATCACATTATCGAATCAACACTTGATTTGGCAAACTGGTTGTATCACATATAACCGAACCGATAACAGATGACTGCCAGATTACAATACGGTATCACATACTTGTATTTAATCAGGCCTACACACATATCACATATGTGTCCTACTTCGTTTTGCTTGAACCAGGGAACTTCTGTGTGGGGCTCTAAAGACTCGTCAATACGCCAGCAGCAGGTGATGATCACATCAGTCACCTACAAGCCGTCAGCGGTACTAGCTGGACGTAACGGCTACCCGGGTATTGAGCGATATGAAGATCAACAAGCAAGCCTATCCACAGTCTCCATGAAGCCTATCAGTAACACTACCGTACAGTCCGGTCTCTTCGTCTGATATGTCGCATATTATGTCTAGGAGTGGAAATCGTCAGACCCCAGTAACGTGATAAGTCATGCCGATGTCTGGCCTATAACGGTTCGAGAAACTACTGATAACACTTATCAGTAAATCTCGGCAGCAGCCTTGGCCAGGGACTTCCGGTTATAGCCAATCGAGCATAGCGCAACATCACCCCCCAATACCGGAAGAGACGAAACCCCTCCTATCGCTCATTGCCTCCATGTGATTCGGGACTGTACCCAAAAGCCACCATTTTGCACGTTCTCATGAATGTGGTAAGGTGGAAATCAAAGCACGGTGGGAATCACACAAGACTTTATGACGATCTCGGGTCTACAGACTAACATGTACCAGTGTCACCAGAGGACTGCTATCTGACGATATGTATACTACCACATAGGAGTCCTCGACAAGTCCTGTTCAGTGTACCTAGTCTCCACTAAGCACCCGTATACCATCTTTGATGTCAAACACCAATGGATGTGGGATCATCTATCGCCCATCATATGGGTCAAGAAGCGTATACGCTAGTCTACTCAGGAATATCGATGCCCTGTCTCGATATTCTCTCGACTAGGAACAATTAAAGGATGTACTTATGAACTACCCTAGCCCCACTAGTATGATCTCCATCATAGTCCTGGTAGTCAAGTATATCTCCTAAGGGCTTTATCAACATGTGAGAGCAAGACAGTATAAATACCAGTCTACATGTTAAGATAAAGGAAACCAGATAGCATACTATCATGTTGAGTAAGAAATTCCTCTCTATATATGTCCAAGCATCCACTATAATATACATCATATGTACAATAATGGCCTCTAGGGCATACATATAACTAACACACTGGAGAAAAGGTATCATCAAAATCCACACCTGGTTATTGACGACAACTTTTTCAACAATTCTAGCTTTGAAAGTCTCAACTTTTCCTTCTACACCAAGAATCTTCTCAAGATCCACTTGCTCCCGATGGGTTTTACCCCTTCAGGTCCAACTACCAAAGTCACTACTTTGTTGGTGTATATGGATTCCATCTCAAATCGCATAGCATCCAGCCATTTCACAGAGTCCCCACTTGTGATGGTCTACTCGAAACTAGTTGGGTCATCATCTTCCATGATGCAATTCTCGCTCCCGCTGTCATTGAGAAAACCATAGTATCTCTCAGGCAGATGAGGAACCCTACTAGATCTGCGGAAAGGCTGAGGTTCGTTGGGAACTATTGAATCCTCCGGTTCTACCAAATCATCATCTGTTAGTTTGTCTAACTGGAACTTCTTCCAGTTCTACCTCATGACCACTAATTTCTTCCATAAGAAATTCATTTCTAAAAAGATGGCATGCTGAGAAACAAAACACCTTTTGCTCCTCAGTGTGGTAGAAGATATACCCTCGCAAATGTTCAGGATATTCAACAAACTTATACAGTACTGACCTTGCCTCGAGCTTGTCTGGATTTTGCTTTTCAACATAGACCGGACAACCCCATATCTTAACTCGTTTAAGAGATGGTCTCTTCCTATTCTATATCTCATATGGAGTGGTAGGCACTGATTTGGATGGAACTCTATTCAATAGGTATGCGGCTTCTCAAGCGCATAACCCCCAAAAGGAAACATGTAACTCAGCGTTACGCATCATAGAGCGCACCATATCTAATAGGGTATGATTCCTCCGCTCTGACACACCGTTGTGCTATGGTGTATATAGAGGAGTAAGCTGAGAGAGAATCTCATTCTCTTTTAAATAATCCAGGAACTCCGTGCTCAAGTATTCTCCTTCCCGATCAAATCGAAGGACTTTAATACTTCTACCCGTTTGGTTCTCTACTTCGCACTTATATTCCATGAATATCTCAAAAGCTTCAGACTTGTGTTTCAACAGGAACACATGTCCGAATCTTAGGAGATCATCGATGAATGTAATGAAGTATGAAGAACCAACCCTGGCATGTGTAGACATAGGGCCGCATACATCACATATATCATTCCCAATAGTTCAGTAGCTCTTTCTCCGTGTCCTGTTAACGGAGTTTTAGTCATTTTACCTTTGAGACATGACTGGTAAGTTTCATAAGATGTAAATTCAAACTGATTTAAATATCCATCTTTATGTAACTTAGCTAGTCGTGTCGCATTGATATGACCTAGTCTATAATGCCATAAGAAGAATTCATTCATTTATGAACTTTTCCTCTTGTGTGTGTTCTGTACGTTGAGAACTGTAGTTTGATTTAGAACGTATATATCATTATATAACATGCCTGATCCAATCAACTTTTGATTCAGAAAAATGTTCATAACATTATCCTGTAATACAAGATTATATCCTTCTTTACATAATAAAGAAAATAATATAATATTGCATATCAGGTTCGGTATGTAATAACATTTGTTCAGAATCAATGTATTACATGTTGGTGATATAAGGTGATATTCACCAACTGCTTTGGCTGCAACATTTGCACCATTCCCTACTCTAGAGAATGATCACCTATTCTTAGTCGTCTACCTTTATTTAGCCTATGTAACATATTACATATGTGGGTTCCCGATCCGATATCTCATACCCAGGACATAGAGTGTACTGAGAAACAGTTCTTGGAACAAATACACCCGAAAAAGATGCATCAAAATGCATATTCCTCGTTTGGGTCGCGTGGGAATCCGGATATTCCCCTATTTTCTGCTCAGACTTATAACAATTATAAGATAGAGCGAAACCAACGTTCCCCAGCTCAGTATAACAAGCGGGTTCGGTAAATACATCCATATTATTATCTTGATTAAGGCATGTCATGGTCGCTACCTGGAGAGAGAGAGAGAGAAGAAAACACTTAGTGTATGCTCTTGCAAGATTAGATTGGTTATTATTTTATCTAATCAGGATAGCTCCCATTATTTTTATCAAATCTTCCTTCAAACCCTAAAAAGGTAAGACTAGCCGGGATTAATTACACCCTACAAGTTCGCTAATCGTTCAGCCAGGCCAGTGTCGGTACTTTGAGGGAAGTTTCCCGTGCTTTCGCACGGACCTAATTAAAATAAACCTCGTTTTCCCAGAGGCATAACCCCATTGACACCTTTCTAGTCACCTACTTGATCGGCTAATTGTAAAATGCAAAACTCTCCCAGGAGTAACTCTTACTCGCAGTGGGTATCGGGATTCAACTATCTCATAGAAGTTATGCAATCTCATTGCAAATTTCAACACTTGAAATTCCGGATAAAGTTTTGCCCCTAACGTCCTATGGTCTTGATGAAGGCCAACAAACCATAGGCCGCTAGTCAAGTTCAACTCGTATATTTCGTGATTGAATTAAACCCACCCGCACGACCCTTGACGAAGGCCAACAAAGTCGTACGACTACCTTAATCCAATCTCATCATATACAACAAATAAGTACTAATCAGCTACCGCACACTACGCCTTGATGAAGACCAACAAACGTAGCACGAATACAAATAGTACTTATCTGAAATGACGGAGGGCTACGACGGGTTTTTAAGAAAACCTTTTGTGTAATGAACTTGATATCGTTGTAGAATCGAGTGATTTGAAAAGGAGTGTTTTTGAGGATTTTACTAGTTCGCTAAAGAGGTCACTCCCGGTGAAGAGATCTCGGCTCTTTTCTCATCGAATGAGGTGCTGGATATTCATCAAAGAATACCACTATGCAAAGCAAAAACTAGAGCTACCCTTTTTGAAACAGGATTCTACAATATCTTTAGGTTTCTTTCTTTTTCATTAATCTCATTAATGAAGTCCCATCATTTTTGCTTCCTAAGCATCACAGAAGAAACGAAAATACAACGTACGCTTATGCCATCCGCATTCGCCTCAAAGTCCCGTCATGCACCGTTATGTTAGTTAACTAATGGCAGAGCGGGGGCAGGACTAGTGCGGATGAAAAACATAAGCAACGTTTATTATATATCATATATATAATATAAAGCTTTCATCTCACGCGGTTATATGATCTCATCACAGAACATTGCAGCAGAAGTCAACATATGAAATATTGGATATACTGAGAGGTCCGTGTTTTAAATTAAGCCAGTAAAAAAACACGGATTCCACGGTCGTGATGAATAGCCAAACCCACATCCCTAGACCCCTACGAAAGTGGCAAGCAACCCTACCAATTCTAGAGTTAGGAGAGTCGGACTCGACTCCTCGAGACGGTCTCCTACTGGACTCTAGTACCCGGTTACTTGTGTTCCCCGCCTTGGGTCGATCCTAATGCGGAATAGTAAATAATATACATCAATGGTGACATCATTCTCAACCCGGAAGAGTCCTAATAAAAGAATATTACATACAAGTTTTTACATGAATGAAAATGGAAAACTCTCATCTCACGCAAAAAACCCTGGCTATTCAAACACGACAATCCAATATAACATATCCCAGCAACACATAACATCACATGTCATCAACGTAAGTAAATATGCGTATCCCAATTGTCGTTGACGTATAGCAACGAAACCGGCGATACACCACATATTACACTTACGGTCGTAGAAAAGAAAGTGAAAACTACAATAATTAGAATCTGCAACCACCTTAGATATCATAAACCCGAAATATCACATACTTCGGATTTCATGCCTAACCATATGAATTCCTTAGACATCATAAACCCGGAATATCTCATATTCCAAATTTCATGCCTAACCTTATAAACCCCGTATTTTAGTCTCAATATTGAAAACACTTTTCAAAAACCAGTCGGGTAATTCAACAAGATTTCCGACAACCTGATCGAATGCTCGTCGGAAATTTTAGTAGACGGTCGCAACCCCCGATGCCGTCGACGAAGTGCACTTAGGCGGAACACCGTGGCCGCGAGCACCCCGGAGGATGCTTTTGGCAACGGGGTTCTCCTACAGTCACTTGGTCGGGGGTTTGGGGCGTGACTTTCTAGTAATGTTACCCGGCGAGTATCCGCGTACACTACGTGATTGTGACAGAGTTTTGATCCATATCAAAACCCCGTGGCAACCGATCAAATGAGACTAAATTTCTAGGTTTACAAAATTCAAACTAGTTTTCACAAAACTAATTATTGTGGATTCCAAATATTGTATCACATATCAATATGAAACCCGAAATGATGTTAAAATACGACTACGAAACACTCCGTATTGACACTACAGAAAGATAATATCATATGCAATCTTGGAAAAAACAAACAAAACCTGAAACCCTAAAACCAAGAGATCAGAACACCACAAAAATTTCAAGATTTTTTGCTACAGGAAAAAAGGTGAGGGCGGTTTTTTTGACAATATGGCCGGCCATTTTTTGTGTTTTGCCTCAAATTTTTCTGGTGTTCTGGATACATCATAACTAGCTTTCTGCACTTGTTTAAAAAAGTTTTAGAGGACTTAAAAAATTCGACAGAAACTAAGGTTTCGGATTCTAGGTTTCAGAGTTGTTTCGGTTTCGTAATTCTAACACATCGTATAATTCTCTAGCCTTGGCTCTGATACCACTGCTGGGTTTCTTAGCATCCTCACTATATTTTCTAAGGCATCAAGCATGCAATTTTAAAAAAATTAGTATGCTAAGAAACCCATAACCGAGGATCTAACTAGAGAATTAGGGTTATTAAAACATGTAAACAACTTTACACTAAGTGAAATGGGAATACAACCTTTGTAGACCGGTCCTACACTTATAAAGCTCCGTGTAATAGTCCCTTTGCTCCAAGCAGTGGTGTCCCGGACTCTCCTTTGGCTCCACTAGGTGAAAGGAACGAGCTTGCTCAAGGATCTTCGAGACCGAAGATGATCTACGTCGAAGAATCTCTAACTCAAGCTACCTCTTCACTAATTAATGAGCTAGTGAAGAAACAACGTATACTAAATGGCTAGTTTGGTATAGATTGGTGAAGTAGGAATTTTGCTCACTTAGAATAATTTTTCTCTCTTTCTTTTTTTCACTCACTCAAAGCTAGAGAGAAAATGGAGGAGATGAAGAAAATGATCTCAAGTGATCCAATGTGACCCATGGGTCAGAAAATATCTCATATAACTCATGTAGAGACTTAACCATTGATAAATATTAGAGTTGGGTTAATAAATATCTAGAGTAAAACAAAATTAGTGGACTTAAGTCAAATCTTCTCCATACTTCCACAAGCATCTCAAGACTTAAGTCAAACCCCCGTAAACTCAGCGGGGCCCCCGATATATCCAAAACCCCTTCAAAACACAACACACTGCATATTGAGTTCGCATGAACGGATTGACCCGTCAATCAGAGGTTCCCTCGCTCCAAAGGTAAGGGGTAATTAACGACAGCTTAGTACGCGGCTGCCGGAGATTCGGATCCCCACAATCAATAAACCCCCGCCTACCCTAGGCAGGGGGAATCTGTCGTATGCCTGTCAAGCGATGCGTATTCCATTTCAATGAGGTGACGAAAAACACCCTACAGATTCTTGCACACCCGATGGGACCTTTTCTCTTCTCCCATATTTCGGGTTAAACGTTCATGTGAACTCAATCAATATACTGTTTCCTGATTTAAAATTAGGAAAGCTTACGAAGGAGGCATCACATGCTAGCACGTGACCAGCAGTCACGTGTTGGCATGTGACATTTAAAAGCAGCGGACTCATTCTCTGATTAAATCAAGAAAAGGCTCCAGACAAGGGTCACGTGCTCACACGTGACCAGGGGTCACGTGGTGGCACGTGACGGCTAAGCAGCGGCCAGAAGGCAGAGCGCAAAAAGAAGAAGAGGGCTCGTTCCAAGGGATCACGTGCCCACACGTGACGCGGGGTCACGTGCCCACACGTGACCAGGGGTCACGTGCCCACACGTGACCGGCTTTCAAAGCCTATTTATTTAACAGAATCAAATTCTGAAGAGATCACTCAAATCTTTCCAAAGGAAAATGATTATTTGGAACCGACTGAATTAAAAATTTAAAGGTGATTAAATATCACCTATCTGTGGAAAAATCTTGAATTTGGAAAGATTTCCCCTTAAAATCTAACCGAAATAACAAAGGAAAATCTCTGGATTTAAAATCCAATGGTGAATAAAATTCACCTAATAATCCAAAGGTCCAAACGAATGATGAATACAAATCAAATCTCTCAATGAAAGATTCATCAAAAACTAATTGATTCTGCTGCTTCTCCTATAAATAGGAGCCAAGAGACACAAAAAGAAGAAGAGATACAGAGGGATCGATACATGGGGAGAGAGAAAAATAGAGCCTTGAGACTTTGGAGCAATTTGGATCTTCTGCAAGAGAAAACCTTAGGTAAGAAAGGGGAGGCTTTCAAGAAAAAAGAGAATTTAATTCTCAACAGAGTTTAACTCTGATATTAAAAGAAGAACATAGTTCTCTCTTTAGTGGAGGATCTGTAAAGTGCACATCTCCCCTTGAATTGAGAATTTAATTCTCATTAGGTTGAGATCCTGCCATGCAGATCCAAAGCATGGAGAGGGAATGGAAGCTTGAGAATTTAATTCTCACAGAACTATAGGAATTTAATTCCTTTAAAATAAAATTAGGGTTTAACCCTATGTTATGGAAATTTAATTCCTTCAGAATGAACAGAATCAGGGTTTAACCCTAGTTAAGAACTTAGTTCTGTTAAAATAACAGGAATTTAATTCCCTTAAGAAAGAAGAAATTAGGGTTTCACCCTATGACAGAATCTCATTCCTCAGAATAATTCTCTAAAAGAGAGTGGGAACTTAATTCCTTAAAGTTGTTATTAGGGTTTAACACTATGATAGAATACAGTTCTTCACATATATGGGGAATTTGATTCCTACAGAAAATTCAGAGTTCAACTCTATCCCAGAATATAAATCTTCAGAAGGAAATAGGAATTTAATTCCTCAAAAAAAATTATTGTTAGGGTTCAACCCTGCGAAGAATTTAATTCTTAAAGGGATTAACAGATCTTCCAAAAAACATACAAAGAGGCAGGGTCACGTGCTACCACGTGACCCCCGAAAAGATCCACAGAAAAGGCCCTTTGAGGCAGTGCCAGAAGCTTTAACATACAAGCACCAAGATGCCCATCACGTGACAGCACGTGATACTCCAAAGTATTCAATGCTTTTGACAGAATAAGATAAAGGGAGGGTGCCCTCACGTGTTACCACGTGACCCCTCTTGCCTTAGTGTTTAACACTAAATTGGAACCCCTGAATCCAGTGTTTAACACTGTTTTGCCTTAGTGTTCAACACTAACCGAAGAGCCTTTCTTGCAGTGTTTAACACTGAATTTCTTAGTGTTTAACACTAAATTAAATCCCTGTTAACAGAGTTTAACATTAATTTTCTTAGTGTTCGACACTAAATTAAAATCTCTGTCACCAGTGTTTAACACTGATTATCTTAGTGTTTGACACTAATTTGAAATCTCTGTTGCTAGTGTTTAACACCGATTTGTTTTAGTGTTTAACACTAATTTGAACCCCCTGTTGCTGGTGTTTAACACTAACTTTGGCCCAATTGGCTAAGTGTCTAAAGGCAAAGCCTCTCCTCTAATGGACCGACAGAGGGCCAACATCCTAAACATGATTGGACTTAGCCCAAGCTGGCCATAAGTCCTTAATTCGAATTCAACTGAACCAATGGGCTCATAATATAATTAATTGGTCTTGATTCCAAATTGGGTCAAAGATTATTTAATCTACCTCAGTTTAAGCGTACATCTCTTCACTCCTTTGATACTCGGCGTTGTAATTCCTCAACGTCTTCAAAGAGGTGACGGGTCCCGATGACCACATATTGATACGGACCGTGGGGTCCTTAAACTCATGGACTATGACGTCCTTAACCTTGACCGAGATGTCTTAAAACTAACTTTGGACTGTGGAGTCCTTAAATCCATGGACTATGACGTCCTTAATCTTGACCGAGATGTCTTAAAACTAACTTTGTACTATGAAGTCCTTAAATCCACGGACTATGAGGTCCTTAACCTTGACCGCAACGTCTTAAAACTAACATTGGACCGCAATGTCCTTAAACTACCTATGGACCGTAATGTCCTTAAACTACCTATTGACCGCAATGTCACTAAACTAAACAACAGGGTCGTCCCTTAAATTGCTCTCTTGTTGGATCTAAACGATCCCGTTAAGTTGATCTTAGTCTAAAATCAGACTAACGTATCCTTAACAAACGTTTAAGTTGATCTTAGTCCCAAATAAGGCTAATGTATCCTTAAACCCAACCCCCAAACCCAAATCTAAGATAATACGGATTTGGACTAGTCCACGCCCTACGGGCGACGATGTAACTCAGTCTCCGTATACAATCCACGGGCAACCAAACATAAAATAAACACATACGACACGAAGTGACCATCTGGAGAAGGAGAAAGTGGTTACCGCGATGCGATAGCGTAATTAACTGCAGGGGCTTGCGCCTGCAGGGAAGAGCGTCCCCACAATCAAAAACCCCTCAAGCGAGGGGGAATCTGACGAAGTCTGCTACATCGGACGCATCCGTTTAAACCTTCGATATACGGTGCCATAAATCAACTTGGCATCTTCGGAGAAGTAGACGGATAGCACCAATTAGCATCTGCCCCGAGCCTCAGGCGAGACGACCACGCGTCGCACCGCCGTTCGGAGGGGAACAGATTCTGGCACGCCCGGTGGGACCTTTTCCTCTTTCCACTCCACACTTCGTGCGTCGTGATTCGCGAACCAATCGCGGTTCGCTAATGGTTGCCCTTGGGTTTCGAAGTACTAAGATTTGGTGTTTCGTTTGCTGCAGAAAGCAAAGAATCAATGGCTTCCACTTGTACGACATGCTCGGACTGCAATTGCAACCAACGCTCTGCCTCGCCAGGAGGTATAGCCTACGGACCCCAAGCTGCTTCGCTATTCACAATGCCCGTGGAACAGCTCACTCGAGCCACCACAGGATTATTTTTTGGGACCATGCTCCCGCCAACGAGCTTCACTGCCCCTACGCTAACAACGGAAGCTCCTAAGAAGTCGGTCTTTGAGCGTCTTACCCCTGCCGCGGCCCCTCACAACGGGTCGCCCAACACCAGTGCCTCGGTCTTCTCCAGACTGGGCCAGAGCTCCTGTAGAACCGCAACGGGGCCTGCAATCCCAGAGAAGGCTGCTCCTAAGAAAATAGCCAGTCTCGCTCCTGAAGTCGTCAAGGCGGCTTCTCCTTCCAAAAAGTCGTTCCTTACAAGATTGACTGTTCCAGCTCCCACTCCTGCTACCCAAAGGACATCAGTCTTTAACAGGCTGACACCAGCAATGACCCCCCTCAGGGGGCAAGACGAGACTATCGCCCTCACCAAGCCGGTTCCATCAGCAAGACGCGCTCAACGTCGTTACTGGCGCCGAGTGAGGAAGGCCGGAGGCAACTCCCCTTCTGGGCTAACTCCGCCAGCGCCGATGGCAGAAGTTAATGCTGCTGTTCCAACTGGGAACAGCTTTGAGATACTAAATAAGGTGCGTAGGAATTCTCCTACCGCGACGCTAAAGAAGTCTCCCCATCCGCTGAAAAGGGCTATAGAAGTAAAGCCAGAACAACCCCAATCTCCTTAACGGCTGTCCTCCCTAATCTATAAAGTCTGGCGGCAGGCCCGAGACTCAATGATCGATCCAAATTTCTCCCGCCAGCACAAGAAGCTGAAAATCCAACAGAAAGCCAGTCACCAGGCTAAGCCACGAAAAGCTGTCTGGGTGCCCACCTCAACGGCCCCCTCGGCTTCCACTGCTCATAAAAAGAAAAGGCCAGAGAAGATCCCCGGGCCTGCAACGAAAACTAAAAGCGCTGAGCCTAGACGCCCTAAGGCTGGGGGCAGAATGGTCCACACTGTATACATGCCGTTGGGGAAAGAAGACAGCCGCGCGTCTACAGGTCATAGACCGCTTACACGGTCGGTGACCAAAGCTCAGGAGCAACAGCAAAAGCTCCAGGAAATGATGATTGCAATGGCCATGCTTACTGGGCCGAAAGAAAGCCCCGAGGCGTCCTCGGATCAGCAACAAGAACAGGAAACCGACGCCGAGTTCCTCCGAAGGATATTGGAAAAGAAAGATAAAGAGGCTGCAGAACAAGCGGCCAATATAAAGCAAATAGCCCACTTATTTCAAGACATAGTTGGGATGATGATTCAACAAGATCCTCCCGCTGAGGATCCTCCGATCGTCCTTGAAGACGACAGGGGAGAAACGTCAAATCCACCGCCGGCTCTCTCAACGGCCAAGGAGGGGACAATCTCTAAAGCTGACTTGGACGACTATATAGCCCAGCAAATCCGAGTTCATCATGCGACTGAGGCAGCTGGTCAAGTCGTAAAAACGGGGCGACCATATCCGAGCTGGTACGACCAAATCAGATATCCGCCAGGTTATACAATACTGAAATTCCACGTGTATTAGAGGACCGGCAATCCCCATCAACATGTGGCTCAGTTCAGGGCCCTTTGCGGTAACACCGGTGGTGATGATAAACTGTTGCTTCGCCAGTTCGTGGGCAGCTTATCAGAAACAGCGTTCGAATGGCATTCGGAACTCCCGAACGATTCTATCAAGACGTTCGCTGAAATGGAGTTGCTATTCACTCAGCGATTCGCGAGCGCCAGCGAACGCACTCCAATAACGGCATTGATTAATGCCAGGGTAAAACCAGGCGAAACGTGGGTCCTGTATGCTATACGCTGGCGAAATCTGTGGTCGAAATGCGAGCAACGCATTGAGGAAGCGCCCGCGGTGGGCATGTTCGTGGGAACCCTAGACCCTCATGCGAATATCTCCCAGTTTATGATGTTCTTTAAGCCAACCACATTCCAGGCTCTAATCGACAAGTTGGCCCAGATGGATCAGATGGGTCATAGACCGGCTCCCCCGAAGCCCGAGCCTCGGAGTGACAAGGGTAAAGGAAAGGCAACCTTCGTCGCGAATGCTCAGCAGCAACCTAGTGCCCCGAAGCTGGCGGATCAACTGGAAGAAAGCCACCGGTATTATAATGAGAAGATGAAGCGCCCCTACTCGTTCCCGCGGGATAAGACAAAACGGCTATTCGAGCTGGCAGTACGCAACAGACTTATAAACTTGCCAAATCCAAGGCGACCGCCACAACCCACTGAGATGAACAACCCCAACTATTGCCCCTACCATCAAACGGTAAGCCATCCGATTGAGGATTGCTTCGTTTTCAAAGGATGGATTGAAGATCAATACCTCCAGGGAAAGTTTGCGCTGTCCGAAAAGTGGAAGGTGAACCCGCCACAGCCGCATACTCCTAAGAAAGCAGACACTCCGGAGGCAACCTGTTCTTTCAATGAGGAAGCTCCATGGGAAGTCGTGCTATCAGCTAAAACCAGAAGAATGCTGAGTGATCTTTATGCGTGCCCAGCGGTCGAATGGAAGGACCCGCTTGAACCTCAAATCATCGAAGGGATGTTGAAGCTGCGCCCAACTACAAAAAGCGGTGGTGATGGCCCAAATACTCACGCCCAACCGTCAAAATCTTCGAAGAAAAAGAAGAAGAAATCTAAGAAGCCCGTGAAGCCTGGAGACAAGCGCACGAACTTGCAGAAGCAAATCGACGCGCTGGAAGAGTACAATCAAAAGGCGCGGACTCCCGTCACGCTGCAAGAGTTCCTTAACCACGCCTTTTCAGGAGGAAGATGATGGAGAGAGCTCATCGGATGAATCCGAGGGATATGTAGCGAGTTGTCATGTGATCTCCCACTCGGAAGGCGAGAAAACTCCTGGCACTGAGAAGCTGGGGACAGATCCTGAACCAGAACTTCTGTGGCCGTCAGACGAGATGATCGATGCCTTCCTGAACGAAACCCGTCTTAAAAGCAAAGCCGATCAAGAGCACGAGATGGCCATATTCGAGAAAGCTAAACGCCGGCGACTGGAAAAAAGGGTCGGAACACTCCCACCGGATCAAAGTACATCCGACGCAAATGAGAGCAGGATCAAGACGAGGAAACGATTCGCCAAAGCCATGTCAATGGGAATGAAGCTACCACCCCCAGAAGAAAACGCGTCCGATGGGGCGGAGGAACACCCTAATTATTGCGCATATCATCGGAAGATTTCGCACCCTACGGAAGAGTGCGACGCCTTTAGGATGTGGTGGCAGGGATATGTTGCTCACCGGCAACATTTTAAGCGCATGAAACGCAGAACTCGTCGGGAGTAAAGAAGTACAACCGACAGGCACAAAAGAACTACTGGCAGCTGTCACATGGTCGACGCCAGAAGATCACAAGTTCTCACCTTCGGGAGCGACTCTGATGAGGAAATGGCTTTGGGTCCTCTCTTTAAAGAGTCCGTCTTAGGGAAAGGGGAAGAACCGGAGGCCTGCGAGAACATTCAACTGCGCAATCGCACGCTCCCGGAAAAGAATCTCGGGCCCACAAATAGAAAAGATAAGGGAAAGGAAAAGGTCATTGGGGATATCGTCTTAGATGACCAAGTCATGAAAGAGCTGACTGCCAAGGACCCTCCCAGGAAGGGTAAGGTGGACTAAAACATCCTAGCGCACCTAAGGAAGCTACCTTCTCGGCTCAGCATTCTCGATGCCCTCCTATTATCCAAAGAAGCACGAGATTCATTAATCAAGGCGTTACAAGAACCCGAGCAATTCCAAGCCTTCCTCGCCGCAGAAAGGATGAAGGACGAACTGGAAGAAGTGCACACGGCCGACATCACGTTCGGTGACGAAGACCTTCTCCTCGGGACGAGCGACCACAACCGTCCCCTATATATCTCTGGATACTGCCATGATATCAAGATAGGCAAGATCCTGGTGGATAATGGATCCTCCGTCAATCTCCTTAATGTTCGGGTGTTGAAGGAAATCTGCATGAGCGTGCAGCACCTCGCTCGTGACAAAATTACCATCTCCGGTTTCGACTCCCAGTCGTCACGGACTCTCGGATCTGTAATACTAACATTACGCTTCGGACTGCTTGTCACGGACATCAAGTTTCACGTCATTGACGCCAAGACCTGCTACAACGCCTTGCTCGGTCGCCCTTGGTTACACGAGTAAAACATCATCCCTTCTACACAGTATCAGTGTATGAAGTACTTTAAGGATGGTTTCGAGTATACCGTAACAGGTGAGCTGAACCCATTTTCCGTGAACGAAGTCCGCAAGTACGAAGATGCAAAGTACTTTTTTCCAGACTTCGAGGATACAGAAAAGTGTCGCAAGCCGGAGAACAAAGTCGCCGCCACCATTCCTGCTTTCGGGTGTGATACCGAAGAAGAAGAAGAGATAGTTTACTCTGGGCCGTCTTGACGCAATGACCCGGGACCGTCCACCCCCATGTTGATCTTCGGAAGTGACTCGGAAGATGAGGTTAATGCCGTGTTCTCCAGTCGGCCGTCAATACAAGCATCCCCCAGCGATGATCAGAGTTTGCAAATCACCATGGTGCCGCGAAAACACTACAAGGAGCTCGACGCACTTCAAGTTTACAATGTGCAGGACTTGCAGACGTTTTACGTCCCTCCCAGGCGAAAGGGTGAAAAGGTGATCCTATTCTACCAATCCACAGAAACGGGAGTGGAGAAAGAAATCTGGCATAGCACGGATTCTACACTCGACAGGCTCCGACCCATCCGTTTGCCCAGATACTACACAAATGGACTAAAGAAGTTATTGAAGCGCCAAGAAGTACCCTAAAAACAGACTGTTCGACAAGCTCGGTTCTACAACAGGACTTGGGAGGTCCCTGGGACTCAGCACAAATTTCCCAACGGGAGAATGGAAACACTCGGGCTTAGATATGTGAGATCCAGGAAACGGGAGCGAGTCCACGGCAGCTATGCCATATATAACTACGATGAGGAGGAGGACACCCTGTCGGGGAATGCTAACCCTTCGTCAAAACTTGATCCCGCAAGTAAAGTGCCGAGTCCGTCATTTGAAGAACAAATGGACAAGCTTATCAGGAAAGCAGGTCAAAAGGCTCGGGAAGACCACAACCGCGAGATGGCCATCTACGAAAAAGCCAGGACACGACGTCTGTTTCAACAGGCTGCAAAAGATGAAGATGCTCATCCCCGTCAACCCATTGTACAAAAGGCCTGACGCAGAGGCAGAAGTAAGTCAAGAAGCGAAAAAAGGAGCTGACAACAACGATGCAGGATTAGAGAGTCACGTGAGCGGGCATTGCGCGGTCCGGATTTGTCTTTCACGAAGAAGATGAGTCGAGCGTATTCCTCCCCTCGAGACAATACGGAGAAGTTACTCGAACTCGCTATAAAACATCAAATGATCGCGCTTCCGGAGTTTAAGCACCCTGAGCAAGCTAACAAAGTTTCTCATCCGGGTTATTGCTCTTATCACCGAGCCGTAGGACACCCTATCGAAAACTGCTTCACCTTCAAGAACTGGGTCGAAGACCAGTACCAACGAGGCAGATTTTCTTTATCCAGCAGCTGGAGGGTAGCGCCGCCACAAAAGCATGAACCCAAAACCGCAAGAGCAGAGCCATATCTACATGAGTCTCGGAAGCGGATTCACACTTGTCACATGACTACAATATTAAAAGAAGAGCCCGAGAACATGGATGACATCCCCTGGTGCTTTGAGAACAGCAATGACGAGATGATCTCAGAATTTCCGCCGGCTCCGAAAGAACTGGAAGATGGCATACATACTACTGCAGATAACCTCAAGAAGATTGAGTTGGGGTCGACAGATGATCCGCGACCGACATTCATCAGTGAGTTGCTCTCTGAAGAAAGGGTGGCCGTGTTGAAAGACGTGCTTGTGCAGCACAGAGATTGCTTCGCATGGAACTATTCCGAGATGCCAGGATTAGATCCAGAGATCGTTGTGCATAAATTAGCAATATCCCCAGATATCAAGCCAGTCAAACAGGCGCTGAGAAGGATGTGGCTCGAGCTTGAAATGAGCATTAACGCCGAAGTTAAGAAACTGATTGATTCTGGGTTTATCCAGGAGGTACAGTATCCTGACTGGGTCGCCAACATCGTCCCGGTAATGAAGAAAAACGGGACAGTGCGCATATGTGTGGACTTCCGAGATCTCAATAAAGCCTGCCCGAAAGACGATTTCCCAGTACCGGTCACCGAACTGATGATAGACAATACGTCCACTCATGAGGTTTTCTCCTTTATGGACGGTTCATCAGGGTACAATCAGATAAAGATGCACCCCGACGACCAAAAGCATACCGCTTTCCGGACCCCTTTGGGTATATTCTGCTACAAGGTTATGCCCTTCGGTCTAAAGAACGCCGGTACTACCTATCAAAGGGCCATGACAAAGATCTTCGATGATCTCATACATGAAATCGTCGAGTGCTATATTGATGACCTCGTAGTGAAGAGCATATCATACGAAGAGCATATAGAGCATCTGAAGACCGTATTTCAATGCCTTCGGCAATATAATTTGAAGATGAATCCCCTCAAATGCGTGTTCGGAGTCTCCTCGGGTAAATTCTTGGGATTCATCATCCGACACCGAGGTATCGAAATAGATCCATCTAAGATCAAGGCGATTATGGAGATGCCACCCCCAAGGACTCTCAAACAGCTACGGTCTCTCCAAGGAAAGCTCGCGTACATCCGGCGGTTTATCGCCAATCTTTCAGGCAAGTGCCATCCTTACAGTCACCTGATGAAGAAGGGAATTCCATTCGTTTGGGATCACAAATGTCAAGGCGCACTGGACGAGATCAAGCAGTACCTGCAGAACCCCCCAGTGTTGGCTGCCCCGGTTAAGGGAAAGCCTCTCATTCTTTATACGACCGCCCTCGAAGGTTCTTTAGGCGCCTTATGGGCGCAAGAGAACGACCAGGGAAAAGAAAGGGCGCTCTACTATTTAAGCCGGGTTCTTCTGGGGGCAGAAAGCAATTACCCCCCTATCGAAAAACATTGCCTGGCGTTAATCTTTGCAATAACAAAACTCCGGCACTATGCATTGGCACATGAAGTCCGTCTTATATCAAAGGTGGACCCCCTAAAATATCTAATGTCAAAGGCCATATTGATAGGGAGACTCGCTAAATGGGCCCTGCTCCTGATGGAGTTTTCAATAACCTATTAGCCTCTTAAGGCAGTGAAAGGCCAAGCCATCGCCGACTTCCTGGCTGAGCATCCAGTACCTGCCGGTTCTCCTCTGAATTGCGATTTGCCAGACGAACATGCGTTTGACGCGATCGACGGTGGTGATACCCAATGGGAACTTTATTTCGATAGAGCATCTTCCATGAAGAAGCGCAAACAAAGTGCCCCTATAATCAAATCGGGGGTAGGCCTCATCTTCGTAACTCCACAAGGGGGGATAATGCGCTTCACTTTCTCCTTAACAGAACCGAGGACGAACAATGAAGCCAAATACGAAGCTTTGATAGCAGGCCTCGAGATCGCCATCGACATGGGAATTGAAAACCTCCTCATATACGGAGATTCTCAACTGGTCGTTAGTCAAATAAACGGCGACTACCAAACGTGCAAACCGGAGTTGGTAAAGTATGGTGAAAAGGTGTGACAACTGTTGACCCAAATTCCCTCCTATACTCTGAAAAGTATACCACGCGCGGAAAATAGCAAAGCAGACACATTGGCCAAGCTCGCTAAAGAACTGGCTGACGAGAACCTCGATGACGTCAAAATCGTGGTACAAAGCCGTCGAGTGCTCGCCCCAGCAGAAATATCTCCGGAATCATCCGAAGAGAAGGGAGTGACTGAGCAGACGACTCTACAAATAAAAGACCGTGAGAAGGCTGAGGACTGGAGGGAGGTCTTCATAGACTACTTTAAGTCCCACCGAATACCCGAAGAAGCGTCCTCAAGACATCAGCTCATGAAATGAGCTCTATCTTTCGCTTTCGTCAACGATACTCTATACAAGAGATCGTTTGATTCTCTGTGGCTGAGATGTTTAGGACCTGACGAAGCAGAAAGAGTCGTTCAGGAAGTCCATGACGGAATATGTGGTTCTCATCAAGCAGGCCCGAAGATGAAGTTAAAAATTAAACGGATGGGTTACTACTGGCCCACGATGATCCAAGACTGCCTCGAATATGCGAAGCAGTGCCACTCATGCCAAATCCATGGGGATTTCATCCACCAGCATCCAAATCCGCTACATCCAACGGTGGCTAGCTGGCCATTCGAAATGTGGAGAACTGACATAGTCGGCCCCATCGAACCGGCATCGTCTAGGGGACATCGTTTCATCCTGGCGACGACTGATTACTTCTCCAAATGGGCAGAAGCAGTACCGCTGAGGGAAGTGAGGACGAAGAATATCCTCCACTTTTTCAAAACGCACGTCATTTATCGATTTGGAACTCCACGGCGGATTATCTCCGATAACGGGCCAGCCTACAGAAGCCATAAGATTAGCCGTTTCGCGCAACCGCACAATATAGACTGGAGATACTCCTCAGTTTATAATCCACGAGCTAACGGTCTGGTCGAGGCCTTTAATAAGACCTTGACAAAGATCATAAAAAAGACGGTGACCCGAAATAAGAAGGACTGGCACGAGAGACTGCAAGAGGCTCTTTGGGCATATCGAACTATGTTCAAGACGGCCACGAACGCGACGCCATACGCACTGGTATTCGGTACGGAAGCGGTACTCCCCCTCGAGATAGAGCTTCCTTCTCTACGAGTGGCAGTCCACCACGAATTGACAAACGAAGAAAATGCTCACCTTCGGCTTGAGGAGCTTGATGCCCTCGACGAAACCCGGCTCATAGCGCAACAAAATCTGGAGGCCTACAGAGCAAAGATGACGCGCTCGTACGAAAGATTGACCAGGCCGAGGACATTCCGCCAAGGCGAACTCGTACTGGTGGTCAAAAGACCTATGATCCCCAATCGTGCCAAGCGGGGAAAATTTGAGCCAAACTATGAAGGCCCGTACATCATAGACAAGGTCTACCAGGGTGGAGCCTATCTACTCATGGACATGCACGGTGAAAGGCCTTTCAGGCCAATAAACGGCCGCTTCCTAAAGAAATACTACGCTTAATGAGCCACAGCCCAGGTCAATGATAGATGACGACGACTATGTCCGCTCGCTATCTTCCTAAACTCAGACTCTATAAGCAGCAGCCGGCCTTCCCCTGAATGGACCGAAACGTCCTTAAACTAACGATGGACCGAAACGTCCTTAAACTAACGACGGACCGAAACGTCCTTAAACTAACGACGGACCGAAACGTTCTTAAAACTAACGACGAACCGAAACGTCCTTAAACTACTACCGCAGTATCCTTAGGCTGACGAGATGAAAAAAAAGAGAAAAAATATATAAAAAAAATAAAGGTGGTATGTCCATAAGCAAAATGGGCACGGATGAAAACCCGAAAGGGCTCCGTGAGTAAAAACAGCAGGGCTACCGGCGAGTGTTCGTGAAAACCCGAAAGGGCGCGACCTTGTAAAAAAAAAGAGAGAGAAAAAGAATAAAATAAAGGCGGTATGTCCATAGGCGAAATGGGCACGTATGAAAACCCGAAAGGGCGCCGTGAGTAAAAACAGCAGGACTACCGGCGAGTGTTTGTGAAAACCCGAAAGGGTGCAACCTCGTTAAAAGACACTTACAAGATCCTCTCGATCTTGTAAGGAGAAACCACCTGCGTGGGATCCTTACGACTCACAAGGGAGCGACACACTTAGGGATCCCCACGATTCCTAAGGAGAAAATACACTTACGAGATCCTCATGACTCGCAAGGAGAACTCTCTTATGGGACCCTCGCGGCTCATAAGATTTGAAAGTCTTAAGTTACAGAAACTTAAACCTGTTCTTAAGCAAATCCCCCACAACCTTCGATATTGCCCTACAAGTGGCTCAATACTGACCCTTGTATACAATCCACGGGCGCGAATAAACATTTCCCCAGCAAAGTCCCATCCGTGACTAGGGATATATCCATATGGTGAGCAACCCTTGTAAGTACTCTCGACTTATGAGGAGAAGACCCTTTTGTAAGATCCTTACGACTTGCAAGAGGACATGCACTTAGGAATTCTCACGATCCCCAAAAAACAAAACACACCTACAAGATCCTCACGACTTGTAGGGAGAAATGCCTTTGTGAGACCCCTACGGTTCATGAAGTCGAAAGCCTTGGTCGACAGGACCCTTAACCCTGTTTACTAAGCCACCTTTGTTCAACATCGGCAGAGGAAAAGGATGATTCACTCCTGATGACATCCCAGTTGTAGCGGTGCGGATGCCGAAATCGGTGTCTAAAATCCAAGCTTGTGGTGAAAAAGCTAGTGAGCCACACATGCATACGAAATAGCCGAAATGATGGGGCAACTTGCAATAAAAAGCAGCAAGTAAAAATGTATGCATGACAGATAGCCGAAATGATTGGGCAACTCGCAATAAAAAGTAGTGAGTAAAGATAAAATAAATAGGCGAAATGATTGGGCACTGCGAAAAATGGCCGAAATGATAGGGCAATCGCGACCTCCGCGATACAAAAGCTGAAATGATAGAGCATCGCGGAAAAAGAAATATAAAAAAATTTAATTTATGCCCTACAGGTGATGTTCCATCACACCCTGTATACAATCCAAGGGCGTACACAAAAAAGAGATCATACTTCTCCCCCAGGTTTCATCATAAGAAGAAGCAAAATCTCGACGGGCCGCAAGCGACCTAGAGATCATCCCAACACTCGTCTCGTAACAACGTAAACAACTTCAAACAAAGTGGAGCAGCGGCAACCCTTAGTTCCATGGCTCGGCGATATACCTATCACTAACAGTCAAATCTCCATTCCGTGAAATGTGGATACAATCAGCAAAATTCCTGGTTACGTGGAACGCGGATAACGTCACTCTTTGACCCCGTGGAAAATGTCCAGAGCGGATCCTGGTCCTCGCAGAGCACGGCAGTGAACCCGTGTGAAGCATCCAGAGCGGAGCCTAGTCCTCGCCGAGCACGGTAGTGAACCCTTGTGGAGCATCTAGTGCAAAATTCCTGGTTACGTGGAACGCGGATAACGTCACTCTTTGACCCCGTGGAAAATGTCCAGAGCGGATCCTGGTCCTCGCAGAGCACGGCAGTGAACCCGTGTGAAGCATCCAGAGCGGAGCCTAGTCCTTACTGAGCACGGCAGTGAACCCGTGTGAAGCATCTAGTGCAAAATTCCTGGTTACGTGGAACGCGGATAACGTCGCTTTTTGACCACGTGGAAAACGTCCAGAGCGGATCCTGGTCCTCGCAGAGCACGGCAGTGAACCCGTGTGAAGCATCTAGAGCGGAGCCTAGTCCTCGCCGAGCATGGCAGTGAACCCGTGTGAAGCATCTAGTGCAAAATTCCTGGTTACGTGGAACGCGGATAACTTCACTCTTTGACCCCGTGGAAAACGTCCAGAGCGGATCCCGGTTCTCGCAGAGCACGGCAGTGAACCCGTGTGAAGCATACAGAGCGAAGCCTAGTCCTCGCCGAGCACGGCAGTGAACCCATGTGAAGCATCTAGTGCAAAATTTCTGGTTACGTGGAACGCGGATAACGTCACTCTTTGACCCCGTGGAAAACGTCCAGAGCGGATCCTGGTCCTCGCAGAGCACGGCAGTGAACCCGTGTGAAGTATCCAGAGCGGAGCCTAGTCCTCGCCGAACACGGCAGTGAACCCGTGTGAAGCATCTACCGAACACGGCAGTGAACCCGTGTGAAGCATCTAGTGCAAAATTTCTGGTTACGTGGAACGCGGATAACGTCACTCTTTGACCCCGCGGAAAATGCCCAGAGCGGAGCCTGGTCCTTGCCAAGCACGGCAGTGAACCCGTGTGAAGCATCCAGAGCAAATACCGGAGTGTGGAGTCCTTAAAATCCACGGACTATGATATCCTTAACCTCGACCGTAATGTCTTAAAACTAACAATCAACCACCCTGATTCCGTACCGATTCTACTTTGGTTTAAGGGTACATCTCTTCACTCCTTTGATGCCTGACGTTGTAATTTCTCAACGTCTTCAAAGAGGTGACGGGTCCCTGTAACCAGACTGTGGAGTCCTTAAATCCATGGACTATGATGTCCTTAACCTTGACCGCGACGTATTTAAACTACGATACCTGGAGCAACCCCTGACCCCGTGAAACACGGATAAGGGCGACCACATCCAGCACTTGCAGGTCCTCACGACCTGTAAGGAAGAAAACTCTCTTGTGAGATCCTTACGACTCTCAAGGGAAAACCCGCTTAAGAATCCTCACGATTCTTAAGAAGAACTTACACCTATGGGATCCTCCCGACCCATGGGGAGAAAAAACTCTTTATGAGACCCTCGTGGCTCATAAAGTGCAAAAGTCTTAGGAAGCAGATCTTAACCCTGAATCCTAAGCCATCGCTGCCCTGCAAAGAGATCAAGATAAATTGTCCGCAAAACACATTCAATGAAAAGAGTCACACCGTCGAGAAGAAAATGTATCTTTTATTCATAAACCAAAATGGATACAAAGTACAATTCATGAAAGAACAAAAGAAAATACTTTCATCTATGAGTATATACAAGAAGGAAGGAAAAGATACAAATGTTTCAAGCCGGCGGGTGATTTAGCAGCTTGGTCAGCTCATCCTGCTTTTGTTGGGCCATAGCCTCATGATTTAAGATCGCCAAAAGACGGGCCTCCGCCTGAGCCTGCTGGGCCTGATACGAAGCGAGCCGGCCTTCAAGCTCTTTCTCGGTGGCCTTATGAGCCTCGACCCTCTCACGAGTGAACGTAGCAGCTTTATCAAGAGTCACCACCTTCCCGATAGACTCTTGAAGCACCCGCCAGAGTTCATACGCTTTGTTGGCCTTGGCAGTAAGACTCGCGTGAAGCTCGCTCAGCGCTTTAGAAGCCAGCTCCCTCTCCGAGAAGTTACGGCCGAACCCTTTTCTCGCATGACAATATGTTCGCCACGTGTCGCCCTATCAGGCCACGTAAGCTCACTTTCGCGACCGCAACCTTGGAAACGGGACATACACGCTCAAGACCGTATAAATGGGCGTCCAGTTGACAGCAATAATCGACTTAAAACGCGCTCACATTATCTGGTATGAAAAGCAACGAGAAAATTTTCGACGAGCATGCGTTCGTAATTATATGAACATCCAAAAAGAAAATAATATTCGGGGCTTTAATGTGCATGCGACATGATGATAGTGTTGATAATTAAAGAAAGCTCTTATAAGGAGAACGCAAAGTCTATTTATGCAAGCGAAAACATGCATACGATAAGGAGAACACAAAGTTTATTTATGCAAGTGAAGACATACGTACGAGCACCGAGCCTACATGAAAGTTCAGCATAAAGCATACAAAAAAAGGGGACTAATTTAAATATGCTACGCTAGCGGGAAAAGGTCACCAAACACGGGATCAATAGGACAAGGATTGACAAAACAGAGAAAAAAATTCTCCATCTCCCTCTCTGCTTTCTCCAGTACATCAAAACGACGGTTCTCGCGAGAAGTCGCTCCCCATCGATTGGCGCCATGTTCATCCGCGAAAGCAGACATAACAGCCCGATGGGCCCTTATTTCGCTCAAAAGGTGAACCGAGCGATCTTTCAAAGCTTGAGTAATTAGGCACGCTTCGTGAAAGCCCTCGAGCTTTTCTTCGGCAGCATCAAGCATCGCCAGGGTCATCTCCGCCGGGTGAGGAGGGGCGTCGGCAAGCACGGCGGCAAGAATCATCCGGAGCCAGAGGGAACCCATTGGGAGGGGAGACCCTCTGCGGATCGAGAGTCCATACACCGCCAAGTCGCATTCGTCGTCGGTAAGAAGGCGATCCACCAATCGTGCAGCAAAGCGAGGAATCATCTCCTCGATAGGCACTTCCCATGGCTGTCGACGAGCGTGTGGACGGTTGCAGGACATGACACTTAGTTCTTCTCAAATTAAATCGCGTTAAAATGGGATTAAAAGTTCACTGTGAAGAGAAAAGGAAAGCCATTACCTCAGATATAAAGAGGTGCATTAAGTGCTGTGCGCGGAAAATCTTGCACGATGAAGCTATTTCCAAGGCCCAAAAAAGGGAAGGCATCGAAAATCAAGGAGATGGAACTATTTCCAAGGCTCCTTTTCTGCATCTGATATTGTGCACTAAAAATGTGGCATGGAAAAATTTTGAACAGTCCCATCAAAGGACCCCACGTGCAGAACACGTGAACCCCAAACTTGACGTGCACTAAAAATGGAATAGCACCATGCATATTAAAAGCATCAGCAACAACAATAGTAAAATGATAAAATCCCACAGAAAGGCATGCAAACATACAAAGACATAATAGAACTTATCATTCATACTTCAAGAAGATCATACAAAATAAAGAGAACACATTTACAATGGTAAGACTTCAGACGCGAGGCACGGATTGAGAAACTCAAGCTTAACTTTGTCCAAGATCCTCCAAGCATTTCGAACCTTCCGAGTATGTTTTCTCTCACGATCACAAGCGTCGGGGTCCTCGCGAATCTCCTCCACCCTCCGGTAGGCGGCAAGTACGGCCGACTGCTAAATTGGCTGGTGCAAGAGATCAATAAGGTTGTCGTGCCTTCTCTTCGAGATTAGACTCATCAGATACACCGAATGTATCTTGTCCTCGGCAGTGTCCAATGCTCTGAGCGGTACACCAGCGCAGAAGAGAGGAAGCGCCTCCCAAATTGCCAGCACGATGAGTCTCAAAAGAGGAGAGCGACGGGGGAGTAGCCGATGGTTGTACTCGTCAAAGCGGCTCAGAATCTCAGCACACTGAGCGTTGGTGAACTCCTGGTTCTGACTGCGACCCAATGCACGAATGTTCCCGTAGGAAATGATTTCGTCAAGACCATACAAATGGGCATCCATGATACCTAAAAAAAAGATCATGAGAATTATTACAAAGCTTCTGTTCCATTAATTACAGAAGGACAACCTAGGATAAGGAGACCCTAAGAAGCCCCCATGGGAAGAAACCGAGTTCTTCACAGGAATTAAATTCCTTATTAAGAAAAGGGAATTAAATTCCCCAAAAAGCATTTTCTGTGAACAGAGTTAAACTTCATGGATCATCATATGAACCCTAAGAAATCTACTGTTGGAGGTTAAATGGTTTCGTATTTTGGTTAAGAAACTCGAAGAAAAATGGGTTCTTTGTTAAAAAGGGAAAAAACCCTTGTTTTGGATTTAAAATCCAGAGGAATGTGAGAGTTCATCGTTCATTCGAGAGCATTACCTAAAGAGAAAAGTCTTTTCGAACAGAGTTAAACTCTGAGGGTGGGTTCAAGGCAGAGAACTGAGCTCTGGGAAAAGAGAATTAAATTCTCAAAAGAAGAAAGTTTGCAAAGAGGAAGATGAGCAAAGTGGAGGCTCTTCTGAAGGGACATGGGCATTTATAGGATGCGATCGAAACGCTTCATCTCCCCAAATCCCTAGAGGAATCCAACGGTCACAAAAAGTGACAGCGTTGCACTCACGCGCAAACACGTGAGAACAATGCTGTGGGGCATTTGTTTCCTGATTTAAAATCAGGAAAGCTTACAAAGGAGGCATCACGTGCTAGCACGTGACCAGCAGTCACGTGTTGGCACGTGACATTTAAAAGCAGCGGACTCATTCTCTGATTAAATCAAGAAAAAGGCTCCAGACGAGGGTCACGTGCTCACCCGTGACCAGGGGTCACGTGGTGGCACGTGACGGCTAAGCAGCGGCCAGAAGGCAGAGCGCAAAAAGAAGAAGAGGGCTTGTTCCAAGGGGTCACGTGCCCACACGTGACCAGGGGTCACGTGCCCACACATGACCAGGGGTCACGTGCCCATACGTGACCGGCTTTCAAAGCCTATTTATTTAACAAAATCAAATTCTGAAGAGATCACTCAAATCTTTCCAAAGGAAAATGATTATTTGGAACCGACTGAATTAAAAATTTAAAGGTGATTAAATATCACCTATCTGTGGAAAAATCTTGAATTTGGAAAGATTTCCCCTTAAAATCTAACCGAAATAACAAAGGAAAATCTCTGGATTTAAAATCCACTAGTGAATAAAATTCACCTAATAATCCAAAGGTCCAAACGAATGATGAATACAAATCAAATCTCTCAATGAAAGATTCATCAAAAACTAATTGATTCTGCTGCTTCTCCTATAAATAGGAGCCAAGAGACACAAAAAGAAGAAGAGATACAGAGGGATCGATACATAGGGGGAGAGAAAAATAGAGCCTTGAGACTTTGGAGCAATTTGGATCTTCTGCAAGAGAAAACCCTAGATAAGAAAGGGGAGACTTTCAAGAAAAAAGAGAATTTAATTCTCAACAGAGTTTAACTCTGATATTAAAAGAAGAACATAGTTCTCTCTTTAGTGGAGGATCTGTAAAGTGCACATCTCCCCTTGAATTGAGAATTTAATTCTCATTGGGTTGAGATCCTGCCATGCAGATCCAAAGCATAGAGAGGGAATGGAAGCTTGAGAATTTAATTCTCACAGAACTATAGGAATTTAATTCCTTTAAAATAAAATTAGGGTTTAACCCTATGTTATGGGAATTTAATTCCTTCAGAATGAACAGAATCAGGGTTTAACCCTAGTTAAGAACTTAATTTGTTAAAATAACAGATTTTTAATTCCCTTAAGAAAGAAGAAATTAGGGTTTCACTCTATTACAGAATCTCATTCCTCAAAATAATTCTCTAAAAGAGAGTGGGAACTTAATTCCTTAAAGTTGTTATTAGGGTTTAACCCTATGATAGAATGCAGTTCTTCACATATATGAGGAATTTAATTCCTACAGAAAATTCAGAGTTCAACTCTATCCCAGAATATAAATCTTCAGAAGGAAATAGGAATTTAATTCCTCAAAAAAAATTTATTGTTAGGGTTCAACCCTGCGAAGAAGTTAATTCTTAAAGGGATTAACAGATCTTTCAAAAAACGTACAAAGAGGCAGGGTCACGTGCTACCACGTGACCCCCGAAAAGATCCACAGAAAAGGCCCCTTGAGGCAGTGCCTCACGTGACCCACGTGACCCTTGGCAGAAGCTTTAACATACAAGCACCAAGATGCTCATCACGTGACAGCACGTGATACTCCAAAGTATTCACCACTCTCGGCAGAACAAGTAAAGGGGAGGGCGCCCTCACGTGCTACCACGTGACCCCTCTTGCCTTAGTGCTTAACTCCAAATTGGACCCTCTGAATCCAGTGTTTAACACTGTTTTGCCTTAGTGTTCAACACTAACCGAAGAGCCTTTCTTGCAGTGTTTAACACTGAATTTCCTAGTGTTTAACACTAAATTAAATCTCTGTCAACAGAGTTTAACATTAATTTTCTTAGTGTTCGACACTAAATTAAAATCTCTGCCACCAGTGTTTAACACTGATTATCTTAGTGTTTAACACTAATTTGAGATCTCTGTTGCTAGTGTCTAACACTGACTTGCCTTAGTGTTTAACACTAATTTGAACCCCCTGTTGCTAGTGTTTAACACTAACTTTAGCCCAATTGGCTAAGTGTCTAGAGGCAAAGCCTCTAATGGACCGACAGAGGGCCAATATCCTAAACATGATTGGACTTAGCCCAAGCTGGCCATAAGTCCTCAATTCAAATTCAATTGAGCCAATGGGCTCATAATATAATTAATTGGTCTTGATTCCAAATTGGGTCAAAGATTATTTAATCTACCTCGGTTTAAGGGTACATCTCTTCACTCCTTTGATACCTGGCGTTGTAATTCCTCAACGTCTTCAAAGAGGTGACGGGTTCCGATGACCACATATTGATACGGACTGTGGGGTCCTTAAACTCATGGACTATGAGGTCCTTAACCTTGACCGTGATGTCTTAAAACTAACATCGGACTGTGGGGTCCTTAAACTCATGGACTATGAGGTCCTTAACCTTAACCGAGATGTCTTAAAACTAATTGTGGACTGTGGGGTCCTTAAACCCATGGACTATGACGTCCTTAACCTTGACCGAGATGTCTTAAAACTAACTGTGAACTGTGGAGTACTTAAACCCATGGACTATAACGTCCTTAACCTTGACCGAGATGTCTTAAAACTAACTTTGGACTGTAGGGTCCTTAAATCCACGGACTATGAGGTCCTTAACCTTGACCACAGCGTCTTAAAACTAACATTAGACCGCAATGTCCTTAAACTACCTATGGACCGTAATGTCCTTAAACTACCTATTGACTGCAATGTCACTAAACTAAACAACAGGGCTGCCCCTTAAATTGCTCTCTTGTTGGATCTAAACGATCCCGTTAAGTTGATCTTAGTCTAAAATCAGACTAACGTATCCTTAACAAACGTTTAAGTTAATCTTAGTCCCAAATGAGGCTAATGTATCCTTAAACTTAACCCCCAAACCCAAATCTAAGATAAAACGGATTTGGACTAGTCCACGCCCTACGGGCGACGACGTAACTTAGTCTTCGTATACAATCCACGGGCAACCAAACATAAAATAAACACATACGACACAAAGTGACCATCTGGAGAAGGAGAAAGTGGTTACCGCGATGCGGTAGCGTAATTAACTGCAGGGGCTTGCGGCTGCAGGGAAGAGCGTCCCCACAATCAAAAACCTCTCAAGCGAGGGGGAATCTGACGAAGTCTGCTACATCGGACGCATCCGTTTAAACCTTCGATATACGATGCCAAAAATCAACTTGGCATCTTCGGAGAGGTAGACGGATAGCACCAATTAGCATCTGCCCCAAGTCTCAGGCGAGACGACCACGCGTCGCGCCGTCGTTCGGAGGGGAACATCGGTCATTTTGTAAAGCCAAGGATTTTATAATACCTTGTATATAATTTGGAATATCAACAAAGTATTTTTTATCTTGTCTTTGATATGCGTGGATGTAATACTTTCATTCTTGTTTATTTACAAGTGCCGGTAGATCGGTGTCCCTCCTCACCCCGGAGTCGAGGCGTCGTAGATCGAGCGAACCCCAAATATGAACCCCAAGTACAAATAGGCCGGTATCCCTCCTCACCCCGGAGTTGAGGCGACGTAGATAGAGTGAACACCAAACGTGAGCCCCAAGTATTTATAGACCTTAGCAACACGGTTACTCCCTCAAATCCAAGTGGGGTTGGATTTGCGCTGGCTATAGGCCGAAATCGAGCTTTATCTACTTGGATCAAGTTAGGAGTTTGTCTACTTCGTGCCCAAGAATAGTCAGGCTACCAACTTTGATGTATGGCTTCATGTTCCGCTGTTAAGGTCGAGCAGAAGGTGGCCCTGCGGCCTCGTGAAGATATCTTCAGATCCATGTCTTCCTTGGGCAGGAAGCTGTCCATGGAGGATGAACCGAGCAGGAAGCTACTCGGTCGCCTCATGATGAGGGCTTTGTATTTACAGCATTGTCGGGCAGGAAGCTACCCACTGTGGATGGGCTGAGCAGGAAGATGCTCGAACACCTCATGACGAGAGCTTTGGATCCACAGCGTCGTTGGGCAGGAAGCTACCCACTGCGGATGGGCCGAGCAGGAAGCTACTCGTCTGCTTCATGACGAGGGCTTTGGATCCACAGCGTCGTTGGGCAGGAAGCTACCCGCTGCGGATGGGCCGAGCAGAAAGCTACTCGTCTGCCTCATAGCGAAGGCTTTGGATCCACAGCATCGTTGGGCAGGAAGCTACCCGGTGCGGAGCTACTCGTCTGCCTCATGACGAGGGCTTTAGATCCACAGCGTCGTTGGGTAGGAAGCTACCCGCTATGGATGGGCCGATGACGAAGCTACTCGTCTACCTCATGACGAGGGCGTTGGATCCACATCGTCGTTGAGCAGGGAGCTACCCGCTTTGAATGAGCGCGCCGAATAAGAGACTATATGCCGGCCTCGGAACCAAGCAGGAATCTACTCACGTGAGGGCTTAGCTTAGAAACTAAAATAACTTTAGTTGACAAAAAAAGAGGAATCTCATTATTCGAAAGAGTACAAATTCATCTGTACAATTTAAACTTTTCGGCGTTACATGGCCGTGAAAAATCACGTCCCCAGAAATCCTAGAGGTGGTAGGCTCCGCTGGGCAATGTCTCGGTTATGAGGAAGGGACTATCCGACTTCGAGGAGAACTTGTGCAGTTTCCCTTGGTCTTCGAACACGTTTCGACGTAGGACTAAGTCTCCTGCCTTGAAAGCTCGATATTTAACCCGGGCATTGTAATATCGGACGGTCTGTTGCTGATATGCGGCCATCCTTATTGTGCCCGATCTCCCTTTTCCAATAAGATGTCTAGGTTGTTTCGATGTGCCAAGACATTGGCTTCATCGTCGAAGTGTTCGACTCGATAGCTGGGAAGGCCGATTTCTGAGGGAACCATGGCCTCGGTGCCGTAACAAAGGCTAAACGGGGTTTGCCCCGTGGGTGTTTTTCTGGACGTTCACAACGCCCATAACACCCATGGTAGTTTCTTGACCCAGTCGCCCTGTCTTCCTTCCAGACGGGCTCTGAGGCCCCGGATGACACCTCGGTTTGCTATCTCGCCTTGCCCGTTGCATTGGGGATGCACAACCGCGGAGAACTTCATCAATATGTGATAGTCGCTGCAGAATTCTCTGACTTTGTCATTTTCAAAGTTGGTTCCATGGTCGGTGACGATGCACTTTGGGATTCCAAATCGAGCAATTATATTATTCTATAGGAACTTTACCGTAGATATGGCATCCGATTTCTTAATCGGCGTAGCTTTGACCCACCTCGTAAAGTAGTCTACGACGACAAGGATCTATTTGTGTCCACCTGTACCGGTGGGGAATTGGCCGACCATGTCCATCCCTCACTGCGTGAATGACCAAGTGGAACTTAGTGGCATCAACTCTGTAGCGAGTAGCCGAGGAATGCTGCCAAAGAGTTGGAAGGTCTTGCACCTCCTTACATGCTTTCCTAAGTCGTGGTGGATAGTCGGCCAGTAATACCCCTGCAACAGTGTCTTTTGAACTAGACTGCGGGCCCTTTGATGTGCTCCTCCGACTTCTTCATGTATCTCTCGGAGAACGTAATCTGCTTCGTCGGGATCAACGCATCAGAGTAGAGGTTGGGTTTACGACTTTTTGTACAGGTTTCCCTTACTCCGCACGAAGTGACGAGATTTTATGCGGAGCCGGTGTGCCTTAATTCGGTCCTCGGGGAGTACTCCGTTCTTGAGGAACTCCACCCTGAGCAGTGTAGATCCGGTGTATCTGTTGGGGTCAAAAATTACACCCCGGTTGACCAAGTCAAAGTCAAAGTCAACCCCAAGTAAGCGGGCCCAAACTCAGATCAAGTGGGCCCATGTCCAAGTCAAGCCCCACGGCTGGCCTCCCCCATGTCAAAATGAAATCATGTAAACTGAAAACAGTCGTAAAACAGGATATCCGTCGAGCTCCCCAAGTCGACCAGGATTCTTCGGACTTCGTATCGGTTTACCCGGGCTGCTATCACAAGGAGATCATTATGCGGGAGTGATATTCCGTGAAGGTTCTCATTGGTGAAGGTGATTAGATCGTCCTTCTTGCACTTCTTGTAGGCGGATCACTTAAGAACATGACCGGCCGGAGACGGCGGGTGTCCTCGTTGCTCGGAGTCGAGCCAACAGAAACGACCATGATCTACTCGACCGTCAACTTTTCGGGAGGAGGTCGGTTCGCTTGCTCCCGATCTGCCTGCCGTTTGTCTGGTAGGTACTTTGCCAGGTGACCAGAGCGGATCAGCTCTTCGATATAGTCGCCGAGTTGTTTGCAGTTCTCGTTCGAGTGCCCCTGTGATTGATGGAAGGCGTAGTACGGGCCGCGGAGTCGCTTGCCCGGCCTTTGAGTCACCGGCGGGAGTCTGAAAAATCTCTCGCCCTTAGCCTCCTCCAGTAGCTCAGTCTAAGAGACGTTCAGGGGAGTGTACTCATGAAACCTCGAAGAATAAGGTTTTAGATGGTCTGCTTTTTTCTTCTCTTCCCTATCCCGTTTTTTCAGTCCATCCGGTCGCCGCGGGGTAAGTTGGCATTTACTTCCGATTCGAGTTGGATTTCCCGCTCGGTCCATACTTTTACTTCAGCCATGGCCTTAGGTTGCGCTAATGCGAAGGAGCAGAGCCACTCTTTGTGCCTAAGACCCGCCCTCAAGGCGGTGATAATCGTTTCGTCGCGGTGCTCGGGAAATTCCAGAAGAGCATTATAGAAGTGGGTGACGTAACCCTTGAAAGATTCCTTATCTTCCCTCTTGATGGTAAACAGATAGTCAACCTTCCTTTTCTGTCATCAGTTACCGACGAAATGATCGAGGAACTGAGTTGCCAGCTCGTCAAAGGTCGATATCGAGCGTGGCATAAGGTCGCGGAACCAATCTCGGTCGGCCCGGATGAGGGTGATGGGGAGGGCTTAGCACTGAGCCGCGTCTGAGTTGTCTTAGAAGCTCATGCCTGCCGTAAACGCATCCAAGTGGTCCTTCGTGTGAGACTTCCCATCGAAGAGGGCCATCTTAAACGGTTTATTCTGAGACGAGATTCGCTCACCTAGTAACTGCTCTATGAAGGGCCTTGTGAGCGAATCCGCGGAAGTACTTTGCCACTCATCTGGCCGAACGTGTAGCGTGCCACATGTCTTCAATTTTCTTCTTGAAGACCTCGATTCGCTGATGGTACCCCAAGGATTCTCCGTAATCAAAGCGCATGCTATCCCTGCTTTGGGCTTGCGCGATGGAGCGGTTTCGACTTCGCTCTATCACGTTCCTCGGGTCCTCGTGGGGAACCCTTCGTGGTTGGCCCTAAGGTGCGCCATGTGCGCAGCCTCGATGGGTATAAGGACGCCGGTCTTCTCTGAAATCAAGTAACATGACCGACGCCCTTTCGGAGGGCGAAAGAGTGTGGCAAGCGCTGAAGTGATGTTCTGGCTGATCACCCGACCTCGGTGTCGGACTTCCTGGCGCCCAGCGAGTCATGGAATCATTTTTCGTACGGGGGTTGTGACTACCGGAATCAGCCTGTCGGTGTTCCGCGGCATCAAGGTGGGCTCTGGCAAGGCCAGGGGCTTGGACGCGCCCTTCTACTGCCTCGGGAACGCTGTCGCTCCTGAGAGCGTGGGCGACTGTTTGGACACGAACGAGTGCGTCCACTATCGCCGTGAGCCTTTCCATCTGTGCAGATGAGGCTTCAATGACGTTGAGAGGTGGGCTAGAACCGCTTTCGCCTCCGTTGTGGAGGACGGGGCGGCTCGTGCAGGGGTCTTCATGGTGATGATCGTTGGCCATTATATCGAGGGCGGAAGATCAACTTTTTTTGGGTGGAAAAGAGTTTCTCATAGACAGCGCCAACTGATAGAGGTCGGAATCTCTCTCGGATGTTGCCCTCCGTCGATCTTGCTGCCAGCGAGGCTGAACGGTTGAGATTTGATGAGAGAATTGAGCGTGTGGGTTTCAATAGGTTGTTGGTTTTCGTTGGCACCGAGCCACCTGCAAGGGAAGTCCTAGGGTGGGAAACCACCGTAGGACCCTTCGACGATCAAGCAAGTACCGAGGAGTGATTGGGCAGAGTAGCGGTGTATTGGAAATGAGTTCGACGTATCTGAGTCGTCTGAAAAAGGGGTTTATATAGCGGCCGCATGGAGCGAACCGATGCGAGATTCTCGCCGTCCGTTACGCCCCTACGTCACGTTCGTGTTGATGGCGGGATACACCCATTAATGGAGGGATACGCTCATTAATGGAGAGATACGCTAGCGTGGGATGCGGGACGTGGAGCGGTGGAGATTTCGTCGTAGCGAGATACACGGAGCCATTATGGGGTGCTCTGGTTCCATGCTCCCGGCCAGACAGGAAGGCTGAGGAAGCTCAACTTTGTAACAGCTCAGAGACGAGCGTGGAAGCTGAGGAAGCTCTGCCATTAGATAGCTCGGTGACGAGCGAGGAGGCGGAGGTTGCTCGGCTATAGGATAGCTCGGAGACGAGCGAGGAGTCTGAGATAGCTCGGCTTTAAGATCGGAGACGAGCCGTTGGCTGGCGGTCAACCGAAAGGGGGAACGTACTCCGGGGAGGTCCTCCAAAAGGTCGGGTGCAAACTTGGAAGCGAGGCGCCGCGGAATGTCCCCAATGTATCATACTTGTTTCAGCTCCGTAGCCCTCAGGAATCTAGTGGGCTTACGTGAGTGACCTGTCATCTGCCGCGTGTCGTGATCTGGAGAATTCCCTTTTACGAGCACCATAACTAACGGTTTAAGCTTTTGGGTTAACTGGTTCTTGACATGGTATCAAAGCAGGTTCAAGAGGTTCTGGGTTCGAACCTCCATATTGTCAATCGTGTTGTGGGATACCATGTCAAGAACATGGCTCTGATATCATGTCAAGAACCACTCAACCCAAAAGCTTAAGGATTTAGGTTGTGAGATAATAATGTATACAAAGACAACATAATATTTTAACAGAATTAATTATGAGATTTATTGTTGCCAAAACTTTGCTGTTGGCTTCTAGTTGGGTGGAAATTTCTTGCATAGGAAGACTTAGGTGGCAAGTCAAAAAGAAACTAATTACATTTGATTAAAAATCGAAAACTAATAAACCGTCAATCCCAGATAGATCAAAGATGGATGGAAAGAACGAAAGTAATTAGCATAGTAAAATATAAAGAAGAAAGAAGGATGAGATACACAAGAAGAAACCAAGATCAATTTTATAAGAGAAAAAAGAGACTAACTGCTACAACTTTACACTAGTTTAATTACAACAATACCTAATTTTATGTGTTCGAAATTTGAAAACCGCCATTTATATAGAACCCCTAATATATTGCTTGGATTGTGTTTCTAGGATATTTTAGAATGGCCTAAAGATAATTAATAATGCACAAATCATTTAGTTCAAAAAATTTCATTTTGGAGAAGAAAACCATAAAAAAATGCTAAACCACTGTCGTGGCACAAAACCTGAAAGCATTAATCTGTATTATCCATGTATGGACATTTCTAAATTGAAGTCGTTTTTAATATTTATGTGTCCTAAACAATGGAAGAGAAGCAACAGAAAATTTTGAAAAATGAGAAAAATATATTGAGAAGTGTAATATAAATGTCCAAAATCCAATATTGGATTTTGCATAGATAGAGAAAATTTTAAGTCATGATTGATGTGAAGACACCACTTTTCATGAAATTGAAGGGCTTTGACTTCATTAAGCAATTATTTTAGCTTCCATGCCACTTTCAACACCATGATGCTGCTCCATTTGAGATGAGTGAATTGCTCAATAATACCGTAATGTTTTACACTTTCTACAGAATAACACCATAATATTTTTTTTCCAGCATTTATATACCACAATGTTTTGTACTGTTAGCAATATGATACATTCTGTTAGAAAAATTTCTCACATGATTTGCATATGAGCATTTTGGACAATTTTGTCCTTGCCTCTTTTGAATTTAAAAAAGACAAAAAATAAAACCCAACCCTATCCTAACCTTTAACCCATCTTCTTCCTCTAGCTTTATGAGATCCTCGGAGAGCAAGATTCCGAAGATTGAGATGGGGGTGGAGGTGGTTATGTGGCAGCGGAGGTGGTAGCAATGGGAAGGAGGCGACGGCGATACGATAGGGACAAGTTGTGGAGGAGGGGGTGGCATGAGAGCGGCGGCGACGATGGGGGCGAAGATAGTGGCGGCGGCGACTATGAGGAGGAGGTGGCGGCCACTACTACAAATAAGGGTTGCCCCTACGGATACAGCCGTAGGGACAAGAAAATATCCTGTAGGTACAAACGCCGTAGGTGCAAGTCGAAACCTTGAACTTGCCCCTACGGACAAATATTTGCCTCTACGGAGTTCTGTGTAGGTCCCTTTTGCCCTACGGAATAGGCCGTAGGGTCAAAAATTTTATTTTATTTACGGTTTTTTAAAATAGATTATGTGTACCTACGGATTAATCCGTAGGGCCAAGTAATAGCCCCTACGGATACATGCGTAGGTACATATCCGTAGGGGCAAAATATCAGGATTCCTGATATTTTGCCCCTACGGATAACTGGGTAGGGGCATTTGTTTGCCCCTACGGATATATCCGTAGGGGCAAACTCAACCCCCCTGATACTGAGATCACAGGGCAAAATATCAGTTATCCTGATATTTTGCCCCTACGGTTTAATCCGCAGGGGCAACGTTTGTACCTACGGATTAATCCGTAGGTACATATTATCAGGTTTTTTTAAAAAAAAGGGCTGCCTATTTTTTTCTTGCCCTGTGCACAATAATATATACATCGATCAAATATAAAAGTAATCATCACACAACATATATCGCAGTATTCATAATCACATCTCACGCATATAATATACAAAAGAAACCAAAAAATAGAATATGATATAAATATAAACACCGTAGGACCACCAATATCAATATCGTCCAAAATGTAGTACAATATGTATCATATAAATAAATACATGTTTCAAAAAATAAGAATCAAAAAGCTACCCTAGCTTGGTCCGGCTCCACCTCTGATAAACGCTAGAATCTGGCGCGCCTGCTCCTCGGTCAATAAATTATGCAATTCGGAGCGTGCGGGAGTCTAAGCGGGCTGTGGAGCTGGCGATGTGGTCTGCGCAGCCGCCGTCGAGGTAGTGGCTTGCGGAGCCGCGGCTGCGGGAGTCTGAGCGGGCGGTGGAGCTGTAGGAGCTGTCTGCGGAACCGCAGCCGATGTAGTGGCTTGCGGAGCCGCAGCCGAAGGAGATGCATGTGGAGGCTCGGCCGATATACTCTGTCGCGTCTGGACCTAACATGTGTAATAAGCATGTAAGAACTGTGTATTATTCGAATTCGTATCATTATCAAGTTATTTCGAAACCCCATTTGGATATCTAGTTTGGAAAACCGTAGTTTATTTTAATTAGATATGTATGTATGATTAATCAAAGCTAAGTCTACAACCAAATAAGCTCAGGCTACGTACTAATATTGGATATGTTGATATCTATAATATGACATGATATTTTACTATTAAGTAGTATACATACCAGCATCTTCTTCAACTCCTGAACGGTGGCCTTCAAGCTCTCCAGTTCCTGCTGGACACGTCGCTCACTGGAGACGGAGGAAGTAACCGCCGGGGTGGAGTCCAGCCTCATATGGGCCCTGCTAGGGCCCAGTCCCCGGCCTCTCTCCCAACCTCTGTGGTGCCCTCCGTGTGCGGCGTCCAGGACTGGGGTCAGCAGCCTCGGATCGCTCTGTCCGATAAAATCGATCCCCGATGCCTCGGCTGCTCAACCACCCGCTCCTACACCCACATTAAGCAGTAAAGTATAAGTATAAAATTTAAATTTGAACCTTCCAAAACTAAAATTTCAAATAGGGGTTGAATAAATATTAACACTTACGCAATACTCCTGGGTAGCGACGTCGGGATATCGAAGCTCGCCCGTGGTGGGATCTGTCGAGGTGCCGTGTACGGCAAGATATGCGGACAACACGCTCGGTGTACCACCTTGCGCCAGGGTCTGAGCTGTCTGCAATATTAGAAAATAACTCTTAATATTAGATATATTAGAAAATAACTCTTAATATTACATTATATCACAAAAGCTGGTCTATTGTAATTTACCGATAACTCCATGGCTCGAGTAATATTCCTCGAGCCACCTGTATAAGTGGGGCGATCCCTCTTCGCCGACTTCCTATTCTCGATATTTTGAGCGGCATGTTTCTGCACAACGCATTCACATTTAGTTTTCTAATTAAGGAACACAAAAAAATAAATTATATCATAAACAATGAATTATATTTAAAATACATACCTGTTTACGTTGAGAGTCGAAATATTCGCACAATAGAGGCCATGTCTCTACGTCGACTCTCGCAAAGACCGGAGTAGATAGGAGGGCCGCTCTCTCTGCCGGGGTCGCCATCCACAGAGAGTAGCAGTCGGCCTTCAGCTCATTCCTGTTGTATTGGACCTTGGTCTGCATGTTCTTCATCAGGCCATTGTACAGAGCATGAAGGTCGAGCACCCTCCCAGGGTGATCAGGGTCAGGTACAGGCTGAAAATCGTAATCCAACTGAAAATAAAAAAAACATTGTTATTAGATTGGAAGTGTTAATAATAAATATATTGGATAAATCAAATGAAAATATATATTAATACCCGAGCCTGATCAAAGAAGAGGGCGAATGAGCGCCGGTGCTGCTCGCCCCACTCAACGTGAAGTGGATAGTTCTTCACGAGCCGGCTCTCATCCCCCATATACCAGCCAAACCTCTCGGCATGAGGACCGGTATAGCGATAATCAAAGGTAAAAGAGAGAGGGAATGCTGCCTCCCCCCGAGCTCTGTCAGGCCTCAGCCTATGGGACCGATTCGGGTCTCGAGTCCCCCTCTGGGGATGGGGAGGCCCTGCGTCTGCAAGAAATATCAAGACAATCAATATTAAGACAAAGTTGTATTAAGAAATCAAGGTTAAACGAAAATTGAAGTGTGATATATACCTCCGGTGACTAAAGCACGAGCCTGGGCCCGGGCAGCAGTACAAGCGGGACGATAGTTCCTCCGGTGAGGAACAGCCGGAGTCCCGGATGGGGACGCATCCCCTCCAACTAGAAAATAAACATTGACGCTAAATTTCCATGAAGTTCATATTTATTCTATAGAGCATATGTAAAATGAATAAATATTTTATATTTATTCATACTAAGCTACAGACGATGCGAGGGTACGGAAGTGGCAGGAGTGGCCCCTGCGTCAGATGTGGACGCACCACCTATAATTAGACAATTAAAAATAGATTATATAAGTAATTACAAAAAGAATGTGTAGATCAATAATATAACATTCTAAATCAATATGCATGTACTATAGGATATATAAACATACCCGCAGGTGTGGTGGTGTCACCACTTACAGCTAGACAATAATAAAAATTACTATCTAAGTAAGAGCAAAAGGAATGTGTGTGTATTTATGATATAGCATTCTAAATCAATATACATGCACTATATGATATATAAACATACCTGGAGGAGCGAGAGTGGCCTCTGTCCCTGATGTGGACGCATCACCAACAACTAGACAATCAAATATTGACAATATAAGTAATTTTGACATAAACATGCACGAATATCTATAATATTACATTCAAAATGGATATGCGTGCAATATACCTGGAGGTGTGGCAAAATCCATACGGAAGGAGGCATCCGAAGGGGTCTCCGATCTGGGTGCAAGACCGGCCCTCTGAAGCTCCCTACGCAGCTCTCCGAGCGGCAGAACCGCTCTGCCTCTGCCTCTGCCGGTGCCGCGGCTGGAGCTCCTGCCGCCCCTCGCTGCTCCCGTCATTGTCATCAAATCTAGATAAACGGTTCGTGGACGCATTAGACAATCATTAAAAGTATTGACTATATATGTATAGATCGTAAAATGTGAAGTAATAATATAACATTACTGATAACCTTTTTCGTTTCGTGGGCGCATTATACATATCTACTTGGATTTCATCATCGATGTCATTTCTAACCCACGTAACTTCATGATCGGACGAAGACAACCCGTCCTTCGAAACAGACGGTCGGAGCACTCTAAGCCTTCTCTCCTCTTCATCCTCATCGCTGTCCTCGAACTCTGGGACATCGTAGACATCTCTGGGTTTCCATCAGCATACAACACTCCATCCCGGATGCTTCAAACACTGTGAGTAGTATACTTGGAACGCTTGGTTCGGAAAGATAAACGGATCTTCCTGACCGTAAAATCGAAGTGTGTTCACACTGGTCAATCCATATTCATCTTTCCAAGTCCCAAGATTGCTTCTCCACTTATCCGTATCGGTTCGCGTATCGTACCAAGTACACTGGAATATATAAAAGGGTTCTGATCGTCCGGGATAGTGGATGCCGAGTATACAATTTAAGTACCCATAATAAATCACACCGTCCGATCCTACCGTCGCAATCCCACTATTATGAGTGGTTCTGTCACGACCCAAGTTTGGATGTGACCGGCACTTAGATTTGTATCATATCTAAAGATATGTACGAGTCCAAGTAAGCCGAAAACCAAGATCAATTTCCTTATTGCGGAATTATTTATGAAAATTTAGTTTTTAAGTAAAAATCTCAATTTATGAAGTTAATTCATTAAACAAGTAATAAAGGTTAAGTGTGGTTGTATTCCTAGTTGGAATCAACGATATCAAAATTGAACATGAATATACACATAATGAACATCACTGAATCTCATAAAGAAAGAACTATAATACTGATCAACAGATCTCAACTGTACATATATATATCCCATCTCTCATTTCTAAGTCAAAATACAGTCTGATGGAGTCTTTCTAGATACAAAAGTACAAAATGGAAGGTTACTACACATGTAACCTACCTAGCAAAAGATGGAATACAACCGCAAAGTGATCCTGCCCGCAGCTAACCGTCCACTCTATCCCTGCAAGGAACTGTGGCACAACGGGGATGAGTTGCCAACTCAGTGAATACGACTAACATATAACGACGAATAAAGTAAATATGACAATCATGCTACTGAATATGAATCAATATGATATATGAGTATATGTGAAATCCAACAATAAATCTTATTATACTTCTGAAATCACAACTCAAGTAAATCATTTCTCGGTGTCCATCAACGACACAAAATCTTCATTTCTTATAGGCATCATTCCCCGAATGATCCTATACTCATAATATCGGTCGTTATCCTCTAGATACACGCCGTATTTCTATAACCAACTCCGGTATCGAGTAACCTCGCTAGGCTCCCCCGTCTCAATACGGCTATCCTGCCCCTCGGTCTCGACCGGGTCCACCATGTATCCAACTGTATATCTCCCCCACTCAGTATGGATAACGTAAATCCGCGACCGTATATCTCCCCCACTCGGTCCGGAATAAAACCAAAAACAGAAATCATCTCATGGTGGACATGACTCATCAATCATGAAAAATACTGGATTTATGTAATAGTATTCAAAACTCAAAACCATAAATCCTCAATTCTGTATCTATCTCATATCCAACATAGAAATACGCATAAAGCAACAGGATGTAAAGAATGCAATCTACCAATATACTTGACATGTGAAATACGATATAATTCATGTTAATAAGTATGATATTTAGGTGTATGTGACATGGCAATATCGACGAGGTGTGTGTAGCATATAAGAGGTGCACGTGGCATGGCTCGTCGATAATTGTGAAGTGTTCTAACAACTAAGCAATATACAAGTATTTTAATAAATGAAATTCTAACATTTAAACATGATGGTATGAATATCACATTAAGTAAAACCATGGGCGAAACACGCCATCTTTACCAAATTCCCCGGTAGATGTTTAGTCTACTCACCGGAAAGTCGAATCTACTCCGGAATCGCTAATCCCTTCCCTTTCCTTTCCTCGCGGCTTCCGTACTTCTCGTATCCGCGTCTAAATATGCACATTAACGTAAATAAGCAAACGGCTATTCCGATATAACGGAAATAGAAACACGCTATCCCTCTTACATGTTATCTACTATTTGATTATATCAAGTTATTTAACCCTAATCTTGCTGGATTTTAACCCTAAATCTGCACTGTTTCAGAACTTAAAACGCGACGTGATTTCATCGTGTCGTATTTAGTGTTTTACGATTCTTTTACCGATATATCTTCCCAGATTTTAGTTACAGTAAAACTAAGTTAAATCAACAGTGCCAAAATAACCTAAATTGTACACTGTAGACTACCCAATTGACCAAACCCCCAAAGCTTCCCACATGGCCGGCGACGCCGGCCAAAACCCTACTGTCGCCGGCCCAAAACCGACGCCCTGCCTCCGTCTTCTTGTGGTGTGTTCTATTTGATTCCTACATCATTTCTACTCTGTTGAATTTATTTAATTAAGTTCCAGATTATAGCAGATTCTAGCAGACTATAAGTTTAGCTAAAATACCATATTATGTGACATGTTCAATCTGTTTTAATTGATCTACAGAGCCTAATTAACCTACTGTGAATAAGAATTTTACCTTCCTATTTGTTGTAGGAATAACCCCCCCAAAGATCTGCAAGCTCCTTCTAGCTTGAGGATGAACAATCTCCATGAACAAGCACCTCATCATCTTCTTCTTCCTCTTGTTCTTCTTGTTCTCTCTTAGTTTTTCTTTTCTTTTGATTTTCTTATAAATTCCTTTGAGTTTTAATTTAAGTTTCAGAACTGAAAATGATTTATATATGTGGGAGGAGGAAGGGATAAGGTAAGGTGGAGGTGTCATGAGCTTGAGTGTGCATGTTCCATGCAAGGAGGAGGTGTAGGTTGAAGGTGCTCATGGAAGCATGAGGTGTTCTAGCCATTATCTTCACATTTTTCCCTTTTTAATCCTTTTAAATTCTGAACCAAATTGAATTTCCACTCACTTCCACTTACATCCACCACAATTTCATAATTACATAAAACCTAAACTTTACAATTTAACCCCTCACAACTTAACTTATTATAAAACACACTTATTAGTAAAATGAAGCTAAAATTTTCATTAAAACCCTTTTAACTTATTTATACTACATTCTAAAATTCTAATTTAATTTGTATTACATATAACTTATGAAGATTGACATATTTGATTTTAACCATTTTGTGATTTATCAGCTTATTCTTAATTTAATTAATTTTATTTATTTCTAACTTTTTCCTAAATGTTACAATATTCCCCCCTTAAGAAAATTCGGTCCCCGAATTTAAAATAATTACTAAACATACCTAAGAAAAGATGTGGAAATTTCTTTCGCATTGCGTCCTCCGTCTCCCAAGTAATTTCCTCGCGATCCTTTCCTTGCCAGAGAACCTTTACAGATGGCAGTATCCTTGATCGTAGTTGCTTTGCCTGCCTGTCCAGAATAGCTACTGGCTGCACTGTGAAGGATAGATCTGGCTCAAGCTGTAGAGTCTGATGATGGATCGCATGAGATGGATCGTGAAGATATCTGCGAAGCATCGAAACGTGGAACACTGGGTGTACGTCGGGAAAACCAGGTGGAAGTGCTAACCGATAAGCCACAGCGCCCACTCTCTCTAAAATCTCGTATGGTCCAACATATCTGGGGCTGAGCTTCCCTTTCTTCCCGAAGCGCATCACACCCTTCATTGGAGATACTCGAAGGAACACATGATCTCCCACATCAAACTCAAGTTTGCGTCGTCGTCGATCTGCGTATGACTTCTGTCTGCTTTGAGCCGCTTTCATTCTATCTCGTATCAATTGAATCTTCTCTGTAGTTTCCTGTACTATCTGCGGTCCCAATACACAACTCTCACTAAGTTCCGTCCAGCAAACAGGTGATCTACATTTCCTTCCATACAAAGCTTCAAAGGGTGCCATCTGGATCGTCTCTTGAAAACTGTTGTTATACGAGAATTCCACCAAAGGTAGGTGACGATCCCAACTACCACCGAAATCTAGGCTACAAGCCCGAAGCATATCTTCTAGTATCTGAATGGTCCGCTCCGACTGACCGTCTGTCTGTGGGTGGAAAGCTGTACTAAAACTCAATCGTGTACCAAGAGCGTCCTGAAGTTTCTGCCATAGCCTGCTCGTGAACTGGGTACCTCGATCTGATACTATGCATGTCGGCACTCCATGTAGACGTACAATCTCATCGATATAAATCTGTGTATACTGAGCAAATCCATATGTCGTCTTTACTGGAAGAAAATGAGCGGCTTTTGTCAATCTATCAACAATCACCCAAATTGAATCATACCCTCTGCTAGTCCTGGGTAGACCCACCACAAAATCCATGGAAATCTGTTCCCATTTCCATTCTGGAATGGGTAAGGGTTGCAGCTCCCCGGCTGGCCTCTGGTGTTCTGCTTTGACTTGCTGACAAGTCAAGCATCGTGAAACAAAATCCGTAACATCCTTCTTCATTCCTTCCCACCAATAATTATCCTTTAAATCACGATACATTTTGGTGGAACCAGGATGAATACTGTATACTGATCTGTGGGCATCCTCCAAAATCTCACGCCTCAATCCGTCAGAATCTGGCACACAGAGACGAGTCCTAAAACGTAATACTCCAAGATCATCAATCACGAACTCCGTCTCCTTGCCCTGCCTAACATGATCCATAATCTCCATCATACGAGTATCTGTAGGCTGCGCATCTCGAATACGATCCAATAGCTGAGGTCTGGTGCGAACATGTGCTAACTGACCTCCTGTCGATGTAAACTCAAACTGTATACGACTATCACATAAGATCTGCCAGTCTGTAAAAGACTGTCTCTGCAAAATGCTCAAATGAGATAAATTACCTCCAGGCCTCCGACTCAAGGCATCTGCTACAACATTTGCTTTGCCTGGGTGGTACAAAATCTCACAGTCGTAGTCTTTCACCAGTTCCATCCATCTACGCTGCCTGAGGTTCAGATCTTTCTGCTGAAAGATATACTTTAAGATTTTATGATCTGTGAAGATTTGACACGTTTCTCCATACAAGTAATGTCTCCAAATCTTCAATGCGAATATTACAGCAGCCATTTCTAGATCATGAGTGGGGTAGTTTTGTTCATGCCTCTTCAACTGTCGAGAAGCATATGCTATAACTTTGCCGTGTTGCATCAACACACAGCCTAAGCCCACTCTAGAAGCATCGCAATACACAACGAAACCCCCTGACCCAGAAGGTAAAGATAATACCGGTGCAGTCGTCAAACGCGTTTTCAACTGTTGGAAACTCTGCTCACACGTATCTGTCCACTGAAATGGAACTTCCTTCCTAGTCAATCCTGTCAAAGGTGCCGCTATTCGTGAGAAATCCTGTACGAAGCGTCTGTAATAACCTGCCAGACCTAAGAAACTCCGAACCTCCGTAACTGACATAGGCCTGGGCCAGTATTGTACCGCTTTAATCTTCTTTGGGTCTACACATATACCTTCTCTCGTAACAATGTGACCCAAGAACTCCATATTATCGAGCCAAAAAGCACACTTAGAAAATTTTGCATACAGCTGATGCTCTTTCAAGGTCTGCAATGTGATACGTAAATGCTGCTCGTGCTCCGTCTGACTCCGAGAATATACAAGAATATCATCTATGAATACTATAATAAACCGATCGATAAATGGTCTAAAGATACGGTTCATCATATCCATAAAAGCTGCTGGATCATTGGTAAGTCCGAACGACATCACCAGAAATTCATAATGCCCATATCTCGTACGAAACGCCGTCTTCGGAATATCGTCCTTCCGAACCCTCAACTGATGATATCCTGACCTCAAGTCAATCTTTGAGAAAAATCCGGCTCCTTGCAACTGATCGAACAAGTCATCTATTCGTGGTAATGGATACCTGTTTCGCACAGTGACGCGATTCAGCTGTCGGTAGTCAATGCACATTCTCATACTACCGTCCTTCTTCTTTACAAATAACACAGGAGCTCCCCACGGTGAAACACTGGGACGAACAAGTCCTCTATCTAACAACTCTTGCAACTGGCTTTTGAGTTCTTTCAATTCTGTCGGTGCCATTCGATAGGGGGGTATAGAAATAGGCCCTGCACCCGGAATCAAGTCGATACAAAATTCAATATCTCGATCAGGTGGCAATCCTGGTAACTCAGCAGGAAATACTTCAGGAAATTCTCGTATGATCGGGATTTGGTCTAATGGAACTTCAGCGACCCCTATGTCCTGAATAACAGCCAAGAACCCAAGACAACCCTTCTTCAAGAGCCGCCTCGCACCAAAAGCAGAAATCATGTTGACAGGGGTTGACTTGCAATCCCCCTGCATAACAAATACCGGTTCGCCTGGAAAACAAAATCTAACCGCTTTTCCTCTACAATCTACATAGGCATGACAAGCGGCTAACCAATCCATCCCAAAAAGTATATCAAAATCCAACATGTCCAGGAGAATCAGATCAACTAACGAATCTCTACTACCAATACGCACCAAACACGACCTGAATACGTGCCGAGCTATAAAGGAATCTCCAACTGGAGTAATCACTACCAAAGGTAACTCTAACAATGACGACTCCTTCCCCAATAAAAGTGCGAATCGTGAAGATACATAAGAATGTGTAGAACCGGGATCAAATAAAACATGTGCCTCTACTGAGCATACTGTAAGAGTACCTGTCACGACTGCATTTGATGCCTGAGCATCCTGTGGAGTCAGCGCAAAAACCCGTGCCTGGCCCCTGCCCGCATCCTGTCGTCCTCTACCTCTATCTCCTCTACCTCTCTGAGCACGTCCTGCATAGCCTCGACCTCTTGGTGCAACTGCCTGGCGTGTAGCGCCAACTGGGGGAGGAAGTAAAGCCATCGGTGTAGGAGATGGAAGGGGTAAAGCAGCCTGTGGAGCAACAGTCCCTCCCTGAGATCTACAATCTCGCGCAAAGTGCCCGGGAAGTCCACAACTATAACAAGTAAATGGTGATCTCTGATCATCAGGATAAGAACTGAACATCTGGCCCTGTGTCCAACCTCGTCCAACACTGGGGCCTGGAGTATATCTGCCTGGATAGGACCCTCTACCTCGGCCAAACTGTCTGTTTGTCGGCACGAATGGCCTACTCCTCTTTGGCTCCGGAACAACTCCTGACTGGCTCAAACGCTCCTCTACTCGTATCGCCGCATCCATGGCCTGTGCATATGTATCAAAATGCTGGGAGCCTATCGCCAGATACAACTGTGTGTCCAAACTCCTTAAGAACCTTTTCACCCGAAGCTCCTCTGTAGGTACTAAGTATGGGGCATATCGCGATAGCTGGGTGAATCGTAAGTCATAATCTGCTACTGACATACTTGCTGATTTCCTCAACGCTTCGAAACTGCTAGCTCTAGCATCCCTCACACTCTGGGGAAGAAATCTGGCAAGAAAGACTGTAGAAAACTCGGTCCACGTCATCGGAGGAAGATTCGTAGCTCGCCCTCTCTCCATCGACTCACACCACTCCTGTGCAAGTCCCTCCAAACGAAAGCTAGTCAGCTCGACTGACCTCGCATCAGAACATCGCAATGATCTGCCAATCCTCGCCATTCTATCAAGAAAAGACTGAGGATCTTCCGCCACATCGGTCCCTGTAAATACCGGTGGTCTCAATCTCATAAACTCTGCAAGTGATACCTCCATCACTCTCGTATCTTCTGGCGCTACCATCTGTGTAGGCTGTACCTCGGACTCTGCTACGGTCGGTGCTGGATCTGATCTCAAAGCTCGAGTGGTCTCAGCTAACTGACCCACCACTCGCTGTAATCCTAACATACCATCCTCAATCCTAGTCATGCGATCAGGAGGAGGAGGATCAACATGCTCATGCACCTCCTGCACGTCCGGTGTACCAGTCGTCATCACAGGCGGACTCGCCCTAGCTGCATTCCTGGCTGCGGCTCGCCTGGCCCGCGTAGCCATAGCAACTGGAACAAGAAACGAGAGTTGATAAGGTGTGGGAACAGAAGTAATCAATAACGGAGAATCAACGGAAGAATAGGTCAAGATAAACATCCTAAGGTTAGTTAGGCTGAATACGATAACGTAAATATGCCGCGGAACATACGTACGGTACTGCATTCGTCCTAATTCACCTACTCCATCAAACCAAAGGTCATCCTAACTCTCATACTTACATCAACCTATTGAAATCCCTTACTGAATTCCGTAAGGTTACTCCTAGGCTCTGATACCAACTTTGTCACGACCCAAGTTTGGATGTGACCGGCACTTAGATTTGTATCATATCTAAAGATATGTACGAGTCCAAGTAAGCCGAAAACCAAGATCAATTTCCTTATTGCGGAATTATTTATGAAAATTTAGTTTTTAAGTAAAAATCTCAATTTATGAAGTTAATTCATTAAACAAGTAATAAAGGTTAAGTGTGGTTGTATTCCTAGTTGGAATCAACGATATCAAAATTGAACATGAATATACACATACTGAACATCACTGAATCTCATAAAGAAAGAACTATAATACTGATCAACAGATCTCAACTGTACATATATATATATCCCATCTCTCATTTCTAAGTCAAAATACAGTCTGATGGAGTCTTTCTAGATACAAAAGTACAAAATGGAAGGTTACTACACATGTAACCTACCTAGCAAAAGATGGAATACAACCGCAAAGTGATCCTGCCCGCAGCTAACCGTCCACTCTATCCCTGCAAGGAACTGTGGCACAACGGGGATGAGTTGCCAACTCGGTGAATACGACTAACATATAACGACGAATAAAGTAAATATGACAATCATGCTACTGAATATGAATCAATATGATATATGAGTATATGTGAAATCCAACAATAAATCTCATTATACTTCTGAAATCACAACTCAAGTAAATCATTTCTCGGTGTCCATCAACGACACAAAATCTTCATTTCTTATAGGCATCATTCCCCGAATGATCCTATACTCATAATATCGGTCGTTATCCTCTAGATACACGCCGTATTTCTATAACCAACTCCGGTATCGAGTAACCTCGCTAGGCTCCCCCGTCTCAATACGGCTATCCTGCCCCTCGGTCTCGACCGGGTCCACCATGTATCCAACTGTATATCTCCCCCACTCAGTATGGATAACGTAAATCCGCGACCGTATATCTCCCCCACTCGGTCCGGAATAAAACCAAAAACAGAAATCATCTCATGGTGGACATGACTCATCAATCATGAAAAATACTGGATTTATGTAATAGTATTCAAAACTCAAAACCATAAATCCTCAATTCTGTATCTATCTCATATCCAACATAGAAATACGCATAAAGCAACAGGATGTAAAGAATGCAATCTACCAATATACTTGACATGTGAAATACGATATAATTCATGTTAATAAGTATGATATTTAGGTGTATGTGACATGGCAATATCGACGAGGTGTGTGTAGCATATAAGAGGTGCACGTGGCATGGCTCGTCGATAATTGTGAAGTGTTCTAACAACTAAGCAATATACAAGTATTTTAATAAATGAAATTCTAACATTTAAACATGATGGTATGAATATCACATTAAGTAAAACCATGGGCGAAACACGCCATCTTTACCAAATTCCCCGGTAGATGTTTAGTCTACTCACCGGAAAGTCGAATCTACTCCGGAATCGCTAATCCCTTCCCTTTCCTCGCGGCTTCCGTACTTCTCGTATCCGCGTCTAAATATGCACATTAACGTAAATAAGCAAACGGCTATTCCGATATAACGGAAATAGAAACACGCTATCCCTCTTACATGTTATCTACTATTTGATTATATCAAGTTATTTAACCCTAATCTTGCTGGATTTTAACCCTAAATCTGCACTGTTTCAGAACTTAAAACGCGACGTGATTTCATCGTGTCGTATTTAGTGTTTTACGATTCTTTTACCGATATATCTTCCCAGATTTTAGTTACAGTAAAACTAAGTTAAATCAACAGTGCCAAAATAGCCTAAATTGTATACTGTAGACTACCCAATTGACCAAACCCCCAAAGCTTCCCACATGGCCGGCGACGCCGGCCAAAACCCTACTGTCGCCGGCCCAAAACCGACGCCCTGCCTCCGTCTTCTTGTGGTGTGTTCTATTTGATTCCTACATCATTTCTACTCTGTTGAATTTATTTAATTAAGTTCCAGATTATAGCAGATTCTAGCAGACTATAAGTTTAGCTAAAATACCATATTATGTGACATGTTCAATCTGTTTTAATTGATCTACAGAGCCTAATTAACCTACTGTGAATAAGAATTTTACCTTCCTATTTGTTGTAGGAATAACCCCCCCAAAGATCTGCAAGCTCCTTCTAGCTTGAGGATGAACAATCTCCATGAACAAGCTCCTCATCATCTTCTTCTTCCTCTTGTTCTTCTTGTTCTCTCTTAGTTTTTCTTTTCTTTTGATTTTCTTATAAATTCCTTTGAGTTTTAATTTAAGTTTCAGAACTGAAAATGATTTATATATGTGGGAGGAGGAAGGGATAAGGTAAGGTGGAGGTGTCATGAGCTTGAGTGTGCATGTTCCATGCAAGGAGGAGGTGTAGGTTGAAGGTGCTCATGGAAGCATGAGGTGTTCTAGCCATTATCTTCACATTTTTCCCTTTTTAATCCTTTTAAATTCTGAACCAAATTGAATTTCCACTCACTTCCACTTACATCCACCACAATTTCATAATTACATAAAACCTAAACTTTACAATTTAACCCCTCACAACTTAACTTATTATAAAACACACTTATTAGTAAAATGAAGCTAAAATTTTCATTAAAACCCTTTTAACTTATTTATACTACATTCTAAAATTCTAATTTAATTTGTATTACATATAACTTATGAAGATTGACATATTTGATTTTAACCATTTTGTGATTTATCAGCTTATTCTTAATTTAATTAATTTTATTTATTTCTAACTTTTTCCTAAATGTTACAGGTTCTAGATATTTCTATGTCCTTAACTTCGAATTTGTATCCAAGGACACCAAATCCTTTGTAATATGCAACCTCCATACTAGGAAATTGAGCTAAACATCTTGAATCACTCTCAAATGATGCAAACAAGTTCGGATCGTGGATCTAACAAAACAAATTTTACGAAAAATACATAACGATACAAGTTTAGATTAAAACTGATAGCAATAAAATATTATTCGAATAAATTATATGATTTGTGACCCAATCAAAAAAATTATCCTGATGATATTTTTCTAATCGTTCTTCGTTCCAATCAGGATGCCCCTCACGTACCTCGTTAAAATGAATTCTGTTTTCGACAAATAATGGTGACATTAATATTATATCATTTCATACACATACAAACACAAATATAACAATTAATCCAAAAAACTTACTCTTTAATTTGTTCAAGACATGCGCAATTAAGCAAGATAAACCGGTATATCTTGTTGATAAACATAGTGTCTACCCTCTTATACTCAGCTTTACCATATGGCCCGTCTTGAATTCTTCGAGACCGGTTAAGTCTTGTCTCAATGTTCTCGTCCAGATAGCGGGAACAAAATGCGGTTGCTTCATCAAGAAGATAACCTTGCATGATAGAACCCTCTGGTCGATTTTTATTGCGTATATACTTTTTAAGAGTGTAGAGGTACCTAATGAAAATATGTTGAATAAATAAATACGGGTATAAAGGACAACAATAAATTTATAAATCGCGCGAAACAAAAAATTACGCGTACCTCTCGACGGGATACACCCATCGATATTGTACCGGTCCGGCTAATTTAGCCTCAGTTGCAAGATGAACCGTCAAGTGTATTATGATATCGAAGAATGACGGTGGGAAAATACGCTCAAATTTGCAAAGTATCAACGCAATAGAATTTTCTAGTTTATCCAGCGTCACAACCTCCAGTGTTTTAGCACACAACTCTCTGAAAAAACAACATAGGTCGTTGATTACTAGACCAACCGATTCGGGAAGAGAAGTCCTGAGGGCTAATGGAAGAAGGTGCTCTACGATAACATGGTGATCATGACTTTTCAGCCCGTCGATCTTGTCTTTCACAATTTTTATTTTCTTGCTGAATGATCTTGAGAAACCTGTGAGAACTTTCAAATCATGCAACGCCTGCAGGAATCTTTTCTTCTCCGGTTGTGACATATGATAAGCGGCATTGGGAAGTACAAACTTGCCCGGTTTACCCGCTACCGGTCTAGGATGCAATTCACTTCTTATTCCCCACTCCTGTAGATCCATCCGAGCATTCAGGTTGTCTTTCGATTTCCCGTCTTTACAAAGAAGCAAGTTGCGTATGTGCTCTGATACTCCCTTCTCTATATGCATGACGTCCAGACAATGACGCACTAAATTTGTTGACCCGTACGGAAGCTCGAAGAAAATGCTTAACTTGTTCCAAAATGGTGGTTTGACCTGTTTCGTCGAATCCATCCCGTAGGTCACATTATTGTAACCATCCCATTGAGCAGTCACGTCCTCTCCGGACAATGGGGATGGAGGTCCAAGAAGCTCCTGATGACCATCAAAGTGAACCGTGTCTAACCTATAGGGGTGGTCTGGAGGCAGGAAACGTCGATGGCCGCAATAACAAACCTTCCTGCTAAAATTCAAGAATTTCGATATTGTGTGTTCATGGCAATGGGGACATGCTTTGTGACCATGTACGGACCAACCTGATAGCATTCCATACGCAGGAAAGTCATTAATTGTCCGCATTAAAGCCGCACGCAGTATGAAGGTTGTATTTGTGTTTGCATCGTATGTCTCTACACCATCAATGAACAAAGATTTCAACTCCTCGATCAGAGGTCGGAGATAGACGTCGATATTGTTTCCCGGTGAGTTTGGTCCGTCGATAAGAAGAGGCATCATAAAGTATGATTGGTCCATAGCCAACCAAGACGACAGATTATAAATTATCATTACAACGGGCCATGTGCCATGACTTTCAGCTATATAGTTGAATGGGCAGAAGCCATCAGTAGCCAGTCCGAGCCGGACATTGCGAGGATCGCTACTGAATATTGCGTGCCTCCTATCGAAATCCTTCCATGCCAGTGAATCTCTTGGATGGCTCATTTTTCCATCTTCACTTTGAGGAGCACGGTGATTCCAAATCATTGCCTCGGCTGTTTTCTTGCACCTGAATAGCCTCTGTAGCCTCTGTGTTATGGGAAAGTATCATGCTATCTTGACAGGTATATCAAGCTTCTTATCAGAATCTTTCGGCTTATACGTGGCATCTCCGCATGTTAGACACTCTTTCAAATCTGAATTCTCTTTCCGGTACAACACGCAATTTTTAGGACATGCTTGAATCTTCTCGCACTTTAGACCCAAATCAGACATCGTCTTCTGGGCTCCGTACCAGCTGTCGGGCATGTTATTTCCCGGGGGCATAGAATCTTTCAAGAACAAAAAAAGCATTGTGAATGACTTGTTGCTCCATCTATTTAGACACTTAATCTGGAAAAGTTGGACGAACCATGAGAGGGTGGAATACTTCGCATTCTCATAAATTGGTTTTCTAGCATCATTCATGAAATTTTCATATTTATCCGCACGCGGTCCTTGACCGGAAGGAATGCCATCTTCGGTACGAATAGATTCACCTAGGGCAGCCTCTACCATATCCTCCATTTCTTCTGATGGAAATAAATTACCGTCTTCTCCTTCTGCCGCAATACCGAATTCTCCTTCTTCTCCTGCCGCATTATCGTGTTCTCCTTCTTCTTCTGCCGCATTACTGCATTCTTCTTCTTCCCTGTGATATTTCCAAATTGTATAAAGTCTAGTAAACCCATATTTTACAATATGAAGCTCTGCCAATTCTACCTTCTGCCAGTACTTATTGCAACATCTATCGCACGGACAGAGAATCTTCTCTATTATGATCTTATTATGTGCGCGTGCAAATTCAATGAAAGCAGCAACTCCTGCGACAAACTTAGGTTGCATACGTTGTTGCCAATCCACATACATCCAGTCCTTAACTCTGACGTACTCATGATCCATGTTAGACTGTATAACATACAAATTGTAGGTTATGGTGACTGTATTGAGAAATATAAGAACGGGATAGTTACTGACAAAGGAGAAAATCCGTGTATATGCTTTGTGTGTGCGTTTGTCGTTGAAAAGAATAAATTATCGAACGTATGTTAACCGATAGACGGGGACTAAGTAGCGCTTTTAGTTTCATATATGAGTATCGATAAGAATATGAAGGTTTCATATTACCATCGAGTATCATATATTGGTTTTAACTTGAACATCTTGAATCACTCTCTAATTATGCGTTTGTTGTATATTCTTGTTGTATGTGTGTGTTCCGGCTGTCGGGGGTAAGGCTTCTATCCCATTAAGAATGTATAGAGCGAATACCCATTCGCTTGTGCTTTCAACCGTTTCGAGTAAATTTCGGCAGCACTTCCCCGCTGTTCTCCGAGTACACTGTAATAGAATAGATAATCATTTCAAAGCTGTGAAACAATGTTGAAATGAACATCTAATCTATCTTTGTACACGGAGAACCAGCGGAAAGGTACCGACGAAATATCTCGAAACGGATGAAAACACAAGTGAATGAAGGTGTTTGCTTTATACATTCCTAACTTGTCCACACGGGACAAATCTATCGGTTACCATACGATTGAATCTTCTCGTCACATAGACTATACGACGGTTGTTAGTATCGAGCTATACCGTCCGATATTTAACAACCTTCGTATAGTTCTATGCCACGACGAACATCGCACGTATCTTAACCGATAGACGGGGACTAAGTGGCGCTTTTAGTTGCATATATGAGTATCGATAAGAATATGAAGGTTTCATATTATCATCGAGTATCATATATTGGTTTTAACTTGAACATCTTGAACCACTCTCTAATTATGCGTTTGTTGTGTATTCTTGTTGTATGTGTGTGTTCCGGCTGTCGGGGGTAAGGCTTCTATCCCATTAAGAATGTATAGAGCGAACACCCATTCACTTGTGCTTTCAACCGTTTCGAGTAAATTTCGGCAGCACCTCCCCGCTGTTCTCCGAGTACACTGTAATAGAATAAATAATCATTTCAAAGCTGTGAAACAACGTTGAAATGAACATCTAATCTATCTTTGTACACGGAGAACCAGCGGAAAGGTACCGACGAAATATCTCGAAACGGATGAAAACACAAGTGAATGAAGGTGTTTGCTTTATACATTCCTAACTTGTCCACACGGGACAAATCTATCGGTTACCATATGATTGAATCTTCTCGTCGCATAGACTATACGACGGTTGTTAGTATCGAGCTATACCGTCCGATATTTGACAACCTTCGTATAGTTCTATGTCACGACGAACATCGCACGTATGTTAACCGATAGACGGAGACTAAGTGGCGCTTTTAGTTTCATATATGAGTATCGATGAGAATATGAAGGTTTCATATTATCATCGAGTATCATATATTGGTTTTAACTTGAACATCTTGAATCACTCTCTAATTATGCGTTTGTTGTGTATTCTTGTTGTATGTGTATGTTTCGGCTGTCGGGGGTAAGGCTTCTATCCCATTAAGAATATATAGAGCGAACACCCATTCACTTGTGCTTTCAACCGTTTCGAGTAAATTTTGGCAGCACCTTCCCACTGTTCTCCGAGTACACTGTAATAGAATAGATAATCATTTCAAAGCTGTGAAACAACATTGAAATGAACATCCAATCTATCTTTGTACATGGAGAACCAGCGGAAAGGTACCGACGAAATATCTCTAAACGGATGAAAACACAAGTGAATGAAGGTGTTTGCTTTATACATTCCTAACTTGTCCATACAGGACAAATCTATTGGTTACCATACGATTGAATCTTCTCGTCACATAGACTATACGACGGTTGTTAGTATCGAGTTATATCGTCCGATATTTAACAACCTTCATATAGTTCTATGTCACGACGAATATCGCACGTATGTTAACCGATAGACGGGGACTAAGTGGCGCTTTTAGTTTCATATATGAGTATCGATGAGAATTTAAAGGTTTCATATTATCATCGAGTATCATATATTGGTTTTAACTTGAACATCTTGAATCACTCTCTAATAATGCGTTTGTTGTGTATTTGTGTTGTATGTGTAACATGATTTTAAACCATTGAGATCAAGATTGATAGAACTGATCATCCACAAAGAGATTAAGGATTGACTTTTGACAGCCATATGGAGGAAAATTTTATCCTACGGCAACCTAATAATATACCCATTATCCTCATATATACATATATGCAGGCAGGCATGGATACATACATGCAAATATTTGGAAAATTAATATATCAACCAAAAACTATTATTGCAATGGCATTCATCTATAACAATCAACAATTAAAACTACAAATATAGGATACTGATATCATAAAGCGTTATACGCAACATATGAAATCACATGACTGAAACATGCATCAAAAAAACATGTTCATCCAAAAGAAAGGCCACTGTCAATAAATATAGACAAATACGTCATAAAAACAGTAACTAGTTAACAAGTTGATTAGCATCTGGATCAAGAAAATGATAGGAAAAACAATTGACTATGATCTATAATGACAAGTCTATTACCATGACTCTCGACTAACAAAGGTGGCTTTTCGTCCTCGGTAGCTTGATAATTGGGATTTCATGGCGAATAAAAATATGCATATGTCGTTTGACCGGGAACTTCAATAGGAAACTCAATGAGGTCGGGTGTACTGAAGTACGCTTTGTATTTCGCTATATCAGGTGATGAAGCCCAAGCCCTAGCTAGCCCCAGCCCCACCCCAACCGAACCCTAGCCCCAGCCCCAGCCCAGTCCCAACCCCAATCGAACCCTAGCCCCAGCCCAGCCCCAACCCCAATCGAACCCTAGCCCCAGCCCCAGCCCCAGCCTAATTCCAACCTCCAATCCCAACCCCAACCCCAACCGAACCCCAGAACCGAACCCTAACCCTAACCCCAGAACCCGATGCCGATGCCAAACCCTCACCCCTACCTGAACCTGGCCTGAACCCTAGACCTAACATCGTCAAAATTAAAAATAATTTGAAATTTAATTACTAACCGGGCGCGCGGTGGAGGAGACGACAGAAATCGGTAGTTGACGACGATCGGCGAAGGTGGCGACAAGGCGCGGGAAGTCGACGAAGGTGTGGGAACGACCTACGAAGGTGGCGATGAGGCGCGGAGCGCGGTGGCAACGAGGCACGGGAACAGGCGATATGCGGTGCGGGAGTGAGAGAGAGAAATTTTGGGAACGATGAATGACATTTCTGTGCTTTTTTTATTAATAACCTATTTATATGCCCCTACGGACATAACCGTGGGTCCACCATTTGCGGCTCCATAGGGCCAAACAAAAAATTAGAACGTAAAGCCCCGTAGGGACAACGATGTGGCCCCTACGGATTTATCCGTAGAGGCAACCCCATATTGTAGTAGTGGGCAATGGTGGCCATGGGAGTGATAGGGAGGAGGTGGTGGCGATAGGGGCGGAGGCAGAGGAGACAGTTGCAATGGAGACGAGGTGGAGGTTGATGATTGCCATGAGAGTGATGGGAAGGACGTGATGACGATGGGAGCGGAGGCGAAGGCAACGATGGAGGTGAGGTGGAGGTTAATGGTGGCCATAGAACGGTACGGTGGTGGCGATGGACGCGGAGGTGGAGAAGATAATGGCCATGGGAGTGATAGGGAAGAGGCGGTGGCGAAGAGGGCAGAGATGGTAGCGATGGAGACAGAGGTGGAGGTTGATGGTGGCCATGGGACGGAGCATGGGGCGAGGCAGAGGTGGCGGTGATGGGGCGAAGGGGGCCATGGGCCAGAGGTGGTGGCCACGGATTTGGATTTGGGCTAGCTAATTAGGGTGAGGGTGAGGGTTAGAATTAGGTAATTAGGGTTAGGGTTAATATTTCTTCTTTAAATCCAAATATAATTATGGGTAGTCTGATCCTTTTGTCTCTGGCGGTAACGCTGTCATGATAGCATTCTGTAATGGTGGAAAAAAATATTATGGTATTATTCTGCAGAAAGTGTGAAATATTGTGGTTTTATTAAGCAATTTACCAAATCTTATATCATTTTGCTCAAATGACAAGTTAAAAAGTATTCTTCTCTTGTGAGGAATTTATGAATTTTTAGTGAAGATAATGGATTATTTTGGATTGACCTTTTAGTTTAGGAAAAATGAGTCCGTGAATGGTCTTAGGCATCTACTCACGGCCTTCGTCCCAACTTAAACCTAGACACGCACTCTTTTAGTTTTTTCTTTAGGGGTCCACAACTCACAACCCCGTTAACTTCTTACATTTAAGTTTATCCATGTATCTTACTTCATATACATTTCAGATTAAAACTTAGTTTAAATTTTCTGGTCAATCGATACTAGCCTAAGTTTGTAAAAAATTCTCAACGGTAGGCCATATTCATGCCAAAGACTTTTCATTAGACGGAAAAATCTCATGTTTAAGAAAAAACTCAATAATTTGATTGACCTAAATCACTGTCTAAACAATCTATATTTAATATTCTCAACACTAAATCTCATGTTTGCCATAAGTGAAAAAGCCTTTAGCACTCAAAGTAAATATTACTAACCGGCAAACTTCTACGAATTGATGAGCTCTGAATCTAAAATATATTGTAATCGAACCTGTTTGGTCTTGTAATTACAATATACATCAAGCAAATTTCAACATTATTAGGCCTTAACCAACTCATTGGAAACATTCTAACAAGGTATACACACAATTTTTTGCATATGCCATATATTCAAAGAAACATAGAAGATGCAAGGCTCATGCATGTTCTCTTATATTTTTATATTGGCAATGTCCTCATATAATTTTAAGTTTTCAAATCGATGTAGACAACTATCCTACCCAAGAAGAAATTACCTTCACAAAACAAATTATAAATAATGAAGGATTAAATACATGCAAGTTGTACTATATGACAATTTACATACCAACTTCCAAGGCTATGTTCTCTTATTTTGGCACAGATATGGGTATGGGTTTGGGTTTGGCAGGGTTGGTGGGAATGCAGCAGATCTATTGGTATGTGAAATGGATGCTATAATTAATTTAATTTGTATTTTTTCTTGAAAACCTCAAAGCATTTGGGTAGGTCCATTGGAAATTACTCCGCGCATAATTGGTAGTAAATTTTTTGTGCCGACCGCTGACCTCCTATCCGGCGGTGGAGTGTCTTTGCCGCTCGATCGAGCTGAGGCTCTTTGGAAATCGCTTTCCTTTGTATTTATAACTTTTGTTCCTACAACTAGGTGGTGAATTAGACAAAAAGAACACTAATGCCATGGGCTCTATGCCACCAAGAGCCTGTGGATGTAGTTGTGTTGTAGTTATCACAGCTGAGCTATAACTTGATACCAGGGCCACAATTGTTTCTAAATGGTTGGCAATTGATAAAAGGCTTATCTCTTCCAAAATTCATACTGCCATAGAATTTAGTGGAACCATTCCAAATTTCCTCCTTTCAAAAGCTCTCAATCATACATAGAAGGCTGTAAAGATTGGCCTTGCGTTCCTTTGCGTAATCTTATCTTGTGGTTGGCCTGGCTTCCATCCATAGCATCTCGAATCGATATCTTTTCTATTTCTATATATTTGTATAGACGCATGCATACCAAACAAATAAGATATGTATAGCCCATCTGTCTATCGTTTGGATGGATACATCAATTGGTGTTGTTGAAAATGTCATGGTATTAAGTTAGGTGGATATTTATTGAGGTTAGTGGGACAGTGCTAGCGAATGCAGACACAAACATGCGGCCCATCCATCGGCTTGTGTCTCTTGTTCGCAGGAACGAGACCTGTGAACCTTCGCAGACCCATTTTTATTGATAAACAGATGTCGAGAGGATTGATTTCGAAAACGAAAAAACAATGTTTGCATGACCGTGCTCATGTGAAATAGCATGCTTCTAAATGAAGGCGAAGCATTTATGATCTCGGCTTCAAGGTCTTAGATTAAAAACGTGAAAAGTAGGATTTCATTTCTAATGGAAGAATATGGATAATTTTTTCTTCCAAGATTATCGCCTGTTTTATGATATTGGTGAAAATCAAATGGGTCAAGTTATCGATACAACAAAACTAAAATCTGTTTGTACCATGCAAAAAGATGCATACAATTTTGAATGCATTCGGATTATCTCCATTAATAAAAATCATCGAACATGCCCTGTTAACCCAATCCAATCGTTATCATGAATATCTTTGTTGCATTATTATAAGGAGAATTCCAAATTGCCACTTGATCATTTCCCATACCCTTTAGGATTGGTTGGTGGAATCACGAAAATCGGATCAGATTTCAAAATCCGATGGTGTTGAACAAACAAACAAACGAACGCACGGACGGAATCGGAATATACATATCTTCATCGTTGAACGCATGAATTTCAACTAAGCTAGCTCAGTATTATGGAAAAAAGAAACTAATTTCTTAGGGTATGAACAATCTATGGGACAAATGACATTTATCTTTTATCTGCTTGTTTGGTTTGTCCAAATTCTGATCCTCTCTAAATAATGCATATAAAAGACATTTTATCTCTTCCTCTTCTTCAGTTATCTCCTTCCCATATTCTCTCTACTAACAATTCGATTTTAAATGCTCCTATCCAAACAAAATATACGGTAAAATGTCCAAAAAAAACCGGTCCGCTCCGGAGTTGTCTAAGAACTCTTGATATTTTCAAAATTGTTGGAAAGGGACTACTAATCAAAAATTTTGTTAAAAAACCCATAAACCGCTTTCATTTAAATCTTTATCTCCTCCAATTGCTTAGATATTATATGCAACTGCTTAGATATTACAGACAACTGATACAAAGAGGATTTTAATTGGGCCCAAGGTTTTGTTAACAAGATAAGAAAGCCCGAGAATTTTTACACAAGTTTGAAACAGATCGGGCGGCTTTTTAACAATTTACCCTAAAACTAAAATATACTCCATATCTTTTCTTTTCAAGCTGTTCTCTAGTCCTCAAAATCAGAGATCAACATCTTGGATTACTTAGAAAATAGACAAATCAGTTCCAGCTTTTACCCCAATTTTAATTCTTCATAACAAAAACCATAGATCTTGTGTTCAATATATATTTAGCAAAGAAAATCTAGTCTTTTCACTTTTTATGTAGTCAATCCTAGTCTAAATGATTCATGGTTTCTCTGAGGGGCGCTTTCCATAGGGAATGAAAGATTTTATTAGGAATCCGCTTATTCCCGGAAATGTGATGTCTAGGACGGCCAATGAAAGGCGACGGTAGGAGACCAAATTGGCCGTAGCTGCTGATGACGTCGAGCGGAGGCATCTGGCAACGATGATCAATGGAGGTGAGGACTAGTGACAGCGATCGAAGAAGGTGATGACCGGTGAGCAACATTGGTCGATGGCGAAGAGCAAGATTGGTGAAGAACGGCGGGCGACAACGAAGGATGATGACGATGGTCAGCGACGAGAGACGGAGACAAAGGGTGATGACCGTGGAAGACGGCTTCAATGGCAATAAAAAGTGACGGTCAGCAACATCGAGGCGGCAACGACCGACTATAGGAGACGGCGACGATGGCGACAGAGAGTGACGACCAGCGACGATGGCGGAGACAATCGCCGGCGGCGACAACTGGTGATGAAGGTGAGCACCGGACTGTGGCCTTCAGCAGTCATGACACTAGTTGTGTCAAGCGGTAATATATGATTGACACCTATAAAATGGAAATAAGATTCACATGATCATCTCATTCCCATGGAACTAAATTCCTTAAAATATTATTTGTGCAAAACAAGTAGTAGTAATATTTGATGGTAGTAATACTTAATGGTGACATAGGATTTCTTTTGAATTACCCAAATTTAGAATGAGAATAATGGAGAAAAGAGGCCATAGGAGGGGATTCCCTCCTATGGCGTCGAAAAAATACAACCCCCATAGATTTTTCCGACGATCGGCACCCACCATCTTCATCGTCATCATCTAAGATGTGGGTACACCAAATTTCATGTCATTCCACAACCTTTTCACCGTTGATTTAGCAATGTAAAAAGTTCTATTGTCGGTAAACCGTTAATTTTGAACCCACTAAATCAACGGTGAAAAAGTTGTAGAATCACATGAAATTTGGTGTACCCACATCTTAGATGATGACGATGAAGATGGTGGGTGCCGATCGCCGGGAAAAACTAGGAAGGGGGTATTTTTTCGACGCCATAGGAGGGAATCCCCTCCTATCGCCTCTTCCCTCCATTAATCTCATATAGAATATGGTCTCCCACCCACAAAATCAAGAGATACTAACATAAAATGGGACAACCAATCACAAGGTTTGAGCCTTTTTCGGATAGAACCTCAATATATTAAAAGCCCATTACGTCCACATCTAGGCCCAACATCCCATTTAAGTTTGGTTTCAGAGCTCGGGTGGAGTTCATACTTGTGAGAGAGCTGTCTGCATGCACCAAAATGCCTCGATGAAATTGCTGTGCACATTTGTAGAGTATGTGCTTCCAGCACCTTCGAAAGAAGAAAAAACAAAAGAGAAAAAAGATGTCTCTAAAAGATTAGCCCTTGCATGTTGTTGTGAGATCCACGTAAGAATCACGCTGCACGTGAGGGGAGGGTGTGTGTTTAGAATACAGTACCACATCGGAAAAATCAAAAGATGCATATGAGTAGCTATAAAAGACGGGACAACCCACAATACGGATTAAGTTTTTTTTTTTTTTTTGACGGAATCCCGCAATATTGAAAGTCCATGGGCATGCATGTATGAGCCCAACACCCCATTTAACTGCACGAAACATGCCCTAGGTTTACGGCTTACTAAAAAGTGCTTCAATCGTCGAAATGAAAGGAACGATTGGATGGAATTGACCGGACTCCATAGTAAGCTTTGGAGAGGATCCGAATCCGCTATGAACCATGGTTAGAAAAATATTCTACAATAGGCTTATTCCCTTTTCTTTATGGCTGGCAAGATTAATATAAAATATGCGGAATGTTATTAAGAAAGCAACAAAGAAACAATAATCAAGTAAAATTTTCTATTGAAGCAAAATACCATAATCAAAACATTCCACGAAAGATTGGAACAAAATAGATCACGCTAGAACGATATTGGACCAATTGGAGAAGAGCCAAACATAAAATGGGAGTTGGAGAATTTTCTTCAACATGTAAAAGTCAATAAATATAGACTAAAATACAGAAACCCCCACTTTTACATGAAACCACCGTAAACTTGAAAAATACACACTTTACTCTTGAAAAATACACACTTTACTCTTAAAATTTTAACACCAAATTGGTGTGTATCTCCTGTACCGCTCCTCAAGTCTTCTCCAAAATTTTCCATAATTTTCTTCTTCAATTTTTCCCTCAAACTTTTTTCTCATCTGTTCCCCCACAAACTTCAATCAAAACATCACCTACTCCAAAAAATGAGCATCGATCCAAGGGAGTGGATTTATAAAAACGGAAGAAAAAGAAAGAAAAAATAATATTAGGTTAGTGAACTAAATTTATTAAAAGGGCATTTTCAGCATAAAAAACCTTATGGATGAAAATGTTAACACCATTGGAGTTTTGAATGGGGTTTTTAAGGCAAACTGCATATTTTTCAAGTTTAGGGGCTTTCCACTTTGCAGCTAAAAGTGAGCGGAGTTTCCTGCATTTTAGCGCTTAAATGTAAAGTAGAACAACTTTGTCCAAAATTTTATAATTCTCACATATTTGTCGACATGTAAAATTTTATGATGTTCGTCAACATGAAGGAGTTTTGGCTTAAATATTTTATGAGTTTGATAGAAAAAATTAAGCACCGTGTTTTCAGCCATTAAAGTATTTTTCTGTGATGACCGCAGTTGAAGGAATCTCGAGAATTTTCGATGAAAAATGCAGCACATAAGGATCGTAGATCGAAAGCTCTCTGAAAAAAAAAAACGAGAAAAGCAAACAGACACTTAAAATCATTAAAATTTGCTTAACAAAGAAATTCAAATCTCGAAGTTCAACAAAGAAATTCAAAAACCAAGCTTTACATGAAAACAAGTGATTTCCCTCAAAGATGAAAACAAGTGATTATCTAAGAAGATAAAATAGAAAATATTGACAAAGGAAGAAAACAAAGTGCTCCAAGGAAATCGAAACAGCAAAGTTTAAGCACAAATCATAACAATGTGAAGTTCGAGGATGACTATATTTAAGAAGGAAAAACGATGAACAAAAATAATATCAGAAGATGCAAAAACATAGAAAATGTAACAAGGAATGAATCAGAGTTCAAGTATTGTGATCATGAGTAAAATGACAACCTATTTTTAAAAATAAAATTACTAATGGAAGTAAAGGTAATAAAACAAGCAACATGCCAGATGAAAAGACTTTCACATAATTATTTCAATATAAATATAAATTGCATGCAAATCACATCAGATTACCCCTTAATGTGCAAATACTTATTTTTAATTGCATATAAACACCCTCATGTCCATCTAATATAGGAGATACCAACCCTTTATAGGTTGGTTTATTAACACATAATATCCCGAGAAGTTCGCCAACAATGAGGCCAAGTTTTCCGATACAAATCTCCATACCATTTCTCACTTTTCATTTGTTTTATACGCACATAACATTCATTGGTTAATAATCAAGTCAATTTTTTTCATGGCCAACTCCAAGGGTGTCGGGAGGTAATAAACAAACCGACCTGATGAGCGTTGTTCGAGAGGCATGCATAAGGAGTGATATATGCAACTAACCCAACATTTTTTGCATGATGTGCTCATGGTAAAGATCATTGTTTATTATCATTATTCTCATAGTTGTTGGAGTGCTAAAAATTTATAATCAAATCTTGACCATTAACCAATTACAATTTAGATTATTCTCATAGTTGTTGGAGTGCTAAAAATTTATAATCAAACCTTGACCATTAACCAATTACAATTTAGTATAAGGAAATTTTCAACCATGTAAAATTTGTGCTATATTTTAGGAAAAAATTATCACTAATTTCCGGATGATGGGTTCATAAGTTTATTTTTAGAATAGTGTTTCCATTGTATATTTCAAATAAGATTCAACATATGAAGTTGGAGGAAATCATAATATGCATATTTAACAATGCATCTTCTCACTTTTGGTCTCCGAGGCTCTATCCAATCTATTAATAATGAGATCTTTAGGTTTGATTTTTTTCCCCACTCGTGATCTTATGTGGGGAGATCTGGAGACGAACTCCAATCTATTAATGGTTAAATATTTAATTTTGTATTTTTTCATTAGTGTAGAATGTTCTTTCCTTGAATATAAAAAATATTGGTTTATTATTTTACGCCAGGTTTTAAGTTTCAAAGTTTACCATTAGACTGTCTCCGATATAATTGAATGTTAATGTTAATAAAAATAATTTGATGAAAACTATTTCAAAAAGTTAATAACTTTTTGCTTGCTCTTATTATATAAGATCAATGCATATATTTAATTTTAATTATATGTTTAGCTTATTTTTTGGCACTTAATAACCCTATATAAAACCACATCTCAAATGTGCTTTAGACTAAACATGGTTTGCTGTTTTAACTATTGTGCCTGGTACATCAAGCCTAATCCTAGTTTATTGAGCCACTGGGGCCCTGCTTGGGAATGAAGTAAAAAAAAATGGAGTTTATTTAAGTAAAAGGTAGGTGTTAATGCAAACTCTTGTTTGAAAAACATTCTCCACTTTTAAAACATCACTTTAATGAATGTTTGGCTTTAGAGTTTTCTAGAATCCAAATTTGGATTTATCTAAAACTCCAAGGCCTTGCTTGGATACGGAGTTAGGATAGCTGTGGCTTATTTTTAAGTGAAGGTATGGGGATGCAAGTTATGGTCTGCAAGCCTCAAACTCCAAAAATGCAGTTTAGAAAACTTTGAGATTGGAGTTTAGATAACTGCAGTTTTCTCACTTCTAAAGATAAGATAACTGTAGTTATCTCATGGACCCCAAACATGGCAAGCATAGGAATTTGGAGTTGAGCATTGCTAACTTTATGAAACCACGGTTATGAAAACTCAACTCCTTTCCCAAACAGGGTCTAAATTAAGTGTTTTCTTCGTAAATTTTGGAGTTTAGAAAACTTTGGTTGGATTGAAGTTTTGTGACTCCAGGTTATCTCAAGTATGGAGTTTGGATAACCAAAATTTTCTGAACTCCAAAATCCATGCCAAATAATACATAGTTAGGATTTTGGAATTAAGTATACATAACTTAATAGAAACTCTGGTTATCTAAACTTAACTCCATTCCCAGACAGGACCTAAGGAGGCTGTCAGGGAAGGGAGTTAAATTAAATAACCTTACGATGAAGACCCGAAATCCCGTGGCGAATGCGAATGGCATATAAAAACATGCTATTTTGGTTGTTTCTGTTGTGGCTAGAAACTTAAATGATGGGACTGTATTATATGTTTAATGCAAGAAAAATAAACCTGAAATGGTGTTGTGGGAACCAAATTTATAAAAATTTATAGCCGTATTATTTTGCTTTGCATAGAGATAATCGGTTAGAAATATTCTGCATCTCATTTGATGAGGAAAGAGTCTTGATCCCTTCATGGAAGTTCGCTCTTAAGCAAAAATTTATATTACTATAAACCACTCAATTTTCTTTAAAACCACTTGTTTTAAAAGCGGGGCTTATACCACTTCTTTTCAAAACCACTCAAGTTCCTTCAATGATATCAAGTTCATTACGTTAAAGGTTTTTCGACAAAAACCAGTCATAGTCATCCGTCATTGCCTATGAGTAGTATTTTGTATCCGTGTTACGTATATTGACTGTGTCAAGACATGGTGTACGGTAACTAAGTGGTACTTATTTGTAGCATGCCATGCAATTGATTAGCACAGTCGTGTAACCATATTGACATATTGACTGTGTCAAGGGTTAAGCGGATGGGTCTAAAGCAATCAAAAAATGACGGGTTGAACTTGACTAGCGACTTATAAAGCAATCAAGAAATGACGGGTTGAACTTGACTAGCGACTTATGATATGTTAACTGTGTCAAGATCATAAGCCGTTAAGGGTAAAAACCATATCGGTAGTTTCAAATATAAGGAAAACTTGCCAAGTATGCGTATACCTTCTGGAGTGTGGTGACTTTGGTCAACTTTTGTCAAGATTATCACACAATAATAGCTGGGTCCTGATTCCCACTGATGAGTAAGTATTACTCCCGGGAGATTTTCACTTCACAACTAACTTACCCATTAGGTGTCGAGAAAGGTGTTAACGGGTTTATGCCTCTGCGGAAACGGGATTATTAATTGGGTCTATGCGAAAACACAGGGGACCTTCCTCGGAGTACTAACACTGGCTTGGCTGAACGGTTAGCGAACTTATAGGCCGTATATTATCCCGACTAGTTCTTCTTTTAGGATTTGAAAAAGAACTCGAGAAAACAGTGAAAGTCATCCTGATTAGATAAATTAATCAACCAATCTAATTTTAATGGAACGCACGCTGAGTATTTCTTTTTTCTCTCTAACTAAATCTCGTAAACCAAATTAACCGAACCCTTTTACCATTTGGTTTTGAATTGTTGTGATTCACGACAATGTTGCATATATCCCAGCCACTTCTACTTTTCATTTGCATTTTTCCATAACACTCTTTATCACTACGAAGATCCATATTGCTTGGAAAGGAAATCTCGTATAGTTACATACGAACTCAAAGAAATTTATTTCAGTCCGAACATGGTAACAGGTTCGGGATTAAATGAATTGTATAATTTTGTTGTCCCTCCTCCACCTTCTCTCAGATTGAGAGCTTCTTGTATTAGGATAGTATACCCGTTACGCTGGTTGGATAGTCTTCTTTTAAATCTTAGGCTGATACTGAAAGGTAAGTAAGAAAACCAACTTGCCTAAGTTGGTATACGGAAGGTAAGATGTAGAGACATATAAAGGGTTGTGGTGGGTAAAGAAAATTGTGATTACTGTCGTAAATCTGGACATTGAAAGAGCCATTACTAGTAATACTTGGCCACCCCCTTGAAACAGTCTTATGTTTCAGTTTTTCTGTGCGGTTGCAATTGAAAACTGTTTTCCCAAAGATAATTCTGACTCCAGGGTATGTGTATATTAGATTAGAATCTCACATTTGTATGGTATAACAGATATTGAGGAGAATATTGGGAAATGGATGATTTGATCCTTAATATCGGAATTCATAGTAATTGGTGATATTGGATTAAATCGTCTGGTTTTGCCTAACGACAAATATTTGGTTTTTAATAACCGTTGTTATGCACCAATTTTTAAAACCGATATATCTGTCTCTTTATTTTATAAAGTGAAACGTAATTTTTGAAAAATATTTACCTTTATCAGTTGAGGATAAGGTAATGTACATTAAATAACGGTGTAGAGATTCTTAACCAAAATACAGTTCTCAACTTACAACACACGGAGTTTGAGTTAATATACTCTTGGGACTTATACATGGTGATGTATGTTGTCCAGTGCCCTTTAGGACAAAGGGATGGTACTCTTACTTCATTCCGTTTTACCTATGAGTTCTCTGGTTTTAGACACGCATTCGTTGAAATGCAAGATCCAAAAAAGATGAAAAGTTCATAGGGTATTGAATAAAGTAAAGCACCAAACGTTGGAAGTATCAAGATTCTTCCAAACGTTGGAAGTATCAAGATTCTTCGAAACGGTCGAAGATGTAGATACTTATGCTAGGTATTCCATCGTAGTAATATTGAGAATTTGATTCTCACAAGTTATTCATCGTAGGTGCGCTCCTTGATGAGTAATGTTGTATTGTCTTTTTCAATTTAAGCGATATGCAATGGAAACTACATGCCAATTGAATATGGTTCTATCTAAATTAGTGCCTAATTCTAAATGGACATAAAATGGTAGCATATCTTGAGATTGTTAAGATATGAAGTTATCCGGTTTCTGTTTAAAAGCAGAATCCGAACACATTGAAGACACGTTTCAGTAATGGCAGTTTGTGGGTTATCCCAAGCATTCGCAAGGGGTTAACTTCTGCCATTTTCAAGATCAATAGTTGCATTGTTCATGACTCGCCACCTTTTTATAAAAAGGATTTTTTTGCAAAAGAAATTAGTGGGAATATGGTAGAGCTGGAAGTGATTTCAGAACCACAAACGGTTACTGAAAAATTAGTAGAACTTGAATATTCAATTGAAACCGATAAATCTTAGCTACTCCGCAGATTTAGTAGATGACCTCGGCTATTCGAGAAATACTTCAATTTCCTTGTAGACAGTGACATGAAGGTTGGCATCATGGTTATGATGACCTTACTTGACATCAGCAAGCCATTGGAAATGGTGACTTCCAGATGATGACTGGATACATTATATCCAAGTTGGACTCTACGCACTCCAGCAAATTATGGATTTTGGAATTTACTGGAGGCTCCTGAAGAGGTAAAACTCATTAGGAGCAAGTAGATCTTTCGAGATCGATGCAGTTAGAAAGATAGTAACCTAATAAGGCTGGACTTGAAGTAATTGTTAGTTATATGTGTGCCCTAGAGGCCATTACTGTACATGCGATGTATATTGTAGTGGATGCTTGGACATATATAGGGAGGACTTTCTTGCTCGACATGATAGTACGCTATCTGGTTGTACTTTATCTTAACATGTACTCCGATTGTCTCTTTTGTTACATGTTGATAAAGCCCTTAGGATTTGTACTCGACTACTGGGACTATGATGAGATCATACTAGTGGGGCCACGGTAGTCTATGAGTACTTCCTATAATTGTTCCTAGTCGAGGGTGTGTCGAGACAGGGCATCGATATACCAGAGTAGACTAGCGTATACGCATCTTGACTCATATGATAGGCGATGGATGATCCCATATCCATCGGTGTTTGACATCAAGGATGGTGTACGGGTGCTCAGTGGAGACTGGGTACACTGAACGGACTCGCCGAGAACTCCTAGATGGTATATATACCTATTGTCATATAGCAGTTCTCTGGTGACACTTGTACAGGTTAGTCTGTAGACCCGAAATCGTCATAGAGTCTTGTGTGATTCCCACTGTACTTTGATTTCCTCCCTACCACGGCTCTACTGAGTTGTGCAAACAGGTGGATTTTGGGTACAGTCCCGAATCATATGGAGACAGTGAGCGATAGGAGGGGTTTCGTCTCTCCCGGTATAGGGAGTTGATGTCGCGCTATGTTTGATCGGCTATAACACCTAAATCCCTGGCCAGGGTTCTCGAGGTTTACTGATAAGTGTTATCAGTAGTTCCTCGACCTGTTATGAGCCATAAATCAACATGACTTATAAAGTTACTGGGGTCTGACATTTACCACCCCTAGACTTCATATGCGACGTATCAGACGAAGAGACCGGACTGTACGGTAAGTGTTGCTTACAGGCTCGTAAGGGTTGTGATGAGTTCGCTCGTCGGCCACCTTTTCGTCATGTACCTGGGTAGCCGTTATGCACAGCTAGTGCCGCTGACGTGCTTGTGGTTAAACCCATTGCCAGCGTACTGACGAGTCTTTAGAGTCCCACACAGAGGGTTCCCTCGTTCAGGCGAAAGATGTAGAGACCGTAAGTTGTTACGGCAGCCGTAAGGTGTTGCGGCAGGTTTTCAATTATGTTCGTGTAAATTGTTACAGGAATAATAATCGGAAGAATAATACTGGCCGGATACCGGTATTATATTATTGGATTAATTGTATTCGTATTTTTCGGAATTCGGATGCAGGTATACAGTATACGGTATACGGTATACGGAGGAGGGGTATTTTTGTAATTGTTACAAAATACCTTCTAGAAGGTGCCACCTCATAATGACATAATTATGACATCATTTATTTTGTGAAAATAAATTAGTGAGGTGTAAATTAAAAGGTATAAGCATGACAATGTGGTTGTTGAAGTGGATGTACTATTAAAAGCATAATACTTTTTTCATAATACATGCTTTAGTTAGTGCTATTTTTTCTTTTTATCATGTTTAAACTTTTTAATCATGAAATGCACTTATTCTTCTTCTTATAAATACCTTCACATAAGATGTGAAATGAAGGCATTCAATTCCTACACAAAATTATGATAAATGTATCATAACAAGTTCATAAGAAGAGAGAAAGAAAAATGATGGTGATCATTCTTCCTAGCTTTAACCCTCACATGAGATGTGAATCCAAAGCTTAGGATTTCAAGTTAATCCAATACAATTATCTCTACATCATCCTAGTGACTTCTTCTAGCAAATTTGGTCTCTCGGTTAAACTCTTGAGAAGAGTTTCTAGCTTGCACGAAAATTCTCGGGTGGATCATCTAGGTCTTCGGTGGCCGGAGATCGAAAATATCGGCAACATCTTAATGAGCCAAGGAGTCCACAAAAGAGGAGAAAGGAGCAAAGGAGATGCATCCAAGAGAAGACCCGAAGGACCGTATCATCAAGGTATAATCCCTAACATAGTAGATAAAATCTCTAGTTAGGGTATACTAGTTATGGTTTAGACAAGATCTTCGGTTAAGTGCGTGTTGTATGCAAAGAAATTTTTTGTTCATCGCTTCCGCCGCGCCACAAGAGTTGTGGGAGTATGCAGCACTCACTTACAGTGGTATCAGAGCCTAACTAAACCACAATTAGATGTTAGCCAAAAGTTAGAAACTCGATCGACAGTTTTTTCTCCCGAAAACTCGTATTCTGCCCTTGCTGCTGTCAGTTTTTGAAAGTGTTCCAAAATTAATTTGACATATCTTAAAAATACAAGCAGGGTTTTATAAGAACACAGAAAAAATTTGGAAGTCTAACTCGGCTAAAGCGCGGCGGAAGCGCGGCCAAACGCATGGTTTGGCCGCGGATCCGCCACCGAGTTATGGCCGAGTTGACTCAATTTTTTCCACTGTTCCTATACTGAAGAAATAGGGTTTCTGGGACATGCAGATTGTTACAAAGGTGTTTGTACAGAGATATGTCAAGTGTTGGCATGGTTGTAAAAATTATCGATCGAAATTCTAATAGTGTTTGGCTAATCGGGTTTTCTTTTTGTTATATGTGTTTGAAACGTCCGCTAATTGCTATATGACGATTCGTGGGGGTTGCACATATGGATATCATGAGATGGTATGTGTATATGAATGTGTTGGATCGTTGTGATGAATGGCCGGGGGGTGTGAGAAGAGAGTTTTTCCTTTTCTATCATTCCATGTAATTTGTAAAAAGCAATGTTATATTGTATAATTTCTTTTTACTGTTTTTGCTCCTAGGATAGACCCAAGGTGGGGTGCACAAACTACCGGGTTCTCCAAGTGCCGAGTGGCTTACTCAATTGTTGAGGGAGGTTGCTACACTTTGGGAATTTGGCGGGTAGTTTGCCGCACCCGTAGGGGTCTGGGGAGGGGTTTTAGGCTATTCATCACGACCGTGGAACCCGTTTTTCATTAAGGGCTTGAATGAAATACGGAATTCCTAGTATATCCAATGCATTCATCTGTGATCTGAAATGATTATATTTATATATGAGATATATATATTAAACGTTGCTTATGTTTTGCACCCGCGCTAGTCCAGCCCCCGTTCTGCCGTTAGTTAAGTAACCTAACGGTGCATGACGGGGCCCAGTGGCAAATGCGGATGGCATAAGCGTACGTTCTATTTGCGTTTCTTTTCTGTGATTTGTAGGAAACATAAATGATGGGACCGCATTAATGTGATTAATGTTAAAAGAAAGAAACCTAAAGATGTTGTAGAATCAAACTTTTTGAAAAAGGGTAACTCTAGCTTTTGTTTTGCATAGTGGTATTCTTAAATATCCTGCACCTCATTCGATGAGGAAAGGGCCGAGATCCCTTCACCGGGAGTGACCCCTTTAGCGAAACTGGAAAATGTTACAAAGAACTCGAACTGATTTTATAGTTGATCTAACTTTGCTTTGCATCGTGGTATTTATATATCCAGCACCTTATTCGATAAGGAAAGAGCCGAGATCCCTTCACCGGGAGTGACCTCTTTAGAAAAATTAGAAAAATACTACAAAATCATTCGATTTTTAAAACTGGAGCTTAAACCACTCCTTACCACTCGATTCTACAACGATATCAAGTTCAAAACGTTAAAAGGTTTTCATAAAAACCATACGTTGCCCTCCGCCATTTTAGGAAGCAGAGTACTTAGTATTCGTGCCACGTTTGTTGACCATAGTTAAGGCGTGGTGTACGGTAGCTAAGTGGTAAATTCCTAAAAAGCATTTGATGCGATCGATTAGGGCATTTTCATGACTTTGTTGACCATAGTTAAGGGTCATGTGGGTGGGTCTAAATCAATCACGAAATGGCGGGTTGAACTTGACTAGTGCTTATGATTTGTTGACCATAGTTAAGGTCATAAGTCACTAGGGGTAAAAATCATATCGGGAATTTCAAGAATTGAAATTTGCAATGAGATTGCATACCTTCTATATGATAGTTGGATCCCGATCCCGCTGCGAGTAAGAGTTACTCCTGGGAAAGTTTTACACAAGACAATTTGGCGAAATTATAGGGTGTAATTATTCCCGGCTAATCTTACCTTTTAGGGTTTGAAGGAGGATTTGATAAAAACAGTGGGAGACATCTGGATTAGATAAATAACCAATCTAATCTTGCAAAGAGCATACGCTAAAGTGTTTTCTTCTCTATCTCTCTCCAGATAGTGACCATATCATGCCTTAATCAAGATAATAAATACGGATATATTGACTGAACCCGCTTGTTATATTGAGCTGGGGAACGTTGGTCCCGCTCCAACTTATAATTGTTATAAGACAGAGCAGGAAATAGGGAAATACCAGAATTTCTATGCCGCCCAAACGAAGAAAGTGCATATGATGCATCTCCTTCGGGTGTGTTCATTACAAAGAACTGTTTCTCAGTATCCTCTGCATCCTGGGTATTTGATACTGGATCAGGATTCCAGATATGTAATCTGTTACATAGGGCTACAAAAGGGTAGAAAAACTGAGAACGGGTGATAAGTTTCATGAGACAGAAAACGAGGCAAGTGTTGCAGCCAAGTCTGTTGATTACTGTCACCCTGTATTACAAATACATTGATTCTGAACAAATGCTATTAGATACCGAACCTGATATACAAAATCATATCAATCTCTTTATTAGTAAAGAAATGATAAAATTTCGTATTGATGGATAATGTTTTGAACATTTCCTATATCAAGTGTTGATCGGTTCAGGCACGTTATCTAAAAGCATTGACGTTCTAAATCAAACTACAGTTCTCAGTATACCGAACACACATAAGAGGATAAGTTCAGAAATGAACAGATCCTTCTTGAGGCATTGTAGACTAGGTCACATCAATGCGACCCGGCTAGCTGAAGTTACATCTAGATGCATATTTAAATTAGTTTAAATTTACATCTTGTGAAACTTGCCAGTCATGTCACATAGATAAGATGACCATAGCTCTGTTTATTGAAAACAGAGAAAGAGTTAGTGAACTCTTGGGATTGATACATGATGATGTATGAAAGGTCCCCTGTCTACATATGCCATGACCGGTTCTTTGTACTTCATTACTTTCTCTGATGATCTCTCAAGATTCAGACAAATGTTCCTGTTGAAACACAAGTCCGAAACTTTTGAGATATTCACAGAATATAAGTTAGAAGTAGAGAACCAAAATCGGGTACAAGTATTATGTCCTTTGATGAGATCAAGGAGGAAAATACTTAAGCATGGAAATCCTGGACTATTCTAAAAGAGAATGAGATTCTCTCTCAGCATTACTCCTCCGTATACACCATAGCACGATGGTATATCGGGGCGGAGCGAATGCACCCTATGTGATATGGTGTGCTCCATGATGAGTACTACTGAGTTTCCTATTTTCCTTTTGGGAGTTATGCACTTGTGAAGCTGCATACCTATTGAATAGGGTTCCAATCAAATCAGGTGCCTACTACTCCATATGTGATATGGTATGAGAAGAGCCCATCTCTTAAAGATGTTAAGATTTGGGGTTGTCCGGCCTATGTCTAAAAACCAAAATCCGGACAAGCTCAAGGCAAAGTCAAAACTGTGGAAGTTTGTTGGATATCCCAAGCATTAGCAAGGGAATATCTTCTACCTAAACAAGGAACAAAAGTTGTTTTGTTTCTCAGCATGCCACCTTTGTGAAAGGGAATTTCTTGTGAAGAAATTAGTGGTCATGAGGTAGAACTGGAAGGAGTTCCAGCTACAGCAAATGATTTGGTAGAACCAAAGGATTCAATAGACTCTAACGAATCTCAGCCTCTCCGCCGATCTAGTTAATTTCCTCACCCACCTAAGAGATACTTCGGTTTCTCTATGACAGTGGGAGCGAGGATTTCATATTACCCCAGCGTATCCCGAGATCGGAAGGTGTTCCGGCGGGTTGTAGTCCTCGCAAGGGGGCATGCGTAGAAAGTAGCTGCTGAAGGACCTTTTGGTGCCATGGCGACCCTATGGGATAGGGTTGTAGCCTGACCAAAATGGTATGACCTAACTAGTTTCAAGCAGGCCATCAGGAGTGGGACTCTGTAAGAATGGCTGGATGATTAGCGATCTGAGATGGAATCCTTATACACCAGCAAAGTATGGACTTTGGTTGCTTTATCTGAAGGGTTAAATCCCCATCATGAGCAAGTATATCTTGAGAAGATTACTTGGTGTACATGGAAAAGTTGAGACTTTCAAAGCTATGCTTAAGTCCATCCAGATCCTACTTGCCACTGCTACATACCTTGACTACGATATCTGGTGGTTGGGTGTCATGACTGCTTTTCTAAATGAAGTTTTAGAAAAGAACGTCTATAAGTACACAGCCAGAGGGCTTCGTAGACAGTGGGAGCAGCAGAAAAGTGTGCAAGATGTTTTATGTGATAAAACAGGCATCGCGGAATTGGAACATATGTTTTGATGTGATAGTCAAAGAGTTTGACTTCATCAAAATAAATAGATGAACCTTGTATATACATAAAAGGTAGTAAGGAGTATGGAGGTGATCCTCGTAGAGTACGTGGATGACATACTCTTGATAGGGAAGGAGTTTCCTATGCTACGCTCAGTCAATCTCCTCTTATTATAAAGATTCTCCATATAGGATCAAAGGTGATACCTCCTAAATCCAAGGTTTTGGATTTATGAGATAGATCTAAATGGATATTAGGATACTCACTAGTTGTAGTGAGATAGTATCAATTGATCCTTGGGAGAATCACAGCGGAGTTGGAACATTTGTTTTGATGTGGTAGTCAAAGAGTTTGACTTCATCAAAATGGTTGAACCTCGTGGTATGGAGTATGGTGGTGATCCTCGTAGAGTACGTGGATGACATACTCTTGATAGGAAAGAGTTTCCTATGATACACTCGGTCAATCTCCGCTTATCACAAGGATTCTCTATATAAGATCAAGGTGATACCTCCTAAAAATCCTGGGTTTTTGGATCTATGAGATAGATCTAAATAGGATGTTAGGATTTTCACTAATTGTAGTGAGATAGTATCAATCGATCTTGGGGAGAATCACTGGAAAGGTTCCAGGGTGATAAAGAAGACTGAATGTCGGTCACAGTCATTGTCTTTACCCTTAGTAGAGGGACGGTATGTTGGAAGAGTTCCAAGCTAGATACCGTGACATACAAGAAAGGCAAGATACGTCATTATTAAAGATGCTACCAAAGATAAAGTCTGGATATATATAAGTTCATAAGATGAACTTCGTTCCTACCATTGTGTGACAATGGAGTTGTGGCTTTAGCCAAGGAACTACCGTCCCATCAGAAATCCAGATATAATTCTTAGGCAGCACCACCTGATCATGGAGATGGTTGATCTCCAGGGAGATCGTGGTTAAGAGAGTAGATACAGAGGACAACAGAGCGGATCCACTCACTAAGGCTTTTTCCCAGTAGAGACTTTTATGGGATGGTTGAGTATGAGATACTTAAACCACAGCTGATTGTTTGGTATGTGATACCACAACAGATGGCCCTAGTGCAAGTGGAGATTGTTAGTTATATGTGTGCCCTAGAGGCCATTACTGTACATGCGATGTATATTGTAGTGGATGCTTGGACATATATAGGGAGGACTTTCTTGCTCGACATGATAGTACGCTATCTGGTTGTACTTTATCTTAACATGTACTCTGATTGTCTCTTTTGTTACATGTTGATAAAGCCCTTAGGATTTGTACTCGACTACTGGGACTATGATGAGATCATACTAGTGGGACCACGGTAGTCTATGAGTACTTCCTATAATTGTTCCTAGTCGAAGGTGTGTCGAGACAGGGCATCGATATACCAGAGTAGACTAGCGTATACGCATCTTGACCCATATGATAGGCGATGGATGATCCCATATCCATCGGTGTTTGACATCAAGGATGGTGTACGGGTGCTCAGTGGAGACTGGGTACACTGAACGGACTCGCCGAGAACTCCTAGATGGTATATATACCTATTGTCAGATAGCAGTTCTCTGGTGACACTTGTACAGGTTAGTCTGTAGACCCGAGATCGTCATAGAGTCTTGTGTGATTCCCACTGTACTTTGATTTCCTCCCTACCACGGCTCTACTGAGTTGTGCAAACAGGTGGATTTTGGGTACAGTCCCGAATCATATGGAGACAGTGAGCGATAGGAGGGGTTTCGTCTCTCCCGGTATAGGAAGTTGATGTCGCGCTATGTTTGATCGGCTATAACACCTAAATCCCTGGCCAGGGTTCTCGAGGTTTACTGATAAGTGTTATCAGTAGTTCATCGACCTGTTATAAGCCATAAATCAACATGACTTATAAAGTTACTGGGGTCTGACATTTACCACCCCTAGACTTCATATGCGACGTATCAGACGAAGAGACCGGACTGTACGGTAAGTGTTGCTTACAGGCTCGTAAGGGTTGTGATGAGTTCGCTCGTCGGCCACCTTTTCGTCATGTACCTGGGTAGCCGTTACGCACAGCTAGTGCCGCTGACGTGCTTGTGGTTAAACCCATTGCCAGCGTACTGACGAGTCTTTAGAGTCCCACACAGAGGGTTCCCTCATTCAGGCGAAAGATGTAGAGACCGTAAGTTGTTACGGCAGCCGTAAGGTGTTGCGGCAGGTTTTCAATTATGTTCGTGTAAATTATTACAGGAATAATAATCGGAAGAATAATACTGGCCGGATACCGGTATTATATTATTGGATTAATTGTATTCGTATTTTTCGGAATTCGGATGCAGGTGTACAGTATACGGTATACGGTATACGGAGGAGGGGTATTTTTGTAATTGTTACAAAATACCTTCTAGAAGGTGCCACCTCATAATGACATAATTATGACATCATTTATTTTGTGAAAATAAATTAGTGAGGTGTAAATTAAAAGGTATAAGCATGATAATGTGGTTGTTGAAGTGGATGTACTATTAAAAGCATAATACTTTTTTCATAATACATGCTTTAGTTAGTGCTATTTTTCTTTTTATCATGTTTAAACTTTTTAATCATGAAATGCACTTATTCTTCTTCTTATAAATACCTTCACATAAGATGTGAAATGAAGGCATTCAATTCCTACACAAAATTATGATAAGTGTATCATAACAAGTTCATAAGAAGAGAGAAAGAAAAATGATGGTGATCATTCTTCCTAGCTTTAACCCTCACATGAGATGTGAATCCAAAGCTTAGGATTTCAAGTTAATCCAATACAATTATCTCTACATCATCCTAGTGACTTCTTCTAGCAAATTTGGTCTCTCGGTTAAACTCTTGAGAAGAGTTTCTAGCTTGCACGAAAATTCTCGGGTGGATCATCTAGGTCTTCGGTGGCCGGAGATCGAAAACATCGGCAACATCTTAATGAGCCAAGGAGTCCACAAAAGGAGTCCACAAAAGAGGAGAAAGGAGCAAAGGAGATGCATCCAAGAGAAGACCCGAAGGACCGTATCATCAAGGTATAATCCCTAACATAGTAGATAAAATCTCTAGTTAGGGTATACTAGTTGTGGTTTAGACAAGATCTTCGGTTAAGTGCGTGTTGTATGCAAAGAAATTTTTTGTCCATCGCTTCCGCCGCGCCACAAGAGTTGTGGGAGCATGCAGCACTCACTTACAGTAAGATTTTAATCAAATACCTGGCATGAATTATGATAAAACTTTTACTTCAATGTCAATGTTGAAATCCATATGGATATGACTTGCCACTGCTGCTCTATTCATTACTATGAGATTTGGCAGGTGGATAACTATAACATCTTTCTAAATGGGAATTTAGAAGTACACGCATATATGACTCTGCCAAAGGGTTATCGTAGTCAGTGAGAGCGGCGGAAGGTGCGCTAGTTGCTTATGTCTATTTGTAGACTAAAGCAGACATGGCGGAGATGGATCATCTGTTTGACGTGACAGTCAGGGTGTTAGATTTCATCAAAACAATAGATGAACCTGATAAGAAGGATGTATGGAGTACTGTCTTTGCTATTTGGATGACATACTCCTGATAGGAAGTGATGTTCCTATACTAAAATCGATCAAACTTTGGTTGTCACAGATATTTCTCTATATAAGATCTGGATAATGTATCAAGGATCCTGGTAACTAGATCTATATCGATAGATCTAGATTTGGGATGTGTACCAATCCGGATACCTGAACACCATTCTAAAGACGACTCCTAGCATAGCGGTATACTCACATGTGGAGTTACCCTCTTTAAAGAGATATCTTCTAGACGGATGAAGAGGGACTCGTGTGAATGACATTTCAATTGCTTTGGCATTTAGGTCAATCATGCGATGTCATGTACCAGACCAGATGTTGCGTTTGCACTTATTGTATTAAGCAGATATTAATCTAATCCTGGAGAAACAAAAAGAAGCAGTGAAGAGCAAAAAAGGATGTTCTTGGTGTATGGTAATGGCTGCCTCCTATAGGAGGCGGTTACCGGTTCTTACTTCCAAGATGACCTAGATGACAAAGTGGCTATGAAAGTTATAAGTTTACCCTCTTCTGATGGGCAATATGTTGGAAAGTGTTCCAAGCAGAATACTGAGGTAAACATGGCGCAAGATGCTGGTTAGATTCAGCGGAGGATACAACCCAAGAAGTTTGCTGGCTAAAGGTGTTTATTTGTGAACTTGGTCCTATCGTCTATCCAGACAAATTCTAAGACAGATATCGCTCAACTTATGGGATAGTTGATCTCCGCGAAGTTGAGAAATAGAAAGATAAAGTAAGGAACATTGTAGCGGATCCACTCAATGAGGCTATTTATAGAACACGGTTGTTTCTCAAACACAATTTGTGAAACTGGTTAGTAGAGAAGTTGGGTATTCGATAGCATGCAGGGTTATGAGTATGCGATACCGCAATAATTGGCCTTAAGTGCAAGTGGGAGATTGTTGGATATTGTGCCCTCAAGCCGATTATTGTAATTGCGGGTAGCCGATTATGATAATTGAAGGACCTATACAGATAGAACAGTCTTGCTTAAGATGATAGTATGCTATCTGGTTTGTCTTTATCATTATTTGTATACGTTTTATTTGCTATTACATGTCACTAATATATAATGATAAAGCTCATAGGATTTTTGCTTGACTACCAGTATTATGATAGCGATCATATACGTGGGAGCTGGGTAGTCCATACGCACATCTTTAAATGTTCCTAGTCATGTGAGTATCGAGACTAAGCATCGATATTCCAAAGTAGACTAGTATATACTTTCTAGACCCCGATGACGGGCGGTGGTCAGTCTCACAAGCCATTGGTGTTTTGTGCACCTAAGATTGTATACATCATTACTAGATGTGAGTACACCGAACAGACTGATCGAGAACTTCTAAATGGTATTATACCTGTCATCGGATAGCGGTTCTCTGGTGACATGAGTACAGGGTAGTCTTTTGACTTGACATCATAATTTGTCTCGTGTGAGTTCCCACTGTACTTAGATTACTATCCTACCATAGCTCAAAGGAGTCGTGCAAACAGGTTTTAGTTTGGTACAGTCCTGAGCCATATGAAGACAGTGAGCGATCGGAAGGGATTCGTCTCTCCCGGTATAAGGAGTCGATATCGCGTTGTGTTTGGTTGGCTATCATCATAAATCACTGGCCATGATGGATGCGATTTACTGATAGGAGATCATTAGTTTTTCAGTGGGTGATAAGCTTGATACCGGCGCGACTTATCGGGTTATTAAGGGTCTGACGTTATCCACTCTCTAGACGCAGCATGTGACACTCTCAGATGAAAAGATCGGACTGTACGGATATTGTCATTTACAGGCTCAGTAGGGTACGGCCAGACTTAATTGTCGACCTCCATTTCGACATATACCTAGGCAGCCGTTACAAACGGCTAGTGTTGCTGTGCTTGTGGTTATGGATTTATCCAGTAACTCACTGGCAGTGTATTGTCAAGTTTTTTGCCGGTTCAGGCGATATACTGTAGAGGCCGTACATTGATACGTGTAGGGTCCGATTAAATACGTATACTGCTACACGGACTTTAATCGGACGATTGATATTACTAGCTAACTTAGGATTAAGCCGTATTAATAAATCAAGTATTGATTTAATAATTTACACATATATTTGAGAATTATGTTCACTGTTCATTTTCTCTCTTTGGCTATTCATATTTTTATACAGATACACGTATATGTATACGATACATATACAAGAGTTGTATTTCGTATTTATACGGAATACTTCTAGAAGATGGGCATCTCATTATTGTTTTTCTTTTATTGAAATTCAAAGAATGAGATGGAGGGATGAGGTGTAAAGGAGAGCATATTGATAAGGATGGGCTCAATAATGGAAAATGGGGATGACAATTTTTAGGGGTTGGAAAATTATGAGCTCATTCCATTCATTTTGGTTATGTTACATTCTCTCCCCTTCACTCTTTCATTCTCTCCGTCTCTATCTCTTTCCTCTGGCTCTCTCGAGCTCTCATGTGTAGAGAAGAATTGGAGGAAATGAGAAAGATAAATGAAAGTGATAATCCCTACATCCCAAGCATCACAACCTAGCGAATTGTGATCTTTAGTTGCTTCACTAGGTGAAACTGGAGCTTGAATCGGTTTCTCTCGGATGGATCATTTTCGGCAAAAACGTTAATCTCTCCAGCACGTTCTCGACGGTCTACGGAGCTTGGACAGATTTTCCACGATAGGGTGGACACGCATCAAAGGTTGTATGTTCGCAACCTTGCATGTTTTAGTTTCTAGTTTTAGTGTTTGAACGGATTCTAGGTTGTGGTTTCCTCACGCTCACATGAAAATTTTTGTTCGCGATTTTCGCTTCCGCTGCACCGCGAGCGCCGGGGAACCCTAACATGTGGTTGTGTTAGACGGAAATATTTCATGAAAATTGTATAGCCACTCATTGGAGTAGGAATATAAGATTACCACGATTTGAGGGTATCTTATTCCCGGGTAATCCTAAATTCCCAAGAACATTATTTGCGACGAAACAAAGATGGAAATGTTTTGTGAGACTGCGATGGAAGTTTTTCTCTGGAGTTTTTAGGGCAATCTAGAATTCCCTTTTACATTACCATGTACCAAGCACCCCAAGGGTAAAAATGGTCACATGCCTCCGACAGTAAGGATTTTGAAAAGATATCGGGTATTGTACTTTTGAGCAACCCAGGGATTGTTGATGATATATTAACCTAATGTCCTAATGTTATTTATAAACCTTATGGTATTTATTTAGAAACCAGTGGAAGTTCCTGGTATTTTAGTATAACATACCTTATCAATCAGAATTGAATCAGAGCGTAACAGTTTTGATCATACATAAAATGATGCATCTTTGTCGAATTTGAACAACAAAAAAGGGCCTTAAAAGCTATGGGCAAAGATGAAAGATAAAACAAAAATAACATGACGATGTAAACCGAGCAGCAAAAGACAAATGCACAAGAAAGCCAACTTGTAGAGCTAATACAAAATTTTGATTATGCAGCTTTCTTCTTTATAATTGATTAGAAAGCATTTTCCTAATTGGTAAATGTGATTGTTCCAAACAAGAAAGCAATTAAATTTTCTGAGAATAAACTTTGTTTTTCCATAACATAAAACTAATATTTCGGAGCATGTGATGTCCAAACCTGTAGCTCACTAACAGTTCTGAACACATAAAATGACGTAATTTAATTGTTCCTTGCACCTCCAGCCAACATACCGGCAATGCCACCTTGACTTCTCATATCTTCTTGGGCTCGCTTTATTTCTTCCGGATCTGACGACCACAAGTAAAAGATTAAAATGCCAGGTGCAAGTGGGGACATATAAATTTTGGCTACAAGAGGAACATAATACAGAATAAACTCGTTGAAGGCCAACTACATTATATATAATAAACATATTATAACTAAGAAACCAGACAATGAAGTTTTGAATTAATTTAATCATCCAGAAAATAATATTGTTTATAATAACATTTTCCAATGTGAGACAATTTTCTTATTAAAAAGAAACACAATAGAATTTGTATGCATCTAAATAAATTTTTTTAAAATAGCTTTGTTGGTACTAGGGTTTAAACCTTTAACCTTTTGCTATGGAACAAGACACTGCTATTTGAGCTAAACTCTTTTTGTGATATTTTTATGAAATAAATAATATATAGCATATATCAAATTTTCATCACTATATTGCAACCGATATTGGTTTATTCATTTTCAAATGGAGTCATGTCCCCCTTCACCTGGGGCTTTGGATCCGCTGATGTGAGGCGAACAAAATTAATTCGAATAAGTCCTGTCGGATCAATCTCGTGGTTTCGTAATTATCATCATAATTACTTGACTTATATGCAGTATCTCAAAAAATGGCTTCCAGCTTCATTCTGTGTTCTAGCTAATGGAACTCCAAGTAGATGCACCTGGAAGAATCGCTAGATGAAATAAGGGTTTCCTTTGGACTAGCAGTATCCCCCCTTTCATACAAGTCGATAAGCTAAGCCATATGATTAAACTATGCTTGAATTACATCTTCACTTCTCAATATGACTGGAGAAATTCTAGACACCACACTCAAATTTAAAGAAACATGCTGGTTAGGCGTAAGTGTGTAACTATTGCTTGTATCAGGTAGAAAGCAGCAAAGGCATACTGCAGTGAGTCCTCATTTTACGCAAGAATGGAATACAAGTATGTCCCAAGAGTGAAAGGTGGAAATGCAAAAAATTCTTCTTCCTTGTTTCTTTTTTTTTATCATTTTTGTGGGGGTGGGGGAGTTTTTCGATTTGATAACATAATCATAGTAAATGTATTTGTGCTTAGCGCATGATACTGACTAAAAAAGGAATCAGAGAGCAAACCCTGTGTACATAAGTTGAGAGCTTAAGTGCGCCTTCAAAGGGAAGATTTTAGTTATGACCCTATAGAATATAAGGAAATGGGGCCTGCGGAGACCATGCAGGCCCAAACCACAGCGGCCTCTCGCATGGGCCAGTGGGGTCCGCTGACTATTTTGCAGTTAGGTCCCTGGACCCCAATGGCCAACGTGAGAGGCCGTTTTGGGCCTGCAGGTCCCTGTAGTCCCCGTTTTCTCATAGAATAATACTTATAGTTATTGTTTATCAATTATTTTATATTTTCAAAACCACCTAGGCAAGATGAGTACACAATGAAAGTTGGAAAACATAACAAAATTAGAGAGGTATTAAAATATATAAGATAAGAAACATACCCATATTCTCCATCATTTTTGGCATGACAAACACCATAAGCAACATGAAACCCATCATAAGCCCCATAGGACTTTTTACAAGAGACATTATGGAAAATGGCTCCCTAATCTAGAAAAGAATAAGAAAAGGGACTAATTATTTGAGCATAATCATCTATAATAGGGAACAATCATGCTTGCAATTGAAACATAGCCTACCTCATAATATTGTTCTTCTCTTGAAGGTTCTAGAACCAGTTCACTCAATGCCTTTCTATTTTCTGTCAACGCTGCCTGAACTTTACCAGGGTTTCTTGCACTAATATCAACACGAACCTGAGTAAATGCAGAAAGGATCATATGCTTTATATTTTTACCAGCTGCGAGAGGAGGGAAAGGGGGAGGGATGGCGAGAGATAGGTTACCGGTGAAAAGAAATAACCTAGTGCAGCCACTTCAATCAGATGAGTGCCAGCTGGCACGTTGTAGCTGTAGGTAAATAGTTAAAGAATTCCAAGAACTCTAATTACATGTAAAAGCCAATCACCAACTGAGTGCAACTTAATAAAAAATTTAGTTATGAAAATAAACCATGCAGTTATAAAATCAGATTGATTGTGCATAACAATAAATTCCTGGTAATTAAGAACCTTTTCAAAGGTGATGCTGCTCCGCTTTTGAACAAGACCTATGACCCCTATGTCACTGTTTCCACCTTTGCTTGATTGTTGTCTCCGGTAACAAGGTTTAGGGCTTATGATGTAACCCTTTGTTGATCCATACTGCTATGGATTCGTTTTTAGTTGTCCTATGGGCTTTCTTCTTTTAATACTTTATTCTTTGTAAACTCTTCACACTCTAAATTGGGATATGGATGTCTTAACTTAGATTGTAGTTTGGCTTGGATTACATTTTCTTTTCCTTTCACATGTTTTTTTTTGGGATTCTAGACCATTGGCCTTCACATGTAACTGTTTGTCCTACAAAATTAGTTGGTATGTTCCTATTCCTGTGTTTTCTGTTGATAATACCTTTTCCTCTTATGATAGTTTTTACTATATGCTCTACAAATTTTTAGGGATTATAAAGCTGGGGGATTGTTTCTTGGGTTTCTTAATGTTTCTATATATACTAGAAAAAAGTTGAGTCCTTAAGTTTTGACACCATCTGCTTATGAGCTGGAAAAAGGTTGGATATGCAACTCTGTACGATACCACCAGTTTATAAGCTGGAAAAAGGTTGGATATGTAACTCTGTACGATACCACCAGTTTATAAGTTGGAAAAAGGTTGGGTCTATATCAATATTCAAACTTGGAAAATATTAAAATTTGACACCATTGGTATATATTGGCTTTAAGATCTCTTTGCCTCTGTTCCCCAGCTTGTACTCCCTACTTTTATAACATATGCATATCTTTGCTACATATGGCGTGAAAAAAGGTCTGTCTTATGGAAAATGTTGGATAGGATGACCAAGTTATTATGTATGATATCTTGTTTCCATGTAAGGTTCACGTGGTTTCCTCCAGCTTACAAAAACTCTAGTGTTGCTGAAAGGCACAGGATGTGTGATTTCATTGTGGGGCTACATACTGATGATTTTTGGGGCATCCTACTCATGTGATTGTTTTTTCACTTTTTGTTTACTCCTGAGTTTTTGTATTACCTCTAACTGCTCTTGATATGGCACAATCTATTTGAAACCTTTTTGGTTATGATACTAATACTGTGATATTTACTGAAGCTCTTGTTACCTTGTTACTTTGAGACAGCAATCCATCCTTCACTGTTTTACTATGTTTTACCATTGCCTTCATTTTCTTTCTTTTCCTTTTCCTTTTCCTTTTGGCTCTTACTTTCAATTTAGAACATGGATACTTGATACCTTTTTGTGTTTCAGGTCAACTCCATTCGAATTCTGGAGACTGGAGATAGGCGATCACAGGGAAATCAGAGAACTGGAATCAGATGGAGATTTTATTGAGAAATGATCCTGTTTTTTGGTGTTTTTTCTTCCTTCTTTCTTTTTTATTTTTTTCTCCAGTATGTGGTGTATTAAGATAGGCTGGTAGTCCTATAGTTGTCTTGTTTTGTAAGGTTGCATGGACACGGATACGACACGATGCGATACGGTGCCACGACAAAATCCCAAAATATAGGATACGGGGACATGGCTATATAAATAATCTTATAAAGATAAATAAGATACCAAACTATTATGACAACATTAAATAAGGAAAATTTTATAAGTCTAACATGCTATGCGCTAATAACATACTAAAAACATGTTTATACGCGTATGACACGCATAGAACACATACTATACATATATGACATATATAAAACACGTCCGATACGCATTCATATACTATACATATATGACATATATAAAATGTCGGTGTCCGATACGTGTCGGACACGGATTGTCTGGATACGACAACATGTTGGAAGTGTCCGTGCAACTTAACTTTTGTTATATACATTTTGAACATCTGTATAACTTTGGTTTTTAGCATTAGTATTTCTATGGAACAGGTTGTTAAGCCCTGCTCTTATCATCAAAAAAAAGTCATCGACAAGAAACCGGGAGTTTGCTTGAACCTCAAAAACAAAATCAGGCAACGCGGTGAATAGAGAAATGGGATTATATTACTTAATTTAGAAATTAAGAAGGATATTGTGGCAAGAAAAGAGAGAATGACTGCCCTCATAGTATAAGCTCAGAACAATAATTTATTGGTCCTTGAGACCTTTCAACGCAAGTCCAAAGCAGTAATTCAACATCTAGATTTACATGTATTGGAAATAACTCCATATTATGATAAATGGTAATCATAAATTACAGTAGAATTAATGCAGGTATTTATGTTATCCACTGAATTGGGATTTTAGGAATACAAAGAAATAATCGAGTAACTTAGTACAAAGCTATTGCTCCAATGAAAGTCATAATTTTGTATCCATCCCATTGTTTGGATAGCCAGGGGATGATGGCATCTCAGAATCCTCAAATAAACACTAAGAGAATGTTTACCCCTTCAAGATCTTTGGTAACTCAACTTTTTCTAGTTTAGAAGTATTGGCCAAAACGGATATTCATGAATGCAAAGGATATGTAAAGTCGCAAAGCTATTCAGTTCAAGAGTACTCTTTTCTAATTTTGAAACTATCACCAACTAAGAGGTTTTACCATTAAAGTGGGGAACATTGGCTATACAGAAATCCAAAACATCATGTTTTAGATCAGTTATCATTTCCCCCCTTTAATAAACTCGTTTCCCTTCCTGATAATTAAAATCAGGTTATATTCAATGTTGAACAAAGATCTAATGATGATGTATCGACTCTTTGCAACAATAATGTCTATGAAGTTCCAACATCTATTTAAAAACATGCAAGTAGATATACAGAAGTCAAGTAGGACTTTAACAGGTTCATATGAAGATCTTGTTGAGCAAGTTGTGAATGCAATGGAATAAAAGGTTAGTCGTGAAGGATACAATGAAAAATAGCCATCCGGCCGAACAAAAGAAACCTTTTGACCACCATTCAGTATGACTTTGGTGTTTGATATCTTTGCAGGAAGACCAAATCCTTTTGACCCCATGCCTGTCAGAGAAAGTAGAAATTAGTTTAAGGGTTCATTTACTTTGCAAAGCCCAATTTCAAACTTGCAAGAATTGCAAAGGTAGTTGTTGGAAATCGTCAAACAGTAACAATATTGAAAAAAGAATAATTCAAATTCCATGAAAACATAAAATCCGTAAAGCCCCATGTGAGAACAACTTGACGTCTTGGAAATGCCGGTGGCGAAATAGTTATAGACAAAATTATTGGCATGATGCAAGGGCGCACACGGGCGCACGCACGCACACATATATATTTCAGAACGATCAAATGAGGATATTCTATTTTAAAAAGAACAATAGTGAAAGTAAATAACCAACTATCTTCTAATGGTGAGTTGAAATCAAGGCATATAGTTTAGAAGCATCAAAAATTCAAGATGTTTATTGGAATTCTTCAATGTCTACATACAAACCAATTACGATTACCCGTTGGGTCCTTAAAAACTAGCCAAAGCTATCCAACGACGTGTATGGAAATAAACAGCTAAGGGCCTTGCACTATTCCTGCGATTTCATTTATTTTATATGGCCACCATCTTTTAGAAAGTCCTTCTGAAAGTCCATCATCTAGAATTTCTAAAACAAACTTTTGTTTCCATGGAGGAAAGGCTCCGTTATACCACCAAAGAAATCAAACTGGAATCCAGTAGCAATGAAATTTAGCTCCAACATCCGGTACATATGTTCCATAAGACTAACATAATTGATGTCTTATGATACCATAGCAGGCGTCGATACAAAAACCTATAGTGGGTGTACGATAAGTCTAATGAAAGTGTAAGAGAACTAAACATGTGAGTTATTCCGTTTGAGAATGAATGTGGTAACCATCACCCTATAGAGAGAACAAAAATGAAAATGAAGAAGAATATGAATTCAACAGGGGTTAAGTCCTGATGGGTCCTCTTATCAAGAGCTTCTCGTCCTCAAAGAATGCATGTCCCTTGTGCATCAACATATGACCTTCCTGATCATTAACAAGCTCTCGATTAACCCTCTATGTTCCTTCTTAATAATCTTCAATTCCTCCGAATTCTTTGTTTAATAGAAATTACGCTCGCTCTCTCCACACAAGTTGCCAACTATTGTTGTTCGTAATATAAAGTTATGAACCTCCATGCAATTGATAATTAAATGTGCACGAGGGATGCAAGTATACCTTAGGGCTGACAGGCTGTTAATAATATGTAGAACTTAAAAAGGAAGCTGAAGCACTAGCTTCTCCATGCACTTCCATTGTTACAAGCTACAGCTAATCTAACACTAGAATTAGCAAAACAAGAAAAGGAACTAATTCAACCTAACTAGGGGATGCAAAAATCAAAGGAGCATATTATTAATCTGAACGGGTTTTGATGAAATGTCAAACTCTTGCAAGAATTGGAGGGGGGGAAAAAGAAATATAAGTACACTGAACCATTTACAGCTTGGTTCTTCCATATAGGATGCAGGCAAAAATGCATTAAAATGCTCAAAATTTCATGGTCCCTAAAGTTAAATATCTAAAGGTTAAAATCCGCCACATAAACACCTAACGTTTACGTCTTGCAACACTTGTACCCTCTGACCAATGGTATCGCCAAGGGAAAAACTGTCCAAAAAAATCACAAGAGATGCACATGGGAATCTCAAATGGGGTACTCTAGCACTATTGGTCACCGTACTACAAAACATAAACTTTAAGGCCCGATTCGGATATGGAATTTGCATAACTGTAGTTTATTTTTAAGTGGAGGGAGGGGGATGCAAACTATGGTTTGCAAGCCTTAAACTCCAAAAATGGAGTTTACAAAACTTTGACCGGAGTGGAGTTGAGATAAATGCAGTTATCTCAGCTCAAAAGATAACTGTAATTATCTCAACTCGAAAATGATTAAACAAGGCAAAGTTTGGATTTTGGAGTTTAGTTTTGCTAACTTTATGAAACTGCAGTATAGTAAAAAGTTTATGTGCCGAACTTTAAACTATAGGTATTTATCTGCCATAGGATGTGGGTTGTGGCATTTAAAGTTTACATATTACCAACAGCCCCTAAGTAAAAAGTGATGGTAAATTAAATAAAAAGTAAATTTTTTTTATCCAGCTTAAGATAGCACCCACAACTCAAACACGAAAAACATCGGATTCAAAATAAACAAGGGATCGAATTGATACCATCTATCTTCACACGGCCAGTGATCGTATACGCTTCTCCGTTCCTGAAAATTTTTGCAAATCAAAAATTCAAAATTACAAAAAATTTCACAATTATTAGGGTTTCAGCGAGAAAGTGATTAAGTTACCGCTGGGAAACGGCGTGGGCTAACGGAGTTAAGCATGAGACGATGATGAACAGGATCGCCGTTAACGGCGCGGTGATGGCCGGCGATTTCTGCATCGCTTTTGATAGAGGAGAGAGATTTGTGAAAGCTGTGGTATTTATGACTTCGCCCTTGGATCTGATGAGCTCTTGTGCTCCTTTTTGCAGGGCCCCCCCTTCTCTTTTATAGTTAGAATTGCAATTTCAGTTTTTGCGAAATTGCAGGAAACACCCCCCGCTTTTGCCCAATTAGCACAAAGAACCATCGGATTTTTTTGCAAGTCATTCCGTTATTTGAATGACGGCTAAATACCTAGCGTTGTCACCGATGAGCAATAGCCCAATTGGTACGGCGCTTCCCTCATCTCTATAGAAAGTGTGGGGTTCGATCCCTAGTGGAGGAAGTGGCAACAATTTAATGCTTTCGGAGTAAATTCAGGGACCCCTAGGTGCATGTCTAGTGTGCACTTGCATGTGGTATTGTGGTGTGTGTGTAATGATGCTCAATATTGCCGACGCCTGGGATCAGGACACGTGGCGGATGGCATGTCCCATAACTCGGCAGAAAGGGCCCACCGAAGCCGACCAGGCCTCCCCTGTACCCGACCTGCAATCACAAGCTAGCCCTCCTCGGGGTTCCCTGCAGATTGGCCTCCTCGGCCCCTCAGCTCGCCCCGAGCTGCCACAAGACCAAGACTCCCCAGCCTTCTCGCTCGTTCTCGACCCCCCAGCCGAGGCCGTCTTCCTCGGTCCTCCGACCAGCTCCACCGCTCACAGGCGTAACCGTCGCTCCACGAATCTCGCCATGCGCGGATTCTCCGCCAGCAACATCCCACGTTCCACGCCTCCGCGATCCCCATTAATGGGCGATCCGCTCTCTACGCGGGCGTGACGTCGGGAGCGTAACTGCTGGCGAGATTCTCGCGCCTGCTGCTGCATGCCATCACCGCTATATAAAACCCCATCACAGAGGGGTCAAGTAAGCCATTTTTGACTCACTTAGCCATTACGCTGCTCGGATCTAGTACTAACTTGATCGTCGGAGGGTCCTCGGTGGCGTCAAACCATCCCGGGACTTCTTTGCAGGTACTTGGCGTCCAACTCCTCCGATCACCAAATCTCCGCCCACCACGCACGGATGGCCCGAGCTGCCAACCAAGGGCATCAGGTCTATCCAAGTCTCGAGCAATCTCCTCTCGAGTTCGGGGCCATAGAGACGCATGAAGACGCCTTCTCCTCAGCAATGCATGAATCAACTCGACAGACGATCGCTAGGCAGATAGCTGACCTGACACGGAGGCCCAACAGCGCAAGAAGAAAAATTTACAAGCGTTCTTCATGAACAAGATACAAAAGCGTGAATCAAGAAAACCAAAGAAAGAAAAAGTTTTATTACTAAAAGGCGGTCTTTACAGAAGGTATTCTTGGCTCCCCAGCCTAACAAAATGCCCGGAGGCTTACAAAGACCAAGACGCGGCAAAATAAAAAGGAGGAGGAAGACGGGGCTTTAGGCCTCAGGGCCAGGAGCAACCTCAGGGCCCTCGACATCCACCACGAGGCGAGCTGGGTCCTCGGCGACTTCCTCATCATTAATCTCTTGCCCCTGCCCACTGGTGTCTGTGAGGGGGTACAAGGCCCGGAGCTCTTCATCGGCGAACCCCGGCACTCGGGCCTTAATAGCGTCGAGGCCCTCGTGCCAAATGAGGGTCGTGGCGATGGCCAAGTCATCATAGAAGTCTTTCGAATTCTTGTAGCCCTCTACCGCCTTCGCCGCCGAGAGGTCGGCCAACTTGGCAGCCCTCAGGTCGGCCGACTTCGCCCACTCGGCCGCCGCCCCCAGCTCCTTCCGGAAAGATTTTACTGTCTTCTTCAGATTGCCGGCCAGTACATGGGCGTCCTCACGCTTGGCCTCAGCGACCGCGGCGGCCTCGCGGTGCCGGGCAACCTCCTACTTCCCGGCCTCCACCTCACCGTCCAGGGCGATGACCCTCGCCTTCATCGCCTCCAGCTCCCGCTTGGAGCTCTCTTCCGATGAGGCGGGCTGGCCCACAGCTTTCATCGCCGGGGCAACCACCTCAGCCTCCATACACAGGGCGAGGGCGACGTGCTGGAGGACCTGAAAAGCAGAAAAGAGATCAGGAAAATGAGAGGGGCACCGAACCACAAATAGTAGTGAAAGACAGGCGCTTACCTGCACGGACTCCTGGGCGATAGACGCCAGCTGAGTCCTGAAGGTCCCCCGGGGGACTCTACCCCCGGTCGATACCTCTATCTCATGCAGCAGGCTATCCGCGACGGATAACCCTGAAGGTACGGCAAACTGGAGACCGCCTTCCTCCACCGTGATCGGGGAAGACGGTCCCCGGGCAGATCTCCTCTTGAGCGGCCTCGAGGGAGAGCCGGTCTCCTCCTCCGAGGCCGGGTCCTCCAAAATCCGAGCCCGCCTCCGACCCGACGTTCTGCTGGGCCCCAGGGCGAGATTCGTTTCCGAACGCTCGCGGGGCACTACAGTCGGGGGGGAGGGAGCCGGGGCAGGCTGTGAACGAGAAAAGCCGGCGCCCCCAACCTTCGCAGCCAGCCTCGGCTGGCGCATTGAAGCCCGGAGCGAGTCTACGTCCATGGATTCTGCACAGAACCAAATGTAGAGGGAGTCAACGATACGGGCAACATATGTTCATATCAGATTTTTGCATTTTCATACCGCCCAATTTTTATCACATTGCATATCGGTAGATACTCTTGAGCCGTGTTTGCTAGTCAATTGCAGGATACAGGTTCTCGGTTCTAAAAACGGTGAAATTCATGGAAAACACGACAAAATCCGGGTTCCTGCCAACCACAGATAAAACACGGATCTCCGCTCTTTATCCGTCTATTGCCACACACCAGTTTAAGAGACAAAATGTCAAATCAATGTCGTTTTCATGCACAAGGCTCAATGGCAGCACAAGATCCAAGAAATCTACGCGGAGCTCGAGGAAATCATGACAAAAAGTCCACATCAAATCACCTTTCCCTCAACAGAAATTCTGGAAAAATCGTGAAGAAAATATGAAAAAATATATATACCAGAGTAAAGGACACACAGAACCAGAGAAGCACAGAAAAAATGGGAGCCTAACTCCTCCATACCGTCGCGGAACCGCGGCCAAAGGGGGGTCTAGGCCGCGGTTCCGCGGCCGTACTGGCGCCGCACTTGAAGACTTTTGGGGGGCAGATTGGTCTTTTCATATGTGTTCTGATTTTTGCCCTAGGTTTTCATTTTCCAGCCTATAAATACCCCAGAACCTTGTGAAGCCAAGGGTGCATATTCTTGTATTTTTCTAGGTTTAGAATACTTGTTTCTTCTTCCTCTTCTCATCTCTTCTCCATTAAAACTTGTAGTGAGCTTTGTGAGTGAAGAATGATGAATAAAGAAGACTCCTTTGCTATTATATCTTGTCTTGTTCTTTTATAATTGCTTGTAATTTTAATTTGTTAACTTAGTTGTTGTTATTTCTTGTTGTTTCTTTCTTTTCTCTTTTTCTTTATCCTTAAAACAACCATGATGCTTACGCTTGATCCTTGCCAATGTGAGGTCGCAAATAGCTAGTTGTTATCTTCTAATCTATTTCTTTCTATCTTCCTCTTTTGTTTTGTTTTCTTTTCATTATGATGTGTGAGTAGTTTCATACTTGTTAGGGTAGGATAAGGGAAGTTTGAGAGAAGGAAATCTCTCTCACTCTTTCCTTGCCCAACAACTTAATTCGACTCCCGTTAATTGAACCACAATCCGCTCCTTACGGCACCATATCCTACATGATAGCGGTGATTCCGTAGTGAGACCGGTTGTGGTTGAATTAACCGGAGGTTATGGCTAAGAGCCAAGAACGGACGGACAAGCACCAAAAGGAAAAACTTATGCGTTGGAAAGCCTAGCTTATACTCGCAAGTTCCTTCCTAGTCGTGCTAATCCCCGTTGCTGTCGATTACCGTAACACCGATATTAAGAGGGGCAACGAAAGATGTGGGAGACTCCTAACTCAAACTAACCTAATTCTAACCCTAACAAGCTCTCTTTACATATCATTTTACCACTTAATTAATCACAACAAAATCTAGAAAACTGGACTTAACTCGTTAAAGCACATAGAAAAAGATTCCTATCTCCCTGCGGACGACCCGTACTCAACCGGCTAGCTACAAGCGAAACCATCTTGATTGCGGTATTTAACTAAAATTTGAATACGCAGAATCCCTAACAATCAAATGGCGCCGTTGCCGGAGAGACGGTAGTTTATTTCTTTGTGTAATTTCGGGTTAACTTGTGAATATAAAAACAACCGAAAAACAAAAAAAAATATACTTTGTAAAAAAATCATCTTGTTATTTTTGATTAGTTTTTGTGCAAGCGTGCAGGAAAATACGGAGTTCGAGTTCAGTGCCAAAGACGTGGGAAGATAGACCCACATTTCGCGGCTACACCGCGACGGATCAAAACGAAGCAAACGGTCTACTGTAAGATTCTGGAGCAGTTACAGTGAGAAAATCCAGATTCAGGGTCTTAAAAACAGCAGAGGACACCCAAAGCAGCCCACACCAGAAAACTGGAGCCCCAAGTCCACAACATAGCCGCGGAACCGCGGCATTAGGGCCTTATTGCCGCGGAACCGCGGCCATTTGGTGCCTTCGGGCTGCCAAAATTTTTTGGTGAGTTTCTCTTCTTTCTCCCACTCCTCTGGACTCCAATAAACTGTGTTTTCTGCAGCATTCTTTGCGCAAACTCTCTTCCCCCTTCTAATAAACTGTTCTTGTGCAGGATTCTTTGCGCCGCGTTAAAAATAAAAATTGTTTGCAGTTGATTTTTTATCGCTTTGCATTAATTAATACGGACTTAAGGGGCTTGAAACCAATTCATATTGGGTGGGGATTTCATCACCCTTCCCAGGACCCCAAAAATCACAAAAAGCATATGCATTGACCATGATTAAAAATTAAAAAATACTAGACTCAGCCCTAAGGACTTCGCGCTCAATAGGACAGAGGACTAGTTACAGGTATCGGCCGTTTATCCTATCTGACTTTTGCGGTGCCTAGGCAAGTGTGACGAAGGAAAGTGGTTATTTAATTAAGGAACTTCGCGAAAGCGTTGGATAACCTCCCACTTACCTGGCACTTATCTGGCCGCATTAGACGGAGAAGAGGCGGTTTGAGGTCCTTTTTCTAGCCCTCTGGAACAGTTAGGAGCAGGTCTAGTTGACCTAGGTGACCCTAGATCTAGGTGAGATTGTGCATATCTTATTTGTGATTGCTTAAAACCGTAAGTCCGTACATATTTCTGTAAAGCTCTTTCTAAAAAAAAAATCAAAAACTTTTATAAAAACTTGCCCTTTGTCGCCAAATCCATTTTTCACCCACCACCCATCGTTTTTCTCCATTGACGTTTTCTTACCCTCACCTTCTCCGCTTTGACTATACTAAACTCGTTTAGTGTATGTCCGCTTGGACTCGGGACACTAGCGCCCGTCTAGTCCGCGTTACGTTAGTCGCTACCGACTACGCGATCGACTCAGACGTCGAAACTCCGTCCACTCCTCTTTCACCCCTTCCTTTGCCGGCCAACTTCGACGTTGACCGGAATTCTGTTCATACATCTTCACATTCACCTTCACCAACCTCTTCTTCCGTGATGTCAGGATTTAATCCGAACATCTCTTTGACTACCCCTGGATTGGCTCCACCTCCTACGGGGACCAATAACCCACCACCACCGCCTGTTGTAGCGCCGCAGCGAATCGCGCTCCAGGATCGTTTCTATCCCACCCGTTCTGCACTTCCCACCTGCCTTTCTCTTCCACCGGCCAATGGGGATAATTTTGAAATTAAGCCCCACTTCATCAACATGCTTCCACGATTTCATGGGCTTGAATCTGAAGATGCCTATATCTTCATCAACAAATTTCAAAACGTCTGTGCCATGATGAAAACCACCCAGCTGTCGGACGATGCTATACGTCTACGGGTCATTCCGTTCACTTTATGCGATCTTGCTGAAAAATGGCTGTATAGCACCGCTTCCCATTCCATAACCAGTTGGGACGAGTTTGTTAAAGCGTTTCTCAAAAAGTTCTATCCGAATCATAAAACCGCAAGGATTCGAAATGAAATCAACCAATTCTCTCAGCTTCCTTCTGAACCCTTTTGGAAGTGCTTTGACCGGTACAAAGACCTTCTTGTTCAGTGTCCTCACCACGGTATAGAGAAATAGCAACTTTGCCAAACCTTATACGAGGGCCTGAACCCAGCAACGAAGCAGTTGTTGGAAACCATCTGTCAGGGCCACTTTCTATCGAAATCTGACGAGAAAGCATGGAAATTCTTTGACAACCTTGCGGAGCAAACGCTACAATGGGAGAGCACCAGACCGACGCCTTCTTCTTCTACCTCCACTTCTACCGGTCAGTCTAGGGTAGGAATTCACTAACTTGATGTCTCTATTGCGATGAAAGCTGAAATGGCTGCAATAACAAGAAAGCTTGAAGCGATAGAGAGCAAATTTTCTTCTCCTGCTCCTGCTCCTGCTCCTGCTCTCCCCCTTCGTACCATTTGCGCTTGTTGTTCCGATCCTTCTCACTTGACCGAAGAGTGTCCTTACAATCCACCCTCGCAAGGACATGATCAGGTTAATGCTGCATTCCAGCAAAGACCGAGGAATGATCCATACTCTTCCACCTACAATCCTGGTTGAAGGAACCACCCCAATTTCGCCTGGAATCAGAATCAGAATCAATTCCAAGGCAACAATTTCCAAAGGGCCCCTCCGCCGCAATAACAAGCGCAACAACAAACTCAGTATCAGCAGCCCTTCCAACCCCAACCTTTTCAGAATCAGACGAACAACTTTGCACCCAACAATTTTTTTCCACCAAACAACTTTGTTCCGTCAAACAACGATAATGTTTCCTCGCTCGAACGAAGTCTGGAGGCGTTCGTTAAACAATCGACTCAGTCCACCTCCAACATCCAGTCTTCCATTCAATCCTTAGTGCAACATACTGCCGCACACGGGCAAAGCATCAAGACCATCGAGGCCCAGATTGCACAGCTGAACGCGGCCTTAAGCGAGCGAGAGAAGGGTCCCAGCCACTCCCAAATCCCGGTCACCCACATAATGCACATGTTGCTCTTGAACAACAAAACCATAATGTGAGTGCCGTGACCACACTGAGATCGGGAAGGATGCTGCAAAACAACATTGGCAAACGGATCAACAATGACACCCCAGCCGCTACTTCTTCTTCTTCTTCTTCTTCTTCTTCTTCTTCTTCTTCGTCTTCTGAGCCTATTCTCCGTTCTTCACAAGGCTCTCCTTCCTCTTCTTCTGCTCTGAACGGACCCACTTCTCACTCCACGAAAACACCTGTTCTGGGATCCGTTCCAACTCCACAATCTCCTCCTCCAGCATTAGACTCAACCAATTTTCAAAATGTTCCATTTCCAAACCGGTTGAGGTCTAATAAACAAAATCCTCAAATGGAGAAGATTCTGGAGTTATTTAAGCAGGTTAACATTAACATTCCTCTTTTAGATGCTGTCCAACAAGTCCCGTCCTACGCGAAAATCTTAAAGGACTTGTGCACGAAAAAGAGGAAGTCTCAGGTACCCAAGAAAGTTTTCTTGGCTAGTGCTGTGAGTGATGCCCTTACCCAATCTTTACCATAAAAACGGAAGGACCCTGGCTGTCCTACGATTTCAATTACCATTGGGGATAAGAACATCAACCGCGCACTATTAGATCTTGGTGCCAGTGTTAACCTGCTTCCGTACTCAGTATACGAGCAATTAGGCGTAGGAGAGCTGAAACCCACGCACTGCACTCTCCAAATGGCCGACCGATCGATCACCCATCCTAGGGGTGAGCTAGAGGATGTGTTAATAAAAGTCGGGGACTTCATATTCCCCGTTGACTTCATTGTATTAGATACACAGCCTGTAGCTAACCCCCGGAATCAAATTCCGGTGATACTCGGTCGCCCATTCCTTGCAACCTCAAATGCTGTGATCAATTGTCGCAATGGTTCGATGAACCTCTCTTTTGAAAACATGACGATTGAACTCAACATTTTTAGGTTGGGGAATCAGCCCGCCAAACCTAATGCTCATATACTGGACGTCTGCTCGATCCAGGAGATCACCCCAGAAGAGTGTGAATTCGAGGAGTTTTTGTTTGATCACGATAATCTTGACGCCATTAGTGCGTTTCTCTTCGAACCTGCCGCTGTTTCTGCGCCCGACAACGACTACGAGTGTTTCACGTTCTCGAACGATCTTAGCCGCGCACAACCGGAGTTTGAATCCTTCGACTTTCCGGATGAGTTACCTGAACCATCCAACTCGGTTGCCTACACTCGTTTTGAACCTTTGCTGGAGTCTTTTGAGTTCGAGACCTTTGCACCAATCTTGCTTTCCATCATTTCACCTCTAGCGCTCGAACTCAAGCCTTTGCCGTCTCACCTTAAGTACGCTTACTTAGGTGAGAACGAGACCCTCCCTGTCATCATCTCGGCTTCTCTAGCTCCAGAGCAAGAGAAAGCCCTTCTCGCGGTCTTGCACAGCAACATGCAAACTTTTGGCTGGTCCATGGCGGACATCAAGGGGATTAGTCCCCTGATCGTTGAGCATCACAATCATCTGATGGATGATGCCAAACCAGCCCAGGATCCACAAAGACGTCTCAATCCAGTCATGAAAGAGACTGTGAAGAAGGAGATCGTAAAATGTCTAGATAGTGGTATCATTTACCCTATCTCTGATAGCCAGTGGGTTAGCCCCATCCACGTTGTCCCCAAGAAATCAGGTATAACGGTCATCACTAACGAGGCGAACGAGTTAATCCCTACTCGCACCCAAACTGGGTAGCGAGTATGCATTGATTACAGAAAACTCAACGCCGCAACGCGGAAAGACCACTTTCCGCTACCTTTCATTGACCAAATGCTTGAACGATTGGCCGGACACGAGTACCACTGCTTTCTTGATGGCTACTCCGGCTATAATCAAATTCCTATCGCCGAAAAAGACCAGGACAAGACCACTTTCACTTGTCCTTTCGGCACGTTTGCATATCGTCGCATGCCCTTTGGGTTATGCAATGCGCCCGCTACCTTTCAGCGGTGTATGATGGGAATTTTCTCAGACATGGTGGAAAAATTTCTGGAGATTTTCATGGATGACTTCTCCATTTTCGGCGATTCCTTCAACGAGTGTTTGCTGCATCTTGACGCTGTCCTTACCCGATGTAAGGACAAGAATCTCACTTTGAATTGGGAGAAATGCCACTTCATGGTGCGCGAAGGTATTGTCTTAGGACATATCATCTCGCAAAATGGCATAGAGGTTGACAAAGCAAAGATTGAGGTCATTTCCAATCTACCTCCTCCCCGATGCGTCAGAGATATCCGAGCCTTTCTTGGCCATGCCGGTTTCTATAGACGGTTCATCAAGGACTTTAGCAAGATTGCTAGGCCCTTAACTCTTTTGCTGGCCAAGGACACGCCATTCGACTTCAACTCGAGCTGTGTGACTGCATTCGAGTCATTGAAACGCTCACTCACTTCTGCTCCCGTTCTTTCTTCACCTGACTAGACGCACCCATTCGAGATTATGTGCGATGCATCCGACTTTGCCATTGGTGCTGTCCTTGGACAACACATCAATAAGATGCCGCACGTAATCTATTATGCGAGCCGAACCCTGAACGACGCCCAACTCAATTATACAACAACTGAGAAGGAATTCTTGGCTGTTGTATTTGCTTTAGAAAAGTTCAGGCCCTACCTCATCGGCTCTCCAGTCATTGTCTACACTGACCATTCTGCTCTGCGCCATCTTTTTGCGAAGAAAGATGCAAAATCTCGGTTAATACGTTGGATCCTCTTGCTTCAAGAGTTTGACCTTGTCATTAAGGACAAAAGAGGATGTGAAAACGTAGTTGCCGACCATCTCTCACGACTTCCTTCTTCGCCTTCGCTTCCAATTCCGATCAACGACGTTTTCCCTGATGAACAGCTCTTGACAGTATCTTGCGAACCCTGGTTCGCAGATATTGTGAACTATTTAGCCACGGGATTACTACCGACTGAATGGTCAAGTCAGGACAGACTTCGCTTCTTATCCCAAGTAAAACACTTTTACTGGGACGAACCCTATTTGTTCAAGTACTGTCCCGACCAGATTATTCGTCGGTGTGTCCCTGACGAGGAATTCAAGAGTGTGCTGTCATTTTGCCACGATCAAGCGTGTGGCGGGCATTTTGGGCCCAAAAAGACAGCTGAGAAGATCTTGTAATGTGGTTTCTACTGGCCACAACTTTTCAAACACGCTCATGACTATTGCAAGACTTGCTCCCGGTGCCAACACTTGGGCCGGATATCTCGGAGGAACGAGATGCCTCTCCAACCGATCTTGGTTGTGGAGATTTTCGATGTTTGGGGGATAGATTTCATGGGGCCGTTTCCCAGCTCTTTCGGGAACTTGTACATCCTTCCCGCTGTTGATTGCGTCTCTAAATGGGTCGAGGCTGTGCCCAGCCGGACTAATGACAACAAGGTTGTCGTTAGGTTTCTTAAAGAAAACATTTTCTCCCGTTTTGGGCACCCCCGAGCGATCATTAGCGACAATGGAAGTCATTTCTGCAACAGGACTTTCGAGACCTTGATGCGGAAATACTCCATTAATCATAAGCTCTCTACGCCCTACCATACCCAAACCTGCGGGCAGGCCGAAGTTTCAAATCGGCAAATCAAGCAGATACTGGAGAAGATGGTTTCCAAGAACCGTAAGGATTGGTCGCTGAAACTCACTGATGCCCTTTGGGCATTTCGAACCGCTTATAAGACCGATCTTGGCATGTCTCCCTATCGGCTTGTGTACGGAAAAGCCTGCCACCTACCTGTCGAAATAGAGCATCGCGCATTTTGGGCGATAAAGGAGCTGAATCTGTCTCTCGAGGATGCGGGCAGCCATCGGAAGCTGCAGTTGAACGAATTAAGCGAACTTAGGGATGGGGCTTACGATAACGCGGTTGTCGTTAAGAACCGAACGAAGGTGTTTCACGATAAACACCTTTTGCGCAAAACCTTCGTACCTGGTCAGCAGGTACTGCTTTACGACACCCGACTTCACTTCCATCCAGGAAAGCTCAGATCTCGCTGGAAAGGGCCGTATTTTGTGCGGAATGTATATCCGCAGGGCGCTGTGGATTTGGAGAATCCAAAGGACGGTTCATTTTTCAAAGTGAACGGACACCGATGCAAACCGTACCTCAACGCAGAACCAACAGAGGAGCTCCTGTTCTTACAGGAGCCGGTTTACCCTGCCTGATCTTCCTCTGCCTACCTCCAAACTTCGGTTATCCAGCCAAGAACAGTGGACACTGTTCCAAATAAGTTTGGGGGTATGTATAAACCATTTTGTATATACTTGTGTATATTCTTTTTCTTTTTCTTTTCTTTAAAAACAAAAAAAAAAAATTGTGTATCGCTAACCGACAATTTTGAACCTTCAAATGATCTCTTCATGCAATGACAGTGAGGACACTGTCCGGTTTAAGTTTGGGGGTACGCTCGGTACGCATTTCTTACCCTCGCATTCATATGTATATTTTGCATCTGCATATTAAAATCCATAAAATCCATAAAAATCTGAAAATTTTCTAAAAATATAAAAACTTTTCTGTCAAGTTAGCTTGTGGAAGAACTCTGATTCAACATTTCGACGGTTTTTGTTTGAAAAAATAGGAATAACTAAATCTTATGTTTAGATTTTGAAAACCTGAAAGATAACTCTCCTTTGAAGTTAACTATAGCTGATATACGTCTTTACATCACACTACACGTGTCGTGAGTTTTTGGGAATTAGATGACAAGTCTTTTATGTTTAAAAACTTTTAAACAGATAAATGATTTTCTGAGGATCAAATAGATTTGTTCTGAAATAAGTAATGTCAAGAATAGTTTATGAAGTAAAGCGAATATGAAGGAATGTTATTGATGCCGTAATTGGAACTAAGTCTGAAAAATAACCCATCTGAAACTTGATTGGAATGATTACACACCGAACCCACTAAACACGTCTTTTATCCAAAAAAATAATTGAACTGCCGGTTATATCTCCGTTCGTATTAAATCATCTGATTTTCATGCCAAACTGTCTTTTGTTTTTGGATCTAGGTAACTTGAGTAATTAAGTCCGCTGGGGTGTTTCTACACCTAATGCCCTAAAATCAACTGGTTTGGGTGCATTGGCCCAAAGCTCGCTAAGAAGTCTAGAAAGTCCAGATTAAAACAAAGTCAAGCAAGTGTTCTCTCCGAGTTAAAATTCCTAACGGTTCTTTGTGTGAGAATAATCTTAATAAAAGACAGGCTTTTATAAAAAAAAATTAACGGAGATATGAAGATTTTATTCTATGATAAAGACTATTGCACGTTCACAGAGGTGTGTATGAAATGAAAACAAGAAAAAGGTGGAGTGAAAAATACGACTTAGTTTCCTGTTAAGGAAGATAGATATTCTGAAGTTGAAACCTTACTGGAAAACGAAACTTGAAAAATTCTTAACTCTTTATAAAAATTATGTGATCCTTTTAAAATTGTTATCTGGGCTTTATTGTGCGACATGATGACTTTAATCGATCCTTCTGGAACTTAACGACACTATTTGCACTGCACGTAAAGACATATAAAATCTGTAGTTAAATAAGAAGCAAGGTGTGAAAAATAAAGGTTCGATAGTCTAGACTTAGGATTATAGAATTGTTATTTTCTGAAACAAAACTTTAGGGTTTGAATCTTAGTTATTTTACAAAACCAACTTGACCGGATTTTGTGGGTAGTATCCGCTGAAAACCCTCAGGAGACAACACTCCTCCTACTAGGGACACCTAGAGGTTTAACAGCTTGTTGCACATGCTCAGTGCAATCGCGTTCCCTGCGAAAGTGAGGTTAGGAAATTTTTTGTGAATAAATTGGTTTTGCTCGGGACGAGCAAATGATAAGTTTGGGGGTATTTGTTCATATCAGATTTTTGCATTTTCATACCGCCCAATTTTTATCACATTGCATATCGGTAGATACTCTTGAGCCGTGTTTGCTAGTCAATTGCAGGATACAGGTTCTCGGTTCTAAAAACGGTGAAATTCATGGAAAACACGACAAAATCCGGGTTCCTGCCAACCACAGATAAAACACGGATCTCTGCTCTTTATCCGTCTGTTGCCACACACCAGTTTAAGAGACAAAATGTCAAATCAATGTCGTTTTCATGCACAAGGCTCAATGGCAGCACAAGATCCAAGAAATCTACGCGGAGCTCGAGGAAATCATGACAAAAAGTCCACATCAAATCACCTTTCCCTCAACAGAAATTCTGGAAAAATCGTGAAGAAAATATGAAAAAATATATATACCAGAGTAAAGGACACACAGAACCAGGGAAGCACAGAAAAAATGGGAGCCCAACTCTCTATACCGCCGCGGAACCGCGGCCAAAGGGGGGTCTAGGCCGCGGTTCCGCGGCCGTACTGGCGCCGCACTTGAAGACTTTTTGGGGGCAGATTTGTCTTTTCATATGTGTTCTGATTGTTGCCCTAGGTTTTCATTTTCCAGCCTATAAATACCCCAGAACCTTGTGAAGCTAAGGGTGCATATTCTTGTATTTTTCTAGATTTAGAATACTTGTTTCTTCTTTCTCTTCTCATCTCTTCTCCATTAAAACTTGTAGTGAGCTTTGTGAGTGAAGAATGATGAATAAAGAAGACTCTTTTGCTATTATATCTTGTCTTGTTCTTTTATAATTGCTTGTAATTTTAATTTGTTAACTTAGTTGTTGTTATTTCTTGTTGTTTCTTTCTTTTCTCTTTTTCTTTATCCTTAAAACAACCATGATGCTTACGCTTGATCCTTGCCAAGGTGAGGTCGCAAATAGCTAGTTGTTATCTTCTAATCTCTTTCTTTCTATCTTCCTCTTTTGTTTTGTTTTCTTTTCATTATGATGTGTGAGTAGTTTCATACTTGTTAGGGTAGGATAAGGGAAGTTTGAGAGAAGGAAATCTCTCTCACTCTTTCCTTGCCCAACAACTTATTTCGACTCCCGTTAATTGAACCACAATCCGCTCCTTACGGCACCATATCCTACATGATAGCGGTGATTCCGTAGTGAGACCGGTTGTGGTTGAATTAACCGGAGGTTATGGCTAAGAGCCAAGAACGGACGGACAAGCACCAAAAGGAAGAACTTATGCGTTGGAAAGCCTAGCTTATACTCGCAAGTTCCTTCCTAGTCGTGCTAATCCCCGTTGTTGCCGATTACCGTAACACCGATATTAAGAGGGGCAACGAAAGATGTGGGAGACTCTTAACTCAAACTAACCTAATCCTAACCCTAACAAGCTCTCTTTACATATCATTTTACCACTTAATTAATCACAACAAAATCTGGAAAACTGGACTTAACTCGTTAAAGCACATAGAAAAAGATTCCTATCTCCCTGCGGACGACCCGTACTCAACCGGCTAGCTACAAGCGAAACCGTCTTGATTGCGGTATTTAACTAAAACTTGAACACGCAGAATCCCTAACAATCAACATACGAACCAAAAAGGAAAAAAACTAAACTTACCAACGAACTCAACAGAGCTGAGCCCGGCCCAACTCAGAACCCTCTCGGACAACAGCACGTCGAAACGGGGGATGGGCTCCCACGACGCCACTCTCACCGCAACGGGGTCACTGGACTGGTTCCCCGACAAGTGCTTCTCTCTCGACCACTCTGTAGGCACGGGCCAGTTCTCGCCCTCGGGAGGGGAAACGAAGAAGAACTTCTTCTTCCAGTCTTGAATGGAAGAAGGCAGGGCCATAACCCCCATCCTGGCGGGGCCCCTGGTTGCTTTCTGAAAGAGAGATAAACACACCTCGGGTCGCCCGCTCGACCACCAGGGTGATTTTTAAAGACGAGGGAAGAATCAAGGAGGGAAAGACTGAAGGGGATCGCCTGTAACTTCAGGCGGACCAGGAACCCTAGGAGAATCATCCACGAGTTTGGCACCAATTGACCGGGGACTAAGCCGAAGAAGTTCAACGTCTCAACGACCTCATGAAAGAGAAGGGCATGCGCATTCCACCCCAAAATGCTTCCAAATACATGGCGATCTCCCTGCCCCGTACTTGGTCTGCCCTCTCTCCCTCCTTGGCCAGGCGGAGCGTATATCGCGAGGGGATGTGGAAGTGAGCCCGCGCGTTGGCAAGTTCGTCCTCGTGCCTTATATAACACGAGGCACTAGGGGCTGCATCTACCGCCTCCTCCCTGGGATCTGCCCCGCCACATGATCCCGAGAAGAGGGCCTGTTGGATATAGTGCCCTCAGAGTCAATTATTGGATCACAGGCACGTGATTATAATGATTGAGGGAGGACCTATGCCGGTAGGACAGTCTTACTCGAGATGATAGTAGGCTATCTGGTTTATCTTTATCATCGTTTACAGTTTTAGGTGATCTTATAGGTCACTATTGCACGTTGGTAGAGCCCTTAGGATTCTTGCTTGACGGCCAGCAGTATGATGGCGATCATATACGTGGGAGCTGGGGTCTATAAGCACATCTTTAAAGTGTCCCTAGTCGTGGGAGTTTCAAGACTGGGCATCGATACTCTATTAGTAGACTAGTGTATACAGTCGAGACCCCGACGAGGCGCGGTGGCCGGTCTCACAAGCCATTGGTGTCAGTTGGATCACCTAAGATGTATACAGGTGCTCATTGGGTTATGAGTATACCGGACAGGACTCACTGGGAACATGCTAGTTGGTATTATACCTGACGTCAGATAGCAGTTCCCTGGTGACATGTGTACAGGTTAGTTCATCGACCTGAGATCGGCATTTGTCTCGTGTGAGTTCTCACTGTGCTTTGATTACTACCCTACCACGGCTCAAAGGCGTCGTGCAAACAGGTTTTAGTTGGGTACAGTCCCGAGCCATATGGAGGCAGTGAGCGGATCGACAGGGGTTTCGTCTCTCCCGGTATTGGGGATGAGATCGCGCTGTGTCTAGGAGAGCCATTACACGAAGTCCTTGGCCAAGGCAGGAGATTTATTGGTAGGTATTCCAGTAGTATCTCAGGGTGTTCTGGGATACACCCCGACACGACTTGTACCGCTTTTGGGGGTCTGACTTTTACCAACCCCCTAGGCCCGACATGCGATGCTCATAGAAGAACGGACCGGACTGTACGGATATTGTCACTGACAGGCTCAGTAGGGTGTCAGGATAAGTTCTCTCATCGACTTCCCTTTTGGTCAATACCTGGTAGCCCGTTACGTACGGCTAGTACCACTGACGTGCTGGTGGTTAAATCCACAATCGGTGTATTAACGAGTCTTTAGAGTCCCCCACAGACAGTTTCTCAAGTTTCGGGTGAAACGTTGTAGAGGCCGTATGGATTTATGGCGGGGTTCGAACATATGCGTGCACTTGTGCACGTGTCATGGTTCGGACGGATAATACTAGAGGGCTTTGGTTTGATCCGGATCCTAGTATTATACCGTGTAGATTTTGTCTCATTGCATTTGTATTCGGTCGGAATAAAAATGCGGGTATGTATATATTGTCGCGGGGTTATCCTGTAATTTATTACGGGATCGTTTTTTGAAGTTGTCAGTTTGCATTCTGTTTCGGCCATTTTCCCTTTCTTCCCTTCTTGGCTGAAATTCCTTTGTTGAAAAGGGGTTTATTTGTAAATGCGAAATTAGTAAATGGAGGGTGTTTTTGTGGTGGCCGGGGCTCTAGATTCCTGCAGCAAGCACTATGTTTTTTGATTAAGATTGATACAATTATGCATCATTGTTTGCGTTTATTGTGAAAGGATTTGATGTGAGGTTTTCTTTTCTTATGGTCACCATTCACACTTGCTTATGCTCAACCCCTCTCCTCTTCATATTCCCTGGCCGAGCCCTCTTTTGGATGGCCCCCATCATTTTGTGAAGAGAGAAATTGATTCATTCTCATTGCAAAGAAAAATTCTCAAGCTCATTCCTCTTGCTCATTTCATCTCCACTCCTATAGGCAACTTCAATTAACCCTTGAGACAAAGTGTTCTACGTATATTCTACAGCAATCTTGGACACGTCGGCTAGCAAACTTCGTGTCCGAGTTGCCTCGGTTCAGAGACGGGAGCCCGTAACAAGACTTCTTGATGTGGTGCCCTTCCGACGAAGAGACCGGAGACCGGAGATGCCGCGAGGAGCTAGAGACGATGGCTAGAGACCGAATGCCACGGATCGATCGGTATAGCTTTCTAACCCTTCTCTATTTTGCTAGTTATAGGTTAATGGTTCGATCCGGGATTAAAGTCTGCGATAGCGCCAGTTTCTAGTTTAGAAAAAGTTTTTGTTTCCGAATTTTGGCCTCGAACAGACGGCCGGGACGCTACCGTAGACTTACATGGTATTAGAGTCACGCCATTAACCTTTACTAGCTTACTCTAACGTATTTAAAACATCGATCGAACGAAATTTTCAAAAACCGCATTTCCAATTCTGCAGTTTTTGTCGAAATTTTTTTGTGCTCTACAATTTTTTTTGGGTATGTCAGAAAATCAGGAAGGGTTTTTTAAGAGCACTGTAGAAATTTGGTAGGACAATCCCACAGGAACGCCGCGGAACCGCGGCCGTACCCTCGTTTTGGCCGCGGTTCCGCCGCCGTTCTGGGGCTTCATCGCACCAACTTTCTTCAGGTGGTCTCTGACTTGGAAATGGGGTTTCTGGTAATTTTATTTTTGGCCCAGATTATTTTGAGTACTGATTATTGTGCTTGGGGCCCACTTCGGGAAATTTTGTCGATCGAAAATTTTAAATATGTTAGTTCACAGTATTTACATTATATCTGCGACCGTGAATGTCATTTGATCGGTAAATCTTGTCTAATTGCTATAGCTCTTTTAGACGGATTTGCGAATGTGACATTCACGTTGATGTTCTGTGTTGTGCTGTGATATTGCGGATTTGTCGTAGTGGATAGCCTGGATGCAATGGTAGTACAGTTTGGTTGTATTTGTACATTTGATATTGCGGGGCGAGCGTCCGGCATGTGGACTGCCGTCACTGCCTGTTTGTATATTATTCTTTTGGGGCACGACTGGGCTGAGGTCGATGTACCCGTTGTATATATTTTTACTTTCTGTACTAGGATTAACCCGCGGAGGGGTGCACGGATAGCCGGGTTATAGAGGGCAACGGGCCCGCATCTCATGGCTTTGAGATAGAGGGGGCTTTGTTCCCCTCCGAAAGACGGCGCGCAAGGCTGCGATGTCTTGGCGCTGAGATTCGGGGCAGATGCTAATTGATGCTATCCGTTCACCTCTCCGAAGATGCCAAGTTGGTTTATGGCACCATGTATCGAAGGTTTGAGCGGATGCGACCGATGTAGCAGACTTCGTCAGATTCCCCCTCGTTGAGGGGTTTTTGATTGTGGGGACGCTCTTCCCTGCAGGCGCAAGCCCCTGCAGTTAATTACGCTACCGCATTGCGGTAACAACTTTCTCCTTCTCCAGATGGTCACTTCGTGTCGTGGGTTTTGTTTTATGTTTTACTGCCCGTGGATCGTCTACGGAGACTGAGTTATGTCGTCGCCCGTAGGGCATGGACTAGTCCAAATCCGCATTATCTTAAATTTGGGTTTGGGGGTTTGGTTTGAGGATACGTCAGCCATGCTTGGGGCTAAGATCAACTCAAACGTTTGTTAAGGATACGTTAGTCTAACTTTGTGACTAAGATCAACTTAACGGGATCGTTTAGATCCTACAAAAGAGTGTTTGGACTCTAATGTTCCAGTTTAGGGACGTGGCGGTCCATCGTATATGTGGCCGTCGGGACCCGTCACCTCTCTGACGACGTTGAAGGATTACAACGGCGGATGTCAGAGGAGTTCAGAGATGTACCCTCGAGCCAGAGTTAATTAGGGGGATTCATAGTCCAGTCTGCTTGAAGGTTTAAGGACGCGTTAGCCATCTTTGAGGCTAAGATCAACTTAAACAGGACCATTTAGATCCGACGAAAGAGCATATAGGGGCTCTATTGTTCTAGTTTAAGGACATTGCGGTCCGTGGGTAGTTTAAGGACATTGCGGTCCACGGGTAGTTTAAGGACATTGCGGTCCATGGGTAGTTTAAAGACATCTCGGTCAATGGGTAGTTTAAGGACATTGCGGTCCATGGGTAGTTTAAGGACATTGCGGTCCATGGGTAGTTTAAGGACATTGCGGTCCATGGGTAGTTTAAGGACATTGCGGTCCAGGTTAAGGACGTCATAGTCCATGGGTTTAAGGACTCCACAGTCCGGTATGTGCTCTGGATGCTTCACACGGGTTCACTGCCGTGCTAGGCGAGGACCAGGCTCCGCTCTGGATGCTTCACACGGGTTCACTGCCGTGCTCTGCGAGGACCAGGATCCGCTCTGGACGTTTCCCGCGGGGTCAAAGAGTGACGTTATCCACGTTCCACGTAACCAGGAATTTTGTATCATGCATGGGTTTAAGGACCCCACAGTCCATGTCATGAATGGTCTTCGGGACCCGTCACCTCTTTGAAGACATTGAGGGATTACAATGCCAAATATCAAAGGAGTGAAGAGATGTACCCTAGAACCGGGGTGGATTAGATAGTCTTTGGCCCAATTTGGGTCAAGATTGATCGATTATGTTATGAGCCCATCGGCCCAGTTAATCACAGATTGAGGACTTATGGCCAGCTTGGGCTAAGTCCAGTCAGGTCTGGAATATTGACTCTTTGTTGTTCCATTGAGGGAGAATGTTTGCCTCTATCCCTTTAGCCAATTGGGCCAAAGCCTGGTGTTAAATACTTCAGAGCAATCAGTGTTGAACACTGGGAATAAGATTGATGAGTTAGTGTTCAACACTAAGAGATAATTGGTGTTAAACACCAGTAATAAGGCTTTTTCAAATTAGTGTTAAACACTAAAACAGATCAGTGTTGAACACTGCCAATAAGGCTTTTTAACCAGCATTGAATGCTAAGGCCCGACAGTGTTTTAACACTGGGCTTGAGAGTTTTAATTTTAGTGTTAAACACTAAGGCAAGAAGGGTCACGTGGCAGCACGTGAGAGCGCCCTCCCTTTAGTTGTTCTGCTGAAATTATCACTTCTTTCAAAGCATCACGTGCCATCACGTGATGGGCATTCAAATGCTTGTGTATTAGAGTTTCTGCCAAGGTCATGTGGATCACGTGGGGTGCTGCCTCAAAGGGACTTCTGTAGCTCTTTTGAGAGGGTCACGTGGTGACACGTGACCCTACCTCCATGTATGTAGTTTAGAGAATCTGTTGATCTTTCTTTTCAGGAATTAAATTCCTCGGGCTTTAATTTTCAAAGGAATTAAATTCCTACTTCCTTTCGATCCCTGAACCTTCTGTAGGAATTAAATTCCTTGTTTATGTGAAGAACTGAATAGGGTTAAACCCTAATGAAAGCTTTTAAGGAGCTAAACTTCTCGTTTTAAAAAAGGGAATTAAATTCCTGCTGTTTCAACAGAACTATGTTCTTAATTAGGGTTAAACCCTGCTTCTTTTATTTTGAAGGAATTAAATTCCCATGATATAGGGTCGAGCCCTAATTTTATTTTAAAGGAATTGAATTCCTATAGTTCTGCGAGAATTAAATTCTCATGCTTGCATTCCTTCTCTATGTTTTGGATCTGCATGGCAGGATCTCGACCCATTGAGAATTAAATTCTCAACCTAAAGGGGAGATGTGCACTTTGCAGATCTTCTATCAAAGAGAGAAGAAATGTGCTCTTCTGTTTTATGTATCAGAGTTAAACTCTGTTGGGAATTAAATTCCCCCTCTTTCAAAAGGCCTTCCCTTTCTTACCTAGGGTTTTTGCAGAAGATCCAAGTCTTTTCCAAGTATCAAAGCTTTTCTCCTTTTTTCTTTTTTCTGCGCGTGTATTTCTATCTTTCTTTTGTATCTCTTGGCTCCTATTTATAGGAGAAGCAGCCGAATCAATCAGTTTTTGACGAATCTTCATGGAGATATTTGATTTGCATTCATTGTTCATTCTGGACCTTTGGATTATTAGGTGAATTTTATCCACCGTTGGATTTCAAACCCAGAGATTCTCCCTTTTTATTTTGGTTAGATTTAAGGGGGAAATCTTTCCAAACCCGAGATTTTCCATAAATAAATGACCTCTGAATCTTTAATTTGATTGGATGCATATAGTTGCGTTCCTTTGGAAAGATTCGCATTTCTCTCAGAATTTAATTCTGTTGACAAAAAGGGCTTTGAAAGCCGGTCACGTGTGACCACGTGATCCATGGTCACGTGTGAGCACGTGACCCCCTTTGGAATGAGCCTTTTGCTCTGTGTCTTCTGATTGCTGCTTAAACGTCACGTGCTACCACGTGACCCCTGGTCACGTGTGAGCACGTGACCCTTGCTTGAACTCTCTTTGCTTGGTTCGTCTAGAGAACGAGTCTGCTGTCTTGAACGTCACGTGCCAACACGTGACCCTGGTCACGTGGAAGCACGTGACCTCTTCTGAAGCCTTTTTCTTGACTTGATCAGAGAAATTGTGTCTTTGACGCTTGCATTTAAATGTCACGTGTCGTCACGAGACCCTGGTCACGTGGGAGCACGTGACTCTTTCTGAAGCCCATTTTCTTCAGCGTAGTCAGTAGGCTGAACTCGACTTGATGATGCTTTTAAGGTGTCACGTGCCAACACGTGACCGCTAGTCACGTGTAAGCACGTGACTCTCCTCTGAAGCTTTTCCCAGAAGCTTTCCTGATTTTAAATCAGGAAACAAATGCCCCCACAGCGTTGTTCTCACGTGTCTGCACGTGAGTGCAACGCTGTCACCTCTTGTGACCGTTGGATTCCTCTAGGGATCTGGGGAGACGAAACGTTTTCATTGTCTTCTATAAATAGCTGCCTCTTCATAGAAGCCTTCACTTTGTTCATCTTCTTCTCCTGAGAACTTCTTCTTTGAGAATTTAATTCTCGTTTTTTTTTTCAGAGCTTAGTTCTCTGTCTTAAAACAGTCTGCAGAGTTTAACTCTGTTCGGCAAGGAACCTTTTTCCCCAGGTAATGTTCTTGGACAACGATGGACCTTCACATTTCTCTGGATTTTAAATCCAACACAAGGGTTTTTACCCTTTTTCCTTCATATTATTCCATGAGAACACAAGACTGTTTAATCTTCAAACTGGAGATCTTTTTAGGGTTTAGATGATCCTCGGAGGAGATGATGGTGGCATTTCAACTCCATGGAATTTAATTCCACCAAAAATGTTCCTGGGAATTTAATTCCCTTTTCTCAATAATTAATTAAATTCCAACGAAGAACTCGATTTCTTCACACAGAGGCTCCCTGGGGTCTCTTGGCCCAAGGCGGTTCTTCTGCAATTAACGAAATGGTGGCTTTGTAATGAATCTCTTGACTTTTATCTTAGGTACCATGGATGCCCATCTGTATAGACTTGACGAGATCATCTCCTACGGGAATATTCGTGCGCTAGGCCGTAGTCAGAACCAGGAGTTCACCGATGCTCAGTGTGCCGAGATCATGAGCCGCTTCGACGAATACAACCATAGGCTCCTCCCCCGTCGCTCTTCTCTTCTGAGGCTAATCGTGCTGGCGATCCGGGAGGCACTTCCTCTCTTTTGCGCCGGCATACCGCTCGGGGACTTGGACACTGCCGAGGATAAGGTGCATTCGGTGTACCTTATGGGCTTGATCTCAAAGAGAAGGCGGGATGATCTCATTGATCTTCTTCATCAGATTTTTCAGCAATCAGCCATACTGGACGCTTACCGGAGGGTAGAGGACATCCGCGGGGACCCTGACGCCTGTGACCGTGAGAGAAAGCATACCCGGGAGGTTCGAAATGCTTGGAAGATCTTGAATAAAGTTAATTCCGAGTTTCTCAACCCATGCCCCGCGTCTGAGGCCTTACCATTGTAAAAGTTTTTTATTTTTATTTTGTATTGCCTTCTTGAAGTCTGGATGATAAGTTTTGTTGTATCCTGGTATATTTGCATGCTTTTCCTTTAAGATTTTATTATTTTGCTACTGCTGTTACTTGTGCTTTTAACATGCAGGGTACCACTCCCTATTTCCCTTTTAACTGCACATCAGGTTTTTAGGCCTCACGTGTTCTACACGTGGGATCCCTTAATGTGGTTGTTCACAAGATTTTCCTCGTGCCATATCCTCAGTGCACAATGTTAGGTGCAGAAAAAGGGCCTTGGGAATAGTTCCGTCTTCTTGATTTTCGGGACCTTTCCTTTTTTAGGCCTTGGAAATAATTTCCATGCAGGATTTTCCGCGCACAGCACTTAATGCACTTCATTATATATGAAGCTATAGCCTTCTTTTCTTTTCACGGAGAGATATATATGTATTTTTTTCTTGAGGGAGAAAACGAGTGCTATGGCTTGTAATCGCCTTCATGCTCGTCGACAGCCGTGGGAAGTTCCCCTCGAGGAGATGATCCCCCGCTTTGCTGCTCGGTTGGTGGACCCTCTCCTTACCGACAACGAATGTGACTTGGCCATGCACGAGCTCTCGATCCGTAGAGGGTCTCCCCTCCCGATGGGTTCTCTATGGCTTCGGATGATCCTCACGGCCGTGCTTGCCGACATTCCTCCTCACCCGGCAGAGATGACTCGGGCGATGTTTGATGCGGCGGAGGAAAAGCTCGAGGACTTTCATGAGGCGTGCCTGATTACTCAGGCCTTGAAGGACTGTTCAATTCGTCTGCTGAGCGAGATACGGGCCCGGCGAGCTATCATGTTTGCTTTCGCGGACGAGCACGGCACCAACCGATGGGGAGCGACTTTTCGCGAGAATCGTCGCTTTGATGTGCTGGAGAGGGCGGAGAGAGAGATGGAGAATTTTGTTCTTTGCTTTGTTAACCCTTGTGCCATTGATCCGGTGTTTGGTGACCTTTTCCGTTAGCATAGAACCCCCTTTTTTTTTTTTTTTTCAGTCCCTCCTTTTTTGTATGCTTTGTGTTGAACTTCCATGTAGGCTGGGTGCTCGTATGTATGTTTCCGGTTGCATGAATAAATTTTGTGTTCCCTTTTATGAAAACTTTCTTCAATTATCAATACTGTTGTCATGTTGCGTGCGCCTTAAAGCGTCGAATTTTCTTTTCTTTTCGGGCGTTCATATGACTATGAGCACATGCCTGATAGGATAATCATCGGAAAGTTTTTCGTTGCTTTTCATACCGGGTTGTGTGAGCGCGTTCTGGATCAATTATTGCTATCGGTCGGAAGCCCATTTATATGGTCTCGAGCGTGTATGTCCTTTTTCCAAGTTTGTGGTTGCAATGTGAGCTTTCATAGCCTGACAGGGCAACACGTAGCGAACGTTAGGTTGCGGCTCCCGATAAAGTTGCCATGTTCACTCGTAAGAAGGTTGAGGCTCATAAGGCCGTTGAGAAAGAGCTTAAAGCCTGGCTTGCTACGTATTAGGCCCAACAAGCTCAGGCGGAGGCTCGTCTTCTGGAGATCCTGCGTCATGAAGCCGTGGCTCAACAACAGAATGACGAGCTGGTGAAATTACTGCACCGCCCGCCGGCTTAAGGACTTGTATCTTTTCTTCTATTTTTTGTACATACTCATGAATAAGGGTATCTTCCTTTTTTGTTTCTTTCATGAATTGTATTTTGTATCCATTTTGGTTTATGAATAAAAGGTACAATTTTTCTTCTCAATGACGTGTCCCCTTTTTGTTGACTGCATTCTGCGGATATTCTATCTTGATTTCCTTGCAGGACAGGGATGGCTCAGGATTCAGGTTTAAGATATGCTTCCTAAGACTTCTGCATTTTACGAGCCACGAGGGTCTCATAAAGAGTTTTCTCTCCCCGCCGTGAGGATTTGCGAGTGCCGGATGCGGTTACCCTCGCCCGTGTTCTACGGCGTCAGGGGTTTCTCCAGATATTGTAGTTTAAAGACGTCGCGGTCAAGGTTAAGGACCTCATAGTCCGTGGATTTAAGGACTCCACAGTCCGATGTTAGTTTTAAGACATCACGGTCAAGGTTAAGGACCTCATATTCCGTAGATTTAGGGACTCCACAGTCCGATGTTTGGTTACAGGGACCCGTCACCTCTTTGAAGACGTTGAGGAATTACAACGCCGGGCATCAAAGGAGTGAAGAGATGTACCCTTAAACCGAGGCAAAAATCTGTGAGGAATAGGGGTGGTTGGTTGTTAGTTTTAAGACATCGCGGTCGAGGTTAAGGACGTCATAGTCCGTGGATTTTAGGGACTCCACAGTCCGGTGTTTGCTCTGGATGCTTCACACGGGTTCACTGCCGTGTTTGGCGAGGACCAGGCTCCGCTCTGGGCGTTTTCCGTGGGGTCAAGGAGTGACGTTATCCACGTTCCACGTAACCAGGAATTTTGCACTAGATGCTTCACACGGGTTCACTGCCGCGTTAGGCGAGGACTAGGCTCCGCTCTGGATGCTTCACATGGGTTCACTGCCATGCTCTGCGAGGACCAGGATCCGCTCTGGACGTTTTCCACGGGGTCAAAGAGTGACGTTATCCGCTTTCCACGTAACCAGGAAGTTTGCACTAGATGCTTCACACGGGTTCACTGCCGTGTTAGGCGAGGACTAGGCTCCGCTCTGGATGCTTCACATGGGTTCACTGCCATGCTCTGCGAGGACCAGGATCCGCTCTGGACGTTTTCCACGGGGTCAAAGAGTGACGTTATCCGCTTTCCACGTAACCAGGAAGTTTGCACTAGATGCTTCACACGGGTTCACTGCCGCGTTAGGCGAGGACTAGGCTCCGCTCTGGATGCTTCACATGGGTTCACTGCCATGCTCTGCGAGGACCAGGATCCGCTCTGGACGTTTTCCACGGGGTCAAAGAGTGACGTTATCCGCTTTCCACGTAACCAGGAAGTTTGCACTAGATGCTTCACACGGGTTCACTGCCGCGTTAGGCGAGGACTGGGCTCCGCTCTGGATGCTTCACATGGGTTCACTGCCATGCTCTGCGAGGACCAGGATCCGCTCTGGACGTTTTCCACGGGGTCAAAGAGTGACGTTATCCGCTTTCCACGTAACCAGGAAGTTTGCACTAGATGCTTCACACGGGTTCACTGCCGCGTTAGGCGAGGACTAGGCTCCGCTCTGGATGCTTCACATGGGTTCACTGCCATGCTCTGCGAGGACCAGGATCCGCTCTGGACGTTTTCCACGGGGTCAAAGAGTGACGTTATCCGCTTTCCACGTAACCAGGAAGTTTGCTGATTGTATCCGCATTTCCCGGGATGGGGGTTGACTCTTGGCGATATGTGTCGCCGAGTCATGGAACTTGGGGTTGTCGCTGTTCCGTTTCGCTTGATGTTGTGTCGTCGAGACAATGAAGCTAGGAATTTGGCCTTCGCTTCATTTGCTGGTATCGCGTCTGCTGTATCGAGACGAATGCCACGGTGATGAACACTAAGTTATCTGTGAACCGCTGAGATTTTGCAAGTTGTCCCATCATTTCGGCCATTTTGTCATGCATGTGTGGCTTGCTAGCTTTTTGCGGCAAGCTCGGATTTCTTGGATACGGGTTTCGGCATCAGTATCGCTACAACTGGAATGTTGCCAGGAGCGGATCATCATTTGCCTCTGTCGACGTTTGAACAAAGGTGGCTTAGCAAACAGGGTTAAGGGTCCTGTCGACCAAGGCTTTTGACCTCATGAGCCGTAAAGGTTTCACAAAGGTGTTTCTCCCTACAAGTCGTGAGGATCTTGCAGGTGTGTTTTCTCCTTAGGAATCGTGGGGATTCTTAAGTGCATGTTCTCTTGTAAGTCGTAAGGATCTTACAAAGAGGATTTTCCCCTTTTAAGTCGAGAGGACTTGCGAGGGTTGTTCACCATGTAGATATATCCCTAGTCACGGGTGGGACTTTGTTAGGGAAATGTCTATTCGCGCCCGTGGATTGTATACAAGGGTCAGTCCGAGCCGCTTGTAGGGCAATATCGAAGGTTGTGGGAGTTGCTTAAGAACAGGTTAAGGTTTCTGTAAGTTAAGACTTTCAAATCTTATGAGCCGTGAGGGTCCCATAAGAGAATTCTCCTTACGAGTCGTGAGGATCTCGCAAGTGTAATTTCTCCTTAGGAATCGTGGGGATCCCTAAGTGTGTTTCTCCCTTATGAGTCGTAAGGATCTCACGCTGGTGGTTTCTCCTTACAAGGTCGAGAGGACCCTGTAAGTGTCTTTTAACGAGGCTGCGCCCTTTCGGGTTTTCACAAACACTCGCCGGTAGCCCTGCTGTTTTTACTCACGGAGCCCTTTCGGGTTTTCATCCGTGCCCATTTTGCTTTATGGACATACCGTTTTTTTTGTTTTTTTTTTGTTTTTTTTTTTTTATTTATTTTTTATCATCTTACCAGCCTAAGGATGCTGCGGCAGTAGTTTAGGGACGTTTCGGTCCGTCGTTAGTTTAAGGACGTTTCGGTCCGTCGCTAGTTTAAGGACGTTTCGGTCCGTCGTTAGTTTGAGGACATTTCGGTCCACCGTTAGTTTAAAGACGTTTCGGTCTGTTGATAGTTTAAGGACGTTTCGGTCCGTTCATAGTTTAAAGACGTTTCGGTCTCTTGTTAGTTTAAGGACGTTTCGGTCCGTCGTTAGGGGAGGGCCAGCTGCTGCTTGTAAAGTCTGAGCCTAGGAAGATAGCGAGCGGACATAGTCGTCGTCATCTATCGTTGACCCAGGCTGTGGCTCACTAGGCATAGTATTTCTTCAAGAAGCGGCCATTTATTGGCCTGAAAGGCCTCTCACCGTGCATGTCCACGAGTAGATAGGCTCCACCCTGGTAAACCTGGTCTATGATGTACGGGCCTTCATAGTTTGGCTCGAATTTTCCCCGCTTGGCACGATTGGGAATCATGGGTCTTTTGACCACTAATACGAGTTCGCCTTGGTGGAATGTCCTCGGCCTGGTCAATTTTTCGTACGAGCGCGTCATCTTTGCTTTGTAGGCTTCTAGATGTTGTTGCGCTATGAGTCGGGTTTCGTCGAGGGCATCAAGCTCCTCAAGTCGAAGGTGGGCATTTTCTTCGTCGGTCAGTTCGTGGTGGACTGCCACTCGTAGAGAGGGTAACTCTATCTCGAGGGGGAGTACTGCCTCCGTCCCAAATACTAACGCGTATGGCGTTGTATTTGTGGCCGTCTTGAATGTAGTTCGATAAGCCCAAAGGGCTTCTTGCAGCCTCTCGTGCCAGTCTCTCTTATTCCGGGAGACGGTCTTTTTTATGATCTTCGTCAAGGTCTTATTGAAGGCCTCGGCCAGACCGTTGGCTCGCGGGTTGTAAACTGAGGAATACCTCCAGTCTATACTGTGCTGCTGCGCGAAGCGGCTAATCTTATGGCTCCTGTAGGCTGGCCCGTTATCGGAGATAATCCGCCGTGGGGTTCCAAACCGATAGATGACGTGCGTTTTGAAGAAATGGAGGATATTCTCCGTCTTCACTTCCCTCAGTGGTACTGCTTCTGCCCATTTGGAGAAGTAATCAGTCGTCGCCAGGATAAAACGGTGTCCCCGAGATGATGCTGGTTCAATGGGGCCGACTATGTCAGTCCCCCACATCTCGAATGGCCAGCTGGCCACCGTTGGGTGTAGCGGATTTGGATGTTGATGGATGAAATCTCCATGAATCTGGCACGAGTGGCATTGCTTCGCATACTCGAGGCAGTCCTGGATTATTGTGGGCCAGTAGTAGCCCATTCGTTTAATCTTTAACTTCATTTTTGGGCCTGCTTGGTGAGAACCGCAAAGTCCGTCATGAACTTCCTGAACGACTTTTTCTGCTTCGTCAGGTCCTAAGCATCTCAGCCATAGAGAATCGAGCGATCTCTTGTATAGGGTATTGTTGACAAAAGCGAAAGATAGAGCTCGTTTCATGAGCTGATGTCTTGAAGACGCTTCTTCGGGCATTCGGCGGGACTTAAAGTAGTCTATGAAGACTTCCCTCCAGTCTTCGGCCTTCTCATGGTCCTTTATTTGTAGGGTCATCTGCTCAGTCGCTCCCTTTTCTTTGCATGATTCCGGAGATATTTCTGCCGGGGCGCGCACTCGACGGCTTTGTACCACGATTCTGACGTCATCGAGGTTCTCGTCAGCCGGTTCTTTAGCGAGTTTGGCCAACGCGTCTGCTTTGCTGTTTTCCGCGCGCGGTATGTTCTCCAAAGTATAGGAGGGAATTTGGGCCAACAGTTGTTGCACCTTTTCGCCGTATCTCACCAACTCCGGTTTGCACGTTTGGTAGTCACCATTAACTTGGCTAACGACCAGCTGAGAATCCCCATATATAAGGAGGTCTTCAATTCCCATGTCAATGGCAAGCTCGAGACCTGCTATCAGGGCTTCGTATTCAGCTTCATTGTTTGTCCTCGGCTCTGTTAAGGAGAAGGCGAAGCGCATTATCCCTCCTTGTGGAGTCGCAAAGATGAGGCCTATCCCTGACTTGATCATTGGGATACCTTGCTTTTGTTTCTTTATAGAGGACGCTCCATCGAAATAGAGTTCCCATCGGGTGCTTCCACCGCTAATCGCATCAAATGCATGCTCGTCCGGAAAGTCACAATTCAAAGGAGAATCGGCCGGTATCGGGTGCTCAGCGAGGAAATCGGCAATGGCCTGGCCTTTCACTGCCTTGAGAGGTTGATATGTTATCGAGAACTCCATCAAGAGCAGGGCCCATTTAGCGAGTCGTCCCGTCAATATGGCTTTTGACATTAAGTATTTAAGAGGATCCACTTTCGAGATGAGGCAGACTTCGTGTGCCAACGCATAGTGCCTGAGCTTTGTTATCGCGAAGATTAACGCCAAGCAATGTTTTTCAATGGGAGAGTAATTGCTTTCTGCCCCCAGTAGAACTTGACTTAAGTAGTAGAGTGCTCTCTCTTTCCCCTGATCGTTCTCTTGCGCCCATAGTGCGCCTAAGGAACCTTTGAGGGCGGTTGTATAAAGAATGAGGGGTTTTCCCTTGACCGGCGCAGCTAATACCGGCGGGTTCTGCAGGTACTGCTTGATCTCGTCTAGTGCGCCTTGGCATTTTTGATCCCAGACGAATGGGGTTCCCTTCTTCATCAGGTGACTGTAGGGGCGGCATTTGCCTGAAAGATTTGCGATAAATCGCCGGATGTATGCGAGCTTCCCTTGGAGAGACCGCAACTGTTTGAGGGTTCTTGGCGGGGGCATTTCCATGATCGCTTTAATCTTTGACGGATCTATCTCAATACCTCGGTGTCGGATGACGAATCCCAAGAATTTTCCCGAGGAGACTCCAAACGCGCATTTGAGGGGATTCATCTTCAAATTATATTGCCGAAGGCGTTGAAATACAGTCTCTAGGTGCTTTAAGTGATCTTCATATGACATGCTCTTTACTACGAGGTCGTCGATATAGCACTCGACGATGTCATGTATGAGGTCATCGAAGATCTTTGTCATGGCCCTTTGATAGGTAGCGCCGGCGTTCTTTAGACCGAAGGGCATAACCCTGTAGCAAAATACACCCAAAGGGGTCCGGAAAGCGGTGTGCTTCTGGTCTTCGGGATGCATTTTTATCTGATTGTATCCTGAGGAACCGTCCATAAAGGAGAAGATCTCGTGAGTGGACGTGTTATCTATCATTAGCTCGGTTACCGGCACTGGGAAATCATCTTTTGGACAGGCCTTGTTGAGATCCCTGAAATCCACGCATATACGCACCGTCCCATTCTTCTTCATCACCGGGACGATATTGGCGATCCAATCGGGATATTGGACTTCTTGAATAAATCCAGAATCGATCAGTTTCTTGACTTCGGCGTTGATGCTCATCTCAAGCTCGAGTCGCATCCTTCTTGGTGCCTGCTTGACTGGCCTGATGTCTGGGGATATTGCTAATCTGTGCACAGCGATCTCCGGATCTAATCCTGGCATCTCAGAGTAGTTCCACGCGAAGCAGTCTTTATGCCGTAGAAGCACGCTCTTTAACGCGGCCACCCTCTCTTCAGAGAGTAGCTCACTGACAAATGTTGGTCGCGGGTCCTCTGCCGATCCCAACTCAATCTTTCTGAGGTTATCTGCGGTAGTATGTATACCGTCTTCCAGTTCTTTTGGAGCGGGCGGGAATTCCGAGATTACCTCATCATCGCTGTTCTCGAAGCACCGGGAAGGTCATCTATGTTCTCGGGCTCTTCTTTTAATATCGTAATCGTATAACAGGTACGAATCCGCTCCCAGGACTGAGGTGGATCCGGTTTTGCTCTTGCGGCTTTGGGTTCGTGCTTTCGGGGCGGTGTTACCCTCCAGCTGTTGGATAAAGCGAATCTGCCCCTTCGGTACTGGTCCTCGACCCAGTTCTTAAAGGTGAAGCAGTCTTCGGTAGGATGTCCTATGGCTCGGTGATAAGAGCAATAGCCCGAGCGAGAGGCCTTATTAGCTTGTTCGGGGTGTCTAGACTCTGGAAGCGTGATCATCTGATGTTTTAGGGCGAGCTTGAGTAACCTTTCCGTCTTGTCTCGGGGGAAGGAGTACGCTCGACTCATCTTTTCTATGAAGGACGAATCCGAGCTGTGCAGTACCCGATCACGTAACCCTCTAATCCTGCGTCGTTGTTGTCGGCTCTTTTTTCCGCTTCTCGACTTATTTCCGTCTCCGCATCGGGCCTTTCGCATGATGGGTTGACAAGGATGAGCATTCTTGCCTTTCGCAGCCTGTTGAAATAGACGTTGCGTCCTGGCCTTCTCGTAGATGGCCATTTCGCGGCTGTGGTCTTCCCGAGCTTTCTGACCCACTTTCCTGATAGGCTTGCTCATTCGTTCTTCAAACGACGGACTTGGCGCTTCAATCGCAGGGTCTGGTTTTGATGAGGGATCGGTATCTCCTGACGGGGCGTCCTCTTCTTCATCAAAGGTATATATAGCGTAGCTGCTGTGGGCCCGCTCTCGTTTTCCGGTTCTCGCGTATCCAAGCCCGAGTGTCTCCATTTTCCCGTTGGGCAATTTGCGTTGGGTTCCAGGGACATCCCAAATCTTGTTGTAGAACCGAGCCTGTCGAACAGTTTGTTTTAAGGGTACTCGTTGGCGCTTCAATAGCTTCTTTAATCCATCTGTATAGTATCTGGGCAAACGGATGGGTTGGAGTCTGTCGCATGCAGCATCTGCGCCATGCCAGATCTCTTTCTCTACTTTCGACTCTGAGGATTGATAGAATAGGATCATCTTCTCACCCTTTCGCCTGGGGGGGACGCAAAACGTTTGCAGCTCTTGCACACTGTGAGCTTGAAGCGTGTCGAGGTCCTTGTAGTGTTCTTGCGGTACCATGGTGATTTGCAAGTTATGGTCATCGCACGGAGGTGCTTGTATTGAAAGCCGATTGGAGAATACGGCATTGACCTCATCTTCCGAATCACTTCCGAAGACCAGTATGGGGATGGGCGTCCTCTGGTTGTTGCGTTGAGCTGGCCCCGTATAAACTATCTCTTCTTCTTCTTCGGTATCGCTTCCGAAAACAGGGATGGTGGCGGCAGCCTTGTTCTCCGAGTCGTGACACCTTTCTGTATCTTCAAAGTCTGGCAAGAAGTATTTCGCATCCTCGTATTTGCGGACTTCGTTCACGGAAAATGGGTTCAGCTCACCCGTCACAGTATACTCGAAACCATCTTTAAAGTACTTCATACACTGATGTTGTGTAGAAGGGACGATGTTGTACTCGTGTAACCAAGGACGGCCGAGCAAGGCGTTGTAACAGGTCTTGGCGTCAATGACATGGAATTTGATGTCTGTGACGAGAAGCCCGAAGCGTAACGTTAATATCACGGACCCGAGAGTCCGTGACGATTGTGAATCGAAACCGGAAATAGTGATTTTGTCACGAGCGAGATGTTGCACACTCATGCAGATTTCCTTCAACACCCGAACATTAAGGAGATTGACAGAGGATCCATTATCCACCAAGATCTTGCCTATCTTGATATCATGGCAGTATCCGGAGACATACAGGGGACGGTTATGGTCGCACGTCCCGAGAAGGAGGTCTTCATCACCGAAAGTGACGTCGGCCGTATGCACTTCTTCCAGTTCGTCTCTCATCTTTTGGGTGGCGAGAAAAGCTTGGAATTGCTCAGGTTCTTGTAGTGCTTTAATTAGTGAGTCCCGTGCTTCTTTTGATAATAGGAGGGCGTCGAGAATGCTAAGCTGGGAAGGTAGCTTCCTTAGATGCGCGAGGATGTTATAGTCCACTTTACTCCTCCTAGGAAGGTCTTTAGTCGCCAGTTCCTTCGCGACTTGGTCATCCAAAGTGATATCTTCAGTGACCTTTTCCTTTCCCTTATCTTTTCTGTTCGTAGGCCCAAGATTCTTTTCCGGGAGTGTGCGATTGCGCAGCTGAGTGTTTCCGCAGGCTTCTGATTCCTCATCTTTCCCTAGCGCGGATTCTTCAAAGAGAGGGCCCAGAGTCACTTCTTCATCAGAGTCGCTCCCAAAGGTGAGGACTTGCGATCCCTCGGTATGAGCCATATAGCAATTGCCAGTAATTCTGTTGGGTCCGTCAACAGCGCTTCTTCGCTCCCGACGGCTCTTGCGTTTCATGCGTTTGAAATGTTGCCGGCGAGCAACATATCCTTGCCACCATATCTTGAAGGCGTCGCACTCCTCTGTGGGGGTGTGAGACTTTCCGATGATATGCGCAGTAATCGGGGTGTTTCTCCGCCCCATCGTGCGTGTTTCCTTCCGAGGGGGGTAGCCTCATTCCCATTGACATGGCTTTGGCGAACCTTTTCCTCGTCTTGAATATCTTCTTGTCCATTTCGGATGCCTTTCGCTCTGGCAGGGGTAGCTCAACTCTTTCGTTCAGTCGCCCGCATTTGGTTCCTCCTGATGCTGCCATCTCGCGCTCCTGATCCGCTTTACTTTTTAGACGAATCTCGTCTAGGAAGGCATTGATCATATCAGTTGTCAGCCTCGCACGCTCTGGTTCGGGCTCTGCCTTCGGCTTCTTAGTGATAGGAGTTTTCTCATCATCGGTAAACGAGTGGGAGATCATGTTGCAACTTGCCGCATATCCCTCGGATTCGTCCGACGAGTTTTCTCCATCATCGTCCTCTTGAAAGATGTGGCTGAGGAACTCTTGCAGTGTGACAGGAGTTCGCGCCTTCTGATTATATTCTTCTAGCGCGTCGATTTGCTTCTGCAAGTTTGTTTGCTCGTCTCCAAGCTTCGCGGGCTTCTTGGATTTCTTCTTCTTTTTCTTCGAAGCTTTTGACGGTTGGGCGTGAGTATTTGGGCCCTTATCAGCAGTCTTCGTAGTTGCGCGGGGCTTCACTGCTCCTTCGATAATTCGAGGTTCAAGAGGGTCCTTCCATTCGATTGCAGGACACGCATGAAGGTCTCTCAGCATCCTTTTGGTCTTCGTTGATAGCGCGACTTCCCATGGAACTTCTTCGATAAAGGAGCAGGTTGCCCCCGGTGTGTCTGCCTTTTTAGGAGTATGTGGTTGTGGCGGGTTCACCTTCCACTTTTCGGACAGTACAAACTTTCCCTGGAGGTATTGATCTTCGATCCATCCTTTGAAGACGAAGCAATCTTCAATCGGATGGCTTACCATTTGATGGTAAGGGCAATAGTTAGGGTTATTCACCTCGGTGGGTTGTGGCGGTCGCCTTGGATTTGGGAGGTTAATAAGTCTGTTGCGTATTGCCAGCTCAAATAACCGTCTCGTCTTGTCTCGTGGGAACGAGTAGGGACGCTTCATCTTCTCATTATAATACCGGCGTCTTTCTTCCAGTTGATCTGCCGATTTTGGGGCGTCAGGTTGCTGTTGGGCATTTGCGACAAAGGTGGCCCTTCCTTTACCCTTATCATTCCGAGGTTCCGTCTTCGGGGGAGGTGGCCTATGACCCATCTGGTCCATCTGAGCCAACTTATCGATTAAAGCCTGGAATGTGGTTGGCTTAAAAAACATCATAAACTGGGAGATGGTTGCGTGGGGGTCCAAGGTTCCCACGAACATACCCACTGCGGGTGCTTCCTCAATGCGTTGCTCGCATCTCGACCACAAATTCCGCCAGCGTATAGCGTACTGGACCCAGGTTTCGCCTGGCTTTACCCTGGCGTTAATCAAAGCAGTAATTGGAGTGCGCTCGCTGGCGCTTGCGAACCGCTGAGTGAACAACAACTCCATTTCAGCGAACGTTTTGATGGAATCGTTCGGAAGTTCTGAATACCATTCGAATGCTGTTTCTGATAAGCTGCCAACGAACTGACGGAGTAACAGTTTATCGTCACCGCCGGTGTTACCGCAGAGGGCCCGGAACTGGGCGACGTGTTGATGAGGATTGCCGGTCCCCTTATACACATGGAATTTCGGTATCGTATAGCCTTGCGGGTATTTGATTTGATCGTACCAGCTTGGATATGGCCGCCCCGTTTTCACGACTTGACCAGCTGCCTCAGTTGCATGATGGACCCGGATTTGCTGGGCTATATAGTCAGCCAAGTCAGCCTTAGAGATCGTCTCTTCCTTGGCCGTTGAGAGGGCTGGTGGTGGATTTGAAGTCTCTCCTCGGTCGTCCTCCAGAATAATCGGAGGATCTTCGGCGGGTAAGTCTTGCTGGATCATCATTCCTATCACATCTTGAAAGAGAAGGCCCATCCGTTGTATGTTGGCCGCTTGTTCAGCAGCCTCTTTGTCCCTTTTCTCCAGTGTCCGGCGAAGGAATTCAGTGTCGGTTTCTTCCTCCCGGCGTGCGTCTGAGGACGCTTCTGGGTTTTCCTTCGGCCCGGTGAGCGCGGCCATAGCATTCATCATTTCTTGGAACTTTTGTTGCTGCTCCTGGGATTTCGTTACGGATCGGGTTAGCGGTCGGTGGCCTGTAGAAGTGCGGCTCTCCTCCTTTCCAGAGGCCATGTATACGGTGTGGACCATCATGCCCCCAGACTTAGGGTGTCCGGGCTTGTTGCTTTTAGCCGTCGTTGCACGTCGAGGGATCTTCTCGGGCTCCCTCCTTTTATGAGCCATGGAGGTTGAGGGGGCCGTCGAGGCGGGCATCCAAACAGCCTTTTGGGTTCTCGCCTGGTGACCAGCTTTCGGTTGGATTTTCGGCTTCTTGTGCTGGTGGGAGAAGTTTGGATCGATGATCGAGTCTCGGGCTTGCCGCCAAACCTTATAGATTTCGGAAGACAGCCGTTGAGGAGATCGGGGCTGTTCTGATTCTATTTCCACAACCCTTTCTGATGGGGGAGGAGACCTCTTCAGCACTGCGGTAGGGGAATTCCTTCGCACCTTATTTAGCATTTCAAAGCTGTTTCCAGTTGGAACAGCAGCATTAACTTCTACCGCCGGGGCTGGTGGAGTCAATCCAGAGGGGGAGTTGCCCCCAGCCTTCCTTATTCGACGCCAATGCCGACGTCGAGCGCGTCGAGCAGACGGCGTAGAGTCAGATATAAGAATGGTTTCATCTTGCCCTCTGTGTGGGTGGGGGGTCGTTGTTGGTGTTAGCCTGTCAAAGACCGATGTCCTTTGTACAGCGGGAGCGGGAGTCGAAGCTGTTAATCTCGTGAAGATCGATTTCTTGACTGGGGAAACCGCCTTGGCGATTTCGGAGGCAGGAGCGGCCTCCTTCTTAGAAGCAATCTTCTCTGGGATTGTAGGCCTCATGATGAGTTCGCAAGATTTCTGGCCCAATCTAGAGAAGACCGAGGCGTTAACGTTGGGCGACTCGTTAAGAGGAACCGCGGCGGGGGTAAGACGATCAAAGACCGACTTCCTGAGAGTTTCCTTTGTCAGCACTGGCGCCACGAAGCTTGATGAGGGGAGCATAGTCCCAAAGAACAATCCGGTAGTGGCCTGAGTCACCAGGTCTGCCGGCATTGTGAACAACGAAGCAGCTTGGGGTCCGTAGGCTATACCTCCTGGCGAGGTAGAGCGTTGGTCGCAATTGCAGTTTGAGCAGTTGGAGGATTTCGCGGAAGTAGCAGCCATCGATCCTTCGTTTTCTGCAATAGGCAAGACGCCAATTCTTAGTATCTTGAAACCCAAGGGCAATCATTGGCGAACCGCGATTGGTTCGCGAATCACGACGCACAAAGTGTGGAGTGGAAAGAGGAAAAGGTCCCACCGGGCGTGCCAGAATCTGTTCCCCTCCGAAAGACGGCGCGCAAGGCTGCGATGTCTTGGCGCTGAGATTCGGGGCAGATGCTAATTGATGCTATCCGTTCACCTCTCCGAAGATGCCAAGTTGGTTTATGGCACCATGTATCGAAGGTTTGAGCGGATGCGACCGATGTAGCAGACTTCGTCAGATTCCCCCTCGTTGAGGGGTTTTTGATTGTGGGGACGCTCTTCCCTGCAGGCGCAAGCCCCTGCAGTTAATTACGCTACCGCATTGCGGTAACAACTTTCTCCTTCTCCAGATGGTCACTTCGTGTCGTGGGTTTTGTTTTATGTTTTACTGCCCGTGGATCGTCTACGGAGACTGAGTTATGTCGTCGCCCGTAGGGCATGGACTAGTCCAAATCCGCATTATCTTAAATTTGGGTTTGGGGGTTTGGTTTGAGGATACGTCAGCCATGCTTGGGGCTAAGATCAACTCAAACGTTTGTTAAGGATACGTTAGTCTAACTTTGTGACTAAGATCAACTTAACGGGATCGTTTAGATCCTACAAAAGAGTGTTTGGACTCTAATGTTCCAGTTTAGGGACGTGGCGGTCCATCGTATATGTGGCCGTCGGGACCCGTCACCTCTCTGACGACGTTGAAGGATTACAACGGCGGATGTCAGAGGAGTTCAGAGATGTACCCTCGAGCCAGAGTTAATTAGGGGGATTCATAGTCCAGTCTGCTTGAAGGTTTAAGGACGCGTTAGCCATCTTTGAGGCTAAGATCAACTTAAACAGGACCATTTAGATCCGACGAAAGAGCATATAGGGGCTCTATTGTTCTAGTTTAAGGACATTGCGGTCCGTGGGTAGTTTAAGGACATTGCGGTCCACGGGTAGTTTAAGGACATTGCGGTCCATGGGTAGTTTAAAGACATCTCGGTCAATGGGTAGTTTAAGGACATTGCGGTCCATGGGTAGTTTAAGGACATTGCGGTCCATGGGTAGTTTAAGGACATTGCGGTCCAGGTTAAGGACGTCATAGTCCATGGGTTTAAGGACTCCACAGTCCGGTATGTGCTCTGGATGCTTCACACGGGTTCACTGCCGTGCTAGGCGAGGACCAGGCTCCGCTCTGGATGCTTCACACGGGTTCACTGCCGTGCTCTGCGAGGACCAGGATCCGCTCTGGACGTTTCCCGCGGGGTCAAAGAGTGACGTTATCCACGTTCCACGTAACCAGGAATTTTGTATCATGCATGGGTTTAAGGACCCCACAGTCCATGTCATGAATGGTCTTCGGGACCCGTCACCTCTTTGAAGACATTGAGGGATTACAATGCCAAATATCAAAGGAGTGAAGAGATGTACCCTAGAACCGGGGTGGATTAGATAGTCTTTGGCCCAATTTGGGTCAAGATTGATCGATTATGTTATGAGCCCATCGGCCCAGTTAATCACAGATTGAGGACTTATGGCCAGCTTGGGCTAAGTCCAGTCAGGTCTGGAATATTGACTCTTTGTTGTTCCATTGAGGGAGAATGTTTGCCTCTATCCCTTTAGCCAATTGGGCCAAAGCCTGGTGTTAAATACTTCAGAGCAATCAGTGTTGAACACTGGGAATAAGATTGATGAGTTAGTGTTCAACACTAAGAGATAATTGGTGTTAAACACCAGTAATAAGGCTTTTTCAAATTAGTGTTAAACACTAAAACAGATCAGTGTTGAACACTGCCAATAAGGCTTTTTAACCAGCATTGAATGCTAAGGCCCGACAGTGTTTTAACACTGGGCTTGAGAGTTTTAATTTTAGTGTTAAACACTAAGGCAAGAAGGGTCACGTGGCAGCACGTGAGAGCGCCCTCCCTTTAGTTGTTCTGCTGAAATTATCACTTCTTTCAAAGCATCACGTGCCATCACGTGATGGGCATTCAAATGCTTGTGTATTAGAGTTTCTGCCAAGGTCATGTGGATCACGTGGGGTGCTGCCTCAAAGGGACTTCTGTAGCTCTTTTGAGAGGGTCACGTGGTGACACGTGACCCTACCTCCATGTATGTAGTTTAGAGAATCTGTTGATCTTTCTTTTCAGGAATTAAATTCCTCGGGCTTTAATTTTCAAAGGAATTAAATTCCTACTTCCTTTCGATCCCTGAACCTTCTGTAGGAATTAAATTCCTTGTTTATGTGAAGAACTGAATAGGGTTAAACCCTAATGAAAGCTTTTAAGGAGCTAAACTTCTCGTTTTAAAAAAGGGAATTAAATTCCTGCTGTTTCAACAGAACTATGTTCTTAATTAGGGTTAAACCCTGCTTCTTTTATTTTGAAGGAATTAAATTCCCATGATATAGGGTCGAGCCCTAATTTTATTTTAAAGGAATTGAATTCCTATAGTTCTGCGAGAATTAAATTCTCATGCTTGCATTCCTTCTCTATGTTTTGGATCTGCATGGCAGGATCTCGACCCATTGAGAATTAAATTCTCAACCTAAAGGGGAGATGTGCACTTTGCAGATCTTCTATCAAAGAGAGAAGAAATGTGCTCTTCTGTTTTATGTATCAGAGTTAAACTCTGTTGGGAATTAAATTCCCCCTCTTTTAAAAGGCCTTCCCTTTCTTACCTAGGGTTTTTGCAGAAGATCCAAGTCTTTTCCAAGTATCAAAGCTTTTCTCCTTTTTTCTTTTTTCTGCGCGTGTATCTCTATCTTTCTTTTGTATCTCTTGGCTCCTATTTATAGGAGAAGCAGCCGAATCAATCAGTTTTTGACGAATCTTCATGGAGATATTTGATTTGCATTCATTGTTCATTCTGGACCTTTGGATTATTAGGTGAATTTTATCCACCGTTGGATTTCAAACCCAGAGATTCTCCCTTTTTATTTTGGTTAGATTTAAGGGGGAAATCTTTCCAAACCCGAGATTTTCCATAAATAAATGACCTCTGAATCTTTAATTTGATTGGATGCATATAGTTGCGTTCCTTTGGAAAGATTCGCATTTCTCTCAGAATTTAATTCTGTTGACAAAAAGGGCTTTGAAAGCCGGTCACGTGTGACCACGTGATCCATGGTCACGTGTGAGCACGTGACCCCCTTTGGAATGAGCCTTTTGCTCTGTGTCTTCTGATTGCTGCTTAAACGTCACGTGCTACCACGTGACCCCTGGTCACGTGTGAGCACGTGACCCTTGCTTGAACTCTCTTTCCTTGGTTCGTCTGGAGAACGAGTCTGCTGTCTTGAACGTCACGTGCCAACACGTGACCCTGGTCACGTGGAAGCACGTGACCTCTTCTGAAGCCTTTTTCTTGACTTGATCAGAGAAATTGTGTCTTTGACGCTTGCATTTAAATGTCACGTGTCGTCACGAGACCCTGGTCACGTGGGAGCACGTGACTCTTTCTGAAGCCCATTTTCTTCAGCGTAGTCAGTAGGCTGAACTCGACTTGATGATGCTTTTAAGGTGTCACGTGCCAACACGTGACCGCTAGTCACGTGTAAGCACGTGACTCTCCTCTGAAGCTTTTCCCAGAAGCTTTCCTGATTTTAAATCAGGAAACAGGCTTCACTCTAGAATTGGCGGGCTATTCGCCGCACTCGTAGGGGGTACAGGTTGACCCAAGAAGGGGTGCTCAAGTTACCGGATTCCGTGAAGTGCTGGATGGTCCATTCGCTTTGTTGAAGGGGGCTGCCTCGCTTCAGGTTTTGGCGGGTAACTTGCTGCGCCCGTAGGGGTCTAGGATTTTATTGCACAGGCTATCCACACGACCAGGGAACGTCGGGTTTCAGTAGCGGCTCTATGAAACCCGGGGATCCCAGATTATCTGTATTGTTCTGTGATGTTTATTACTCTATATGATGTTGCATTTTATCACGCCTTGAACGATTACTATATATTGATATATATACTAGTAGATGTTGTATATGTTTTACACCCGCGCTAGTCCAGTCCCCGCTCTGTCGTTAGTTAAGTAACCTAACGGGTGATGACGGGACCCGATGGCGAATGCGGATGGCATATACGTACATCGTATTTTCGTTCTTTTGTGGTGTGATTAATTGATGGGACTGCATTGATTCGGATCAATGCAAGCTAAACAAACCTATTCTGATGTTGTTGGAACATTTTTCAAAAAGTTGTTATTGTAAGGACGCTTTCTTTTGTTTTGCACAGTGGTATTCGGTTATGAACATCCAGCACCTCAGTCGACGAGGCAAGGGCCGGGATCCCTTCACCGGGAGTGACCCCTTGGACAGAGGTTTGCGTCAGGGTAATAACTTCATTATAACCGATTGCCTTTTGCTTTGCATCATGGTATTCAGTTGGAATATCCTGCACCTCATTCTACGAGGAAAGAGCCGAGATCTCTTCACCGGGAGTGACCTCTTTAGCAAAGGTTTTCGCCACTATATTTTTATAAAAAGCTATCTGGTTCCTGCAACGATATCAAGTTCATTATGTTAAAGTTTTTTCGCCAAAACCCTTTCGTAGCCCTCCGTCATTTCAGACGGGTAGCACTTAGTATTCATGCTATGTTTGTTGGCCAAAGTCAAGGCATAGTGTATGGTAGCTATTTGTTATCTTTCTGCTGCATAGATAGATGCGTTGGTTTGGGACAGTCGTACTGCTTTGTTGGCCAAAGTCAAGGGTAGGTACGGGTGGGTTCAAATTAACCTGGATAATGACGGGTAAAACTTGACATGTGACTTATGATTTGTTGGCCAAAATCAAGGTCATAAGAGCATGGGGTAAAAATCACATCGGGAGTTTCTAAAGAAACTGAAACTTGCCAGGCATGCGCATACCTTCTGGAGTGTGATAATGTGAGTGGATTCCATCACATTATCATGCGATGATAGTTGGATCCCGATTCCTACTGATAAGTTGGTTTACTCATCGGGTGATCCCGATTAATTCTTCTTTCAGGTTTGGAGAAGAATTTGAGATTACAGTGGGAGGTTTCCTGATTATATAAATTGATAACCATTCTGATCAAGGTTAGAGTGCACGCAGAGTATTTCTTTTCTCTCTCTCTTTGGCAGCGACCATGGCCCGACCCTAGACTATGACTCAGTAACCAAGTTAACCGAACCTTCTTAAAACACTGGCTTTTTGGATTGTCTGAGTTGCATACCTCATTGCCACTCCTACTTTTACCCTTTTCTCCAGAACACCCCGTATTACTACGAACATCCACTTCCATTGGATAAAACTATCGTATGGTTATATACAAACTCGAAGGAACTTGTTCCAGATTCGAGGATGGTTTCCGGTTCTGGGGAAAATGAATAGGACTATTCGGTTGTCTTTACCTTTTACCTTCTCTCGGGTGGCGAGTGCTCCTTGGATTAGGACAATACACCTATTACGCTTATTGGATAGTCTTCTTTCAAACCATAGGCAGATGCCGAACGGTAGGGAATGAAGAAAACCAATTACCCTAACGATGGTGTACAGAAGATAATAAGTTAAGACAAATAAAGGGATTAGTAAGGGGCAAAGTAAATTGCGACTGCTATTCACGACCAAACCAAGTATTTCATCGCCACTCCTACTTCACCTTTGTATTTCTCCAGGACACTCCATATCACTATGAAGATCCACAGTTATTTGGATACTCCATCGTATAGTTATATACGAACTCGAAGGAACTTGTTCCAGTTCGGGGATGGATTCTGGTTCAGGAGAAATAGGAATAAGGTTTTATTTAGTTGTCTTTTATCTTTACCTTCTCTCGGGTTGCGAGTGCTCCTAGGATTAGGACAGTACACCTATTACGCTTATTGGATAGTCTTCTTCCAAACCATAGGCTGGTGCCGAACGGTAGGGAAGGAAGAAAACCATTTAGCCTAAAAGGATGTATAGAAGTTAATGACTAAAGACATATAAAGGGATTTGGAGAGATGGCAAAGAAATATACGGTTACAGTTGTGAATCTGATAATGGAAGAGGCATTACTAGGAATACCCGGATACCCCTTCGAAATATTTATATGTTTCAGTTTCACTGTGTATTGTTAAAAGAAAACAGATTTCCCAATTAGCCCTTGCTCCAGGGTATGTATTTACCAGGTTTGATTCTCACATCTGTATGGTTTTACAGATGCTGAGTGGGAGTAAGTTATTGGGAATTGGGTGATCATCCTCATTATATCAGGATTCGTTGTAATTGGTGATATTTGAGGAAATCGCCTGGGTTTTTTGCCGGACGGCAAATATTTGGTTTTGAATACCCGTTGTTATGCACCAATTTCAAATTGATATATCTGTGCGTTTATTTTTATAAAATGAGATATAAATTTTAAAAATTATGTCTATGACATTTACCTATATCAGTGGATGATTAGGTAAGGAGCATTAAATATCGGTGTAATTCCTCTTAATCATAAGTACAGTTTTCAACTTACGGCATATAGGGAATGAGTTATTAGACTCAGGGGACTTATACAGAGTATTGTATGTTGTCCAGTGTCCATGAGGACAGAGGGGTTGGTACTCGTACTATATTCTGTTTACTTGTGACTTCTCTAGTTCTTAGACATGTGTTTCATAGAAATGCAAGGTCTAAGTTTTGAGAAGTTATAGGTATAAGAATAAAGTAGAGAACCAGGTGTTGCAAGTATTAGGATTCTTCAAGGTGATCGAAGATGTAGATACTTGTGTATGGTATTCAGTTAATAGTAATGATTAAGAGAACCTGATCGGCCTCTCTCTATTTAGTTGACATGCACTGGAGACAGCTGCATGATTTGAATCTGGTTCCAATTAAATCAGTGCCTATGTTTCTATATTGGATATAGAATAGTTCATATCTTAACAATGTTAAGGTACGGGGAGTTGTCCGGTTTATGCTTAAAACCAGATTCTGGAAAACTCAAGGCACGTATCTGTAATGGCTGTTTGTGGGTTGACTCGGGCTATGACGAGGGTTGACTTTCTACCATCTGAAAGATCAATAGTGATATTGTTCTTAACTCGCCACAGTTTTAGTAAAATGGATTTTTTCAGAAAACAGTAGTGGGAGTATGGTAGAACTGGAAGTGATTCCAGAACCGCAAACGATTACTGAAAATTTGATAAGAACCTAAAGATTCGATCTGGTTTGACATTCCATTGGCCACTCCGCAGATATGATGGGTAACCTCAGGCACCGAGAGGTACTCCGGTAGCCTCAAGGACGGTGACAGGGAGGTTCTTGTTTACCCAGATTTGACACTACTGTTGTTCCAGGCTATGAGACCCGGCAGGAGGATGAGTATAGCGTCGTTCTAAACTAGCTTTAGAAGTGCACGCGTATATGACTCAGCCAGAAGGTTGTCGTAGTCAGTGGGAGCAGCGGAAGCATAGTGGACAAGTAGCTTATGTCTATTTATGGACTAAAGCAGATATAGCGGAGATAGATCATCTATTTCTAATGTGACAGTCATAGGTTTGACTTCATCAGAATAGGGAATGGATCTGTTAAGAAAGTAGTAGGGTGTGATGTCCTAGTATTTGGATGACATACACAGAGTAGGAAGTTAAATTCCTATACTGCGATCGGTTATATTTTGGTTGTCACACAGTGGTTTCTCCGCATAAAGGACATAGATATAATATCTGACATTCTGGTTACTAGATCTATAGTTTTAGATCTAGATTTGGGTGGTTTCCCAATCTGGGTGCTTAGACAGCATTCTACAGGTGCTTTAGAATGGACGACTCCTGGCACGGTAATGTACCTGCAGGTGATGGAGTCACCCTCTCTAAAGGTGTCTTACAGACTAAAGGGGAGATGGATGTGCATGATTGACATATCACTTGCTTAGGCAATTGAGTCAATCATGAGATGTCAAGTACCACACCAGACGTTGTTTTTTGCACTAGATGCAATAAATTGATATTAATCCTATCCTGGAGAAACGTTCGGAAGCGGTTTTAGAACATAAGTGGATGTTCTAGGGATATGATAACAACAGCCTCTTTCGGGAGACGGTTATCATTCCAGATTTCCAAGGTGATCTGGATGACAGAGTGGTTGTCAGAGTTATAGTTTTCCCTCTGACGAGGGGCGGTATTTTGGATAGGTAGTCCAAACGGATACTGAGGGAGGCATGGCGCAGGATACTGATTAAGTTCAGTTGACGATACAGTCTAAGAAGTTTGGATTTGGAGTTCATTTATGAACTAGGTCCCATCAGATATCCAGACATATTCTAAGACAGGTATTGCTCATTTCGGGAGATGGATTTCTCCGCGAACTTGAGATAAAGAGAGACATAGAAAGAAACATCAGGGCGGATCCACTCACTGAGGTTATTCCTCGAACGCAATAGTTTCGCAAATGGGGTTTGTGAGACTGATCAGTAGAGGAGTTTGGTGTTTGTAACACCCGAGCCCAATAATACTATTTATATTTCTAGTTGAGTGTCATATATTGCTCATTCCAATTTTCCTGATTTTCTGGTGTTTATTGCTAAATTTTAACCGGTTAAGTCATTTTGGCACATAACAAATTTTAACTCCTAAAATGAAATTAAAAACGTCCTTGTTGGCCTACTCGTCGCCACTAGTCGCGTGGTAGCGTCCGCGTGTCGAGATTCCGTCCCGTTCGGCTAAACGGACAAGTTTGGACGACTACGCGCGCGTGCAAGTGTCCGACTTGGGGGCATGCATTTTAATCATTAAACACCTCTTTTCAAAATTTGGAAACCGCTTAAAATCCTATAGTTTGAATTTGGAACATTTGGGCGCAACCCGGACGCGATTTGGAAATGTTTCATTTAGCGCCAAAAAGGCCCATTTAATTTAATATCTAAAACCATATAATATAACCAACTCAATATTCTCAAATCCTTACTAAAATCATTCCTGCCTCGTGATCAGCCAATCACGAGCACTTACTCAGTCGTGGGCCCCGCATCTCATTTCTCTCTCTCTCCGTCTCGCTCTATCTCTCTCTTCCCTATTCTCCTTCTCTCTCTCACTCTAAATCTTTCTCTCTCTCTCTCCAATCTCTCTCTCTCTCTTCCCCTATATAATCCCTCCATGCAGCCGCCTCCCCTCTCCCCCTCGATCACGAGATAACCCACGAGAACCCAAACCCTAGCCCCTCGTACTCGCGCCGCCGACCTCCCCGCGACCTCGCCGTCGCCGTCAGCACCTCCTCAACCTAGCCGCACCCTCCTACCTCCTTCCTCCGCCTCTTCCCGCGCCTGCACCCAACCCCCGACGACGCCACCAACCACCGCAACTCTCTCCGTCGACGCCGCCTCCCGTCGCCGACGACTCCCGCGACTCCCTCTCTTCCTCCTCGTCCCGACCTCGTCGTCGCTTTCCTCCTCCCCTCGCCGGAACACCTTCAGACCCGAGCCCGACCCTGCACCATCCCCGGGTCGCCGGAGAACGCGCCGTCGACCCTCGTCGACGTCACCCGCGCCACCTCCTTTCCCCCTCGATCACCAGAGCCGACCACCACCCTCCTCTGCTCGTCGCACCCCCTCTCCAGCGAACCCGAGGCTGTTCAGGCCTTCACAGCCGCCGTCGCTGCCTCGCCGGCGTTCCAGCGCCGTCGAGCCCGCCGGGGTTACCCCTGGTGTCTCCCGGTAAGCCTTCCTCATCGTTCCTTTGTGCTAGATCCCTTTCCCCGCTGATCCTTGTTATGTTTATCGCGTTTGCTAACGTTGTTACTTTTGACTTTTGCCGGTTTCCGACCGTGCCGTCTTTTGAACCCGACGCTCCAGCGAAGTACCCTGGTCCGTGTGATCCCGTTGTTCTCTGTTGGGACTCGATCCGTGGCCCGTGCAACCGTCTCGTGATTTCTGCCGACTTTGCATCCGTGCTTTCCGGTTTGCGAAACCGTCGAGGCAAGTATCCGAATACTTGCTTTAACATGCTAGTACACAAGATCAAGTCTTGCTACAAACTTAATCATCATATGATAACCATACAGCTATTTGTAACATCGATATCCTTTTATAACTTAGAATTGATGGTCACAATTATCCGTAACATTAAATTAATATAGTAGTTGCTTGTAATTAACCGGTCTGCTATTAATCCATACTTTAACTAATTTAACCAATTAGAACGTCCTTGCTTAACTTGCTAGATCATCCATGTGACTATTATCTATGCTGTAGTTTTAATAGCTTCATTGCTTCGTGTCATTAATATTGTTGTACCCTGTGATTATTGCACCCCAACAGTGCTCGAACCTGCTAGTAATACAACTGCATCATATTCTTGTGATTAAGTGAACCGTTATTGTTAATTACTTGTTCTTGCTGCTGTTCATTATTTGATTGTATACTGGTCGTGAGCACGCACTCGATCACATTACATTTTTCCTGACTCTGCTACACCTGACACATGTACTGATACACCGGACATGACACCCTGTACACATCGACTCAACCTGTTGAAACGGAACCTGACCTGTTACCTGATTTCATGCCTAATGCCGACCAACCTGACCATTCCTGCTGTCTATCCAGACAGACCTATTTTACCTAATATTGTGTTGGCATTAGTCCTTGACTACTGAATACCTGACCTGACATACATAACTTGGGGGTATGGGGAAATCAAAGGTGAAACCGACTTGTAACTCAACAGTTCGATACTTGTTCTGATCAGTCTTACGGGCTTGGCCAGCCCCGGAGTGGTGATGCTGACATCACTCGCCCATCTTGCTACCTATTACTGCTTAGCGGCACGTCTCGGATTCAGCCCCGAGGACCTTGACCGTGGTCCCGGGCACGCACGGGATACTATTGAGTTACATCGACGATTCATCAATTGATTTCAAAGACTATAGAGTAGAAACCTGACAGGACAGTTTAGTCTCCATTGCACATTACCCTGCTCTGTTATTTCTTAGTACTGCTTTATTCATGTTCATATTTTCATTGCCTAATACCATGTTTATATTATATACTTGATGTCATGACGCGCTGACGTCTGGGTTTTGCATGGCCCAGATTCCGTACCACTGTCGACGACCAAGCAGGAGTACTTCAGCCAGCAGGCTGAACTGTGAGTTCCTTAGGGTTTAGTTTATTTATTTCATTTCATTTCCAGTTGTGAGCCCGCATTATGGGACGTACTGTTTATTCATTGTATTGGATCATTAGCTTCCGCACTTATTGTTTATTGATTCTTGTTATTTTGGATCGGGACATGTATTAGATTAGATTATTATTTTGTTCTTGATATCTCTACAACCGTAATGTGACTGTGTATGGATATTTCCAACCCACAGGTAGCATGGTTGGCTATGTCACGTGCCCAATCTTGCGTACTCTAGGAAGCGGTGCGTGACATGGTTCTTTTGGTATCAGAGCCATAGGTTAGTCGGGTTGATTCTTTTGTAGTTGGGTATTGTACCCAATACACGAATCAGAATACCCGTGTTTAGGAAACATGTCCAGCCACATTGACCGTTTTACCATTCTTGAATCACATTCTTCCTGATTATGTCTTTTACGACGTGCAAACTTACTTTGCATGTCGACTCGGAAACCTGATTTCTTGTTATCCCTAGGACTTGGGCGACTTGGGTGGAGTTAAGTAATTGCGGCTATGATACCGCGGCATAGCTACAATGCAGTACTCTATTTAAGTATCTTGGAGTTCTAGCCTTGATCCACATTCAGAATCTATCATCATGCTAATGTTGGGTGTTTTGAGTTCAGGATTATGACAGGTAAGAAGTTGAAGACTTACCAGAGGCGTGTGAACGAAGCCGCCATGCTTGGAGTGATAAGAGGGATGCTGGAAATCAAAGAGACAGACTGAGCTGATCCAGCAATAGCAGATTCGTTTCAGGAAGGTTTGCAGATCGTTCAGCAGTCTGTAAACAACGATGGAACTAGACCAGTCGAACGAGTAGGGACTGTAGCAGATTTCAGACTTTTGGGTCCGTCTACTTTCACTGGTCTGGAGGAGCCGTTGCCAGCCGAGCAGTGGCTAGTGACACGGAGAATTTGCTGAGTACGGCACAGATTCCAGAGGACAAAGGAGTTGATGTAGTGCGCATTCAACTAGTGGATTACGTCCGAGAGTGGTGGCATGTGGAGGAGAACCGCTTGCCCCAGGCCAAGTAGTGGGCGGATTTCTCTAAGAGTTTACTGGAGAAATCCTTCCGCGGACTGAGCGGAGGAAATGGAAGAGAAGTTCATCGGACTAAGGCAGAATGGAGCAACCGTGGACGTGCATGCAGCAGAATGGACGAGATTCAGTAGTCTTGCTGGACCTTTCGTGGCCAACAGTGTAGACAGCAGTTGCGGTAAGGAAGCACTTCTGTCGGGCCAGTCGAGTTTAGGGCTAGGCCGACAAACAGTGTTCTTGCAGCTATGGAAGTTGATAGTAATGAAGAGCCGGCAGTTGTTCGCGATTTTATGGACGTATTTGAAGATATATCGGGCTTACCGCCGAAGCGAGACGTGGAGTTCGCGATCGACCTTAGTCCTGGTGCAGTGCCGTATCAAAATCTTACTATCCGATGGCACCGATGGAATTGGAAGGAGTTAAGAAACAAGTTGGTGGATTACTCGAGAAGGGATGGATTCGAAGCAGCAACTCACCTTGGGGAGCTCCAGTTCTTTTAGTAAAGAAGAAGGACGGCACGAGAAGGATGTGCATTGATTATCGAGAGTTGAACCGGGTGACTATTAAGAACAAGTACCCGATCCCTCGCATTGGAGAACTTTTTGAGCAGCTTAGTGGCGCGAGGGTATTCTCGAAACTGAACTTGTGATCAGGATATCATCAGGTCCGAGTGAAAGCAGAAGACATTTGCAAGACGACGTTTCGGACTCGATATGGACATTTCGAGTATCTAGTGATGCCCTTCGGAGTGACTAATGCGCCGGCAATATTCATGGATTTGATGAACAGGATCTTTTCACCATTCTTGGACCAGTTTATTGTGGTATTCATTGACGATATTCTGGTATACTCGAAGAGTCCGGAGGAGCCTGCTGAGCATTTAAGGATCGCACTGCAGACGCTGAGACAAGAGAAGTTATTCGCGAAGATGAGTAAGTGCGAATTCTAGCTGGAAGAAGTGAAGTTTCTGGGGCATGTTGTGTCGGGCGATGGAATCGCCGTCGATCCCGAAAAGATTGCAGCAGTTCGAGATTGGCCTATTCCAAGGAATGTAGCTGAGATAAGAAGTTTCCTTGGTTTGGCCGGATACTACAGGAGATTTGTGGAGAACTTCGCTCGTTTGGCAGAGCCGTTAACCAAGCTTACGCGTAAGGAAGTACCGTTTGTTTGGACGGATGGATGTACATTGGCCTCCGAGACGTTGAAACAGAAGTTGATAACCGCCCCGATCCTGACCGTACCGGATAATTCAGGAGGACTAGTGATACACAGCGACGCATCCGGAAAAGGATTGGGATGTGTTTTGATGCAGAATGGGAAAGTCGTCGCTTACGCATCGAGACAACTGAAGACTCATGAGAAGAACTATCCGACTCATGACTTAGAGCTTGCAGCCGTGATCTTCGCCCTGAAGATTTGGAGACACTACCTTTTGGGCGAGAGAGTTGAAGTCTTTACAGATCACAAGAGTTTAAAGTATGTGTTCACCCAGAAGGAGTTGAACATGAGGCAACACAGATGGTTGGAGCTGATGGCTGACTATGACCTTGATCTTAAGTACCATCCGGGAAAAGTCAACGTCGTGCCGGATGCGCTGAGTCGGTTACCAGCAATTCAGGTATTGACTGCACAGAGGGAGATCATCGCGGATTTTCGGAGATTCGACTTGGAGGTTGTGCTACCACATGCTGTGGGACAGTTGATGCAATTGCAAGTACAGTCGTCCTTAGTTGAGAAGACTAAAGCGGCACAATCGCAGGATCCTAGACTGCAAAAGTTCCGAGAGCAGTTTGAAGCCGGACTACGGACTGATTTACTGATCCACGAAGACGGTTCGTTGAGATATGGTAGCCGTGTGTGTGTGCCAAAAGGAGTTGTGCGTGAAGAGCTTATGAAGGAGGCACACAGTTCAGCTTACTCTGTACATCCAGGAGGGACAAAGATGTACCGAGATATTCGACAGCATTTCTGGTGGGAAGGTATGAAACGGGAAATTGCTCGCTTCGTGGCTAAGTGCTTGGTGTGTCAGCAAGTCAAGGCTGAACACCAAAGGGTTGCTGGTTTGTTGCAACCACTTCCGATTCCTCAGTGGAAGTGGGAACATATAACCATGGATTTCGTGACGGTTTTACCGCCGAGTCCAAAGGGCAACAATGCCGTATGGGTGATTGTCGATCGTTTGACCAAGACAGCTCACTTTATTCCTTTTCGGGTTGGTCAATCGACAGAGACTTTGGCAGAGCGGTACATGCAGGAGATTGTCAGGTTGCATGGAGTACCGGTAAGCATCGTGTCCGACCGGGACACTCGGTTCTTGTCGCACTTTTGGAGGAGTTTACAAGAAAGTTTGAGGACTCGATTGAAGTTTAGCACAGCTTATCATCCTCAAACTGATGGACAATCGGAGAGAACGATCTAGACCCTTGAAGATATGTTGAGGGCTTGCATGTTAGACTTCAAAGGTTCTTGGGAGGATCATCTACACCTGGTGGAGTTTTCGTACAACAATAGCTTCCAAGCGACAATTCAGATGGCTCCGTTTGAAGCGTTGTATGGTCGTAAGTGCCGTTCACCGGTTTGTTGGGATGATGTTGGTGAACGAAGGTTACTAGGACCAGATTTGGTGGTACAGACAGTCGAGAAGGTGAATACAATCAGGAAGCATATGAAGGCAGCTCAAGACAGACAGAAAAGTTGGGCCGACACGTCAAGAAGACCTCTAGAGTTCGCCGTGGGTGATTTGGTATTCCTGAAGGTATCACCGACTAGAGGGGTATTTCGCTTTGGAAGTCGGGGAAAGCTTAGTCCTCGATTCGTCGGACCCTTCGAGATATTGGAGCGTGTGGAGAGGTAGCGTACCGGTTGGCGTTACCACGGTCATTGGCAGGAGTGCACGATGTGTTTCATGTGTCTCAACTACGGAGGTATGTTCGTGATGAGACTCATGTCTTGGATCATTCGGAGTTGACTGTACGGGAGGACCTAACCTTTGAGGAGCGACCAGTTGAAATCAAGGATCGAAGAGAAAAGGTTCTTAAGAACAAGGTTATCCCTCTTGTGCTAGTTTCTTGGGGTAATCGATCGCATGGAGAATCCACTTGGGAGCGAGAAGACGAGATTCGGCAGAAATTCCCTCACCTTTTCCAGTAGTTAGCTATCCTGTATTCTTAGAATTTCGAGGACGAAATTCTTTTGTAGTTGGGTATGATGTAACACCCGAGACCAATAATACTATTTATATTTCTAGTTGAGTGTCATATATTGCTCATTCCAATTTTCCTGATTTTCTGGTGTTTATTGCTAAATTTTAACCGGTTAAGTCATTTTGGCACATAACAAATTTTAACTCCTAAAATGAAATTAAAAACGTCCTTGTTGGCCTACTCGTCGCCACTAGTCGCGTGGTAGCGTCCGCGTGTCGAGATTCCGTCCCGTTCGGCTAAACGGGCAAGTTTGGACGACTACGCGCGCGTGCAAGTGTCCGACTTGGGGGCATGCATTTTAATCATTAAACACCTCTTTTCAAAATTTGGAAACCGCTTAAAATCCTATAGTTTGAATTTGGAACATTTGGGCGCAACCCGGACGCGATTTGGAAATGTTTCATTTAGCGCCAAAAAGGCCCATTTAATTTAATATCTAAAACCATATAATATAACCAACTCAATATTCTCAAATCCTTACTAAAATCATTCCTGCCTCGTGATCAGCCAATCACGAGCTCTTACTCAGTCGTGGGCCCCGCATCTCATTTCTCTCTCTCTCCGTCTCGCTCTATCTCTCTCTTCCCTATTCTCCTTCTCTCTCTCACTCTAAATCTTTCTCTCTCTCTCTCCAATCTCTCTCTCTCTCTTCCCCTATATAATCCCTCCATGCAGCCGCCTCCCCTCTCCCTCTCGATCACGAGATAACCCACGAGAACCCAAACCCTAGCCTCTCGTACTCGCGCCGCCGACCTCCCCGCGACCTCGCCGTCGCCGTCAGCACCTCCTCAACCTAGCCGCACCCTCCTACCTCCTTCCTCCGCCTCTTCCCGCGCCTGCACCCAACCCCCGACGACGCCACCAACCACCGCAACTCTCTCCGTCGACGCCGCCTCCCGTCGCCGACGACTCCCGCGACTCCCTCTCTTCCTCCTCGTCCCGACCTCGTCGTCGCTTTCCTCCTCCCCTCGCCGGAACACCTTCAGACCCGAGCCCGACCCTGCACCATCCCCGGGTCGCCGGAGAACGCGCCGTCGACCCTCGTCGACGTCACCCGCGCCACCTCCTTTCCCCCTCGATCACCAGAGCCGACCACCACCCTCCTCTGCTCGTCGCACCCCCTCTCCAGCGAACCCGAGGCTGTTCAGGCCTTCACAGCCGCCGTCGCTGCCTCGCCGGCGTTCCAGCGCCGTCGAGCCCGCCGGGGTTACCCCTGGTGTCTCCCGGTAAGCCTTCCTCATCGTTCCTTTGTGCTAGATCCCTTTCCCCGCTGATCCTTGTTATGTTTATCGCGTTTGCTAACGTTGTTACTTTTGACTTTTGCCGGTTTCCGACCGTGCCGTCTTTTGAACCCGACGCTCCAGCGAAGTACCCTGGTCCGTGTGATCCCGTTGTTCTCTGTTGGGACTCGATCCGTGGCCCGTGCAACCGTCTCGTGATTTCTGCCGACTTTGCATCCGTGCTTTCCGGTTTGCGAAACCGTCGAGGCAAGTATCCGAATACTTGCTTTAACATGCTAGTACACAAGATCAAGTCTTGCTACAAACTTAATCATCATATGATAACCATACAGCTATTTGTAACATCGATATCCTTTTATAACTTAGAATTGATGGTCACAATTATCCGTAACATTAAATTAATATAGTAGTTGCTTGTAATTAACCGGTCTGCTATTAATCCATACTTTAACTAATTTAACCAATTAGAACGTCCTTGCTTAACTTGCTAGATCATCCATGTGACTATTATCTATGCTGTAGTTTTAATAGCTTCATTGCTTCGTGTCATTAATATTGTTGTACCCTGTGATTATTGCACCCCAACAGTGCTCGAACCTGCTAGTAATACAACTGCATCATATTCTTGTGATTAAGTGAACCGTTATTGTTAATTACTTGTTCTTGCTGCTGTTCATTATTTGATTGTATACTGGTCGTGAGCACGCACTCGATCACATTACATTTTTCCTGACTCTGCTACACCTGACACATGTACTGATACACCGGACATGACACCCTGTACACATCGACTCAACCTGTTGAAACGGAACCTGACCTGTTACCTGATTTCATGCCTAATGCCGACCAACCTGACCATTCCTGCTGTCTATCCAGACAGACCTATTTTACCTAATATTGTGTTGGCATTAGTCCTTGACTACTGAATACCTGACCTGACATACATAACTTGGGGGTATGGGGAAATCAAAGGTGAAACCGACTTGTAACTCAACAGTTCGATACTTGTTCTGATCAGTCTTACGGGCTTGGCCAGCCCCGGAGTGGTGATGCTGACATCACTCGCCCATCTTGCTACCTATTACTGCTTAGCGGCACGTCTCGGATTCAGCCCCGAGGACCTTGACCGTGGTCCCGGGCACGCACGGGATACTATTGAGTTACATCGACGATTCATCAATTGATTTCAAAGACTATAGAGTAGAAACCTGACAGGACAGTTTAGTCTCCATTGCACATTACCCTGCTCTGTTATTTCTTAGTACTGCTTTATTCATGTTCATATTTTCATTGCCTAATACCATGTTTATATTATATACTTGATGTCATGACGCGCTGACGTCTGGGTTTTGCATGGCCCAGATTCCGTACCACTGTCGACGACCAAGCAGGAGTACTTCAGCCAGCAGGCTGAACTGTGAGTTCCTTAGGGTTTAGTTTATTTATTTCATTTCATTTCCAGTTGTGAGCCCGCATTATGGGACGTACTGTTTATTCATTGTATTGGATCATTAGCTTCCGCACTTATTGTTTATTGATTCTTGTTATTTTGGATCGGGACATGTATTAGATTAGATTATTATTTTGTTCTTGATATCTCTACAACCGTAATGTGACTGTGTATGGATATTTCCAACCCACAGGTAGCATGGTTGGCTATGTCACGTGCCCAATCTTGCGTACTCTGGGAAGCGGTGCGTGACATGGTTCTTTTGGTATCAGAGCCATAGGTTAGTCGGGTTGATTCTTTTGTAGTTGGGTATTGTACCCAATACACGAATCAGAATACCCGTGTTTAGGAAACATGTCCAGCCACATTGACCGTTTTACCATTCTTGAATCACATTCTTCCTGATTATGTCTTTTACGACGTGCAAACTTACTTTGCATGTCGACTCGGAAACCTGATTTCTTGTTATCCCTAGGACTTGGGCGACTTGGGTGGAGTTAAGTAATTGCGGCTATGATACCGCGGCATAGCTACAATGCAGTACTCTATTTAAGTATCTTGGAGTTCTAGCCTTGATCCACATTCAGAATCTATCATCATGCTAATGTTGGGTGTTTTGAGTTCAGGATTATGACAGGTAAGAAGTTGAAGACTTACCAGAGGCGTGTGAACGAAGCCGCCATGCTTGGAGTGATAAGAGGGATGCTGGAAATCAAAGAGACAGACTGAGCTGATCCAGCAATAGCAGATTCGTTTCAGGAAGGTTTGCAGATCGTTCAGCAGTCTGTAAACAACGATGGAACTAGACCAGTCGAACGAGTAGGGACTGTAGCAGATTTCAGACTTTTGGGTCCGTCTACTTTCACTGGTCTGGAGGAGCCGTTGCCAGCCGAGCAGTGGCTAGTGACACGGAGAATTTGCTGAGTACGGCACAGATTCCAGAGGACAAAGGAGTTGATGTAGTGCGCATTCAACTAGTGGATTACGTCCGAGAGTGGTGGCATGTGGAGGAGAACCGCTTGCCCCAGGCCAAGTAGTGGGCGGATTTCTCTAAGAGTTTACTGGAGAAATCCTTCCGCGGACTGAGCGGAGGAAATGGAAGAGAAGTTCATCGGACTAAGGCAGAATGGAGCAACCGTGGACGTGCATGCAGCAGAATGGACGAGATTCAGTAGTCTTGCTGGACCTTTCGTGGCCAACAGTGTAGACAGCAGTTGCGGTAAGGAAGCACTTCTGTCGGGCCAGTCGAGTTTAGGGCTAGGCCGACAAACAGTGTTCTTGCAGCTATGGAAGTTGATAGTAATGAAGAGCCGGCAGTTGTTCGCGATTTTATGGACGTATTTGAAGATATATCGGGCTTACCGCCGAAGCGAGACGTGGAGTTCGCGATCGACCTTAGTCCTGGTGCAGTGCCGTATCAAAATCTTACTATCCGATGGCACCGATGGAATTGGAAGGAGTTAAGAAACAAGTTGGTGGATTACTCGAGAAGGGATGGATTCGAAGCAGCAACTCACCTTGGGGAGCTCCAGTTCTTTTAGTAAAGAAGAAGGACGGCACGAGAAGGATGTGCATTGATTATCGAGAGTTGAACCGGGTGACTATTAAGAACAAGTACCCGATCCCTCGCATTGGAGAACTTTTTGAGCAGCTTAGTGGCGCGAGGGTATTCTCGAAACTGAACTTGTGATCAGGATATCATCAGGTCCGAGTGAAAGCAGAAGACATTTGCAAGACGACGTTTCGGACTCGATATGGACATTTCGAGTATCTAGTGATGCCCTTCGGAGTGACTAATGCGCCGGCAATATTCATGGATTTGATGAACAGGATCTTTTCACCATTCTTGGACCAGTTTATTGTGGTATTCATTGACGATATTCTGGTATACTCGAAGAGTCCGGAGGAGCCTGCTGAGCATTTAAGGATCGCACTGCAGACGCTGAGACAAGAGAAGTTATTCGCGAAGATGAGTAAGTGCGAATTCTAGCTGGAAGAAGTGAAGTTTCTGGGGCATGTTGTGTCGGGCGATGGAATCGCCGTCGATCCCGAAAAGATTGCAGCAGTTCGAGATTGGCCTATTCCAAGGAATGTAGCTGAGATAAGAAGTTTCCTTGGTTTGGCCGGATACTACAGGAGATTTGTGGAGAACTTCGCTCGTTTGGCAGAGCCGTTAACCAAGCTTACGCGTAAGGAAGTACCGTTTGTTTGGACGGATGGATGTACATTGGCCTCCGAGACGTTGAAACAGAAGTTGATAACCGCCCCGATCCTGACCGTACCGGATAATTCAGGAGGACTAGTGATACACAGCGACGCATCCGGAAAAGGATTGGGATGTGTTTTGATGCAGAATGGGAAAGTCGTCGCTTACGCATCGAGACAACTGAAGACTCATGAGAAGAACTATCCGACTCATGACTTAGAGCTTGCAGCCGTGATCTTCGCCCTGAAGATTTGGAGACACTACCTTTTGGGCGAGAGAGTTGAAGTCTTTACAGATCACAAGAGTTTAAAGTATGTGTTCACCCAGAAGGAGTTGAACATGAGGCAACACAGATGGTTGGAGCTGATGGCTGACTATGACCTTGATCTTAAGTACCATCCGGGAAAAGTCAACGTCGTGCCGGATGCGCTGAGTCGGTTACCAGCAATTCAGGTATTGACTGCACAGAGGGAGATCATCGCGGATTTTCGGAGATTCGACTTGGAGGTTGTGCTACCACATGCTGTGGGACAGTTGATGCAATTGCAAGTACAGTCGTCCTTAGTTGAGAAGACTAAAGCGGCACAATCGCAGGATCCTAGACTGCAAAAGTTCCGAGAGCAGTTTGAAGCCGGACTACGGACTGATTTACTGATCCACGAAGACGGTTCGTTGAGATATGGTAGCCGTGTGTGTGTGCCAAAAGGAGTTGTGCGTGAAGAGCTTATGAAGGAGGCACACAGTTCAGCTTACTCTGTACATCCAGGAGGGACAAAGATGTACCGAGATATTCGACAGCATTTCTGGTGGGAAGGTATGAAACGGGAAATTGCTCGCTTCGTGGCTAAGTGCTTGGTGTGTCAGCAAGTCAAGGCTGAACACCAAAGGGTTGCTGGTTTGTTGCAACCACTTCCGATTCCTCAGTGGAAGTGGGAACATATAACCATGGATTTCGTGACGGTTTTACCGCCGAGTCCAAAGGGCAACAATGCCGTATGGGTGATTGTCGATCGTTTGACCAAGACAGCTCACTTTATTCCTTTTCGGGTTGGTCAATCGACAGAGACTTTGGCAGAGCGGTACATGCAGGAGATTGTTAGGTTGCATGGAGTACCGGTAAGCATCGTGTCCGACCGGGACACTCGGTTCTTGTCGCACTTTTGGAGGAGTTTACAAGAAAGTTTGAGGACTCGATTGAAGTTTAGCACAGCTTATCATCCTCAAACTGATGGACAATCGGAGAGAACGATCCAGACCCTTGAAGATATGTTGAGGGCTTGCATGTTAGACTTCAAAGGTTCTTGGGAGGATCATCTACACCTGGTGGAGTTTTCGTACAACAATAGCTTCCAAGCAACAATTCAGATGGCTCCGTTTGAAGCGTTGTATGGTCGTAAGTGCCGTTCACCGGTTTGTTGGGATGATGTTGGTGAACGAAGGTTACTAGGACCAGATTTGGTGGTACAGACAGTCGAGAAGGTGAATACAATCAGGAAGCATATGAAGGCAGCTCAAGACAGACAGAAAAGTTGGGCCGACACGTCAAGAAGACCTCTAGAGTTCGCCGTGGGTGATTTGGTATTCCTGAAGGTATCACCGACTAGAGGGGTATTTCGCTTTGGAAGTCGGGGAAAGCTTAGTCCTCGATTCGTCGGACCCTTCGAGATATTGGAGCGTGTGGAGAGGTAGCGTACCGGTTGGCGTTACCACGGTCATTGGCAGGAGTGCACGATGTGTTTCATGTGTCTCAACTACGGAGGTATGTTCGTGATGAGACTCATGTCTTGGATCATTCGGAGTTGACTGTACGGGAGGACCTAACCTTTGAGGAGCGACCAGTTGAAATCAAGGATCGAAGAGAAAAGGTTCTTAAGAACAAGGTTATCCCTCTTGTGCTAGTTTCTTGGGGTAATCGATCGCATGGAGAATCCACTTGGGAGCGAGAAGACGAGATTCGGCAGAAATTCCCTCACCTTTTCCAGTAGTTAGCTATCCTGTATTCTTAGAATTTCGAGGACGAAATTCTTTTGTAGTTGGGTATGATGTAACACCCGAGACCAATAATACTATTTATATTTCTAGTTGAGTGTCATATATTGCTCATTCCAATTTTCCTGATTTTCTGGTGTTTATTGCTAAATTTTAACCGGTTAAGTCATTTTGGCACATAACAAATTTTAACTCCTAAAATGAAATTAAAAACGTCCTTGTTGGCCTACTCGTCGCCACTAGTCGCGTGGTAGCGTCCGCGTGTCGAGATTCCGTCCCGTTCGGCTAAACGGGCAAGTTTGGACGACTACGCGCGCGTGCAAGTGTCCGACTTGGGGGCATGCATTTTAATCATTAAACACCTCTTTTCAAAATTTGGAAACCGCTTAAAATCCTATAGTTTGAATTTGGAACATTTGGGCGCAACCCGGACGTGATTTGGAAATGTTTCATTTAGCGCCAAAAAGGCCCATTTAATTTAATATCTAAAACCATATAATATAACCAACTCAATATTCTCAAATCCTTACTAAAATCATTCCTGCCTCGTGATCAGCCAATCACGAGCTCTTACTCAGTCGTGGGCCCCGCATCTCATTTCTCTCTCTCTCCGTCTCGCTCTATCTCTCTCTTCCCTATTCTCCTTCTCTCTCTCACTCTAAATCTTTCTCTCTCTCTCTCCAATCTCTCTCTCTCTCTTCCCCTATATAATCCCTCCATGCAGCCGCCTCCCCTCTCCCCCTCGATCACGAGATAACCCACGAGAACCCAAACCCTAGCCCCTCGTACTCGCGCCGCCGACCTCCCCGCGACCTCGCCGTCGCCGTCAGCACCTCCTCAACCTAGCCGCACCCTCCTACCTCCTTCCTCCGCCTCTTCCCGCGCCTGCACCCAACCCCCGACGACGCCACCAACCACCGCAACTCTCGCCGTCGACGCCGCCTCCCGTCGCCGACGACTCCCGCGACTCCCTCTCTTCCTCCTCGTCCCGACCTCGTCGTCGCTTTCCTCCTCCCCTCGCCGGAACACCTTCAGACCCGAGCCCGACCCTGCACCATCCCCGGGTCGCCGGAGAACGCGCCGTCGACCCTCGTCGACGTCACCCGCGCCACCTCCTTTCCCCCTCGATCACCAGAGCCGACCACCACCCTCCTCTGCTCGTCGCACCCCCTCTCCAGCGAACCCGAGGCTGTTCAGGCCTTCACAGCCGCCGTCGCTGCCTCGCCGGCGTTCCAGCGCCGTCGAGCCCGCCGGGGTTACCCCTGGTGTCTCCCGGTAAGCCTTCCTCATCGTTCCTTTGTGCTAGATCCCTTTCCCCGCTGATCCTTGTTATGTTTATCGCGTTTGCTAACGTTGTTACTTTTGACTTTTGCCGGTTTCCGACCGTGCCGTCTTTTGAACCCGACGCTCCAGCGAAGTACCCTGGTCCGTGTGATCCCGTTGTTCTCTGTTGGGACTCGATCCGTGGCCCGTGCAACCGTCTCGTGATTTCTGCCGACTTTGCATCCGTGCTTTCCGGTTTGCGAAACCGTCGAGGCAAGTATCCGAATACTTGCTTTAACATGCTAGTACACAAGATCAAGTCTTGCTACAAACTTAATCATCATATGATAACCATACAGCTATTTGTAACATCGATATCCTTTTATAACTTAGAATTGATGGTCACAATTATCCGTAACATTAAATTAATATAGTAGTTGCTTGTAATTAACCGGTCTGCTATTAATCCATACTTTAACTAATTTAACCAATTAGAACGTCCTTGCTTAACTTGCTAGATCATCCATGTGACTATTATCTATGCTGTAGTTTTAATAGCTTCATTGCTTCGTGTCATTAATATTGTTGTACCCTGTGATTATTGCACCCCAACAGTGCTCGAACCTGCTAGTAATACAACTGCATCATATTCTTGTGATTAAGTGAACCGTTATTGTTAATTACTTGTTCTTGCTGCTGTTCATTATTTGATTGTATACTGGTCGTGAGCACGCACTCGATCACATTACATTTTTCCTGACTCTGCTACACCTGACACATGTACTGATACACCGGACATGACACCCTGTACACATCGACTCAACCTGTTGAAACGGAACCTGACCTGTTACCTGATTTCATGCCTAATGCCGACCAACCTGACCATTCCTGCTGTCTATCCAGACAGACCTATTTTACCTAATATTGTGTTGGCATTAGTCCTTGACTACTGAATACCTGACCTGACATACATAACTTGGGGGTATGGGGAAATCAAAGGTGAAACCGACTTGTAACTCAACAGTTCGATACTTGTTCTGATCAGTCTTACGGGCTTGGCCAGCCCCGGAGTGGTGATGCTGACATCACTCGCCCATCTTGCTACCTATTACTGCTTAGCGGCACGTCTCGGATTCAGCCCCGAGGACCTTGACCGTGGTCCCGGGCACGCACGGGATACTATTGAGTTACATCGACGATTCATCAATTGATTTCAAAGACTATAGAGTAGAAACCTGACAGGACAGTTTAGTCTCCATTGCACATTACCCTGCTCTGTTATTTCTTAGTACTGCTTTATTCATGTTCATATTTGCATTGCCTAATACCATGTTTATATTATATACTTGATGTCATGACGCGCTGACGTCTGGGTTTTGCATGGCCCAGATTCCGTACCACTGTCGACGACCAAGCAGGAGTACTTCAGCCAGCAGGCTGAACTGTGAGTTCCTTAGGGTTTAGTTTATTTATTTCATTTCATTTCCAGTTGTGAGCCCGCATTATGGGACGTACTGTTTATTCATTGTATTGGATCATTAGCTTCCGCACTTATTGTTTATTGATTCTTGTTATTTTGGATCGGGACATGTATTAGATTAGATTATTATTTTGTTCTTGATATCTCTACAACCGTAATGTGACTGTGTATGGATATTTCCAACCCACAGGTAGCATGGTTGGCTATGTCACGTGCCCAATCTTGCGTACTCTGGGAAGCAGGGCGTGACAGTGTTCGATATCACACGGGCTGTGAGTATGCGACATCGTAATAATTAGCCTTGAGTGCAAGTGGGAGATTGTTGGATATAGTGCCCTCAGAGTCAATTATTGGATCACAGGCACGTGATTGCAATGATTGAGGGAGGACCTATACCGGCAGGACAGTCTTACTCGAGATGATAGTAAGCTATCTCGTTTATCTTTATCATCGTGTACAGCTTTAGGTGACCTTACAGGTCACTATTGCACGTTGGTAGAGCCCTTAGGATTCTTGCTTGACGGCAGCAGTATGATGGCGATCATATACGTGGGAGCCGGGGTCTATAAGCACATCCTTAAAGTGTCCCCAGTCGTGGGAGTTTCAAGACTGGGCATCGATACTCCATTAGTAGACTAGTGTATACAGTCGAGACCCCGACGAAGGGCGGTGGCCGGTCTCACAAGCCATTGGTGTCAGTTGGATCACCTAAGATGTATACAGGTGCTCATTGGGTTATGAGTACACCGGACAGGACTCGCCGGGAACATGCTAGTTGGTATTATACCTGACGTCAGATAGTAGTTCCCTGGTGACATGTGTACAGGTTAGTTCATCGACCTGAGATGTCATTTGTCTCGTGTGAGTTCCCACTGTGCTTTGATTACTACCCTACCACGGCTCAAAGGAGTCGTGCAAACAGGTTTTAGTTGGGTACAGTCCCGAGCCACATGGAGGCAGTGAGCGGATCGGCAGGGGTTTCGTCTCTCCCGGTATTGGGGATGAGATTGCGCTGTGTCTAGGAGAGCCATTACACGAAATCCTTGGCCAAGGCAGGAGATTTACGGGTAGGTATTCCAGTAGTATCTCAGGGTGTTCTGGGCTACACCCCGACACGACTTGTACCGCTTTTGGGGGTCTGACTTTTACCAACCCCCTAGGCCCGACATGCGATGCTCATAGACGAACAGACCGGACTGTACGGATATTGTCACTGACAGGCTCAGTAGGGTGTCAGGATGAGTTCTCTCATCGACCTCCCTTTTGGTCAATACCTGGTAGCCCGTTACGTACGGCTAGTACCACTGACGTGCTAGTGGTTAAATCCATAGCCGGTGTATTGACGAGTCTTTAGAGTCCCCCACAGACAGTTTCTCAAGTTTCGGACGAAACGTTGTAGAGGCCGTATGGATTTATGGTGGGGTTCGAACATATGCGTGCACTTGTGCACGTGTCATGGTTCGGACGGATAATACCAGAGGGATTTGGTTTAAGCCGGATCCTAGTATTATACCGTGTAGATTTTGTCTCATTGCATTTGTATTTGGTCGGAATACAAATGCGGGTATGTATATACTGTCGCGGGGTTATCCTGTAATTTATTACGGGATAGTTTTTTGAAGTTGCCAGTTTGCATTCCGTTTCGGCCATTTTCCCTTTCTTCCCTTCCTGGCTGAAATTCCTTTGCTGAAAAGGGGTTTATTTGCAAATGCGAAATTAGTAAATGGATGGTGTTTTTATGGTGGCCGGGGCTCCAGGTTCCTGCAGCAAGCACTATGTTTTTTGATTAAGATTGATACAACTGTGCATCATTGTTTGCATTTATTGTGAAAGGATTTGATGTGAGGTTTTCTTTTCTTATGGTCACCATTCACACTTGCTTGTGCTCAACCCCTCTCCTCTTCATATTCCCTGGTCGAGCCCTCTTTTGGACGGCCCCCCATCATTTTGTGAAGAGAGAAATTGATTCATTCTCATTGCAAAGAAAAATCCTCAAGCTCATTCCTCTTGCTCATTTCATCTCCACTCCTATAGGCAACTTCAATTAACCCTTAAGACAAAGTGTTCTACGTATATTCTACAGCAATCTTGGACACGTCGGCTAGCAAACTTCGTGTCCCAGTTGCCTCGGTTCAGAGACGGGAGCCCGTAAAAAGACTTCTTGATGTGGTGCCCTTCCGACGAGGAGACCGGAGACCGGAGATGCCGCGAGGAGCTAGAGACGATGGCTAAAGACCGAAGGACACGGATCGATCGGTATAGCTTTCTAACCCTTCTCTATTTTGCTAGTTATAGGTTAATGGTTCGATCCGGGATTAAAGTCTGCGATAGCGCCGGTTTCTAGTTTAGAAAAAGTTTTTGTTTCCGCATTTTGGCCTCGGACAGACGGCCGGGGCGCTACTGTAGACTTACAGGGCCTACCCCTGCCCCCCAGGAGGACTCAGGCTCACCTAAGGGGTTCCTAGAACCTACCCCAACGACATCTACCGACTTGACAAGAGAAGACATCTAACCTTGGGAAGAATGATCCTTGGGGAACGAAAGTGGAAGGAAGAAGACGAGCACCGAGCAATCGAGACTTGGAACGAGAAATATGAAGGAGTAGGGGCCCCGGAACGGGCCCCACCCCTATTTACCGTCACAAGCGACCTCATCCAACGGTGCCCTTCATCTCCCGTCAAGACACCTCCTCGCGTCCAACGGCTCCGATTGCTCCACTTGTCGTCCGCGCACCGGACCGCGCCCTTTCAGACGTCACAGGTTTGCACACGTCGCGTCAGCCAACCAACGCTTGACATGTGGGCCATCACTTTAAATCGACACGAACTGGCGCACCCTCCTTAAATACGGAGATCTCGCCCTGATTCGCTGACAGAAAAGACAGCTCGCGGCCCGGGGATGCGTCCCGACGAAACCATTAGGAGGGAGCTCACCCCGGGCGGCCCGGCGGTCCACTCCTGACCCGACCCACTAGCTGGTCGGGACAAGAGTGGGGGGCTGATGATGATGCTCAATATTGACGACGTCTGGGATCAGGACACGTGACGGATGACATGTCCCATAACTCGGAAGAAAGGGCCCATCGAGGCCGACCAGGCCTCCCTTGTATCCGACCTGCAATCACAAGCTAGCCCCCCTCGGGCTCCCCGTAGATTGGCCTCCTCGGCCCCTCAGCTCGCCCCGAGCTGTCACAAGACCAAAACTCCTCGGCCTTCTCGCTCGTTCCTGACCCCCCGACCGAGGCCGTCTTCCTCGGTCCTCCGACCAGCTCCACCGCTCACAGGCGTAACCGCCGCTCCGCGAATCTCGCCATGCGCGGATTCTCCGCCAGCAATATCCCACGTTCCACGCCTCCGCGATCCTCATTAATGGACGATCCGCTCTCTACGCGGGCGTGACGTCAGGAGCGTAACTGCTGGCAAGATTCTCGCGCCGCTGTTGCGTGCCATCACCGCTATATAAACCCCCATCATAGAGGGGTCAGGTAAGCCATTTTTGACTCACTTAGCCATTACGCTGCTCGGATCTAGTACTAACTTGATCGTCGGAGGGTCCTCGGTGGCGTCGAACCATCCCGGGACTTCTTTGCAGGTACTTGGCGTCCAACTCCTCCGATCACCAAATCTCCTCAAAACCCATTGAGACCCACACGCAACAGGGGATCCCCTCCAGAATCCACCGGAAGATCGACGGAAGACAACATCTGAAGGAGATCTGAATAGGACCTCCATCAGTGTGTGTTATATATCTGTTCTATGCTGGTGCCAAATGAAGAAGAAGAAATACTTTTCTTGTCCATCTCTCCACTCCTCAACATCCACTTATTTTTAGATGCCTCGCTCTTGATCACCACCACCGACTGTGTGACCTTCTAACTTATGTTTAAGAAACGTGCATGCAGTTTGCTCTCCATGTTAACATTATTAAAATTTTCAGTTTCTATTTTTTCAACCGCTAAAATAGCCCTTGGTATAACAAAACCATGAAAGCCAGGAATCGTTTTGGAGATAATCTGACAACAGTTGATAGGTAGAGTGCAGGGTCTTAAAGGTAAGGACGGTTTCTTGCTAACCGAGCAAAAGAGAGGGGTGTTCTAACAATTAAGCCTTTCTAATTTTGTAGGAAAAATCTTTACAATTGCATGGCATTACTTTAGCCACAACCCATCAAAAACATGTTTTTCAACATAAAATTGAACGAGCATCCCGATCAGATTAAATAAAACATAACTACCATTGTAACTGGATCTATACATAGTTGAAAATGCAGCATCTCTAATTGCAAAGTAACCAAACAATCCTTAATGATCTCACCTGATCGGATTCTATCTTCCCGTCGATATTATTATAGAAGGTTCTTGCAAGGGAACAAACTTTGAAATATACCACAAACCGATAACATAAAGAAACAAGATTTTTAGGTGTCAACACACACAAATTAACACAAACAAATACAAAAATCGTGGGAAGAATGATATTCTTTGTAAGTGATATGTGTAAGATGGAATGTCGAAATTTCAATTCATTTACAATGGTTTTACACGAAAATACATGGAGAGTTCAATCTCATTATTGTGATCATGTGATGATGCACATTGAGATTGCTACTTTTTTAACTTCCTCTCAGGGGTTTTCCGTAGTCTTTTCTGATCTCCCAAAGCTGCTCTCCAACTTCTTTCATCACTGGCCGGTCAGCACGAGTCGGAGCAGCGCACTCAAATGCCAGGCTCAGCATTTTCATCACGATCTCAGTATCAACTTGTTCCTTCAATTTAGGGTCTAAAATTGCCATCACATCGCCTTCATTATAGGTCTTGAAAGCCTGCAAGATTTAATTATGTTAGTTTTTGATCAACTATTGATTTACTGTTGGCTAAATTGCAGGAAACGGCTTTTACTTTTGTACATGTGACCGTATAACAGGGGTAAATTTCATGAACCGACATAAACTGACGGTTGTTGAAGTAGGGGGCATGGCGCAGCTTTTGAAAAGAGAACGCCGTATCCTGTTATCCAGGCAAAAGCGGGAGGCTTCTGCGATTTTATGTATTAAAACTTGCACTAATATTCCATTAATAACTGAACTTGTGCCTTGGACATGAATATTTGGCCAAATTTTTTCATCCACAATACCCCTTCCAAATTCCAAAATCGCAATTGTCACAAACCATCAAGTTTTTAGAACATGTAATTTTGGAAGCAAAATGCCGGTCAAAATGCCCATGCAGCGCACTTGTCCAATCATCGACAGGATATTAACGATTACATTAAAGAGGGCTAAGTTCGAATTTTTGAAAGTTTTGATATTTGTACTGGTCCTCGTATTCTGTTTTCCCTGTATTTATTTTGAATCCGAACAAATCGTCAAAAATATTTATTTAATTTCCCAATTAACAAAAATGAAAGGAAAAGGATTCCATATGCATAACAATATAATTACTAAAAACTTAATTTTAAGAATTATTCCAAGAAGTTTGATACGTTTCTTACTATCAGTAACTATTTATTAACTAGTAAAAATAGTTGAAGAATTCAATCAAAGTTTACCCATCGGATAGTAATCCTTTCATCAGCACTCCTCTTCAATTCAACGGGACGCCTTGCAGAAAGAATTTCCACAAGCAAAACACCGAAGGAGAAGACATCGCCCTTGGCCGTAAGCTTATAAGTTCTGAGGTACTCGGGGTCGAGGTACCCTGCTGTTCCTTTCACTTTGGTTAAGATGTGGGTCTGGCCGACTTCTGTTGGGCCAATTGTGGTGAACCCGAAGTCCGATACCTTGGCTCGAAAGCTTTCGGTTAGTAGTATGTTGGATGACTTCACGTCTCGGTGTATTATCGGCTTTTCTGTCAAAAAACATCAAATCTCAGATATTTTGAATGCCACGAGTAATGAGAGAGGACAAGTTCTGCATATAAATTTGATACAATAGCTCTTCCGGCTATTTTGTGATAAATAAATGTGCATGTAATCCCTCAACAGGCCCAAATGTTTTAGCTCAGCCTAAGCTCTTCTTGACATCTCATTTAGAGTCAAATTAGGTCAAAATAAACGGTTGACAAGTACATGTCATAATATTTCGTTGGAAGTCGGCTATGTTTTGGCAGTTCAATAGACAAAATAAATGAGTAAACCATATATTGCTAGCCCTTTCACGGAAAAATAAAAAATAAAATAAAATATTTCATCGTATGCATCAAGTCAAAGTATCAATTAGATTAATAAATTTGATCACTAATGCGATTTAGGAAAAGGAAGACTCAGCTTTACTACTATATCATTATTAGAGCACCTGCAGGCACTTGCGCAGATAAAATTGACATGTACATCATATATGCAAGTTCAAAGGCATTGTTGACTAATCTTGAATAATAAATTTTCCAGATAACTTTGATTAAGATCTCTTACGAATTGAAACCTAGGCTCTATTATAACATCTCCCAAAGAATATTTTAGATGTTCTTTACCTGCATATAGATGGAGATATGTCAGGGCATGAGCGACATCGATAGCAATTTCTATCCGTTGATTAAAATCCAGAATCCTCCCATACTCTGACCTAACAAAATAAATAAAAATTTATGTAAGTTTTCTTAAAGACGCCAAGTCAGGACTCACTAATTAATATCTGGATAGAAAACCTACCATCCAGGTGCTCTCTAAGAGTACCATTGGGAACATATTCGGTAATGAGTATACGCTCGTTTCCGTTAACAGTGTATCCAAGTAACCTCACTAAATTTCTGTGATCAATTTTGGTGAGGAGTTCAACTTCGTTGCTAAATTCGTCAGGTAGAGATGAAAGAAGGTCCTATTTTAGCAAGTGATGTTAATGAATCTGATTGAACGCTTACTTTATAATAGTACTTGATGAATGCACCAAACTTGTAAACAGGGAAGTAAATTGAACGTCATGGCATCGACAATCTTCTACACCAAGTTCATATTATTTGGGGGTTTCCCCCTGTTGATCAACTGTTGCTAAATGTTTATATTGTTGAGAAACATTGTTTTTGCAAGAAGAAAAAAAAGAAAAAGAAAAAGAAAGGGCAGATTGTATACATGACTTTAGGCCATGGAGATCAAAATGGTCGATGTTGATTACCGAAAAAATGATCTATGCTAATTTTTAAGCTGTTTTCAGGAGTTTTTTCATGAAAACATTCTCAGTACTCATATCTACTATTTTAACTCAAAAGGGGAAGGTGGCCTCAATCCAAAAAATTGAAATCTCTCTTTAATCCTCAGCATCATGACATGTGGCAAGAAAACTCTTCATAATTTTGAGAGAAAAAATGATACTTAAATTTTCATTACAACCACTTAAATCTTCTCAAATCTTTTATAAATATTCTTCTACTATCTCTACTATTTATAGATCTTCTCTAATTTTTCTCATTAAGTTAGCATGCGTACTTGTTTATCACATGTTCAAAAATACTAAACCCTACGAAGAATGAATTATATGGTCATGAGAATGTTCCCTGAAAATATTACATGAAAATGGTTTTAAAAATTCAACATTCATTTTTTTTTTGGATGATTGATCCAAGGTAAGATTTGAAACACACACACACACACACTTATGAGGAAACGGGTTATCGGCTAGCTAGCTGATATTAAACCGTCAGCTAGCCTATTACATAGCTCAACCCGACCGTCAAACTGACGATCCGCTCCGGCTACCTTGTTCCACACATGGAGTGATCCATGTGTGTGAATTTTTTATCGATATGATGCATTACAAGCGATGGATCAAGCATTTAAAAAATGGATGGTTGTTAAACACAATAAAAATGCCATATATAGGGGACACTTGATCGAAAACATAGATAGCGTCATTAAAATTTTATACACATAATCACTCTATGTATACAACAAGGTGGTCAGAGTGGATCGTCGATTTAACGGTCGGATTGAGCTATGTAATAGACTAGCTGACGGTTTAATATAAGCCATAGGTGGCTTTTTCGTTAGATGGCGTCAAAATCTATATCCTCCATGATTTTTTTCGACGATTGGCTCCCATTATTATCATCTTTATCATGTAAGCTACGGATACACCAAATTTCATGTGATTCCACCACTTTTTTACCGTTGAATTAGCAATGCAAAAAGTTCTATTGTTGGTAAACCGTTAATTTTGCACCCACTAAAACAACAGTGAAAAAATGATGGAATCATATGAAATTTGGTGTATCCACATCTTACATGATAAAGATGATAATGATGGATGCCGATCATCGAAAAAATCATGGAGGATGTATTTTTTCGACACCATAGAAGGAAATTTCCTCCACCTTTCCATATATATATATATATATATATATATATATATAATGTGCGCACGGAAAACCTTAAAATCACAAAAGAAGAACTACCTTCTTTGCTCTTTTGACAGCGACAACTTGGCCATCGGGCAAAACAGCCTTGTACACATTGCCAAATCCACCTTCCCCGAGCTTTGATGAAGGCGAATAGTTATGTGTGGCTTTGGTGATTTGATTAACACTAAGATGGACCGAGCCGATTCTACTCAATTGTGGTGACGTTACAAACCGGGATGGGCTAGGAGGCGCTCGCCGTGGAGTGCTGGGGGCTTTTTCTGAGTTCAAGCTTACATCGCCATTTGAAACTGAATCCATTATAGCAAGTTAAATAGTTAGGCTCGAAACTTATTTCAATCTAAGTGGACTAGAAATAAGATATCATGAATATAACAACAAACATGGTTTAAATATCCTCCTTCATCCTCCATCCTTGACTATAATTATTATTTTTATTTATATAATAATGGCTAGTGCGAAAACACCCTAGCCAGATAACTCGACTACATTTAAATATGTGTCTGAAAGTGAAATCCTAACAAGCACGGATCTTAACTTTGGTTGGTAATATCACGAACCTGCATTTTACCACCTATATGTTATTTCTAAATATAAACATGCAGTTTCATATGCTCCAATCAAGGATACAAAAAAGGAGAATCATTTGAGAGCATGTTCAACAAAGATCATCTAGTTTGACAGCGAACACGTGCAACAAAGACCAAGGGTTTGGCAGAGAATCAGACCTAGGATCATAAATGATTAAGCGTGCAAGACTAGGGGAACCAAAATACATTGAGTGAGAATGAATGTAACTGCTGTTAATTTAATACAGAAAAAGGTCCTTGAAAGAGTTAAATGGAGGAAAAGGATTCATGTAGTTGACCCAAAAAAATAAGGATGAATTTTTGTTGTTGTGCTGTTATCTGTATGATTATTTGAAATCTCTAAAGGAACTCCATGAACATCTAGTAAAAGCGATATATGTTTCATAGAACATAATCAGGAAATCATAGAGTATCTTCAGAATCCTTATGTGGCCCTTCAACTATCTTTTTAAGAACAATTTTGTCCTTTCATAGTTTAATTGCCACTTTTCAAGACCAAAACATGCACCGAATTATTACTGATGAATTGAAAATTCACAGGAAGCGAAAATCAGGAATCTTTGTGGCAACCTATTTCGTAGTATAAGAAATACAGTAAGCACAGTAACTTAACCATTGTCTGCGAAACCTAACAAGCGTGTATCACTATATCATCTAAAATAACGGTTTTTGCTAAACAATATCTTAGCTTGATGTATGTCGTTATAATGTTATTCCCTAACCCGAAAACTTAAGCTTTTGGGTATAGTTGTTCTTGGCATGGTACAAGAGCATCGGAGTTCAAAAGGTCCTGGATTCGGTAAAATATATTATCTGCTCTCAATTTATTCCCCCTTACAAGCGAGAGTTTTTGCAAAGGCGCACATGAGGGGTGTAAACATTATGTTGCTTTGATACGTTGTTATCCCACAACCCAATAACTTAAGTTTAAGGGTGAAGTAGTTCTTGACACATCTAAAGATTGTACTCCAAATCTTGTAAGTTTTCAATTTGACTCACTTAAGTTCAACTCTGTCGAGATCGTGCTTTTCTCGCTCGTTCCTTTCTTTTTGGCACGAAAACATGGGCAAATGAAAGCGCAACACAAGAGGAAAGCTCCAGGTATAGCCAGAGCCACATTTGCCGATGCAAAAGTCTTCGCTTCTTTTTTATCCTTTGCACTTAACTGATCGACCACTGAGTTATTTGCCGATTGTTGATGCAAAAGTTTTCTCCCTGCCTTATGAAGAAAATCCGCTGCAATGTAAAGAATAAGAAAGGGAAACCAATTTTCAGGGTTGTTAATTATAATCCTTTTGATACATCGCTTAAAATACAACAAATTTCAAACTGATGTGACACAAAAGAAGCTCAATTTGATCCAACTGTTGAGTCAGTCAATCCACAAAAAATGAACAGAACGCTACTTGATTAAAAAAGTGTTGATTTTTTTTTTTGGGTGGTTCAAACTTTTGTCATCGTTCACATAGAAAATGATATCAATGAGCAAAATTTCATCAAATCATCAACTTACCCAAACGAGCCAGATTACATGAAACGTTATAATATATTGTAATAACTATGTCAGATCCTAATAAATCCCACTTTCATCTATCGGGACCTCAATTCAGCTATCAACAACAATGTCCTTAAAAAGAAAATTTCGAAGACCCAATAAATAAAACATTAGGAAAATTAACTACCGCCGATTTTATATGTATACAGGGAATTATACCATACAATTTAACATTACAAGATTGCACATAGTCAGTTTATATTGAAAATTATCAATTCATAAATCAACAAAAAATTTAAACTAGATACTTATAACCCAATTGATGGAAACAAAAAAAGGCAGAAATCTCACTTGAGCGATCGCAATACTTCCTCTCAATTCTTCCCCATTCTTCATCATCAAACAGGCACCCATTCCCAAAATAGAAATCCAAAACCCCACAAATCAAAGCTTGGTCTTCAACTCTCTTCTCATCAACAAAAAGAAAATACCCATCTGATGATTTCACGTACCCAACTCGATCAAATCCACAAACCCTAGAACGGGTCTCAACTGATCCATGAGCCAAAGCTAAGGATTGAACCAAAACCAACAGACCCACTAAAATCAGATCCATCAGTGAAGCAGCCGAGCAGCTGAAACCCTAAAAGATCTCATTTTGAGCTCAGATTGTAGCTCCCGGCGATGGATTTGATAAAATCCCACGTCAAAGATTGAGGAATTTGGGAGTTGTTGGAATTTTATTTTTTCTAGGGTTTTGTTTATCACAAAGAAAGGCATGGTCGTGAAAAATCAAACGAAGATTCTTTTTTTTTTTGACTGTTATTTGATGTGTTATGGTACTAGAAAAATCAGCAGTAGAATATGTGGTGGGAAATTTATGGTAGTTTGTCACTTTGTTGGTAATTGGTACCACAGTCAACCAAAAAACATGGTTGGGTTTTTTATTATTTATTTTAGAAATTATATTTCAATTTCTTTATAAAAAAAACATAAATAGGAGTAAATAAAGATTTAATGAGGTGCGGTAGCCACATATAACACATCATGCATGTAGGCAGCAACGCATAGCCGATAATACTAATTTCTGTTGCATTTCCATATCTAATATCAAGAATAGTAATGTACAATTAAGAATATGGATATGGTCACACCTAGAGCTGTCACTTAGAATCGGAACCGGTTGTAACAACCGAGTTCAGTTATATCAATTTCTGTTTCCGTATTTGTTTATCTGTAGTATTTTATTGATTTATCGTGTTTGGATGCGAATGGTAGTTTACTTTTACATTACATTCGACCCGACCCGCTTGCTTGAATATGTTGTTTCATATTTATAGATTACCCTGGCTTGTTGCATAGACATGTGCATCTAGTATAAACTACATATTGGCATTTCATCTAGCATCGCATATTTTACATATAACATTTTAGATCACATAAAATAAATTAAAATTGCATTTCATAGCCTGCATGATACCCCTAACCCCGTGGTAGCGTCCGCGCACCGTGTTCTCGTCCCGTTCAGTGAAACGGACGTGTTTGGATAGCTACGCGCACGTACGTGCATCCGTTCTTGGGGTATGCTTTTTCGTTACCTAATCTTTCATTTTAATTTGGGAACTTACAAATAATTTTCGTATTTTAAATTTAAATTTTAGACCCGACCCGGGCACGTTTGGGACTAAATTTGCATTTACCGGGAAAATCTAATTTTGTTTAATATAATATAATATTAAAATTTTATCAACAGTTTAAAATTTATAAACTAACAAATCATTCAAAATTTAAAATCTTTTCCTAATAACAACGCGCGCTCTCTCTCTCCGGCCCCACCACCCGCTCTCTCTCTTCTATCTTTCTCTTTCTCTCCGCAGCTCTCTCTCTCGAGCCTTTCTCTCTCCTCTTGCATTCCCCTCTCCCTCCTCTCGCGGTAAGCGAGATCCCATCACCGCCTCCCCTCCTTAGTGTCACCGCCCTATTCTTTTTCTTCTTCTTCTTCTATTTTTTATCCAGAGCCTACGAGAAACCCACACCAAAAGAACCCTAACCCTAACTCCTCTGCCTCCTATTCTCTTGACCTCGCCTCCACCCTCGTCTCCATCCTCTTCACCTCCTCCTCATCTCCATCTTCTTCCTCTTCTATTTTTCCTCCCGAGACTTCACCTGCACACACCAGGAACCCAGCACCTCATCCTATCGCCGCCGACCACCCTCGCCGTCGCCATCTCTCCTCTCTCTCCTCTCTCTCCTCTGTTCTCCTCCCCTTCACAAGACCCCTGCACACACCCTGCATCAACACCTCAACAAACCAAACCCTAGTTTAACCCTAACCGAACCCTAGCAGCCAAACCTCATCGTCGGAGCTTCGTTCACGGCCGTCGACACCCTCATGACCCTTCTCTGCAAACCCAGTGAGCAACCCTCTTCTTCTTATTCCTCTTCTTCCTTTTCTTTTCTTCTCTTTCTTTCTTTTCTTGCTTTTCGTTTCTTTAATTCTTGTTCTCTGTAGTTGCCGGAATCCGGTCGTACCGCCGACGATCCCGACGGACCGGCGCGCGTACCTGACCCGTGTGATCACTTTGTGCGTAGTTTGGATTCGTTCCGTGTACCGTGCGCGCGTCGCGACTTTTTCCGCCGACGTGAGATGTTCCGTATACCCGTTTCTTGATCTGTCGAGGCAAGTAAAACTTGCTACATGCTATTCATATTATTTTACATTTATTTAATTACATGTTAAACCTGTAGATTTAATCTAATGTCACATGTTCCATTTTAACATTCGATGTTCCATTATATCATTTTAGATCTAGAACTTGAAACATATCATGTTGCATTTTAGTTTACAATACGTGGTACCCACGTCCATATTTAAATCACATAATATTTATTTGCACAGCCCATAGTATCCTTTTAATAGTTTATACCCTATTGGACACTCGTTTGCATACATCTAGCCTAATATATATTCAATTGCATCCCTAGATCATTTAATACATATTAATGTGATTTTAACATTCCATATTCGATAAACTATATTTAATTAATGTTGGAACTATCCCCTTAACCCAAATCGATAACTGTGCATCCATATGCTTTAATCTGTACTTATTTGCATATAACATCACAATGTTCCATTTTTATTGTTCCATTAGTACCCATACTTGTTTTGTATACCCATGCTTATTTTATAATTTGATTACGAGCACCCACTTGTTACTTGTGCATCCCTAACATGACTTGATACACCTACTACTTGACATGACATGGTACCGTACACTTCGTAACATGACACGATACCTATATACTACTTGACCTGACCTGATATACCATGGCTTTACCTGTTACCTGATCTTGTTACTAATACCAACAAACTTAACCTGTTATCCCTACGGACATTTCCTGTTGTCTATCCAGACAAACCTGTACCTGTTTGATCTTTGGTCCCCTCCGAATGATGCGGCGGAGACGCGATAGACGTCTTACCTGAAATTCGGGGCAGATGCTATTTGGTTTTATCCGTCCACCTCTCCGAAGATGCCAAGTTGATTTATGGCACCGTGTATCGGAGGTTTAGACGGATGCGGCCGATGTAGCAGACTTCATCAGATTCCCTCTCAGGGTAAGGGGTTTTTGATTGTAGGGACGCTCTTCCCTGCAGGCGCAAGCCCCTGCAGTTAATTACGCTACCGAATCGCGGTAACCACTTTCTCCTTCTCCAGAATTTCACTTCGTGTCGTGGGTGTTTGTTTCGTTTGTGGTTGCCCGTGGATTGATATGGAGACTATTTATTTCGTCGCCCGTAGGACGTGGATTAGTCCAAATCCGTATTTTCTTAGATTTGGGTTTTGAGTTTTGGTTTAAGGATACGTTAGCCATGTTTGAGTCTAAGATCAACTTAAACGTTTGTTAAGGATACGTTAGTCTGATTTGAGACTAAGATCGACTTAACGAGAAGAGCATTTAGGGGCTCTGTTGTTCCAGTTTAGGGACGTAGTGGTCCATTTAATATATGGCCGTCGGGACCCGTCACCACTCTGACGACGTTGAAGGATTACAACGACAGGTGTCAGAGGAGTTCGGAGATGTACCCTTGAACCAAAGTTGATTGGGGGTCTTATAGTCCAATTTGGAACTAAAGTCTGTTTGAATGTTTAAGTATACGTTAGCCATATTTGAGCCTTAGATCAACTTAAACGGGACCGTTTAGATCCGACAAAAGAGCATTTGAGGGTTCTATTGTTCCAGTTTAGGGACGTAGTGGTCCATGTTCCAGTTTAGTGACGTGGTGGTCCATTGCATGTATGGCCGTCGGGACCCGTCACCTCTCTGACGTCGTTGAAGGATTACAACGATAGGTGTCAAAGGAGTTCGGAGATGTACCCTCGAGCCGGATGTAAATTGATTTAAGAGAGCAGCCGTGCTCAGTCAATTTAATTTGAGAACTTATGGCCAGAATTGGGCTAAGTCCAGTTGAGAATATTCAACGTTTTATTTGCATTTAGCCTGTTAGGCCTTTACTAGGGCTCTGCCCCTGTTTAATAATGCAGTGCATTTTCTCTGGCCTTTTAGGCCCAGAGTATTTTATTTTGGTCTGATAGACCTTTATTTGGGCCCTGCCCCTTTTTCATAATGCACTGCTTTTTTTATTAGGCCCGTTAGGCCTTTTTAATTGGGCTCTGCCCTTTAATAATGCGCTGCATTAGTGAGTCTAACAGAGTGCCACGTGGCTTGTCAGGCGCTTTGCGCCAATTGAGGAGCGCAAGGCGCAAGTCCATGTGGAGGTGACACGTGTCACGCTCCGGTGAGCGCACGCGCAGTGCACTGCGCCAGTGCGCTGACACGTGGCGCGCTCTGGTGAGTTGAGCCAATTCATGAGAGCAGTGCTTTGTTTTTAGAAGCGCATAGCGCAGATCATTATGGGGCTGACACGTGGCGCTCTCTGGTGGCTTGCGTCAACCCGAGAGCACAACAGTGTAGACTTTGCAAGTGCAGGGCACTGTTTTATTATTTTGATCAATTTTAGATCAAAGAAAACAAATTTTCTTGTTTTTAAAGTACCGGTGGTTCATCAAAAGGCAATGCCTTTTTTATTATTATATTTTTATTGAAGATCTTTGATTTTGTTCTTAGATCAATGATCTTTTTAGAAGAAATTCTTCTTTTATTCAAGGTTTTTACCTTTCCTTTCTTTGAGCTCTTCTCAAAATTTTCTTTTTAAAGGAGTTCTCTCTTTTTCTCTCTGTGTTGATGTCCTTTTGAGTTGGGGTCTAGGGGCCTTTTTATAGTGCCAATGATTTGTTGAATTGGTTGGAGAGATCTTTCTCTGAGTGATTTGGGGATTTTTTCCCACCGTTGGATTTTTGATCCAAGGGCTTCTGTTTTACAGAAGACAATCTTCTTGTTTTAACAAGAACAGAAGGATCTTTCAGAATTTTAATCCTGTTTGGCGCAAACGCACCAGCGCTTGACACGTGTCGTGCAGCGCAGATCGGAGCGCGACTGTGCTGCCACGTGGCACGCAGCGCAGAGCGCAGCGTGACTGCGCTGCCACGTGGCGCGCAGCGCAGAGCGCAAGTCAGCTGAAGCGTTGCTTCTTTAATTTTTTAATTTTCATTCTAATTTTCAGAACAGAGCCTTGCTCTGATTGGGGGAAACAGAAGCGTTGCTTCGTCTCCTGTCTTGGAATTTGAACAGAGTCTTGCTCTGATTGGGGTAAACAATCCTGTGTTGGCATTAGCTCCAGATTTATCAATACCTGACTCGAACACTTAACCTGGGGGTATGGGGAAATCAATGATGAAACCTGACCTGTAACTCGACAGTTCGATACCTTTACTGATCAGTCTTACGGGCTAGGCTAGCTCCGGGGTGATGCTGCTGACATCACTCATCGTTACATACCACCCTTTTACTGCCTAGCGGCACGTCTCGGTTTCAGCCCGAGAATCTTCACCGTGATCCCGGGCACGCACGGGATACTATTGAGTTACATCGATGATTCATCAAATTGATTTCAAAGACTTGAGAGTAGTTAACCCAATAGACCAGTTTAGATTACTTACTACACATTACCCACACTGTCCTCACTTATATGTTATACCTGTTTTACCATTTATACTCATACCTGCATGTATTGCTACCCCTGTTTATAGTATTGCTTGATATTATGACGCACTGACGTCTGGGTTTTGCATGGCCCAGATTCTTTACCTTCGTTACAGGCCGAGCAGGAGTATTTCAGTCAGCAGGCTGAGCAGTGAGGACTTGTTAGTAGTTAGTTCAGTTTTACTTTCAGTATTTTTCATTCCTGATGTGAGCCCGCATTATGGGACGTACATTCCAGTTTATTCTTGTATTGGATCTCTTGCTTCCGCATTATTTTATGCTTGACTCGTTTTATTCTGGCTTATGGACATGTATTAGATAGTTTAATATTGTTCTTGATATCTCTACAGCCGTAATGTGACTGTGAAAGGATATTTCCTATCCACAGGTAGTATGGTTGGCTATGTCACGGGCCTATCTTAGCGTACTCTGGGAAGCGGGGCGTGACATGGTTCTTTTGGTATCAGAGCCAGGTTATAGGTTAATCGGGTTTGATTCTTTTTGTAGTTGGGTATTGGACCCAATACACGAATCAGAATACTCGTGATTAGGAAACATGTCCTGCCACCTTACCGTCTTACCATTTTTGAATCTTAACCTCCTCCTGATTATACTTTTATGATATGCAAACCTCCTTTGCATATCGACTCGAAACCTGGTTTCCTTTTGGTTATCTCTAGAACTTAGGCGACTTGGGTGGAGTTATGTGATTGTAGCTATGATACCGCGACATGGTTACAATGCGGTACTCTATTTAAGTAACTCGGGGTTCTAGCCTTGATTCATATCCTTAATCTATATTTTGAATCTGTTATCATACTAATCCTCTTTGGTGTCTTGGTTGCAGTATCATGGAAGCTAGGAATCTACAATCGTACCAGATGTCTATGGATGACGCCACTTTGCTTGGAGTAATTCGTGACTTACTTGAGGACCACAAGCAGCAGACCGAGCTGAAGCCGGCGTTTGCACCAAACCAAACGCCTGTACGTAGAAGTTTTCCGGTGAACCGACGTGGCATAGCACCAATGAAGAAAACAGTCGTTGCTGATCGGAAAAGGAGCGTGATTTGTAAATTTTTCCATTTTCCTAGGCATGTGCAAAGGGAGTGTCGAAGAAAGCGTTGACTCTGTTTGGTTTGTGGATCGGCGGATCACACTATCCATGCTTGTCCGTCAAAACTTCATAAGAAAGAGAATGTTCGGAGGCCAGTTTTGCCCGAGCAAAAAGGAAGGGTGTTGTGCGATTACTGCCAACGACCAGGTCATTATCGAAGAGATTGCCGTAAGAGGCTTGGACTTTTTCTTATTTGCGGATCAGCTGATCACACCATTGATACTTGTCCGTCGAAGCTAAGATTGAAGGAGGATACGCGGGAGCCACCGCAAAAGCATCTTCCGGTCCAGGAGCAATTAATTCGGGGAGCTAATCAGGCTCAAGCTTTTATCCTGAAGGCTGAAGAGACTAAAGCCTCAGAGGAAGTCGTTTCAGGTACCCTACTTGTTCATGGTTTTCTCGCATTAGCGTTATTCAATTCTGGTGCAACCCATTGTTTATGTCGTCCAAGTTTATCGCTACACACTTGATTGCTTGCACGACCCTGTTTAGTTATTGGGACATACACACTGGGAATGGGAAAATCATAACTAATAGAGGGTGTAAGGATTGTTCTGTTGTTATTGGCGGACGGGAGCTATTTGCAGATTTCTTGGTGATTGTTACTGGCAGTTATGAAGTCGTCTTGGGAATGGATTTTTTGGCACTTTCCACGCTCACATTGAGTGTAGAGCAAAGGAAGCGAATTTCCAGATTCCCGGACATCCAGAGGTTGTTTGGAGGAAGCAGTTCTGTCGGGTCAGTTGAGTTTAGGGCTAGGCCGACAAATAGTGTTCTTTCGTCGATGGAGGTTGATAAAGATGAAGCGCCAGCTGTTGTTCGAGATTTCATGGACGTGTTCGAGGACATCTCGGGTTTATCGCCAAAACGAGATTTGGAGTTCGCGATCGATCTTGTGTCTAGTGCGGCGCCAATCTCAAAGGCGTACTTTCTGATGGCACCAGTGGAGTTGGAAGAAGTAAAGAAGCAGGTTGCTGAATTACTTGAGGAGGGTTGGATTCGCAGCAGTAACTCATCTTGGGGAACTCCAGTTCTTCCAGTAAAGAAGAAAGATGGCACAAGGAGGATGTGCATCGATTATCGAGAATTAAACCGGGTGACTATTAAGAACAAGTACCCGATACCTCGCATTGGCGAATTGTTCGAGCAGCTTAATGGCGCGAGGGTATTCTCGAAACTGGATTTGCGATCCGGATATCATCAGGTCCGAGTTAAAACAGAAGATATTTGCAAGACGGCGTTCAGAACTCGGTATGGACATTACGAGTATTTAGTGATGCCTTTCGGAGTAACGAATGCACCGGCGATATTTATAGACTTGATGAACCGAATTTTTTCACCATTCTTGGACCAGTTTATAGTGGTGTTCATTGATGATATTCTGGTCTACTCGAAGAGTATTGAAGAGCATGCAGAACACTTGAAAATCGCACTGCAGATATTGAGGAAAGAAGAATTGTATGCAAAGATGAGCAAATGCGAGTTTTGGCTGGAAGAAGTGAAGTTTTTAGGGCATGTTGTGTCTGGAGATGGAATTGCCGTTGATCCCGAAAAGATTGCAGCAGTTCGAGATTGGCCGATTCCGAAGAACGTTGCTGAGATAAGAAACTTTCTTGGACTTGCCGGATATTACAGAAGGTTCGTGGAGAACTTTGCTCGTCTAGCGGAGCCTTTGACCAAGCTTACGCGCAAAGAAGTACCATTGGTGTGGACGGATAAATGTGCGTCAGTCTTTGAGGTGTTGAAGCAGATATTGATAACCGCGCCTATTCTGACCGTGCCAGACAGTTCTGGAGGATTGGTGATTCACAGCGACACATCTGGGAAAGGATTGGGATGTGTTTTGATGCAGCATGGGAAGGTTATAGCATACGCATCGAGACAGATGAAGACCCATGTGAAGAATTACCCAACTCATGACTTGGAGCTAGAAGCTGTGATTTTTCGCTTTGAAGATTTGGAGACACTACCTGTTGGGCGAAAGGGTCGAAGTTTTCACCGATCATAAAAGCTTGAAGTATGTATTCACACAGAAAGAGCTTAATACGAGGCAGCGCAGATGGTTGGAGCTGATGACTGATTACGATCTCGATCTTAAATACCATCCATGGAAAGTTACTGTCATGCCGGATGCGCTTAGTCGGTTGCCAGCAAATCAGATGTTGACTGCACAGAAGGAACTTATTGACGACTTTCGAAGATTTGATTTAGAGATTGTGCTACCGCATTCTTCAGGACAGTTGATGCAGCTACAAGTACAGTCGTCGTTGATTGAGAATATTAAAGCAGCGCAATTGCAGGACCCTAGATTGCAAAAGTTTCGGGAACAGGTTGAAGCTGGACTTCGAACGGACTTATTGATTCATGGAGATGGTTCGTTGCGTTACGGTAGCCGTTTGTGTGTGCCAAAGAGAGATATTTATGAAGAACTTTTGAAGGAGGCGCACAGTTCAGCATATTCCGTACATCTAGGAGGCACGAAGATGTACCGAGATTTACGACAGCATTTCTGGTGGGAAGGCATGAAACAGGAGATTGCTCGTGTTGTAGCAAAGTGCCTGGTGTGTCAGCAAGTTAAGGCTGAACATCAAAGGGTTGCTGGTTTATTGAAACCACTTTCGATCCCTCAATGGAAGTAGGAGCATATAACCATGGATTTCGTGACGGCTTTACCGTGGAGTCTAAAGGGTAACAATGCAATTTGGGTGATTGTTGATCGATTGACCAAGGCAACTCATTTCATCCCTTTTCGAGTTGGTCAATCAACAGAAACTTTGGCAGAACGGTACATGCAGGAGATTGTAAGATTGCATGGTGTACCAGTGAGCATCGTGTTCGACCGTGACACTCGTTTCTTATCACACTTTTGGAGGAGCTTACAGGAAAGTTTGGGGACTCGTTTGAAGTTTAGCACAGCTTATCATCCTCAAACAGATGGCCAGTCGGAGAGAACGATCCAAACTCTTGAAGACATGTTGAGAGCTTGCATGTTAGATTTCAAGGGTTCATGGGAGGATCATCTACATTTGGTGGAGTTTTCTTACAACAACAGTTTCCAAGCGACTATCCAGATGGCACCATTCAAAGCTTTATATGGTCGCAAGTGTCGTTCACTTGTTTGTTGGGACGATATTGGTGAACGAAGATTGTTGGGACCAGAATTGGTAGTACAAACAGTTGAGAAGGTTAACACTATCCGGAATCATATGAAAGCAGCACAAGACCGACAAAAGAGTTGGGCAGATACGTCGAGAAGACCTCTAGAGTTCGTCGTTGGTGATTTGGTATTCTTGAAGATATCACCGACTAGAGGGGTGATTCGTTTCGGAAGTCGAGGAAAGCTTAGTCCTCGATTCGTTGGACCTTTTGAGATTTTGGAGCGTGTTGGAGAAGTGGCGTATCGTTTGGCGTTACAGCAATCCTTGGCGAATGTTCATGACGTGTTTCACGTATGTCAACTCCGTAAGTATGTTCGAGATGAAACACATGTGTTGGATCATTCGGAGCTGACTGTACGAGAAGATTTGACTTTTGAGGAGCGACCGATGTCGATTATGGATCAAAGAGAAAAGGTTCTTAAGAATAAAGTTATCCCTCTTGTACTTGTTTCTTGGGGTAATCGCTCACATGGAGAATCAACTTGGAAACGGGAAGATGAAATCCGACCGAAGTTTCCCCATCTATTCTTGTAGTTTGTTGGTTGTTTATCCTTTCTTGTTCTTAGAATTTCGAGGACGAAATTCTTTTTGTAGTTGGGTATAATGTAACAACCGAGTTCAGTTATACCAATTTCTGTTTCCGTATTTGTTTATCTGTGGTATTTTATCGATTTATCGTGTTTGGATGCGAATGGTAGTTTACTTTTACATTGCATTTGACCCGACCCGCTTGCTTGAACATGTTGTTTCATATTTATAGATTACCCTGGCTTGTTGCATAGACACGTGCATCTAGTATAAACTGCATATTGGTATTTCATCTAGCATCGCATATTTTACATATAACATTGTAGATCACGTAAAATAAATTAAAATTGCATTTCATAGCCTGCATGATACCCCTAACCCCGTGGTAGCGTCCGCGCACCGTGTTCTCATCCCGTTCAGTGAAACGGACGTGTTTGGATAGCTACGCGCACGTACGTGCATCCGTTCTTGGGGTATGCTTTTTCGTTACCTAATCTTTCATTTTAATTTTGGAACTTACAAATAATTTTTGTATTTTAAATCAAAATTTTAGACCCGACCCGGGCACGTTTTGGACTAAATCTGTATTTACCGTGAAAATCTAATTTTGTTTAATATAATATAATATTAAAATTTTATCAACAGTTTAAAATTTATAAACTAACAAATCTTTTAAAATTTTAAATCTTTTCCTAATAACAACTCTTTCTCTCTCTCTCTCCGGCCCCACCACCCACTCTCTCTCTTCTCTCTTTCTCTTTCTCTTTCTCGAGCCTTTCTCTCTCCTCTCGCATTCCCCTCTTTCTCCTCTCGCGGTAAGCGAGATCCCATCACCGCCTCCCCTCCTTAGCGTCACCGCCCTATTCTTTTTCTTTTTTTTCTTCTATTTTTTACCCAACGCCCACGAGAAACCCACACCAAAAGAAACCCTAACCCTAACTCCTCTGCCTCCTATTCCCTCGACCTCGCCTCCACCCTCGTCTCCATCCTCTTCTCCTCCTCCTCATCTCCATCTTCTTCCTCTTCTATTTTTCCTCCTAAGACTTCACCTGCACACACCAAGAACCCAGCACCTCATCCCTCCCATCGCCGCCAACCACCCTCGCCGTCGCCATCTCTCCTCTCTCTCCTCTGTTCTCCTCCCCTTCACAAGACCCCTGCACACACCCTGCATCAACACCCCAGCAAACCAAACCCTAGCTTAACCCTAACAGAACCCTAGCAGCCAAACCTCATCGCCGGAGTTCGTTCACGGCCGTCGACACCCTCACGACCCCTCTCAGCAAACCCAGTGAGCAACCCTCTTCTTCTCATTCCTCTTCTTCCTCTTCCTTTCTTCTCTTTCTTTCTTTTCTTGCTTTTCGTTTCTTTAATTCTTTTTTTTTGTAGTTGCCGGAATCCGCTCGTGCCGCCGTCGATCCCGACGATCCACCGAGCGTACCTGACCCGTGTGATCACTTTGTGCGTAGTTTGGATTCGTTCCGTGTACCGTGCGCGCGTCGCGACTTTTTCCGCCGACGTGAGACGTTCCGTATATCCGTTTCTTGATCTGTCGAGGCAAGTAAAACTTGCTACATACTATTCATATTATTTTACACTTATTTAATTATATGTTAAACCTGTAGATTTAATCTAATGTCACATATTTCATTTTAACATTCGATGTTCCATTATATCATTTTAGATCTAGAACTTGAAACATATCATGTTGCATTTTAGTTTACAATACGTGGTACCCACGTCCATATTTAAATCATATAATAATTATTTGCACAGCCCATAGTACTCTTTTAATAGTTTATACTCTATTGGACACTCGTTTGCATACATCTAGCCTAATATATATTCAATTGCATCCCTAGATCATTTAATACATATTAATGTGATTTTAACATTCCATATTCGATAAACTGTATTTAATTAATGTTGGAACTATCCCCTTAACCCAAATCGATAACTGTGCATCCATATGCTTTAATCTGTACTTATTTGCATATAACATCACAATGTTCCATTTTTATTGTTCCATTAGTACCCATACTTGTTTTGTATACCCATGCTTATTTTATAATTTGATTACGGGCACCCACTTTTTACTTGTGCACCCCTGACATAACTTGATACACCTACTACTTGACACGACATGGTACCGTACACTTCTTAACATGACATGATACCTATATACTACTTGACCTGACCTGATGTACCATGGCTTTACCTATTACCTGATCTTGTTACTAATGCCAACAAACTTAACCTGTTGTCCCTACGGACATTTCCTGTTGTCTATCCAGACAAACCTGTACCTGTTTGATCCTGTGTTGGCATTAGCTCCAGATTTATCAATACCTGACTTGAACACTTAACCTGGGGGTATGGAGAAATCAATGATGAAACCTGACCTGTAACTCGACAGTTCGATACCTTTACTGATCAGTCTTACGGGCTAGGCCAGCCCCGGGATGATGCTGCTGACATCACTCATCGTTACATACCACCCTTTTACTGCCTAGCAGCACGTCTCGGTTTCAGCCCGAGAATCTTCACCGTGATCCCGGGCACGCACGGGATACTATTGAGTTACATCGATGATTCATCAAATTGATTTCAAAGACTTGAGAGTAGTTAACCCAATAGACCAGTTTAGATTACTTACTACACATTACCCATACTGTCCTCACTTATATCACTGTTATACCTGTTTTACCATTTATACTCATACCTGCATGTATTGCTACCCCTGTTTATAGTATTGCTTGATATTATGACGTACTGACGTCTGGGTTTTGCATGGCCCGTATTCTTTACCTTCGCTACAGGCCGAGCAGGAGTATTTCAGTCAGCGGGCTGAGAAGTGGGGACTTGTTAGTAGTTAGTTCAGTTTTACTTTCAGTATTTTTCATTCCTGATGTGAGCCCGCATTATGGGACGTACATTCCAGTTTATTCTTGTATTAGATCTCTTGCTTCCGCATTATTTTATTCTTGACTCGTTTTATTCTTGCTTATGGACATGTATTAGATAGTTTAATATTTTTCTTGATATCTCTACAGGCATAATGTGACTGTGGAAGGATATTTCCTATCCACAGGTAGCATGGTTGGCTATGTCACAGGTCTATCTTAGCGTACTCTGGGAAGCGGGGCGTGACACCGGTACCGGACCGCACCGGACCATAAAGCAACAGTTTGGTGCCGGTTCTAATTTTAGAACAGAGAATAGTAACGGTTCGGCTCCGGATCCACCATATTTTTATCCAAACCTGAACCGGAACCACAATCATTAGTTGTTAGACGGTTCCATACGTTTTAAACCCAACCCGGACCGGACCGGACCGCAACCCGTTTGTATAGCCAAGTAAAAAAACCTTAATCTCAATCCCTGCACTGCCGTCAACAGTAAGTGATGGAGCTCGGGATCTCCCTCAGGTGTTGTCCTCCGTCGATCTTGTGGCCAACGGGGCTGAGCGGTTGAGATTTATAATGAAGGTTGGGTGTGGATCTCAGTGGGTTGTAGTTGACGCTGAGCTGCCTGCAAAGGAAGTCCCGGGATGGAAACCACCGTAAGACCCTCCGACGATCAAGTATCGAGAAATGATTGGGCAGAGTAGCGGCGTATAGGATTGAGTTCGAGTTATCTGAATTGTCTGGAGGAGGGGTTTATATATGGGCCGCATTGGAGCGAGCCGATACGAGATTCTCGTCGTCCGTTACCCCCCCGCGTTATGCTCGCGTTGATGGCGGGATACGCCCATTAATGATGATGTACGCTCATTAATGGCAAGATACGCTAGCGTGGGATGCAGGACGTAGAGCGGCGGAGATCTCGTCGTGGTGAGATACACGAGGCCGTTACGGGGACGCTCATGCCCCATGCTTCCGACTAGACAGGGAGGCTTAGGAACCCCAGCTCTAGAATAACTCAGAGACGAGCAAGGACGCTAAGAAATTTCAGCCATAGAATAGCTTGGAGACGAGCAAGGATGGTGGGGAACCTCAGCCATAGGATAGCTCGGAGACGGGCAATGGCTGGTGGTTCGGCGAAGAGGGAACATACTCGGGGGAGGCGCCAAAAGGTCGAGTGCAAGCTCGGGGGCTAGGCGCCAAGGAATGTCCCCAATGCATCATACCTATTCTAGCTCTATAGCTTCTAGGAATCTAGTGGGCTTACGTGGATGACACGTCATCTGCCACGTGTCGTGATATGGGAAATTCCTACTTATGAGTATCATCATTAGCCCCCCACTCTCGTTCCGACCTATTTATAGGTCGGGTCGAGAGTGGTGTTCATCGCTGAAAATAGAGACGAACAGGGATGGATCATCTTGCCTGAATTTGGGGACAGATTGTTAGTTGTATGTATGCCCTAGAGGCCATTGTTGTACATGATTGTATATTATAATGGATGCTTGGACATATATAGAGAGGACTTTCTTGCTCGACATGATAGTATGCTAGCTGGTTGCTCTTTATCTTAACATGTAGACTTGTATTGTGATACTGTCTTACTCTCACATGTTAGTAAAGCCCTTAGGATGTACTTGGCTACTAGGACTATGATGCAGATCATACTAGTGGGGTCAGGGTAGTCCACAAGTTCATCCTTTAAATGTTTCTAGTCGTGGGTGTATCGAGACGGGGCATCCATATTCCAGAGTAGACAAGCGTATACGTTTCTTGACCCATTTGATGGGCGATGGATGATCCCATATCCATTGGTGTTTGACATCAAAGATTGTATACGGGTGCTCAGTGAAGACTGAGTATACTGAACTGGACTCTCCGAGAACTCCTGGACGGTATTATACATATCGTCAGATAGCAGTTCTCTGGTGACACGGGTACATGTTAGCCTATAGACCCGAGATTGTCATAGAGTCTTGTGTGATTCCCACCGTGCTTTGATTTCCACCCTGCCGTGTTCAAGAGAACGTGCAAACATGTGGTTTTTGGGTACAGTCCTGAGTCATATGGAGGCAATGAGCGATATGAGGGGATTCGTCTCTCCCGGTATTGGTAGTTGATGTTGTGCTGTGCTCAATTGGCCATAACAGGAAGTCCCTAATCAGGGCTGATACGGAGATTTGCTGGTAAGTGTTATCAGTAGTTTCTCGACCTGTTATGAGCCTCACATCGGCATGACTTATCAAGTTACTGGGGTCTGACATTTACCACCCTTATACTTGATATGCGACATATCAGACGAAGAGACCGGACTGTATGGTAGTGTTACTTATTAGATTCACGGGAGTATGAGCAGGCTTACTTGTTGATTTTCTAATCGCTCAATACCCAGGAAGCCGTTACATCCAGCTGGTACCGCTGACAGCTCGTGGGTATCTGATATGATCATTACCTACCGCCGGTGTATTGACGAGTCTTTAGAGTCCTATATAGAGGTTTCCTGGCTCAAGCAAAACGAAGTAGAGATATGTGCAGAACTGAGATTAATATGTGTATGTGATACCATATTCTTATCTCGCGATATGTGATATCGGTCGGTTATATATGATATAGCCAGGTTATCGAATCAAGTATTGATTCGATAAGTTGATATAAATGATATTAGTCGGTTATATACAATATAGCCGGATTATTAAATCAAGTGTTGATTTAATAATTTAATGTATGATTATATATTTGATATATTAATATACATTAACTAATATTAGCTCACTTAAGGATTTCTTTTTCTCACTTGTACATTTAATATATATGTGATATATATTATTGTGTTATTTCTTTGTGTCATGCTTGATGATACATTGTGCATGGGTGTATGAGACTCACACCACACTTAAGATAATGTGGGGATTTAATTATTAATGGAAAATCAAAATTAGGTGGAAATTTGTTATGGCTTGTGAAGCTTGTGGAAACCATTGACTTAGTCCACTAATTTTGTTTTACTCTAGATATTTATTAACCTGACCATTATCTTTAGCCTTGGTTAAGTCTCTGCATGAGTTATATATAATATTATCTCACCCATGGTTGCCATTCTATTATTGACTTCATCTTCTTCTTCATCTCCTTGAGCTTACTAGATTTTCTTGAGGTGAAAAAGTGAGAGAAAATTAATTCTAAAGTGATCAAAATTCCTACTTCATCAATCTACACTAGATTAGCCATTTAGTATAGGTTGTTTTCTTCACTAATTCTCAATTAGTGAAGAGATAGCTTGAGTTGGAAATTCTTCGACGTAGATCATCTTCGGTCTCGAAGATCCTTGAGTAAGCTCATTCCTTTCACCTAGTGGAGCCAAAGGAGAGTCTGGGACACCACTACTTGGAGCAAAGGGACTATTACATGGAGCTTTAGAAGTGAAGGACCGGTCTACAAAGGTTGTATTCCCATTTCACCCAGTGTAAAGTTGTTTACATGTTTAATAACCCTAATCCTCTAGTTAGATCCTTGGTTTGGGTTGTTTAGCACACTAGATTTTTATAAAATTGCATACTTGATGTCCTAGAAAACATAGTGAGAGTGCTAAGGAACCCTTCAGTGGTATCAGAGCCAAGCTAGAGAATTAGACGATATTAGTAGAATTAAGAAACCGAAACAACTCCGAAATCTCAAAACCAAAACCCTAGTTTCTGTTATTTTAAAAAAGTTCTCTGAATTTTTTTTAAACAGGTGCAGAATGTTACATGTGATGTAATATGAACACCAGAGAAAAACGAGCCCACTCCACCGGATTTTGGCCGGCGAAACATATCAAAAAACTGATATGGCCGGTTTTGTAGATGAGTTTGAGCTTCGATTTTCTTCGGTGTTCCAGTCTCTGGGTGTTCCCCTCCAAAAGACGCGGCAGAGACGCGGCGAACGTCTAGCCTGAATTTCGGGGCAGATGCTAATTGGTACTATCTGTCCACCTCTCCGAAGATGCCAAGTTGATTTATAGCACCGTATATCGAAGGTTTAAACGGATGTGGCCGATGTAGCAGAGTTCGTCAGATTCCCCCTCATTGAGGGATTTTTGATTGTGGGGACGCTCTTCCCTGCAGACGCAAGCCCCTGCAGTTAATTACACTACCGCATCGCGGTAACAACTTTCTCCTTCTCCATATGGTCACTTCGTATCGTGGGTGTTTGTTTTGTGTTTGGTTGCCCGTGGATTGTATACGGAGACTAATTTATGTTGTCGCCCGTAGGGCGTTGACTAGTCTAAATCCGTATCTTTCTTAGATTTGGGTTTGGGGGGTTGGGTTTAAGGATACGTTAGCCTCTTTTGAGACTAAGATCAACTTAAACGTTTGTTAAGGATACGCTAGTCTCATTTTAGACTAAGATCAACTTAACGGGATCATTTAGATCCAACAAGAGAGCATTTAGACTCTATTGTTTAGTTTAGGGACATTGCGGTCGATTAGTTTAAGGACATTACGGTCCATTGTTAGTTTAAAGAAATCGCGGTCGAGGTTAAGGACATCATAGTCCATGGGTTTAAGGACCCCACAGTCCAATGTTAGTTTAAATACATCACGGTCGAGCTTAAGGACATCATAGTCCATGAGTTTAAGGACCCCACAGTCCAGTGTTAGTTTAAAAACATCACGGTCGAGGTTAAGGACATCATAGTCCATGGGTTTAAGGACCCTACCGTCCAATGTTAGTTTAAATACATCACGGTCGAGGTTAAGGACATCATAGTCTATGAGTTTAAGGACCCTACAGTCCAATGTTAGTTTAAAGACATCACGGTCGAGGTTAAGGACATCATAGTCCATGGGCTTAAGGACCCCACAGTCCCGTGTTAGTTTAAAGACATCACGGTCGAGGTTAAGGACATCATAGTCCATGGGCTTAAGGACCCCACAGTCTATGAAATGTGTGGCTATCGGGACCTGTCACCTCTTTGAAGACGTTGAGGAATTACAACGACAAATATCAAAGGAGTGAAGAGATGTACCCTTGAACCAAGGTGGATTAAGTGATCTGTAGTCCAATTTGGAACTAGGATCAATTAATTATATTATGAGCACACTGGCTCAGTTAAGTCTGAATTGAGGACTTATGGCCGACTTGGGCTAAGTCCAATTAAGTTTGAAATATTGGCCCTTTGTTGGACCATTAGACATTTGTCTAGGTTCAGCCCCTCATCATTCAGCAATGCTTAAACAAGAGTTTGAGGGCTTTGGTAATATTTTTTATCTTTGACTGAGCATTAAACATTATAGCTCTGAATTTTACTCAATTTTGAGATTCAGTTGAAGGGGAGGCTTTTGCCTCTGGAAGATTAGCCAATTTGGTTAAAACTAGTGTTAAATACTAGATAACAACAGTGTTAAAGCTCTCAAATTAGTGTTAAACACTAGAAGGTAACAATGTTGAACACTGGAAGTATAATCCCCGAATTAGTGTTAAACACTGGGAGATAATCAATGTTAAATACTGGAAATAAGGTCTTGAAATTAGCGTTGAACAGTAAAAGTAAAGTTCTCAAATTAGTGTTAACCACTAGAAGACAATCAGTGTTAAACACTAGGAATAAAACTCTCGAATTAGTGTTAAACTTTAAAGAAAAAAGGGGTCATGTGTGGACACGTGAGGGTGCCCAAAGGTGGGACCAGATCCCTTTACTTCGTTCTGCAATTAAGTATTAAACACTTTTTTTATACTTTTGAGCATCACGTGTTGACACGTGATGGAGATTTATACACTGATTATTAAAGCACTTAGAAAGGGGTCACGTGGGAGCACGTGAGAGCGCCAAAAGCTTCTATTTCCTTTGCTTTTTCTTTCTGTGTTTTGTAAGTCACGTGGGAGCACGTGAGGCGTTGCCTCAGAACTTTTTCCTTCTCATTTTTGGGGACCTTTTCAGGGGTCACGTGGGGACACATGAACTTAATTCTTTTTATGCACAGAGATCTTTTAAGTCTCCTTATTTTATTTTGAGAATTAAATTCTCTGTAGGGTTAAACCCTAATCATGATTTTGGAGGAATTAAATTCCTATAATGAAAGAATTAAATTCTTATGTAGGGTTAAACCCTAATTTCTTTTAGAGGAATTAAATTCCCATATATGTAAAAGAATTAAATTCTTGTATAGGGTGAAACTCTAATTTTATTTTAAGAGGAATTAAATTCCTGTGAATTTGAGAGAATTAAATTCTCAATTAGGGTTAAACCCTAGTTTTGTCCATCTTGAAGGAATTAAATTCCTGTAATTTTAGGAGAATTAAATTCTCATATAGGGTTAAACCCTAGTCCTGTCCATCTTAAAGGAATTAAATTCCTATAATTTTAGTAGAATTAAATTCTCTAAACTCAATTCTCCCCCTAAGTTTTGGATCTATATGGCAAAATCTCAACCCGATGAGAATTAAATTATCAACTTATGGGGAGATTTGCTTCTGCAGATCTTCAACCAGAGAAAGAACTAAGTTCTTTGTGCAGAAGAGTTAAACTCTTAGATTTGAGAATTAAATTCTCTTTTTTTTTTGAAGTTTTGATCCCCTTTCTTTTCTCACCTAAGGTTTTCTTTGTTGAGAATTAAATTCTCCTTTTTTTTTCTCTCTGCTTTTTGGAAATTTCAAGATCCCAAAATTCCCTATCTCTCTTCTCTTCTTGGCTCCTATTTATAGGAGAAGGAAAAGAATCAATTTGTTTAGTAAATTTTTCATTGAAAGATTTTGTTTGTTTTTCATAATTAATATGATCTTTTAGATCACTCAGTAAATTTTATTCACCATTGGATTTTTAATCCAAAAGATATTCTGTTTGTTATTTTTGGTAAATTTTAGGGAACTCTTTCCTTGTCTAAAATCTTTCCATAAATTGGTGATTTTTAATCACCCTTGGGTTTTTAATCCAACTGCCCCCATAATTCTTTTTGTTTAGAAAAATTTAGAGAAATACTTTCCTAGTTAGGGTTATTGATTTCCCTTTATTAGAATTTAATTCTATCAATTCATAGATCTTTAGGAACCCATCACGTGTTGGAATGTGACCCCTTGATTAAGTATTTGACCAGAATTTAATTCTGTTGTTTTAAAGAACTCAGAAATTATCACGTGTCAGCACGTGACCCTTGGTCACGTGTTGGCACGTGATGCCCCATTGGGGGTTTTCCTTGTTATTTTATTATACCTTTAATTCTTTTCAGTGGGTTTAAAGGCCCATCACGTGTTGGCATGTGACCCCCACTGATTAATTATTTCCAATTATTTAATTTATTCAGTGCCTACAGGCTTTGCATGTAAATGGTCACGTGTCTGCACGTGATGCCCGGTCACGTGTGGGCACGTGATGCTCGGTCACGTGTGAGCGCGTTATGCCTCATAACTTTTGATCCCGGATGAATTATGAGGCCCATAATATATCAAATAGAAGGATTTTTCGAGACGCTTTCGTTACCATCAGAATTTAGCTGTTTCTCATTCGAGAGTTTGTCAAAATGCAGCCCGGAAAATACTGGTTCCCATTTTCTTAAACGTATCGCTGCCATTTGATACCTTGGGCTCTTTTGCACAAATTTTTTTTGGTGGGAATACTGGGGTTTGGTATTTCAGGTATTGTTTGATTTTGCCAAGATTGCATGTGATGTTATCTTTCTGTAATGGCAATTTGGAGTGTTTCGTATTCGTAATTTTAACATCGTTTCGGGTTTATATATGTGATACAATATTTGGAATCCACAATAATTAGTTTTGTGAAAACTAGTTTGAATTTTGTAAACCTAATAATTTAGTCTCATTTTATCGGTTGCCACGGGGTTTTGATATGGATCAAAACTCGGTCGCAATCACGTAGTGTACGCGTATACTCGCCGAGTAACATTACCAGATAGCCATGCCCCAAACCCCAGACCAAGTGACTGTAGGAGAACCCCGTTGCCAAAAGCATCCTCCCAGGTGCTCGCGGCCGCAATGTTCCGCCTAAGTGCACTTCGTCGACGGCATCGGAGGGTGCGACCGTCTACTAAAGTTTCTGACGAGCATTCGATCAGGATGTCGGGAATCTTGTTGAATTGCCCAATTGGTTATTGAAAAGTGTTTTCAATATTGAGACTAAAATGCGGGGTTTATAAGGTTATGCATGAAATTCAGAATATGAGATATTCCGGATTTATGATGTCTATGGAATTCATTTGGTTAGGCATAAAATCTGAAGTATGAGATATTTCGGGCTTATGATGTCTAAGGTGGTTGCGGATTACAATTGTTATAGTTTTCACTTTCTTTTCTGCGACCGTAAGTGTAATATGTGGAGTATCGCCGGTTTCGTTGCTATATGTCAACGACAATTGGGATACGCATATTTACTTACGTTGATGACATGTGATGTTGTGTGTTGCTGTGATATGTTATATTGGATCGTCGTGTTTGAATAGCCGGGGTTTTTTGCATGAGATGAGAGTTTTTTCATTTTCATTCATGTAAAAACTGTATGTAATATTCTTTTATTGGGACACTTCCGAGTTGAGGATGATGTCACCATTGATGTATATCATTTACTTTTCTGCATTAGGATAGACCCAAGGCGGGGAGCACAAGTAAACGGGTTCTAGAGTCCAGTGGGAGACCATCTCAAGGAGTCGAGTCCGGGTCTCCTAACTCTAGAATTGGCAGGGTTGCTTGCCGCTTTCGTAGGGGTCTAGGAATGTGGGTTTGGCTATTCATTACGACCGTAGAATCCGTGTTTTTTACTGGCTTAATTTAAAACACGGACCACCTAGTATATCTAATATTTCATATGTTGACTTCTACTGTAATGTTTTGTGATGAGATCATAAAACTGCCTGAGACGAATACTTTATATTATATATATGATATATAATAAACATTGCTTATGTTTTGCATCCGCGCTAGTCCTACCCCCGCTCTGCCGTTAGTTATCTAACCTAACGGTGCATGACGGGACCCCATGACGAATGCGGATGGCATAAACGTACGTTATACAAGTATTTTCGTTTCTTCTTCTGTGATGCTTAGGAAGCATAAATGATGGGACTTCATTAATGAGATTAATGAAAAAGAAAGAAACCTAAAGATGTTGTAGAATCAAATTTTCAAAAAGACGGCTCTAGTTCTTGCTTTGCATAGCGGTATTTTTATGAATATCCAGCACCTCATTCGATGGGGAAAGAGCCGAGATCTTTTCACCCGGGAATGACCTCTTTGGCAAAAAGCTAGCAAATGCTACAACCCACCCGATTTGTTTTGAAAACTATTCGATTTTAAAAAGCGGAGTTTAAACCACTCCTTTTCAAATCACTCGATTCTACAACGATATCAAGTTCATTACGCAAAAGATTTTCTTAAAATCTGTCGTAGCCCTCCGTTATTTCAGATAAGTACCACTTATTATTCGTGCTACGTTTCTTGACCTTATTAAGGCGTAGTGTACGGTAGCTAACTAGTTCTTATCTACCGCATATGATGCGATTGGATTAGGGTATTCGTGCGGCTTTGTTGACTTTGTTAAGGGTCGTACGGGTAGGTTTAATTCAATCATGAAATGGCGGGTTGACTTGGCTAGCACTTATGATTTGTTGGCCTTGTTAAGGTCATAAGATGCTAGGGGAAAAATATTATTGGGAATTTCAAGTGTTGAAATTTGCAATGAGATTGCATACCTTCTATAAGATAGTTGGATCCCGATACCCACTGCGAGTAAGAGTTACTCTTGGGAGTGTCATGCCCCGCTTCCCAGTGTACGGCGAAGGGGACGGGACTGGTCCGCTATGTATTTACTCAGAAGCAAATACGCTAACTAAGCAATAATAGTAAATACACAAGAGACAAGATATGAACTAAACAACAACTTTATTTATTAACATTCTTTTGTACAACGTATGGAAATGTTAATACATCTGATGAAACAATGCCTAAACAATGGCACAACAGAAAAAGAAAAGTACTGGAATGAAATGTATACAATGAAGCTAGAGCTCTGGGTCTTCAATAATCTGGTCCAAATCCTCGATGCTGGGCTCTGTCTCCAGAAGGTCCGAAACACCTGACGACATTCAAAGAAAAAAGAAGGAGAATGTCGTCAGCGAACAGATCGCTCGGTAAGTCCCAAAGATAAGAGGAGAAATAGAATAGACAGAGAGTAAGAGAGAGAGAGAGAGAGCAGCTTTTACAGTTGTATTATATTGTTATATTGTTATATTTAGTGTTAACGTTATTATTTGTAGCTTGGTATAGAAGGATGCCAGTGTATACGAGAGGAGTCTCACTTGTCCCGGAGACTAAGGTATCAGGAACTTAAGGAACCGTTGGGCCACGGTACAACAGCAACGGAATATAGGTTAGGTATCTTAATCTTACCGTCTCGTGCCACTTTTAATACCTTCCGTACCAATCTACCCCTTAAACCCCGTAATGTTTTGATTGTATTGTTGTATTGTATTGAATATGTTGTATAGTTGGATGACTGACCAAAACCATGATATCAATAACGGATGTAACTGCATAATCATGTAAATGGAATAACTGTAGAATCATGTAAATGGATGTATATCCATGGTTCGGTTCAGTCAAGTTGATAGATTGAATATATGGAATAAAGGATTCATGGATTCATGTTGAATTGTAATATTGTAATTTGTAGATTATAGATTGTAGATTGTACTTGAATTATATTCAAGTCAGATTATAATGAGACTCAAACCCGAGTCAGACAATTAGAAAAGTAAATTGAAATCCTGATTATTTTGATGTTATCGGTAACCTTTCGTGTCTTTCTCAAAGACGATTACCGTATTATGTTTACTAGGGTCCTTATTGTAAATTATAGAACTTGAGGGGGTTTTATGTAAAAATACTTTTATATACTTTTCAAAATATACCCCAAGCATTTATTATTCGTTTTTAGAGTTGTAATGAATGTGGATTTTATATTGTGATATTTCTAGTGAAAATATCCCAATTTCAGAAATAAAGGTATTTATTTGTAATACTGATTTATGTGGAATTTATGGTATTTTAGTGTAAAATTGATTCTTGTGATTTTTTTAGAAAAAATGGAATATTTATATCATAACAAAATAGGTATTTTAATGATAAATATGCATATATTTATACAAAAATAATTTTAATATATTTTTATATTTTAAAAATCTAATTTTTTTAAGATGTCGTATCTTAAATCTTTCGAGACCGAATGCTCCTTGTGGAGGTCTGAATCTCGCACTACTAAGTCCGAGGATGTGCGATAATCCACACCATCCTGAACGGGTTCCCCAAAATGGGTTGTAGCGGCGCTTTGCAAAGATTTTATAAATACTAAATCCTTTAGAAAACGGTTTTATGAAGTAAATGGTATTTATTTGTAAAGATGTCAATTTTCTGTATTTTATGTTCTAGGGTCTCCTAAGTCAACTAGACTATTCCTAACTGGTCCAAAACGACAAGTTGTGAGGTAGCTCAAATCGGCTCTACACCGCCAATTGTGGCCAGGTAAGTACAAATGAAGAAAGGAGAGATTCGCTCACGAATCACCGTGAGACGGGCCTTTTAAAGTTACCTTTCTCACTTGCCTAGCCTAGACACCACAAAGTCAGGTTTAGATAAACGACTGATGTCCACAATTTTGTCCTATTTTTATAATAAGTGGTATTTATTTAAAAAGTGTATCAATACTAAATTTTTTAGAAATGGTTTTATTTAATAAATGGTATTTAATTGAATATGTTTGTTTCCTCGTATTTTAAATTCCCAAGATTATTGTACTATGTTTACATGTGAGTGTATGAGGAGGTAGGTCGTTATCTCGTGATCTACTTAAAGATATAGCAAGGTTTAATGAAGTTAAATGGATAATTGAAATAATGTGGTATTTAAGTGAAAAATACGATGAATGGAAATAGCTATCATTTTATGTAATGAAACTTGATCAATTTGTTTGATTAGTGTTTAATAGTCAACATGAGGAAGTTTAAGTATGATTGTATTAGTGAGAAGTGAAATTTTATAGGAAACCGAATCAGAAATTGGATTTGTTCCGATTCCGACGGGTTTTGTAAATCCGTATTTTTAGATAGAAGAGATAGATAGAAATTTGGGACTTACGGGTTTTAGGTCACACAAGAGTGTGAAATAGAAGTAAGAGAAACACCGATGTGTTGCGTCGCCGCCGGTAGTTCCTAAAACGATCGCCGGAAGTTCGCCGTAGATTTCGCCGGAGCTTCGTCTTTCGCTCGTTTTCAAAGTACACACAATTCTTGGAATTTTGAGAGAGTGGGCTCAGAATTTTGGGATGAGAGGGTAGAGGGTAGGGTGTATTTATAGGGTTAGGCTAGGGTTAGGGTAGGTGTTGGGTTTTTAGTTAAATTTTTTTGTAAAAATGCAGGAAATTCATTAAAAATTGTAGTAAATAGGTGTTAATATGCTTTCTGGAACCGATCTCATAAATTGGAGTGTGCACGGGGGGTTAAGGAGATAAAGAGGCACCTTTTCCCAGTTGGCGACTCGACCGTTGATCAGTCGAAAATATTGCATATTTTAACCGGCAATTTCCCTATCATCTGCATACATATAGAAGTGTTCGGTAGCAGTATTCTACATATTAGCAAATCTATCATAGAATATCAGATTACATGTATTCGACCTTAAAACCGGCATTTCTAGGGAAATTGACTGCATTTTATTACATGGCATATTTTCTATATCTTGCAAACCGTGTTTCGAAGTCTGTACAGGAAAAGAGAAGCTTGCTCGATCATTACATCGCTCAAAAGATACGTCAACTCAACTAAACTCAGATCTGGTACCAATACAAAGGAGTAATCACAATTCAGCATATCAAATGAAGACCCACACTACAGTACAAGCCCACAACAGAAGAATGAAAGCCCAAGCCCATCAAGGAGCCGCGGAAGAGCGGCCATTGCCTACTACTTGCGGCGGATCCGCGGTTGGCCCAGGGGATCAACTCCTCAAATTTGCACCAAAACTCCTGTTTCAGTGGCTACAGCTAAAAAATGCATGACATTTTCCAGAAGACTCCAGATACTTCTACCAGTTCAGCAAACACTTTGTGCTTCATTAAACTAGCCTAATCATTCTAGAACTTTCCCTAAACCCTAGCTTAAACCCTAAGCTAGTTCCTAACAAACTCTTTCAACAAACTTTGGGAGGGAAAGTTCCAATTCAAACCTAGACCTAGGGTTTGAGAGTTCTATAAATAAGACCCTAGGCTCACTCATTATTCATCTTGGAAAATCTTGGCATCTTTGGAAATCTTTTGGAAAGCTTAGAAAAATCTATCTCTTTCTTCATCCCCTCTTCCTCAAGTTTAGTGAGAGAGCTTGTAGGAAACCTTAACCCTAATCCAAGCCAACATCAAGAATCCCGAGTACCCATTAAGCAAGAAGCCCGACAACCTTTACGAGCGAAGCCGATCTTCAACGGAGCAAGCGATCCGAAGCCGATCCACGACTCACGAAGCCGAGCGACGCCCTATCAACAATCTAGATTCTTCTTCTTGTAGTTCTTGAAGCAAATGTAATCAAAATTGTTGAGATAAATAAAGGTGATATTTCTTCTATCTTGTTTTCTTTAAATTCCGCATCTTGTTATCTTTACAAATCTTTAATATTGTCTGTGTGGTGATGTGTGAATAAAACTCCGCTCGTCGAGGAGTCGAGACGGTCATTAGAATGATGATGTAACATAGCTTTAATCGATTCTTGATTCCTACAAGTTTTGTAAACCCTAGCAAGTTCAAGAACCGACAACCCATTTTGCTTCGATGCTTTCTTGATTGACATCGTTCAAAATGGGGGAGTTAGGATCGTTTCTTGAAATTGCTAGAGGCTAGAATGTGAATGATATCGACAACAGAACAAGGGATAAGATGAAACCCTAGTTTCACGAGAAAACCCTAACTCTTGTCGATGATCATCGATCTAGTATCAATCCTTCGAAGGACAAGAACACGATATCTTTAGATTACATCACGTCTATCGACCCGATCGATTCCTACGAGCCTCTCTTATATTCTTGATTGTTGATTGGAAATATTATCAAAACACCGATTCTTGATTGTTTATAGTTTCTTGATTCTTGATTAAAGAATAGTGACACTCGAATACAAATCATTCTTGAATCATGTTTTCGTTTATTGTTGCTTAACATTTCATTTCAAACGTATCATAATACAAACGAATCGTGCAATCCCTGTGGACGATCCGCACTCACTACAAACTACATCCGACACCGTAGTTTGATTGCGGTCAATATAATTTTTTGATTGTCGATACTTTTTACATATACACATCAGAAAATAGTTCAACCAAAATGGCGCCGTTGCCGGGGATTACGCGCTAATTCGTTTACATTTTATAGTTTGAAGTGAAAGAATTATTACATTGTTACTTCTTGAAATCAAAATTCGTATAAACTCTTATACGTGTGTTGTGAATTGATTGCAAGGATATCTGGAGCATTCTGTGCTGTGGAAAAATTATTTGGGATATACCAGAGAACAGAGGGAAGCAACAGCAAGCAGCTGTTGAAATTTTGTAGCTTGAACCCATCAAGGAAGCGCGGAAGCGCGGCACATTTGTGGTTCTTGCGGCTGAACCGCGGTCCCACAGAGGGATCTCTGTACCAAATTTCTGCAGGTGACTTCTTGCTCTCTCCCCTCTCCCTTTTTAGCTCCAACTAATCTTTTCTGCAGGATTCTTTGCAAATAATAGCTGCGCCGCAAAAGAAAATTAAAATTGTGCGTGATTTTGTTTTTCTTGGTTGTTTTGCATTATAAATACGGAATTTAAGGGGCACGACCAAATCCAAATTAGGTGGGGATTTCATTACCCTTCCTAGGCCCCGAAAATCACCAAACCTGCATCCGCATTGACCCACATTAACTAAAAGAAATCTAGAGATGACTCTAAGGACTGTCGCGCTCATTTAGGATAAGAGAGGGCCGTGGGTAATTCATTGCTTATCCGCGTTTTCTTGTGGTGCCTAAGGCGAGTGTGTCTAAGGCTAGTGGTTTTTAATTAGGCCCACTACTTACGTAGTGGAGTACCTTCCCACTTACCTGGCACTTATCCGGCCACAGGGGGACAAAGAGGCAGTGGAGGATTGATCCTGCTACTTGTCTTTTGGCAGTTAGGAGCGGTCTAGAGCCGGACCTAGGTGACCACTAGATTCTAGGGTTGGTGTGCTGCATTTGGTTTGTCGCATCATTTTTTCAAAATCCGTCCCTTTTCAAAAGCAAACACCGCATTCATTTTACCCCTAATTATAAGCCAACGCTGCCACTTGTACTAACCCTTTTTAGTACAAGATAGGCTGGACACGGGATTCTAGTGCCCGTTTAGTCCGCGTACCTTTTATCGACTCCGAAGTCGATAATTCTCCATTTACCTTTTCTTTACCTACTACCACACCCACACCGATGGACCCGAATCCATCAAACTTCTTTAACCCTAATCTGCCGCCGTCCGTTGGTGCGCAGAATCCTCCCCACATTTCTCTCCAGGAAAGATGCTATCCACTTAGAGGTCCTCTTTCGACCTGCTTATCCACACCACCAGCCAATGGGGATAACTTTGAGATTAAGACCCAGTATATCAATCTTTTACCCAAATACCACGGACTCGAGACCGAGGACGCTTACGTTTTCATTACCAAATTTGAAAACGTATGCGCAATGATGGGTACGTCACAACTTTCAGTGGATGTGATGCGTCTACGACTTCTTCCATTTACATTGTGCGATATAGCCGAGAAGTGGCTATATAACACTACTGCACATTCTATTACGAATTGGGAAGAATTCGTCGCTGCATTCCTTAAGAAATTTTACCCAATCCAAAAGACGGCTCGAATCCGTAGCGAACTGAATCAATTTGCCCAGCTCCCTACCGAACCATTTTCAAAATACTTTGAACGTTTCAAGGATCTATTGGTTCAATGTCCTCATCACGGCATCCCGAGATGGGAGCTTTGCCGAATCATATATGAGGGCAGTAACCCTAGCACTAAACAGAGCCTTGAAAACATGTGTCAAGGTACATTTATGACTAAGGATGATGGGGAAGCTTGGCGATACTTAGAAGAGTTCGCTGAAAAATCACTACTGTGGGAGAGTGGAACCCAACCATTGAATAGGGGTGGCGTACACCAAATAGATGTGTCCATAGGTGTTCGAGCAGAAATGGCAGCAATGCAAAAGAAGCTCGACGCTATGGAACACAAATTTGCAGCAGCCTCCCTAAACCCGGTATCACTCCCCAAAACTGTTTGTGGGTGCTGTTCTGATCCGTCTCACTTGACGGAAGAATGTCCGTTTCAAGGTCGTGAGCATACCAATGCCACATTTCAAAGACCGAGAAACGATCCTTTTTCTTCCACATATAATCAGGGTTGGAGGAATCACCCTAATTTTGCTTGGAACCAATCACAATCACAAAACACGGTTCCAAACCAAAACAATTTTCAAAGGGCTCTCCCTCCACCACAACAGCAGCCACAACTTCAACTCACTCAGCACCCTTTTCAAGCACATAATTTTCAAAATCAGGTCAACACACCTGCACTATCTAGTCCTTTACAGTTGACCGGAACTGATGAATCCTTTTCTTTTGCACAATACATGAATTTGATCTTAACAAATATCATGCATGTTTCGGCTGAAATGAAATCTTCCGTCGATGACATGAAGAAAAACTCTGCGTCCCAAAACGAGAGTATTAAATCAATGGAAGAAGAAATTGCACGATTAAAAGCCGAAATGAGTGCAAGAGAGAAAGGGAAACTTCCAGCTCAATCCTTACCAAATCCTGGTTATTCACATCATGTGAATGCAATCACCACATTGAGATCTGGAAGAGTGCTTGATAATCATGTTGGGGAAGAAGTTGATGATACTGAAAATCATATCAACACCCCGGCTGAGACCTTTCCACACACACACACTTCTGACCCTAGTTCTTCTACCCTACCATCTTCTTCCGAGCCTATTCTCTATTTCCCAAAAGGCTCGCCACTACAGCCCACCTCTTTTACCCCTCCTCGGACGATTCCCACTTCTATTCTGGGATCGGTTCCACACACACTTCCTTCTCCTATGATGGACCCAGAGCTTATTGCTAAAGCACCTTACCTGTCACGCCCCGCTTCCCAATGTACGGCGAAGTGGTCGTGACGAGGCCCGCTACGTATGTACTCAGAAGTACATACGCTAAGCGTAACTAAGCAATATAAAATAATCACAAGAGACAAATGAGATTGAGATAACAGCAACTTTCATTAATAACATTCTTTATACAATGCATGAAATGAAAATACAACTGGAATGAAAAAAAGAAAGCAATGCCTAAACAGTGGCATAATAATAAAAGGAAATACTGGAAAGAACAAGTACAAAGTCTAGAGCTCTGGATCTTCTTGGAACTGCTCCAAATCTTCAGTTGTTGGCTCGGTCTCAACTTGGTCCAACGCACCTGACGACATTCAAAGAAGAAAGAAATAGAATGTCGTCAGCGAACAGGTCGCTCGGTAAGTCCCAAAGAAAAGTGGAGTGAGAATGGCAGAGTAACAGTATTTTCTAGAGTATTATGTTGTAGAATATTATGGAATATTGTTTAACGCAGTTGTTTGTAGCTTGGTACAGAAGAATGCCAGTGTATACGAGGGGGATCTCTATATGCTAGAGATCAGTGCAAACGGAGAGTACAAGGAACCGTTATGCCACGGTACAACAGCAACAGTATTCATGTTAGGTGTCTTAATCTGACCACCTCATTCCACTTTTAATATCTTCCGTACCAATCTACCCCTTTAAACCCCGTAATGTTTTAACAGTATTGTAGTAATGGAATATGTAAATTGAGTGACTGACCAAAACCATGATATCAGTAAACATGTTGCAACTGTATAATCAGGTAAATGGAATATCAGGATAATGGAATGAATATCCATGGTTTGATTCAGTCAAAAATGAATATATTGTTAACTGTATTCAGGGATTCATGATTTCAAGTTGTGTCGGAATATGATTGAAATATAGATTGACTTGAATTATATTCAAGTCAGAATTAGTCAGACTCTAACCCGAGTCAGACTAAAAGAAAGATAATTTGAAGTTCAATATTAGCTAGGGGCCTTATTGTAATTTGTGAAACTTGAGGGGGTTTTATGTAAAAAGTACTTTTGTATAGTTTTCAAAATATACCTCAAGTATTTAATAATCGTCTTTATTATTGTAATGGATGTGAAATTTTATTTGTGTTATTCTAGTGAATATATCCTAATAAAAGTATTAATTGTTTATTTGAAATTCGTGGTATTTTAATGTAACTTTTAATCTATGATTTTTAGGAAAAAGTGGAAACTTGATATTATAACAAAATAAGTGTTTAAATGATAATTATATATAATAAAACACTTAAATGATTTTTAAATGAATATTTTATTTACAAAAAAAAATATTACTTTCCTTAAATATTGTATTTAAACCTTTCGAGACCGAATGCTCCTTGCGGAGGTCTGAATCTCGCACTACTAGCCTGCGGGTGCACGATGAACCGTGCTATCCCTAACAGGTTCCCCACGAATGGGTTGTAATGGCACTTTGCTCAGGTTTTATAAATACTTTTAATTTAGGGAAAAGATTTTCTAAAGATAGGGTATTTATTTGTAAAAGTATATAGTTCTCCATATTTTAGTTGTTAGGGTTTCCTAGACCATCTAACCTATCTTCTATGGTCTAAACGATGAATCATTAGAGCCTCAAATCGCCTCTTCACCATCATGCAGCCAGGTAAGTGCCAGGTAAGTGGGAAGGAACCACGTCGTGGGCCTAATTAAAAACCACTAGCCTTAGACACACTTGCCTAGACCAACAAGACAGTTTAGATAAACGATCGATGTCCATGACCAATCGTGCTTTCATTTTATATAAGTTTTATTTAGAAAAGCTTACAATTTAAGGGTTAAACTAAAAGTTATAAAGGTTATGGTATTTTAGTGAAAAAGTCCTATAATATCGTATTCTGTATTTTTGTTATTTATCAATTAGGGTTATAATGAGTGTGTGTAAGGGTAGGTCATTACCCCGTGACTTATATTAAATTTTGGTGAAGTTTCAAGGTGAAATAAGCTATGTTAAACTTAAGGGTATTAAGGTGCAAGAATACGGTATTCATAAACGTTATCATTTCATGTGTGAAATTTCATCCAAATTGAATGAAACAAGTTTTGTTATCAAAATAAACATGATTAGGAGTGGGGTATCTAAATAGAACATTAAAATTTAACTTGATGGTATTTTTATGCAAGAAATACGGTTTTCTAAAGAACTTATCATTTCATGTGGAAAAGTACAATTAAATTTGATTTAAGGGTGATTAATAGTCAACATGCAAGAGGGTTGATAATATGTATTAGGTGACAAGTGGAATTTTTAAGAAAAACCGAATCGGAAATCGGTTTGTCCGATTTCCGTCGGGTTTCAAAAAGTCGTATTTTGCAAATATAGAAAAGAGAGGTAGAAGGTTGGGACTTACGGGTTTGGACAAGCTAAGCGTTCTAAAAGGTGTGGTGGTTGCCGATTCGTTGGAAACGTCACGTCGGTCTTGATCCGGTCGCCGGAATCCGTCGTCGGTTTCGGCAGCGCTTCGCTTCTCGCTCTTTGCACCAAGTTCTCAAGAGTTTTAGAGAGTATGCTTAGAGTTGTGAGGGGAAAAGGTAGAGGGTAGGGGCCTTTATATAGGGCTAGGCTAGGGTTAGGGTTAGGGTAGATGAAAAGTTAAAAAATAAAAATGTGATAAAATGTAATAAAAATGTATTAAAAGTGGAGTAATTGGGGGTTTTAAAGATCTCTGGAAGTGGGATTGGGCTGAAACTTTGCAGGTGAGTAGGGAATACCAAAAGACACAACTTTCATGTTGTGACCCTTGCCGGAATCGGCCTAAAAGGGGGTGACTCGGCCGTGACTCGGTCGGATCACTGAGTCGGCCGAGTCAAGGCCGAGTTGGCCGATTCCCGACCGAGTCCGGTGACCTGGATCTCCCCCGACGGTCCATCTACCCTTTGCAAGTGTTACATCTTTGGGTGTAGTGGGGTTTTTGTGAGATATGCACGTGTAAACTCTTGGTATTCTAAAGGTTTTTTTAAAATCAATAATAAAAATAATGTGGGGCATGGGATTTGAACTCTGGTGGCTTGGTTCAGCAGTGCAAGGTATTACCAATGAGCCACAAGCTCCTTCTTGTAATTATTGTAAAGAGATAGATACTTAAAGTGTTATCAGCAACATTAATACTCCAAGTATACTTCAATTTTAAATCAAATTTTGGTATACAAAAATTGGAGTTGTTACATTACCCTAATCGGTTAAGGGCTAACACACTAAGTCCACAGATGGAGAAGATCACTGAGATGTTTAAACAGGTTAACATCAATATCCCTCTTCTACATGCTATCCAACAAGTCCCTGCATACGCAAAAGTTCTTAAAGATTTTTGCACTAGAAAGAGGAAGAAACAAATGCCCAAGAAGATATTCATGGCAAAAACAGTAGATACAGCTTTCCCCCAGCAATTACCGAGGAAACGTAAGGATCCTGGATATCCTACGATTTCCATCTCTATTGGGGAGAAACACATTAACCGTGCTCTACTAGATCTTGGGGCAAGTGTTAACCTGCTTCCTTTCTCAGTTTATGAGCAGTTAGGGATCGGAGAGTTGAAACCATCTCCATGCACTCTACAGATGGCTGACCGATCAATCACCAGACCTAGGGGTGAACTAGAGTATGTGTTAATAAAAATCGGGGAATTTATCTTCCCTGTAGACTTTATTGTAATTGATACACAGCCTGTAGCGAACTCACGGAATCAAATTCCGGTGATTTTAGGTCGCCCCTTTTTGGCCACTTCCAATGCTATCATCAATTGTCGTAACGGTTCTATGACCTTATCCTTCGGGAACAGGACAATTGAGATGAACATTTACAAGTTAGGAAGTGTACCCTCCGAACCTACTGCTCAAGTCTGTTCTGTCGACTTAATGGATGTCGACAGTAGCGAATTTAATGATCCTCCTGATACTGATCTTGACTCTTTTCATACGTTATTGTTTGACTCAACTATGTATCATACACATACGGACTCTTCCACCAAGATGTCCGGGTCAACAACTAACACTGATTATGAACTGCTTTTAGAGTCTGAAGATCACCCCGCACCTTGTGATGTGTTCGGGGTATAGATGAAACTTTTGAGGAGATCTTCGCTGATGAACTCGCATTTCTAAAAAGCACGGGTGTTGAGATGAATCAGGTTCCACTCACTAAAATTGAACCTCCACCCCTTCTTCTGAAATATAAAAAGAATGCGAGTTATCCATCACAATCACTGCATCGTCTCTTCAAAATGAGACGCACACACATTCTCTCCCACCACTTACCTTTTCCCCACTTCTTCTTCCACCAACCTGAGCATTGCATTGATAAAATTTTCGAATGGTTGGTGTTAACTTTCGGTCTTTGCAAAGCTTGGCATCGACCACTGATTTTTGACCCCCACTTGTGATTTTCAAAACTTAACATTGCATAACTCAAGTTTGAGGGGGGTATAATTTTTTCTGGCTCCTAAAAAGAATTTTTACAAAATGATTAGCCAAAAATAAGTTTAGGGGAGGATCTTCACTTAAATGTTTTGTCCCCACTAATAAATTCCTCCCAAGCTTACAGGTTTTTCGAGATTTAGCGGAAGGCAACAGTGAGGACACTGTTGAAAACAAGTTTGGGGGAGGTTTGTGCTTATTTTTTTTGCATCATTTGCATATCATCTGCATAAGCACAAAACATTTCTTTTAAAAATCTATAAAAATTTAAAAATTTTCAAAATCCATAAAAATTTAAAAAATTTTCAAATATAAAAATAATTTTAATATTTACACTTTTTTGTATATAAATAAGATAATGAAAGTTTAGATAGTGAAAAATTACATCCATGAGAATAGAAAAATTTTAGAAAACTAAGAAAATTAGAAGTTTTCTTATACGAACTAGTAATAAGTAGTTATGAGCCGTTGTCCCAAGGGTTAGTAAGATGAAGGACGTCACTAATCTGAGGATAAGAATAAGTCTGAAAAATAGTTTCTATTCTGGAAGCCAAACATTTTGAACGTTGCTACCCTGCTATTCGCACTTACACACGTCTTGAAGCCTGGGATAGTAGAGGATACCTTGAAATGCTCTTGTCTTAAAGCCAAAAGTATGAAAAAAATGTTTTAAAGTGGTGAGAAAAATGGACACTGGTTTTGTTATCACCAAGGGAATTAAAAAAATATATAGCAAAAGGGTGCTTCTTCACCTAGTGCCCTAAGGCCAACTGGTCTGGGAGTCACTGCTATGCCCGAGATGGTGCAAGACGAGGAAAATACACCAAGCAAGCAAGTACAGGAGTAATCGGTCGGTTAGTACCTCAAGAAGTATTAACGGTCGCATGAAAATGTGTGAGCAATCTCGTTTAAGAAATAAAAGTACTGAGACTGATGGGCAAGAGTATGATAGCTTGAATTGAATTCTCCGGGTGTAGGGATGTCTTTACACACACGCAGGGTGATATAATCGATGTTTTGGAAGAAAGATAGGAATGAAGAATAAGACGATGTTTTATTGAGGGAGGACGTGATTTCTGACATCTTTTCATGACCATTAAGATAGGGCTCATGACAACCGAAAAGCTAGCTTAGTTGGAAACCCTAATTTTCAAGGCTTTTCTTTTACAATTCTTTTCTTTAAATGTAATATTCATGATCTTTCTTTTATTATGGGATTTTGTGGGTGCAATCCGCTGAAAACCCTCAGGAGACAACACTCCTCCTACTAGGGACACCTAGAGGTTTAAAGGCTTGTTGCACATGCTCAGTGCAATCGTGTTGCCTACGAAAGTGTGCTAGTTAGTTATTCTCTTTCTTTATTTTCTCCTTCTCTTTTTAATAAAACATTCGCTCGAGACGATCGAAATTAAGTTTGGGGGTATTTGATCAGTCGAAAATATTGCATATTTTAACCGGCAATTTCCCTATCATCTGCATACATATAGAAGTGTTCGGTAGCAGTATTCTACATATTAGCAAATCTATCATAGAATATCAGATTACATGTATTCGACCTTAAAACCGGCATTTCTAGGGAAATTGACTGCATTTTATTACATGGCATATTTTCTATATCTTGCAAACCGTGTTTCGAAGTCTGTACAGGAAAAGAGAAGCTTGCTCGATCATTACATCGCTCAAAAGATACGTCAACTCAACTAAACTCAGATCTGGTACCAATACAAAGGAGTAATCACAATTCAGCATATCAAATGAAGACCCACACTACAGTACAAGCCCACAACAGAAGAATGAAAGCCCAAGCCCATCAAGGAGCCGCGGAAGAGCGGCCATTGCCTACTACTTGCGGCGGATCCGCGGTTGGCCCAGGGGATCAACTCCTCAAATTTGCACCAAAACTCCTGTTTCAGTGGCTACAGCTCAAAAATGCATGACATTTTCCAGAAGACTCCAGATACTTCTACCAGTTCAGCAAACACTTTGTGCTTCATTAAACTAGCCTAATCATTCTAGAACTTTCCCTAAACCCTAGCTTAAACCCTAAGCTAGTTCCTAACAAACTCTTTCAACAAACTTTGGGAGGGAAAGTTCCAATTCAAACCTAGACCTAGGGTTTGAGAGTTCTATAAATAAGATCCTAGGCTCACTCATTATTCATCTTGGAAAATCTTGGCATCTTTGGAAATCTTTTGGAAAGCTTAGAAAAATCTATCTCTTTCTTCATCCCCTCTTCCTCAAGTTTAGTGAGAGAGCTTGTACGAAACCTTAACCCTAATCCAAGCCAACATCAAGAATCCCGAGTACCCATTAAGCAAGAAGCCCGACAACCTTTACGAGCGAAGCCGATCTTCAACGGAGCAAGCGATCCGAAGCCGATCCACGACTCACGAAGCCGAGCGACGCCCTATCAACAATCTAGATTCTTCTTCTTGTAGTTCTTGAAGCAAATGTAATCAAAATTGTTGAGATAAATAAAGGTGATATTTCTTCTATCTTGTTTTCTTTAAATTCCGCATCATGTTATCTTTACAAATCTTTAATATTGTCTGTGTGGTGATGTGTGAATAAAACTCCGCTCGTCGAGGAGTCGAGACGGTCATTAGAATGATGATGTAACATAGCTTTAATCGATTCTTGATTCCTACAAGTTTTGTAAACCCTAGCAAGTTCAAGAACCGACAACCCATTTTGCTTCGATGCTTTCTTGATTGACATCGTTCAAAATGGGGGAGTTAGGATCGTTTCTTGAAATTGCTAGAGGCTAGAATGTGAATGATATCGACAACAGAACAAGGGATAAGATGAAACCCTAGTTTCACGAGAAAACCCTAACTCTTGTCGATGATCATCGATCTAGTATCAATCCTTCGAAGGACAAGAACACGATATCTTTAGATTACATCACGTCTATCGACCCGATCGATTCCTACGAGCCTCTCTTATATTCTTGATTGTTGATTGGAAATATTATCAAAACACCGATTCTTGATTGTTTATAGTTTCTTGATTCTTGATTAAAGAATAGTGACACTCGAATACAAATCATTCTTGAATCATGTTTTCGTTTATTGTTGCTTAACATTTCATTTCAAACGTATCATAATACAAACGAATCGTGCAATCCCTGTGGACGATCCGCACTCACTACAAACTACATCCGACACCGTAGTTTGATTGCGGTCAATATAATTTTTTTGATTGTCGATACTTTTTACATATACACATCAGAAAATAGTTCAATCAACCGTCTAGCCGACTCGGCCAAGTCAGGCCGAGTCGGGGTCTTGGAAGGTGGGGGGTCGCCGGGTGTGGGCTCTGGTGTTTTCAGGTTAGTGGGTGTAGTGGGAAAATTTGGATTTAACACGTGTTGACTGTTGGGCTTCTAAGGAATTTAAAACAAATAAATATTAAAAATAATGTGGGGTAGGGGATTTGAACTCTGGTGGCTTGGTTCAGCAGTGCAAGGTATTACCTGTAAGTCCACGTTACCCGTCCCCGGTGCTTTGGGGTTGCGGAAATTGTGAAAAACGATTTTTCTTTGGGGGTAACATGGACCCAAAATACGGATCTTTGTTAAACAACTATCTAACAACCTAACTAGGAGTTTTACCTACTCGGTTAGGGGGTTATACCTTAACTTGAACTCCTTCTCTTCGACTCCTTGTGGTGGTCGGATGGTTCTCTCCCCGTCGTCTCCTTGTGCCAAAGATGGATCCACCTGAAAGCTTCTACCTTTGGCTCCAACCTCAATCTAGAGGAAACTAGAACACTTGGTTTGCTAGACCTTATATACTAGGATGAGTAGAGAAGTGTTTTGGGTTTTATTTCTAAGGAAATGGTTCTCAACTCATGTGAGGGAGTTTTCTTGAGCTAGAGAGAGCAAGAGGAAGAGGGAGAGCTTAAGGATGAGAGAGAATGAGAATGATAGAATAAGTAAGCCTTTTTCCACACATGCTCTCATAATACAAAAATAATCATAACAAATAATAATAATTGAGTATTATGTGATGGTTGTTATCATATCAAATGGCAATATCATTTCATGCATTAAATGCAATTTGTGAACAAACAAGCAAGCAAAGGTCAATGCCAAGAAATGATAGCCATTGTCATGATGATGGTCAACAAGTCCAACCTAGTCAACCGGTCAACTAAGTCAACAAGTCAATAAAGTCAACCTTTCAACCCAACCATGGCACAATAATACTTAATTAATATTATTATTAATCATATTTCTTATTCTTATTAGGGTTTAGCAAAAGTCAACAGTCAACAACCCTAATGAGAATCCTCTGCCTCTGTCTCTGTCAACCGTGCATACACACTCGCATCCGCGTTCCGAGGAACATGAATGCAAACGAGATAAAACCAATCCCAAAACTTACACTAGGATCTGGCTTAAACCAAAGCCCGCTAGTGATAACTGCCCGGACACTAAACGTGCACAAGTGCGCGGATGTGACCGAACCCTGTCGCAAAACCATGCGACCTCTACTCTTTTTGCCTAAAGACGAATAGCTTTCTGTGTGGGACTCTAAATACACGACACTACGCTGGCAGTGGGTTTAACCACAGACCGCAAGCGGCATTACCTGTGCGTAACGGCCCCCAGGTAGATGCCGATAAGAAGACGGACGAGGTGAAACCTATCTGAACTCCTACTGAGCCTGAATGTGACAATCTGCGTACAGTCCGGTCTGTTCGTCTGAGAATATCGCATGGCGGGCCTAGGGGGCGGTAAACGTCAGTCCCCTAATAGCGGTACAAGTCGTGTCGGAGTGTAGCCCAGAACACCCTGAGATAACACTGGAAACCTACCAGTATATCTCGCTTGCCCTGGCCAGGGACTTTGTCTAACGGCTCTCCTAGACACAGCGCGATATCAACCCACAATACCGGGAGAGACGAATCCTGTCTAACCGTCACTGCCTCCAAGTGCTTCGGGACTGCACCCAACTACTACCTGTTTGCACGACTTCTTTGAGCCTCCAAGTATTCACCACCTCGATCAGATCTCAGTGTCTTGATACTTTTTCCTGTTTGTTTTTCTACTTCATTCTTATATTCCTGGAATTTTCCAAAGGCTTCGGATTTATGTTTCATTAAGAAGACATATCCGTACCTTGAAAAGTCATCCGTAAAAGTAATGAAGTAAAAATAACCGCTTCGCGCATGCGTAGATATTGGACCGCACACGTCGCTGTGTACGAGTCCCAAGAGCTCGCTCGCTCTTACTCCGTGTCCAGTGAACGGAGTCTTTGTCATCTTTCCTTTGAGAAGTGATTGACAAGTTGCATATGATTGACATTCGAACGGATCCAAATATCCTTCTATATGTAACTTCGTCAACCTCCACTGTCTCTCGAATCCCTCCTCAAACCAAAAAGGAAGAATTAGTCAGGATCAATCTCACCGTACAATACTTGCTTAACCGTTCAGCCAGACCAGTGTTGGTACTTCGAGGGAGGTTTTCCAACGCTTTCGCGAAGTTCCTTAATTAAATAACCTCTTTTCCCTGTGGGCGTAGCCCCGCTAACAACTTCTAGACACCTACTTGGTTTATAGCTTTGATCGTTAAGTGAGAAAGTTCCGGAGGAGTAGCATATACTCACAGTAGGATCGGGATCCAAATATTATCATGTGACAAAACTGAAGGAATCCTACCAGAATCATCACACTCCAAATGGTATACAGCGCTAGCAAGTTTCAGTTTCTTTAGAAACTCCCGATGTGGATTTTTGCCCCATGCTCTTATGACCTTGGCGTGAGGTCAAAATGTTATAAGCCACATGTCAAGTTCGACCCATCATTATCCAGGTTAATTTGAACCCACCCGTACCTACCCTTGACGTAGGCCAAAATGGCAGCACGACTGTCTCAAACCAACGCATTCTATCTATGCAACAGATAAATATCCGGCAGCTACCAATCACTATGCCTTGGCGTGAGGTCAAAATACATAGCTTGAATACTACCGAATATTTAACTGAAATGATGGAAGGCTACGAATGGTTTTGGCGAAACCGTGAATGTAGTGAACTTGATATAATCGATGGAACGAGATAGCTTTTAAAAGGAGTGGTTCAAGCTCCGCATTTAAAAGTTGGTTTTTGAAAAGAACCGAGTGGTTTTTAAAGTGTTCCAACGATTTTTACTTTGGTTTTATTTTCTTGCATTAATTTAATGTGTCCCATCATTTAATCCTACCATTGCAGAAAACAACGAAAACATGACGTACGCTTATGCCATCCGCATTCGCCACGGGGCCCCGTCATTACCCGTTAAGTTACTTAACTAACGACAGAGCGGGGGCTGGACTAGCGCGGATGCAAAATATAAGCAACGCCTAAATAGATATCATATATAGATATATACATTCTGTTAGTTATATGTATGCCCTAGAGACCATTACTGTACATTGGATGTATATTGTAGTGGATGCTGGGACATATATAGGGAGGACTTTCTTGCTCGACATGATAGTATGCTATCTGGTTGCTCTTTACCTTAACGTGTACATTGATTGTCTCTCTGTTACATGTTGGTAAAGCCCTTAGGATGTGTACTTGACTACCTGGACTGTGATGCGGATCATACTAGTGGGGACATGGTAGTCCATAAGTACATCCTTGAAAGTCCCTAGTCGTGGGTGTATCGAGACGGGGCATCGATATACCAGAGTAGACTAGCGCATACCTTCTCGACCCATACAGATGGGCGATGGATGATCCCATATCCATTGGTGTTTAACATCAGAGATGATATACGGGTGCTCAGTAGAGACTGGGTACACTGGACGGACTCGCCGAGAACTCTCAGATGGTATTATACCTTACGTCAGATGGCAGTTCTCTGGTGACACTGGTACAGAGTAGTCTGTTGACCCGAGATCGTCATAGAGTCTTGTGTGGTTCCCACTGTGCTTTGATTTCTATCTTACCACGTCCAAGAGGGCGTGCAAAACGGTGGTTTTTGGGTATAGTCCCGAGTCACATGGAGGCAATGAGCGATAGGAGGGGATTCGTCTCTCCCGGTATAGGGGGTTGATGTTGCGCTGTGTTCGATTGGCTATAACAGGAAATCCCTGGCCAGGGTTGCTGAGATTTACTAGTAAGTGTTACCAGTAGTTTCTCGAATTGTTATAGACCTCATATCGACACGACTTATCGAGCTATTGGGGTCTGACGTTTACCACCCCTAGGTGAGATATGCGACATATCAGACGGACAAACCGGACTGTACGGTAAGTGTTACTGGTTGGATTCACAGGAGTGTGAGCGGGCTTGGTCGTCGATCATCTGATCGCTCAATACCCGGGTGGCCGTTACGTTTAGCTGACCGCTTGCGGCTTGTGGATGTTTGATATGATCATCATCCGCTGCCGGCGTATTGACGAGTCTTTAGAGTCCTACACAGAGGTTTCCTGGCTCAAGCGAAACGAAATAGGAGCGCATATGAGATATGTGCGGGACCGAGAGTAATGCGTGTATGTGATACCGTATTACATTCTCGCGGTATATGTATCGATTAGGTTATATGCGATATACCCTAATTATCGAATCAATGATTGATTCAATAAACCGGTACATAGGATACTAGTCGGTTATATACGATATGACCGGATCGTTAAATCAAGTGTTGATTTAATGATTTAATGCATAATTATATATTTGATATATTACTTTGCATTAACTAGTATCGGTTCATTTTAAATGGATTTTCTCGCTCGGATGTGCGCATTGCATATGCGATATGATTTTGTGCACTTGCTTGTATCATGTTTGATGATGCATGCAAACCAGGGTTTGTGTAAAGATTGAACCATGGTTTTATGAGTGGTTAGGGTTTATTATTTTCTTATTCATTTATTTTATTTAGTTATTCATTTGGAAAAAGAAAAAGAGTGAGAAAATGGTGGCTTTTCTTTGTTTGTAAATGAAGCTTCATGAAGCTTTCATTAAGTCACCATTTTGTCTCATGTTAAAACCTAACCACTCCACTTAACTATAGTTCTCTCTCTACACTTAACCATGGTAAGAGTTATGATAAGAATGGATTTTCTTTTCTATTTTAATTAATTCTTATCATAACATTCTTCTTCTTCTTCTTCATTTCTTCATGAAAGAAAGCTTGCTCCATTAATGGAAAGTGATGATAAAGAGTGAGAAATCCAATTCTAAAGTGAACCCACTTCCTATTTCTTCATCCTCTACCTCTTGCCAAGTAGTATAGGGTGTTTCCTTCACAAGTTTTCATGGCTTGGTGAAGGTGGAGCTTGATCTAGCGATGCCTCGACGTAGATCATCTTCGGCATGGACATTGACGACCTAGCTCGCCATTTCTCCGACGAAGCCGACGCTAGAGCCCGGGAATTCATTTGGACAGCGAGGGGGCTTCGTTGCGGAGCTATGGAGGTGGAGCACCGGATCTACAAAGGTTGTATTTCCGTTTAAACTTTAGTTAAGTTGTTAACTAGTTTCATTTTCGCCTAGATTTCTAGCCAACGATCCGTATTAGGGTTTCTCGGCACCTAGATTTTTTGAAATTGGCATGGTCGATACCTTGTGAGACCTCATTAGGGTGCCTAGGAACCTTTCATTGGTATCAGAGCCTAGCTAGAGCCTTAGGCGAAGTCTAGACGGAGTTTGAAAGCCAGACGAACCGAAAACCTAACCCCAAAATAGCTCTCTGGACATTTTCTAAAATCGTGGTTTTTTCCAGATTAAAAATATTCAGAAAAATCAGCAGGAAGATCTAAAGGTTACTGAAAAATTCGAGGCCCTAATTTCTTAAGATCGCCGCGGATCCGCGGCATGAGCATGCTCATGCGGCGGTTCCGCGGCCACTTTGTCGTTTTGTGCATCGAATTTTGCACCTAATTTCTTAGTTATCAGTTCTGGTTTTCCTGGGTATTTTTAATATTTTTTCCAGAGTTTTAATTTTCAGGGTTGTTTTGGGGATTCGAATGTTCGATCGGATTATCAAATTTTGTCTGTGTGGCTTTCCGGATAAATTTTAGAATATGTTAAAAAGTTCGACCGGATATAAATACCCAATTTTTCCCCTGTCGGGAAATTTCCAAGTGTTGGATTTTTCCGTAGTTTAACGACGTTCTAAGTAGTGCAAGTAACGCGATGGTCCCTCTAGAAGACAACAAACCTTAACTCGATTATGTGACCGTCTTGAACTGCCCTTTGAACCTTCGGGTTTGGGGCAGTACGGCGTGCCACATGTGAGGCGTTGGCTTGACCCTTCTACGGCTGGACCGTTGGTACTGAGGCACGAACTGAATGTTGCTAGACTTATTTCATGTGTTGAGCTGTTTCGGGAAAACGTGGGTGTTTGAATGTTCGATCGGAAAGTTTAACATTTTCTAATTATCTGGAATGTGATACAACAATTGGAATTCACAAAAGTTATGTGATAACTGAATGAATGTTATAAACATAGCACTTTAGTCTCACTTGATCGGTTGCCACGGAATTTTGATGTGATCAAAAGTCCGTCGCAATCACGTAGCGTACGCGGATACTCGCCGGGTAAACTTAATAGACAGCCTCACTCCATAGCCCCGACCAAGTGACTGTAAAAGAACCCCGTCGCCGAAAGCATCCGGTCGGGTGCTCGCGGTAGCGGTGTTCCGCCTTGGTGCACTTTGTCGACGGTATCGGGGGTGCGGCCGTCTACTGAAGTTTGCGACGAGCATTCGATCAGGATTTCGGGAATCTTGTTGAATTCCCCGACTTGATATTGAAAAGAGTTTTCGATAATGAGACTAAAATGCGGGGTTTATAATTGTTAGGCATGCGATGTCTAAGTAATTCATTTGGTCAGGCATGCGATGTCTGAGGTGGTTGCGGATTCCAACTGTTGTAGTTTTACACTTTCTTTTCTGTGACCGTAAGTGTAATATGTGATATCGCCGGTTTCGTTGCTATATGTCAACGACAATTGGGATGCGCATGTTTACTTACGTTGATGACATGTGATGTTATGTGTTGCTGGATATGTTATATTGGATCGTCGTGTTTGAATAGCCGGGGCTTTTTATGTGAGATGAGTGTTTTTCATTTTCATTCATGTAAAAACTTGTATGTAATATTCTTTTATTGGGGCACTTCCATGTTGCGGAAGATGTCACCGTTTGTATATTATTTACTTTTCCGCACTAGGATAGACCCAAGGAGGGGAGCACAAGTAACCGGGTTCTGGAGTCCAGTGGGAGACCAACTCGAGGAGTCGAGTCTGGGTCTCCTAACTCTAGAATTGGTAGGGTTGCTTGCCGCTCTCGTAGGGGTCTAGGGGTGTGGGTTTGGCTATTCATCGCGACCGTGGAATCCGTGTTTTATACTGGCTCGTATTGAAAACACGGACGTCCTGGTATATCCAATATTTCATATGTTTCTTCTGCTGCGATATCTGTGATGTGATCATATGATTTTCTGTGATAGATACAGTATATAGTATATATGATATATTATATAGACGTTACTTATGTTTTACACCCGCGCTAGCCCTGCCCCGCTCTGCCGTTAGTTACCTAACCTAACGGTGCACGAGGGGACATCGAGGCGAATGCGGATGGCATAAGTGTACGTCGTATTTATCTGTGATGTTTAGGTACTTAAATGATGGGACTTCATTAATGAGATTAATGAAATAAAAGAAACCTAAGATGTTGTAGAATCGAATTTCAAAATTAAAAACAGGTAGCTACAGTTCTTGCTTTGCACAGCGGTATATATGATATATCCTGCACCTTATTCGATAGGGAAAGGACCGAGATCCCTTCACCGGGAGTGACTCCTTTAGCAATAACTGGCTGATGCTACACACTCGGTTTGTCTTTTGATAGCTTTTAAGTGTTTTTGCTTTGCACAGTGATATATATGATATATCCCGCACCTCATTCGACGAGGAAAGGACCGACGATCCCTTCACCGGGAGTGACTCCTTTAGCAAAACTAGAAGAGCCTAAAAAACACTCCATTTCAAAATACATTCGATCCTACAACGATATCAAGTTCATTACGCAAAAGGTTTTCAGAAAAACCTGTCGTAGCCCTCCGTCATTTCAGATAAATCCTGTTTAGTATTCGTGCCGCGTTTGTTGACCTTGTCAAGGCGCAGTGTGCGGTAGCTAACCAGTATTTATCTGCTTATGCATATGATGCAGATTGGGTTAGGGTAGTCGTGCGGCCTTGTTGACCTTGTCAAGGGTCGTGCGGGTGGGTTTGATTCAATCAGGAAATGACGGGTTGAACTTGACTTGCGGTCTATGGTTTGTTGACCTTGACAAGGTCATAGATCGTTCGGGGCAAAATATTATCGGGAATTTCAAGTGTTGAAATTTGCAATGAGATTGCATACCTTCTATGAGATAGTTGGATCCCGATACCCGCTGCGAGTAATTGTTACTCCTGGGAGAGTTTTACACATTACAATTAGCCGACCAAGTAGGTGTCTAGAAAGGTGTCAACGGGGTTACGCCTCTGGGAAAACGAGGTTTACATTAATTAGGTTCGTGCGAAAGCACGGGGGACCTCCCTCAAAGTACCGACACTGGCCTGGCTGAAAGATTGGCGAACTTGTAGTGTGTAATTAATCCCGGCTAGTCTTTCCTTTTAGGGTTTGAAGGAAGATTTGATAAAAAGCAGTGGGAGCCATCCTGATTAGATAAAATAATAACCAATTTGATCTTGCAAGAGCGCACGCTGAGTGTTTTCTTCTCTCTCTCTCTTGGTAGCGACCATATCACGCCTTAATCAAGATAATAATACGGATTATTGACCGAACCCGCTTGTTATACTGAGCTGGGGAACGTTGGTCCCGCTCCAACTTATAATTGTTATAAGACAGAGCAGGAAATTGGGGAATACCAGAATTCCCGTGCCGCCCAAACGAAGAAAGTGCATATGATGCATCTCCTTCGGGTGTGTTCATTACAAAGAACTGTTTCTCAGTATCCTCCGTATACTGGGTATATGATACCGGATCAGGATCCCAGATATGTAATCTGTTACATAGGGCTACAAAAGGGTAGAAAAACTGAGAACGGGTGATAAGTTTCATGAGGCAGAAAACGGGGCAAGTGTTGCAGCCAAGTCTATCGGTCACTGTCACCCTGTATTACCAATACATTGATTCTGAACAAATGCTATTAAATACCGAACCTGATATACAAAATCATATCAGTCTCTTTAAAAGTAAAGAAATGATATAATTTTGTATTGTTGGATAATGTTTTGAACATTTCCTATATCAAAAGTTGATCAGTTCAGGCACGTTATCTAAAAGCGTTAATGTTCTAAATCAAACTACAGTTCTTAGTATATGGAACACACATAAGAGTAAGAGTTCAGAAATGAACGAATCCTTCTTGAGGCATTGTAGACTAGGTCAGATCAATGTGACCCGACTAGCTAGAGTTACATAAAGATGCATATTTAAATTAGTTTGAATTTACATCTTGTGAAACTCGCCAGTCATGTCACAAAGATAAGATGACCATAGCTCCGTTTACTGGAAACAGAGAAAGAGTTAATGAACTCTTGGGACTGATACATGATGATGTATGTAAGGTCTCCTATCTACACATGCCAGGACTGATTCTTTATACTTCATTATATTCTCTGATAATCTCTCAAGATTCAGTCATATGTTCCTGTTGAAACATGAGTCCGAACCTTTTGAGATATTCACAGAATATATGTTAGAAGTAGAGAACCAAAATACGGGTATAAGTATTATGTCTTTTGATGTGATCAGGGAGGAGAATACTTGAGCACGGAAATCCTGGACTATTCTAAAGGAGAATGGGATTCTCTCTCAGCATTACACCTCCGTATACACCATAGCACGATGGTGTGTCGGGACGGAGCAGATACACCCTATTTGATATGGTGTGCTCTATGATGAGTACTACTGAGTTACCTTTTTCCTGTTGGGTGTTATGCACTTGAGAAGTTGCATACCTATTGAATAGGGTTCCAATCAAATCAGTTGCCTATCGCTTCATATGTGATATGGAATGGGAAGAGCCCATGTCTTAAGTTACTTAAGATTTGGGGTTATCCGGCCTATGTCTAAAAGCAAAATCCGGACAAGCTCAAGGCAAGGTCTGCTATGTAGAACTGGAAATGTTCCAGCTATACAAACTACAACAGATGATTTGGTACAACCAGAGGATTCAGTAGATACCAACGAACCTCAGCCTCTCCGCCGATCTAGTAGGGTTCCTCACCCACCTGAGAGATACTTCGGTTTCTCTATGACAGTGGGAGCGAGGAATGCATCATGAGATGATGACCCAACTAATTTCGAGCTGGCCATCAAGAGTGAGACTCTGTAAGAATGGCTGGATATTTATCGATCTGAGATGGAATCCTTATACACCAACAAAGTATGGACTTTGGTTGCTATATCTGAAGAGTTAAATCCCCATCAGGAGCAAGTATATCTTGAGAAGATTACTTGGTGTACATGGAAAAGTTGAGACTTTCAAAGATAGACTTGTTAAAGGTTTTCGTCATCGACCAGGCGTGGATAATGATGAAACCTTTTCCAGAAGCTATGCTTAAGTCCATCCAGATCCTACTTGTCACGGCTACATACCATAACTACGATATCTGGCGGTTGGGTGCCATGACTGATTTTCTAAATGATGTTTTAGAATAGTGCGTCTATAAGTACACAGCCAGAGGGCTTCGTAGACAGTGGGAGCAGCGGAAACGTGTGTAAGATGCTTTATATGATAAAGCAGGCATCGCGGAGTTGGAACATCTGTTTTGATGGATTAGTCAAAGAAGTTGACATCATCATAATGGTAAATGAACCTTGTATGAACAAAAAGGTAGTAGGGAGTATGGTGACGATCCTCGTAGAGTACGTGGATGACATATTCTTGATAGGGAAGGAGTTTCCTATGCTACGCTCGATCAATCTCCGCTTATCACAATGATTCTCCACATAGGATCAAAGTGATACCTACTAAATCCTGGGTTTTGGATCTATGAGATAGATCTAAATGGATGTTAGGACACTCACTAGCTGTAGTGAGATGGTATCAGTTGATCCTGGGGAAAATCACTGGAAGTGTTCCAGAGTGATAAAGATGACTGAATGTCAGTCGCAGGCATTGTCTTTACCCTCAGTAAAGGGACGGTATGATGGAAGAGTTCCAAGCTAGATACCGTGACATACTAGACGATAAAGGCAGGATACATCGCTACTTAAGATGCTACCAAAGAGGCTGTTTGGGTGTATATTGGTTCATGAGATGAACTATGTTCCTCCCATTGTGTTACAATGGAGTTGTGGCTTATGCCAAGGAACGCAGGTCCCATCAGTGATCCAGACATATTCTAAGGCAGTATCACCTGATTATGGAGATAGTTGATCTCCAGGCTGATCAAGGCTAGGAGAGCAGACTCAGAGGACAACACGGCGAATCCACTCACGAAGGCCTATTCCCAGAGAGAGACTTTTATGGGATGGTTGAGTATGAGATACTACAACCACTGCTACAGATGGCCCTAGTGCAAGTGGGAGATTGTTAGTTATATGTATTCCCTAGAGGCCATTACTGTACATTGGATGTATATTGTAGTGGATGCTGGGACATATATAGGGAGGACTTTCTTGCTCGACATGATAGTATGCTATCTGGTTGCTCTTTACCATAACGTGTACATTGATTGTCTCTCTGTTACATGTTGGTAAAGCCCTTAGGATGTGTACTTGACTACCTAGACTGTGATGCGGATCATACTAGTGGGGACATGGTAGTCCATAAGTAAATCCTTGAAAGTTCCTAGTCGTGGGTGTATCGAGACGGGGCATAGATATACCAGAGTAGACTAGCGCATACCTTCTCGACCCATACAGATGGGCGATGGATGATCTCATATCCATTGGTGTTTGACATCAGAGATGATATACGGGTGCTCAGTCGAGACTGGGTACACTGGACGGACTCGCCGAGAACTCCCAGATGGTATTATACCTTACGTCAGATGGCAGTTCTCTGGTGACACTGGTATAGAGTAGTCTGTTGACCCGAGATCGTCATAGAGTCTTGTGTGGTTCCCACTGTGCTTTGATTTCCATCTTACCACGTCCAAGAGGGCGTGCAAAACGGTGGTTTTTGGGTACAGTCCCGAGTCATATGGAGGCAATGAGCGATAGGAGGGGATTCGTCTCTCCCGGTATAGGGGGTTGATGTTGCGCTGTGTTCGATTGGCTATAACAGGAAATCCCTGGCCAGGGTTGCTGAGATTTACTGGTAAGTGTTACCAGTAGTTTATCGAATTGTTATAGACCTCATATCGACACGACTTATCGAGCTATTGGGGTCTGACGTTTACCACCCCTAGGTGAGATATGCGACATATCAGACGGACAGACCGGACTGTACGGTAAGTGTTACTGGTTGGATTCACAGGAGTGTGAGCGGGCTTGCTCGTCGATCTTCTGATCGCTCAATACCCGGGTGGCCGTTATGTTTAGCAGACCGCTTGCGGCTTATGGATGTTTGATATGATCATCATCCGCTGCCGGCGTATTGACGAGTCTTTAGAGTCCTACACAGAGGTTTTCTGGCTCAAGCGAAACGAAATAGGAGCGCATATGAGATATGTGCGGGACCGAGAGTAATGCGTGTATGTGATACCGTATTACATTCTCGCGGTATATGTATCGATTAGGTTATATGCGATATACCCTAATTATCGAATCAATGATTGATTCAATAAACCGGTACATAGGATACTAGTCGGTTATATACATATGACCGGATCGTTAAATCAAGTGTTGATTTAATGATTTAATGCATAATTATATATTTGATATATTACTTTGCATTAACTAGTATCGGTTCACTTTAAATGGATTTTCTCGCTCGGATGTGCGCATTGCATATGCGATATGATTTTGTGCACTTGCTTGTATCATGTTTGATGATGCATGCAAACCAGGGTTTGTGTAAAGATTGAACCATGGTTTTACGAGTGGTTAGGGTTTATTATTTTCTTATTCATTTATTTTATTTAGTTATTCATTTGGAAAAAGAAAAAGAGTGAGAAAATGGTGGCTTTTCTTTGTTTGTAAATGAAGCTTCATGAAGCTTTCATTAAGTCACCATTTTTTCTCATGTTAAAACCTAACCACTCCACTTAACTGTAGTTCTCTCTCTACACTTAACCATGGTAAGAGTTATGATAAGAATGGATTTTCTTTTCTATTTTAATTAATTCTTATCATAACATTCTTCTTCTTCTTCTTCATTTCTTCATGAAAGAAAGCTTGCTCCATTAATGGCAAGTGATGATAAAGAGTGAGAAATCCAATTCTAAAGTGAACCCACTTCCTATTTCTTCATCCTCTACCTCTTGCCAAGTAGTATAGGGTGTTTCCTTCACAAGTTTTCATGGCTTGGTGAAGGTGGAGCTTGATCTAGCGATGCCTCGACGTAGATCATCTTCGGCATGGACATCGACGACCTAGCTCGCCATTTCTCCGACGAAGCCGACGCTAGAGCCCGGGAATTCATTTGGACAGCGAGGGGGCTTCGTTGCGGAGCTATGGAAGCGGAGCACCGGATCTACAAAGGTTGTATTTCCGTTTAAACTTTAGTTAAGTTGTTAACTAGTTTCATTTTCGCCTAGATTTCTAGCCAACGATCCGTATTAGGGTTTCTCGGCACCTAGATTTTTTGAAATTGGCATGGTCGATGCCTTGTGAGACCTCATTAGGGTGCCTAGGAACCTTTCACATTCGTCACATGCAATGATAGCCATTCCAGATCACAGATGAACACATTGGATATACTAGGAATCCGCATTCCGTACGAGCCAGTAACGAAGAGCGGATTACACGGTCGCGATGAATAGCCAAGACCCCACCCTAGACCCCTACGGGTGCGACAAACTACCCGCCAAGTACCCGAAGCGAAGCAACCTCCCTCAACACCGTGAGTAGGCCACTCGGCACTTCGAGGTACCCGGTAGTTTGTGCATCCCACCTTGGGTCTATCCTAGGAGCAAAAACAGTAAAAGAAATTATACAATGACGGCTACAACCCCATCCCGGTTGTGCGGCCATATAAATAATATTACATCAATTACAAATTACCTGAATTGAAAGAAAAAGAAAACTCTCATCTCATAACCCCCCGGCTATTCATCCGCGACAATCCAATGAATTCATATACACATACCATCAACATTACAGATCACAGATATGTATAACCCCCACTAATCGACGTATAGTGATTAGCAGACGTTCAATACACATATCACATCACAGATATAAACCCGTTAGCTAAAGTCTTTAGAAGTTCGATCAAAATACGGATTTTTAAATCCCAAAAACAAATTTTGCTTTCTGGAAAATCTGGGCAGAAAAATCATATTCCAAAAATCCCAAAATACCCCTATAAGAACACTGCAGGAAAATGGACACACAACCGAGTTAACTCGGCCGCGGATCCGTTGCAGGAGCCAGCTCTTGCCGCGGTTCCGCGGCGCGTTGACCGAGTTAGTGGACCAATTTTCTCCAGTGTTCTTTAAAAAGCCTGAGCCAATTTTTAGTGTAAGATTAATTAATTTTTGAACAGGAAAAAAAAATCGGCAGAAAGCTTACATTTCGGGCGTGTTTTGTGATTTTTTCTCCGATCGAACTTCTAGTTACTTTGCTAACATGTTAGATAGTGTTTAACTAGGCTCTGATACCACTGTAAGTCTACGTTACCCATCCCCGGTTCTTTGGGGTTGCGGAAATGGTGAAAAATGATTTTTCTTTGGGGGTAACATGGACTCAAAATACGGATCTTTGTTAAACAACTATCTAACAACCTAACTAGGAGTTTTACCTACTCGGTTAGGGGGTTATACCTTAACTTGAACTCCTTCTCTTCGACTCCTTGTGGTGGTCGGATGGTTCTCTCCCCGTCGTCTCCTTGTGCCGAAGATGGATCCACCTGAAAGCTTCTACCTTTGGCTCCAACCTCAATCTGGAGGAAACTAGAACACTTGGTTTGCTAGACCTTATATACTAGGATGAGTAGAGAAGTGTTTTGGGTTTTATCTCTAAGGAAATGGTTCTCAACTCATGAGAGGGAGTTTTCTTAAGCTAGAGAGAGAGCAAGAGGAAGAGGGAGAGCTTGAGGATGAGAGAGAATGAGAATGATAGAATGAGTAAGCCTTTTTCCACACATGCTCTCATAATACAAAAATAATCATAACAAATAATAATAATTGAGTATTATGTGATGGTTGTTATCATATCAAATGGCAATATCATTTCATGCATTAAATGCAATTTGTGAACAATCAAGCAAGCAAAGGTCAATGCCAAGAAATGATAGCCATTGTCATGATGATGGTCAACAAGTCCAACCTAGTCAACCGGTCAACTAAGTCAACAAGTCAACAAAGTCAACCTTTCAACCCAACCATGGCATAATAATACTTAATTAATATTATCATTAATCATATTTCTTATTCTCATTAGGGTTTAGCAAAAGTCAACAGTCAACAACCCTAATGAGAATCCTCTGCCTCTGTCTCTGTCAACCGTGCATACACACCCGCATCCGCGTTCCGAGGAACACAAATACAAACGAGATAAAACCATTCCCAAAACGTACACTAGGATCTGGCTTAAACCAAAGCCCGCTAGTGATAACTGCCCGGACACTAAACGTGCACAAGTGCACGGATGTGACCGAACCCTGTCGCAAAACCATGCGACCTCTACTCTTTTTTCCTAAAGGCGAATAGCTTTCTGTGTGGGACTCTAAAGACTCGACACTACGCTGGCAGTGGGTTTAACCACAGACCGCAAGCGGCACTAGCTGTGCGTAACGGCCCCCAGGTAGATGCCGATAAGAAGACGGACGAGGTGAAACCCATCTGAACTCCTACTGAGCCTGAATGTGATAATCTGCGTACAGTCTGGTATGTTCGTCTGAGAATATCGCATGGCAGGCCTAGGGGGCGGTAAACGTCAGTCCCCTAATAGCGGTACAAGTCGTGTCGGAGTGTAGCCCAGAACACCCTGAGATAACACTGGAAACCTACCAGTATATCTCGCTTGCCCTGGCCAGGGACTTTGTGTAATGGCTCTTCTAGACACAGCGCGATATCAACCCCCAATACCGGGAGAGACGAATCCTGTCTACCGTCACTGCCTCCAAGTGCTTCGGGACTGCACCCAACTACTACCTGTTTGCACGATTCCTTTGAGCCGTGGTAGGGTAGTAATCAAAGTACAGCGGGAACACACTCGAGGCGAAGTGACAGTGTCAAGTCAGCGGACTAAGCTGTACTCATGTCACCTGGGAACTGATAGCCGACGATAGGTATAGTACCAACCAACAGTTCCCGACGAGTCCTGTCCAGTATACTCGTAACCTAACGAGCACCCGCATACTATCTCAAGTACGACGTACTGACGGCTGTGGGACAGACCGTCTCCCCTGCTGGGATGAGAAGCGCATACGCTAGTCTACTCCGGAGTATTGATGCCCTGTCTCGATAGTCCTACGACTAGGGACCTGCATAAGGATGTGCTTGTGGATTACCCAGCCCCCACGAGTGTGACTCCTATCACAACGCTGGTAATCAAGCAAAGATCCTAAGGGCTCCACTAATGTGTATAGGCGATATGTTAAAAGAAACACATGTACACACATTGAAGTAGAGACAAACCAAGTAGCATACTACTATTTTGAGCAAGATTGTCTATACAATGGTGAATATCCCAAGCTTCCATTAAGTAATATACAAACTAGTATGATACAGTAATGGTCTTTAGGGCATATACACTAACATTACCAATGAGCCACAAGCTCCTTCTTGTAATTAAATTGCTAATTAATTATTTAAGTCTTGTGCTCAGGCAATAAATACCCCTTTATGAATTTTTGAAATTTTTTTTAGTAAAAACTTATATAGGAAATTTAAGGTTGTTACATTCTACCCTCCTTATAAAAATTTCGTCCTCGAAATTTTTAAAAGGAAGGTGTAACAATTTCAAGGAAAGTTTGGTAATTAAAGTACTAACAGTGTATGAAAAATAACAAAGTGGTGCAAGTGTTTAAAAAAGTGTGAAAAAGACTTACCGGTGTTACCTTGACCTACAGTCTCGGCTTCTACGGCTGCTAACATGAATGTCTGTCGCCGTTGTACATTCCTTCTAGCTGAAGGCACATTCTGTCCTTGGGGCCTGTTTCTCTACCCTAGAGACCATTGTTGTACATGATTGTATATTATAATGGATACTTGGACATATATAGAGAGGACTTTCTTGCTCAACATGATAGTATGCTATTTGGTTGCTCTTTATCTTAACATGTAGACTTGTATTGTGATACTATCTTTCTATCACATGTTGGTAAAGACCTTAGGATGTACTTGACTACCAGGACTATGATACAGATCATACTAGTGAGGCCAGGGTAGTCCACAAGTTCATCCTTTAAATGTTCCTAGTCGTGGGTGTATCGAGACGGGGCATCGATATTTTAGAGTAGACTAGCGTATACGTTTCTTGACCCATTTGATGGGCGATGGATGATCCCACATCCATTGGTGTTTGACACCAAAGATTGTATATGGGTGCTCAGTGGAGACTGGGTACACTGAACATGACTCGCTGAGAACTCCTAGATGGTATTATACCTATCGTCAGATAGCAGTTCTCTGGTGACACTGGTACAGGTTAGTCTGTAGACCCGAGATCATCATAGAGTCTTGTGTGATTCCCACTGTGCTTTGATTTCCACCCTACCATGTTCAAGAAAACGTGCTAACAGGTGGATTTTGCGTATAGTCCCGAGTCACATGGAGGCAATGAGCGATAGGAGGGGATTCGTCTCTCCCGGTATTGGGAGTTGATGTTGTGCTGTGCTCGATTGGTCATAACAGGAAGTCATTGGCCAGGGCTGATACAGAGATTTTACTAGTAAGTGTTATCAGTAGTTTCTCGATCCGTTATGAGCCTCACATCGGCATGACTTATCAAGTTACTAGGGTCTGACGTTTACCACCCCTAGACTTGATATGCAACATATCAGACGAAGAGACCGGACTGTATGGTAGTGTTACTTATTGGATTCACCGGAGTATGAGCAGGCTTGCTTGTTGATCTTCTGATCGCTCAATACCCATGTAGCCGTTACGTCCAGCTAGTACCGCTGACGTCTTATGGGTATCTGATATGATCATTATCTACTGTCGGCGTATTGACAAGTCTTTAGAGTCCTATACAGAGGTTTCTTGGCTCAAGCGAAATGAAGTTGGGCACATATATGATATGTGCAGGGCCGAAATTAATACGTGTATGTGATACCGTATTCTTATCTCGCGATATGTGATATCGGTCGGTTATATGTGATATAGCCGGGTTATCGAATCAAGTGTTGATTCGATAAGTTGATATAAATGATATTAGTCGGTTATATGATACTTGATTTAATAATTTAATGTATGATTATATATTTGATATATTAATATACAATAACTAATATTAGCTCACTTAAAGATTTCTTTTTCTCATTTGTACATTTAATATATATGTGATATATATTATTGTGTTATTTCTTTGTGTCATGCTTGATGATATATTGTGCATGGGACTCACACCACACTTAAGATAATGTGGGGATTTAATTATTAATGGAAAATCAAAATTATGTGGAAATTTGTCATGGCTTGTGAAGTTTGGAGAAGCTTGTGGAAACCATTGACTTAGTCCACTAATTTTGTTTTACTCTAGATATTTATTAACCTAACCATTATCTTTAGCCTTGGTTAAGTCTCTACATGAGTTATATATGATATTATCTCACCCATGGTTGCCATTCTATTATTTACTTCATCTTCTTCTTCATCTCCTTGAGCTTACTAGATTTTCTTGAGGTGAAGAAAAAGTGAGAGAAAAATAATTCTAAAATGAGCAAAATTACTACTTTATCAATCTACACTAGACTAGCTATTTAGTATAGGTTGTTTTCTTCACTAATTCTCAATTAGTGAAGAGGTAGCTGTTTCCCCCCAATAATAGAAGAGCAAGGCTTTGTTCAAAATTTGAAAAGAGGCAGCGCCTTACGTGACTTGCACGAGGACGGCAGCGCCGAGAGTTAAAAACTCTGAGGCAGTGCCTCACGTGCCTTGCACGAGGGCGCTAGCGCCGAGAGGTAAAAACTCTGAGCCAGCGCCTCACGTGCCTAGCACAAGGGCGCCGACGCCAGAACTAAAAGTTCTCTGTCGTTAGATCAAAGATCCAACGGAGATGATAAATCATCAAAACACAGAATTAAATTCTGTTGAGGAAATATTTCTCAAATCTTCCTGAACGAGAAAGATCACTCTCTGGAAAACAGACCACCGTTGGATTAAAAATCCAATGGTGATTAAAAAATCACCAAGCTACAGAATAAGCTCTGTAGGGGAAAATATTTTCCCCAATCTTTCTAAATAAGAAAGATTACGCTCTGTAAAACAGAGTACCGTTGGATTAAAGATCCAATGGTGATTAAAAATCACGAAACTACTGAATAAGCTCTGTATGGAATATATTTTCTCAATCTTGTTAAAAACAAGAAAAATATTTTCTGTAAAACAGAAGTCCTTGGATCAAAAATCCAACGGTGGATAAAATCCTCAAATCAATTAAGGATCTCTCAATGAGAAATTTCTTTAACTAAATCAACAAACTTGCCTCTACTATATAAAGGCCCCAAGACTTCAAGTCTTGTACAGAGGAACTCCCCCATAAATTTCAAGTTCAAAAAGAAGAGCAAGCAAAAAAGAAAGCTTGAAGAGAGAAGAAGGAATAAGAACTTTCTTCAAGGTAAATAAAGATAATAGAGATCATAGTATCTCATCTGCATATTCAAGGGTTTAACCCTCATAAAGAACATAGTTCTTTCCTCTGGATCCGAGATCCATGAGACAAGTCTCCCAAAAATGAGAATTTAATTCTCGTAGGGATGAATTTGTTCTTGGGGATCGAAGATCCAGGGGAGAACAAAGAATTGAACTCTTCAGAAAAATACACAAAGAAATAGACAGCGCCAAGCGCCTCACGTGCCCCTCACATGGACGCTGCTCAATAAAGAGTGCCTAGCACTCAGTGGTTGGCGTCCAGCGCCAAGCACCCCACGTGCCCCTCACATGGGCGCTGCCCAAATAAAGAGTGCCTAACACTCAGTGGTTGGCGCCCAGCGCCAAGCGCCCCATGTGCCCCTCACGTGGGAGCTGCCCAAATAAAGAGTGCTTAGCACTCATTGGTTGGCACTTAGCGCCAAGCGCCTCACGTGCTCCTTACATGGGCGCTGCTAAAATAAAGAGTGCTCTGCATTCAATGGTTGGCGCTCAGCGCCAAGCGCCTCACGTGGGCGTTGTTTAACATAAAGCGCTCTGCAAATAGAGCACAACGCCATAAAGAGTGTTCAACGCCTCATAAAAAACAAAGCTAAAAGGGAAAAGTAAAGGAAAGTGTGAATATCAGAACCCACATAAATGCTCGGCATTGTGGACACAGAAAGAGGACCAAGCCCATGCAAGTGTTTGACACTTTATTCAAAAATGAAATGACTAGGCTGAGCCCAAGTTTGGTCAAACTCCTAATCAACCGAGCCCATGTGCTCACCATTTTCCAAATTGGTCTCAGTTCCAAACCTAACTACAGATCTCCCAACTGACATTGGTTCAAGAGTACATCTCCCCACACCTCTGATATATGTCGTTATAATTCTTCAACGTCTTCAGAGAGATGGTGGGTCCCGACAACCAACAATTTCTTGTACCGCAACGTCCTTAAACTAACAACGGACCGTAACGTCCTTAAACTAAAACGATAGAGCCCAAATGCTCTTTCATTGGATCAAAAATGATCCTGAACCCCCGTTAAGTAGATCTTAGTCCAATCTCGGATTAACGTATCCTTAACAAATATTTAAGTTGATCTTAATCTCAAACAAGGTTAACGATCCTTAAATCAAACCAAACCCAAATCTAAGAAAATACAGATTTGGACTAATCCACGCCCTACGGGCGACGACGCAAATTAGTCTCCGTATACAATCCACGAGCAACCAAAAATAAAACAAACACACACGACACGAAGTGACCTTTTGGAGCAGGAGAAGGTGGTTACCGCGATGCGGTAACGTAATTAACTGCAGGGGCTTGCGCCTGCAGGGAAGAGCGTCCCCACAATAAAAAAAACCCTCACAACGAGGGGGAATCTAACGAAATCTACTACAACGGCCGCATCTGTCTGGACCTCCGATACACGGTGCCATAAATTAACTTGGCATCTTCGGAGAGGTGGACGGATAAATCCAAATAGCATTTTCCCCTAAATGCAGGTAAGACGTCTGTTTTTCCCGACTTTCGGCGGTGAACAGATTCTGGCACGCCCGGTGGGACCTTTTCCTCCACACTTCGTGTGTTGTGTTCGCGAACGAATCGCGGTTTAATATGGTTGCCCCTGAATTCGAGGTTGTAAGATTTGGTGTCTTTCTCCATGCATAAGAGAAGATGACATCGATGGCTTCCAACTGCACCAATTGCAACAGCAACTCCCACTCCGTCCCTGCTGGAGGAGTGACTTATGGGCCCCAAGCGGCCTCCATCTTCACAATGCCAGCGGAACAGGTGACTCAGGCCACCACTGGACTGTTCTTCAGAACCATACTCCCGCTAATGAGCTTCAATTCCATCACAAGAATCCCCAAAGAAGTCGGTCTTTGATCGGCTCGCAACCACCATGGCCTCTCTCAACGGGTCATCCAAGTCTGCCGCCTTAGACTTCGATAGGCTGAGCCAAAACTCCACTGGGCCCGTAAAGAGACCCACAATACCTGAAGAGGTTATCCCGAAGCGGATAGCTATTCCATCTCTGGTAAATGAAATCATCAAAGGGGCCTCTCCTGCTAAGGGATCGGTCTTCGCAAGACTGGCTGTTCCAACTCTTGCTACGGGTGAGGTCGTTACAAGTGCTTACCCTATTCGAAAGTCAGTCTTCGACAGGTTGGCACCAAAAGCAGCCTCTCATCAAAGCAAGGGGCATGATAAGGTCGCTTCTACAACTGAGGTGATCCCATCCGTAAGACACGCTCAACGTCGCCACTGGCGCCAAGTGAGGAAAGCTGGGGGCAGTTCCCCCTCTGGACTTACCCTACCAGCTCCAATGGTGGAAATTTACACTGCTGTTCCAACCAGGAACAGCTTCGAGCTGCTCAGAAAGGTGCGCAAGAACTCTCCAACCGCCATCTTGAAGATGTCTCCTCCACCTGCTGAAAGCATGACACAGGTGAAGCCGGAACAACCTCCTCAGCGGTTGTCCTCCCAGATCCACAGAGTTTGGCGGAAAGTCCAAGACTCTGTAGTTGATAAAGATTATTCTTGCCGTCTGAAGAAGACGAATGCTCGGCAAGAATAGGACCATCACTCTGCCATACCACGAAAGGTATCGTCTGCATGGGTGCCTGCCGCAACGGCCCCCTCAACTTCAACCTCCCATAAGAAGAGAAGGCCGGAGAAGATTCCCCTGCTCGCGGCAAATTTCAAAGGCAGTGGACCCAAACGCCCCAAGTCTGGGGGCATGGTTGTGTATACCGTCTACATGACATCCGGAAAAGAGGATAGTCGTGCTTCCGTGAGTCATCGACTACTCACACGGTCTGTGACGAAAGCTCAGGAGCAACAACAAAAGCTCCATGAGATGTTGAAAAGGATGGCCTCACTTACTAGGCAGAAAGAAAGCCCGGAAGTATCGTCGGAACAACGCCAGGAGCAGGAGACCGACACCGAATTCCTACGGAGGATTCTTGAAAAGAAAGGCAAAGAGGCCGCGGAACAAGCGGCTAATATAAAACAAATGGCGCTTCTCTTCCAAGACATGGTGGAGATGATGATCCAACCGGATCCTCCAGCCGAAGACCCTCCAATAATCATTGAAGATGACAGAGGGGAGACATCAAACCATCCTCCGGCTTTATTAGCAGCCAGGGAGGATACGATCTCCAAAGCTACCCTTGATGACTACATAGCTCAACGAATACGAGCTCATCAAGCGAACGAAGCAGCATGAAAAGTCGTCAGAACCGGGCGACCTTATCCAGGATGGTACGACCAAATTAAGTACCCGCCAGGATATACGATCCCTAAATTCCATGTATATAAGGGGACGGGCAATCCGCATCAGCACGTTGCTTAATTCAGAGCTTTGTGCGGTAATTCTGGGAGCGATGACAAACTGTTGCTTCGCCGGTTTGTTAGCAGCTTGTTGGAGACGGCATTTGAATGGTACTCCGAGCTCCCAAATGACTCTGTCAAGACATTTATGGAGATAGAACTACTGTTCATACAGCGGTTCGCAAGCGCAAGCGTGCGCACCCCAATCACGGCATTAATCAACGCTAGGGTGAAACCGGGAGAGATTTGGGTTCAATACACAATTCGGTGGCGTAACCTATGGTCAAAGTGTGAACAACGCATAAAAGAAGCTTCTGCTGTGGGCATGTTCGTGGGGACCCTTGATCCTCAGGCAATTATATTCCTGTTTATGATGTTCTTCAAGCCTACCACCTTCCAGGCCTTGATTGAAAAACTGGCCCAAATGGACCAGACGGGCCATAAGCCGTCCTCTTCAAAGACAGATCTTCGGAATGAAAAGGGCAAAGGGAAAGCGACGTTCGTCGCCAACGCTCAACAACAACCGAGTGACCTGAAACCGGTTGTTAGCCAAAGCAACAAACCAAGATCCCTCGAAGAAAAGTTGAGACGTCTTTACTCATTCCCCCGGGATAAAACGAGGAGATTATTCGAACTGGCGGTGTGCAACAGGCTCATCGCTCTGCCGGATCCGAGACGCCCACTGCAATCGGGCGACGTCAACCATCCCAATTACTGCCCCTACCACTAAATAGTAGGCCACCCAATCGAAGGTTGCCGCGTCTTTAAAAACTGGGTCAAAAACCAGTACCAACAGGGTAAGTTCAAACTGTCCGAAAACTGGAAGGTAAACCCGCCGCAGCAGCATGCTCCTAAAAAGGTGGATACGCCGGGGGCATCATGCTCATTTGTGGAAGAAGCTCCGTGGGAAGTGGTCCTTTCAACTAAAACTAAAAGAATGTTGAAGGATTTTCAAGCATGTCCGGCGATTAGGTGGAAAAGCCCGCTGGAGCCTGAAATCATTGACGGAATGCTGAAACCGCGCCCAACGCCAAAAGTTGGTAACGATGGACAAAACCTCCAGGCCAAACCTCCGAAGTTTTCAAAGAAAAAGAAGAAGGCCAAGAAGCCCGTCCAGCTCGACGACAATCGTACGGGTCTGCAGAAATACATCGATGCACTGGAGGAATACAACCAAGAGGCACGAACCCCAATCACACTAGAAGAGTTCTTCAAGCATGTTCTTGAGGACGGAAACAATGACATTGATGAAGGAGACGATTCTTCGGAAGAACCCGAGAATTATGCGGCGAGCTGCCACATGATCTCTCACTCGTCGATAAACAACAAAGAAGTTCATGACGTAGAGAAAATGGGGGCAGATCCAGAACCAAAATCCATGGAACCGTTAGATCACTTGATCGACAAGCTACTGAACGAAGCTCTTCAAAAGAGCAGAGCTGATCGAGAACGTGAAGCGGCCATTTACGAAAAGGCCAAGCGTCGGTGTCAGTCCCAAAAAGCTCCGGTGATGAGAAGTCATAAAGTACCCCAAACGAATCGAAGCGCACTTGCCACCTGCAAGAGCAGAATCAGGATAAGGAAGCAGTTCGCCAAAGCTCTGTCAATGGGAATGAAGTTGCCACCTTTCAAAGAAAATACTTCCAGGAGTATGTGCCCTGACGGTCCGAATGTACATCCGAACTACTGCTTATACCATCGGAAGGTCACGCACCCTACCGAAAAGTGTAATGCCTTCAAGAAGTGGTGGCAGGGATTCGTTGCCCATCGACAACAATTTAAGTGAATGAAGCACAAAGCCCGTCGGGAACATAGAAGCGCGACAGACGAGCGTGAAGGAACAACTGATTACTGTCATATGGTTGATGCTATCTCGACAAAAGCAAAACCTCAAGTTCTTACCTTCGGGAGCGATTCTGACGAAGAAATATCCCTCGGCCCTCTCTTCAAGGAATCCACCTCTGAAAAAGAAGAGAAGATGAAGAACTGTGAGAATATTCAGCTGCGTAACCATACGTTACCTAAAAAGAATCTCAGACCTTCAAACAAAGGTTCGGGCAAAAGGGACAAAGGAAAGGAAAAATTCCCTGAGGATATTGCTCTCGATGATAGAGTTTTCGAAGAGATCACAGCTAAGGACCCACCTAAAAAGAACAAGGTGGACTACAATGTCCTGGCACATATGAGAAAGATGCCCTCACAATTGATTATCTTGGATGCCCTTCTCCTGTCTAAAGAGGCACGAGATTTCTTGATCCAGGCGTTACAAGAGCCCAACCAGTTTCAAGCCTTCTTAGCGGAAGAAAAGATGAAAGACGAGCTGGAAGAAGTTCACACAGTGGACATCACCTTCAGCGATGAAGACCTTCTCCTCGGAACATGCGAGCACAATCGTCCGTTATATGTAATCGGATATTATTACAATATCAAGATAGGGAAGATCATGGTCGACAACGAGTCCTCCATCAACCTTCTCAATGTGAGAGTGTTGAAGGAGATTTGCATGAATGCGCAACACTTGGCTCGGGATAAAGTTACCATATCTGGTTTTGACTCCCAATCATCACAAACGCTCGGGTCCGTAATATTGACATTATGCTTCGGGCTACTTGTCACTGATATCAAATTCCATGTTATTGACGCCAAGACTTGCTACAACACTCTGCATGGCAGGCCTTGGTTACATGAATACAACATCATCCATTCTACACAACATCAGTGTATGAAGTAGTTCAAGGACGGCCTCGAGTACACAGTTACAGGAGAGTTGAACCCATTCTCCGTAAATGAAGTCCGCAAATATGAAGACGCCAAGTACTTCTTACCAAACTTTGAAGATATGGAAAGATGTCGCAAACCGGAGAATAAACAAAAAACCATCGCCACTATCCCGATCTTTGGCAGCGATACCGAGGAGGATGAAAAGATGGTCTACTCGGGACAACCCCAAGTCAACAGGCCAGGACCATCTACTCCTATTCTGGTCTTTGGCAGTGACTCTGAGGACGAGGCCAACGCAGTGTTCTCCGTCTGCCCGTCAATGCAGACCTTCGCTGAAGCTGATCAGAGTTTGCAAATTACCCTGATCCCGCAGCGGCATTACAAAGAACTTGATGCATTTGATACGTACAACGTGCAAGAGCTGCAGACCTTCTACGTCCCTCCTAAGCAAAGAGGTGAGAAGGCGGTCCTTTTCTACCAATCCACGGAGACTAAAGTAGAGAAATAAGTATGGCACGGTGCCGAACCTGCACTCGACAGGCTTCAACCAATCTGTCTGCCCAGATACTACGCAGAGGGACTGAAAAGGCTATTGAGACGCCAAGGCGTACCCTTCAAACAGACTGCTCGACAAGCCCAGTTTTATAACAAGATTTGGGACGTTCCCGGGACTCAGCGGAAGATGCCCTACGGGAGAATGGAGATGACCGACCTTGGATATGTTCAGTCGAATAAAAGGGAGCGATTCCATGGATTCCATGCCATAAATAATTCTGGTGGAGAAATGAATGCATTTCCAGATAGCGTTGATGTCAAACCAGAGTGAGATCCCGCCGTGAGAATACCAAGCCCGTCATTGGAGGAATAGATTGACAAGGTAATAAGAGAAGCGAGTCAAAATGTTTCGGGATGACCATAGCCGCGAAATGGCCATTTACGAGAAGGCCAAAACGCAACGTATCATTCAGCAGGTTACAGAAGAATAAGACGACAATGCCCTTCACCCCCAGCCCGCTGTGCGCTCTCGAGGCAAGAAAAAAGCGCGACGTAGAAGTAAAAGCAAAGTGAAGAACAGGGACGACGTTCAAAAACAACGAAGCGGATCCAAGAAGCCGCGCGAGCGAGAAAAAGTCAGCTGGAACCCGTCTTTTATGAAGAAGATGGGTCGGGAGTACGCTTTCCCTCAAGACAAGACAAGGAAAATATTCAACCTTATCATGAAGCATCAAATGATGATGCTCCCAGAGTCTCGATACCCTAAACAGATGAACGAGGTCCATCACCCGGATTATTTCTCCTACCACCGAATAATAGGACATCCTCTTGAAGACTGCTTCAACTTCAAAGACTGGGTTGAGTATCAGTATCAGCAAGGCAGGTTTGCTCTATCCGACAGTTGGAGGGTAGTCCCGCCACGAAAGAATGAGCCGAGAGCAACCTACGCTGTGAGGGAAAGTCTAGATCAGCATCGAGCTTGGAAACGAGCTCGTACCTGCTATACGATAACACTCTCAAAGGAAGGAGAGCACGAGAATACGAACGACCTCCCCCAGTACTTCGCAGATGAAGATGAGAATGAGGTGATCTCATAATTTCAACTGGCGCCAAAAGAGCTGGAAGATGGGATACATACTACAGCAGACAACTTGAGAAAAATTGACTTGGGGACGGCAAACGATCCAAGGCCAACGTTCGTCAGTGAGCTGCTGTCTGAGAAACAGGTGGCACGTTAAAGGACGTGCTTATGCGGTATAAAGCCTGTTTCGCATGGAACTATTCCGATATGCCGGGATTAGATCCAGAGATAGCTGTACATAAACTGGCGATATCGGCGGACGTCAAGCCAATAATCAGATGTCAAGAAGAATGCAACTTGAGCTTGAGATGGGTATCAATGCCGAAGTCAAGAAGCTAATCGACTCCGGCTTCATCCAAGAAGTTCAATACCCTGACTAGATCGCTAATATCATTCCGGTAATGAAGAAAAATGGGACAATACGCATCTGCGTAGATTTTCGGGATCTCAACAAAGCTTGTCCGAAAGATGACCTCCCAGTGCCCGTTACCGAGCTGATGATCGATAACACATCCACCCATGAAGTCTTCTCCTTCATGGACGGATCCTCAGGGTACAACCAAATCAAGATGCATCCTGAATACCAAAAGCATACTGCTTTCCGGACCCCGCTAGGCATATTCTGCTACAAAGTGATGCCCTTCGGTCTGAAGAACGCTAGCGCCACTTACCAGAGGGCCATGACAAAGATCTTTGATGACCTCATACACGAGATTGTCGAATGTTATATTAAGGACCTTGTGGTGAAAAGCAAATCGTACGAAGAGCACTGGGAACATCTGAAGATAGTGTTCCAGCGCCTTCGGAAGTACAACCTGAAGATAAACCCTCTGAAATGCGCGTTTAGACTTTCCTCGGGAAAATTCCTAGGATTCATCGTACGACATCGGGGCATCGAAATAGACCCGTCAAAGATTAAAGCGATTATGAAAATGCCTTCGCCAAGAACTCTCAAGCAACTGCGGTCTCTCCAAGGAAAGCTCACGTATATCCGGCGGTTCATAGCTAACCTCTCCGGGAAATGCCGTCCCTACAGTCATCTAATGAAGAAAGGGACCCCGTTCGTTTGGGATCGCAAATGCCAAAGCGTACTGGACGGAATCAAGCAATATCTGCAGAACCCGTCGGTACTGACCGCTCTGGTCAAGGGAAAGCCCCTCATCCTGTACACAACAGCCCTTGAAGGTTCTTTAGGTGGGCACAGGAGAACGACCAGGGGAAAGAGAGCGCTCTCTATTATTTGAGTCGAGTTCTCCTGGGGGCAGAAAACAACTACTCCCCAATCGAAAAGCATTGCCTGGCATTGATCTTCACGGTAACGAAGCTTCGACATTACGCCTTGGCAGATGAGGTTCATCTCATATAAAAGGTGGATCCTCTCAAATATTTGATGTCGAGAGCCATATTAACAGGAAATCTTGCTAAATGAGCCCTCATCTTGATGCAGTTTTCGATAGTATATCGACCCCTCAAGGCAATAAAAGGCCAGGCCATCGCCGACTTTCTCGCCGAGCATCCGATACCCGCTGATTCTCCCTTAAATTGTGAATTTCCAGATGAATATGCGTTCGACACAATTGACGGGGAGAAAGAAGGGAGTGATACCCGATGGGAACTCTACTTCGATGGGGCATCGTCTATGAAGAGGCGGAAGCAAAGCAACCCCATAATCAAAGCCGGAGTAGGCCTTATCTTTGTAACTCCGCAAGGAGGGATAATGCGTTTTGCCCTTTCCTTAACGGAGCTAAGAACAAACAACGAAGCGGAATATGATACTTTGATACCTGGTCTCGAGATCGCCATTGACATGGGAATCAAGAACATCCTCATATATGGAGTCTCCCAGCTGGTCGTTAGCCAAGTAAATGACGACTATCAGACATGTAAGCCAGAGCTGATAAAATATGGCAAAAGAGTGTAGCAATTAATGACTCAAATCCCCTCTTATGTCCTGGAAAGCATACCGCGGACGGAAAATAGCAAGGCAGATGCGTTAGCCAAGCTCGCTAAAGAACTGGCCGACGAAAACCTCGACGACGTAAGGATCTTTGTGCAAAGCCGCCAGATTCTTGAACCGGTAGAGATATCTCCGAAGGCGTCTAAAGAAAAGGAAACAACCGAACAAGCGGCCTTCCAAATAGAGGAGGAAGAAAAGGCTGAGGATTGGAGAGAAGTCTTTATAGACTACTTCAAATCCCATCGAACGCCCGAAGAAGCGTCATCAAAACATCAGCTCATAAAGCGAGCCCTATCCTTCGCCTTCGTCCATGATAGTCTATATAAGAGATCGTTCGACTGTCTGTGGTTGAGATGCCTGGGACCGGAAGAAGCAAAAAATGGTCATTCAAGAAACTCATGATGGACCTGCGGTTCCCATCAAGCTGGGCCAAAAATGAAGCTGAAGATCAAAAGAATGGGCTACTATTGGCCCATGATGATTCAGGACTGTCTCGAATATGCGAAGCAGTGTCACTCAATCCAAATTCATGGGGATTTCATTCACCAGCATCCGAATCCGCTACACCCGACATTGGCTAGCTGGCCATTCGAAATGTGGGGAACCGATATAGTCGGGCCCATCGAACCGGCATCATCCAACGGACATCGGTTCATACTAGCAACAACCGATTAATTATCTAAGTGGGCAGAAGCAATACCGTTAAGAGAGATGAAGACAAAGAACATCCTCCATTTCTTCAAGACACATGTCATCTACCGGTTCGGCACTCCGCGACGGATCATCTCGGATAACGGGCCAGCCTACAGAAGCCATAAGATCAGCCGCTTCGCACAACAGCATAAAATAGATTGGAGATACTCTTCGATCTATAATCCCCGAGCTAACGGTCTAGCTAAGGCTTTCAACAAGACCTTGACAAAGATCATAAAGAAAACGGTGTCCAGAAATTAAAAGGACTGGCATGAGAGATTGCATGAAGCTCTCTGGGCTTATCGGACCACTTTCAAGACGGCCACGAATACAACGCCATTTGTGTTGGTATTCGGCACGGAAGCGGTACTTCTCTTGGCGATAGAGCTACCCTCTCTACGAGTGGCGGTTCGGTATGAACTGACGGATGAAGAAAATGCCCATCTTCGGCTTAAGGAGCTCGACACCCATGACGAAACTCGTCTCATGGCGCAACAAAAACTAGAAGCTTATAAAGCAAGGATGACACGCTCATACAAAAGATTGATTAGGCCGAGAACTTTCCGCCAAGGCGAACTCATGCTAGTCGTAAAAAGACCCATGATCCCCAATCGTGCTAAAATGGGGAAATTCGAGCCGAACTATGGGGGCCCGTACATCATAGACAAGGTCTACCAAGGTGGGGCCTACTTGCTCATGGATATGCATTGCGAAAGACCCTTCCGGCAGATAAATGACCGGTTCCTTAAGAAATACTACGTTTAACAAGTCACGGCTCAGGTTAATGATGGATGACGATGCTCGTATCCGCTCACTGTCTTCCTGAGTCCAAACTCTATAAATAGTATCCAGCGAAATCTCACTTCAAAATCCCCTATGGACCGAGATGTCCTTAAACTAACATTGGACCGAGATGTACTTAAACTAACAACGGACCATGATGTCCCTAAACTAACAACGTCGCCTCAAACACGGTGATAGTGGAATGCAAGTCCACAGGTCCCAGCGGTAAGGACTGCAACTCAAATCCCACCGGCAAACAGATGGATCACGTGAGGCGAAACTATTTTCGAGAGTTCCATTAAAAAAAAGGTACGTCCATGTTTCCCCAATTAGAGCAAGGCTCTACTTAAATTTTGAAAATTCAAAATTCGAAGCAACGCTTCGGTTCCCGTGCGCAGCGCGCAATTTGCCACTTGGTGGAAGTTGATTCGGCAACGTAACGCCCAAGACAATGCGTCCAATCAGAGCAAGGCTCTTCAGAAAACATAATTAAGACTTAACTGCGCAAACGCACGGCAGCGCGACACGTGTCTGCGCAGTTGCGCAATCGCAACTGCGCAAGCGCACGGATGCGCGACACGTGTCTGCGCAGTTGCGCAATCGCAACTGCGCAAGCGCACGGATGCGCGACACGTGTCACGCGCTGGTGAGTTGCGCAGCAACAGAATGAAAATTTAAGTAAATCTTTTCTGTTCTTCTGTAAAACAGGGACCCTTGGATCAGAGATCCAATGGTGGGAAAATTCCCAAAATTATTCAGGAAAGAGTTTGTTAACAAATCCAACAAATTTGTGAGCACTATAAATAAGACCTCAGGCTTCATTCAAATGATCATCATCAAGAGAAGAATTAACTTCTGGAAAAAAAAGAGAGAAGAGAAAGAACTCTTGAAGATTATTCAAGAACAAAAAAAAGAGGTAAAATCTTCTTTTTGAAGAATAGAAAGAGAAAAATCTCTGAAGAACAAAGGATAAAAAAATGAATAATTAAATAAAAAAAAAAGAAATAAATAGTGCCTTGCACTTGATATGAACCCTTGGTTCTGTGAAATCAGGGAAAACAAGAAGAACTTGTTTTTCCTTTGATCCAAATTTAGATCAGAAGTGCTATGCACTTTTGTTCTTAAATCTGAAAAAATTCTTGAGTTTCTGCAACTCATTATTTAAAAGGGCCTGGCCCAAATTAAATTGCAATAATAAAAGGGCAAAGCCCTGTTTGAAAATTCTTGAGTTTCTGCAACTTATTATTTAAAAGGGCCTGGCCCAAATTAAATTGCAATAATAAAAGGGCAAAGCCCTGTTTGAAAATTCTTGAGTTTCTGCAACTCATTATTTAAAAGGGCCTGGCCCAAATTAAATTGCAATAATAAAAGGGCAAAGCCCTGTTTGAAAATTCTTGAGTTTCTGCAACTCATTATTTAAAAGGGCCTGGCCCAAATCAAATTGCAATAATAAAAGGGCAAAGCCCTGTTTGAAAATTTCTTGAGTTTCTGCAACTCATTATTTAAAAGGGCCTGGCCCAAATCAAATTGCAAAATAATAAAGGGGCAGAGCCCTGTTTGGACTGATTCTTTTAGTCAGGCAAAGCCTAAAATAAATAAAAAAATTGGACTTAACCCAATCCTGGCTGTAAGTCCTTAAATTAAATCGACTGAGCAAAATGGCTCTCTTAAACCAGTTCACGACCGGTTCGAGGGTACATCTCCAAACTCCTTTGACGCCTGTCGTTGTAATTCCTCAACGACGTCAAAGAGGTGACGATTCCCAACGACCACTAAACTAATATCGGACCGAAACGTCCCTAAACTAATATCGGACCGAAACGTCCCTAAACTAATATCGGACCGAAATGTCCATAAACTAATATCGGACCGAAACGTCCCTAAACTAATATCGGACCGAAACGTCCCTAAACTAATATCGGACCACCACGTCCCTAAACTGGCGATGGACCACCACGTCCCTAAAACTGGCAATGGACCGCCACGTCCCTAAACTGGCACAATAGGGCCCAAACGCTCTTCTGTTGGATCTAAACGGTCCCGTCTAAGTTGATCTTAACCCCAAATACGGTTAACGTGTCCTTAGATATTCAAATAAACGATAAAACTCCAAATCAACTTTGGTTCAAGGGTACACCTCTGAACTCCTCTGACGCCTGTCGTTGTAATCCCTCAACGACGTCAGAGAGGTGACGAGTCTCGACAACCAGATAATTAAATCAACCACTACGTCAAGTCGATCTTAGTCCAAAACAGGACTAACGTATCCTTGACGAACGTTTAAGTTGATCTTAGCCGCAACGCGGCTAATGCATCCTTAAACTAAAAACACCAAACCCAAATCTAACTAAATACGGATTTGGACTAATCCACGTCCTACGGGTGACGACATCACTCAGTCTCCGTATACAATCCACGGGCAATCACAAACAAAACAAACACACACGACACGAAGTGAAATTCTGGAGAAGGAGAAAGTTGTTACCACGACGCGGTAGCGTAATTAACTGCAGGGGCTTGCGCCTGCAGGGAAGAGCGTCCCCACAATCAAAAACCCCTCACCCTGAGGGGGAATCTGACGAAGTCTGCTACATCGGCCGCATCCGTCTAAACCTCCGATACCAGGTGCCATAAATCAACTTGGCATCTTCGGAGAGGTGGACGGATCAAACCAAATAGCATCTGCCCCGAACCTCAGGCAACGGACGCGAAGTCCGGGCCGCCGTTCGGAGGGGAACAGATTCTGGCACGCCCGGTGGGACCTCTTCCTCTTTCCATTCCACACTTCGTGTGTCGTCTTCGCGAACCAATCGCGGTTTGTTAAATGATTGCCATCGGATTTCAAGTTGCTAAGATTTGGTCTTTTGTTTGGTACAGAACTCAAGCATTCAATGGCCACCAACTGTACCAACTGCTCGAAATGCCACTGCAACAGACGTTCCACCTCACCGAGAGGTGTAGCATATGAGCCCCAGGCGGCTTCCTTCCTGACTCTGCCGGTAGGCCAGGTGACTCAGGCCACCACCGGCTTGTTCTTCGGGACCATGGTCCCACCTACAAGCTTCTCTGCGCCGATATCCGCACCAGAAGCGAACAAGAAGTCGGTATTCGACCGGCTCACTGCTACCACGACCCCTGTCAACGGGTCACCCGCTACTAAGCTGACAGCCTCTGTTTTCACCAGGCTGGGTCAGAACTGTAAAGTGGCTGTCCCAAAGAGGGCAACGTCCGCTGCTTTGGAAGTCGTTAAAACGGCTTCTCCCATCAGAGAGTCGGTCTTCACAAGATTGACGGTTCCTACTCCTCCCCCAGCTGGTCAGAAGGCATCAGTCTTCGATAGGCTGACATCAGCAGTTACCCCACGCTCAAACAGGGGGCAGCAAGAAACCATCTCGATTTCCGAGCCAGTCCCAACGGCTCGTCGTGCGCGACGTCGCCATTGGCAGCGAATAAGGAAGGCAGGGGGCAACTCCCCCTCAGGACTAACCCCACCTGCTCCAGTGGTGGAGGTCGATGCTGCTGTTCCAACTGGGAACAGCTTTGAATTGCTGAAGAAGGTGAGAAAGAACTCCCCGGTTGCTACATTGAAAAAGTCTCCTCCACCCATGGAAAAAGCTCCGGAGACGAAACAGGAACAGCCCCCTCAACGGCTGTCGTCAAAAATTTATAAAGTTTGGCGGAGGGTTCAAGACTCCGTGATTGACTCAGACCACTTCCGTCGCCAGAAAAGGGCAAAGGTGGAAAAAGACAAGAACCGCCCCATTAAACGGCAGGGGGCAACAAATGCTAGGATGCCCACTTCAACGGCTCCTTCAACACCAAAGGTCCATAAAAGGAAAAGGCCAGAGAAAGCACCCGTGACACTGACAAAGTCTAAAAGCGGTGAACCTAAACGCCCCAAGTCAGGGGGCATGACAGTTCATACGGTCTATATGGCTTCAGGAAAAGAAGAAAGCCGTACTTCTACGGGTCACCGACCGCTTACCCGGTCAGTGACCAAGTCTCAGGAGCAGCAACAAAAGCTCCAGGAGATGATGACTACAATGGCTGCACTCACAGGGCCAAAAGAGAATCCTGAGACATCCTTAGATGAACGCCAAGAGGAGGAGACCGACGCTGAATTCCTCCGCCGAGTGCTCGAAAAGGGAGACAAAGAGGCTGCTGAACAAGCAGCCAATATACAACGTATGGGCCTTCTCTTCCAGGACATGATAGGGATGATGATACAACCAGAGCCCCCGACTGAAGAACCCCCGATCGTCCTTGGGGATGATAGGGGAGAAACATCAAACCCTCAGCCCGTTCTATCAACAGCTAAAGAGGATACAATCTCTAAAACTGATCTGGACGAATATATAGCCCAGCAGATAAAGGTCCATCACGCGGCTGAAGCAGCCGGCCACGTTGTAAAAACGGGGCGGCCATATCCGGGCTGGTATGACCAAATCAAGTACCCGCCAGGTTACACAATTCCTAAGTTTCATGTCTACAAGGGGACCGGCAATCCCCATCAACATGTTGCCCAATTCAGGGCGCTTTGTGGTAACACTGGAGGCGACGACAAGCTCTTGCTGCGCCAGTTTGTTGGAAGCTTATCAGATACGGCTTTCGAGTGGTATTCCGAGCTCCCCAACGACTCTATTAAAACCTTTGCGGAGATGGAGCTGCTCTTCACCCAACGTTTTGCAAGTGCCAGCGAGCGTACCCCGATGACGGCACTGATTAACGCCAGGATAAAGCCCGGCGAGACGTGGGTCCAATACGCTATACGGTGGCGTAATCTATGGTCTAAGTATGAACAGCGCATAGAAGAAGCCCTTACGGTGGGAATGTTTGTTGGAACCCTTGATCCACAAGCAACCATTTCGCAGTTTATGATGTTCTTCAAGCCGACTTCTTTCCAGGCTTTGATCGACAAATTGGCGTAGATGGACCAGATGGGCCATAAACCCCCTCTCCCGAAGCCGGACTCTCGAAACGATAAAGGAAAGGGAAAAGCGATCATCGTCGCTAATGCCCAACAACAATCGAACGACTCGAAGCCGGTTGCTCGTCCAAACAATACGCGCCCATACGTACCCCTTGAGGACAGGATGGGACGTGCTTACTCCTTCCCCCGTGATAAAACAAGGAGGCTATTCGAGCTGGCATTGCGCAACAGGTTCATAAATCTGCCAGATCCAAAACGTCCGTCACAACCAAGTGACGTTAACGAGCCTAATTACTGCCCTTACCATCGAGTGCTGGGCCATCCCATCGAGGACTGCTACGTGTTCAAAAATTGGCTTGAAAACCAGTACCGCCAGGGCAAATTTGCGCTATCCGACAAATGGAAGGTAAATCCCCCGCAGCCCCACACCTCTAAGGAGACGAATACGCCGGGGGCAACATGCTCCGTCGTTGAAGAAACTCCATGGGAAGTCGTATTATCGGCCAAAACGAGGAGAATGCTAAATGATCTTCAGACCTGTCCAGCGGTCAAGTGGAGGAACCCCTTGGAGCCGCAGGTTATAGAGGGGATGTTGAAGCCACGTCCGACTCCGAAGACCGATGGTGGTAGTTCAAGCGTTCATAACCAACCGTCAAAATCTTCGAAAAAGAAGAAGAAGAAATCTAAGAAGCCCGTGAAGCCTGGCGACAAGCGCATCGACTTACAAAAACAAATCGACGCGCTGGATGAATATAACCAGAAGGCGCGGACTCCCGTTACGCTCCAAGATTTCCTTGATCACGTCTTTCAAAAAGAAGATGAGGAGGAAAGTTCATCAGATGAATCCAAGGAATACGTGGCGAGTTGTCATATGATCTCTCACTCGACCTTGAACGATGAAGGGACTTCTGGCACCAAAACGCCGGGGGCAAATACTGAGTCAAGGGTTCCGGAATTATCAATAGAAATGATTGACGCGTTTCTTAGTGAAGCCCGATTGAAAAGTAAAGCTGATCAAGAACGCGAGACGGCTATATTCGAAACGGCCAAGCGCCAGTGACTTGAGGGAGGAGCTGAGATGATCCCACTGGAGCAAAATGCCTCCACCGCTGACAAAAACCAATTCAAGATAAAAAAGAAGTTCGCTAAGGCCATATCGATGGGCATGAAGCTACCACCCTCAGAAGAAAAAGTTACTAGCGTGGTAGAAATGCACCCCTCTTATTGCTTATATCATCAGAAGGTCTCACATTCTACCCAAGAGTGCAAAGCGTTCGATAGATGGTGGCAAGGATACGTCGCTAATCAACAACGCTTTAAACGGGAAAAGCGTAAGATTCGTCGGGAGCAAAGAAACACGACCAAAGAGCTTGAAAGAACTGCCGGCAATTGTCACATGGTTAACATTACCGGGTCATAAGTGCCTACATTTGGGAGCGACTCTGATGAGGAGCTAGAACTTGCCCCTCTCTTTAAAGAGTCAACTTCGGGAAAAGAAGAAGAACCGAAGTCTTGCGAAAATATACAGCTGCGGAATCGGACACTGCCTGAAAAGAACCTCGGACCCTCGAATAGAAAAGATAAAGGGAAAGAGAAGGTCTCTGAAGACATCGCTTTGGATGACCAAGTCGTGGAAGAGTTAACCGCCAAAAATCCGCCAAAGAAGAGTAAGGTGGATTACAATGTCTTGGCGCATCTGAGGAAGCTACCCTCACAACTCAGCATTCTCGATGCCTTGTTACTATCAAAGGTGGCGAGAGACTCTTTGATTAAGGCGCTACAAGATCCGGACCAGTTCCAAGCCTTCTTAGGCGAAGAAAAGATGAAAGACGAATTAGAAGAAGTGCACACAGCCGACGTCGCTTTTGGTGATGAAGACCTTCTTCTCGGGACGTGTGAACACAATCGCCCTCTTTATGTCTCAGGATACTGCCATGACATAAAGATAGGTAAAATCTTGGTCGATAACGGATCGTCTGTTAATTTACTCAATGTGCGAGTGTTGAAGGAGATTTGCATGAGTGTCCAACACCTCGCCCGAGATAAGATCACTATCTCCGGTTTCGACTCTCAATCCTCAAAGACTCTTGGATCTGTGATATTGACGCTACGCTTCGGGTTGCTCATCACAGACATCAAATTCCATGTTATAGATGCCAAGACGTGCTACAATGCTCTGCTCGGCCGACCATGGCTACACGAGTACAATATCATCCCTTCTACACAACATCAGTGCATGAAGTATTCCAGGGATGGCCTTGAGTACACTGTGGCCGGAGAGTTGAATCCGTTTTTCGTGAACGAAGTTCGCAAGTATGAAGATGCTAAATACTTCTTGCCGAGCTTCGAAGACACGGAAAGGTGTCACAAACCGGAGAACAAAACTAATGCCACCATCCCTGTCTTCGGCAGTGACACCGAGGAGGAGGATATAATTTATTCAGGTCCATCCCAATCTACCAGGCCAGGACCATCCGTTCCTTCGTTGATCTTCGGTAGTGATTCAGAGGATGAAGTTCATGCTATATTCCCTGCTCGGCCTTCGATACGGATTTCCGCTGATGAAGAGCGAAGTCTACAGATAACCATGGTGCCACTTGAGCATTACAAAGAACTGGATGCACTCGACACCAACAGCGTAGAAGAATTGCAGACATTCTATATCCCTCCCGGACGAAAAGGCGAGAAGGCAATCCTATTCTACCGTTCTGAAGAAAACAAAGTAGAAAAAGAAATTTGGCATGGCGCGGATCCCACGCTCGACAGGCTTCAGCCTATCCGTCTTCCCCGATATTATACCGAAGGTTTGAAGAAACTGCTGAAACGCCAGGGGATGTCCTTCACACAGACCGTTAGAAAAGCCAAATTCTATGACAAGGTCTGGAACATTCCCGGGACCCAATGCAAACTGCCTAACGGGAAAGTAGAAACCAAAGGGCTTGGGTACATCCGGCCAAAGAAGCGGGAGCTAGTAAACAGCTGTTATGCTATGTATGACTTCAATGAAGAGGCGGACGCTCAATGGGAGGATGCTAATCCTGAACCAGCAAAAGTTCCTGATACAAAACCGCCCAGTCCATCGTCCGAAGACCAGATGAGCAAACTTATAAGGGATGCGAGTCAAAAAGCCCGAGATGATCACGATCGTGAAATGGCAATCTATGAGAAAGCTAAGACACAGCGTCTCCTTCAACAGGCAGTAAAGAACGAAGATGCCGCTCCTTGTCAACCTGCTACAAAAAAGGTTCGACGCGAAAACGAAAACAAGTCGAAAGGCAAGAGAGGCGCTCGGCAACCACAAAGCAGAGCTAAGAAGCCACGCATCCGAGAATCGAGCGTTATTGACTTAGCCCTCAGGAAGAAAATGGGTCGAGCATACTCATTTCCTCGGAACAAAACAAGGAAAATATTCGATCTCGCTCTAAAACATCAAATGCTTACGTTGCCAGAGTCTAAACACCCTGAACAAGCAGGCGAAGTCTCCAACCCAAAGTATTGCTTTTACCATCGAGTAGTAGGACATCCGCTTGAAGATTGCTTCACCTTTAAGAATTGGGTTGAAGACCAATATCAGCTTGGCAAATTCGCGTTGTCTGACAGTTGGAGGGTAGCGCCGCCGCAAAGACACGAACCCGAAAACACAAGGATAAAACCAACTCCGCATTGGGATTGGCAGAAAATTCGCACCTGCCATGTGATAACAATATTAAAAGAAGGGTCCGAGGACATGAACAACCTCCCTTGGTGTTTTGTAAGCGGCAGCGATGAGGTAATCTCAGAATTTCCCCCAGCTCCGAAAGAACTTGAGGACGGAATACATACCACTGCAGATAATCTCAAGAAAATTGAGTTGGGGACGGGAAATGACCCGCGACCGACATTCATCAGCGAGCTGCTATCTGAAGAAAGAGTGGCTGCATTAAAGGATGTGCTTCTACAGCACAAAGATTGCTTCGCGTGGAATTATTCCGAAATGCCGGGATTAGATCCAGAAATTGCTGTACACAAGTTGGTGATATCCCCGGACATCAAGCCAGTCAAACAAGCGCCGAGAAGAATGCGACTCGAGCTTGAGATGAGCATCAATGCTGAGGTCAAGAAGTTGATAGACTCTGGCTTCATCCAGGAAGTTCAATACCCTGAATGGATCGCCAACATCGTTCCGGTGATGAAGAAAAATGGGACGGTGCGCATATGCGTGGACTTTCGGGATCTTAATAAAGCTTGCCCAAAAGATGATTTCCCAGTGCCAGTCACCGAACTGATGATAGACAACACATCCACTCATGAGGTTTTCTCCTTCATGGACGGCTCATCGGGGTATAATCAAATAAAAATGCACCCTGAAGATCAGAAGCACACAGCCTTCAGGACTCCTCTTGGTATATTTTGTTATAAAGTGATGCCCTTCGGTTTGAAGAACGCCGGTGCTACTTATCAGAGGGCCATGACGAAAATCTTCGACGACCTTATACACGAAATCGTCGAATGCTATATCGACGATCTCGTGGTTAAGAGCAAATCATACGAGGAACATCTCGAACATCTGAAGACTGTATTTCAACGCCTTCGGCAATACAACTTGAAGATGAATCCTCTTAAATGTGCGTTCGGGGTTTCCTCAGGCAAATTCCTGGGATTCGTCGTTCGACACCGAGGTATTGAAATAGATCCGTCGAAGATCAAAGCGATCATGGAAATGCCTCCGCCGAGGACTCTCAAACAGCTGCGGTCTCTCCAAGGGAAACTCGCGTATATACGGCGATTTATAGCCAACCTTTCAGGAAAGTGCCGTCCTTACAGCCACCTGATGAAGAAGGGAACCCCATTCGTTTGGGACCAAAAATGCCAAGGCGCACTGGATGAGATCAAGCAATACCTGCAGAACCCGCCGGTGTTGGCTGCTCCGGTTAAGGGGAAGCCTCTTATTCTCTATACAACCGCCCTCGAAGGTTCCTTAGGCGCATTATGGTCACAAGAGAACGATCAAGGGAAAGAAAGAGCACTCTACTACTTAAGTCGAGTTCTGCTGGGGGGAGAAAGCAATTACTCTCCCATTGAAAAACACTGCCTGGCGTTGATCTTCGCAATAGCAAAGCTTAGACACTATGCCTTGGCGCACGAGGTCCGTCTCATTTCAAAAGTGGACCCTCTTAAATATTTAATGTCAAAAGCCATATTGACAGGGCGACTCGCTAAATGGGCCCTGCTCTTGATGGAATTTTCGATAACATATCAACCTCTCAGGGCAGTAAAGGGCCAGGCCATCGCCGACTTCCTGGCTGAGCATCCCATACCCGCCGATTCTCCTTTAAATTGCGATTTGCCAGACAGTTATGCGTTTGACGCAATCGACAGTGGTGATAGCCGCTGGGAGCTCTATTTCGATGGAGCATCTTCTATGAAAAAGTACAAACAAAGTACGCCAATGATCAAATCAGGGGTGGGACTTATCTTTGTGACTCCACAGGGAGGAATAATGCGCTTCGCCTTCTCCTTAACAGAGCCGAGGACGAATAATGAAGCTGAATATGAAGCTTTAATAGCAGGCCTCGAGATCGCCATTGATATGGGAATTGAAAGCCTCCTCATATATGGGGACTCCCAACTGGTCGTCAGTCAAGTGAACGGCGATTACCAAACATGCAAACCGGAATTGGTAAAATACGGTGAAAAAGTGCAGCAACTGCTAACCCAAATTCCCTCCTACACGTTGGAAAGCATACCGCGTGCGGAAAACAGCAAAGCAGACGCACTAGCCAAACTTGCTAAGGAACTGGCTGACGAGAACCTCGACGACGTTAGAATCGTGGTACAGAGCCGTCGAGTGCTCGCCCCAACAGAAATATCTCCGAAATCGTCTGAAGAAAAAGGAGCGAAAGAGGAGACAACCCTGCAAATAAAAGACTGGGAAAATACCGGGGACTGGAGAGAAGTCTTCATAGATTACTTCAAGTTCCACCGAATACCTGAAGAGGCGTCCACAAGACATCAGCTCACGAAACGAGCTCTGTCTTTCACCTTCGTCAATGATACTCTATACAAGAGGTCATTCGACTCTCTGTGGTTGAGATGCTTAGGACCTGACGAAGCGAGAAGGGTCGTCCAAGAAGTTCACGACGGACTCTGCGGTTCCCACCAAGCAGGCCCTAAGATGAAGTTGAAGATAAAGCGGATGGGCTACTACTGGCCCACGATGATGCAGGATTGCCTGGAATACGCGAGGCAATGTCATCCATGCCAAATTCATGGGGACTTCATCCATCAGCATCCCAATCTACTGCATCCAACAGTGGCTAGTTGGCCATTCGAAATGTGGGGAATTGACATAGTCGGTCCCATCGAACCAGCATCGTCAAAGGGACATCGTTTCATCTTGGCGACGACTGATTACTTCTCCAAATGGGCAGAGGCGGTACCGTTGAGGGAAGTGAAAACGGAGAACATCCTCCATTTCTTCAGAATGCACGTCATATACCGGTTTGGAACCCCGAGAAGAATCATCTCTGATAATGGGCCAGCCTACCGAAGTCATAAAATTAGCCGTTTCGCACAGCAGCACAATATAGACTGGAGATACTCCTCAGTTTATAACCCGCGAGCTAACGGTCTAGCTGAGGCCTTCAACAAGACCTTGACGAAGATCATGAAGAAAACAGTGTCACGAAATAAGAGAGATTGGCACGAAAGATTGCAAGAAGCTCTTTGGGCGTATCGAACTACATTCAAAACGGCCACAAACACAACGCCGTACGCGTTGGTATTTGGGACCGAAGCAGTACTCCCTCTCGAGATAGAACTACCCTCTCTACGAGTGGCAGTCCACTACGAGCTGACGGATGAAGAAAATGCTCACCTCCGGTTTGAGGAGCTGGACGCCCTTGATGAAACCCGGCTCATAGCACAGCAAAATCTGGAAGCCTATAAAGCAAAGATGACGCGCTCATACGAAAGATTGACCCGACCGAGGACATTTCGTCAAGGCGAACTCGTACTAGTAGTCAAAAGGCCCATGATCCCCAATCGCGCTAAGCGGGGAAAGTTCGAACCAAACTATGAAGGCCCGTACATCATAGATAAAGTTTACCAGGGTGGAGCCTATCTACTCATGGACATGCACGGTGAAAGGCCTTTCAGGCCAATAAACGGCCGCTTCCTAAAGAAATATTATGCTTAATAAGCCACGGCTTAGGTCAATGATAGATGACGACGACTATGTCCGCTCGCTATCTTCCTAAGCTCAAGCTCTATAAGCAGTGGCCGGCCTTCTCCATGACGGACCGAAACGTCCTTAAACTAACGATGGACCGAAATGTCCTTAAACTAATAGCAGACCGAAACGTCTTTAAACTAATACTGCAGCATCCTTGGGCTGACGAGATGAATAAAAATAAATAAAAAAATAATAATAATAATAAAAATAAAAAAAACGGTAAGTCCATAAGCAAAATGGGCACGGATGAAAACCCGAAAGGGCTCCGTGAGTAAAAACAGCAGGACTACCGGCGAGTGTTTGTGAAAACCCGAAAGGGTGCAACCTCGTTAAAAGACACTTATAGGGTCCTTTTGATCTTGTAAGGAGAAACCACCAGCGTGAGATCCTTACGACTCACAAAGGAGCAACACACTTAGGGATCCCCACGATTCCTAAGAAGAAAATACACTTGCGAGATCCTCACGACTCGTAAGGAGAACTCTCTTATGGGACCCTCACGGCTCATAAGATTTGAAAGTCTTAAGTTACAGAGACCTAAACATGTGCTTAAGCAACCCCCCACAAATTCCGATATTGCCCTACAAGTGGTCCAATACTGGCCCTTGTATACAATCCACGGGCGCGAATAAACATTTCCCCAACCAAGTCCCATCCGTGACTGGGGATATGTTCGCATGGTGAACAACCCTTGTAAATCCTCTCGATTTATGAGGAGAAAACCCTCCTGTAGGATCCTTACGACTTACAGAGGAACATGCACTTAGGAATTCTCACGATTCCTAAGGAGAAGATACACCTACAAGATCCTCACGACTCGTAGGGAGAAATACCTTTGTGAGACCCTTACAGCTCATGAAGTCAAAAGCCTTAGTCGACAGGACCTTAACCCTGGTCACTAAGCCATCTTTGTTTGACATCGACAGAGGCAAATGATGATTCGCTCCTGGCAATATCCCAGTTTTAGCGGTGCTGATGCCGAAATCGGTGTCTAATTTCAGGTTTACGGTGAAAAGCCGATAGGCCGCACATGCATATGAAATAGCCGAAATGATGGGGCAACTTGCAATAAAAAGCAGCAAGTAAAAATGTATCCATGCAAAATAGCTGAAATGATTGGGCAACTCGCAATAAAAAAAACAGCGAGTAAAAATAAAATAAATTGCCGAAATGATTGGGCACCGCGAAAAAAAGCCGAAATGATTGGGCAATCGCGACCTTCGCGATATAAAAGCTGAAATGATAGAGTATCGCGAAAATAAAACAAAAAAAGGAAGATGATAAAACTTTGGCCCTACAGTTAAGATCACATCGATCCCTGTATACAATCCAAGGGCGTAAACAAAGAGGGAACCATAATTTCCCAACAGGCTCCGCCAGAAGACGAAGCCAAATCTCGACGGTTCAGTCCAACTCCGAAGAAACAAATGTCTTCAGCAAATTCCTCGACTCACGGATACAAACACTCCTTGACGAGAGCCTCCTGATCCGCGTCGACTCGCAGAGCCACCAGTGCCTCCGTGGGAAATCCTCGACTCGTTTCAAACCCCAATGAAACAAATAATCTTTGGCGCTAGGGAAACAAACAATCCTTAGCAAATTCCTCGACTCACGGATAAAAACACTCCTTGACGAGAGCCTCCTGATCCGCGTCGACTCGCAGAGCCACCAGTGTCTCCGTGGGAAATTCTCGACTCGTTTCAAACCCCAAGGACACAAATAATCCTTGGCGCTCGGGAAACAAATAATCCCGGCAAATTCCTCGAATCACGGATACAAACACTCCTTGACGAGAGCTTCCTGATCCGCGTCGACCCGCAGAGCCACCAGTGCCTCCGTAGGAACCCTCGACTCGTTTCACACCCCAAGGACACAAATAATCCTTGGCGCTCGGGAAACAAATAATCCCGGCAAATTCCTCGACTCACGGATACAAACACTCCTTGACGAGAGCTCCCTGATCCGCGTCGACCCGCAGAGCCACCAGTGCCTCCGTAGGAACCCTCGACTCGTTTCAAACCCCAAGGACAAAAATAATCCTTGGCGCTCGGGAAACAAATAATCCTGGCAAATTCCTCGAATCATGGATACAAACACTCCTTGACGAGAGCTTCCTGATCCGCGTCGACCCGCAGTGCCACCAGTGCCTCCGTAGGAACCCTCGACTCGTTTCAAACCCCAAGGACACAAATAATCCTTGGCGCTCGGGAAACAAATAATCCCGGCAAACTTCTCAACTCACGGATACAAACACTCCTTGACGAGAGCCTCCTGATCCGCGTCGACCCGCAGAGCCACCAGTGCCTCCGTGGGAACCATCGACTCGTTTCAAACCCCAAGGACACAAATAATCCTTGGCGCTTGGGAAACAAATAATCCCTCGCAAAACTTCTCAACTCACGGATACAAACACTCCGTGACGAGAGCTTCTTTGACTCACATCTTGGGCAGTAAGGATTCAAAAACCTGCTTCCTGAACAAATGGGACCCTGCAAGTCAATCCTAAATGGTCTCTTGCATACTATTCACGGGTCTCACTCTCTGAAGTCGTTTCTCGACAAAGAGGGAAACAACCGCTTACGAGCCCTCTCGACTCGTAAGAGGGAGAAATTCTCTTATAGGATCCTTTCGACTTATGAGAGAAAACCACACTTGGGAATCCTCACGACTCCTAAGGAGAAAATCCACTTACGAGATCCTCTCGATCCGTAGGGAGAAAAGTCTCTATGAGACCCTCACGGCTTATAGGGTTGAAAAGTCTTAGGCAGCAGATCTGAACCTGCCGCCTAAGCCATCGTTATTTCTTAAGAAGGTCGGGATACTCGTCCCAATCGTCCGTCAATTATGGTTATTAAGGTGGCGTACTGATAATAAAAGAAAGGAAAGACGGAGAAATGACACAAGACAGTACAAAATGTGTATCTTTTATTCATAAATATTGATTGAGTACAGGATACATTGTGCTAAAGAATAAAAAACATATACATATACTTTACAAAAACAAATGATACAGGGAGAATTATTGGGAAGGAAGCGTCTTGCACAGATGTAGCAATCGCTCGCATATGTCCTTCCACACCTTCTCTTGCTCGGCTGCCACCGTCAACTCTGCCTCCACTTGGGCTCGTTGCCGCAAGACCGATGCAAGTTGCTCCCTCACGACTTGATAAGCAGCCTCCCGACTTGGGATATTGCGATCAGCCACGTCAAGCTTCCGCTTTAAGTTTAGCCCATGGGAGATGCGCTCCAAGAGACCCTCAAAGATAGTCTTCACTTGGGCAGCATTTGCCTCAACCTCAGCGCGCAGATGGGCCGTTTCGTTCGAGGTCTTTTGGCATTCCCTTAGTCTTTGAGCTGCTTCTTGCTCCAAGTGGCGGGAGTGCGAAGTGCTTTGCTCGAGCCAAATTGTGCGTTGGGTGCTCAGAGCTAAAACTTCGGGAGAAGGGCGCGTCAACTCCAGCCGGTATAGACAGGCCTCGATCTCCCTGCAGTGATTAACCCAAGATTCAACGACGCCTTCGTTGTGAAAAGTTATGAGCGCCGCTAACATTGGGTTAACATCCACAGCGAAATCTACAGCAGAAGGGAGAGCATCCATGCTGAGCTCTTCGATATACCCGCTCAGCATGCCTAGACTCATCACAGCACCCTTTGAAGACAGGCGCCTCAAGAAAGGGACTGCCGGTATAAGGACGCGCGACTCAAAGGGGACCGGAGCCGGAACAATAGCTGCAAAACAAGACATAATTAAACGGTGGTTCAAGAGATATTTAAGGATTACAAAAAAAGGAGGGGTGTTTGCTATACCGGCAGCAACGGACGGCAGAGCCGGGAGGGCCGGTAGCGCGGCAGGTCTGGCATCCCCTCCTTCGATTTGTGACACTGCAATAAAGAAAGGGAAAGGTCAAGAATCATTCAATTACTAGAAAAAGGGGATGAACGAAGATACTATATTGAACGTACACTCACCAACGCCACTAGAGGGAGAAGTAAGCTCGGAGGGGAAGGAGAAGTGTGGGAGCAACACCTGATATAGATGATCAAAGAGCCCTCCTGAAAAGACACGATGGTATGGCATTAGTCCATGAACTATACGTTTAAGAGATTAACTTGTGAGTCACAGGTCCATACCTTCCAACATCCGCGACGGCACGAGGGAAAACGGGGAAGTGGCCACCGCCAAAGCAGTAGTTGACGGTGCTTCCCTCAAGCAATGGAGCGTCGGCACTGACCGCACCTGCAAAGACAAGCTTATTAGAGGAGATTACAAGATATATATGAAAAAAGGGGGGGGAAACAATAGTAACCCGAAACTTACTCGATGAACTGCCAGCCGAGACGGAGGCAATTCCTTCCTCTACTGACATCAGGCCACCACCCGTAGCCTCATCACCTGACTCGATGGGAGCCGTTGTTGTGCTCGCAAGCCCGGGAGACGGCAAGGAACCATACGCAGGGAGGGCTATGATTGGGGTATTGCCAGATTCCAGAGAAGGAGCGGCTGGCTCCTCCTCAGGAATCATGGCCACCTCACCCACTACTCCTTCGGGTCCTACGGTCACAGTTGCCTCATCCATCGGCACCGCGACATCTCCAGCCTCAAGCGTCTCGATTTCTACTGCCTCCGGCCCGACAATCGTCTCACCTGCCGCCATTTCAGATGCGCCATCGATGACCTTCTCGGCAGCGAATTCTTCAACTTCTGTTTCGGGCGCCGTGGCCCCGATGACGTTGCTCACTGTCAGCTCAGGCTCGGCAGGCGCCGCTTCCTCCGCTCCCCGGGGTTCGACGGTCTCCGCCTCCCCCTCAGTCGGACTTGGCCCTGCAAATAGGAATGCGTATGAGTCAACGATTTGATAATTCTTACAACAAAGTTCTGAAAGAAAGGTTACCTGAAGAGGATTTATCGTTTGCATCCCGGACCGTGCGCGCCGCCTGCCTATGAGCAGTAGATAGGGCGGCAGGGGCCTCTTCAGAAGAAGTGTCGGTATGAGGAATAGTGCTAGGGCCCGCTCCTGCGGCCAAAGCAGCTCTGCGCGCCTTAGCTTCGTGTCTTGACCGCTTCCGCTCCTCTCGAGCCGATGAGACAGATGCCACCAGAGCCTCCTTAAGGGAGGTTTCTTCGCCCGTATACAAGGATGCCTCTAGTTCTTCAAGGCATCCTTCGTCACTCTATCAAGCTGAGGCTCTTGTGGCAACTGCGGCGAAGCCGGGACTTCGACGACGGGCTTAGGAAGGATCCTCGCGTCGATTAATACAACCCCTGCAAAGAAACAAAAGAAGGTCAGGTTGACTATCATAAAAAGACAACAAACTTTCCTTATAAAAGAGAAAGGGGTAAAACATACCGACGCTTGCTAGGGTACGCTTCTCCTCCTCCTCTTGGAAGGTTTTCAGGGAGGCAGCGATAGCCTCTTCAGTAGAAGCGCCTGTTAAAAATGGAGCAAATGTTAGTTAAATACAATGATACAAAGTGCAATGAAATAATAAATAACGCGTCTGATGATTACCGGACTCAGTGAGTTTGCTCAACATCGCTTCAAGCCTCGCCGATCGCTCCGAAGCTGCAATGGCGGCAGCTAAATTGGTGTCCTCAGGGTCCACCACAAAACCCTCATTGCTGCCGTACTCGCATATGGCCTCGGCATGGTGAGCCGTGGGCTCTAAGTTAAGGATCGCGTAGAGGGATAAGGTGGACTTCTTCTTCTTCTGTTCGCCAGCCTTGGATCCACTCGGAGCAGCTTTGCGCTTGCCAGTTTTGGCAGTCACTTTCGGGCGGCGAGTCCCGATGTCCGCTCCTGCACCCGACTCCGGCGATGCCGCTTTAACCGTCTTGGTCGGAGCACGGGGCGCCGGTGGTGCATCCACCGTAGTAGACAGTGGCAATCCACGCGGAGGGGCCAACACGCGTGGTCGATCAGCTCCGGCATCTTTCGTCGGAGGGATAACCTGAACCCTAGGCTGCAAGGGAGCCTTGCGATCGCCGCCGGGAGGCGCAGCCCTACGATCGACCAGTAGGCGTTTCTCCATCAAGATGATTGGGCCCATCGCGTGCGCGTACCAGGCCACATACGAATTGAGTATCTTAGGGGTACAGCTGGGCTCACTAATAAAAAAGTAGGAGCCTGTATTGAGCCGGATGAAGTGATGCATCGCATTCCGTACCCCCTCTGGGCCGACTGCAGGTGTTCCCAAGAAGGCTTCCAATAGGACCCCTTGGTTGTAACTCGATTGCCGGGCAAATCGATGCGGGTTATACCTCATGAAGAGGGCCGTTTCATTTTGCCTAAATACCAAGTAGCCCGGCCGAATGGAGTAAAGGTGGAGGATTTCCCGAGCCTTCAACACAGAAACACCGCCCTTAAAGTCATCACGCAGCGACACCACCGACTTAGTGGTCTCAGAACCCATGGTGATGACCTTATCCACAAAAGAAGTCTTTGCCCCGACTAGATGCGAACGCAGAAGCAATCCCCTAGACTCCCGCGGAGATGCAAACACAATGGAAGCCCCGACCAATCGCATGATTCTTGGAAGTCTGAATCTCTCAAAGAATGGAGGAGTTTTATGGGCACCAAACACTCCTCGAACATGTAGCTCCATCCAAGAAGTGAAGTAGTGCATCGGGAAGTTAGAAGGCTGTACCCCAGGCTCATTAGCGTCCGCCGCTACGCTAAGTCCATTGTAGAGGTAAGCCAACTGATCGCACGCTTTTGGCGTGTCGGATGTTCAAAGAATTTAAGTGTAACCGCGATCAGGACGGTGTCGCTTTGCAGCTAGCCGGTGAGCACGGGTCGGTCCACAGGGAGATGGTGTTATCTTACCTTCTTGTCTTAGACGAGTCAATAAAGAATCTGTATGTTTGTTTGTTCTAACCTATGTGTTTATCTGCAAGTATAAAGTTGTTAAGAAAGATACGAGATTATAAGCTAAGAAATCCGTACTCAAAAACCTTTGAGCCGAGTCTTGACCAATTGAAGCTAAGCAATCGGCAACAACGTGGATTAGGGGATTTAAGCGCGGTATTCGTGGAATCCGGCTTATTTACCCTTGTCCTTCCGTTCTTGTCTCTTGCTTTCGCCTCCGGCCAAACCGAACGCAACCGGTCGCGGTTAGGAGTCACCGTTACCTTGTCAGGGTACGGTGCCTAACGGAGCGCTTGCGTATGGTTTGGGCGAAGTTCAAATGGAAAATAACGGGAAAAGGAATTGGCAAAGAAATGTTAACTTATGAAACCGTATTAATTCTTAACAAGAACAATAATTACAACATTCACAATATAAACAAAAGAGAACAAAAAGAAAAGAACAAAGAAAAGAAAAGATACAAGTATTAAAGAGCATGAATAAAATGCATGATATAAAATGCAAGTAATAAAAAGACAAGTAATAAAAAACGAGTAATAAAAAGAATACGGAACTAGGACCCAAGCCAAGCATGTGCTCAATAGCCAACCCTTAAACTTGCAAGCTCAATGAAGAACTTGCAAGATCAAGGGAAGGGTAGAGAACGCATGTGAAATGAAGTGCTAGTCCGTGAGAAAATACGACCCTTGAGATCAATAACTAACTCTTAACCATTCAACCTCAATGAAGAGATTGAATGAGCAAGAGAAAGCAGAAATCTCAAGGGGGAGCAAACTAACAAGAAAGATAAAGAACCCTCATCTTCATTAACATCCACTCAAAAGCTCTCACTACAATGTCATGGAGGAATGAAGAAGAAGAAGAAAGAAACTAACAAAAATGAGGCTAAAACAAAACTCAAAAATTGCTCCCTTGGTTGTGCTCAAAACTGCTGTATTTATAGGCAGGAGAATGGAGTTCTAGGGCAACCAGAAGACCACATGTGAAATGACCAAACTGCCCCAGAAAAATGACAGAGAGTGGGCCCCACCTAGCCGCGGATCCACCGCCTATAGGCCCCTATGGCCGCGGATCCGCGCCCCTATTGTCGCTTTAGGGTGTGGGCTTCTGTGTACTTTCCTGGTCTCCTGTCCCCTCTTGTCTGGTACATGTATTTTCTGATAATTTCTTCCAGAATATCAGCAGAATTCATAGTCCAAGATTGTTATCTTTTCTTCACTTTTGACTTTATCTCTCTTGAGCTCCGCGCACCCATTGATTCTTGTGCAGCCCCTCTCGTGCTCCGTGTTTGTCCGAGACACGAATGACTGCTGTCATATGTGTTGTCCCTGGAACCGGTACGCAGCACCGGACGGATATGGATGACCGGAACCCGGCTTTTATCTGTTGTCAACAGATGTTCTGTATTTGGTGCAACTGTGGAGATTTTGTCATGATTTGCAATATTTGGACTGAAAACCTGTACTCTGTAAATATGTAACAAACACAGATCAAAAGCACCTACCTATAAACACACGAGCGTAAGAATGGGCGGTATAAATTGCAATATTCTGCTATGAACAAATAGCCCCAAACTTAACTTTTGCTCGTCCCGAGCAAAACCAATTATTCACAAAAATAAAATGATAACCGCACTTTCGCAGGGAAGGCGATTGCACTGAGCATGTGCAACAAGCCGTTAAACCTCTAGGTGTCCCTGGTAGGAGGAGTGTTGTCTCCTGAGGGTTTTCAGCGGATACTACCCACAAAATCCGGTCAAGCTAGTTTTGCAAAATGACTAAGATTCAAACCCTAAAGTTTTGTTTAAGAAAATAACAATTCTATAATCCTTAGATCATCGAACCTTTATTTTTCACACCTCACTTCTTATTTAACTACAGATTTTATATGTCTTTACGTGCAGTGCAAATAGAGTCGTTAAGTTCCAGAAGGATCGATTAAAGTCATCATGTCGCACAATAAAGCCCAGATAACAATTTTAAAAGGATCACATAAGTTTTATAGAGAGTTAAGCATTTTTCAAGTTTCGTTTTCCAGTAAGGTTTCAACTTCAGAATTTCTATCTTCCTTAACAGGAAACTAAGTCGTATTTTTCACTCCACCTTATTCTTGTTTTCATTTCATACACACCTCTGTGAATGTGCAATAGTCTTTATCAAAGAGTAAGACCTTCATATCTCCGTTAAAAAATTTTTTTTAAAAGCCTGTCTTTTATCAAGATTATTCTCACACAAAGAACCGTTAGGAATTTTAACTCGGAGAGAACACTTGCTTGACTTTGTTTTAAAACTGGACTTTCTAGGCTTCTTAGCGAGCTTTGGGCCAATGCACCCAAACCAGTTGGTTTTAGGGCATTAGGTGTAGAAACACCCCAGCGGACTTAATTACTCAAGTTACCTAGGTCCAAAAACAAAAGACAGTTTGGCGTGAAAAACATGATGATTCAATACGAACGGAGATATAACCGGTAGTTCAATTATTTTTTGGATAAAAGACGTGTTTAGTGGGTTCGGTGTGTAATCATTCCAATCAAGTTTCAGATGGGTTATTTTTCAGACTTAGTTCCAATTAAGGCATCAATAACATTCCTTCATATTCACTTACTTCATAAACTATTCTTGATATATTACTTATTTCAGAACAAATCTATTTGATCCTCAGAAAATCATTTATCTATTTAAAAGTTTTTTTTTAACATAAAAGACTTGTCATCTAATTTCCAAGACTCACAACACGTGTAGTGTAATGTAAAGACGTATATCAGCTATAGTTAACTTCAAAGGAGAGTTATCTTTCAGGTTTTCAAAATCCAAACATAGGATTTAGTTATTACTATTTTTTCAAACAAAAACCGTCGAATGTTGAATCAGAGTTCTTCCACAAGCTAACTTGACAAAAAGTTTTTATAATTTTAGAAAATTTTCAGATTTTTATGGATTTAATATGCAGATGCAAAATATACATATGAATGCGAAGGAAGAAAGCTTACCGAGCACACCCCCAAACTTAAACTTGACAGTGCCCTCACTGTCAGGCTATACCAAGAGGGTCAAAATTGCCGGTGCTTCCTAAAAACAAATTATCTACAAAACAAAAAAAAGGAAAACCAAAAATATATACAAAAAAAATATCCCCCCCAAACTTAAGTAAAACAGTGTTTCCACTGTTAAGCGTTGAAATTCAGGATTAGGGGGGAAAGAACAGTATCCATCTATACAAGGCCTTACACAGGCCAAAAGTTAACACCAACCATTCAAAGATTTTATCATGGTAAAGCAGTGGTTGGTGAAAGAAGGTGAAGAGGAAAGAGATGGAAAATACGCGAGACCGCTTGTGGAGAGAAGTGGAATGCGGTCTCGGTAGATGAGAAGAAGAATGGCGGAAGGGAAAAAGAAGTGGAGTACGAACTTGAGGGTGCAAATGGAGTAAATAGATTAGCACAATTTGTGATGAGCGATGTGTAAAAAGCGATTGTGCTAATATATTTACCCGTCGAGAGATTGGGTCAAATCCCTCAAGGTTCGTGAGAAACCATGGGTACGCCGAACTTGGTAAACCAGACATATGAAATGAAAATGATACGGGTTCTTGCAAGGTCGGAACGACGTAAAGGATGGAGGGAAGTGGTTGAGGAAGGGTATCGGTTATAGGCTCAGGAGGGTGGACACAGTCAGTGGAAGGAACAGGATGAATTGGTAAATCCGACTCATCAAACAAAACTGGTTCATCCTCAAGACTATCCTCAAAATTTTCCTCAAAATTAAGCTCATCCATGCATATATTATCAATATCAAGACGCATATGAAGTTCGGGAAAAACAGTTAAAGACTCGGGATGATGATTTGAAGAGAAAAACTCAGTCAAATCTATGGGTTCATCATCCAAATTATTCCCCGCGTCAATATCCTCAATCAAGTGAAAATCAAAATTCTCTGACACCTCAACAAAAGCATGGATATCAATCAATTCAGGTTCTAGAGTGGAGGTGTAGAGGTCAACAGGATTGGGTATGGTTTCACTCAAAAGGGACCCTTCACAATCGGGCAAATCAAACACTACAAAGTCGCACAACTCATTAAACATTCTATCTTCAACTGATAATTCATTTGGGACATTTGATAGACTTTCAACACTGGAGTTGTGGGATTCAATTTGGGACGGGTAGGTTTGATTTGGAAGGGGGTATATCTCACTCTCTCCACTCAAATTCACAGCCTGTCCTGCCGCCTCATCATACATTGAAAAATTAGGAGCTAGTTGAAAACTAGCTACCGGATCACTGGGTTGTATGAGGGCGGCCATGGACGCATTCAAATCCATCGTCTGTTGTGAAGCTACCCTAAATTCTTCCAAGGACTGTTCTAAGCTAGACATAGGTTGTGATGGGGTTTCAGTAAAAGATGCGAAGTTGGTTGGATACTGGAAACCCCCAAATGGCTGTGTAGAAGCAATGTCTAGGGAAGGTGCAAAAGTAGGGTAGGATTGGTAGGAATTGAATGGCTGGACAGTAGTGGGATCAACATTGGGATAAGAAGGTGGATGGAATTGTTGATCCCGAGAATTCGAAGTGGTGAAAGGAGTGAAAGATCGGCTACGGGATTGTTCAATACGTTCAGCGATGGACAAAGGACGACTTGCAGAAGGGGTATCAACATAAGCGGGAGTGAATGTTTGAAATGGTTGATACGAAGTGGAATGAGGAGTGCAAGTGTTTGTCCTAGACGCTGCTATGCGATCTTTCAACGAAATTTTTGGCATGGATGGGTCATTCGAAGTTCGGCCAAAACAAGAACCGTAGGAAGTTATGTCTGGTTGTGGGTACCAAAGTTCGGCAAGAGTTTTGCGAGGTGGAGTACCCATGATATGAAGAGAGAGAGAAAAAGGTAGAGAAAAGGGAGGGGAAAAGGATGTGAAATTTTTTATTTTTTTTTAATTTTTTTTTATATAACAAAAGAATGAAGTATACACAAAAAGAATATGGACAAAAAAAATAATCACGACACAAAAAATACCACACACCTAATCGTTCTAGGGTTAACCTAGGTCAACTAGACCTGCTCCAGAACTTGATTGTCGAAGTAAAACTGTGTCGAGAAACAGGCTCAAGATACACTGATCACGAGGCCAGGTAAGTGCAGAGATAAGGGGAGGTTTTCCAACGCTTTCGTGAAGTTCCTTAATTAAATAACCCTTTCTCTTTTGGCGGTTTCGCCGTTAACACTTTCCTAGACACCCCGTAAACAATATACCTTTAAGCAAGGTTCTAAACACAGTTAACTTCTCCTAGTGAGCGCGAAGTCCTTAAGGCTTAAAGTCTAATTTCTTTTAAAATTTGTGTGGGTAAACGTTATGCTCAAGTTCGTGATTTGTAGGCCACGAAAAAGGTGATGAAATCCTTTACCGTATGTTGTGGGGTTCGCTTACCCTTAAGTCCGTATTAATGTATGCAATGCGCAATTCAAAAATTCTATAAAGAATAAAACAATCGTTTTTTAGTTTAGGCGCGGCGCTGCAACAAATACGGGTTAGTCAATTTTGGCGTTTGCTAGCGAACTTGCAAAGAATCCTGCAAAGAATAGTACATTGGAAGCGTCGGATTTGAGAAGAAGGTGTTAGTAAAGTACATACCGTTAAGTTTTGGGTTAGGAAACCCCCGTTGAATCAAATCCGGTAAGCTTGAAAGGTTCGCTTGCGCGGGTCAAACTACCCGGATATTTGGCACTGTACTCCGTAATCACCTTAACTTTGAATGTACACTTTGCTCCCACAATCGCAGTTTGCAAATCTGCAAAAATCTGCACACTTGCCCACAAAAAATATTGTCCAAAAAAAAAAAAAAAAAGAATATTTTTTTTTATATATACAAAAAGAATATTAACCCAAATAACAAGAAAGAAAATACGCTACCGTCTCCCCGGCAACGGCGCCATTTGATCGCACGCTTTTGGCGTGTCGGATGTTCAAAGAATTTAAGTGTAACCGCGATCAGGACGATGTCGCTTTGCAGCTAGCCGGTGAGCACGGGTCGGTCCACAGGGAGATGGTGTTATCTTACCTTCTTGTCTTAGACGAGTCAATAAAGAATCTGTATGTTTGTTTGTTCTAACCTATGTGTTTATCTGCAAGTATAAAGTTGTTAAGAAAGATACGAGATTATAAGCTAAGAAATCCGTACTCAAAAACCTTTGAGCCGAGTCTTGACCAATTGAAGCTAAGCAATCGGCAACAACGTGGATTAGGGGATTTAAGCGCGGTATTCGTGGAATCCGGCTTATTTACCCTTGTCCTTCCGTTCTTGTCTCTTGCTTTCGCCTCCGGCCAAACCGAACGCAACCGGTCGCGGTTAGGAGTCACCGTTACCTTGTCAGGGTACGGTGCCTAACGGAGCTCTTGCGTATGGTTTGGGCGAAGTTCAAATGGAAAATAACGGGAAAAGGAATTGGCAAATAAATGTTAACTTATGAAACCGTATTAATTCTTAACAAGAACAATAATTACAACATTCACAATATAGACAAAAGAGAACAAAAAGAAAAGAACAAAGAAAAGAAAAGATACAAGTATTAAAGAGCATGAATAAAATGCATGAAATAAAATGCAAGTAATAAAAAGACAAGTAATAAAAAGCGAGTAATAAAAAGAATACGGAACTAGGACCCAAGCCAAGCATGTGCTCAATAGCCAACCCTTAAACTTGCAAGCTCAATGAAGAACTTGCAAGATCAAGGGAAGGGTAGAGAACGCATGTGAAATGAAGTGCTAGTCCGTGAGAAAATACGACCCTTGAGATCAATAACTAACTCTTAACCATTCAACCTCAATGAAGAGATTGAATGAGCAAGAGAAAGCAGAAATCTCAAGGGGGAGCAAACTAACAAGAAAGATAAAGAACCCTCATCTTCATTAACATCCACTCAAAAGCTCTCACTACAATGTCATGGAGGAATGAAGAAGAAGAAGAAAGAAACTAACAAAAATGAGGCTAAAACAAAACTCAAAAATTGCTCCCTTGATTGTGCTCAAAACTGCTGTATTTATAGGCAGGAGAATGGAGTTCTAGGGCAACCAGAAGACCACATGTGAAATGACCAAACTGCCCCAGAAAAATGACAGAGAGTGGGCCCCACCTAGCCGCGGATCCGCCGCCTATAGGCCCCTATGGCCGCGGATCCGCGCCCCTATTGTCGCTTTAGGGTGTGGGCTTCTGTGTACTTTCCTGGTCTCCTGTCCCCTCTTGTCTGGTACATGTATTTTCTGATAATTTCTTCCAGAATATCAGCAGAATTCATAGTCCAAGATTGTTATCTTTTCTTCACTTTTGACTTTATCTCTCTTGAGCTCCGCGCACCCATTGATTCTTGTGCAGCCCCTCTCGTGCTCCGTGTTTGTCCGAGACACGAATGACTGCTGTCATATGTGTTGTCCCTGGAACCGGTACGCAGCACCGGACGGATATGGATGACCGGAACCCGGCTTTTATCTGTTGTCAACAGATGTTCTGTATTTGGTGCAACTGTGGAGATTTTGTCATGATTTGCAATATTTGGACTGAAAACCTGTACTCTGTGAATATGTAACAAACACAGATCAAAAGCACCTACCTATAAACACACGAGCGTAAGAATGGGCGGTATAAATTGCAATATTCTGCTATGAACACCAACCCGGCGATCCCCACTGATAACTGCAGACCGGCCACCATTCGATGCGCCGGGTAAAAGACAGAAGACCGCATAAGGCGTGGGTGCATGGGAAGCGCGAAGCTGCACAGCCACAGACCTAAAAACCCTATGAAGAAGGTCTCCTCATCCATGCCAGGAACGGCGATCTCTGAGAAAGGGACGCTGGCAGTGCCGGGAAGGTAAAAACTTCGCTGATCAATTTCCGATGAAGGTCGGCGGTCCAGGCCGAAACCAAAAGGGTCAGTAAGTTGGGCGAACTTCTCACCCTGCTCTGATAAAAATTCCGGGCGAATAAAACGAGCAATGAAGTCCGCGAAACTAACGCCACGGTCGCCCAATTCCAAATGAAGCTCCTCGTAAATCTCCAATACCTTAACCAGGCCCGGATGCTGATGCTGAATGGCATTTTCCGGAGTTAAGTCGAATACCACCTGCTTGGTGGCAAAGACGTACTCGTCAGGAGGAAGAAGCTCTTCGTAGTGCTCCCCCCTCGCCGGTAAACCTGAAAGTTCAACGAATTCCTCTAGAGAAATGGAAACTTCCCTATCCGCTGTCAGGAAAGTATGTGTGGGGATATTCCATTGTTCAATGAAGGCCTTTGTCCACCACGTTGGAGGAGTAGGATACTCGAAAAGCGAGACGTAGACGGCAGAGTATAAACCAATATTCGTCAGGTGAGCTCTTTTCGCCGCTAAAATGTACCGGGCCCATGGCAGATATCCAGCAAGCGGTCGCGGATTCAATCCAATGTTGTAAGCCTGTCCCCAAGGGCGTGCTTCACCCTGACAGATTCGCCTTCCCAAGATATCTATGGCCGGCGGCGGCTGCACCGGAATAGCTCCGATTGCAGGCTGGAGGAGGTCGTCTGAATTCCAATTTTTAACCTCCACGGCATACTCCACCGGGGGTTTGTCCGCATAGGGGATCGTAACTATAGGTTCGGAAGGCGAGACGGAACTAAAACTGCAACGGCCTTGGATAATCTGATTGTACCACCTTCCCCATAGGTGAAGTCTCTTGCACTCAGGATCGTGATCTTTAATCAAGGTGAACACTACCCGGTCCACTGGTGCATGTGGGAATCCTCCTTCGGAGCGAACGAAGGGAAAAGACAAGTCGTCAGACATCTTTTCTGCATAAAATATATATATATCATTAGTGGCCTGACACTTAACATTTAAAAAAAAAAAGAAGAATAATATATATAATAAAAAAAATAAAAAATAAATAAAAATCTCGCTCCACACTGCGATGCAGTGGGTAGGGGACCAAAGGAGGACCCACAAAATCAAGATGACGGCGCATCATTCGATGAGACAATCCCACCATTGGATGAGACTATCAGTCAATAAAAAAGACCCCCAAGAGAATATCCTCATTGGGGGATCCCTAGAGACAAGGAGAAAATCTCCTCTTTTCAGAGCAAAGCTCTGCCACAGAGTGACATTTGTCAAACTCCTGTTTCAAAGGAATAAAACTTCTTAAAAAAAAAGAGCCTAGCTCTGTAGTAGTAATAAAAATTTATAACTCCTAAGAATTAAAATTTTGGGATCTTAAAGATCCATGGAAACTTTAAAAAAAAAAGTTTTCTAGTTGATCTGTGAGCAGGGCTCTGTTCATGGGCTAAAACCCAGGAACAGAGTCTCTGTAAATTTTGAGAGCAAGGCTCTGTTGAAGAAACCCCAAAGGGGTTTCCTTTAGATCAAAGATCTATAAGAGCAAGGCTCTGTTAATTAAATTTAGTTTAAATTAAATTAATTTAATTTTACCTAGAATGGTTCTAAGGTTAGAACTTGGAAGTTCTTAAGGAAATCACAAGAGCAAGGCTCTGGAAGTTCTCAAGTAAGAGCAAGGCTCTGAAATTCAATTCTTGATAATGGTAAAGAATTACCAAGGACCAAGGGTCCTATTTATAGGCACCTGCGCCTGTTCATTTGACCCTTCGATCCGACGGTCAAGATCTTGCCACCGCTGCACTCACGTGCGCGCCACGTGAGCGCAACGGTGGGAGGGCATCTGTTTCCCCAATCAGAGCAAGGCTCTACTTAAATTTTGAAAATTCAAAATTCGAAGCAACGCTTCGGTTCCCGTGCGCAGCGCGCAATTTGCCACTTGGCGGAAGTTGATTCGGCAGCGTAACGCCCAAGACAATGCGTCCAATCAGAGCAAGGCTCTTCAGAAAACATAATTAAGACTTAACTGCGCAAACGCATGGCAGCGCGACACGTGTCTGCGCAGTTGCGCAATCGCAACTGCGCAAGCGCACGGATGCGCGACACGTGTCTGCGCAGTTGCGCAATCGCAACTGCGCAAGCGCACGACAGCGCGACACGTGTCTGCGCAGTTGCGCAATCGCAACTGCGCAAGCGCACGGATGCGCGACACGTGTCTGCGCAGTTGCGCAATCGCAACTGTGCAAGCGCACGGATGCGCGACACGTGTCACGCGCTGGTGAGTGGCGCAGCAACAGAATGAAAATTTAAGTAAATCTTTTCTGTTCTTCTGTAAAATAGGGACCCTTGGATCAGAGATCCAATGGTGGGAAAATTCCCAAAATTATTCAGGAAAGATTTTGTTAACAAATCCAACAAATTTGTGAGCACTATAAATAAGACCTCAGGCCTCATTCAAATGATCATCATCAAGAGAAGAATTAACTTCTGGAAAAAAAAGAGAGAAGAGAAAGAACTCTTGAAGATTATTCAAGAACAAAAAAAGAGGTAAAATCTTCTTTTTGAAGAATAGAAAGAGAAAAATCTCTGAAGAACAAAGGATAAAAAAATGAATAATTAAATATAAAAAAAAGAAATAAATAGTGCCTTGCACTTGATATGAACCCTTGGTTCTGTGAAATCAGGGAAAACAAGAAGAACTTGTTTTTCCTTTGATCCAAATTTAGATCAGAAGTGCTATGCACTTTTGTTCTTAAATCTGAAAAAATTCTTGAGTTTCTGCAACTCATTATTTAAAAGGGCCTGGCCCAAATTAAATTGCAATAATAAAAGGGCAAAGCCCTGTTTGAAAATTCTTGAGTTTCTGCAACTCATTATTTAAAAGGGCCTGGCCCAAATTAAATTGCAATAATAAAAGGGCAAAGCCCTGTTTGAAAATTCTTGAGTTTCTGCAACTCATTATTTAAAAGGGCCTGGCCCAAATCAAATTGCAATAATAAAAGGGCAAAGCCCTGTTTGAAAATTTCTTGAGTTTCTGCAACTCATTATTTAAAAGGGCCTGGCCCAAATCAAATTGCAAAATAATAAAGGGGCAGAGCCCTGTTTGGACTGATTCTTTTAGTCAGGCAAAGCCTAAAATAAATAAAAAAATTGGACTTAACCCAATCCTGGCTGTAAGTCCTTAAATTAAATCGACTGAGCAAAATGGCTCTCTTAAACCAGTTCACGACCGGTTCGAGGGTACATCTCCGAACTCCTTTGACGCCTGTCGTTGTAATTCCTCAACGACGTCAAAGAGGTGACGAGTCCCAACGACCACTAAACTAATATCGGACCGAAACGTCCCTAAACTAATATCGGACCGAAACGTCCCTAAACTAATATCGGACCGAAATGTCCATAAACTAATATCGGACCGAAATGTCCCTAAACTAATATCGGACCGAAACGTCCCTAAACTAATATCGGACCACCACGTCCCTAAATTGGCGATGGACCACCACGTCCCTAAAACTGGCAATGGACCGCCACGTCCCTAAACTGGCACAATAGGGCCCAAACGCTCTTCTGTTGGATCTAAACGGTCCCGTCTAAGTTGATCTTAACCCCAAATACGGTTAACGTGTCCTTAGATATTCAAATAAACGATAAAACTCCAAATCAACTTTGGTTCAAGGGTACACCTCTGAACTCCTCTGACGCCTGTCGTTGTAATCCCTTAACGACGTCAGAGAGGTGACGAGTCTCGACAACCAGATAATTAAATCAACCACTACGTCAAGTCGATCTTAGTCCAAAACAGGACTAACGTATCCTTGACGAACGTTTAAGTTGATCTTAGCCGCAACGCGGCTAATGCATCCTTAAACTAAAAACACCAAACCCAAATCTAACTAAATACGGATTTGGACTAATCCACGTCCTACGGGTGACGACATCACTCAGTCTCCGTATACAATCCACGGGCAATCACAAACAAAACAAACACACACGACACGAAGTGAAATTCTGGAGAAGGAGAAAGTTGTTACCGCGACGCGGTAGCGTAATTAACTACAGAGGCTTGCGCCTGCAGGGAAGAGCGTCCCCACAATCAAAAACCCCTCACCCTGAGGGGGAATCTGACGAAGTCTGCTACATCGGCCGCATCCGTCTAAACCTCCGATACCAGGTGCCATAAATCAACTTGGCATCTTCGGAGAGGTGGACGGATCAAACCAAATAGCATCTGCCCCGAACCTCAGGCAACGGACGCGAAGTCCGGGCCGCCGTTCGGAGGGGAACAGTCCACAAGCGAAATGGACGTGGATGAAAACCCGAAAGGGCTCCGTGAGTAAAAACAACAGGACTGCAGGCGAGTTCGCGAAAACCCGAAAGGGCACAGACTCGTAAAAAAAATTCATGCACACTTGCAAGGTCCTCTCGACCTTGTAAGGAGAAAATACCTATGTGAGATCCTTACGATTCACAAGGGAGCAACACACTTAGGGATCCCCATGATTTATAAGGAGAAATTACACTTACGGGATCCTCACGACTCGTAAGGAGAATCCCTCTTATGAGACCCTCATGGCTCATAGGATTCGAAAGCCTTAAGTTACAGAGAACTTGTTCTTAAGCCATCACATCCCCCAGTTTGCCCTACAAACGGTTCAATATTGACCCTTGTATACAATCTACGGGCGCAAATAAACGTTTTCCCCACAAAGTACCACCAACGACGAGGAATGTCCTCATGTGGTGAACGAAACTTGTAAGTCCTCTCGACTTATAAGGAGAAAACACTCTTGTAAGATTCTTATGCCTTATAAGAGAATACACACTTAAGAATCCTCACTATTCCTAAGAAGAAAATGCACCTACGAGATCCTCACAACTCGTAGGGAGAAACACCTTTACGAGACCCTTACGGCTCATGAAGTCAAAAGCCTTAGTCGACAGGATCCTAACCCTGTTTGCTAAGCCACCTTTGTTCGAATCGACAAAGGCAAATGATGATTCGCTCCTGGAAATATCCCAGTTGTAATGATGTTGATGCCTAAATCGGTATCAAATTCCAAGTCCTTTCACGGCAAATGATGATTCGCTCCTGGCAATATTCCAGTCGCAGCGATGCTGATGCTGAGATTGGTATCAAACCTCGGGTTCCATACTCGCAATAAAAATCAGCGAGCAAAATATATGCATATAAAAATAGCCAAAATGTTTGGGCAACTCGCAATAAAAAGCAGCGAGTAAAAAGAAAAAACAGCCGAAATGATTGGATACCGCGAAAAAATAGCCGAAATGATTGGGCAATCGCGACTTTCGCGATATAAAAAGCTAAAATGATAAATCATCACGGAAAGAAAACATAAATAAATAAAATGAAACTTTTGCCCTACAGGTGAGATTACATCGACCCCTGTATACAATCCATGGGAACAAACGAAAAGGGAACCCTATTGTCCCACTAGGCTCCGTCAAAGGGAAGCCAGATCTCAATGGCTGCATCTATAGCCTAGAAATCAACAACGACGTTCCTTTTCGTTCCAACCAGAAGCAGACACGACGTCAGCAAAACGAAGCTACGACAAAGTCCCCTAGCTCCAAATCTCGACGGTTCATAGACAGCCTAGAGACTACCTCGGAGCCATGGCAGAGTCCCTAGTTCTAAGTCTCGACGACAGCATCCACAACCTAGAGATCAACAACGCCGTTCTTCCTCCCTCCAGCAGGGTACAGACGCTACATCAATGAACGGAGCCATGGCAAAGCCCCCTAGTTCCAAATCTCGACGGTTCACAGATAACCCAGAGACAACCTCGACATTCGTTGCAATATTGCAGAAACAATGCCAAAAAATGAAGCAAAGGATGATTCTTAGCTTCAGGGTCTTTACGGCAACTCAAATGAGACTTGAAAGACCATCGGAGATCATCCTACTCCAGCACGGAGTGGTCATGACTCATCGGGGCTCCCAAACTGAGCCTAACCTCAAGTAAAAAGTGACATGGAATATCCCTAACGCTTGCTCTTCCGACGGTAATATCACCTGGGAGATTACTTGAAGACGTCTTGTCCAGACCCCGAAGGGATCAGCGACACAACAGCCACGGGTCTACTCAAATGGAAAGATTGCATATTGGGGAATACATCGGCCAACGCGATGGTACGACGGGTAAAAACCCTAGTACCACAGACCCTAACGGATTTCTATTAGCAGAAGTTAACTGTGACGTTAGGACACCCTTACGAGAACTTCTCGATTCGTCTCGACTCGTAGGGAAATTAGTGTTCCTGCGAGAACTTCTCGACTCGTCTCGACTCGTAGGGAAAAGCCTTAGGCAACAAGGATAAGGACCTATTTCCTAAGCACTGGGGCCCTGCAAGTCGGTCCAAGGTGGACTACTGCCTACTATTCACGGGCCACACTCTCCAAAGTCGAATATCGACAAGGAGGGAAACAACCACTTATGAGTCCTCTCAACTTGTAAGGGGGAAAACTCTCTTGTGAGATCCTTATGACTCTCAAGAGAAAACGCACTTAGTGTTAGTTATATGTATGCCCTAGAGGCCATTACTGTACATTGGATGTATATTGTAGTGGATGCTGGAACATATATAGGTAGGACTTTCTTGCTCGACATGATAGTACGCTATCTGGTTGCTCTTTATCTTAACATGTATACTTTCTGTCTCTCCGATTACATGTTGATAAAGCCCTTAAGATGTGTACTCGACTTCCAGGACTATGATAAAGATCATACTAGTGGGGCCTGGGTAGTCCATGAGTACATCCTTCAATGTTCCTAGTCGTGGGAATATCGAGACGGGGCATCGATATTCCAGAGTAGACTAGCGTATATCTTCTCGACCCATATGATGGGCGATGGATGATCCCATATCCATTGGTGTTTGACATCAGAGATGGTATGCGGGTCCTCAGTGGAGACTGAGTACACTGAACGGACTCGCCGAGAACTCCCAGATGGTATTATACCTCACGTTAGATGGCAGTTCTCTGGTGACACTGGTACAGCTTAGTCTGTTGACCCGAGATCGTCATAGAGTCTTGTGTGTCTCCCACTGTGCTTTGATTTCCACCCTACCACGGCTCTACTGAGTCGTGCAAACAGGTGGTTTTTGGGTACAGTCCCGATTCATATGGAGGCAATGAGCGATAGGAGGGGATTCGTCTCTCCCGGTATTGGGGGTTGATGTTGCGCTATGCTCGACTGGCCATAACAGGAAATCCCTGGCCAGAGTTGCAGTGATATACTGGTAAGAGTTATTAGTAGTTTCACGATTGTTATGGACCTCACGTCGGCATGACTTATCAAGCTACTGGGGTCTGACGTTTACCACCCCTAGGCGAGATATGCGACATATCAGACGAACAGACCGGACTGTACGGTAAGTGTTACTGGTTGGATTCACAGGAGTGTGAGCGGGCTTGCTCGTCGATCTTCTGATCGCTCAATACCCGGGTGGCCGTTACGTTTAGCAGACCGCTTGCGGCTTGTGGGTGTTTGATATGATCATCACCTGCTGCCGGCGTATTGACGAGTCTTTAGAGTCCTACGCAGAGGTTTCCTGGCTCAAGCGAAACGAAATAGGAGCGCATATGAGATATGTGCAGGACCGAGAATAATGCGTGTATGTGATACCATATTCTATTCTCGCGATGAATGTATCGAATGGTTGTATGCGATATAACCTAGTTATCGAATCAAGGATTGATTCGATAAGCCGATACATTGGATATTAGTCGGTTATATGCGATATGACGGGATCGTTAAATCAAGTATTGATTTAATGATTTAATGCATAATTATATATTTGATATATTAATTTGCATTGACTATTATTGGTTCACTTTAAAAGGATTTTCTCACTTGAAGTGCACATTGTATATGTGATATATTTTTTGTGCAGAAGTTTGTATCATGTTTGATGATACATGCTCACTTGGGTTTGTGTAAAGAATTAAACCATGGTTAAGTTAATGATTAGGGTTTTGTTTATTTATTTACTTACTTATTTATTTATTTTTCATTTTGGAAAGAAAAATAAATCATGGTGGCTTTGTTTGTTTGTTTGTTGAAGCTTCATGAAGTTTTGAACAAGTCCACCATTCTTGTCTCATGCTTAACCCTAGCCATTCAACCTAACCTTAGTCAATTCTCTACACCTAACTAAGGTTGAGATTATGATAAGTATCATATTGTTTTCTATTTTAAATATACTTATCATATTCTTTTTCTTCTTCTTCTTCATCTTCAACAAGAAGAAAACCTTGCCTTCATCAATGGCAACTTGAGAAAAAGAGTGAGAAATCCAATTCTAAAGTGAACCCACTTCCTATTTCTTCATCCTCTACCACTTGCCAAGTAGTATAGGGTGTTTTCTTCACAAGTTTCATTACTTGGTGAAGTTGGAGGTTGATCTTGAGTTGCCTCGACGTAGATCATCTTCGGCATCAAAGTCGATGACCTAGCCCGCCCATTTCTCCGATGAAGCCAATGCTAGAGTCATGGATTCGATTTGGACAGCGGAGGGACGTCATCACGGAGCCAAGGAGGTGGAGAACCGGATCTACAAAGGTTGTAGTCACTTCCCTCTTAGTTAAAGTTGTTTACGTGAATCGCATCACCTATAAATCTAGTTAACGATCCGTATTAGGGTTTGTAGGCACAAGAAATTTTTTGAATTAGCCATGTTTGATCACTTGTGAGACATCATTAGTATGCCTAGGAACCCTACAGTGGTATCAGAGCCTAGCTAGAGCCTTAGACGATGTGTAGACGGAGTTAGAAGTCCGATCGAACCGAAACCCTAATTCAAACTTGCTCTCTGTACATTTTCTGAAATCGTGGATTTTTGAGAATTAAAAATATGCAGAAAAACCAGCAGGAGATTCTAAGAATTACTGAGAAGCTCGTACTCCCGAGTCCATCAAAGAGCGGCGGAACTGCGGCATTAGTATGCCTAATCCGGCGGTTCCGCGGCCATCCAGTGTCCTCTGTTATTCAATTTTACACAGTAATTCCTATTTTGTAGTGCTGGTTTTCCTGGAAATTTTTAATATGAAATCAAGAGTTGAGTTTTCTAGGTTGTATTGGGACTCGGTGTTTCGATCGGATTGTCTAATTTTGTCTGTGTGCTTTTCCGGATAATTTTAGAATATGTTAGAAAGTTCGACCGGATATAAATACCCACTTTTTCCCCTGCCGGGAAATTTCCAATTGTTGGACTTTTCCGTAGTTTAACGACGTTCTAAGTAGTGCAAGTAATGCGATGGTCCCTCTAGAAGACAACAAACCTTAACTCGATTATGTGACCGTCTTGAACTGCCATTTGAACCTTAAGGTTTGGGGCAGTACGGCGTGCCACATGTGAGGCGTTGGCTTGACCCTTCTACGGCTGGACCGTTGGTACTGAGGCACGAACTGAATGTTGTTAGACTTATTTCATGTGTTGAGCTGTTTCGGGAAAACTTGGGTGTTCGAATGTTCGATCAGAAAGTCTAACATTTTTTATTTATCCGGAATGTGATACAACAATTGGAATTCACAAGTAGTTATGAGATAACTGAATAAATGTTATAAACATAGCAGTTTAGTCTCACTTGATCGGTTGCCACGGAATTTTGATGTGATCGAAAGTCCGTCGCAATCACGTAGTGTACGCGGATACTCACCGGGTAAACTTAATAGACAGCCTCACTCCATAGCCCCGACCAAGTGACTGTAAGAAAGCCCCGTCGCCGAAAGCATCCGTTCGGGTGCTCGCGGCAGCGGTGTTCTGCCTTGGTGCACTTGGTCGACGGCGTCGGGGGTGCAGCCGCCTACTAAATTTTGCGACGAGCATTCGATCAGAATGTCGGGAATCCTGTTGAATTCCCCGACTTGATATTGAAAAGTGTTTTCGATAATGAGACTAAAATGTGGGGTTTATAATTGTTAGGCATGTGGTGTCTAAGTATTTCATTTGATTAGGCATGCGATGTCTAAAGAGGATGTGGATTCCAACTGTTGTAGTTTTACACTTTCTTTTCTGTGACCGTAAGTGTAATATGTGATATCGCCAATTTCGTTGCTATATGTCAACGACAATTGGGATGCGCATATTTACTTACGTTGATGACATGTGATGTTATGTGTTGTTGGATATGTTATATTGGATCGTCGTGTTCGAATAGCCGGGGGGTTTTATGTGAGATGAGTGTTTTTCATTTTCATTCATGTAAAAACTTGTATGTAATATTCTTTTATTGGAGCACTTCTAGGTTGCGGAAGATGTCACCCTTTGTATATTATTTACTTTTCCGCATTAGGATAGACCCAAGGAGGGGAGCATAAGTAACCGGGTTCTGGGGTCCAGCGGGAGACCATCTCGAGGAGTCGAGTTCGGGTCTCCTAACCCTAGAATTGGTAGGGTTGCTTGCCGCTCTCATAGGGGTCTAGGGGTGTGGGATTGGCTATTCATCACGACCGTGGAATCCGTGTTTTATACTGGCTCGTATTGAAAACACGGACGTCCTAGTATATCCAATATTTCGTATGATATTTTCTGCTGCGTTATCTGTGATGTGATCATGTGATTTGTTCAGATAGATATGGTATATAGTATATATGATATATTATATAGACGTTGCTTATGTTTTACACCCGCGCTAGCCCTGCCTCGCTCTGGCGTTAGTTACTTAACCTAACGGTGCAGAGGGGACATCGAGGCGAATGCGGATGGCATAAGCGTACGTTATATTTATCTGTGATGTTTAGGTGGAATTAAATGATGGGACATTCATTAATGAGATTAATGAAAGAAAATAAACCTAATTGATGTTGTGGAATCGAATTTCAAAATAAAACAGGTAGCTACAGTTCTTGCTTTGCATCGCGGTGTTCATTATAGAACATCCTGCACCTTATTCGATGAGGAAAGGACCGAGATCCCTTCACCGGGAGTGACTCCTTTAGCAATAACTGGCAGATGCTACACACTCGGTTTGTCTTTTGATTGCTTCTATAGTTTCTGCTTTGCACAGTGATATATATGATATATCCCGCACCTCATTCGACGAGGAAATGGCCGACGATCCCTTCACCCGGAGTGACCCCTTTAGCAAAACTAGAAAAGCCTCAAAAACATTCCATTTGAAAAACCATTTGATTCCGCAACGAGATCAAGTTCAAAGCGTTAAAGGTTTTCTTAAAACCATTCGCAACCCTCCGTCATTTTAGGAAGTAGAGTACTTAGTATTCATGCTACGTTTGTCGACCATAGCCGAGGCGTAGTGTGCGGTAGCTAAGTGATGTCTTCCTACATAGCATATGATGCGATTAGTTAGGACAGTCATATGGCTTTGTTGACCTTAGCCAAGGGTCATGTGCGTGGGTCTAATTAATCACGAAACGACGGGTAGAACTTGACTGGTATTTATGATTTGTTGACCTTAGCCAAGGTCATAGGTGCTAGGGGTAAAAACCATTATCGGGAGTTTCAAGTGTTGAAATTTGCAATGAGATTGCATACCTTCTATGTGATAGTTGGATCCCGATACCCACTGCGAGTAATTGTTACTTCTGGGAGAGTTTTGCACTTTACAATTAGCCGATCAAGTAGGTGTCTAGAAATGTGTCAACGGGGTTACGCCTCTGGGAAAATGAGGTTTACTGTAATTAGGTCCATGCGAAAGCATGGGGAACCTCCCTCAAAGTACCGACACTGGCCTGGATGAAAGATTGGCGAACTTGTAGAGTGTAATTAATCCCGGCTAGTCTTTCCTTTTAAGGTTTGAAGGAAGATTTGATAAAAACAGTGGGAGCCATCCTGATTAGATAAAATATATAACCAATCTAATCTTGCAAGAGCGCACGCAGAGTGTTTTCTTCTCTCTCTCTCCAGGTAGCGACCATATCACGCCTTAATCAAGATAATAATATGGATGTACTGACCGAACCCGCTTGTTATACTGAGCTGGGGAACGTTGGTCCCGCTCCAACTTATAATTGTTATAAGACAGAGCAAGAAATAGAGGAATACCAGAATTCCTATGCCGCCCAAACGAAGAAAGTGCATATGATGCATCTCCTTCGGGTGTGTTCATTATATAGAACTGTTTCTCAGTATCCTCTGCATCCTGGGTATTTGATACCGGATCAGGATCCCAGATATGTAATCTGTTACATAGGGCTACAAAAAGGTAGAAAAACTGAGAACGGGTGATAAGTTTCATGAGACAGAAAACGGGGCAAGTGTTGTAGCCAAGTCTGTTGGTCACTGTCACCCTGTATTACCAATACATTGATTCTGAACAAATGCTATTAGATACCGAACCTGATATACAAAATCATATCAGTCTCTTTATTAGTAAAGAAATGATAAAATTTTGTATTGATGGATAATGTTTTGAACATTTCCTATATCAAAAGTTGATTGGTTCAGGCACGTTATCTAAAAGCATTGACGTTCTAAATCAAACTACAGTTCCTAGTATACAGAACACACACAAGAGTAAGAGTTCAGAAATGAACGAATCCTTCTTGAGGCATTGTAGACTAGGTCATATCAATGCGACCCGACTGGCTGAAGTTACATTTTAGATGCATATTTAAATCAGTTTGAATTTACATCTTGTGAAACTTGCCAGTCATGTCACAAAGATTAGATGACCATAACTCTGTTTATTGGAAACAGAGAAAGAGTTAGTAAACTCTTGGGACTGATACATGATGATGTATGTAAGGTCTCCTGTCTACACATGCCAGGACTGGTTCTTTATACTTCATTACATTCTCTGATAATCTCTCAAGATTCAGACATATGTTCCTGTTGAAACACAAGTCCGAACCTTTTGAGATATTCACAGAATATAAGCTAGAACTAGAGAACCAATATAGGTATAAGTATTATGTCCTATGATGAGATCAGGGAGGAGAATACTTGGCAATGGCATTCTTGGACTATTCTAAAGGAGAATGAGATTCTCTCTCAGTGTTACTTCTCTGAATACACCACAGCACCACGGTGTATCAGGGCGGAGCAATCGCACCGTATTAGATATGGTGTGCTCTATGATGAGTACTACCGATTTGCCTATTTCCTTTTGGGGTTGTGCACTTAAGAAGCTGCATACCTATTGAATTAGGTTCGAATCAGATCACTGCCTACCACTCCATATAAGATATGGTATGTGAAGAGCCTATCTCTTAAATAAGTTAAGATTTAGGATTGTACGGCCTATGTCAAAAGCAACATCCAGACAAGATCGAGGCAATGTCAGTTCTGTAGAATTGGAAAGGTTCCAGCTATACAAAACTATAGTTGATGATTTGACAGAACCAAAGGATTCAATAGTTCCCGACGAACCTCAGCCTCTCCGCCGATCTGGTAGGGTTCCTCACCTACTTGAGAGATACTTTGGTTTCTCGATGACAGTGGGAGCGAGGATTGCATCATGAGATGATGACCCAACCAGTTTCAAGCAGGCCATCGAGAGTAGGGACTCTGTAGGAATGGCTGGATGCTTAGCGATCTGAGATGGAATCCATGTACACCAACAAAGTATGGACTTTGGCTGCTATATCTGAAGGGTTAAATCCCCATCAGGAGCAAGTATATATTGAGAAGATTACTTGGTGTAGATGGAAAAGTTGAGACTTTCAAAGCTAGACTTGTTAAAGGTTTTCGTCATCAACCAAGCGTGGATAATGATGAAACCTTTTCCAGGGACTATGCTTAAGTCCATCCACATCCTACTTACCATTGCTACATACCATGACTACGATATCTGGTGGTTGGGTGCCATGGCTACTTTTCTAAATAATGATTTAGGAGAGAACGTCTAAAAGAACACAGCCAGAGGGCTTCGTAAACAGTGGGAGCAGCGGAAACGCGTGCAAGTTGCTTTACAAAATAAAGCATGCATCGCGGAGTTGGAACGTCTGTTTTGATGTGATAGTCAAAGTGTTTGACTTCATTAAAATGGTAGATGAACCTTGTATGTACAAAAGGGTAGTATGGAGTATGGTGATGATCCTCGTAGAGTACGTGGATGACATACTCTTGATAGGAAAGTCTGGTAGTAAGTACTTTGTGTCTACGGACTTCTGTTTATCCTCCGGCTTGTGACACTTTTCCGTATCTTTGAAGTCTGGTAGTAAGTACTTTGTGTCTTCATATTTCCGAACCTCATTTACGGAGAACGGATTTAGCTCCCATGTGACGGTGTATTCCAAGCCATCCTTGAAATACTTCATACACTGATATTGTGTAGAAGGGATGCTGTTGTACTCATGTAACCAGGACCTGTCGAGTAAAGCGTTATAGTAAGTCTTGGTGTCAATGACATAAAATTTGATGTCAGTGACGAGCAATCCGAAGCGTAGCTTCAGTATTACGGACTCGAGCGTCCGTGACGACTATGAGTCGAACCCAGAGATGGTTATTTTGTCTCGGGCCAAGTGCTGAACGTTTATGCAAATCTCCTTCAGCACTCTCACGTTGAGAAGGTTGACAGAGGATCCGTTGTTGACAAGGATTTTCCCTATTTTGATGTCGTGGCAGTACCCGGTGACGTATAATGGACGATAATATTCTCATGTACCGAGGAGGAGATCTTCATTGCTGAATATAATGTTAGCTATGTGAACCTCTGCCAGCTCATTCTTCATCTTCTCTTCTGTAAGAAAAGCTTGGAATTGATCGGGCTCTTGTAATGCCTTGATCAGAGACTCTCGTGCCTTTTTGGACAGGAGGAAAGCATCTAACATGCTCAGTTGTCAGGGTATTTTCCTCAGATGTGCTAGGACATTGTAATACACCTTGTTTTTCCTACGCAGGTCCCTCACTGCGAGCTCTTTGACAACTCCATCGTCGAGTGCGATTCCCTCAGAGATTTTCTCTTTCCCTTTGTTTTTTCTGCTCGAACCTTTGTTTGTGGGTCCAAGATTCTTTTTAGGCAGCGTGCGGTTACGCAGCTGAATATTCTTGCAGTTCTTATCCTTCTCTTCTTCTTCGGAGGTGGAGTCTTTGAAGAGAGGGATGAGGGGTATTTCGTCCTCAGAATCGCTTCCGAAATTAAGAACTTGGGGTTTTCCTCTTTCAGACTGGTATCAACCATATGACAGTTGCCTGCTGTTTTTTTCACGCGCATCTGTCGTACTTTTTTGCCGTCGACGAGCTTCGCGCTTCATCCTCTTGAAGTGTTTTTTATGGGCAACGTATTCTTACCATCACTTCTTGAAGGCACTGCATTCCTCGATGGGGTGGATAACCCTCCGATGATATAGGCAGTAGTCTGGATGTGAATCCTCTCCGTTTAGGCATATGTCCCCGGGAATGTTTCCTACGAGAGGTGGCAGCTTCATCCCATTTGACAGGGCTTTGGCGAACCGCTTCTCTGCCTTGATCCTGCTCTTATTTGCTGCAGGTATGTTTTGGTTTGGTTGGAGTACTTTACGATTCATCCTTGCCGCGGCTTCTTCATTCTGACGCTGACGCTTAGCCTTTTCGTATATGGTTGTTTCGTGTTCTCAGTCAACTATGCTTTTGTGAAAGGCTTCGTTTAAAAGCCTATCGATCGGGTCTTCTGGCGGTTCCGGAGATTTTAGCGCCGACTCTACCCTTAGTTCCTCCGCGTTCTTTTCTGATGCTAAGAGAGCTTCTTCGCCATTTAACAATGAATGGAAGACCTTGTGGAAACTTGCTACATGTTCTTTGGTGTCTTTTGATGAGTCATTTTCCTCATCGTTGTCACTATTTTCATTCTCAAGAATATGCTTGAGTAACTCTTCGAGCGTGACCGGTGTCCGCGCCTTCTGGTTGTACTCCTCCAGCGTATCAATGTACTTCTGTAGGTCTGTGCGCTTGTCGTCATACTAGGCAGCCTGCACAGGCCTCTTGGTCTTCTTCTTTTTCTTCGAAGACTTCAAAGGCTCGACTTGGGGGTTTTGCCCTTTGTCAACAACTTTCGGTACGGGACGCGTTTCAGCATCCTTTTGATGATTTCAGGTTCAAGTGGGCTTTTCCACCTGACTGCTGGACATGCTTGTATATTCTTCAACATTCTTTTGGTTTTAACTGAAAGAACGACTTCCCATGGATTTTCTTCCACGAGTGAGCATGATGCCCCCGCGTGCATCCACCTTTTTGGGAGTGTGCTTCTACGGTGGATTTACCTTCCAGTTCTCAGACAGCGCGAACTTCCCTTGTCGATACTGGTCATCGACCTAGTTCTTGAAAATGTAGCAATCTTCAATTGGGTGGCTCACCATTCTATGATAGGAGCAGTAGTTAAGGTTGTTGACGTCACCGGGTTGCGGCGGACACCGCGGGTCTGGCAATGTGATGATTTTGTTATGCACTGACAATTCAAATAGTCTCCTCGTCTTATCGTGGGGAAACGAATAAGCGCGTCCTAGTCTTTCCTCCAAGGACGGGCACGGACGCGCGTTGTTTTTGCGAGCAGCCGGTTTTGGGCCACTTGGTTGTTGTTGTGTGTTGGCAACGAAGGCTGCTTTCCTTTTGCCCTCGCTATTTCGAGGGTCCTTATTTGAGGAGGAAGGCCCATGGCCCATCTGATACATTTGGGCCAGTTTATCGATCAAAGCCTGGAATATAGTTGGTTTGAAGAATGCCATGAACCGGGACACAATCGTTTGAGGATCAAGAGTCTCGATGAACATGCATATGGCAGGAGATTCTTTAATGCGCTATTTGCACTTTGACCATAAGTTCCGCCACCGAATCGCGTATTGGACCCAAGTTTCTACTAGCCTTACCCTGGCATTGATTAATGCTGTGATCGGGGTGCGCCCACTTGCACTGGCAAACCGCTGTGTGAACAGCCGTTCCATCTCTATGAATGTTTTCACGGAGTCATTTGGGAGCTCCGAGTACCATTCAAAGACCATTTCTGATGGTCTGCCAACGAACCGGCGAAGCAACAGTTAGAGCTCTGAACTGCGCGGCATGCTGATGGGGGTTGCCTGTCCCTTTGTATATATAGAACTTGGGGATCATATATCCCGGTGGGTATTTGATTTGGATATATATACCAGCCAGGATACGGCCTCCCAGTTCTGACGATTTGGCCAGCTGCTTCATTTGCTTGATGATCTCTTATTTGTTGAGCTATATAATCATCAAGAGCGACCTTGGAGATTGTTTCCTCCTTGGCTGTTGATAAAGCTGGAAGAGGGTTTGATGTTTCCCCTCTGTCATTCTCGATGATTATCGGCGGATCCTCAGCTGGGGGGTTTTGGCTCGATCATTATTCCAACCATATCCTGAAACAAGAGCGCCATCTGCTTTATTTTAGCGGCTTGTTCAGCGACCTCTTTATCTTTTCTTTCAAGCACCCTTCGCAGGAACTCTGTATCGGTCTCCTGCTCTTGGCGCTGTTCGGCTGCTGTGTCCGGGCTTTCTTTCTGCCCGGTAAGTGCCGCCATTTTGGTCAGCATTTCCTGGAGCTTTTGTTGTTGCTCCTGAGCTTTTTTCAGTGACCAAGTTTGCGGTCGATGACCTAAGAAAGAATGGCTTTCTTCTTTCCCGGAAGCCATGTGGACCATATGTACGATCATTCCCTCAGACTTGGGGCGTTTGGGTCCATCGCCATTGGAATTTGTCGCCGGTGGTAGGGTTTTCTCCGTCCTCTTCCTTTTATGGGAGGTCGAAGTTGAAGGAGCCGTTATGACAGGCATCTGTGTAGAAGAAGTCCCTCGCTATATGACGGAGGGATAGTCTTTTTCTTGCCGAGCCTTCACTTTCTTCTGCCGACGGGAGTAGTCTTTGTCGATCACAGAGTTTTGGACATTTCTCCAGACCCTATGAATTTGCGAGGAGAGCCGCTGATAGGGTTGCTCCGTCTTTTCTTCCACTACGGTTTCTGAAAGCGGGGGTGATTTCTTTAGCACTGCCGTTGGAGAGTTCTTGCGTACCCTCTTGAGCAGATCAAAACTATTCCCGGTTGGAACAATAGTGTCAACTTCTACCATTGGAGCTGGTAGGGTGAGTCCAGAGGGGGAGTTGCCCCGTGCTTTCCTCACTCGGTTCCAGTGATGACGTCGAGTCTTGCAAAAGGGACCTCCTCAGTTTTGGAAGCGGCTTCGTCACGCCCCCGGCTTTGGTAAGGGGCTGTTGTTGGTGTTAGCCTGTTGAAGACCGACGTCCAGATTAGAGTTTGGGGAGGGCCGGCCAATCTTTCGAAGACCGATCTTCTGATGGGGGAAGCGCTTTTGACGACTTCACCTACAGGAGTTAGGAGGGCTATCCGTTTTGGGGCAGCCCATTCAGGTATCATAAGCCTCTTTGCGGGCCTGTTTGAGCTTCGACTCAGCCTGTTGAAGTCCGAGATGCCAGATTTGGACGTCCCATTGAAAGGGGCCATTGTAGTTGCCAGTCGATCGAAGACCGACCTTCTGGGAGCTTCTTCTTATGGTGCTGAGGCACCGAAACTCACTGGTGGGAGCATGGTCCCAAAGAACGATCCAGTAATGGCTTGTCTAACTTGCCCTACTGGCATTGAGAAAATAGAGGCCACGGTAGGCCCATAAGTCACTCCTCCAATTAGGGTGGAGCGAGAGTTGTTGTTGCATGAAGTGCATTGGGAAGCCATCAATTTCTCTACACAGGAGCAAGACACCAAGTTTTAGTATCTCAAATCCAAGGGCAACCATAGCGAACCGCGATTTTTTGTTCGCGAAACACGACTCACGAAGTGTGGCATGGAAAGTGGAAAAAGTCACACCGGACGTGCCAGAATCTGTTCACCTCTGAAAACAGAGACGAACTGGGTTAGATCGTCTTGCTTGAATTTGGGGGAATATGCTATTTAGACTTATCCATCCACCTCTCCAAAGATACCAAGTTGATTTATGGCACCATATATCGGAGGTTTGGACAGATGCGGCCGCTGTAGCAGATTTTATCAGATTTCCCTTCATTTGTGAGGGGTTTTTGATTGTGGGGATGCTCTTCCATGCAGGTGCAAGCCCCTGCAGTTAATTACGTTACCGTATTGCGATAACCACTTTCTCCTTTTCCAGCAGTTCACTTCGTGTTGTATGTATTTTTTTTTGTTTATTTTGGTTGCCCGTGGATTGTATACGGAGACTAGTTTATGTCGTCGCCCGTAGGGTGCGGATCAGTCCAAATCCGTATATTTTAGATTTAGTTTTAGGTCAAGGATTTGCTTGCTGGAGTTTTGAACTTAGGTTGTATATTCCTATAGTTCAGAAATATTTTTGTTTGATTTAAGGACCATTAATCTAATTTGAGATTAATATCAAACTTAAATCGATAAGTGAGCATTTGGGCTCAGTTTGTCTTCCCTAAGGATATGTTAGTCTTATTTGAGACTAAGATCAACTTAACAATATTTTATGATCATTTTTTTTACTTGAGATCCAGCAAAAGAGCATTTGGGCTCAGCTCCAAGAAAACTTTCAGAGTCTCAGTTGATGTCTTCGGAGAGGTTAAATCGATAAGTGGGAAGCACGTGAAGCGCTAGCCTTTTTTTATATGGAGATTTAATCTCTGTTGATGTCTTCGGAGAGGTTAAATCTCTTTCAATGGTATTTTGACCGTTAACGCTCATCAAAATCACTATTTTTGAGGATTTCGGGTTGAGTTTTTAAAGAACTAAGTTCTTGATTTGAAGGAACTGAGTTCCTGGAGTATCATGGACTCTATTCTTTTTCTTTTTAAATTTGGTCTTCCCTGAATGTTTGATTCTTAAGAACAAGATCTTCCCGATGAGAATTAAATTCTCAACTTAAGGAAGACTTGTCTTGTGGATCTTAGATCCAGATTAAAAAATTAAGTTCTTTTAAAAGGGTTAAACTTTTAGATGTGATAGAGATATTTTGATCTTTTTTCTTTACCTAGGATTTTGAGAAGGAAGATCTTCTTCTTTGAGAATTGAATTCCTTGTTCTTTTTTAGAGCTCACTGTATTTTTGCAGAAATTTATAGCTGGTTCCTTTTATATGAGACTTGAAGTCTCGGGTTCTTTATATAGTAGAGGCAAAGTTGTTGATTACTTTGATAAAATCTCTCATTGAGAGATACCAATTGATTTAATTGGCCTCAAAGATTATTCGGGGAATTTTATCCGCCGTTGGATCTTTGATCAAAGGATCACTATTTTACAGAGTATGTTTTCTTATTTTTTTAACAAGATTAGGAAAATATTTTCCCCTATATAGAATTTTATTTCTATCAATCGGTGATTTTCAATCACCATTGGATTTTTAATCCAAGGGCCTCTGTTTTACAGAGAATATTTCTTGTTTGTTTAACAAGATTAGGAAATATTTTCCTAAGATAGAATTTTATTCTATCAGATGATTTAATTGGTGGTTTTATAATCACCGTTGAATCTTTGATCCAAGAGTGCTCTATTTAACAGAGCATAATCTTTCTTTCTTTAGAAAGATTGGTGAAATATATTTCCAAAAATAGAATTTAATTCTATCATTGGATCTTTGATCCAACTGAGAATATCTTTCTCATTTAATTCCATTATCATCACCATTGGATCTTTAATCCAACGGCTCTATTTAACAGAGAATATCCCAGACTTTAGGGAAATAATTCTTATGTAAAATTTAATTCTACCGATTTTGACTTGGGTGCCGGCGCTCACGTGTTGTGCACGTGGGCGCCACTTTAAGAATTTAATTCTTATTCATTAATAGGTACTCCTATGCTTTGCACATTGGCGCCCACGTGAGGAGCACGTGCAACGCCATATAAGAATTTAATTCTTATTCAGAAAGTGTTTCTGTGCTTTGCACATGTAACAACCCTAAACTTCCTCTGCAACTTTCTGTACAATTTTTTCAAAAAATACAGAAATGGGTGTTTTTGCCTGAGCACAAGATATAAATTTGTTTTGCTTTTTAATAGCAAAAAAGAGCTTGTAGCTCATTAGTAAGACCTTGCACTGCTGAACCAAAACACCCGAGTTCAAATCCCATCCCCCACATTATTTTTAATATTGTTTTCTTTTAATATTTTTAGAATTCCAAGAGTCTACACGTGCTAAACCCGTAAAACCCCACTACACATATAAAACAAACTGTCTCAGGGAGAAGACCAACCGACGATGGACTCAGGGGACCCCCGACCTGGCCTGACTCGGCCGGATCGGGTCGTCGTCGGCGGCGACTCGGCCGGCGGCGGCGGCCGAGTCGACTCCGATGCGGAGTCGTCCAACATGAAAGTTGTGCCTCTTCAACTCCCCATCACTCTTGCATACTTTAATTTCTTGGATCGGTTGCAGAACTCTTAAAAACTCCATTACACCATTTTAATGCATTTTTAATACAAATTTCAATACAACCTTTCATCTACCATAAACCCTAGATTACCATATAAATACCACTCCAAAACACACCCTCCTCACTCCAAATTTCTGTCCAAAACTTTCAAGAAAATCCCTAAAACTTTTAGTGTGCATTTGGAGTTAGCAAAGAGCAAAGCTCCGGCGAAATTTCGACGACAACCCTAGGAGCTCCCTGCGACGAAATGATGCACCAACGTCTCCTACCGCTTCCTCTCCCTTTTCTCTAACCTCTAAACCCGTAAGTCCCTTCTCCCTCTTCACTTTGCTATTCTAAAAATACGTATTTCCAAAACCCGACGGAATCGGAGTTAATCCGATTTCCGATACCGTTCTTCCTAAAAATTCCACTTTTTCTTAAATACAAACATACCAAACCCTTACATGTTGACTATTAAATATTAACAAACATGTTGAACATGTTTCATAGTAAAATATTCCCTATTGCAATTTTTATCGTATTTTTTCAATAAAATACCATGTAGTTTAGTTTCGTCTTTAAACATCATTAATCTTACAATACCTTTAGATAGATCACGAGGTAATGACCCACCTCTTCACAACACTCATATGCAACATAGCACAATACCTTGGGAAATATAGATTCGGGAAAATACCGTTTTACACAAAACTACCTTAAACTTATAAAAACCATTTTTACAAGATTATGTATTTTAAACAATCTTTGCAAAGCGCCGCTACAACCTATTTGGGGAACCCGATTGGGATGGTGCAGATTATCGCATATCCTCGGGCTTAGTAGTGCGAGATGCAGACTTCCGTAAGGAGCATTCGGTCTCGAAAGATTTAAAATACAAATATCTTAAGAAAATGAGATTTCTAGAAAATAATAAATTAAAATTATTATATATATATATATTATCAAAAAATATATTTTTGTTATAATACAACCTATTTGGGGAACCCGATTGGGATGGTGCAGATTATCGCATATCCTCGGGCTTAGTAGTGCGAGATGCAGACTTCCGTAAGGAGCATTCGGTCTCGAAAGATTTAAAATACAAATATCTTAAGAAAATGAGATTTCTAGAAAATAATAAATTAAAATTATTATATATATATATATTATCAAAAAATATATTTTTGTTATAATATCAATATTCCAATTTTTCTAAGTCAAAAGAATCACTTTACATGAAAATAACATGAAATTCCATACAAGTCCTACACTTTACAATTAAATACCATGTATTATGAAAAATAGGTTTAATCACTAGAAATATCACAAATATAAAATCCACAGCTATGAAAACTCTAAAAACGATAATTAAATACTTGAGGTGTATTTTGTAAATTATACAAAATTATTTTTACATAAAACCCCCTCAAGTTTTATAAATTACAATAAGGACCTTAGTAAATATAGGTTTAAGCGGGACCAGTCTCTTGAGCCTCAGAGAGCCGGAGATATGTGTGCTTGCCTATCTAAGGTAGACAACTTAACAAACGGTATTATCAACACGGTAATCTTCTTTGAAAAAGACACAAATCCTGCCGCCCATGTGCAACTGTTACCGATAACACCAAAACCTAATTCAGGAATTCAATTTCTTTTATAATTGTCTGACTCAGACTGAGTCTCATTATATTGATCTGAATTGAATATGATTCAAGTACAAACTACAATTCACCCTGAATCCGTGAATCCATATATTCAATTTATCAATCTATACAACTTGACCGAACCGAACCATGGATATACTTCCATTTACATGATTATCCAGTACATCCATTTCCATTTATACGATATCATGGTTTCGGTAAGTCTTCCTTTTACAACACAAGTCATCCATATATATACAACAATACAAACAAGATATCGCAGGGTTTTTAAAGGGGTAGACTGGTACAGAATATGTTAAAGGTGGCACGAGGTGGTCACTTAAGACGTAATTACATCCATGTCGTTGTTCCGTGGTATTATTGACGGAGCCTTGTACTCCTGTTGCCCTTAGTCTCTGGAATATAGAGACTCCTCTCGTATACACTGGTATCCTTCTGTACCAAGCTACAAACAACAACGTTAACACTGAATACAACTTTAAAAGTTATGCTCTCTCTTTCTCTCTGTCTATTCTATTTCTCCTTTATCTTTGAGACTTACCGAGCGATTGTTCGCTGACGACATTCCTTCTCTTTCTTCTTTGGAATGTTGTCGGGTGATCTGGACACTCAGGAGATCGAGCCTACCAGCGAGGACTTGGATCAGCTTGCTTACGACCCAAAGCTGTAGCTTCATTGTACACATTTTATTTTAGTACTTTTCATTTCTGTTATGCCACTATTTAGGCATCGCTTTCATTCAGATGTATTTACTTTTCCATGCATTGTACAAAAGAATGTTAATAAATAAAGTTGCTGCTCAGTTATACATATTGTTTTTGTCTCTTATGCATTTTTATTTATATTGCTTAGATACGCTTAGCGTATTTACTTCAGAGTAAATACATAGCGGCCTCGTCACGTCTTCTGCCCGTACACTGGGAAGCGGGGTGTGACAGGACATTGGCGCCGGCGTGAGGAGAACGTGCGGCACCACCATAGGATTTAATTCTACAAAATTGATGCTGGCGTTGGCGCTCTCGTGAGAAACATGTGAGGCGCTGCCTCATTAGAATTCAATAGAGCTTAGCTCTTTATTGTGTTTAAATATTGGGGGATCAAGTGGTCCGCTCTGTTTTCTCTGTTCAGCTTGGTGCCGGGAATTCTTCATGGTGGATTGTACGGGAATTACATGGCGTTTGGCGGTTGTGTCTTTTCGATCTCTGAGTCCACACGACGTTTTATCGTGCGCCTTAATTTTCATGCGTATCCCTGATGACGTCAGCGGATCACTGAGAGGGCGGTGTCATAATGGAGACGTCGCTTCGCCTGTCCAGGTAGTCGATTGCGTGCCATGTGGCTGTAATGGGATGGCGGATTGTGAGATGTCACTTCCGCCGATTGGATCCGCGTGAGGGGGAAGCACCCAATAGTTGGTTACCGCGTTGAGTTTAATAAGTCAAACCCTGTGCATCGTAGGTTGAAAACTGTGCTATGGCTAAGAAGAATTACACCACTGTTGAATGCATCTTACCTAACCATTAACTGATATAGATAAATGTCATAGACATAATTTCAAAAAGTTTTATCTCACTTTATAAAGTAAATGTACAGATATATCAGTTTGAAATTGGTGCATAACAACGGATATTCAAAACCAAATATTTGTCGTTAGGCAAAAACTAGGTGATTTCCTCAAATATTACCGATTACAAAGAATTCTGATATATAGAGGATCTAATCACCCAATTTCCAATATCTTACTTCCAATCAACATCTGTAATGCCATACAGATGTGAGAATCAAGTCCGGTAAATACATACCCTGGAGTCAGAATCTAATTGGGAAAACAGTTCTTAATTAACACTGCACAGTAAAACTGAAACATGAAAATGTTTCGAAGGGGTGGCCAGCTATTCTTAGTAATGCATCTTCCACTATCCAGATTCATGACAGTAACCGTATATTTCCTTGACCTCACTCTAATCCCTTTATATGTCTTTACTTCTTACCTTCTGTACACAATACTTAGGCAAATTGGTTTTCTTCCTTCCCTAACTTTCGGCACCAGCCTGAAGTTTGGAAGAAAACTATCCAATAAGCGTAATGAGTGTACTCTCTTAATACTAGGAGCCCTCGCAACCTAAGAGAATGTAAAGAGAAAAGACAACCGATTAATCCTATTCAATTTCTCCAGAACCGGAAACCATTCTCGAACAGAAACAAGTTTCTTCGAGTTCGTAGGTAACTATACGATGGAATATCTAAGCAATATGGATCTTCGTAGCAATACAGAGTGTTTTGGAGACATGCAAAGGGGAAATAGGAGTGGCAGGGATATACGCGGCTTCGTCGTGAATGATAGTAGTCGCAATTTCCTTTGCCCTCACTATAATCCCTTTATATGTCTTTACTTATTACCTTCTGTACACCACACTTAGGCTAATTGGTTTTTTTCCTTCCCTACCTTTCGACACATGCCTATGGTTTGGAAGAAGACTATCCAATAAGCGTAATAGGTGTACTCTCCTAATATTAGGAGCTCTCGCAACCTGAGAGAAGGGAAAAAGAAAAGGCAACCGAATAATATTATTCAATTTCTCCAGAATCGGAATCCATCCTCGAACAGAAACAAGTTTCTTCGAGTTCGTATGTAACTATACGATAGAATATCCAAGCAATATGGATCTTCGTAGTGATACAGAGTGTTCTGAAAAAATGCAAAGGGAAAGTAGGAGCGGCAGGGATATATGCGACTTAATGACAATCCAAAAGCCAATGTGTTTAAGAAGGTTCGGTTAACTTGGTTCGTGAATTTTAGTTTAAGGTCAGGTCATGGTGGCTTCCAAAGAGAGAGAAAAAAGAAACACTCAGCGTGTACTCTAACCTAAATTAAATTGGTTAATCACTTTATCTAATCAGGATGGCTCCCACTGTTTACTCGAATTCTCCTCCAAACCCTAAAAGGAGAATTAGTCGGGTTCATCTGAAAATCACCCAAGGAGTAACACCTACTCATCAGTGGGAATCAGGATCCAACTATCATCGCATGATAACTTGATGGAAGTCACTCAAGTCGCTACACTCCAGAAGGTATGCGCATGCCTGGCAAGTTTCCTTTATATTTGAAACTCCCGATGTGGTTTTTGCCCCAAGCGCTAATAATCTTGACGAAGGTGAAAACATCATAAGTCGCAAGTCAACTTCAACCCGTCATTATCCAGATTAATCTAGACCCATTCGTACAAGCTTTTGGCGAAGGTCAAAACAACTGTACGCCTGTCCTAAATTAATGCATCTATCTTTGCTACAGATAAGCACCCACTAGCTACCAAACACTATGCCTTGACGAAGGTCAAAATACATAGCATGAATACCAGTAGATACCTATCTGAAATGACGGAAGGCTACGGCTGATTTTTGGTGAAAAACCTTTAACGTAATGAACTTGATATCATTGAAGGAAACGAATAGCTTTGAAAAGGAGTGGTTTAGTCTTCGCTTTTAAAAACTAGTGGTTTTGAAGAAAACCGAGTAATCTACAGTATTATAAACTTTTTCTCAAGAGGTCACTCCCCGTGAAGGGATCTAGGCTCTTGCCTCCTAGATAGAGGTGCTGGATGTTCCTGAACGAACACCACTATGCAAAGCAAAAGAATACAACTATAGAGAAGTTATTACAAAAACGCAAACATTTACCCACGAGGTCACTCCCCATAAAGGGATCTCGGTTCTTGCTTCGTCGAATGAGGTGCTGGATATTCATGACGGAATACCGCTATGCAAAGAAAAAGAAACTTCTGCAATAATAATTTTCAAAAATTGGTTCCAACAACATCATTTAGGTTTATTTTTCTTTGCATTAATCAAAATTAACGCAGTCCCATCAATTAATCCATATCACACCAGAAAAGAACGAAAATACAATGTACGTATATGCCATCCGCATTCGCCACGTGGTCCCGTTATGCACCGTTAGGTTACTTAACTAACGGTAGAGCGGGGGATAAACTAGAGCGGATGCAAAATATATACAACATTTACTAGTATATATAAATATATATAACATCCGTCCCAGGTGTTCACCGCCGAAAATAGAGATGAACTGGGATAGATCGTCTTGCTTGAGTTTGGGGGCAGATGCTATTTAGATTTATCCATCCACCTCTCCGAAGATACTAAGTTGATTTATGGCACCATATATCGGAGGTTTGAATAGATGCGGCCGTTGTAGCAAACTTCATCAGATTCCCCCTCATTTTATGAGGGGTTTTTGATTATGGGGACGCTCTTCCCTGCAGGCGCAAGCCCCTGCAGTTAATTACGTTACCGTATTGCGGTAACAATTTTTTCCTGCTCCGGAAGTTCATTTCGTGTCGTGTGTGTTTTTATTTATTTTGGTTGCCTATGGATTGTATAGGGAGACTAGTTTATTTCGTCGCCCGTAGGAAGCGGATTAGTCCAAATCCATATATTTTAGATTTGGGCTTAGGTTTATTTAAGGACCGTTAATCTAGTTTGAGATTAAGATAAACTTAAATGTGTGAGCCTTTAGGCTCAATTTGTTCTTTCTAAGGATGCGTTAGTCTAATTTGAGACTAAGATTAACTTAGCAAAATTTTAAGAATCATTTTTATTTAAGATCCAGTAAAAGGGCATTTGGGCTCAGCTGTAAGAAAATTTCAGAGACTTAGCCAGTTTGGGTTAAGTCTACGTAGCCCTTTTCTTTTCAAAAGTGCTAAGCATTTATTTGGGCTCTGTTTGTTTAGCCCTTTTCTTTTCATGTAAAAGTGCTAAGCACTTATTTGAGCTTTGATACTCACATGTATATCATGTGAAGTATCCAGTCATGGGCGCTGCCCAATAAATGTTGAACACTTTTAGTCATTTTGAGTAAATGTGAAGTGCTAAGAATTTTTTATGGCGTCCAAGTGAGGTGTACGTGAGGCGCTGGGCGCTGCCCAATTAGTGCTAAGCACTTAGCCGTTTTGGCTGCATATGAAGTGCTAAGCACTTTTTGTATGGCGCCCACGTGAGGAGCACGTGCGGCGCTGGGCGCTGCCCAATCAGTGCTAAGCACTTAGCTGTCTTCGGCTGCATAGGGAGTGCTGAGCACTTTTATTCAGGGCCCACGTGTGTTTCACGTGAGGCGCTTGCCTTTTGTTTTGGGCGCTCACGTGTTTTTCATGTAAGGCGCTAGACGCTGTTAAAAAGGGGCGCCCATGTGAGGCGCTAGTCTTTTTTCCTTTTTTTAGAGATTAAATCTCTGTTAATAGCATTTTGACCATTAATAATCACTAAGATCTTCGTTTTTTGAAGATCTGGGATCGGTTTTTTCTTTAAGAACCAAGTTCTTTTATAGGTTCCTTTCTCCTTTTATTTTTTCTTTTGGACCTATTTCTTTTCTGAATGTTTGATTCTCAAGAAAAAGATCTTCCCGATGAGAATAAAATTCTTAAATTATGGGAGACTTGTCTTGTGGATCTCAGATCCAGAGAAAGAACTAAGTTCTTTAAAAAGAGTTAACCCTTAGATGTGATAGAGATATTTTGATCTCTTTTCTTACCTAAGGTTTGAGAAGAAAAGTCTTCTTCTTTAAGAATTGAATTCTCTGTTCTTTTTTAGAGCTCCCTGTATTTTTGCAGAAGCTTATAGGGGTTTTCTCTATCTGCTTCTGTCTCTCTCTGTGTTGTGGTCTTCTGTCCTTTTCTGAGACTTGAAGTCTCGGGTTCTTTATATAGTGAAGGCAAATTGTTAATTGGTTTTGAGAAAATCTCTTATTGAGAGATTCTAATTGATTTGGGGAATTTTACCCACCATTTGATCTTTAATTCAAGGACTTCTGTTTTACAGAATATGATTTTTGTTTTTAATGAGATTGGGGAAATATTTTCCCCTATACAGAATTTATTCTGTAAAATGGTGATTTTTTAATCACCATTGGATTTTTAATTCAATAGTTCTCTGTTTTACAGAGAGCAATCTTTCTTGTTTAGAAAGATTGAGGGAATATATTCCAAAATAGAATTGTATTCTTTAATTGGATTTTTGATCCAACAGAGAGTATCTTTCTGATTTTAGAAAAATTTGGGAAATATTTTCTCCCAACAAAATTTAATTCTGTATTTTGATGATTTATCATCTCCGTTGGATTTTTGATCCAACAGCTCTGTTTAACAGGGAGTATTATAAAATTTTAATTCTACTTGGACGCCGGCGCTCACGTGTTATGCACGTGGGCGCTACTTAAGAATTTAATTCTTATAATGGGTATTTATGCGCTTTGCACATTGGTACCCGTGTGAGGAGAACATGCGGCGCTATCTAAGAGTTTAACTCTTATGTAATGAACTCTTCTGTGCTTTGGACATTGGCGCCCACGTGAGAAGCACGTGAGGCGCTACCATAAGATTTAATCCTATAAAATTTGGATCTGGCGCTGAAGCCTTCATGGAGAGCACGTGAGGCGCTGCCTCATTGAATTCAATAGAGTTTTGCTCTTTTATTAGGTTAAACATATTGGGGAAACAAATGCCCCTACCGTTGCTCTCACGTGGCTTACACGTGGGTGCAACGGTGTTATCTTTTCCACCGTTCGATCTCCTGAGGAGTTGAACCTTCTCTTCATGTCTTATAAATAGGGCCTTTGGTTCTTGAGATGACTGTCGTTTTGTTATCTTCCATCTTTTTCTTTGAGAATTCAATTCTCTTCTTAGAGCTCAGATCTCTGCCCAAAGAAACCCTGTTTAAGAAAATTGGTAAGGATTATGACCATTTTTCTCTTAAAAGAGACTCTTTTTGTCTTGGATTTTTAACCCATTAACAGAGCTTGGCTCTTTTTCTTGAAATGATCTCTTAAAAATCTTTAAAACTTTATTTTAGGTAGACCGTTGGTCTAAGAGATCTTAGGGTTTTGCCATGTTACTCTGATCTTTAAGAGTTCTCTGGATTTTAATTCCAGTATATTTCCCATGGGGATTTCTGAGAAAATTTCTTTTGAAAATTCTTTTTGGATATTTCATTCCCTTTTCTTATTTTCTTTTTAGGGTTCTTCTTACAGATTTGAATCTGATGTAGAACACGTTCTTCGAGACCATAGGGAATCTTGAACTCCACTGTTCAATGAAATTTTTCGTTAAATGAGAATCCTTTCGGATTCTTACACCGAGCGCCCGCCTCATCATTGAAAGGGCATCACCTTGATTTTGTAGGGGCTACTTTTTTTTTCTAGATTGTAATAATTATGGTATTTTGATTGCTGACCCTTTACTAGTTTTTCTTTTCAGATACTATGGCTTCTTAACTGTATGATATTGAGGAGATTCGCATCCAAGGCCAATGTCCATTAGGACAAAGGGGTTGGTACTCGTACTCTATTCCGTTTACTTATGACTTCTCTGATTTTAGACAAGTATTTCGTTGAAATACAAGTTCCAAATTTTGAGAAGTTATAGGTATAAGAATAAAGTAGAGAACCATATGTTACAAGTATCAGGATTTTTTGAGGTGATCGAAGGTATAGATACTTCTGCTAGATATTCCGTTGTAAGTAATATATTTGAGAACTTGTTTCTCTTTCAGGTTACTCATCCGTGAGTATGCTTCTTGATGAGTAATGTTGCTTGGCCTTTTTCCATTTAGTCGATATGCACTGGACACAGCTGCTTGATTTTTGAATCTGGTTCCAATTAACTTAGCGCCTTTGTTTCTATATTGGATATAGAATGGATTCATATCTTAACGATGTTAAGGTATATGGAGTTGTCCGGCTTATGCTTAAAACCAGAATCCGGATAAACTCTAGGCACGTTTCAGTAATGGCAGTTTGTGGGTTTTCCCAGGCTTTGATGAGGGTTACCATTCTACCATTTGGAAGATCAATAGTTATATTGTTCTTGACTTGCCACCCGTTTTAGTAAAATGAATTCTTTTCAGAAAAATATTAGTGGGAGTATGGTAGAACGGGAAGTGATTCCAGAACCACAAACGATTAATGAAAATTTAGTAGAACCTAAAGATTAAATTGGATTCAACAATTCATTAGCCACTCCACAGATTTGGTAGGCAATCTCAGCCATTCGAGAGGTACTTCGGTCTCCTCAAAGACGGTGACATGGAGGTTTTTAATGACCCAAGCTTGCCACTACTGCTGTTCTAGACTATAAGATCTGGCAGGTGGATGAGTATAACGTCGTTCTAAATTAGCTTTAGAAGTGTACATGTATATGACTCTGCCAGAAGGTTGTTGTACTCAGTTGGAGCAGCGGAAGCATGATGGACAAGTAACTTATGCCTATTTATAGACTAAAGCAGATATAGCGGAGATAGATCATCCATTTTTTATGTGACAGTCATAGAGTTTGACTTCATCAGAACAATAGATGGACTTGGTAAGAAGGGAGTACGGAGTGATGTCCTGGTATTTGGATGACATGCTCTTGATTGGATGTGATATTCTTATACTACGATCGGTATACTGTGGTTGTTACAAGGTATTTCTCCACATAGGATTTGGATAAAATATCAGGGATTCTGGTCACTAGATCAATGGTTTTAGATCTAGATTTGGGAAGTGTCCCAATTTGGATACTTTGACACTATTCTAAAGTGTTTTAGAATGGGCGACTCCTTGCGTGGTGGTGTACCCGCAGGTGATGGAGTCACCCTCTCTAAAGAGTTTTCTTCTAGACTGATGAGGAGAGAGATTTGCATGATTGGCATATCACTTGCTTAGGCAATTGAGTTAATCAAGAAATGTCAAGTACCACACCAGATATTGCTTTTGCATTAGCTGCAATAAATATATATTAATCCAATCCTAGAGAAACATTGGGAAGAAGTTATGAACATAAGTGGATGTTTTTGGTATATGGTAATGGCAGTCTTCTTGAGGAGACAGTTATCATTTCAGGTTTCCAAGATGGCCTGGATGACAGAGCGACTGTTAGAGTTATAGTTTTCTCTCTTTTGAGGGGTAGTATGTTGGACAAGTGGTCTAAGCGGATACTGAGGAAGGTATGGCACAGGATACAGATTAAATTCAGTGGAAGATATGGTCTAAGAAGTTTGTTGGATTTGAAGTTCATTTGTGAACTGGGTCCCATCAGATATCCAGACAAATTCTAAAACATGTATCACTCATTTCGGGAGATATTCTTTCTCCACGAAGTTGAGATATAGAGAGATAAAGATGGAAACATTGGAGCGGATCCACTCACTGAGGTTATTTCTCGAACGTAATAGTTTCGCAAACAGGCTTTGCAAGACTGATTAGTAAAGAAGTTGGGTGTTCGATATCACACGGGCTGTGAGTATGCGACATCGCAATAATTAGTATTAAGTGCAAGTGGTAGATTGTTGGATATAGTGCCCTCAAGTAAATTATTGTAATCACAGGCACGCGATTGTGATGATTAAGGGAGGACCTATACGGGTAGAACAGTCTTACTCAAAATGATAGTATGCTATCTGGTTTGTCTCTATCATCATGTACATGCATTAGGTGGTATTACATATCACTATTACATATTGATAGAGCCCATAGGATTCTTGCTTGACTACCAGCATTATGATGGCGATCATATACATAGGAGCTGGGTGGTCTATAAGTACATCCTTAAATGTCCCTAGTTGAGGGAGTGTCGAGACTGGGCATCGATACTCCGGATTAGACTAGTGTATAATTTTCGAGACCCCGACGAGGGGCGGTGGCCGGTCTCACAAGCCATTGGTTTTAGTTAGTCGCCTAAGATAGTATACACGTGCTCATTGGGTTATGAGTTACACTGGACGGACTCGCCGGGAACATGCTAGATGGTATTATATCTATTGTTAGATAGCAGTTCTCAGGTGACATAAGTACAGGTTAGTCTGCCGACTTGAGATCGTCATTTGTCTCGTGTGAGTTCCCACTGTGCTTTGATTACTACCCTACCACGGCTCAAAGGAGTCATGCAAATAGGTTTTAGTTAGGTACAGTCCCGAGCCATATGGAGGCAGTGAGCGGATCGTCGTGGATTCGTCTCTCCCGGTATTGGGGGTTGATGTCTCACTGTGCATAGGTGGCCATCACCAGAAATCCTTGGCCAAGGTAGACGATAATTACCGATTTGGATCAGTAGTTTCTCAGTGGGTGATGGGCTTCACACCGACACGAAATATCGCGTTATTAAGGGTTTGACTGTATCCATCCCTTAGACCCAATATGAGATACTCTTAGACGAACAGATTGGACTGTATGGAGATTGTCACAGACAGGCTCAGTAGGGGTTCGGATGAGTTTGCTCGTCGGCCTTCCTTTCGCTCAATGCCTGGGTAGCCGTTACGTACAGCTAGTACCGCTGACGTGCTTGAGGTTAAACCCACTACCAGCGTATTAACGAGTCTTTAGAGTCCCACACAGAGGGTTTCCCTGGTTCAGGCGAAATGATGTAGTAACCGTATTTTGATACGTGCATGGCTCCGATCGAATGATTGTACTAGTTACCCGGACTTTCGATCGGATGGTTGATAATACTAGCTGGTTTAGGATTGAGGCGGATTATTAAATCAGGTACTGATTTAATAATTTTCGTATATATATTTCGATATGTAAATTCTAGTATTATGTTCTTTGTGTTATTCGATCTCTTTGGGTATTCGTATTTTGGTATGAATAAGGGTATGTATTTACAGTTGAGTGTATTCCGTATTTATACAGAAAAAATTCTCGAAGGTGAACACCTCATTTTGGTTTATCCATTTATTAAATTAAATAGAAATGAGGTGTAAAGGTAGTGAAGAGAGAATGGTGAGAACCATGCTTGAATAGTGTTGACAAATGAATTTTCAATTCATTTGTGCAAACTATTCAAGTATGGTTGCTATATTTTTATTTGGAAAACGAGATATACAAAACCACGCTTCATGGTTTTCTCTCTTTTGGATGGTCATTTAGAAAACACTCTCACCATTTTGCTTACCTCTCTTCACTAGCCTTTCTTGAGCTCCTCCTCCTTCTTCTTTATCTTCTACCCTACCATCTCATGTGTTGAGAATCAAGTGTAGAAGAAGAGATAGGTCTATACTTAGAACAACTCACTACATCCCTAGGCACTCTAGATTAACAACTTAGAGTCCCTAATTGCTCCACTAGATTCTTAGTGTGGAGATAGAGCCATGAGCCACATCCCTAGGGTCGATCATCTTCGACGGAGGAAGACCGGCAGCCAAGCTCGATCAAGGAGACCTCAAGGAGCTAAGGAAGAGGGTAGAAGACCGAAGGAAAAGAATCTTTTGATATAACGCTTCTGTCACAGTAGATAAGCTCTTTGTAGTTTGCTAGTTTCATGTTTAGTTTCAATTCTAGATAGTTGTTTATAGCGCCAAGTTTTTAAACCCCAAAATTTTTTCGTTCTGCAACGGCCGCGGTCGATGGCCAGGACGCTAGGAACCCCAACAGAGGTCACCCATCCCAAAACTTCCCTAGCCCGAGCACGTTTAACTATGGAGTTCTCATGCTCATGTAGTGCCGGTTTACCTAAAAGTCGCCTCTGTATTGAAAAGTGGTATCATTCCATTTATAGTACAGATCTATCCTCTTTCGGAATGTATTCTGAAAATTCCCAATTGTTATACAATAGGTCCCATGGACTCAAGAGGTGTCCCCTACGGATTCAAGAGGTGGCCCCCGCCCCTTGGCATGACACTTGGCATAGCACTTTGTTCCGTGAGTAAGAACTGGGTCCCGACATTCTCCCTACCTTTGAACAATGGTTCGTCCTCGAATCATAGACCTACTATTGAGGGACCATATCTGATACTAACAAAACCATGTCATGCCACGCTTCCCAAAATACAGGACACGAAGGATGACTAGGCTAGCCATGCTCGTACGGTCAAGAAAATACCCTGCCGTAGTCACACTTCAGATTTTGGCAGTACATGGTAGTAGTAATATAACACAGATAATGAGATAATATAGTCACTAAAACTATCAGGTGAAAAGGAAACTAAGCACAGCAGATTCGACAACTAACCAGTGATAATGAAAGGAACGATAGGATTGGCTCACTGGTCTAGATATCCACGATCTCCTCGAAATTAGACGGGTCCACTTCTTTCACTTTGAGCATGCATACTCAAGTCGTCAGAGCGACACAATAGCAATATATAGTATGTCCAACAATAATAAACATGAAGCAACATGCACAAGTCAAAAATATAAGTATGAAGTAGCATACACAGGTACACACTATAACATGAGTATCAAATCAGTAAATCGATGCGAGTCCATGTCACTGATCATATCAGTCTCTAGATCTCAATGTCCATGTCTGTATCTCATCGTCAGCTTGAGCGTAAGAGTCGACCATTGGAAACACAAGGCCCTTTCCTGTATTCAGTAACAATCAATAATACGCGTTCACGTAATGGGACCCTGAGTGGGGCCCTCTCCTGTATTCGGTATACTTTCATGTAATGGGACCCTGAGATTCTGTTGACCGTCTTACCTTCAAACTATCCCAACACCTGCGGTCCACATCAAGATCCAACCATGAACCAAAATACCGGTTAGCCATGACAAGTCTACTCGAGAATTGGAGACTAGTCTCCATCAAGCATGACTAGGCCAGTACTTTAAACAAGTGACCAATCCCCGATATCTTATCTATGACACTAATATAAATGCTTCCATAACCATCCCATTCCAGTTATAGTTACACTTATATACGTCCCACAAATGTCGACAATGCAATAATTAAATGGCTGCGTTGATTGTGTACAAGTACGTGTCATGATCACTGCCTGTTCATGCTTTTATGCACAATCTAATCATTAACGCTTCGGTAAACTGAAACGGTCGCTAAGGTATCGATGCAACGTTCATTAATTACTGCCACTCCCCGTTTCCCAGTGTACGGGCAAGAGGACGCGGCGGGTCACGCTACGTATTTACTCAGAAGTAAACACGCTAAGCATATTTAAGGAATATAAAGTAAAAAATGTACACAAGAGATAGGAATATAAATGAACAACAACTTTATTTATTAAATATTCTTTTACAGGTACAACTGGAAATGTAAATACATGAATGAAAAGCAATGCCTAAACAATGGCAAAACTGAAATGAAAATATATACAAGTATCTAAAGCTCGGGGTCAAAGGCTAACTGCTCCAAGTCTTCAGTACTGGACTCGATCTCCAGTGAGTCCGATTCGCCTGACAACATTCCAAAGAAAGAAGAAAAGGAATGTCGTCAGCGAACAATCGCTCGGTAAGTCCCAAAGATGAGTAGAGATAGAATGGACAGAAAGAGAGTATAACTAGTACTGTTTGATTATAATGTTAACGCAGTTGTTTGTAGCTTGGTATAAAATATGCCAGTGTATACGAGATGAGTCCCACTATCCGGAGACTAAGGTATACGGAGCACAAGGAACCGTTCAACCACGGTACAACGGCAATGGATATTAAGATTAGGTTTATTAAAGTGACCGTCTCGTGCCACTTCTAACACATTCCGTACCAGTCTACCCCTTTATAAACCCCGTAATGTCTTTTGTATTGATTGTAATGTTTGGTTATACAAATGGATGACTTGCCAAAACCATGATATCAGTAAATGGAATGAATATAAATGAATAGTCATGTAGACAGAGTATATACATGGTTCGGTTCGGTCAATATAAATTGATATAGATTGAATTCTAGTATAGACGGTTTCATGTTAATTTTTAGTTTATACTTGAATCGTATTCAATTCAGATTGATTAGATTAAGACTCTGTCTGAGTCAAACACTTTGAAAAGAATTTGAAGTTCTGAATTAGTTTTGATGTTATCGGTAACTGCTGCACATGGACGGCAGGATTTGTGTCTTTTTCCAAGACAATTACCGTATTGATAACACCGTAATTAGATTGTCTACCTTAGATAGGCAAACACCTATATTCTCCGGCTCCCTGAGACTCAAGAGAACTGGTCCTATATTTTCTAGGGTCCTTATTGTAAATTAATAAAACTTGAGGGGGTTTTATGTAAAAATAATTTTGATATATTTTTAAAATACACCTCAAGTATTTAATTATCGTCTTTAGGATTTTCATAAATGCATATTTTATAAAAGTGAAAATTTCTAGTGAGTAGAACCTATTTTTTATTGTATATAATAATTTAATGAAATATTGGGAATTGTATTGATGTGGTAATTTCATGAAATTGTGGTTCCTTTGTCTTAGAAAACATGGAATATTTATATAATATATTTGAAATAGATCTTTTGAATATATTCATATATATATATATATATATATATTTAATAAAAATAATTTTATTTATTTTTTCTAAATCTCATTTTCGTAAAAATTGCATTAAAAATTCCGTTAAGATCGAATGCTCCTTGCAGAAGTCTGCATCTCGCTCTACTAGGTCCGAGAATGTGCGATATCCTGCACTATCTCGATCGGGGTTCCCCAAAATGGGTTGTAGAGGCGTATTTGCAAGGAATTAATTAACACTCTTTTTAAAGAAAACGGCTTTTAATTGTTTAAGATATTTATTCGTAAAAGCGTATTATCCCATAATTAAGAATCCCAAAACTCATCGTGCTATGTCAAAAATGTGTGTTGTGATGAGGTAGGTCATTACCTCGTGAGTTTTCTAAAGGTAATACGGTAAAAAGTGGATAACAATATCGTTTGTAAACATGATGGCATTTTACTGTAAAAGTGAAATAGAAATTGCAACATGAATTATTTTGAGATGAAACTTGTTCTAATATATTTGTTTATGTTTGTTAAACATTATGAGGAGATATGTTGATTTATTGTTTAAGAAAAATGGAGTTTTTAAAGAAAAGAGAGTCAGAAGTCGAAATAACTCCGCTTCTGACGAGTTTTGAAAAGAAAATGTTTTAGAATAGTAGAAGAGGTGGGGAGAGGGAACTTACTGGCTATAAAGATAGAGGGGAAGTAGGGGAAGATTATGAAAGCGTCGGGCGGCGTTTCGTCGCCGGAATCTCCTCGAAACGTCGTCGGAACTTCGCCCTTTGTCAACTCCATTTGCACAACTTAGGACTTAGAAATTTTATAGAGTTTTTGTAATAGAATTCTGAGTGAGGAGGGGTGAAATGGAGTGCGGTATTTATAGGGAAATTTAGGATTTTGAGGGTTAAAGAATGCATTAAAATTAGAATTAAAGAGTGAATTACACTCTCTGGATAATTGCAGAGTAAACAAACAATATGGGGATAGTGGGGTAGGCGAAGGGGTGCTGGGGTTAAGATCTTGGAGCATCCCTTACGGGTATGCCCGGCGGTGCCGGTCCCCATCACATGTATCGCCGTTCCAAAACCGGTGAAAGTGGCTTGGATTCACGCCACGTGTTAGGGTCTGTGTAAATGCCATTTCCCATGTGTTTGTTTTCTGTGTGGCTTTTCATTTTACGTGTTGTGCACGTGTAAAACTTTGGGCTTCTAAAAGATTTAAAGAAAAATTAATAAAAAGGTAATGTGGCTGGGGGAATTCGATCACAAGGGCTACGTCACAGCAGTGCAAGGCTTTACCAATGAGCTGCAAGTGCTTTCTTGCTGTTCAAAAGCAATTCAAATACTTATAGTGTACACAAAATTGCAAATACTCCATTTGTACATTAATTTTAAATGAATTTTTTGTACACTGAAATTAGAGTTGTTACAATTACTGAGGGTATAACAATCATGCACGTGATGGAAATGCAGTAAAATGCACTACTAATAATATATGAGCGGCCGGTGTCGTTTGAATTAGGAAAAACCACATTAAATCACATGTGCATAATGAGTTCAGAAAAACATAATAAATCATACGATCGTAATTAAGCAAAATGATACAAAAGGGGTAGAAAGTAAATTTAAACAGAAGTCTAAAAAAATTAATTTCAGGTTAAACGGGTTTCAGGTTTGCGAATTACAATCATTCCATTTTAAGTGTTCACTACTGAAAATCCAGTTTCTGAACTGGGAGTCCGTTTCGTAACATGTTTTATTCCCTGTTGGGATCATAATTAGACGACTCTACAGCTAGATAATATTTATATTTATTGGTTGTGTTTCCAACGTATCATACGGATCAATAATATCTGTGACGCCCCGCTTCCCGGTGAACGGTAAGAAGACGCGATGAGGCCCGATACGTATTTACTCAGAAGTAAACACGCTAAGTGTAACTAAATAATATAATGTAAATATACACAAGAATACATGAAGTGTAAATGAACAACAATTTTTATTTATTAAACATTTCTTTACAAGTACAACTGAAAATGTAAATACAGGAATCGAAAGCAATGCCTAAACAATGGCATGAACTGAAAAGAAAATATATACAAGTATCTAGAGCTCTGGGTCAATGGCGAACTGCTCCAAGTCTTCAGTACTGGGCTTGACTTCCAGAGAGTCCGATCCATCTGACAACATTCTAAAGAAAGAAGAGAAGGAATGTCGTCAGCGAACAATCGCTCGGTAAGTCCCAAAGATAGATAAGAATAGATAGATGAGAATATAACTGGTATATTGTAATATTTTTGTTCTGTTAACGCGGTTGTTTGTAGCTTGGTACAGAATATGCCAGTGTATACGAGAGGAGTCCCACTATTCCGGAGACTAAAGTATACGGAGCACAAGGAACCGTTAAGCCACGGTACAACAGTAATGGATATTCAGGTTAGGTGTATTAAAGTGACCGTCTCGTGCCACTTCTAACACATTCCGTACCAATTTGCCCCTTTAAAACCCCGTACTGTCTTTTGTATTGATTGTATTGTTTTTTTATAAATGGAAGACTTGCCGAAACCATGATATTATGTAAACGGAATGGATATAAATGGATAGTCATGTAATCAGAGTATATCCATGGTTCGGTTCGGTCTAGTCAAGTTGATATAGATTGTATCTGGTATAAATGGATTCACGTTGTATTGAAGTTATCTTGAATCATATTCAAGGATAGATTGGTTTCATATTAGACCGAGACTCTGTTTGAGTCAGACACTTTAAAACGAATTGAAGTCCTGAATTAGTTTTGATGTTATCGGTAACTGCTGCACATGGACGGCAGGATTTGTGTTTTTTTCCAAGACAATTACCGTATTGATAACACCGTTTTTAGGTTGTCTACCTTAGATAGGCAAGCACCCATATTCTCTGGCTCCCTGAGACTCAAGAGAACTGGTCCCGCTTAAATCTATATTTACTAGGGTCATTATTGTAAATTAATATAACTTGAGGGTGTTTTATGAAAAATAGTTTTGATATATTTTCAAAATAAACCTCAAGTATTTAATTATCGTCCTTAGGGTTTTCATAGTTGTAATTTTTATGAAATGAAATATTCTAGTAGATATAAACCTAACTTGAATAGTATATGGTATTATAGTGTAATATTGGAATTGTATTGATTTATAATGGTAGTTTCATGAAATTTGTGATTCCTTTGATTTAAAAAAACATGGAATATATATATAATATATTTAGAGTAGGTATTTTGATAATATTCATATATATATATATATAGTAAAAATAAATTTTATTTATTAAGTAGAAATCTCAATTTTCTTAAAAATTGCATTAAAAATTCCATCGAGATCGGATGCTCCGTGAGGAGGTCTGCATCTTGCTCTATTAGGCCCGAGGATGTGCAATAACCCGCACCATCCCGATCGGGGTTCCCCAAAATGGGTTGTAGAGACGCATTTGCGAGGAATTAAATAATATACTTTTAAAGAAAACGGTTTTTAAATGTTTATGGTATTTAAATGTAAACTCGTATTTATTCCACAAATTAATGTTCCAAAAACCATCGTGCTGTGTCAGGAATGTGTGTTGTGATGAGCTAGATCATTACCTTGTGAGTTTTCTAACGGTAATATGATCAAAATGAATAAGCAATGTTATGATATTTTACCGTAAAACTGAAATAGAAGTTGCAATACATATTATTTTGAGATGAAACTTATTCCAATGTGTTTTTTTATGATTGCTAAACAATATACAAAAAGATTATAAATTTTTTATTAAGATAAATGGTGTTTTTAGTTAAATTAGAAACGGAAGTCGGATTAACTCTGCTTCCGACTAGTTTTGAAAATGGAATTCGTTTTAATAGAAGAAGAAGAGGGAAAGTGGGACTTACAGATTAGAAAGAAAGAGGAGAGGTAAAGGAAGCTTATGGAATCATCGGGGAGTCGTTTCGTCGCCGGATTTTTCCCGAAACTTCGCCGGAACTTAGCCTTAAGCTAACTCCACTTGTACAATTTCTTGGACTTAGGAATTTTAAAGAGTTTTGATATTAGATTTCAGAATGAGGAGGGCCAAAGTGTAAGGTTGTATTTATAGGGTAGGATTAGGGTTTTGTGAGTGAATAGAGAATTAAAAATGCATTAAATTTTGGATTAATGGTGATTTTTAATTCTCTGGATAATTGCAGGGAAAACAAACAGACCGGGGTTAATGGGGTAGGCCAACAGGTGTCAGGGAAACAAAAAAATTTGCATTTTCTCCTGCCTAAACCGGCGTCGCCGGCCCCCTCAACAAATCTCGCCGGTCCAAATCCGAGGGTTGGTGTCTGGATCTTGGCCACAAGTCCTAGTCGTATCATATACCTCAGTGCACATGTTTGATTTGAGTGGCTTTTCATTTTTACGTGTATTGCATGTGTAAACTTTTAGGCTTCCAAAAAGTTTAAAAGAAAAATCAGCAAAAATAATATGTGGCTGAGGGGATTCGAACAGAGGGGATTCGTCACAGCAGTGTAAGGCGTTACCAATGAGCTACAAGTGCTTTCTTGCAGTTCAAAAGCAATTTAAATAGTTATAGCATACAAAGGATTGCAAATACTCCATTTGTACATTAACTTTTAAACAAATTTTCTGTACACTAAAACAGAGTCGTTACATTCTACCCTCCTTACAAAAATTTCGTCCTCGAAATTTACAATTATTTTATGGACTAATTTACAAACAAGTGGGGTATTTTGCACGCATATCGTCATCACTTTCCCTGTTGATTCTCCTGGTGTGTCTTTTCTCCACATCACTCGAACCAAGTTTACTTTCTTGTTCCGAAGTGACTTCACCTTTCTATCCAGGATTTCAACAGGTTGCTGCTCACAGGATAAGTCTGGCTGTATAGTGAGCTCGGAGTGATCAAGAATATGACTGGGGTCACTCACAAACCTTCTGAGTTGGGATATGTGGAATACATTGTGCACTCCTTCCAATGAAGGTGGAAGTGCCAAGCGATAAGCCACTTCTCCGACTTGTTCGAGTATGTCGAATGATCCACTATACCTCGGACTGAACTTACCTCGTCTTCCAAAGTGAATCAATCCATTGTTTGGAGATATCTTCAAAAATACATGATCTCCCGGTTGGAACTCCAAGTGACGGTGTTTTGCATCAGTTCAGTGTTTCTGTCGGTATTGGGCTATGCGCATTTTTTCCCTGATAGTGTGAACTACATCGACAGTTGCCACTATCATCTCAGATCCAAGGAGTTCTCTATCTCCGATATCCTCCCAACTTAATGGTGATCGACACTTCCTTCCATATAGAGCTGTAAAGGGTGCCATTCTAATACTTGCGTGATGGCTGTTGTTGTATGAAAACTCCACAAGATGTAGGTGATCTTCCCACGATCCCCCGAAGTCTAGCATATAAGCTCTTAGCATATCTTCAAATATCTAGATAGTTTGCTCAGACTGTCCATCTATTTGTGTATGGTAAGCTGTGCTGAAGTTCAGACTTGTTCCCAAGCTAGCTTGCAGACTCTGCCAAAATTGTGATCGAAATCTGGTGTCACGATCGGAGACAATGCAAAACGGTACTCCATATAATCTCACGATTTCCTGCATGAGTTCATGGGTATCAGAGATAGTACACAATGAAGTGTTAAATCTTACTTAGATTCAAACTTACTTCCATGTACTTCTTTGCTAGTGTCTCAGTAGATTGGCCAACTCGAAATGGGATGAAGTGAGCCGACTTTGTGAGTCGATCCATAATAACCCATACAGTATCGTTACCTTTCATGCTGCGAGGAAGAGCAGTCACAAAGTCCATAGTGATGTGTTGCCACTTTCATTCTGGAATAAGTAACGGTTGAAGTAAACCAGCTGTCCTGTGATGTTCAGCCTTTACTTGCTGACACACCAAGCATTTAGCGACGCTTCTGACTACTTCACGCTTCATTCCATGTCACCAGTAATGTTGCTGCAGATTTTTGTACATCTTTGTACCACCAGGGTGTACTGAGTAGGGAGAGCTGTGAGCTTCTTTCATCAATTCTTCCCGAACAGAATTTTGTGATACACATAATCTGCTACCGTATCTCATAGATTCGTCTTCATAGATGATGAAGTCTGTTCAAAGTCCACTTTCTACTTGTTCTATGATATTTTGCAACTTGGCATCACTTGCTTGAGCTGCTTTGATCTGATTGACAATAGTAGACTGAACTTGTAAGTTCATCAAACTTGAAGCGTTGCCTGGCATGACTACTTCTATCTCCATCCGATGCAAATCTTGTTGAAGCTTCCACTTTGCGGTGAGATTCATTAATAGTGGTTGGCGAGTAATTGCATCAGGTACTACATTCACCTTCCCTGGATGATATTGTAGGTTGATGTCGAAGTCTGCCATAAGTTCTAACCATATTCTCTGCCGCATATTCAACTCTTTCTGAGTAAACACATATTTCAGACTCTTGTGGTCTGTGTATATGTCCACTCGTTCACCAAGAAGATAATGGCGCCAAATCTTGAGTGCAAAGATTACGGCTGCCAACTCCAAATCATATGTCGGATAGTTGCGCTCATGAACTTTCAGCTGTCTTGATGCATAAGCTACAACTTTACAGTGCTGATGTAGAACACATCTTAATCCTTTACCGGATGCATCGCAATGCACTACAAAACCTCCAGATTGGTCCGGTATGACAAGGATAGGTGCTGATGTCAATCTTGACTTGAGTTCTACAAAAGCTCGTTCGCATGTTTCTGACCACACGAATTCTTCATCTTTACGCGTGAGCTTGGTCAGGGGTGTTGCAATCTTCGAAAATCCTTCAATGAATCTTCTGTAATATCCTGCTAAACCCAAGAAACTTTGAATATATTTCACTGATTTCGGTGTCGGCCATTCGCTTACTGCTGATACCTTAGCTGGATCTACAGAGATTCCATCGCCTGATACAATATGTCCGAGAAAACTGACTTGATCTAGCTAAAACTCGCACTTGCTATAGTTGGCATAGAGTTGATGATGTCGTAAAGTCTCCAGGACAATACGTAGGTGCTCGGCATGTTCTTTCCGAATCATAGAATACACCAGGATGTCGTCAATGAAGATGACAACAAACCTGTCTAGGTACTCTCGGAAAACTTGATTCATTAGGTTCATGAATATAGCTGGTGCGTTGGTCACTCCAAATAGAATCACAAGAAACTCATAATGACCATAGCGAGTCCTGAATGTCGTCTTCGGAATATCAAACTCTTTGACCTTCACTTGATGATATCCCGAACAAAGATCTAACTTGGAGAAAACGCAAGACCCACTTAGCTGATCGAACAGACCGTCTATGCGCGGAAGTGAATACTTGTTCTTTATAGTTACTTCGTTTAGATCTCTATAATCAATGCACATTCGATATGAACCTTCATTCTTCCTCACAAGTAGAACTGGCGATCCCCAACTTGAAGTGTTGGGAAGAATCCATTATTTCTTCAATAATTCGTCCAACTGAGTTTGGATCTCATTCAAACCTTCGGGACTCAAGCGATACAGTGCTTTGATCACCGGTTGTGTTCCAGGTACTAAATCAATGCTGAATTCAAGAGCTCAATCGGGAGGCAAACCTGATATGTCTTCAGTGTTGAAGTCGAAAATTGCATCCCGGTTGACCAAGTCAAAATCAAAGTCAACCCCCAAGCCAAACGGGCCCATGCCCAGGTCGAGTCCGAACATGAAGCGTCCGGCCCTATCCCATGCCAAAATGAAATCATGTAATAAATAATTTTTATGTAATTTTTTATACATGAATGTATACAAAATGGGCATAAAACCAATATTTTGTAAGCCCATGGCTTATGTGCAAAAATGAAATGGCACATGAGCCATGGGATGGGCAAAATGCCATTTTGCAAAGCCCAAGGGGCTATATGTAAATATGTAAGCCTATAAAAGGCAACATGATGATGAATAAAATAACACTTTTCATTCTTTCAAAAAAAAACCTAGGGTTTGTGCCTCTTTCCCATTTCTGAAGGTTTCAAACCTTCTTCTTCTTTTTTTGTGAATTAAATCAAGAGTTTTACTCTCCCTTTTCCAAAACTAAATAGTTTTTCACCACAAAACCCACAAAGGGGAACTTGGATCTGTCATTAGATCTCAAAAAGAAGAGATTTTTAGATCTCACATCTCTTGATCCAGCCAACAGAGTAGGAAGAAGAAGAAGAACCCATTTCCTCAACCAAAACATTTTTAGGAGTTTAACTCCACTCTAAACCCTATTTCTGGGACTAAAAGCTCCTTTTTCTCGCTAGCGACCTGCGCTCAAGCGCAAAGCGCCCACGTGCCGACACGTGGCGCGTTTGCGCTCCAGCGCCCAGCGCTCGAGCGCAAAGCGCCCACGTGCCGACACGTGGCGCGTTTGCGCTCCAGCGCCCAGCGCTCGAGCGCAAAACGCCCACGTGCCGACACGTGGCGCGCTTGCGCTCAAGCGTCCAGCGCTCGAGCGCAAAGCGCCCACGTGCCGACACGTGGCGCGCTTGCGCCTAAGCACACAGCGCTCAAGGCGCTGGCCCCACGCATCCTTTGGATACCTTTTCCCCCTCTTTTTTTTATATATATACATATATACATATATATATATACACACATACACATATGCATACATATACACACACACATACACCACGACACTGTCCCCTGTAAAAACTCTACATGGCTCCCGATATATCCAAAACCCCCTTTCAAAACACAACACACGTACACTGCACATTGAATTCGCATGACCAGTTTAACCCGTCAATCGGAGGTTCCCTTGCTCCAAGGGCGAGGGGTAATTAACGGCAGCTTAGTCCGCGGCTGCCTGAGATTCGGATCTCCACAATCATTAAACCCCGGCCTACCCTAGGAAGGGGGAATCTGTAGTACGCCTGACAAGCGCGCGCGTATTCCCATCTCAATGGGGTGACGAAAAAAACCCTACATTCAGGAAATACATAATCGAACTCTCGAACTACCTCTGGCTTTGATCCTTCCTCTGCTTGAAGTGTTCAATCACTGCCTTCTTCGGTTTTGCTTTGTATGTGCTTGGCTTTAGGGTACGGTCTGCACTTTTGAAATAAAAGACCGAATGTTCTGGAATCTCGAACACTACCCTCCTTTGACGACAGTCAATGGTAGCATAGAATGTTCCTAGCCAATTCATACCCAAAATGACATCGAAATTCGGTATGTCCATCACCTTGAAGTCAGCATAGAATTCTCTGCTGCAGACGACCACTGGACATAGGTTGTATCCCATTATTGCCTTTAGAACGTCGTTCCATGAACTGATATTCCAGCTGGATACAAGAGGTTTGACTGGAATCGCATGAGTTCGAACGAACCGTTTTGACATAAAGCAATGAGATGCTCTTGTATCGAAGAGTGCTAGTGCAGGAAGTGAGGCTACTAAGTTCATACCTATGTTATATGGGCCACCAACAAAACTTGTCACGCCCCGCTTCTCGGTGTACGGTAAGAAGACGCGACGAAGCCCGCTACGTATTTACTCAGAAGTAAACACGCTAAGCGTAACTAAGCAATATAATGTAAATATACACAAGAAGACATGAAGTGTAAATGAACATTAACTTTTATGTTTTAAACATTTATTTACAAGTACAACTGAAAATGTAAATACAGGAATGGAAAGCAATGCCTAAACAATGGCATGAACTGAAAAGAAAATATATACAAGTATCTAGAGCTCTGGGTCAATGGCGAACTGCTCCTAGTCTTCAGTACTGGGCTCGACCTCCAAAGAGTCCAATCCACCTGACAACATTCCAAAGAAAGAAGAGAAGAAATGTCGTCAGCGAACAATTGCTCGGTAAGTCCCAAAGATAGGTAAGAATAGACAGATGAGAATATAACTGGTATATTGTAAATTTTTTTGGTTCTGTTAACGCGGTTGTTTGTAGCTTGGTACAGAATATGCCAGTGTATACGAGAGGAATCCCACTATTCCGGAGACTAAGTTATACGGAGCACAAGGAACCGTTAAGCCACGGTACAACAACAATGGATATTCAGGTTATGTGTATTAAAGTGACCGTCTCGTGCCACTTCAAACACATTCCGTACCGGTCTACCCCTTTAAACCCCCGTAATGTCTTTTGTATTGATTGTATTGTTTTGTTTTATAAATGGAAGGCTTGCCGAAACCATGATATCATGTAAACGGAATGGGTATAAATGGATAGTCATGTAATCAGAGTATATCCATGGTTCGGTTCGGTCTAGTCAAGTTGATATAGATTGTATCTGGTATAAATGGATTCACATTGTATTGAAGTTATCTTGAATCATATTCAAGGATAGATTGGTTTCATATTAGACTGAGACTCTGTTTGAGTCAGACACCTTAAAACGAATTGAAGTCCTGAATTAGTTTTGATGTTATCGGTAACTGCTGCATATGGACGGCAGGATTTGTGTTTTTTTCCAAGACAATTACCGTATTGATAACACCGTTTTTAGGTTGTCTACCTTAGATAGGCAAGCACCCATATTCTCCGGCTCCCTGAAGCTCAAGAGAACTGGTCCCGCTTAAACCTATATTTACTAGGGTCATTATTGTAAATTAATATAACTTGAGGGGTTTTTATGAAAATAGTTTTGATATATTTTCAAAATACACCTCAATTATTTAATTATCATCTTTAGGGTTTTCATAGCTGTAATTTTTATGAAATGAAATATTCTAGTGGATATAAACCTAACTTGAATAGTATATGGTATTATAGTGTAATATTGGAATTGTATTGATTTGTAATGGTAGTTTCATGAAATTTGTGATTCCTTTGATTTAGAAAAATATGGAATATATATAATATATTTAAAGTAGGTATTTTTATAATATTCATATATATATATATTAAAAATAAAATTTATTTATTAAGTAGAAATCCCATTTTTCTTAAAAATTGTATTAAAAATTCCATCGAGGTCGGATGCTCCGTGAGGAGGTCTGCATCTCGCTCTACTAGGCTTGAGGATGTGCAATAACCCGCACCATCCCGATCGGGGTTCCCCAAAATGGGTTGTAGAGGCGCATTTGTAAGGAATTAACTAATACACTTTTAAAGAAAACGGTTTTTAAATGTTTATGGTATTTAAATGTAAACTCGTATTTATCCCATAAACTAATGTTCCAAAAGCCATCGTGATATATCAATAATGTGTGTTGTGATGAGGTAGGTCATTACCTCATGATTTTTCTAAAGGTAATATGATTAAAATGAATAAGCAATGTCGTATGTAAACATGATGGTATTTTACCGTAAAACTAAAATAGAAGTTGTAATACATATTATTTTGAGATGGAACTTGTTCTAATGTGTTTGTTTATGATTGCTAAACACTATACAAAAAGATTGTAATTTTTTATTAAGATAAATGGTGGTTTAGTTAAATTAGAAACGGAAGTCGGATTAACTCCGCTTCCGACTAGTTTTGAAAATAGAATTCGTTTTAATAGAAGGAGAAGAGGACAAGTGGGACTTACAGATTAGAAAGAAAGAGGAGAGGTAGAGGAAGCTAATGGAATCGTCGGGGAGTCATTTCATCGCCGGATTTGTCCCGAAACGTCGCCGGAACTTGGCCTTAAGCTAACTCCACTTGTACAACCTTTTGGACTTGAAAATTTTAGAGAGTTTTGATACTAGATTTTAGAATGAGGGCCAAAGTGTGGGGTTGTATTTATATGGTAGGATTAGTGTTTTGTGAGTGAAGAGAGAATTAAAAATGCATTAAAATTTGATTTAATGTTGATTTTTAATTCTCTGGATAATTGCAGAGTAAACAAACATAATGGGAGTTAAGGGAGAAGGCCAAGAGACTAGGGAAAAGAAATGGGGCAGTACATACGGGAGGACGGCGGCGCCGGCCCCAGGAGGAATATCGTCGGTCTATTGAATTGGGTTGGGGTCTGGATCTTGGCCACATGTCCCAGTCGTATCATATATCTCAGTGTACATGTTTGATTTGAGTGACTTTTCATTTTTACGTGTATTGCACGTGTAAATTTTTGGGCTTCCAAGAAATTTAAAAGAAAAATCAGCAAAAATAATATGTGGCTGAGGGGATTCGAACACAGTGGCTTCATCACAACAGTGTATGGCTTTACCAATGAGCTACAAGTGATTTCTTGCAGTTCAAAAGCAATTTAAATACTTATAGCATACACAGGATTGCAAATACTCCATTTATACATTAAATTTTAAACAAATTTTCTGTACATTGAAACAGAGTCATTACAATATCCTCTGTATGTAGGGAGATATGCACTTTTTAAGGTTAAGGTGTATAATCTGTCTCTGTAGAAAACTGCAGTACATACCGACGGTTAAAAGGTGTTATAAAATATCAAACGACACTTGAATGCAATGAGACCAGTACCATTAGAAAGCTAAGTCAATTCTCTACGCTTCTATATATGGTTCCTCACACTTGCGCACTAGAACAATGAGAAATATGCGTTCTAAAACGGGTAAAGGCAGAGATTCCTGATCTGAACTGCAGTCCAAAGCCATGAATTGCCTCAGTTTTTGTTGTCATAGCTTATTAAAATTCAGAGATCAACTATGAGGTGATGTAAGTTTATCTGTTGAATTCGACATGAACCTTAAAACATTAGGTTACGAGTTGTATTCAATTTAATGTAGATTTTAGAACGTGGCATGTGTGGTGAATTCAAGATTCAACGTTGCCTTTTTGGGGCATCTTTACTGTTAGTTATATGTATGACCTAGAGGCCATTACTGTACATGTGATGTATATTGTAGTGGATGCTTGGACATATATAGGGAGGACTTTCTTGCTCGACATGATAGTATGCTATCTGGTTGCTCTTTATCTTAACATGTACACTTATTGTCTATCTATTACATATTGATAAAGCCCTCAGGATGAGTACTTAACTACCTGGATTATGATGCGGATCATACTAGTAGGGCAGAGGTAGTCGGTAAGTACATCCTTCAAATGTTCCTAGTCGTGGGAGTATCGAGACAGGGTATCGATACTCCAGAGTAGACTAGCGTATACGCTTCTCGACCCATATGATGGGCAATGGATGATCCCATATCCATTGGTGTTTGACATCAGAGATGGTATACGGGTGCTCAGTGGAGACTGGGTATACTGGACGGACTTGCCGAGAACTCCTAGATGGTATTATACCTATCGTCAGATAGCAGTTCCCTGGTGACACTGGTACAGGTTAGTCCGTCGACCTGAGATCGTCATAGAGTCTTGTGTGATTCCCACTGTGCTTTGATTTCCACCTTACCACGGTCAAGAGATTGTGCAAAACGGTGGTTTTTGGGTACAGTCCCGAGTCACATAGAGGCAATGAGCGATGCGAGGGGATTTCATCTCTCCCTGTATTGGGAGTTGATGTTGCGCTATGCTCGATTGGCCATAACAGGAAATCCCTGGCCAGGGTTGCTAAGATCTACTGGTAAGTGTTATCAGTAGTTTCTCGAACAGTTATGGACCTTGCATCGGCATGACTTATCAGGCTATTAGGGTCTGACGTTAAACCACCCCCAGGCTGTTGATATGCGACATATCAGACGAAGAGACCAGACTGTACGGTAGTGTTACTGATTAGATTCGCAGGAGTATGAACATGCTTGCTTGTTGATCTTCTAATTGCTCAATACCCGGGTGGCCGTTACGTTTAGCAGACCGCTTGCGACTTGTGGGTGTTTGATATGATTATCACCTACTGCCGGCATATTGACGAGTCTATAGAGTCATACACAGAGGTTTCCTGGTTCATGCGAAATGAAGTATGAGCACATATGTGATATGTGCGGGACCGAGATTAATACGAGTATGAGATATTGTATTCTATTCTCGTGATATGTGATATCGGTCGGTTATATGTGATATACCCGGGTTATCGGATCAAGTGTTGATTCGATAAGTTGATTCATATGATATTAGTCGGTTGTATGTGATATAGCCGGATTATTAAATCAAGTATTGATTTGATAATTTAATGTATAATTATATATTTGATAAATTAACTTACATTACTAATATTTTCTCACTAAGTATTCTTTTTCTCGCTTGTGTGCATATAGTATATATGTGATATATATTAATGTACATTTTATTGTGTCATGCTTGATGATACATGCTACTTGGGTGTATGAGACTTACACTATAGTTAGGATAATGTAGGGTTTATATTTATCTAAGTAATTCAAAAATGGGATGGAAATTTTCATGGCTACAAACTTGTAGAAGCTTGTGAAAACATTGACCAAGTCTATCATTTTTGTTTCACTTGTAGATATTTATTAACCCAACCATTATACTCACCCATGGTTAAGTCTCTATATGGGTTAGTGTATGACACTAACTCACCCATGGTCTATTTTCTCACCTCATGAGTTTTCATTCTCTTCATCACTTCATCTTCTTCTTCCTTATGAAAAGAGTTTTCTAGGGTTTGAAAAGGTGATGAAATATTTTGAGAAAAAGAAATCTAAAGTGAGCCCATTTCCTACTTCATCATCCTCTACTATATTAGCCATTTAGTTTAGGGTGTTTGCTTCACTAATCTACAATTAGTAAAGAGGTAGTATGAGCTTGAGTCTTCTCGACGTAGATCATCTTCGGCCTCGAAGACTTCGAGCAGGCATGTTCATTTTTTCATGTGAACCCTTACTAGAGTTCGGGTGTTCACTACTTGGAGCGAAGGGGCTGCTACACGGAGCTTTAGAAGTGAAGGACCGGTCTACAAGGGTTGTATTTCTCATTCACTTAGATATTAAGATGTTAACATTGCTAGTTTGTTTAAATCTTTAGTTAAGATTCTAGGGTTAGGGTTCTTTAGAACGGCAAAAATTTGAAAACGGCATGGACGATGCCTCCTGAAACCTTGCTTCCTTGCTAAGTAACCCTACAGTGGTATCAGAGCCAAGCTAGAGATTTAAACGATATTTGTTAGATTACGAAACCTAAACAACTCCGAATCTTGAAACAATATGACCTAGTTTCTGTCGAATTTTTAAAGGTGTCAAAAAATTATTTTAGCAACTGCAGAATGTTGTATGAGATATAACAAGAACACTGTGAAAATTTGAAGCATTTTGGCCTCAAAGTGGCCCGCCACATAACCCAAAAATCCGAGCTCCTCAGGTGAATAGTGATGTTTTGGCTTGAAATTTTCATGGTGTTCCAGTCTCTGGGTTTTGGTGTTTCAGGTGTTGCTAGTTTTTGCTAAATTTGCATGTGATGTTAACTTTCTGCAAAGGCAATTCGGAGTGTTTCGTAATCGTAATTATAACATATATTCGGGTTATTTAGACAATGTTAAAAAGTTCGAACGGATATCAATAACCCATATTTTCCCTCGCTGGAAATTTTCAAGAGTTGGATTTTTTCCGAGTTTAAAATATTCAGAAAATCATGCAAGCGATTTTGTGGACCCTCTAGAAGAACGATACCCAAACTCGACATTTTTGGATCGCGGAACCGCGGTCATACCCTATGGTTTGCCGCAGTTCCATGGCGACATCAGTGAGGCATGGGTCAGCACTTCTACGGATGGTTCATAGGAGCTGTGGCAGTTTCTGGGTACTTCTTGAACTCCGCTCAAGTGTTGAGCTTGTTGGGAAATTTTGGGTGCTTGCTTATTCGATCGAAAAACTTGTTGGGAAATTTTGGGTGCTTGCTTATTCGATCGAAAAGTTTAACTTCGTGTAACTATCTGTGATTATGATACAATATTTGGAATCCACATAATTAGTTATGAGATAACTAGTTTGAATTTTATAAATCTAGCGGTTTAGTCTCATTTGATCGGTTGCCATGGGATTTTGATGTTGATCAAAAGTCCGTCGCAATTACGTAGTGTATGCGGATACTCACCGGGTAACCTTACTAGATAGCCACGACCCATAGCCCCGACCAAGTGACTGTAGGAGAACCCCGTCGCCAAAAGCATCCGTTCGGGTGCTCGCGGCTGCGGTGTTCCGCCTTAGTGCACTTCGTCGACAGCAACGGGGGTGCGGCCGTCTACTAAAGTTTCCGACGAGCATTCGATCAGGTTATCAGAAATCTTGTTGAATTACCTGACTGCTTATTGGAAAGTGTTTTCAATATCGAGATTAAAATGCGGGGTTTATAAATGTTAGGCATGTGATGTGTAAGGAATTCATATTGTTGGGCATGAAATCCAAAGTATGTAATACATTAGGTTTATGATATCTAAGGTTGTTGCGGATTCCAATTGTTGTAGTTTTTCACTTTCTTTTCTGCGACCGTAAGTGTAATATGTGGTGTATCGCCGGTTTCGTTGCTATATGTCAACGACAATTGGGATACGCATATTTACTTACGTTGATGACATGTGATGTTATGTGTTGCTGTGATATGCTATATTGGATCGTCATTTTTTGAATAGCCGGGGGGTTTTATATGAGATGAGAGTTTTTCATTTTCATTCATGTAAAAGCTTGTATGTAATATTATTTTATTGGGGCACTTCCGGATTGAGGATGATGTCACCATTGATATATATATTTACTTTTCCGCATTAGGATAGACCCAAGGCGGGGAGCACAAGTAACCGGGTTCAAGGGTCCAGTGGGAGGCCATCTCGAGGAGTCAAGACCGGGTCTCCTAACTCTAGAATTGGTTGGGTTTCTTGCCGCTCTTGTAGGGGCTAGGGATGTGGGTTTGTTTATTCATCGCGACTGTGGAATCCGTGTTTTATACCGGCTTAATTTAAAACACGAAATTCCTAGTATATCCAATATTTCATATATGTTCTTCTGCTGCTGATATTCTGTGATGTGATCACTAGATATTCTGAGATGAATGCTTATATTTTATATATATGTGATATATAATAAATATTGTTGCTTTCATTTCTTCTGTAATGCTTAGGAAGCATAATTGATGGGACTTCATTAATGAGATTAATGAAATAAAAGAAACCTAAAGATGTTGTAGAAACTTGTTCAAAAAACTGGTAGCTCTAGTTCTTGCTTTGCATAGCGGTATTCCTTGTAAAATATCCAGCACCTTATTCGATAAGGAAAGAGCCGAGATCCCTTCACCGGGAGTGACCTCTTTAGCGAAACTAGCAGATGCTACAACCCACTCGGTTTGTCTTTTGATTGCTTCTATAGTTTTTTCTATGCATGGTGGCATTTGTGAAATATCCTGCACCTTATTCGATAAGGAAAGAGCCGAGATCCTTTCACCGGGAGTGGCCTCTTTAGCAAAACTAGTAAAAGCCTAAAAAACACTCATTTTCAAAATCACTCGATTCTACAACGATATCAAGTTTGTTACGCTCATGGTTTTCTTAAAAACCTGCGTAGCCCTCCGTCATTTCAGATAAGTACTACTTAGTATTCGTGCTACGGTAGTTTGGCCTGCGTTAAGGCGCAGTGTGCGGTAGCTAACTAGTGCTTATCTGCTAGCATACGATATGATTGGATTAGGGTATTCGCATGGCGTTGTTTGGCATGCGTCAAGGGTCGTGCGGGTAGGTTTAATTCAATCATGAAATATACGGGTTGAACTTGACTAGTGTCCTGTGGGTAGTTTGGCCTGCGTCAAGGTCATAAGACGCTATGGGTAAAAACCATTATCGGGAATTCCAAGTGTTGAAATTTGCAATGAGATTGCATACCTTCTATGAGATAGTTGGATCCCGATACCCACTGCGAGTAAGAGTTACTCCTGGGAGAGTTTTACACATTACAATTAGCCAATCAAGTAGGTGTCTAAAAAGGTATTAACGGGGTTACGCCCCTGGGAAAATAAGGTTTATTTTAATTAAGTCTGTGCAAAAGCACGAGGAATCTCCCTCAAAATACCGACACTGGCCTGGCCGAAAGATTGGCAAACTTGCGGGGTGTCATTAATCCCGGCTAGTCTTACCTTTTAAGGTTTGAAGAAAGATTTGATAAAAACAGTGCGAGCCATCCTGATTAGATAAAATAATAACCAATCTGATCTTGTAAGAGCGCACACAGAGTGTTTTCGTCTCTCTTTATCTCCTGGTAGCGACCATGTTATGCCTTAATCAAGATAATAATATGGATGCATTGACCAAACCTGCTTATTATACTGAGCTAGAGAACGTGTAATACCCAGCCCCTCTTATACCAATATTTTTATTTTTTCGACTATAAAATTTATTTATAATTGTTTTTTTATTTAAATCCCATTAAACACCAAAATCACATTTTCCTTTTATTGATAAAACCCTAGTTCTAATTATTTATCCTAAAACCCAAACCTATTATATCTTATTTTTCCAAATTCTTCCACCTCAGCCCAAGCCAATGAAAACTAAAATTTAATCAAAACATTAAACTAAAACCCTAAAACCCAAACCTTATTACATTTTTCCACACAATAACCCTCAGCACCAACCCCAAGCCGGCCCTTTTAATTTTTTCACCTCTTTATTTCATTCTTTGCCCAAGCCCACCCACTCTTTTCTCCTCTAAATTCCTTAATCTTTTATTCCTTGGCCCGACCTGTTTTCTTTTTCCATTATAATTCCTTTAATCTTCACTGGCCCGGCCCTTCTCCTTCAACCCAACCCGACCCGGCCCACTACCCGCCTTCTTCTCCAACGGCTCTCTCCCAAGATTCCCGCCCGTTGTCCCCCGATCCGTGCTCCTCGCCTCCGCCCACGCCCGTGCCCTTATCCATGACGCGCACGTTACCCCTCGCATTTCCCCTCTCTAACCCTATCGCCCTCATCTCCTCCTCACTCTCTTTCCTCTCAAAACTTCTCCCACGAACCCACTCTCGCAGCCTCGGCCGCCTTCTTCACTCGCCCCACTGCCGCCGACGACGTCGACGACTGCAGCCACCTCGTCTTTTCTCGCCTTCAACCTCTTCTTCTACTACTTCTAACCCCGTCATCATCTTCCTCTCTCATCACCAAACCCATCTCCTTCCTCCTCACCAAAACCCAATCACCGCCGGCGCCCCCGTCTTCCCGACAATCACCATCGTCGACCACCAACTCCATCAACACCTTGTCTCCCTCTACAACCCGAGCTCCCCACTTCCTCTCTCCCTCGACTTCCTCCTCCTGCTCACCATCCCTCAAGCCACCGCACCCGAGCTCGGCCACCGCACCTCTCGCCGGCGAGCCTCCCCTGCACCCGCCTCGTCAACATCATCATCATCATCATCGTCATAATCCCTATCACTCCCTCTCTCTTTCTCACTTCCTCTCTCAATCTCTCTGGCTCTCTCTTTCTCTCTCTCTGTTACCTTCTCTCTCTCTTCCTCTACTCTCTCTCTTTCTGATCTCTCTCACTCTTACTCTCTCTCTCTGATCTCTCTCTCTCTTTCTCACTCTCCATTCCCTCTGTTTCTCTCTCCCTGCACACTCATTCTCTCTTCCCTTCCCCTGCAACTCACTCCTCTCCCACTCTCTCTGTCTCTATCTCCCCCCTCTCTCTTTCTCACTCTCTCTCTTCCTCTACATCTCTTTCTTTCTCTCTCTCTCTCCGTGTCTCTCTCAATTTCTCTCTACCACTCTCTCTTTCTCACTCTCTCTCTATATCTCTTTCTCACTCCCTCTTGATCTCTCTCTCTTGATCCCTCTCTCACCCCATCAACCCCTTCACCAGCCGACCCCTCACAACTCCATAGTCGATCGCTTCACCACCTCCCTTCGCCACCAGCTGCCAAGCCGTCAAGACCGTGCCAAGCTTGAGCCGAAGTCGAGTTGCCGTGTCGTGTCTAGCCACGCTTGCGGCGTGATCATGTCGTTTCCGTTGTCGTAGATCACCGCTGTTGCCGTGCCACTGCCGTGCGCCTCCAGGCAAGTTTCATACTTGCTACATGCTATATATTCAAGTTACAAATCTAAAGTTCATAGATCGCAAATTTACAATGTCAGATCGATTATGTGCCTTACCTGTTCGATGTGTGATCCCAATGAAAATACTTGTCTATTTTGACGGATTAGATTGTCTGTCTTGGCCCGTGTAGTGATAAATATCCTGTATAAATTTCACTGGATAATCTGACTATTAACGACTAAAATGACTACCCCCAAGTTTACCCGTAAAACTGGAAATTTCTTGTACCTGAAAACCGTTAAAATCACCATAAATTATATACATACTGGAATGATGCGTTCGAGAGCTCAAATCGAAGACGACTCGACGAAATGTAACCCTATGCAAGTTTCTAATTGTTTCTGTACTTAAATTGTGACAATATTTAGATCGGAGTGCGACTCTGGACTGCAGTCCAGAGCGACTCTGTTTACTGTGTGCTGTCCCGTAATGGGTAACACACTGTTTCCTTAACTCATAGGTTGAGGAACTCTGCTGTTTATAAAAGGTAAATCTGTTAGCTAGACAACACAAGTGGTTTCACCCTGTTTCGTCAACATTTGCTATTTAACCTGTAATTTAAAAGATCGGGACGTATAACAGTCCCAACAGAATCAGAATTGACATACTGGTATTGAACAGTGTATATCTCCTGACGTACAGATGCGATTGAGAATCCGTCTATTGCTTTAGAAACCTTACTGAAAACCCTAGATTTTATTTAACTGTAGTATCGCTAAAATATGATCCCAATTAGGATTAAAATGCATCGCGAAACGGACTTCCGATTCTGAAACCGGGTTTCCAGTCGTGAACGCTTAAAAGGAAATGGCCATAACTAATAAGCCTGAAACCCGATTGCCGTGAAACCAAATTCGCTGGTTAGATAACCAATCATACTATTTATTCCCTATTTATCTTTTCGCTAAATTGTACACGTTTGATTTATGATAAATATTGCAAGTGGTAGATTACCGATTCATGACATCCTAATCGTGCTTTACATACTGTTTACGCATCATATCATACATATGTCACTGTATTGATAACTTAGTGATAGCGTGCATTACCCAGTGTTAGGTATTAGTGATGATTGTGGCAAGTACGTTAGTGTTCGTGTATAAGTGAATAAGTGAAAGTGACACGTACTTGTACACAATCAGTGAACCTTATGATTCTATTGCATTGTCGATGTCTGTGGGACGCGTGTACGTGTAACTATAAGTGGTATGGGACACTTATGGAAACTCTTGCATGGGTGTCACAGATAAGACATCAGCCTCTGCCATTTATTTTAGGTATTAGTCGGGACGTGCTTGATGGAGGTCCTGCCTCCAATTCTCGCGCAAACTTGTCACAGACCGACTGGTATTTAGGGTTATGGTTAGCGATTGATATAGACCACGGGGTGTGGGGTAGTTTGAGTGTGAGTTCAACAGAATCTCGGGAGTCCCTTGCCGGCTTATATATATGGAGATATATGGAGATTTACAGGGTACATGATTATTACTGTGAGTTACATGTTGGGCCCGTGGTCCCTTGCCCTTGGGTTCTACCCTTGGGTGGAGGACACTCGCGAGTGGTTGACTCTCACACTTGAACTGACGATAGGCTCAGTGACCTGTATAGTGGACTTAGAGACTGATAGGGATAATGGCATTGAGATACATTACTTACTGTGTTGACATACTTAGTATATCATTTTACTGCTTTTACTGTTCCACTGCATTGATTACTACATGTTCATACCTATACCATCATTGATTTACTGTTTTATATATTTATTATCACTGTTAGAGTTGCCACCTGGTTTTATATATTATATTTCTATTGTGTCGCTCTGACAACCTGAGTATGCATGCTCAGTGTGAGGAGAGGATTTGGCCTGGACCAGGACTAGACGTACATCACGGACATCTTGATTTACCATCCAGAGTTATACCCTTTTGTTTCCTATCAGGTCAGTTCTTATTATTGTTTTGTTTCAGTTACTGCATTTCTCATTACCTGCGCATTATTTACTGATTACCACTTAAAGCTAGAAGCCGAAGTGTGACTACGACAGGAAAGTTCCTTGACCGTAGGAGCATGGCTGGCCTTGTTAACCCCTCGTATTCCGTATTTTGGGAAGCGGGGCATGACAGAACGTTGGTTCCGCTCTATCTTATAATTTTTACAAGTCCGAGCAGGAAATAGGGGAATATCCGGATTCCCATGCCACCCATTCGAGGAATAAGCATGTTGATGCATATTTCTTCGGTTGTGTTCATTACCTAGAACTGTTTATCGGTATCCTCTACGTTCTAGGTATGAGATACCGGATTAGGATCCCATATATGTAATCTGTTACATGAGCTATGAAAGGTAGAGAACTGGGATAGGATGATATATCTCTAAGTGATTGTTCCCCTTCGAAAGACGCGGCGGAGATGCGATGGGCGTCTTGCCTGAAATTCGGGGCAGATGCTAATTGGTGCTATCCGTCCACCTCTCCGAAGATGCCAAGTTGATTTATGGCACCGTGTATCGGAGGTTTAGACGGATGCGGCCGATGTAGCAGACTTCGTCAGATTCCCCCTCGTTCAAGGGGTTTTTAATTGCAGGGACGCTCTTCCATGCAGGCGCAAGCCCCTGCAGTTAATTAAGCTACCGCATCGCGGTAACAACTTTCTCCATCTCCAGATGGTCACTTCGTGTCGTGGGTGTTTTTTCTTATTTGTGGTTGCCCGTGAATTGTATACGGAGACTAATTTATGTTGTCGTCCGTAGGACGTGGATTAGTCCAAATCCGTATTTTCTTAGATTTGGGTTTGGGGTTTTGGTTTAAGGATACGTTAGCCATATTTGAGGCTAAGATCAACTTAAACGTTTGTTAAGGATACGTTAGTCTAATTTGAGACTAAGATCAGCTTAACAGGATCGTTTAGATTCGACAAAAGAGCATTTGGGCTCTATTGTTCTAGTTTAGAGACATAGTGATCCATTGCCAGTTTAGGGACATGGTGGTCCAACATTCCCATTTTGGGGACGAATATTGGTTTAAGGACATCATAGTCCATGAGCTTAAGGACCCCACAGTCCATAGCAATATATGGTTGTCGGGACCCGTCATCTCTCTGACGACGTTGAAGGATTACAACGACAAATATCAGAGGAGTTCAGAAATGTACCCTTGAACCGGGTGTAAATTGATTTGAGAGAGCAGTTGGGCTCGGTTCAATTTAATTTGTGGACTTATGGCCAGAATTGGGTTAAGTCCAGTTAGAAAAGTGTCTAACATTTTATTTATATCTGGCCTGTTACGCCTTTGATTGGGCTCTGCCCTCTTTTTTCTTTTATATAATGCACAACATTCATCTTTGGTCTATTAGATCTTTAATTGGGCTCTGCCCTTTTTAATAATGCATAGCATTTGTTTTGGTCTGTTAGACCTTTTAATTGGGCTCTGCCCCTTTTTAATAATGCAAAGCATTTAAAGTTTTGACAGTGCGCCACGTGGCTTGTCAGGCGCTTTGCGCCAATTAATGAGCGCAAGGCGCAAGCGCATGTGGAGGTGACACGTGTCACGCTATGGTGAGCGCAAGTCTGTTAGCGCAGTGCGCTGCGCCAGTACGCTGCGCCAGTGCGCTGCTGACACGTGGCGCGCTCTGGTGAGTTGCGCCAGTCCAAGAGCACAGTGCTCTGGTTTTAGGAGCGCAATGCGCAAATTGACACGTGGCGCTCTCTGGTGACTTGCGCCAATCCAAGGAGCGCAACAGCACAAATCAAGAGTGCAGGGCACTGTTCAATAGCGTAGAGAGCATCTTGATCAAATTTAGATCAAAGAAACAAGTTTTTCTTATTCCAAAGAGGTTCTACCTCAAGTTTCAATAACCAATGGTTCATCAAAAGGTTGTGCCTTTATATAGATCAAAAGATCTAGGGATTGAAGTAAATTACTTCTTTTTTTATGATTGGTTCTTTTTTTGATCTCTTTGTTTCTTTTTTATATGGAAGATCTTGATCTTGTTCTTAGATCATTGATCTTTTTAGAAGAAAATTCTTCTTTTTTCCCAAGGTTTACCTTTTTCTCTTCGAGTTCTTCTCAAAGTTTTTAGAGGAGCTCTGTATCTTTGAGACTTGGAGTCTAGGGGCCTTTATATAGGGCCAATTGATTTGTTAAATCAGTTAATGGGATCTTTCTCTGATTGATTTATGGATGTTTCCCCACCGTTGGATCTTTGATCCTAGGGCTTCTATTTTACAGAAGGTAATCTTCTTGTTTTTAACAAGATTGGAAAGATCTTTCCATAATTTTATTGTTTAAATGCTGGCACAGTTGGCGCAAGCGCACTTGCGCTTGACACGTGTCGCGCAGCGCAGAGCGCAGCGTGACTGCGCTGACACGTGTCGCTCAGCGCAGAGCTGTAACGTTTTGAAAATCGTTTCGGTGAAATTTCAGAAAATCGGTAAAATAATGGGGTTTTCTGTAAAAAGTCAAAATACAAATATCTTTATTACAAAATTAAATATACATATTCTAGCTATGAAATTGCTAGTATTTGGTGTTTATTGAGCCACTGGTGAAATTTTAAATTTTCTGAAAATTTTCCGAAATTAATTATTTTAATATTATTTTAAGCCGTCAGTAATACATTTAATTAGGGAAAATCACAAATTAGAATGAGTTGAAACAATTTTTGTGCATCATAACACATTAAATAAAATTTTAACATGTTGTTTTTGAAACAAAATGAAACTGCCAAACGGTGTTAGAATTAATGAAGAAAAAAGGCTTTTTTGGTGAGATTAGTGTAAATAGATATTGGGGTATAACATTTATCATTATTTTCTCACCCACACTCACCTACACCCTCTCTCCTCCCCACCTTGTGGCTGGCCGAAATTTGTAGGAAGCCCCCCCCCCCCAAAGTTTGCCCCAATTCAAGTTTAAAAGAAAAGAAAACAATGAATTTAAAGAATAAAAGATTATATAAGTATGTGCTTTGACCTTGGGTTGACTTCATATCATTTTCCCCACTTGACTCTCTCTCCTCTATCTCTTTCACTGCTGGAAATTTCAGCAGCCCTCTCTCAAAAAAAATCCCACCTAATTTGCATCAAAAATCCACAAAAATGCTTCAAAATCCAAACAATTTCAAAGCTAATTCCAAATCCAACTCCTACCCATTTTTCCTTAGCCTCTCAAGCATGGTTTTTGGTGAAAAGTTTTCAAATTGAAGGTCAAGATTTTCATGCTAGATCTCAAATCTTGTGAGGTAAAAATCTTGAGCTTTTTGTTAATTGTTGGTTATTGCTTTAATCTAACTTAATTAGGATATGAATTGTGGTTCTAAGTGAAAGTTTTGAAATTCAAGAGAAGAATTTGAATGCAAGTTAGGGTTTTGTGAAATTGGTGTATGGTTGTGTGATGTATTTAAGCTCTTATGACATGTTAAAACAAGATTAGTAGCTAGTTGTTAATGGTTAGTTTAAAAATTGTGTTAATTATGCTAAATTGCTAACTAGGTTTTTGAAATTGGTTAAATAATTGGGATTAAAAATGTGATTAGGTTTTTCATTACTTCATTAACATTATAAAGTGTAGTTTAACACTTTAGTTCATGGAAATCCTACCTAAATTGTTGTTTGTGCATTTTTGCTATAAAATTATTAAAATTTGGGTATATTGTAAACTAGAATTTTAGGGTTAATGAAATTTATTGGGATTAAATTATGGAAATTGTTTTTATGACTTATTTAAGATATTTAATAAGTATTATGGCCGCTAGATTTGTTTAAACGTCGAGTTTTGTACTAAAACGGGTAATTTTTGCTTGCTAGATTTTCGGAAAAATGGCTTTTAAGGTGAATTTGGGGTTTTTGTGAATTTTAACCTATTTTTTTTTATTATAGTTAGTATTCGTGAATGCGCAAATGAGTGTGTTTGGATTTTCTCGATGGTTTGACGTTTGTACATCGATATCGAGAGTTGGTTTGACTATTCTTACATGCGTAGGCGATAGGTTTTGACCTATGCGTGATACGCGTGCCGATTTGATTTTCGTATGCCGTTTCGATTTCGAATTTGGTTTTAATGCGATACGATGCGTTATGATTTGTAGGTACCCCATGTGGACTTCGAGACGACAAGCAAGCGCGTGGCGACGTCGGCACCGGCGAGCGAGGACCAGGTGAGTAGATTTATATCTACGGGGGGAAGTCGGGTGGATGGCGTATAGCACCCCCGCAGTTCGTGGTGATGTATACGAATACGTATACACTCACATATTTTGATTATATATTTTATGTTGATATGAGACTTGATGGTAAAGGTAGATTCTAGGTGTTCATGGATTAGTTTAGTGTTAGTTGCGAAACCCTAGAGTAGTCCTTACACCCACACACGCACACACACACACATGCATACATCTATGTTATTACCTGTGCGTATATGGGGAGATGTGTTTATGTGTTCACCTGGGTATGGGACTAGGTGTTCACATACTGGTTTTGCGAATGATACTTGGGATTGAGATGAGATTTGATTTGAGGCCGTGAAATCGGTGATATGGCAAGATTCGTACTTGAGATACGTCCTGATGTTATAGCGGATTTTTGGATGACGATGCCATGTGAATAGTGATTTTAGTAGTGTACTAGACGTAGGTTAGTACCCCAGATGATGATCTTGATAAAGAGGATACCAGATGAACACTGTGTTGAGTATGATATTGACCCGTACGCAGATTTGGGGATGTCGTACGACGGATTTACGTACGAGCTATATATTGATGATTGATCCGCACTCTTGACTTGGGATGTCTGATTTTAGATATGGTATCGGATATGATATTATTGAGGCGGGATCACCGACTAATATATATAGAGGTATGTACATGTATCGACTCAGATGTTAGGCGGTTTCCTTACCTGTAGTTTAGCTTGTTAGTTCAGCCGTATAGTTTAGTGTAGTTGTTAGACTAGATTAGACTCCTCCTATTTCAAAACTAACGAATCGTGGGTATTTTAAAAGACAGGTCAAAGGATTCTCCGGATATTTCAAAAGACGTATCTTTTCTTAAAAACACCGTAGCCCTTATTTTCAAAACACCGCGATTCGTGTTATTTCAAAAGGCACTATTGTAGGACTTATATTAGGGTAATGCAGATTAGTTATCGTTGTGTCTAGTATTCAGCTCCCGCACATTATTGCTGTTGCTCCGCATCGCATACTTACATTGTTATTTCATATTGCATTGTTGATATTATGCTGTTAGGACACCAGCACCATTACCGATGATGCGTATGTACCACGTACACTTACTTGCCGGCTCACACACATCTTCATCGGTAATTGCCATGTCACATACACCTTAGAAAATATTATTGCTTAATTTAGCTTGATAGCTAGTAGTTGACATGATATTAGTGTACTTCCTTTATATGCCAGCTTAGATATTGTAGTTATTACTTGTCACTTCATGCATACTGTTATTCATTGTTATGCCGTATTCATGGATTCTCATGCCTATATTCATGGTTTTACATGCTATTGATGATTTGGATTCGTATTTCCATGAGATTTTCTGGATTTAAGGGAAAACCGCAAAACTTGTATAAGCTTATTTCCTCTCTTTTAAATAAAAAGTGCGGTTTTCCCATGATGTATGAGTCGTCCACCATGAGTTTGCTGATGGATTTCGAGACCCGATTCGAGGAGATGGATGAACCGTTTCGGGTACATGGTGGGCCCGGTGCGGTACCCGGGGCAAGAAGATCGTGTTGTTGACGTTGAGCCTGTGCAGGGGAGCACGACCGACCGGTGATATTACCCGACGCGTCGGATATCCGGAGGATACCGTCATGGTCATGAGATAGATGGTAGGGGCCGGTCTGGACTGACGGCGTCCTAGTCATTGTGATTGAGACATTGAGATTTCGAGATATTGAGGTACAGAGACTGTGATACAGAGATATCGAGATATTGGGATTACGTTTTGTGCCGATGCTAGGTACTGTTTTATGCTGATTTCATTATGATACCTCATTTTTAAAATACAGAAATCTCACCGATTTATGAAAGCAGTTTTCTTCAGTACATGCATTCTGTTTCAAGCATTCATACATCATCCATATGATATATTGCTACCTGAGACACTGACACGGGCACATGGGATTACACTTGGGTTAGATATTTTCCCTAACCGTGGTTATGGGTTGCTGGTTATATATTTGAGGATTATATATTATGATCGTTTGACCTAGGATTGCGTCATACATGCGATTTTTATTCGTAGATGTTTTTCTATTCATGAGTTGGCAACTCACCCCCGTTGTGCCCCAGTTTCTTGCAGGTTTGCCGTACAGGTTTCATTACGGCTTTGCGGGCACAGTTTCATTCGGGTGACTTGTTAGTAGGTGGGTTTATTGGTATCATACCCATCATATTACCTTGTATAATATTATTCAGTTGTATCTAGTAAATTCCATCAACCAAACATGTATTTATTTTGAGATAGAGACCAGTGATGTTATTCTTTCGACCTTAGAGTCGCGCGTTATATTTCTGTGGATTTCTTGTGGTTTTGAGTTTCCTTTTGAGTTTTGATCCTCGCCCTTGGCGTTGTATATTATATTACTTGTGTGGTTGTGACCGTGGATTGACGAAGAGCTAGCTCCCGCTTGGGGATGCCTTTTATTGATTTCGTATACTATTCATGTTGTATCCCGTTTGGGGGCCAGTATTTACAAAGGAGACTCTGCCGAAATTTTCAAGAAATATTTGATGTTTTTAAAAAATGCATAATTCGGCTTATGCTAATAAAACTACTTGATTTAAATTGCTTTTTCCTTCACTCTACTACTTTTCTTGGTTTGGATTTCTGGGTTTTTCGGCTTACTTAGATTACGTATGCCTCGAGACGTTTCGTAGTTTAAGTGCCGGTCATGTTCCGTACTTTCGGGGCGTAACAAGAGCGCAGCGCGACTGCGCTGACACATGTCGCGCAGCGCAGAGCGCAAGTCATCTGAAGCGTTGCTTCCTTTCTTTTTATTTTAAAACAGAGCCTTGCTCTTATTGGGTGCGCTGTCTCGAGCGCAGCGCTAGCGTGTCTGTTTTTGACACGTGGCGCGTTGCGCGCAGCGCAAGGAATCTGAAGCGTTGCTTTAATTTTTGAATTTTTGAAATTCAAACAGAGCTTTGCTCTGATTGGAGGAAACAAATGCCCCCCCACCGTTTCACTCACGTGGCGCACACGTGAATGCAGCGGTGGCAAGATCTGATCCGTTGGATCAACTCAGGAGTTGAAGGGGCACTTAAGCGCCTATAAATAGGACCCTTGGTCCTCAGCAGATGATTATCATCTTCAAGAATTTTATTCTCAGAGCCTTGCTCCTGTTTTCCAGAACTCCAAGAGTTAAACTCTAAAAAATTTTAGGTAAAAATTAACTTAAATTAATTTTAATTAATAGAGCCTTGCTCTCATGGATCTTTTGATCCAAAGAAAACCCCTTTGGGGTTTCATAAACAGAGCTTTGCTCTTAAGAATTTGTTTCAGGGTTTCTTAACCCATGAACAGAGCCTTGCTCATTGACAAAATATAGATCTTTAGATCTAAAGATGATGAACTCTTAAGAGTTTTTCATGGATCTTTAAGATCTCAAAAAAAAATTAGAAATTAATTTCTCCTTTGATCGATTTTTCCATCATTATTACAGAGCAAGGCTCTTTTAAGGAATTTTATTCCTTTGTGATCAGAGTTTGACAAGTGTCACTCTGTGACAGAGATTTGCTCTGAAAAGAGAGATTTTCTCCTTGTCTCAAGGGATTTCTCATTTAATGAGAATATTCTTTTGAGGATCTCCTCATTAATTGACAGTCTCATCCAATGATAAGGCTGTCTTATTAACTGATGCATTGTCATCTGGATTTTGTGGGTCCCCCGTTGGTCCCCTTCCCACTGCATTGCAGTGTGGTATAAATTTTAAAGTACCAAGCGTGGGAATTTTTAAAATTAACTTATGATGATGATAACTGAATCTCGCTTTTTCTTGCAGGCACCATGTCTACTGATCTTTCATTCCCATTCTTCCGCTCAGAAGGAGGATTCCCTGAGGCGCCGGTGGACCGGGAGGTTTTCACTCTCATTAAGGATCATGACCCGGAGCATAAGAACCTTCATCTGTGGGGCAGATGGTACAGTGAAATCATCAAGGGTCGCCGAAGCTTCTCTTGGGCGATACCGTCAGAGCCATTCTCGTCGATCCCGTATGCGGATGCACCCCCGGTGAACTATGCCGTGGAGGTCATAAATTAGAATTTGGAGGATCTTCTTCAGCCTTCGATTGCTACCATCCCCGTGCAGTCGCCGGAAGCCGTGGACATTCTGGGGCAGCGCATATGCCAGGGTGAGGCACGCCCTTGGGGACAACCTTATAACATCGGATTGACCCCTCAACAACCGGCCGGGTATTTGCAGTGGGCCAGGTACATCCTATTAGTGAAGAGGACGCATTTGATGAAGATTGGTCTGTACTCCGCAGTCTACGTCTCATTGTTCAAGTACCCTGCTCCTCCGGCGTGGTGGGTTAAGGCATTCATAGAACAATGGAACATCCCCACCCATACCTTTCTTTTGTCAGACAGGGAAGTTTCTATCCCCCTCGAGGAATTTGCCGAGATTTCGGGTGTGCTGGTGAGGGGGGAGCATTATGAAGAGCTATTTCCTCTTGATGAGTACGTCTTCGCCACCAAGCCGCTGGTAATGGGCCTAACGCCGGAGAATGCTATTCAGCACCAGTTTCCAAGTCTGGTGAAGGTGTTGAATATGTATGAAGGTCTCTACTTGGAATCGGGAGGCCGGGGAGTCAGTTTTGCAGATTTCATCGCCCGCTTTGTTCGACCGGAGATTCTATCGCAGCGGAGTGAAAAGTTCGCCAAGCTCGCCGACCCCTTCGGCTTCGGCTTAGATCGTCGACCAGCATTGGAAGCCGATCAAAAGGGTTTTTACCTTCCTGATGCTGCGATCATGCCCTTATCAGAAATCGCCACGCCGGGCATTGACGAGGAGACCTTCTTACTCAGGTTTCTGGGGTTATGGTTATGCTGGTTCGCGCTCCCCATGCACCCGCATTACATAAGGCCATCTATCTTTTACCCAGTTCATCAGATGGTGGCTGGTATACAGTTGTCAATCGGAATCGCCGAGCTGGCTCACCTGTATCATGGACTCAGTGTGGCAGCGGACGCAAATGAACCTGGGGTGCAACTTGCCAATTTCCCGATGCACTACTTCACTTCGTGGATGGAAATGCATGTTCTCGGGGTATTTAGCATTCATAAGAGCCCCTCGTTTTTCGAGAAGTGCAAACTCCCAAGAGTTATGCGGCTGATTGGCGCCTCTATTATGAATCCGTCTCCGCGAGAGGCTAAGGGGTTGCTTCTTCGTCCGCGCATGGTCGGAGCGAGCATTTCTTTCATGGACAGAGTCGTGACCATCGGCCCGGAGACCTCTAAGGTGGTGTTGGTGCTGCGTGATGGTTTCAAGGACGGAGCCTCCGTATTGAAAGCCCGGGAGATCCTTCACTTATACTCCATTCGGTCGGGCTTCCTGGTGTTCAGGAAAAACGATATGGCGCTCTTCATGTGGTACAACCCCCATCGGTTCTCCCAACAATTAAGCTATAACCAGGGGGTCCCACTGGAGGAATTTTTGGAAGAGCTCGCGGCCACCAAGGAGGGGATACGGAGCGCGCTGCATCACTTTATGCGGCTGAACACGGGCTCCCACTTCTTTATCAGCGAGCCGAGCTGCGTCCTACGGGCCCTCAACGTGTACATGGCTTGGTACGCGCACGCAATAGGTGCTGTTATCTGGGAAGAAAAGCGGTTGTTGGTTGACCGCAAGGGTGTGCCCCCCGGCAGCGACCACAAAGCTCCCTTGAGGCCAAGGATCTTTGTCGTTCCTCCGCTGAGAGATGCTGGAGCGGAGCCACCACGCATGCTGAGCCCTCCGCGTGGATTGCCCTTTGATTCTGTGGATGTGCCCTCAGCGCCCCGTGCCCCGGTGGAGATGGTGAACGTGGTTTCGCCTGAGTCCGGCATGGGCTCGGACATCGGGACCCACCGTCCCAAGGTGCCCACGAAATGTAAGTTGATTTTTGGTGCATCCGGGGTTCGCGCGCAAAAGAGGAAGAAGAAGTCGGTTCTTTCTCTTGATGCCATACTCGGCTTAGAGCTTCAGGACCCTCTTACCGAAGCCTTAAGTGAGTATGGAACCAACGAAGGTTTCGTCGTGGCACCAGAAGGCACCGACCTCGACGTCGCTATTGCGGCTTCTGAGCGATCGGCAAGGCTAGAAGCGTGGTTGGCTAAACTCGCGCAATCAGGTAATCACTAGTTGTATTCTTCGTCATTTCATCGTACTTTTATCATTGTTTTTGACTAACGCTTTTCCTTTTTAAACAGGTATTTCTACCGAAGAAGCCATCACTGCTTCCCTCAAAACCTTCCAGGAGGAAGAGATGAAACGCACTCTATCGGGTGTTAGTATGTCTCGGCTCACTGAGTCTTTGTTCTCCTTTTTATGGCCAATCTAATCCTTTCTTTGTCTCTTTGCAGGGGCCGCGGGATCTATTGCGCAAGTCGATGCGAGGATTCTCCCCGGGCCAGCTACCGATGTTCCGGCCTCTTCGGAATTGCCGCAAGAGACCCGACTCAAAAAGCCGATGATGGATGCCTTGAAGGCTTTGGAGGCAACTCTAAACGCGGACAACGATGCCTTGCTGAAGGAAGCTTCCAAGAGGTCCGTCGTGACGGCCCGGGATGAGAGGAAGCGCTTGAGGCGCGCAGAGAAGGAGCGTAGAGCTGCTTTGGCTGTGGGAGCGGGCTCAAGCGTCGTTGCTCCCACTGCTACTCCTTCAGAGGAGATCCCGGTCGCCTTGTCCATTGCTCATAGGCGAGCGGTGCGTGCAGCTCGGGAAGACAATGGTCAATCCACCTCAGGTAATGTGCTTTTCGAGGCTTTGTTGTAAAAGTTGTGAAACTATCGGTTCTTATATATCTTGTTCTGCAGGGCCGAGTCCAACTGAAGGAGCGGCGGAAACCGTCGAGCCTGAGGGGAGGGTGGAGAAGGTAACAGCTGCTCCCAAGGCGACGGTAGGCGGTGCAGCCGTAGTTGCCGGACCTGGGCTAGTGGCTGACGAGACGGTCACGCCTACCATGCCCGAGAAGGTTGCCGATGCCGAGCCCGAGGTAGCGGCAGATGAGACGGCTGCTACAGCCTAGTCTGGGGTGGCAGAGGATGGAGCGGTTGCGATCGATGAATCCATGGCAGTGGTGGATGAGACGGCTGTGACCGCCGAGCCCGAGGGGGTAGCGGGCGAGACAGGCATGATTGCTGAGGATGAGCCAGCTGCTCTTTCTCAAGAGTCGGGCACCGCTTCGATCATTGCTCTCCCGGCCTACGGTCCTCCGCCATCTTCTGTCCTTGGGAGCACGACGACGGCTCCTGTAGAGTCTGGCGATGAGGCAACGGGAGGTGGACCCATGTCAATGGAGGAGGGAGACGCCGCCGTTTCGGCTGGTGACTCATCAGGTAAATTTTGGGTTACCGTCCTCCCTTTTGTTTTATATTCTGTAACTTTTCTAACAGGGCTTATCTTGTTTCTAATGCAAGTGCAGCCAATGCTGATGCCCCATTGCTCGAGGGAGCGCCGTCAGTTACTGCCTTGGCGGTGGCCACCTCTCTGCCTTCTCTCGCACCGTCGCAAATGCTGGAAGGTATGGATTTGTAACCCATTAGTCTTATTTCTCGGCTGCATAATTCATGTATTGATGTTATACTATTGCGTCCTTGCAGGAGTGCTTTTTGATCACCTTTACCAGGTGCTGCACCCACACGTCTCCTTCCCGTCGGAGCTTGCTTCCTCCAGTGGCGCTAGTGAGTATAGTTTTCAATTAATGCTCTTTCTTTTTCCGATAATGAACTTGTTTCTGATTCTTCCTTGCCCTGATTGCAGTGCTACAGATCGAAAGAGGAGATAAGAGACCGGTTACGCCACCGGTCCTCCCCGGCTTTGCCGCCTGCTGCAGCTGGTATAGTAAACTCCATCATTGATGACTTTCTTATATTCCTTGAATCGTCATTTGATTGTGTTTTGTTCTGCAGCTGTCATTCCGGCTCCGGTCCCTTTCGATTCTCGCATCATGATGCCGGCAGGCCCATTCTCCAAGCGTCCATCCTCAAAGGGTGCTGCGATGAGTTTGAGCATGCTGAGCGGATACGTTGAAGAGCTTGACGCAGAAGCTCCTATATCTGCCGCAGATTTCGCTGCTGAGGTTAATCCGATACTGGAGATGCTTGTAAATTTTCATAATGATGGTGTCGTCGAGTCTTGGGTTAACCACTGCAGGGAGATTGAAGCCTGCCTGCATCAGCTGGAGCTTATGCGTCCTGCCCCCGAGGTTTTGGCCACGAGTACTGAATGGGCGGCATGGATCGAGCAGAGCACTTCTTACTTCCGCCATCTGGAACAAGAAGCGGCTTTAAGGCGGAGGGAATGCAAAGAGACCTCAAGCGAGTCTGCTCGACTGCGTGCTGAGGTTGACGCGAACGCTGCCAGGGTGAAAGCAATCTTCGAGGGCCTTCTGCAAAGTATTTCTGATGGGCTAACACTGAAGCAGAAGCTCGATGCCGTTGAGCATGATGCCCAAGGTCGCGAAGCAGCTCAGCGAGCCGTTGAAGAACAGCTTTCATCCTACTTGCAGCAGCGGGCCCAGGTGGAAGCAGAGTTGGCTGTAGCAGCCGCTCAGGAGGAGGCGTTGAAGGAAGTGCAAGAGCAGCTTGCGGATTTGTTGAAGACGCTTCCTTCTCCATGAACATTTTGTATCATTTGTAATTGTAAATAAAATGTATTTGTTTCTTTTATTCTTTAACACAATGTATCTTGTACTCAATCGAATTTATGAATAAAAGATATATATTCTTCATAATGTATTGTGTCATTTCTCCGCTTTCTTCTTCCTTTTATTATCAGCGTGTTACCTTAGTAAACATGGTCGACAGATAGTAGAGCGAGCATCCTGTCTTGGCTTCTTCAAGAGGTAGTGATGGCTTAGGAGGCAGGTTTAGATCTGCTGCCTAGGACTTTTCAACTTTATGAGCCGTGAGGGTCTCACAAAGACTTCTCTCCCTACGGATCGAGAGGATCTCGTAGGTGTGTTTTCTCCTAAGGAATCGTGAGGATTCCTAAGTGCGTTTTCTCTTATAAGTCGTAAGGATCTTCTAAGAGAATTTTCCCTCTTACGAGTCGAGAGGACCCGTAAGCGGTTGTTTCCCTCCTTGTCGAGATTCGACTTTGGAGAGTGTGACCCGTGAATAGTATGCAAGAGTCCATTTTGGACCAACTTGCAGGGTCCCAGTGCTTAGGAAACAGGTTTTTTTTATCCCCGCTGCCTAAGGCTTTATCTCACAAGTCGAGACGAATCGAGAAGTTCTCGCAAAGACATTAATTTCCTCACGAGTCGAGACAAATCGAGCAGTTCTCGCAAGAATATCCTAACGTCGCAGTTAACCTCTGCTCTTTACGACAGAGGTCCGTTAGGGTCTGTGGTACTTAGGGTTTTGTCCGTCGTACCGTCGTGTTGGCTAATGTATTCCTCGATAGGCAATCTTGCTGTTCGAGTAGCCTTGCGACTGTTGTGTCTCTGATCCTTTCGGGGGCTGGACAAGACGTCTTCAAGCAATCCTCCTCGGCAGTTTGACCATTGGAAGAGCAAGCGTTAGGAATTTTGCCATGCTTCTTTTTACTTGAGGTTGGGCTCATTTTGGAGAGCCCCGATGAGTCATAACCACTCCGAGCTGATGTAGGATAATCTCCGATAGTCTTTCAGGCTTTATATAACTTGCCGTTAAGACTCTGAAGCTAGGAATTTGGCCTTTGCTTTGTTTGCTGGCATTGCATCTGTTGTATTGAGACGAATGTTGTGGTTCTCTCTAGGTTGCTGGTGAACCATCGAGGTTTGGAACTAGGGATTTTGCCTTGGCTCCTTTTGGTGATGTTGCATCTGCTGTGTCGAGACGAACGTCGAGGTGGTGACCACTCCGCACTGGTGCGAGATGATCTCCGATTGTCTTTCAGGCTTTATATGACTTGCCGTTAAGACCCTGAAGCTAGGAATTTGGCCTTCACTTCGTTTGCTGGTATTGCGTCTGCTGTATCGAGATGAATGTCGCGGTTGTTTCTGGGTTGCTGGTGAACCGACAAGGTTTGGAACTAGGGATTTTACCGTGGCTCCTTTTGGTGATGTTGCGTCTGCTGTATCGAGACGAATGTCGAGGTGGTGACCACTCCGCACTGGTGCAAGATGATCTTCGATTGTCTTTCAGGCTTTATATGACTTGCCGTTAAGACCCTGAAGCTAGGAATTTGGCCTTCGCTTCGTTTGCTGGCACTGCGTCTGCTGTATTGAGACGAATGTCGCGGTTGTCTTTAGGTTGCTGGTGAACCGTCAAGATTTGGAACTAGGGATTTTGCCATGGCTCCTTTTGGTGATGTTGCGTCTACTGTATCGAGACGAACGTCGAGGTGGTGGCCACTCCGCACTGGCGAGATGATCTCCGATTGTCTTTCAGGCTTTATATGACTTGCCGTTAAGACCCTAAAGCTAGGAATTTGGCCTTCGCTTTGTTTGCTGGCACTGCGTCTGCTGTATTGAGACGAATGTCGCGGTTGTCTCTAGGTTGCTGGTGAACCGTCGAGGTTTGGAACTAGGGCTTTTTCCGTAGCTCCTTTTGCTGATGTTGCGTCTGCTGTATCGAGACGAACGTCGAGGTGGTGACCACTCCGCACTGGTGTGAGATGATCTCCGATTGTCATTCAGGCTTTATATGACTTGCCGTTAAGACTTGGCTCCATTTTCTGATGGAGCATGGGGAAGGAAGATGTGTTTCCTTCTTTGTTTGTGGCCCTGGATTGTATACAGGGATTGCTGTGATATCGCTTGTAGGGCATAAATTTCATTATATATATATATATATTTTTTATTTCTTTCCGCGATGCTTTATCATTTCAGCTTTTTATATCACGAAAATTGCGATTGCCCAATCTTTTTGGCTATTTTTCGCGGTGCCCAATCATTTCGGCTATTTATTTTATTTTCACTCACTGCTTTTTATTGCGAGTTGCCCAATCATTTCGGCTTTTTGCATGCAAACATTTTTACTTGCTGATTTTGTTGCAAGTTGCCCCATCATTTCGGCTATTTCATATGCATTTTTGGCTCGCTGATTTTTTTATCGCGAGTGTGGAACTTGGTATCTGACGCCAATCTTAGCATCAGCATCGCTACGACTGGAATATTGCCAAGAGCGAATTATCATTTGCCATGAAAGGACTTGAAATTCGATACCGGTTTAGGCATCAGCATCGCTACAACTAGGATATTGCCAGGAGCGAATCATCATTTTCCTCTGTCGATGTAGAACAAAGGTGGCTTAGCAAACAGGGTTAGGATCCCGTCGACTAGGGCTTTTGACTTCATGAGCTGTAAGGGTCTCACAAAGGTATTTCTCCCTGCGAGTTGTGAGAATCTCGTAGGTGTGTTTTCTCCGTAGGAATCATGAGGATTCCTAAGTGTATATTCCCCTGTAAGTCGTAGGAATCTTACAGAAGGGTTTTCTCCTTATAAGTCGAGAGGACTTACAAGGGTTGTTCACCATATTGACATATCCCCAGTCACGGGTGGGACTTTGCTGGGGAAATGTTTATTCACGCCCGTGGATTGTATACAAGGGTCAGTATTGAGCCACTTATAGGGCAATATCGAAGCTTGTGGGGGTTTCTTAAGAACAGGTTCAAGTCTCTGTAACTTAAGACTTTCAAATCTTATGAGCCGTGAGGGTCCCATAAGAGAGTTCTCCTTACGAGTCGTGAGGATCTCGCAAGTGTAATTTCTCCTTAGGGATCGTGAGGATTCCTAAGTGTGTTGCTCCCTTGTGAGTCGTAAGGATCACACGCGGGTGGTTTCTCCTTACAAGGTCGAGAGGACCCTGTAAGTTTCTTTTAACGAGGTTGCGCCCTTTCGGGTTTTCACAAACACTCGCCGGTAGCCCTGTTGTTTTTACTCACGGAGCCCTTTCGGGTTTTCATCCATGCCCATTTTGATTATGGACATAACGTCTTCTTTTTTTTATTCTTTTTTTCTAACGAGGTTGCGTCCTTTCAGGTTTTCACAAGACTCGCCGGTAACCTGCTGTTTTTACTCACGGAGCCCTTTCAGGTTTTTATCCGTGCCCTTTTTGCTTATGGACATACCGTTTTTATTTTTTTTTGTATCGACTTTGGGATGTCCCGATCCACCGTAGTTTATCGACATCTCAGTCAACAACTAGTTTTAGGACGTAGTGGTCCATCATTAGTTTAAGGACGTTTCGGTCATCAGTCAACGCATGATTACGCAGCTAGATTTTGTCGCAAATCTTCGCATGTTTTGTGTCAGAGGTGGATTCCTTGAAGAGAGGGCTGAGGGCGATTTCTTCATCAGAGTCGCTTCCAAAGGTGATAACTTGCGATCCCTTGGTGTCGGCTATGTGACAACTGCCAACAGCTTTTTCACGCTCACATTTCGTGCTTTTCTGTTCCCGACGAGCCTTGCGCTTCACTCGTTGAACGTGTCGTCGATAGGAAACATATCCCTGCCATCAGTTTTTAAAGGCTATGCACTCCTCAGTAGGGTGTGCAATCCTCTGATGGTATAGGCAGAAGTTAGGATGTACTTCCGCTTCATCTAGATGTATATTGCCAGGGAAATTTTTCTTTGAAAGAGGGCAACTTCATTCCAATTGCCAGGGCCCTAACGAATCGTTTCCTTACTTTAAGCTTGCTTTTGCTGGTGATAGGGATGCTTTGCTCCAGTAGGGATGTCTCGACCTTTTCCTCCAGTCGTCGACGTTTGGCCTTTTCAAATATATCCAGTCCACGCTCTCGATTGGCTTTGCTTTCCTGACGGGCTTCGTTTAGGAATGCATCAATCATTTTGTCTGATGGTCCTAGAAGTTCTGGTTCGGGACCTGCCCCCAGTTTCTCTGTGCAAGAAGCCTTTTCATCGTCTGTAAACGAGTGAGAGATCACATGACAACTTGCTACGTAACCCTCAGATTCATCCGACGAGCTTTCTCCATCATCTTCCTCCTGAAAGACGTGGCTGAGGAATGCTTGGAGCGTGATGGGAGTCTGCGCCTTCTAATTATATTCCTCCAGTGCGTCGATCTATTTTTGCAGGCTCATGCGCTTGTCACCAGGCTTCACGGCCTTTTTGGACTTCTTCTTCTTTTTCGAAGATTTTGACGGCCGAGTGTGAGCATTTTGGCTATCACCAATCTTTGGAGTTGAGAGCGGCTTCAGCATCCCCTTGATGATCTCAGGTTCCAACGGGTTCTTCCATCTGATCGCCGGGCATATCTGGAGATCATTCAGCATCTTTTTGGTTTTGGCGGAAGGCACAACCTCCCATGGAGCTTCTTCAAAAAAAGAACAAGTTGTCCCGGGCGTGCCCGTCTTCTTTGGAGTGTGCGGATGTGGTGGGTTTACTTTCCACTTTTCAGACAGCGCAAACTTGCCTTGTAGATACTGATCCTCAATCCATCCCTTAAAGACGAAGCAATCCTCGATCGGGTGACTTACCGTTTGGTGGTAAGGGCAATAATTGGGATTATTCATCTCGTTGGGTTGCGGTGGTCTCCTTGGATTCGGGAGATAGATAAGCCTATTGCGCATCGCCAGCTTGAACAGCCTCTTCGTTTTATCCCGCGGGAATGAGTAAGGGCGCTTCATTTTCTAATTATAATACCGCCGTCTCTCTTCCAGTTGATCCGCTAGCTTTGGGGCACTGGGCTGCTGTTGGGTGTTCGCAACGAAGGTCGCATTCCCTTTACCCTTGTCGTTTCGGGGTTCCGGCTTCGGAGGAGATGGTCTGTGACCCATTTGATCCATCTGGGCTAGCTTATTAATTAAAGCCTGGAACGTGGTCGGTTTAAAGAACATCATGAACTGTGAAATAATTGCATGAGGGTCTAGGGTGCCCACGAACATGCCCACCGCTGGTGCTTCTTCTATGCGCTGCTCGCACTTCGACCATAGATTCTGCCATCGGATTACGTACTGAACCCACGTCTCGCCCGGCTTCACCCTGGCGTTGATCAATGCGGTGATCGGGGTGCGTTCACTAGCGCTTGCGAATTGCTGGGTGAACAACAACTCCATTTCCGCGAAAGTTTTGACGGAGTCGTTAGGTAGCTCCGAATACCATTCGAAGGCCGTTTCCGGTAAGCTGCTGACGAATTGGCGAAGCAACAGTTTATCATCGCCCCCGGTGTTGCCGCATAAGGCTCTGAATTGAGCGACATGCTGATGGGGATTCCCCGTTCCTTTATATACGTGGAACTTAGGGATCGTATATCCCGGCGGGTAACTGATTTGGTCATACCAACCCGGATAGGGTCGTCCGGTTCTAACACTTTGCCCAGCCGCTTCATTCGCCTGATGAACTCGTATCTGCTGAGCTATATAGTCGTCTAGTGCATCTTTGGAAATGGTTTCCTCCTTGGCTGCTGAAAGAGCCGGAGGAGGATTAGATGTTTCCCCTCTATCGTCTCCAATAATGATTGGAGGGTCTTCAGCTGGAGGGTCCGGCTGTAACATCATCCCTACCATACCTTGGAAGAGAAATGCCATTTGCTTTATGTTAGCCGCCTGCTCTGCGGCTTCTTTGTCCTTCTTTTCGAGGACTCTGCGTAAGAAGTCAGCATCGGTTTCTTTTTCGTGACGCTGCTCTGATGATGCCTCCGGGCTTTCTTTTGGCCTGTTGAGTGCGGTCATTTGTGCCAGCATTTCCTGAACCTTCTGTTGCTGCTCCTGGGCTTTTGTCATGGATCGGGTGAGCGGTCGGTGACCCACCGAAGCGCGGCTATCCTCTTTCCCGGATGCCATATAAATAGTATGGACAACTATGCCCCAGGACTTGGGGCGTTTGTGCTCAGCGCTTTTACGGTTTGCCATGTTCACAGGGGCTTTTTGTGGCCTCCTTTTCTTTTGAGTGATTGACGTTGAGGGAGCCATTGCAGTGGGCACCCAGCCAGCTGTTGCTTTTTCCGGCTTGACAGAGTAATCCTTCTTCTGCCGAACCTTCATCTTTTTCTGTTGGCGGAGATAATCTTGATCCATTACGAAGTCTTTGACTTGACGCCAGACCTTATAAATTTCAGAGGACAGCCGTTGAGAGAGCTGCTCCAGCTTTTTCTCTGGAGCATTCTCCACAGGTGAAGGAGTTCTCTTTAGCACTGCAGTAGGAGAGTTTCTGCACACCTTGTTGAGCAGTTCAAAGCTGTCCTCGGTTGGAACAGCAACATCGATCCCCACCGTTGGAGCCGATGGAGTAAATCCAGAGGGAGAGCTGCCCCCAGCCTTCCATACTCGGCGCCAGTGACGACGGCGAGCATGTCGCACGATTGGAGTTGGTTTAGCCGTAGGGGCGACCCCCTCATGCCCCCTGTGTTGGTCAGAATTTGCTGGTATAAGCCTTTTAAAGACCGACGTCCGTTGAATGGGGACGGTCAACCTATCAAAAGCAGACTTCCAAGTATGGGAAGCAACCTTGGTGATTTTGCCTGGAACGGGAGTAGGGATGGCTATCCGCTTCAGGATAATGCCTTCCGGTATTGCAGGCTTCTTCATGGGCCCGTTGGAGCTTTGGCCTAGTCTGTTAAAAACTGAGGAAGTGGAGTTGGGAAACCCGTCGAGAGGGGCCGCGGTAGTAGTGAGTCGATCAAAGGCCGACTTCTTTTGCGCTCCCTGAGGCAGCGGGATATTAATGTTCACTGGCGAGAGCATGGTCCCGAAGAACAGACCGGTGGTAGCCTGAGTCACTTGTTCCACCGGCATAGCGAAGATGGAGGTCGCTTGAAGCCCGTAAGTCACTCCTCCGGACGGGACGGAGCGAGAGTTGCAGTTGCAGTTAGTGCGGTTTGAAGCCATTGATCTTCTATTTTCTGTATGGAGCAAGACACCAAATCTTAGTACCTTGAATCCACAGGCAACCACAGCAAACTGCGATTTGTTCGCGAACACGACACACGAAATGTGGAGTGGAAAGAGGAAGAGGTCCCACCGAGCGTGCCAGAATCTGTTCCCCTTCGAAAGACGCGGCGGAGATGCGATGGACGTCTTGCCTGAAATTCGGGGCAGATGCTAATTGGTGCTATCCGTCCACCTCTCCGAAAATGCCAAGTTGATTTATGGCACCGTGTATCGGAGGTTTAGACGGATGCGGCCGATGTAGCAGACTTCGTTAGATTCCCCCTCGTTCGAGGGGTTTTTAATTATGGGGACGCTCTTCCCTGCAGGCGCAAGCCCATGCAGTTGATTACGCTACCGCATAGCGGTAACAACTTTCTCCTTCTCCAGATGGTCACTTCGTGTCGTGGGTGTTTTTTTTTGTTTGTGGTTGCCCGTAGATTGTATACGGAGACTAATTTATGTTGTCGCCCGTAGGACGTGGATTAGTCCAAATCCGTATTTTCTTAGATTTGGGTATGGGGTTTTGGTTTAAGGATGCGTTAGCCATATTTGAGGCTAAGATCAACTTAAACGTTTGTTAAGGATACGTTAGTCTAATTTGATATTAAGATCAGCTTAACAGGATCGTTTAGATCCGACAAAAGAGCATTTGGGCTCTATTGTTCTAGTTTAGGGACATAGTGGTCCATTGCCAGTTTAGGGACATAGTGGTCCAACATTCCCATTTTAGGGACGAATATTGGATTAAGGACATCATAGTCCATGAGTTTAAGGACCCCATAGTCCGTAGCAATATATGGTTGTTGGGACCCGTCACCTCTCTGACGACGTTGAAGGATTACAATGACAAATATCAGAGGAGTTCAGAGATGTACCCTTGAACCGGGTGTAAATTGATTTGAGAGAGAAGTTGTGCTCGGTTCAATTTAATTTGTGGACTTATGGCCAGAATTGGGTTAAGTCCAGTTAGAAAAATGTCTAACATTTTATTTATATCTGGCCTGTTAGGCCTTTGATTGGGCTCTGCCCTCTTTTTTCTTTTATTATAATGCACAGCATTCATCTTTGGTCTATTAGATCTTTAATTGGGCTCTACCCTTTTTAATAATGCATAGCATTTGTTTCGGTCTGTTAGACCTTTTAATTGGGCTCTGCCCCTTTTTAATAATGCAAAGCATTTAAAGTTCTGACAGTGCGCCACGTGGCTTGTCAGGCGCTTTGCGCCAATTAATGAGCGTAAGGCGCATGCGCATGTGGAGGTGACACGTGTCACGCTCTGGTGAGCGCAAGTCTGTTAGCGCAGTGCGCTGCGCCAGTGCGCTGCTGACACGTGGCACGCTCTGGTGAGTTGCGCAAGTCCAAGAGCGCAGCGCTCTGTTTTTAGGAGCGCAAGGCGCAGATTGACACGTGGCGCTCTCTGATGACTTGCACTAGTCCAAGGAGCGCAACAGCGTAAATCAAGAGTGCAGGGCACTGTTCAATAGCGCAGAGCGCATCTTGATCAAATTTAGATCAAAAAAACAAGTTTTTCTTGTTCCAAAGAGGTTCTACCTCAAGTTTCAAGAACCAATGGTTCATCAAAAGGCTGTGCCTTTATATAGATCAAAAGATCTAGGGATTGAAGTAAATTACTTCTTTTTTATGATTGGTTCTTTTTTTGATCTCTTTCTTTTTTTTATATGGAAGATCTTGATCTTGTTCTTAGATCATTGATATTTTTAGAAGAAAATTCTTCTTTTTTCCCAAGGTTTACCTTTTTCTCTTCGAGTTCTTCTCAAAGTTTTTAGAGGAGCTCTGTATCTCTGAGACTTGGAGTCTAGGGGCCTTTATATAGGGCCAATTGATTTGTTAAATCAGTTAAAGAGATCTTTCTCTGATTGATTTAGAGATGTTTCCCCACCGTTGGTTCTTTGATCCTAGGGCTTCTATTTTACAGAAGGCAATCTTCTTGTTTTTAACAAGATTGGAAAGATCTTTCCAGAATTTTATTGTTTAAACGCTGGCACGTGTCGCGCAGCGCGACTGCGCTTGACACGTGTCGCGCAGCGCGACTGCGCTGACACGTGTCGCGCAGCGCGACTGCGCTGACACGTGTCGCTCAGCGCAGAGCGCAGCGCGACGGCGCTGACACGTGCAGCACAGAGCGCAAGTCATCTGAAGCGTTGCTTCCTTTCTTTTTATTTTAAAACAGAGCCTTGCTCTTATTGGGTGCGCTGTCTCGGGCGCAGCGCTGGCATGTCTGTTTTTGACACGTGGCGCATTGCGCGCAGCGCAAGGAATCTGAAGCGTTGCTTTAATTTTTGAATTTTTGAAATTTAAACAGAGCTTTGCTCTGATTGGAGGAAACGGTGATTAAAGAATGGTGCAATTGTTGCAGCCAAGTCAGTTGGCAAATGTCACCTTGTATTACCAAATGGTAAATACATTGATTCTGAACAAATGTCATTAGATATCGAACCTGATATACAACATTACATCAGATTCTTTATTAAGTTAAAGAATGATATAATTCTGTATTGGAGGATAATGTTGTGAATATTTTCCTGAATCAAGAGTTGATTGCATCAGGCACGTTATCTAATGGCATATACGTTCTAAATCAAACCACAGTTCAAGACACATACAAAAGGAGTAGTTCAAAAATGAACGAATCCTTCTTAGGGCATTGTAGACTAGGTCATACTAATGCGACACGACCAGCTAAGTTACATAAGGATGAATATGAGAATCTGTTCGAATTTTCATCTTATGATACTTGCCGGTCTTGTCTCAAAGGTAAAATGACCGATACTCCGTTTACTGGAAACAGAGAAAGAGTTACTGAACTCTTGGAACGGATATATGATGGTGTATACGGTCATATGTCTACAAATGTCAGGGCTGGTTCTTTGTAATTCATTTACATTCATTGATGATCTCTCAAGATTCGAACACGTGTTCCTGTTGAAACACGAGTCTGAAACTTTTGAGAAATTCAACGAATATATGCTTGAAGTTAAGAACCAGACGGGTAAAAATATTAAAGTCTTTCGATGTGATCGAGGAAGCGAATACTTGGGCATAGAGTTCCTGGATTTTCTAAACGGAGAATATGATTCTCTCTTAGCTTACTCCTTTGTATACACCACAGCACAACGGTATATCGGGGCGAAAGTATCGCACCCTATGAGATATGGTGCGCTCTATGATGAGTACTGCTGAGTTGCATGTTTTCTTTTGGAGTTATGCACTTGAGAAGCTGCATACCTATTGAATGGGGTTCCATCTAAATCAGTGCCTACCACTCCATATGAGATTTGGAATGGGAAGTGACCATGTCCTAAACGAGTTAAGATATGGGGTTGTCCGGCCTATGTTGAAAAGCAAAATCCGGACAAGCTCGAGGCAAGGTCAGTTTTGTATAAGTTTGTTGGATATCCCGAACATTCGTGAGGGAATATCTTCTACCACACTGAGGAGCAAAAGGTGTTTTGTTTTTCAGCATGCCACCTTTTTAGAAAAGGAATTTCTTGTGAAGAAATTTGTAGTCATGAGGTAGAACTGGAAGTTGTTCTAGCTTGACAAACTAACAGCTGACGATTTAATGGAACCAAAGGATTCAATAGTCTCCAACTAACCTCAGCCTCTCCGCAAATCTGGTAGGGTTCCTCATCCACTCGAGATATACTTCGATATTCTCGGTGACAGTGGGAGTGAGGATTGCATCATGGTTGATGATGGCCCAACTAGGTTCAGGCAGGCCATTACGAGTGGGGACTCTATGAAATGGCCGAATGCTATGCAATCAAAGATGGAATCCATGTACACCAACAAAGTATGTCTTTGAATGTTGCACCTAAAGGGGTAAAACCCATTGGGAGCAAATTGGATCTTGAGAAGATTCTTTGTGTAAATAGAAAAGTTGAGACTTTCAAAGCTATGCTTAAGTCCATCAGGATTATAGCAAGCATCGCGGAGTTGGAATATATGTTTTGATATAACGGTCAAAGAGTTTGACTTCATCAAAAAGGTAGATGAACCTTGTATATACAAGAAGGTTGTAGAGAGTAAGGTTGTGTTATACGTATTGTACGTAGATGACATACTCTTGATAGGTAAGTGTTTCCTATGCTACACTCGTGTAAGCTCCTCTTATCACAAGGATTCTCCATGGAAGATCTGGATGATACCTATTATATCTTATGGATTATGATCTATGGTGATAGATATAAGTGGATATTGGGAGTGTACCAAATCCAGGTACATTAACACCATACTAAAGGGGTTTAGTATGAAGGATTCTAAGCATGGTGGTTCACCTATTTACTCATGGATCACTCTCTCCAAAAAGATATCTCACGAGACTGATTTGGAGAGAGCTCGTTGTTCGTCGCCGAATACTGGGAAGACAAACGTCTTGCCTGAATTTGGGGGTAGATGCTATTTGGATTTATCCGTCCACCTCTCCGAAGATGCTAAGTTGATTTATGACACCGTGTATCGGAGGTTTAGACGGATACGGCCGTTGTAGCAGACTTTGTCAGATTCCCCCTCATTGTGAGGTGTTTTTTATTGTGGGGACGCTCTTCCCTGCAGGCGCAAACCCCTGCAGTTAATTACGTTACCGCATCGTGGTAACCACTTTCTCCTGCTCCAGAAGGTCGCTTCGTACTGCGTGTGTTTGTTTTATTTTTGGTTGCCCGTGGATTGTATACGAAGACTAATTTATGTTGTCGCCCGTAGGATGTGGATTAGTCCAAATCCGTATTTTCTTAGATTTGGGTTTGGATTGGTTTAAGGACCGTTAGTCTTGTTTTAGAATAAGGTCAACTCAAACGTTTGTTGAGGATACGTTAGTCTAATTTTAGACTAAAATCTACTCAACAGGATTATGGGATCATTTAAATCCAACGAAAGAGTGTTTAGACTCTATCGTTTTAGTTTAGGGAGATTGCGGTCCATTGAGTTTAAGGACATCACAGTCCGTGGAGTTTAAAGACATCATAGTCTATGGGGTTTAGTTTAGGGACGTTGTGGTCCATAAGTTTAAGGAAATCATATTCCATAGTTTAATGGCGTCATAGTCTATAGAGTTTAGTTTAGGGACGTTGTGGTCCATAAGTTTAAGGACATCATAGTCCAGGGAATATCTAGTTTTCGGGACCCGTCACTTCTCTAAAGACGTTGAAAAATTACAACGACACATATCAGAGGAATGAAGAAATGTACTCTTGAACCAATGTTGGTTGGGAGATCTGTATTCAGGTTTGAGACTAAGACCAATTGTGAGCACATGGACTCAGTTGGTCTGCGTTAAGGACTTATGGTCAACTTGGGCTCAGCCCACTCAGTTTTGATTAAAATGTTGAACATTTGTTTGGGTGTTGAACATTTGTTTGGGCTCAGTCCCTTCTTGTTCAATAATGTTGAGCATTAATTTGGGTTCTGACACCCTTTTTTCTTTTTGTCTTTTATTGAGTGTTGAACACTCTTTGTAGCGCAGAGCGCTTTATGTACAGAGCGCTTGGTGATGAGCGCCAGACTTGGAGCGCTGAGGCACTTCTTCTGAGATAGCGCCCATGTGGGAAGCACGTAGAGCGCTTGGCGCTGAGCGCCAGACTTGGAGCGCTGAGGCACTTCTTCTGAGATAGCGCCCATGTGGGAAGCACGTAGAGCGCTTGGCGCTGAGCGACAGGCGATGAGCGCCATATTTGAAGCACTGGAGCGTTAAAGCGCTTCTTTTAAAATAGCGCCTACGTGAGGAGCACGTGGCGCGCTTGGCGCTGAGCGCCAGACCTGGAACGCTAAGACGCTTCTTATAAAATAGTGCCCACGTGAGGAGTACGTGGCGCGCTTGGCGCTGAGCGCCAGACTTAGAGCGCTAAAGCACTTCTTTTAAAATAGCGCTTGGAGCACTGGGCACTGAGCGCCAGACTTGGAGCGTTAAGGCGCTTCTTTTTAAATTAGAGCGCTAAGGCTCTTCTCTGGTAGCTCTGATCAGTTCTGTGCTCTGAGAATTAAATTCTCGGTTTATAAGAGATTTTTTCTCATGGATCTAAGAATTAAGTTCTTCTTTTTTTGATGAGATACTATGATCTGTTTGTTTTTGTGAAAAACCTTGTCTTATGGATCTGTGATCTAGAAAAAGAACCGAGTTCTTATGATGTGAGAGTTCAACTCTCAGAAATCAAGAAGATGTTATGATTTCACTTATTATCATTTACCTTGAAGAAAATTTCTTCCTCTTAGAGCTTGCTTTTTTCTTTTCTGAGAACTTGAAGTTTATGGGGGGGGTTCTTCTCTGCAAGACTTGAAGTCTTGGGTCCTTTATATAGGGGAGGCTGATTTGTTGAATCGGTTAAGGAAATCTTTCTCTGATTAATTTGAGGATATTTCCCCACCATTGGATCTTTGATCCTAGGGCTTCCGTTTTACAAAATACAATTTTCTTGATTTTAACAAGATTGGAAAAATATTTTCCCATACAGAACTTATTATGTATCTTGGTGATTTTTAATCACTATTGGATCTTTGATCCAACGGTACTCTGATTTACAGAGCACAATCTTTCCTGTTTGGAAAGATTTGAGGAGTATTTCCTCAACCGAATTTTATTCTGGTAATTTGATGATTTTTAATCATCTTCGTTGGATCTTTGATCCAAAAGTGGAGAACGTTTAGTTCTAGCGCTAGCACTTTCGTGCTTTTCAAGTGAGGCGCTGTCTCAGAGTCTTTGACTCTTGGCGTTAGCGCTCTCGTGCTTTGCACGTAAGTCGCTGCCTCAGAGTCTTTATCGCTGGCGCTCTTGGCGTGAGCGCTCTCGTGTTTTGCACGTGAGCGCTGCTTCAGAGTCTTTGACTCCTAGCGCTGGCGCTCTTGGCACGAGCGCTCTTATGAGGCGCTGGCTCATTTCAAATTTTGAAATTTTAAAAAGAGCTTTGCTCTCTGATTGGGGGAAACAAATGCCACCCCACCGTTGCACTCATGTGGCTCACACGTGAGTGTAGCGGTGGCAGCTTTTCCACCATTGGATCAACTTGGAAGTTGAACCAACTTCCAGCACCTATAAATAGGGCATTTGGCCCTTGAGATGACTGTTTGTTCATATTCTTTTTTTCTTGTTCTTGAGAATTTAATTCTCCTTCAGAGCTAAGCACTCTGCCTTAAAAAAAACTTCTTAGAGTCAAAACTCTTCCTAAATTTGGTAAGAATTGAACTTATTAACAAAGCTTTGCTCTTCTTAGATCGTAGATCTTAAAAATGTTTTAGGGTTTTACCCATTAATAGAGTCGTGTTCTTCTCAGATCATAGATCTAAAAAAAATTTTAGGGTTTTACCAATTAACAGAGCCTTACTCTTCTCAGGTCATAGATATGTTCATCTTTCATGAAGAACTCTTAGAGTTTGTTCATAGATCTTGAAGATCTTGGAGTTTTTAACTTCGTAAAGTTTTGCTTTTTTAGGGTTTTTGATGGGTTACTCCATCATCTTCACAGAGTATAGCTCTTCAGAATCTTTTTTGGGGAATTTTTATTCCCTTCATCATTAGAGTTGACAGATGTCACTCTTTTGCAGAGCGCTGCTGTTCCCCTCCGAATGGCGGCCAAGACAGGGACGTCTTTCCTGAGATTCGGGGCAGATGCTATTTGGTTTTATCCGTCCACCTCTCCAAGATGCCAAGTTGATTTATGGCACCGTGTATCGAAGGTTTAGACGGATGCGGCCGATGTAGCAGACTTCGTCAGATTCCCCCTCGCTTGAGGGGGTTTTGATTGCGGGGACGCTCTTCCCTGCAGGCGCAAGCCCCTGCAGTTAATTACGCTACCGCATCGCGGTAACAACTTTCTCCTTCACCAGAATTTCACTTTGTGTCGTGGGTGTTTGTTTTGTTTGTGGTTGCCCGTGGATTGTATACGGAGACTAATTTATGTCGTCACCCGTAGGACGTGGATTAGTCCAAATCCGTATTTTCTTAGATTTGGGTTTGGGGTTTTGGTTTAAGGATACGTTAGCCATATTTGGGGCTAAGATCAACTTAAACGTTTGTTAAGGATACGTTAGTCCAATTTGAGACTAAGATCAACTTAACGGGATCGTTTAGATCCGACAAAAGAGCATTTGGGCTCTATTGTTCCAGTTTAGGGACATAGTGGTCCATTGTTCCCGTTTTAGGGACAAATGTTAGTTTAAGGACGCATTAGTCCATAAGTTTAAGGACGCGTCAGTCCATGAGTTTAAGGACCCCACAGTCCATATTGATGTGTGGTTATCGGGACCCGTCACCTCTCTGACGACATTGAAGAATTACAACGACAAATATCAGAGGAGTTCAGAGATGTACCCTTGAACTGGGTGTAAATTGATTTGAGAGAGCAGTCATGCTCGGTTTAATTTAATTTGAGGACTTACGGCCAGAATTGGGCTAAGTCCAGTTGAAAATGTTCAACGTTTTATCTGCATTTGGCTTGTTAGGCCTTTACTAGGGCTCTGCCCCTATTTGATAATGCATGGCATTTTTGTTTGGTCTATTAGACCTTTATTTGGGCTCTGCCCTTTTTTAAATGATGCACAGCATCTGTTTTGGTCTGACAGACCTTTGTTTGGGCTCTATCCCTTTTATAATGCATTGCATTTTTATTAGGCCTGTTAGGCCTTTTAATTAGGCTATGTCCCTTCTTTTTAATAATGCACTGCATCAATTAGTCTGACATAGCGCCACGTGGCTTGTCAGGCGCTTTGCGCCAATTAAAGAGCGCAAAGCGCCAGCGCATGTGGAGGTGACACGTGTCGCGCTCCGGTGAGCGCAAGTCTGTTAGCGCAGTGCGCTGCGCTAGCGCGCTGCTGACACGTGGCGCGCTCTGATGACTTGCGCCAATTTATGAGAGCAGTGCTCTGTTTTAGAAACGCATAGCACAGTTTGTTCTGGGGCTGACACGTGGCGCTCCCTGGTGGCTTGCGCCAATCTAAGGAGCGCAACAGTGCAAATTTCAAAAGTGCAAGGCACTGTTTAATATCTTGATCCAATTTTGGATCAAAGAAAAGAATCTTTTAAGATTCGAGAACCAATGGTTCATCAAAAGGCAATGCTTTTATGTAGATCAGAAAGATCTAATGAAGAAGTAAATTACTTCTTCTTATTATTATATTTTTTTTCAAGATCTTGATCTTGTTTTTTTTAGATCACTGATCTTTTTAGAAGAAAATTCTTCTTTTATTCAAAGGTTTTTACCTTTTTCTTTCTCTGAGTTCTTTCAAAGTTTTCAGAAGATTTCTCTGAGTTCTTTCTGTGTTAATCTCAATGTGTTTTAGACTTGGAGTCTAGGGGCATTTTTATAGTGTTATTTGATTTGTTAAATCAGTTAAAGAGATCTTTCTCTGAGTGATTTAGGGATTTTTCCCTACCGTTGGATCTTTGATCCAAGGGCTTCTGTTTTACAGAAGATAATCTTATTGTTTTAATAAGATCAGAAAGATCTTTCCAGAATTTTAATTCTGTTTTAGTGCTGGCACAGTTGGCGCAAGTGCACTTGTGCTTGACACGTGTTGCGCAGCGCAGAGCGCAGCGCAACTGCGCTGACACATGTCGCGCAGCGCAGAGTGCTGACACATGTCATGCAGCGCGGAGCACAGTTCAGCTGAAGCGTTGCTTCAATTATTTTAACTTTAACTTTAATTTTAATTTCAAAACAGAGCTTTGCTCTGATTGGGGGAAACAGAAGCGTTGCTTCGTTTCCCGCCTTGGAATTTGAACAGAGCTTTGCTCTGATTGGGGTAAACAAATGCCCTCCCCCCACCGTTGCACTTACGCGGCCCCAAACGTGAGCGCAGCGGTGGCAGAATTCCAACCGTCGCGCCATCTTTTGGAAGTTGAAACGGCTCTCAATGCCTATAAATAGGACCTTTAGGAATTTGAAACGGCTCTCAATGCTCTAAATAGGACCTTCTTGCTTAGATTTGCATTTGCATTCGGCTCTCAATTCCAACCGTCGCGCCATCTCTTCATAAGAATTTTTATTCAGAGCCTTGCTCTTTTGTTCAAGCACCTTTAGGAGTTGAAACTCTGAAAAAAATTTAGGTAAAAATTAAATTAGATTGAATTAAACCAATTTTAAGAGCCTTGCTCTCAATAGATCCTTGATCTAAAGAAAACCCATTTAGGGTTTCACTTAGCAGAGCTTTGCTCTATAGGTCTAAAAGGGATCTAAAGAGAACTAAGGAGAACCCTATTAGGGTTCCAATAATAGAGCCTTTACTCTCCAAAAAGATTTTATTTTTTGATGAATTATATCATTTTTCCAGAGAAAAGCTCTCAATGTTCTCAGGGGATTTTCTTCAAATTCTCCTCATAACTGATTTTGACTGGTGTCACTCCTGTCTGCAGAGCATTGCTCTCGAGGAGTTTAACTCCCTGTATCTTTTTTATTGCTAATCTTCCAATGATGTTTTCTTCAGGCATTATGGCTGTTCATTTATACAGTCTGCACGAATTCATAACTTATGAGAATATCTGCGTACAGGGTCGTCACCAAAACCAAGAGTTTACAGATGCCCAGTGTGCGGAGATTATGGGTCGTCTGAACGCACGCATTGGTTGGTTGCTTCCTCGCCGTTCTGCTCTTTCGAAAGCCGTGCTGTGATCAATTTGGAGAGCACTTCCGGGGTTTCACGAGGCCATGCCGCTTAATGCGCTGGATGATGCCGAGGACAAGGTGCATTCAGTGTACCTGTCGGGGCTGATCTCGAAGAAACGGCGAGATAGCCTCATCGACATTCTGCATCAAATTTTTCAACAGACGACGATAATTGCTACTTATCGAAGGATGGGGGGCCTTGCCGAAGATCTTGACACGCGTGAGCGCGAGAGGATGCACACGAGAATGATCAGAAAGGCCAGAAAGACTCTAGATGGCCTTACTTTCAAATTCCTTAATCCATGCCCTGGATCTGAGGTTTTGCCATTGTAATCATTTGGATAATGTCTTTGTTTATTTCTTTATGATTGTAAGAACCTGATTGATCTCAAAAATATAATTACCGCAATCAAGAACGGTGTCGCTTGGTAGCTAGCCGGTGAATACGGGTCGGTCCACAGGGATGTTGTGAATTTCCTAATCGCTCAAACGAGTTAATTCCGATGGGTGTTCGGATTTATTATTAAATCTAAAAACTAAATCTATTATTTATCTAGGGCAAAGAATTAAATTTAACTAGGGCAAGAAATTAAAGATCTAACTAGGGCAAGGAATTAAATCTAAACTAGGGCAGAGAATGAAAAATTACCTAGGGCAAGAATTGAAATCTAAACTAGAGCAATTAAATAAATCTACTTACTTTACAGATGGCTCTCTCCAAACATCAACACAAGACTTGTCAGATCTGAATTTCTGAAATGAAAAGAGGCATCGATGCTCTCTAAAAGAAATCTAAATTTTATTTATAAAAAGAGGCATAGGGAGGCATAGCCTTTACAATGATTTAGAGTTCCTATTTATAGAGGATAGGAAACCCTAGGTTACAATTGATTCGCACGTCTACATTTACCAAATATCCTTAGGAAGACCTAGTCAAAGTAAACTCCAAGCTTTGGTAAAGTTTTATGTCTCTATCTCTTTAAAAGGAAGTATTAGGCCTTGAAATTTCCTTTGTGGGCTCTTCTGTCTTTGGGCTTCCTTATTATTTGGTTCTTTTATTAAAATAGCTTCTATGTTTCTTCCAGATCTCCAGTGAATAATTACGGTGGACTTTTAACCGTTCGTTTTATAATCTTGGACCTTGCATTGCCTTGTACTTTGTGAATTTTATCTTTGATGTAGGCTTGATCAAGAGTCTTCTGTTTGTTGGTCAAAGTCCACTTTTGCATCGTCTTTTCATCGTTTTCACTGTTTTCTGTCCAAGAACCTGTAACCTGTAATATGTAGCAGACATGCGTCAAAAGCACATGTTTATTTATAAAACGAATAAGAATGGGAAATATAATAATACAATATTATGGTGTGAACAAATACCCCCAAACTTATCTTTTGCTCGTCCTCGAGCAAACTTATTTTTTATTCTCTACAAAAACCTAACCGCACTTTCGCAGGGAAACGCGATTGCACTGAGCTCATGCAACAAGCCGTTAAACCTCTAGGTGTCCCTAGTAGGAGGAGTGTTGTCTCTTGAGGGTTTTCAGCGGATACTACCCATAAAATCCTATCAATTTGGCTTTTTTGACTTTAATTCTCCAATTAAGGTTTCTAACAAGGAATTCTATTATCTTCGACTCGTAAATTATCCACCCATATTCTTCACACTTCCTCATCATTTGACTTAAAATTATATATATTCTGCAGACTTACTTAGCTTTCGGCATCTCTTAAGTTTTCATTCTAGGGTTCCATCTCCACTTAGGAATTTCTATCAACTCTACTAAAGATACAAGTTCTATTCTTTACTCCTTTCTCTCATCTAAACTCCAATCACATATCCCCACGTGTGTATAAATCACCCCTACACTTGGAAATTCAAATAAAGCAATCATACCCTTGTCCGTTGTCCAAAGTACTAATTAGTTAGTGAATTTTTAATTGAATTTTGCTTACACATCCTTCATGCGACCGTTAATACTTCTTGAGGTACCAGCAACCGATTACAAGATATGTTTGCACTTTAAAGCGTAATTCCTAGTCTTGCAACACCCAAGGCTTTTAGCAGTGACTCCCAAACCAGTTGGTCTAAGGCACTAGGTGATGAAGCACCCTCGCTAAATATTTTTTCTATTTTTGCAGCCTTAAGTAATCACAAAGATCAGTGTTCATTTTTTTCTTTATTCACTTTTTTTTTCTTTTATTTTCTTCGTACTAAGGACTTTAGACAAGAGCATTTCAAGGTCTCCTCTACTATTCCAAGTTTCAAGGTGAGTGATTGTGCAAATTGTAGGGTATACATTTTCAGAATCTAGACTTAAGCTAGAAATTATTTTTCAAACTTATACTCTAATAAAAATATCAATACTTTTCTTTTGTTTCAACTTAGCCCAAAAAGTGAACTCAATATTTGCCTATTTCTAAATAAGCTACAAAGACATATACTTTCTACCGTTAAACTTTAAAAAAGGTTATTTTTAGGGTTTTTAATTTACTAAGTCTAAGATCTAGTTGTTTCTAGCCAGTTAACCTATTTGTCAAACTCAAGTCAATTAGGCCAAAATTGAATACATTAACTTTTATAATTTTTGAAAATTTTCAATTTTTTATGGGTTTTTAAAATAAGTATGCAAATGCAAAAATATGTACAAATGAATGCGAAGGAAAGAGACGTACCGAGCATACCCCCAAACTTAAAATTGACAGTGTCATCACTGTCATGCTAAACCAAGAGGGTCAAAATGCCGGTATTCCCCTGTTTATTTATTTACAATTTTTTTTTGTTGAATTTTTTATTTTTTTATAGAAAAAGAAAACAAAAATATATATACATATATACAACAAGGTCCCCCCCCCAAACTTAAGCTTGGCCTTACACAAGCCAAAGGTTAGCACCAACCATTCAAAAATCTTATCGTGGTAATGGTCGAGTTGGTGAAAGAATGGAGTGGAAAGAAAAGAGATGAGAAACGCACGAGACCGTGTGGGAAGAAGAGTGGAATATGGTCTCGGTGGGGGAGAAGAATGGCGGAAAGAAGAAAGAAGTGGAGTACGATCTTGAGGGTGTAAATCGAGTGAATAAATTAGCACAATTTGTGATGACCGATGTGTTAAAAGAGATTGCGCTAACCTATCAACCCATCGAGAAATGGGGTCAAATCCCTCAAGATTCGTAAGAAAACATGGGTACGCCGAACTTGGTATTGGAGATGAAAGCGGAACGGTCTCTTGTATGGTCGGAACAATAGGAAGAACGAAAGGGAGTGAATTAGGGATAGTATCATTCTCACCGTAGTAAACTGTCTCGAACTTGAAAGATTCCATCAATGGTTCGAAACTACTATAAGCAACCGAGTATGGTAGTTCAATTAATTCATCTGAGAATGTAAAGGACTCCAACTCGGGTGGTGAGTCATCAATGTCGTCCGAAAAAGTGAAACACTCGTAAGTGTTATCATCTGTGAGAACAGTATCAGATTCAAAGGAAAAATTTTCAAGCTCATAGTCTTCAAGCGTGGTCGGAATGATGGAAAGGAGGGAGGGTGATATAATAGTTAAAGGTTCAGGAGGATGAATTGAAAAATCAGACACATCAAACAAAAATGATTCAACCTCAATATTATCCTCAAAACTCTCCTCAATACTTTCCTTATAATTCTCCTCAAAATTCAACTCATCCATGCCATTATCATCAACATCAAGACGCGTATGAAGTTCGGGAGAAACATCTAAAGACTCGGGATGATGAGTTGAACATAAAATTTTAATCAAATCGACAGGTTCATCATCCAAAATATTCCCGGCGTCTATATCCGCAATCAAGTGAAAATCAATATTTTCTGACACCTCATCAAAAGCATGGATATTTATCAATTTAGGTTCTAGATTGGAGGTGTAAAGGTCAAACGGATTAGGTACGGTTTCACTCAAAAGGGGTTCCTCATAATTTAGCAAATCAAACACTACAAAATCACACAACTCGTTTTTATTTTCAACTGGTGAACTATTTGGGACAATCGATGGAAAACCGGAGTTGTGGGCTTCAACTGGGTAAGGGTAAGTTTGATTTGGAAATCCTCTCAAATTCTCATTCTGTCCGACCGCCTCCTCATACATTGAAAAATTTGAAGCTAGTTGGAAACTAGCTACCGGTTCAGCAGGTTGCATAAGGGCGGCCATGGACGCTTCCACATTCCTAACCATTTTGTTTGTTGCTGCGATATACGCCTCCAACGACTCTTCCAAACTAGACTTGGGTGGTAAGGGGGTTTCGGTAAAAGATTCAAAATCGTGTGGATATGCAAAACTCCCAACAGGCTGTGTAGAAGCAGTGTCTAGTGAAGGTGGGAAGGTCGGGTAGGACTGGTAGGAAGTGGGTGGTTGGGCAGGGGTAGAGTCAACATGCGGATAAAAAGATGAATAATCGTGTGGATCCCTATAACTAGATGAGTGGAGAGGGTTGAAAGATCGGCTGCGAGATTGAGCAACATGCTCAGCAATGGATATCGACTTAGGGGTGACAGAAGAACTTGAAAAAGTGGTATCAATATATGGAGGTGGTAAAGGTTGACTTGGTTGACACAAAGTGGGTTGAAAAGTCGAACTGTTTCTCCTAGACGCCTCTATTTGATCTTTCAAAGATATTTTAGGCAAGGAAGGATCGTCTTTAAATTGACCGAACAAATTGACGTACGACGCAAAATTAGGTTTGGGATACCAAAGTTCGGCAAGTGATTTATTATGTGGGGTACCCATGTTAGAAGAAAGGGTGAAAGAAAGAGGGTTTGTGGTGCAAGGATTTATTTGTGGCAAAAATTTGCAAGTTTTCTAATAAAAAATTTCCTTTTTTTTCTTTTTCTCTTTATTTGGAAAAATTATTGCAAAAAGATTTTCGAGAAAAAATATGCAACAGAAAAGATTACTTGCAATCAATTTCTATTTAAAGCGAAGCGCATAAATCCTGCACAAGACTTGTTATTTGGAAAGAGAAAGATTTTTCATGCGCACAAAATTCTGCAAGGATTTTAAACCTAAATGGAATGCATATACATGTGTGCACTATTACAAAACATCCATGTACCTGGATGATTAAAAATCTATCTTTGCTAGACTGTTATGCTAGCCTGTTAACAGTAAAGCCGGTTTGGGCAGCCATCAGCAACATAACAAAGCCTATCCTAATTAAATATAGCCACATATGAAATGCCCCTTACTCAAACTTTATGCTTGGGCATAATCTGACATTTTTAAATTAAAGCAGATAACTAATTCTTATTTATTTTGAACTGTGTAGCCTGCATGTGGTTCCAGTATTTTCCTGATCTGGTAGTCGAATAACCGAGCTCTTCCTGTGGTTTCACAACCCTTGAAAATGGTCTTTCTTTTAATCAATAAGGCAGTTGATATATACTAAGGAACTAGAAACCTGACTCTTGGCCTATGTAAATTTGAATTTAGGGTTTAGGTTGGTATTTGAAATTTGTATTGAAAAGATTTATCTAGATTTTCAGATAAAGAACAAAGGAGCTTACAGAGGAAATTCCACGAACTGGGGACACTATTCAGCCGTGTTTCCGCGGTCCTAACATAGATCCCACCGCGTTTTCGCGGTCTGGTGGTCGGGGCGGGTCCCGAGAAAAAATTTGCAGAAGACGATACTACTAGGGCACCGCGTTTTCGCGGTTGGAACTAGGATGATGCGGTGTTTCCACGGTCTGGAGGTGGGATCCTGTCTCGAGAATTTTTCAGTACCTCTGTTTTTGCAATCTTCTGTTGTTAGGATCGTTTATTTTGTGTTTCGTCTTCTAAATATTTCCAGATCCCAATTTATTCCTGCAAGATTCACACAACAAAGTATCCTTCCAAAAAATAACAATTGACATATTTTTATATATTTTTTTTCTTTTCAGATTTTTATGATTTTTTAATTTTATTAAGATAAACCCGAAATTGCAAAAAGGAAAGTTCTACGCCATCCCCGGCAACGGCGCCATTTGATTGATCTCAAAAATATGATTACCGCAATCAAGAACGGTGTCGCTTGGTAGCCAGCCGGTGAATACGGGTCGGTCCACAGGGATGTTGTGAATTTCCTAATCGCTCAAACGAGTTAATTCCGATGGGTGTTCGGATTTCTTATTAAATCTAAAAACTAAATCTATTATTTATCTAGGGCAAAGAATTAAATTTAACTAGGGCAAGAAATTAAAGATCTAACTAGGGCAAGGAATTAAATCTAAACTTGGGCAGAGAATAAAAAATTACCTAGGGCATGAATTGAAATCTAAACTAGGGCAATTAAATAAATCTACTTACTTTACAGATGGCTCTCTCCAAATATCAACACAATACTTGTCAGATCTGAATTTCTGAAATGAAAAGAGGCATCGATGCTCTCCAAAAGAAATCTAAATTTTATTTATAGAAAGAGGCATAGGGAGGCATAGCCTTTACAATGATTTAGAGTTCCTATTTATAGAGGATAGGAAACCCTAGGTTACAATTGATTCGCACGTCTACATTTACCAAAATATCCTTAGGAAGACCTAGTCAAAGTAGACTCCAAGCATTGGTAAAATTTTATGTCTCTGTCTCTTTAAAAGGAAGTATTGGGCCTTGAAATTTCCTTTGTGGGCTCTTCTGTCTTTGGGCTTCCTTATTATTTGATTCTTTTATTAAAATAGCTTCTATATTTCTTCCAGATCTCCAGTGAATAATTACGGTGGACTTTTAACCGTTCGCTTTGTAATCTTGGACCTTGCATTGCCTTGTACTTTGTGAATTTTATCTTTGATGTAGGCTTGATCAAGAGTCTTTTGTTTGTTGGTCAAAGTCCACTTTTGCATCGTCTTTTCATCGTTTTCACTGTTTTCTGTCCAAGAACCTGTAACCTGTAATATGTAGCAGACATGCGTCAAAAGCACCTGTTTATTTATAAAACGAATAAGAATGGGGAATATAATAATACAATATTATGGTGTGAACAGAACCCTTTGCAATGTGAATGGAAAATTTCTTATTTCAGCTTGTCTTATTTCTCGTTCTGAGTCTTTTGCACATGCATGAATGGATGTGTCTCGAACACTTGATCAAATGCAAATCAGATGTTCTTTCTGTCACTTTCTTCTTTCTTTTATTATTAGCATGTTACCTTAGTAAACATGGTCGATTGATGATAGAGCGAGCATCCTGTATTGGCTTCTTCAAGATGTAGTGATGGCTTAGGCCGCAGGTTCAGATCTGCTGCCTAAGACTTTTCAACTTTATGAGCCGTGAGGGTCTCATAAAGACTTTTCTCCCTACGGATTGAGAGGATCTCATAGGTGTATTTTCTCCTTACGAATCGTGAGGATTCCTAAGTGTGTTTTCTCTTATAAGTCGTAAGGATCTTATAAGAGAATTTTCCCTCTTACGAGTCGAGAGGGCCCATAAGCGGTTGTTACCCTCCTTATCAAGATTTGATTTCGGAGAGTGTGACCCGTGAATAGTATGCAAGAGCCCATTTTGGACCGACTTGCAGGGTCCCAGTGCTTAGGAAACAGGTTTTTTAATCCCTGCTGCCTAAGGCTTTTCCTCACGAATCGAGACGAATCGAGCACTCCTCGCAAGAACATCCTAACGGCATAGTTAAGCTCTGCTCTTTACGACAGAGGTCCGTTAGGGTCTGTGGTACTTAGGGTTTTGTCCGTCATACCGTCGCGTTGGCTGATGTATTCCTCGATAGGCAATCTTGCTGTTCGAGTAGCCTTGCGATTGTCGTGTCTCTGATCCCTTCGGGGGCTGGACAAGACGTCTTCAAGTAATCTTCCAGGTAATCTTACTGTCGAAAGAGCAAGCGTAGGGATATTCCATGTCACTTTTTACTTGAGGTTAGGCTCATTTTGGAGAGCCCCGATGAGTCATAACCACTCTGCGCTGGTGTGGGATGATCTCCAATTGTCTTTCAGGCTTTATATGACTTGCCGTCAAGACACTGAAGCCAGGAATTTGGCCTTTGCTTCGTTTGCTGGCACTACGTCCTCTATATCGAGACGAATGTCGCGGTTGTCTCTAGGTTGTTGATGAACCGTCGAGGTTTGGAACTATGGATTTTTCCGTGGCTCCTCTGGTGATGTTGCGTCTGCTATGTCGAGACGAACGTCGAGGTGGTGACCACTCCGCACTGGTGTGAGATGATCTCCAATTGTCTTTCAGGCTTTATATGACTTGCCGTTAAGACCCTGAAGCTAGGAATTTGGCATTTGCTTCATTTGCTTTGTCACGTCCGAGTCCTGTTGGAGGAAGAACGCTGGGGTGACATCTCGTCTGCTATATCGAGACGAACATCGAGGTGGTGACCATTCCGCACTGGTGCAAGATGATCTCCGATCGTCTTTCAGGTTTTATATGAATTATCGTCAAGACCCTGAAGCTAGGAATTTAGCCCTTGCTTCGTTTGCTTTGTCGCGTCCGAGTCCTGTTGGAGGAAGAACGCTGGGGTGACATCTCATCTGCTGTATCGAGACGAACGTCAAGTTGGTGACCATTCCGCACTGCTGACCATGGGGTCTTTTGTTGATGTTGCATTTACATCCTGCTGGAGTGCGAAGGAACGCCGTTGTTGACATTTCGTCTGCTGTATCGAGACGAATGTTGAGGTGAAGCTGGGATTTTGCCGTCGCTTCGCTTTGTTTCGACCGTGAGGTCTTTTGTTGGCGTTGTATCCGTATCCTGCTGGACTGCGAAGGAACGCCGTTGGTGATCTCTAAGTTGTCGATATCGACGTTGAGATCCTGAAGCTAGGGATCTTCCTTCGCTTCATTTGTTGACATTGTGTCTGCAATATTGCGACAAATGTCGAGATTGTCTCTAGGTTGTCTATGAACCGTCGAGATTTGGCTTCGCTTTCTGGTGGAGCCTGTTGGGAAAATATGGTTCCCTCTTTGTTTGTGCCCCTGGATTATATACAGGGATCGATGTGATCTCACCTGTAGGGCAAAAAGTTTCATTCTTTCATCATTTTCTTACTCTTTCCACGATGCTCTGTCATTTCAGCTTTTTATATCGCGAAAATCGCGATTGCCCAATCATTTCGGCTATTTTTCGTGGTGCCCAATCATTTCGGCTATTTTTCTTTTTACTCGCTGCTTTTTATTACGAGCCGCCCAATCATTTCGGCTGTTTTTTTTCTTTTACTCGCTGCATTTTATTGCGAGTTGCCCCATCATTTCGGCTGTTTTTTTTTCTTTTACTCGCTGTTTTTTATTGCGAGTTGCCCCATCATTTCTGCTATTTCATATGCATTTTTAGCTCGGTGATTTTTTTTTATCGTGAGTGTGGAACTTGGAATCTGACGCCAATCTTAGCATCAGCATCGCTACGACTGGAATATTGCCAGGAGCGAATCATCATTTGCCATGAAAGGACTTGGAATTTGATACCGATTTAGGTATCAGTATCGCTACAACTGGGATATTGTCAGGAGCGAATCATCACTTGCCTCTGTCGATGTTGAACAAAGGTGGCTTAGCAAACAGGGTTAGGATCCCGTCGACTAAAGCTTTTGACTTCATGAGCCGTAAGGGTCTCACAAAGGTACTTCTCCCTGCGAGTCGTGAGGATCTCGTAGGTATGTTTTCTCCTTAGGGATCATGAGGATTCCTAAGTGTGTGTTCCCCCGTAAGTCGTAAGGATCTTACAAAAGGGTTTTCTCCTTATAAGTCGAGACGACTTATAAGGGTTGTTCACCATATGGACATATCCCTAGCCACGGGTGGGACTTGGTCAGGAAAATGTTTATTCGCGTCCGTGGATTGTATACAAGGGTCAGTATTGAGCCACTTGTAGGGCAATATCGAAGGTTGTGGGAGTTGCTTAAGAACAGGTTCAGGTCTCTGTAACTTAAGACTTTCAAATCTTATGAGCCGTGAGGGTCCCATAAGAGAGTTCTCCTTACGAGTCGTGAGGATCTCGCAAGTGTAATTTCTCCTTAGGGATCGTGAGGATCCCTAAGTGTGTTGCTCGCTTGTGAGTCGTAAGGATCTCACGCAGGTGGTTTCTCCTTACAAGGTCGAGAGGACCCTGTAAGTGTCTTTTAACGAGGTTGCGCCCTTTCGGGCTTTCCCAAACACTCGCCGGTAGCCCTGTTATTTTTTACTCACGGAGCCCTTTCGGGTTTTCATCCGTGCCCATTTTGCTTATGGACATACCATTTTCTTTCTTTTTATTCTTCTTTTCTTTTTTCTTTTTTATATATAACGAGGTTTCGCCCCTTCGGGTTTTCACAAACACTCGCCGGTAGCCCTGCTGTTTTTACTCACGGAGCCCTTTCGGGTTTTCATCCGTACCCTTTTTTTGCTTATGGGCATACCGTTTTTATTTTATTTTTTTTTATTCTTTTTTTTTATATCGGCTTTAGGATGTTGCAATTCACCGTAGTTTATCGACATCTCGGTCAATGGCTAGTTTTAGGACGTAGTGGTCCGTCATTAGTTTAAGAACGTTTCGGTCCGCTGTTGCCGTATTTGAGGCGAATCTCTAGTTTACTGACTTTTTGGTCTATGGGGCTTTCCCTATGAATGAGCATGATGCCCCCGGCATATCCATATTTCTCAGAGCATGTGGTTGTGGCGGGTCACCTTCCAGTTTTCGGACAACGCGAACTTGTCCTGTTGGTATTGGTCTTCAACCCAGTTTTTGAAAACATAGCAGTTTTCGATCGGATGGCCCAATACTTGGTGGTAAGGGCAGTAATTAGGATTGTTGACATCATTCAGTTGTAGCTGGTGTTTCGGCTCCGGTAGAGTGATAAGCCTGTTGTGCACTGCCACTTCGAACAGCCTCCTTGTTTCATCCTGGGGAAACGAGTAAGGACGTTTCAACCTCTCATAGAGGGGTTGCCGCTTGTTGTTCTGGCGAACAACCGGTCTAGGGCCACTCGATTTTTGTTGAGTGTTGGCGACAAAGGCCGTTTTTCCCTTTCCTTTATCCTTTTTTCGCTCCGTTGTTTGTGGATCCGAGATTCTCTCCCGGGTATCGTGCAATTGCATGGCTGAATGTTCTCGCAATTCTTCAATTCTTCAGAGATGGATTCCTTGAAGAGAGGGCCGAAGGCTACTTTTTCGTCGGAGTCGCCCCCGAAGGTGAGAACTCGTGATCCCCCGGGATCATCCCTATGACAATTGCCGGCAACTTTTTTATGCTCATCTGTCGTATTTTTTCGCTGTCTACGAGCTTCCCGCTTTGTTCTGTTGACGTATCGCCTGTGAGCGATATACCCTTGCCACCAACACTTAAAGGAGTCGCAGTCTTCAGTAGGATGTGCGATCTTCTAATGATATAAGCAGTAATTAGGATGCATCTCTACTCCACCGAGAGTGTTTTCTTCAGAGGGTGGTAGCTTCATTCCCATTGATATGGTTTTAGCAAACCTTTCCTCGTCTTGAATTTGTTTTTATCCGCAGCGCATGTCTCTTGATTTGACGGGAGTGCCTCAACTCCTTCGTCTATTCGCCGGTGTTTGGCTCCTTCCAATATGGCCATCTCACGCTCCTGATTGGCTTTACTTTTCAGACGAATCTCATTCAGGAAGGTATCGATCATCTCGTCTGACGGCCACAGAAGTTCTGTTTCAGGACCCCCCCTCAGTTTCTCAGTGTAAGGAGCTTCTTTATCATCTATCGACGAGTGAGAGATCACATGAAAACTTGCCACGTAATTCTCAGATCCATCTGATGAGTCTTCTCCATCATCTCCATGTTCAAGAACGTGGTTGAGAAACTCTTGGAGCGTGAGTGGGGTTCGCGCTTTCTGGTTGTACTCTTCCAGTGCGTCGATTTGTTTCTGCAGGTCCGTGCACTTGTCGCCAGGCTTCACGGGCTTTTTGGATCTCTTCTTCTTTTTCGAAGATTTCGACGGCTGGGTGTGAACACTTTGGCTATCCCCACCAATCCTTGGAGTTGGACGCGGTTTCAGCATCCCTTCGATGATCTCAGGTTCCGACCGGTTCTTCCACCTGATCGCCGGGCATGTTTGGAGATCATTCAGCATCTTTTTGGTTTTGGCGGAAAGCACAACCTCCCATGGAGCTTCTTCAATAAAAGAGCAAGTTGCTCCCGGCGTGTCCGTCTTCTTTGGAGTGTGCGGCTGTGGTAGGTTTACTTTCCACTTTTCAGACAGCGCAAACTTACCCTGTAGGTATTGGTCTTCAATCCATCCCTTAAAGATGAAGCAATCCTCGATCGGGTGACTTACCGTTTGGTGGTAAGGGCAATAATTGGGATTATTCACCTCGCTGGGTTGCGGTGGTCTTCTTGGATTCGGGAGATAGATAAGCCTATTGCGCATCGCTAGCTCGAATAGCCTCTTCGTTTTATCCCGCGGGAATGAGTAAGGGCGCTTCATTTTCTCATTATAATACCGTCGTCTCTCTTCCAGTTTATCCGCTAGCTTTGGGGCACTGGGCTGCTGTTGGGTGTTCGCAGTGAAGGTCACTTTCCCTTTACCCTTGTCGTTTCGGGATTCCGGCTTCGGAGGAGACGGTCTGTGACCTATTTGATCCATCTGGGCTAGCTTATCAATTAAATCCTGGAACGTAGTCGATTTAAAGAACATCATGAACTGTGAAACAGTTGCATGAGGGTCTAGGGTGCCCACGAACATGCCTACCGCAGGTGCTTCTTCGATGCGCTGTTCGCATTTCGACCACAGATTCCGCCATCGTGTCGCGTACTGAACCCACGTCTCGCCTGGCCTTACCCTGGCATTAATCAGTGCTGTTATCGGGGTGCGTTCACTAGCGCTTGCGAATCTTTGTGTAAACAGTAGCTCCATCTCCGCAAATATTTTGACAGAATCGTTAGGTAGCTCCGAATACCATTCAAAGGCTGTTTCTGCTAAACTGCCGACGAAGTGGCGGAGCAGCAGTTTGTCGTCGCCTCCAGTGTTGCCACATAAGGCTCTGAATTGAGCGACATGCTGATGGGGATTCCCTGTCCCTTTATATACGTGGAACTTAGGGATCGTGTATCCCGGTGGGTAACTGATTTGGTCATACCAGCTCGGATAGGGTCGTCCAGTTTTAACAATTTCCCCAGCCGCTTCACTTGCCTGATAGGCTCGCATTTGCTGAGCTATATAGTCATCCAGTGCGTCCTTGGAAATCGTTTCTTCCTTGGCTGCTGAAAGAGCCGGAGGAGGATTAGATGTCTCCCCTCTATCGTCCCCTCTATCGTCTTCAATAATGATCGGAGGGTCTCCAGCCGGAAGGTCCGGCTGTAACATCATTCCTACCATGTCTTGGAAGAGAAGTGCCATTTGTTTTATGTTAGCCGCTTGCTCTGCGGCTTCTTTGTCCTTCTTTTCGAGGACTCTATGTAAGAAGTCAGCATCGGTTTCTTGTTCGCGATGCTGTTCTGATAATGCCTCCGAGCTCTCTTTTGGCCCGGTGAGTGCGGCCATCGCAGTCATCATCTCTTGAAGCTTCTGCTGTTGCTCCTGGGTTTTTGTCACAGATCGGGTGAGCGGTAGGTAACCTGTCGAAGCACGGCTTTCCTCCTTTCCGGAAGCCATATAAACCGTGTGCACCACCATGCCACCAGACTTGGGGCGTTTAGATTCAGCGCTTTTATGGTTCGTCGTGTTCACAGGGGCTTTTTGCGGCCTCCTTTTCTTTTGAGTGATTGACGTTGAGGGAGCCGTTGCAGTGGGCACCCAGCCAGCTGTCATTTTTTGTGGCTTTGAGTAGTCCTTCTCCTGCTGAACCTTCATCTTTTTCTGTCGGCGGAGATAGTCTTGATCCATCACGGAGTCTTGGACTTAACGCCAGACCTTGTAAATTTCAGAGGATAGCTGTTGAGGAGGTTGCTCCGGATTCTTCTCTGTAGTATTCTTCACAGGTGAAGGAGTTCTCTTCAGCACTGCAGTAAGATTGTTTCTGCGCACCTTGTTGAGCAGTTCAAAGCTGTTCCCTGTTGGAACAACAGCATCGATCCCCACCGTTGGAGCTGGTGGAGTTAACCCAGACGGGGAGTTGCCCCCATCCTTCTTTACTTGGTGCCAGTGGCGACGGCGAGCATGTCGTGCATATGGTATTGGTTCAGCTATGGGGATGGCTTTGTCATGCCCCCTGTTCTGGCGAAGGGCTGTTGCTGGCATCAGCCTCTTGAAGACTGATGTCCGTTGAGTAGTGTCCAGTCTGTCAAAGACATACCTTTGAGTAGGAATGGGAGCTAGGGTGGCCAACCTCGTAAAGACTGATCCCTTGACGGGAAAAGCTTCTTTAGTAACCTCGAGAGCAGGAATGGCTACCCGCTTTGGGATGGCCGCTTCAGTTAACGTGGGCTTCTTGGTGAGCCCAGTGGAGTTCAGGCTCAGCCTATCGAAGACTGATTCTGTTGGCTTGACATCGGCCGAACCGTTGAGAGGGGACGCAGTAGCTGTGAGCCGATCGAAGACCGACTTCTTGGGAGCTTCCGGTGTTGGCGTCGGGGCATTGAAGCTCATAGGCGGGAGCATGGTCCCGAAGAACAATCCAGTGGTGGCCTGAGTGACTTATTCCACCGGCATAGCGAAGATGGAGGCCGCTTGGGGCCCGTAACTCACTCCTCCAGACGGGACGGAGTGAGAGTTGCAGTTGCAGTTGGAACATTTCGTGCAAGTAGATGCCATTGATCTTTTGTTTTCTGCACGGAGCAAGACACCAAATCTAAGTATCTCGAATCCACAGGCAACCATAACAAACCGCGATTCGTTCGCGAAAACGACACACGAAGTGCGGAGTGGAAAGAGAAAAAGGTCCCACCGGGCATGCCAGAATCCGTTCCCCTCCGAATGGCGGCCAAGACAGAGACGTCTTGCCTGAGATTCGGGGCAGATGCTATTTGGTTTTATCCGTCCACCTCTCCAAAGATGCTAAGTTGATTTATGGCACCGTGTATCGAAGGTTTAGACGGATGCGGCCGATGTAGCAGATTTCGTCAGATTCCCCCTCGCTTGAGGGGTTTTTGATTGCGGAGACGCTCTTCCCTGCAGGCGCAAGCTCCTGTAGTTAATTACGCTACCGCATCGCGGTAACAACTTTCTCCTTCTCCAAAATTTCACTTCGTGTCGTGGGTGTTTGTTTTGTTTGTGGTTGCCTGTGGATTGTATACGGAGACTAATTTATCTCGTCACCCGTAGGACGTGGATTAGTCCAAATCCGTATTTTCTTAGATTTGGGTTTGGGGTTTTGGTTTAAGGATACGTTAGCTATATTTGGGGTAAGATCAACTTAAACGTTTGTTAAGAATACGTTAGTCCAATTTGAGACTAAGATCAACTTAACGGGATCGTTTAGATCCGACAAAAGAGCGTTTGGGCTCTATTGTTCCAGTTTAGAGACATAGTGGTCCACTGTTCCCGTTTTGGGACAAATGTTAGTTTAAGGATGCATTAGCCCATAAGTTTAAGGACGCGTCAGTCCATGAGTTTAAGGACCCCACAGTCCATATTGATGTGTGGTTATCGGGACCCGTCACCTCTCTGACGACGTTGAAGAATTACAACGACAAATATCAGAGGAATTCAGAGATGTACCCTTGAACCGGGTGTAAATTGATTTGAGAGAGCAGTCGTGCTCGGTTTAATTTAATTTGAGGACTTACGGCCAGAATTGGGCTAAGTCCAGTAGAAAATGTTCAACGTTTTATCTGCATTTGGTTTGTTAGGCCTTTACTAGGGCTCTGTCCCTGTTTAATAATGCATGGCATTTTTGTTTGGTCTGTTAGACCTTTATTTGGGCTCTGCCCTTTTTTAAATGATGCACAGCATCTGTTTTGGTCTGACAGACCTTTGTTTGTGCTCTATCCCTTTTATAATGCATTGCATTTTTATTAGGCATGTTAGGCCTTTTAATTGGGCTCTGTCCCTTCTTTTTAATAATGCACTGCATCAATTAGTCTGACAGAGCGCCACGTAGCTTGTCAGGCGCTTTGCGCCAATTAAAGAGCGCAAAGCGCCAGCGTATGTGGAGGTGACACGTGTTGCGCTCCGGTGAGCGCAAGTCTGTTAGCGCAGTGCGCTGCACCAGTGTGTTGCGCTAGCGCGCTGCTGACACGTGGCGCGCTCTGATGATTTGCGCCAATTTATAAGAGCAGTGCTCTGTTTTAGAAGCGCATAGCGCAGTTTGTTCTGGGGCTGACACGTGGCGCTCCCTGGTGGCTTGCGCCAATCTAAGGAGCGCAACAGTGCAAATTTCAAAAGTGCAAGGCACTGTTTAATATCTTGATCCAATTTTGGATCAAAGAAAAGAATCTTTTAAGATTTCAGAACCAATGGTTCATCAAAAGGCAATGCCTTTATGTAGATCAGAAAGATCTAATGAAGAAGTAAATTACTTCTTCTTATTATTATATTTTTTTATTCAAGACCTTGATCTTGTTTTTTTGTAGATCACTGATCTTTTTAGAAGAAAATTCTTCTTTTATTCAAAGGTTTTTACCCTTTTCTTTCTCTGAGTTCTTTCAAAGTTTTCAGAAGATTTCTCTGAGTTCTTTCTGTGTTAATCTCAATGTGTTTTAGACTTGGAGTCTAGGGGCCTTTTTATAGTGCCGTTTGATTTGTTAAATCAGTTAAAGAGATCTTTCTCTGAGTGATTTAGGAATTTTTCCCCACCGTTGGATCTTTGATCCAAGGGCTTCTGTTTTACAGAAGATAATCTTATTGTTTTAATAAGATCAGAAAGATCTTTCTAGAATTTTAATTTTGTTTCAGTGCTGGCACAGTTAGCGCAAGTGCACCTGCGCTTGACACGTGTCGCGCGGCGCAGAGCGCAACGCCACTGCGCTAGCGCAACTGCGCTGACACGTGTCGCGCGGCGCAGAGCGCAGTGCAACTGCGCTGACACGTGTCGTGCAGCGCAGAGCGCAGTTCAGCTGAAGCGTTGCTTCAATTATTTTAACTTTAATTTTAATTTTAATTTCAAAGCAGAGCTTTGCTCTGATTGGGGGAAACAGAAGCGTTGCTTCGTTTCCCGCCTTGGAATTTGAACAGAGCTTTGCTCTGATTGGGGTAAACAGCTGCTCTCAAGGGAGTTTTACTCCTCGGCCCGAGGGGACTCTCATTAAATAAGAATCCTTTTAGGATTTCCTATTTAATGAGTGACTGTCTCATCAATGATGAGTCATCACCTTGATTTGGTGGGTCCCCCTTTGGTCCCTTTCCACTGCATTGCAGTGTGGTACAAATTTTAAGTACCAAGTGTCAGAATTTGAATTGTAGCCTTGACAGCTAATTCTTGTTCTTCTTCACGCATGTACTATGTCTTTTGACACCTCTTTCCCCTTCGTTCGTCTGGAAAGCGCATTCCCCGACGCGCCCGTGGATAAGGAAGTAATTGCTATCATCAAAGATCACGACCCAGAGCGAAAATCTCTTCATCTATGGGGGTCGTGGTACATTCAAATCATCCGGGGTCGACGCGGCTTCTCTTGTGCGGTGTCTTCGGAGCCCATCTCGGCGATCCACTACGCCGACTTACCCCAGAGAACTATGCCGTAGAGGAGGTCAACTGGACTTTGAAGGGTTGCCTTCAGCCCTCCATGGCCGCGATACCTGTACAGCCACCAATAGCTTTGGATGCTCTGGGGTAGCATATATGTCAAGGCGAGTCGCGCCCTTGGGGACAACCGTACATGATAGGCTTGGCTCCTCGCCATCTAGCCGGATATTTGCAGTAGGCCCGGTACATTTTGTCGTCCAAGAAATCACAGCTGCTGAAGCTCGGGTTGTACCCCGCAATTTATGCGTCTCTTTTCCAGTATTCCACACACCCTTTATGGTGGGTCAAAGCCTTCTTGGAATAATGGAACGTTCCGACTCATACCTTCCTTTTATCAGATCGGGAGGTTTCCATCTCTTTGGAGGAGTTCGCGGAGATCTCCGGCTTACCAGTCAGGGGAGAACATTACGAGGAGCTACTTCCTCCTGACGAGTACGTCTTTGCCTCCAAGTCAGTGATGATGGGCCTTACCCCAGAGAATGCCATTCAACATCAATCCCCAAGTCTGATTAAGGTGTTGAATATTTATAAGAGTCTATTTCTCGAATCCGGAAGCCACGGGGTTAACTTCACAGATTTCGTCGCCTGTTTTCTCCGCCCAGAGGTCCTGTCGAAGGGAACTGCGAAATTCGCTAAACTCGATGATCCTTTTGGCTTTGGTTTAGACAACCAGCCGGCAGTGGAAGTGGATCAGAGGAATTTCTTCCTTCCGGATATCCCGGTCGTTCCCTTTGCAGAGCTTGCCGCCTCAGACGTCGATGAAGAGACGTTCTTCCTGGGGTTTCTCGGGCTATGGCTAAGTTGGTTTGTGCTCCCAATACATCATCGCCATATGAGGCCATCCGTCTTCTACCCAGCTTACCGAATGGTTATTGGGATGCAAGTGGCTGCCGGGGTCACTGGGCTGGCTTACCTGTATCATGGCCTTAGCTCGGCGGCAGACACCACTCAACCGGGGGTGCAGTCTGTAAACTTCCCAATGCATTATTTCACTTCGTGGCTCAAGCTGCATGTGCTCAGCACCTTTAGAATCTACAAGAGGCCCCGTTTCTATGAAAGTTATAACTTTCCTCGGGTTATGCGGCTAGTTGACGCTTCCACTTTGGAACCGACTCAGCGGGAGGCTCGGGGCTTGGTTCTTCGCCCGCATACGGTCGGGGATGGCATGACCTTCGTGGATAAGGTTTTAACCATCGGCAAAGAATCCGTCAAGACAGTGCAGCCGCTGCGAGACACCTTCAAAGATAGGGCTTTTACCTTGAAAGCTCGGGAGATTCTTCACTTATATTCAATCAGGCCGGGCTTTTTAATGTTTAGGCAGAATGATTCGGCGTTGTTCAACCCATATCATTTCGCTCAACAATCAATCTATAATCAGGGTGTCCCGATTGAAGCCTTCCTAGCTGAACCGGCTGCCACGGAAGAGGGTATCCGTGATGCGCTATACCATTTCATGCAGCTTAACATCGGGTCTAATTTCTTTATCAGTGAGCCGAGCTGCGTCCCGAAGATCTTGAACGTATATGTGGCATGGTACCAGCACGCGGTGGGTGCAGTTATCAGGGAAGAAAAGCGATTATTGCTTGATCGCAAGGGTGTTGTCCCAGCTGGTAATCCAGCCGTTCCCTTGAAGCGGCGTACCATCGTTCGTCCTTCCTTGAGAGGAGCTGCTGCGGTGGTGGTCCCGCGCGTCTTTCCTGATAAGCCTCTACCTCGCATGCCTATAGAAACAGTGGCTGCAGCGTCTCCTGAGTCTGGCGTGGGTACGGAGATCGGGACTCGCCGCCCAAAGTCGCCCGCCAAGCGCAAGCTCCTGTTGCCGGCTGCCGGCGTCCGCTCACAGAAGAAGTAGAAGTCGTTATTTTCTGCGGATGTTGCATTTGGCCAGGAGCCTTGTCACGCCCCGCTTACCAGAGTACGCAAGATTGGGCACGTAACACAGCCAACCATGCTACCTGTGGGTAGGAAGTATCCATCCACAGTCACATTACGGTTGTAGAGATATCAAGAACAATATAAATAAACTAATCTAACACATGTCCAAATCCATAATAACAAGAGTCAATAAACAATAATTGCGGAAGCAAATGATCCAATACAATAAATAAACAGTACGTCCCATAATGCGGGCTCACATCTGGAAATGAAATGAAATAAATGAACTAAACACTATGGAACTCACAGATCAGCCTGCTGGCTGAAGTACTCCTGCTCGGTCGTCGACAGTGGTAAGGAATCTGGGCCATGCAAAACCCAGACGTCAGCGCGTCATGTCAACCAATAATATAATATAAACATGGTAATAAGCAATGCAGGGATGAACATGAATGAAGCAGTACTATGAAATAACAGTGCAGGGTAATATGCAGTGGTAACTAAACTGTCCTATCAGGTTTCTACTCTAAAGTCTTTGAAATCAATTGGTGACTCGTCGATGTAACTCAATAGTATCCCGTGCGTGCCCGGGATCACGGTCAAGACCCTCGGGGCTGAATCCGAGACGTGCCGCTAGGCAGTAAAATAGGTAGCAGGATGGACGAGTGATGTCAGCATCATCACTCCCGGACTGGCCAAGCCCGTAAGACTGATCAGAACAGGTATCGAACTGTTGAGTTACAAGTCGGTTTCACCTTTGATTTCCCCATACCCCCAAGTTATGTATGTCAGGTCAGGTATTCAGTAATCAAGGACTAATGCCAACACAGGATCAGGTAACAGGTCAGGTTTGTCTGGATAGACAACAGGAATGGTCCATGAGGACCCCAAGTCAGGTTTGTTGGCATTAGGCATGAGATCAGGTAACAAGTCATGTCATGGTACAACAGGATGAGTCGGTATGTATAGGGTACCATGTCCGGTGCATCGGTATGTACATATATGTCATATGTAGCAGGGTCGGGTCAATATGTAATGTAATCGAGTATGTGCTCTCAACAGGTATACACCCGAATAAGTAACAGTAGCAAGAATTTAAAGCAAATAGCCATAATAGTCATTAATCACAATGGTACATGAATATGATGCAGTTGTACTATACTAGCAGGTTCGAGCACCCTTGGGGTGCAATAATCACAGTGTAGCGCAATATTAATAACAGCAGGTAATGAAGATATAAGTGTACGACTATCATCCTCTGAAAAGTAAAATGATTAGCAGGTAGTTGTTATTAAAGTTATGGTGGCAAAGTACGATTTAGATGGCAGTATTATGATGCATATCACATTTCGTCCAATGAGACAAGTAACAATACTTAGTTAATACATCAAGTTTTATGAGTCAAATATTTAATTAGTTTAACGTAGCATGTAGCAAGAAATCTTGCCTCGACGGTTTCGCAAACCGGAAAACACGAATGCAACGTCGGCGGAAAACACGAGACGGAAGCACGGGCCACGGATCGAGTCCAAACAGCGAACAGCGGGACCACACGGACCAGAGTACTTCGCTGGAGAGTCGGGTCCAGACGTCGGCACGGCCGGAATCCGGCGAAATGTCAAGACGGCGACTAAGTTAGAAAAAATACGATACACGTAAAATAAGACTAGCGGGGGTTTAACACTAATGGAAAGTTAAAGAGATGCTTACAGGGAAGAACCAGGGGCAACCACGACAGGTTCGACGGCGATGGGGCGCCGGCGAGGCAGCGAAGGCTGGACAGCTTCTGGGTTCGCTGGAGAGGGTGGTGCGATGAGTAGAGGAGGGTGCTGGCCTGCTCTGGTGATCAAGGGAAGACGGAGGTGGTCGGAGGTGGCTCTGGCAACGACGGCGAGGATCGACGGCAAGTTTCCCGGCGATCTGGGGTTGGTGTTAGGGCTGGGCTCGGGTTCTGTGGTGGTCCGGCGAAGGGAGGAGGTAAGCGAGGAGGTCGGGACGAGGGTGAAGAGAGGAAGTCTCTGGCGTCGTCGGCGATGAGAGGCGGCGGCGACGGCGGGCACCGCGTGCAGGAGATGGCGTCGGGGTGGGTTTGCAGATTCTGGAGGAAGGAGGAGAGGAGGTAGGGGGTGCGGCTAGGCTGTGGAGGCGAGGACGGTGACGGCGAAGTCGTGGGGTGGTCGACGGCGACGGCAGGAGGTGGCTAGGGTTAGGGTTCGGGGGTTCGCGATGGGTTTCAGCGATGGGGACGAGGGGATATAAGGGTTAGAGAGAGAGAGGATTTAACGGAGGAGAGAGAGAGTGTGTGATTAGAGAGAGAAAGGCAGAGAAGAGAGAGATAGAGATACGGAAAGAGAGAGGGAGAGGGTTACGGTGGGGCCCACGAGGGATTTAAATCCCTCGTGATTGGCTGGAGTGTGAGAAGGAAAATTTAAAACGAAGATTTAAAAAGGATTTAGTCACAGAATATATATATATATATATATTATATAGTTTAGATTATTTAATTAAATGGGCTTTTCGGCGCTAAATGAAACATTTCCAAATCGCGCCCGAGTTGCGCCCAAATGTTTCAAATTCAAATAATAGGATTTTAAGCGAGTTCCAAATTTTAAAAAGAGATGTTTTGTGATTAAAACGCATGTCCCCAAGTCGGACACTTGCACGCGCGCGTAGCCGTCCAAACTTGCCCGTTTCGCCGAACGGGATGAAATCTCGACGCACGGACGTTACCACGCGACTAGTGGCGACGAGTAGGCCAACATGGATATTTTTAATTTCAATTAAGGTGTTAAAATTTGTTATGTGCCAAAATGACCTAACCGGTTAAAATTTAGCAATAAGCACCGAACAATCAAGATAATTGAAATGAGCAATGTATAACACTCAACTAGTAATAGAAATAGTATTATTGGGCTCGGGTGTTACATCATACCCAACTACAAAAAGAATTTCGTCCTCGAAATTCCAAGAATACAAGATAGCTAACTACGGGAAAAGGTGAGGAAACTTCTGCCGGATCTCGTCTTCTCGCTCCCAAGTGGATTCTCCATGCAATCGATTACCCCAAGAAACTAGCACAAGAGGGATAACCTTGTTCTTAAGAACCTTTTCTCTTCGATCCTTGATTTCAACCGGTCGCTCCTCAAAAGTTAGGTCCTCCCGTACAGTCAACTCCGAATGATCCAAGACGTGAGTTTCATCGCGAACATACCTCCGTAGTTGAGATACATGAAACACATCGTGCACTCCTGCCAATGACTGTGGTAACGCCAAGCGATACGCTACCTCTCCAACATGCTCCAATATCTCGAAGGGTCCAACGAATCGAGGACTAAGCTTTCCCCGACTCCCAAAGCGAATCATCCCTCTAGTCGGTGATATCTTCAGGAATACCAAATCTCCCACGGCGGACTCTAGAGGTCTTCTTGACGTGTCAGCCCAACTTTTCTGTCTGTCTTGAGCTGCCTTCATATGCTTCCTGATTGTATTCACCTTCTCGACTGTCTGTACCACCAAATCTGGTCCTAGTAGCCTTTGTTCACCAACATCATCCCAACAAACAGGTGAACGGCACTTACGACCATACAACGCTTCAAACGGAGCCATCTGAATAGTCACTTGGAAGCTATTGTTGTACGAAAACTCCACCAGGTGTAGATGATCCTCCCAAGAACCTTTGAAGTCCAACATGCAAGCCCTCAACATATCTTCAAGGGTCTGGATCGTTCTCTCCGATTGTCCATCAGTCTGAGGATGATAAGCTGTGCTAAACTTCAATCGAGTCCCCAAACTTTCTTGTAAACTCCTCCAGAAGTGCGACAAGAACCGAGTGTCCCGATCGGACACGATGCTTACCGGTACTCCATGCAATCTTACAATCTCCAGTATGTACCGCTCTGCCAAAGTCTCCGTCGATTGACCAACCCGAAAAGGAATAAAGTGAGCTGCCTTGGTCAACCGATCGACAATTACCCATACTGCATTATTGCCCTTTGGACTTCGCGGTAAAGCCGTCACGAAATCCATGGTTATATGTTCCCACTTCCACTGAGGGATCGGAAGTGGTTGCAACAAACCAGCAACCCTTTGGTGTTCAGCCTTGACTTGCTGACACACCAAGCACTTAGCCACGAAGCGAGCAATCTCCCGCTTCATACCTTCCCACCAGAAGTGCTGTCGAATATCTCGGTACATCTTTGTCCCTCCTGGATGTACAGAGTAAGCTGAACTGTGTGCCTCCTTCATAAGCTCTTCACGCACATCCCCCTTTGGCACACACACACGGCTACCATATCTCAACGAACCGTCTTCGTGGATCAGTAAATCGGTTCATAGTCCGGCTTCAACCTGCTCTCGAAACTTTTGCAGTCTAGGATCCTGCAATTGTGACGCTTTAATCTTCTCAACTAAGGACGACTGTACTTGCAACTGCATCAACTGTCCCGTAGCATGTGGTAGCACAACCTCCAAGTCAAATCTCTGAAAATCCGCAATGATCTCCCTTTGTGCGGTCAATACCTGAATTGCTGGTAACCGACTTAGCGCATCTGGCACGACGTTAACTTTTCCCGGATGGTACTTAAGATCAAGGTCGTAGTCGGCCATCAGCTCCAACCATCTGCGTTGCTTCATGTTCAACTCCTTCTGAGTGAACACATACTTCAAACTCTTGTGATCTATAAAGACTTCGACTCTCTCGCCCAAAAGGTAGTGTCTCCAAATCTTCAGGGCGAAGATCACGGCTGCAAGCTCCAAGTCATGAGTCGGATAATTCTTCTCATGAGTCTTCAGTTGTCTCGATGCGTAAGCGACGGCCTTCCCATTCTGCATCAAAACACATCCCAATCCTTTTCCAGATGCGTCGCTGTGAATCACCAGTCCTCCTGAATTATCCGGTACGGTTAGGATAGGGGCGGTTATCAACTTCTGCTTGAACGTCTCGAAGGCCAATGCACATCCATCCGTCCAAACAAACGGTACCTCCTTGCGCGTAAGCTTGGTTAACGGCTCAGCTAAACGAGCGAAGTTCTCCACAAATCTTCTGTAGTATCCGGCGAGTCCAAGAAAACTTCTTATCTCTGCAACATTCTTTGGAGTTGGCCAATCTCGAACTGCTGCAATCTTCTCGGGATCAACGGCGATTCCATCGCCCGACACGACATGTCCCAGAAATTTCACTTCTTCCAGCCAGAATTCGCACTTACTCATCTTCGCATACAATTTCTCCTGTCTCAGCGTCTGCAGTGCGATCTTTAAATGCTCAGCATGCTCCTCCGGACTCTTCGAGTACATCAGAATATCGTCAATGAATACCACAACAAACTGGTCCAAGAATGGTGAAAAGATCCTATTCATCAAATCCATGAATATTGCCGGCGCATTAGTCACTCCGAAGGGCATCACCAAATACTCGAAATGTCCATATCGAGTTCGAAACGCCGTCTTACAAATGTCTTCTGCTTTCACTCGGACCTGATGATATCCTGATCGCAAATCCAGTTTCAAGAATACCCTCGCGCTACTAAGCTGCTCAAAAAGTTCTCCAATGCGAGGGATCGGGTACTTGTTCTTAATAGTCACCCGGTTCAATTCTCGATAATCAATGCACATCCTTCTCGTGCCATCCTTCTTCTTTACTAAAAGAACTGGAGCTCCCCAAGGCGAGTTGCTGCTTCGAATCCAACCTTTCTCGAGTAATTCACCAACTTGTTTCTTAACTTCTTCCAATTCCACCGGTGCCATCGGATAATAAGATTTTGATACTGGCGCTGCACCAGGAATAAGGTCAATCGTGAACTCCACATCTCGCTTCGGCGGTAAGCCCGAAATATCTGCAAATACATCCATAAAGTCGCGAACAACTGCCGGCTCTTCCTTACTATCAACTTCCATTGCTGCAAGAACACTGCGTGTCGGCCTAGCCCTGAACTCGACTGGCCCGACAGAACTGCTTCCCCCAGTGAAGGTAAACTCAGGGTGTCCGGGAATCTGGAAAATTACTTTCCTTGCCCTACAGTCAATGTGGGCGTGGAAAGTGCCAAGGAAATCCATTCCCAAGACAACTTCATAGCTGCCAGTATTTATCACCAAGAAATCTGCAAAAAGCTCCCGTCCGCAAACAACAACTGTACAATCTCTACATTCCTTACTAGCTATGATTTTCCCATTCCCAGTGTGTATGTCCCAAAAACTAGACAGGGTCGTGCAGGTAATCGAGTGTGTAGTTATAAATTTGGATGACATAAAACAGTGGGATGCTCCGGAATCAAATAATGCCAATGCGGGAAAACCATGAACGAGTAAAGTACCTGAAACCACTTCTCCTGATGCCTTAGCTTCCTCAGCTGTCAACGTGAAAGCTCGAGCCTGATTAGGTCCTTGAGTCAGCCGTTTCTGCCCTTGGAACGGTCTCTGCGGAGGCTTCTGTATATCATCTCTCGTGCGAAGCTTCGACGGACAGGCACCAACTGCGTGATCGGATGCCCCACAAACCAGACAAAGTCCCAGTCTTCTTCTACACTCCTTATGCACGTGCCCAGGTAAGTGGCAGTAGTCACAGGTCACGCTCTTCCTTCGGTCAACGATCACAGGCTTCTTCATGGGTGCTACGCCTCGACGGTCCACTGGAATACCTCTGCTCCCATGATCTCGGTTAGGTACAAATGAGGGCTTTCTGGCCGCAACTGCTGTCTGCTGTAGGTTCCCTTTCATTCCCGACAAACTCTGCTGCTCTCTGGCTGCCGTAAGAACCTGTGAGAAAGTGGTCAAACCCAGGGAGACAATCTGCCTCTGGATGTCCACATCCAAACTGCGCAAGAATCTTCGCGCCCTGTCTGCCTCCTTGGCAACTAAGGGTCCAGCGAAGCGGCTGAGTCTCGTCCATTCCGCTGCATGTACATCCATAGCTGCTCCATTTTGTCTCAGCCCAATAAATTTCTCTTCCATTTCCTCCCGTGCAGTCCGCGGGAAGAACTTCTCCAAGAAACTTTTAGAGAAATCCGCCCAACTGATTGGCTTGGACAAGCGGGTCTCCTCCACAAGCAACCACTCTCGGGCGTAATCCACCAGCTGAATGCGCACCACATCAACTCTCTTGTCTTCTGGGATCTGTGCCGCAATCAGTAAATTCTCCGTGTCCACTAGCCACTGCTCGGCTGGCAACGGCTCCTCCAAACCAGTGAAAGTAGTAGGACCCAACCGTCTGAAGTCTGCCACGGTCCCTACTCGGTCAACTGGCTTCGCTACAGCGGTGTTTACAGACTGCTGAATAGCCTGCAAACCCTCCTGAAATGAATCTGCTTGCTGCTGGATTAGCTCAGGTTGCCTCTTCTGATTCTCCAACATCCCACGTATCACTCCTAACATGGCGGCTTCATCCACGCGCCTCTGATACGTCTTGAAATTCTTATCTGCCATGGTCCTGAAATCAAAACAAACAACATTAACATGATGATAGATTCAATATATAAATCAAGGCTAGAACTCTAAGATACTTAAATAGAGTACTGCATTGTAGCTATGCCGCGGTATCATAGCCGCAATTACTTAACTCCACCCAAGTCGCCTAAGTCCTAGAGATAACAAGAAATTAGGTTTTCGAGTTGACAATGCAAAGTAAGTTTGCATGTCGACATGATCCGGAAGAATGATTCAAGGATGGTAAAACGGTCAAGGTGGCAGGACATGTTTCTTAATCACGGGTGTTATGATTCGTGTATCGGGTGCAATACCCAACTACAAAGAATCAACCCAATTAACCTATGGCTCTGATACCAAAAGAACCATGTCACGCCCCGCTTCCCAGAGTACGCAAGATTGGGCACGTAACACAGCCAACCATGCTACCTGTGGGTAGGAAGTATCCATCCACAGTCACATTACGATTGTAGAGATATCAAGAACAATATAAATAAACTAATCTAACACATGTCCAAATCCATAATAACAAGAGTCAATAAACAATAATTGCGGAAGCAAATGATCCAATACAATAAATAAACAGTACGTCCCATAATGCGGGCTCACGTCTGGAAATGAAATGAAATAAATGAACTAAACACTATGGAACTCACAGATCAGCCTGCTGGCTGAAGTACTCCTGCTCGGTCGTCGACAGTGGTAAGGAATCTGGGCCATGCAAAACCCAGACGTCAGCGCGTCATGTCAACCAATAATATAATATAAACATGGTAATAAGCAATGCAGGGATGAACATGAATGAAGCAGTACTATGAAATAACAGTGCAGGGTAATATGCAGTGGTAACTAAACTGTCCTATCAGGTTTCTACTCTAAATTCTTTGAAATCAATTGGTGACTCGTCGATGTAACTCAATAGTATCCCGTGCGTGCCCGGGACCACGGTCAAGACCCTCGGGGCTGAATCCGAGACGTGCCGCTAGGCAGTAAAATAGGTAGCAGGATGGACGAGTGATGTCAGCATCATCACTCCCGGACTGGCCAAGCCCGTAAGACTGATCAGAACAGGTATCGAACTGTTGAGTTACAAGTCGGTTTCACCTTTGATTTCCCCATACCCCCAAGTTATGTATGTCAGGTCAGGTATTCAGTAATCAAGGACTAATGCCAACACAGGATCAGGTAACAGGTCAGGTTTGTCTAGATAGACAACAGGAATGGTCCATGAGGACCCCAAGTCAGGTTTGTTGGCATTAGGCATGAGATCAGGTAACAAGTCATGTCATGGTACAACAGGATGAGTCGGTATGTATAGGGTACCATGTCCGGTGCATCGGTATGTACATATATGTCATATGTAGCAGGGTCGGGTCAATATGTAATGTAATCGAGTATGTGCTCTCAACAGGTATACACCCGAATAAGTAACGGTAGCAAGAATTTAAAGCAAATAGCCATAATAGTCATTAATCACAATGGTACATGAATATGATGCAGTTGTACTATACTAGCAGGTTCGAGCACCCTTGGGGTGCAATAATCACAGTGTAGCGCAATATTAATAACAGCAGGTAATGAAGATATAAGTGTACGACTATCATCCTCTGAAAAGTAAAATGATTAGAAGGTAGTTGTTATTAAAGTTATGGTGGCAAAGTACGATTTAGATGGCAGTATTATGATGCATATCACATTTCGTCCAATGAGACAAGTAACAATACTTAGTTAATACAGCAAGTTTTATGAGTCAAATATTTAATTAGTTTAACGTAGCATGTAGCAAGAAATCTTGCCTCGACGGTTTCGCAAACCGGAAAACACGAATGCAACGTCGGCGGAAAACACGAGACGGATGCACGGGCCACGGATCGAGTCCAAACAGCGAACAGCTGGACCACATGGACCAGAGTACTTCGCTGGAGAGTCGGGTCCAGACGTCGGCACGGCCGGAATCCGGCGAAATGTCAAGACGGCGACTAAGTTAGAAAAAATACGATACACGTAAAATAAGACCAGCGGGGGTTTAACACTAATGGAAAGTTAAAGAGATGCTTACAGGGAAGAACCAGGGGCAACCACGACAGGTTCGACGGCGATGGGGCGCCGGCGAGGCAGCGACGGCGAACAGCGAAGGCTGGACAGCTTCTGGGTTCGCTGGAGAGGGTGGTGCGATGAGTAGAGGAGGGTGATGGCCTGCTCTGGTGATCAAGGGGAGACGGAGGTGGTCGGAGGTGGCTCTGGCAACGACGGCGAGGATCGACGGCAAGTTTCCCGGCGATCTGGGGTTGGTGTTAGGGCTGGGCTCGGGTTCTGTGGTGGTCCGGCGAAGGGAGGAGGAAAGCGAGGAGGTCGGGACGAGGGTGAAGAGAGGAAGTCTCTGGCGTCGTCGGCGATGGGAGGCGGCAGTGACGGCGGGCACCGCGTGCAGGAGATGGCGTCGGGGTGGGTTTGCAGATTCTGGAGGAAGGAGGAGAGGAGGTAGGGGGTGCGGCTAGGCTGTGGAGGCGAGGACGGTGACGGCGAAGTCGTGGGGAGGTCGACGGCGATGGTAGGAGGTGGCTAGGGTTAGGGTTCGGGGGTTCGCGATGGGTTTCAGCGATGGGGACGAGGGGATATAAGGGTTAGAGAGAGAGAGGATTTAACGGAGGAGAGAGAGAGTGTGTGATTAGAGAGAGAAGAGAGAGATAGAGATACGGAGAGAGAGAGGGAGAGGGTTACGGTGGGGCCCACGAGGGATTTAAATCCCTCGTGATTGGCTGGAGTGTGAGAAGGAAAATTTAAAACAAAGATTTAAAAAGGATTTAGTAACAGAATATATATATATATATATTATATAGTTTAGATTATTTAATTAAATGGGCTTTTCGGCGCTAAATGAAACATTTCCAAATCGCGTCCGGGTTGCGCCCAAATGTTTCAAATTCAAATAATAGGATTTTAAGCGAGTTCCAAATTTTAAAAAGAAATGTTTTGTGATTAAAACGCATGCCCCCAAGTCGGACACTTGCACGCGCGCGTAGCCGTCCAAACTTGCCCGTTTCGCCGAACGGGATGAAATCTCGACGCACGGACGTTACCACGCGACTAGTGGCGACGAGTAGGCCAACATGGATATTTTTAATTTCAATTTAGGTGTTAAAATTTGTTATGTGCCAAAATGACCTAACCGGTTAAAATTTAGCAATAAGCACCGAACAATCAGGATAATTGAAATGAGCAATGTATAACACTCAACTAGTAATAGAAATAGTATTATTGGGCTCGGGTGTTACAAGCCTCATGCTCCTTACAGCGAAGGCTTAAGTGAACACGGGACCAATGAGGGTTTATTCATTGCGCCGGATGATACCAATCTGGAGGCTGCCATCGCAGTTTCGGAGCAACTGGCTCGTGATGAAGCAGCACTGATCACCATCGCACAATCAGGTAGACTTCAGTCGTATCTTTCCACGGTTATATATATATTTTAATTATTATACTTTGACTGACGCTTTCTTCTTCAACAGGTATCTCCACTGGAGAGGCTCTCGTGGCTTCCCTCAAGACTTTCGAAGAGGAAGAGAGGCTTCGTGCTTCCTTGGGCCTTGGTATACATCGGCTTGTTATGTCTTCATTCCCTTTTTCTTTATTCGTTGTTTAGCCTTTCCTTTTCATCATATTACAAGGACTACCTCAACTCGGGTTATTCGGAGTGCGGTTCCGATCTCGCGTGGTGATGCGGCGACGCTTCCAGAGCCTGCTGCTGAGGCCCCAGCTCTTCAGTATTGCCTCAAGAGGCTTCGCTTATGTAACACCCTAGTTCGTTTATACCAAATCAAGTTCACGTATATCTTTATTTATGGTATTTTCCCGATTTACTGTGTTCTAGGTGAGAATAGTATATTTGACATCTGTATTTGTATCTGACCCGACCCGCTTGCTTGAAATCTGTCTTGATTCATGTTTATGATTTATCCTGACCTATTACATGGACTCGTGCACTTTCATTTTAATTTATACATCTTGCATACTGGCATTTTATCTGGCATTTGCATTTTTACAATATAACATTTTAAGTCACATTAAATATTTTAAAAATACATTGCATGGCCTGCATGATACCCCTAGCCCCGTGGTAGCATTTGCGCATCTTGTTCTCATCCCGTTCAGTGAAACGGACTTATTTGGATGGCTACGCGCACGTACCTGCATCCGTTCTTGGGGGTATGCATTTTCGTTACCCGGATATTCATTTTTTATTTTGGTCGACATGTATATTTTTCGTATTTTAAAACTGAATTTTAGACCTGACCCGGGCATGTTTTGGACTATGTTAGTATTTACCAGAATATCAAATTTTATTTATATAATATTAATTTTATAAACTGTTACAAATTAAAATTTAGTTAACTAATAAAAAAAATTAAATTTAAATCTAAACTAATTTCCTAACAAACTAACAACCCCTTCTCTCTCTCCTCTGCATATATATATTATATATATTTAATTTATTTATTTATTTTCTTTCCTTATTTAATACACAGCCTCTTCTTCTTACTTCTTCTTCTTTCTTCTTTCTTTTTCTTGATCTTGTTTCTTGATTCCGGTAATCATCGCCGGAGCCGTGCTCGTCGCTGACGATCCGAGTGATCCAGTAAACGCACCTTGCCTGTGTGATCACCCTCTTACATTGTTTAGACCTGTCCCGTGTGTCCTGCATGCGTTGCGACGTTTTACCGACGTCGGACGTGCCGTACATATCCGTTTCGTGATCCGTTGAGGCAGGTTAATCTTGTACATGTTATACTACTATATTCTATATTCATTTGAATAATAACAACACATAATGATTAGTTATGCATCCCACATTATCATTTTGCATGTTTCACCATTTTTGGATATCCGTGTGCATCCGTGCAAGTTACTTCATATCTAGTGCATGCAAATTTATCTTGATACATGCTAGACTACAATATATTGCACCCAATTGAATATTTACATTTCATATTGTTTAGTTGTACATCCCGCATTTACCAGTTTATCATTTTACTTTTATACGACGTCCGTATACATCAATATCATTATTTACATGTCTAGTCGCATGCTAAATTATCTTGCTACAAGCTAGGTATAGTATTATGCATCCATACTGAAGTTTTACTGTTTTCGGATACCCGATTGCATCCATATAATTTATAATATATATCGTCGTAATATTTCTTATTATTATCCTTAATCAGTTTATAATCTGCATTTTATAATGTTATACAAAATATAGTTTGAAAATATTATAGTTTATACATGAAACGTCGTTGCAAAGCGGATACGACAAATCTGAAATTTATTGTACACCTTAACTTATAAAATTCATTATAGATCATAGAAAAATTATTAGTATATGTTCTTTAGTTCGTTACGAAACTGACTCAGAATACTATAACTTTATAAAATATTTACTTGCAAAATAAATTTTTTAAATAACGTAAATGCAAATGAAAATATCTCTAAACTGTTGTCCAGGGAAATTCCAGCAGCAAACTTTCAACTTTGAATGTTCATAACATTTTGTAGGAACAACCTGAAATACTTCAACTTATAAAAATGAAAACCTTATTGAATTATCTTTGTTTTGGTATAAGACACGTCCCTTTTGGAGAACGTTTGTTATTTTTAAGCTATTTTACAAATCAGGGTGACGCTGAATTTCTGAACGGAACTTTCTTGTGCATGGTTAATCAATACCACTTTTATAGTTATTAATCGGTTTGAATATGTTATCCATATTAATATTATTATATCAATATATATTTAATAAATAATAGTGCTTGTGTTTTAATATTCAGCAAATTTTAACGATTTACAGTTTTATAGTATCCGTCTGTATCCGTACGGTTTATTACATATCTAGTTGCACGCCGAGACCATATTATTTCATGCTACTATTGTATTAGTGCACCATGCTTGATAATGTGCATCCTACATAGTCATGATGTAACCCCTGATAGATGTTTGTGCATCCCTGTTTTCACCGTACATCTATACCTTTACCGTGATTCGATACTTGATACATTTTACTGTTACGCATCCGCTTGATACATGTGCACTACCTGACATGACCTGATATATCACTACTTGACATGTTACCTGATCCTGTTTCTGATGCCGACAATCCTGATATGTTGTGCCGATGGACATATCCTGTTGTCTGTATAGACAAACCTGTTCCTGCTTGATTCTGTGTTGGCGTTAGCTCCAGATTTATCAATACCAGACTTGAACACATAACCATGGGGGTAAGGGGAAATCAATAATGAAATCTGACTTGTAACTCAACAGTTCGACGCTTATACTGATCAATTTAGGGGGCTAGGCCAGTCCCGAGATTATGTTGCTGACATCATTCGTCTGTACATGTTTCCTATTTGTGCTAAGCGGCACTTCTCGGATTCAGCCCCGTGAGTCTGGATCGTGGTCCCGGGTATGCATGGGATACTATTGAGTTATATCGACGATTCATTAAATTGATTTCACAGACTTGAGAGTAGTTAACCCAGTAGCTTAGTTCATATTATTCATTGCACGTCATATATGCTTTTACCCTTCACTGTTCCATATTCGTGTTACTGTTATACTTTTATTATTGTTCATACCCATGCCTGTATATCTTGTTATCTTCTGATTATATTATTGTTGATATTATGACGCATTGACGTCTGGTTTTTGCATGGCCCAGATTCTCTACCTTGTCGCAGGCTAATCAGGAGTATTTCCGCCGTCAGGCCGAGCAGTGAGGATCCTGTTAGTATCCAGTTAGTATCCAGTTTAGTTATGTTACTTTCCAGATTATTTTTGTATTAGATCTTTTGCTTCCGCATTATATTATTTCTTGACTCGTTTATTCTGGCTTATGGACATGTACTAGATAGTTTATTTTATTTCTACTGCTCTTGATATCTTCTAGACAGCCGTAATGTGACTGTGGAGGGATGTTTCCTAACCACAGGTAGCATGGTTGGCTCTGTCATGTGCCGATCTTAGGGCACTCTGGGAAGCGGGGCGTGACAGGGTTTGTTTGGTTTCAGAGCCATAGGAGTTAGGTTAATCGGGTTTGATTCTTTTATAGTTGGGTATTGGACCCAATACACGAATCAGAAAACCTATAATTAGGAACATGTCCTGCAACATTGTTATTGTGATTCTTGAATCATATCTTTCTCTTGACCCTTTGTCTTTACGATATGCAAATGACTTTGCATCTCAGCTTGAAACCTTTTGGTTCCCTATTATTTCTCTCTATTCTGATGCTAGGATTTGGGCGACTTGAACAGAGTTATGTGATTGTAACTATGAACTGCAGCATGGATACGGTACTCTATTTAAGTAACTTGGATTTCTAGTCTTGATTCATTTCCTTGATTCATGGTCGTGAAATTTCCTTGGTTCTCTCAGTTTCATTGCTTACCAGTTCATGTTTTGCAGAATTCTTGGTGATCAATACCGGCAATTATGATGTTGTATTGGGAATGGATTTTCTCGGTACTTTCCACGCTCACATTGATTGTTGGGCAAAGAAAGCGATTTTCCAGATTCCCAGACATCCGGAGTTTGTTTTTGCTGGAGGTAGCAGTTCTGTCGGGCCAGTCGAATTTAGGGCTAGGCCGACAAACAATGTTCTTTCGGCGATGGAAGTTGATAAGGAGGAAACGTCAGCTGTAGTTTGAGAGTTTATGGACGTTTTCGAGGACATCTCGGGTTTACTGCCAAAACGAGATGTGGAGTTCGTGATCGATCTTGTTTCTGGTGCAGCGCCAATCTCAAAGGCGTACTATCCAATGGCACCAGTAGAGTTGGAAGAAGTCAAGAAGCAGATTACCGAATTACTTGAGAATGGTTGGATTCGCAGCAGTAATTCACCTTGGGAAGCTCCAGTTCTTCCAGTAAAGAAGAAAGATGACACAAGGAGGATATGCATTGATTATCAAGAATTAAACCGGGTGACTATTAAGAACAAGTACCTGATCCCTCGCATTGGCGAATTGTTCGAGCAACTTAGTGGCGCGAGAGTATTCTTGAAACTGGATTTGCGATCCGGATATCATCAAGTTCGAGTTAAATCAGAAGATATTTGCAAGGCTGCGTTCCAAACTCAGTATGGACATTACGAGTATTTAGTGATGCCATTCGGAGTCACGAATGCACCAGCGATATTTTTGGACTTTATGAACCGAATCTTTTCACCGTTCTTGGACCAGTTTATAGTGGTGTTCATCGATGATATTCTGGTTTACTCAAAGAGTATTGAAGAGCATGCGGAACACTTGAAGATCACACTGCAGACATTGAGGCAAGAAAGATTGTATGCAAAGATGAGCAAGTGCGAGTTTTGGCTTGAAGAAGTAAAGTTTTTTGGTCATGTCGTATTTGAAGATGGAATCGCCGTTGATCCCGAGAAGATTGCAGTAGTTCGAGATTGGCTGATTCCGAAGAACGTAGCAGAGATCAGAAGTTTTCTTGGACTTGCAAGATACTACAGAAGGTTCGTGGAGAATTTTGCTCGTTTGGCTGAGCTTCTGACCAAGTTTATGCGCAAGGAAGTACCGTTTGTATGGACGGATAAATGTGCGTCAGCTTTTGAGGCGTTGAAGCAAAGGTTGATAACCGCTCCTATTTTGACCGTACCAAACGGTTCCGGAGAATTGTTGATTCACAACGACGCATCTGGGAAAGGATTGGGATGTGTTTTGATGCAGCATGGAAAGGTTATAGCCTACGCATCGAGACAGTTGAAGATCCATAAAAAGAATTACCCAACTCATGATTTGGAGCTAGCAGCAGTAATTTTCGCTTTGAAGATTTGGATACACTACTTATTAGGCGAAAGGGTTGAAGTATTCATCGATCACAAAAGCCTAAAGTACGTGTTCACATAGAAAGAGCTTAACATGAGGCAGCGTAGATGGTTGGAGCTGATGGCTGACTATGATCTTGATCTTAAGTACCATCCGGGAAAAGTTAATGTTGTGCCGGATGTGCTTAGTCGGTTGCCAGCAATTCAGAAGTTGACTGCACAGAAGGAACTTATTGAAGACTTTCGGAGATTCGAGTTGGAGATCGTGCTACTGCATTCTTTAGGACAGTTGATGCAACTGTAAGTACAATCGTCGTTGATCGAGAATATTAAAGCAGCGCTGTCACATGACCCAAGATTGCAGAAGTTTCGAGAACAGGTTGAAGCAGGACTTCGAACGGACTTGTTGATTCATGAAGATGGTTCGTTGCAATACGGTAGCCGTTTGTATGTGCCAAAGAGAGACATTCGTGAAGAAGTTATGAAGGAGGCGCACAGTTCAGCGTATTCCGTACATCCTGAAGGCACGAAGATATACCGCGATCTAAGACAGCATTTCTGGTGGGAAGGCATGAAAAGGGAGATTGCTCGCTTTGTAGTAAAGTGCTTGGTGTGTCAGCAAGTTAAGGCTGAACATCAAAGGGTTGCTGGTTTATTGCAACCACTTCCGATTCCTCAATGGAAGTGGGAACATATAACCATGGATTTCGTGACAGCTTTACCGTGGAGTCCAAAAAGCAACAATGCAGTTTGGGTGATTGTTGATCGATTGACCAAGGCAGCACATTTTATTCCATTTCGAGTTGGTCAATCAACGGAAGCGTTGGCAGAACGGTACATGCAGGAGATTCTAAGATTGCATGGAGTACCTGTGAGCATCGTGTCCGATCGTGACACCCGATTCTTATCGCGCTTCTGGAGGAGTTTATAGGAAAGTTTGGGGACGCGATTGATGTTTAGCACCGCTTATCATCCTCATACAGATGTCCAGTCGGAGAGAACGATCCAAACTCTTGAAGATATGTTGAGAGCTTGCATGTTAGACCTTAAGGGTTCATGGAAGGATCATTTACACTTGGTGGAGTTTTCTTACGACAACGGTTTTCACGCGAATATTCAGATGGCTCCATTCGAAGCATTGTATGGTCGCAAGTGTCGCTCACATGTTTGTTGGGACGATGTTGGAGAACGAACATTGTTGGGACCGGATTTGATCGTGCAAACCGTGGAGAAAGTTAATACTATCCGGAATTATATGAAGGCAGCACAAGATCGGCAGAAGAGTTGGGCCGACATATTGAGAAGATCTCTAGAGTCCGCTGTCGGTGATCTGGTATTCTTGAGAATATCACCGACTAGAGGAGTGATTCGTTTTGAGAGTCGAGGCAAGCTTAGTCCTCGATTCGTGGGGCCTTCGAGATTTTGGAGCGTGTTGGAGAAGTGGCTTACCGATTGGCTTTACCACAATCTTTGACAAATGTTCATGACGTGTTTCATATATCCCAACTCCGTAAGTATGTTCGAGATGAAACACACGTGCTGGATCATTCGAAGCTGACTGTAAGAGAGGATTTGACCTTTAAGGAACGACCGATGTCGATTGTTGATCGAAGAGAAAAGGTCCTTAAGAACAAGGTTATCCCTCTCATACTTATTTCTTGGGGGAATCGCTCGCACGAAAAATCGACTTCGGAACGAGAAGACGAGAATCGACAGAAGTTTCCAGATCTTTTCCTGTAGTTTCATGTTTGTTTATTTTTTCTTGTTTTGGGAATTTCGAGAACGAAATTCTTTTGTAGTTGGGTATAATGTAACACTCTAGTTCGTTTATACCAGTTCAAATTCACGTATTTCTTTATTTATGGTATTTTCCTGATTTACTGTGTTCTGGGTGCGAATAGTATATTTGACATCTGTATTTGCATCCGACCCGGCTCGCTTACTTGAAACCTGACTTGATTCATGTTTATGATTTATCCTGACCTGTTACATGGACTCATGCACTTTTATTTTAATTTATACATCTTGCATACTGGCATTTTATCTGGCATTTGCATTTTTACAATATAACATTTTAAGTCACATAAAATATTTTTAAAATAATTGATTAGCCTGCATGATACCCCTAGCCCCGTGGTAGCATTCGCGCATCTTGTTCTCGTCCCGTTCAGTGAAACGGACTTGTTTTGATGGCTACGCGCACGTACCTGCATCCGTTCTTGGGGGTATGCATTTTCGTTACCCAGACATTCATTTTTTATTTTGGTCGACATGTATATTTTTCGTATTTTAGAACTGAATTTTAGATCCGACCCGGGCATGTTTTGGACTATGTTTGTATTTACCAGAATATCAAATTTTATTTATATAATATTAATTTTATAAACTGATACAAATTAAAATTTAATTAACTAATAAAAGATTTTTTAAATTTAAATCTAAACTAACTTCCTAACAAACTAACAACCCCTTTCTCTCTCTCTCCTCTGCATATATATATTTATATATATTTTTATTTATTTATTTATTTTCTTTGCTTATTTAATACACAGCCTCTTCTTCTTACTTCTTCTTCTTCTTTCTTCTTTCTTTTTCTTGATCTTGTTTCTTGATTCCGGTGATCACCGCCGGAGCCGTGCTTGTCGCTGACGATCCGAGTGATACAGTGAACGTACCTTGCCTGCGTGATCACCCTCTTGCATTGTTTAGATCTGTTCCGTGTGCCGTGCATGCGTTGCGACGTTTTACCGACGTCAGACGTGCCGTACATATCCGTTTCGTGATCCGTCAAGGCAAGTTAATCTTGCTATATGCTATACTACTATATTCTATATTCATTTGAATAATAACAACACATAATGATTAGTTATGCATCCCACATTATCATTTTGCATGTTTCACCGTTTTTGGATATCCGTGTGCATCCGTGCAAGTTACATGATTGATACGAAAGAGTGTTTTTGTAGTTAACCGCAATCAATAACGGTGTCGCGCGTAGCTAGACCGAGATGAGTACGGGTCGTCCTCTGGAAAACGTTGAATCTTTTACTTTTGCTTTAGATGTGTTGAAAAAGAGAGGAGGGATAAAGAATTTTATAGATTGGTTTCTAGATCTACGTTAAATAAGAATGTAAAATATAGATCTAGATTATTTTAAAGATGTAGTAAATATAATAAGAAGGCTTGTAGGGTTCGTTAGGATTTAGTAGTTATGGACGATTAATTAAAAGTTACCATTTTTATCCATTAATAGATTTAGAACTAGAACGACGGTGATGCGTGTAGATTAGGGTTTCTGGAGGGAAAAGGAATCCCACTCTTAACCCTTATCTCGACACGGAACGCCGTTCATATCTAGCCTTTACCAAAACAATCATTAATCTAATCTCTAATCGCGGTCGGAACTAGCAAAGAATTGCTAGCGCGCCCGATTAGGATGTTAATAATTCTTTTGATAAAGTTCCTAAACTTTATAGGACTTAAAAAGGGTTTAATTATTTTCATCGTCCATTAGCCTACCATAATCCTACGAATCCTAACAAGCGGAGAATTACTTGCGCATGTTGGGAAAAGAAGATGAAAAGATAGAGAGGGAAAACACAATGTAAAATGCAAAAGAATTAAATAAAATAACTACCTTTATTAATCAACTTGAACAATCTACACTTTGATTCCTTAGAAAATGATTACAAAGACTAGTTTGCTTCTCGATCTCTTCCAAGGAGGTAGACGAACAGTTGATGATCAGCCTGGATGCGTGAGCGTCTGGGGCTTCGTGATCTCTTCGGCTTGATAGCTTTTCCAAGAGGCCCTCGGTGCCCTTTTATAGTGCAAAGCCAGAATCTTTTAGTTGAAAACTTGGTAAAATTCAGCAGAGATTTACTCCACAAAATTTTAGCACACAATCTCTCTAGATTGCCGCGGATCCGCGGCCAACAGGGGGATTTGGCCGCGGTTCCGCGGCCAATGGTGAGGATCTCTTCACCAATTTTCTTAGGCTCTCTGATTTTGACATTTGGCAATCCTAGGCATCTTTAGAATTCAGAAATCTTCTCTCGGTTGCTTCCAGACTTGGTCTCCAAGTTTTGCTTCTTAATTTGGCAAGTTTTCCTCAACAAATTGATTTGTTTGATAAATTCTTCATAACAACTTGGAAAATTCTGCACAACAACTTAAATAAGATTTAGTAGACCTGGTTCTACTAGGATTAGGTCAATGAATTTATTTGCATACACTTTCCTACCAAATGATAATTATAATATATTAACACATGGAAAATGGTGCTTTTACACATAAACCCTCATATGTATAATATATTATAATAAAGTCCTTTTTTAATATGAAAATGGTAGGAAAAATATAATACAAATGTGCAGTTTTATCAACTGAACAAATACCCCCAAACTTATCTTTGATCGTCCCGAGCAAACTAGTTTATTTAAGAGGAGAAAAAGAAAGGAGAAAACTAAGCACACTTTCGTAGGCAGACACGATTGCACTGAGCACGTGCAACAAGCCGTTAAACCTCTAGGTGTCCCTAGTAGGAGGAGTGTTGTCTCCTGAGGGTTTTCAGCGGATTACACCCACAAAATCCTATAACAAAAGAAAGATGGTGAAATTTACATATAAAGATAAGAACCATAAAAGAAAGGCCTTGAAAAGAAGAGTTTCCAACTATACTAGCTTTTCAGTTGTCATGAGCCCTATCTTAATAGTCATGAAAAAATGTTAGAAATCACATCATCCTTCAATAAAACATCGTCTTTATTCTTCATTCCTACCTTTCATCCAAACATTGATCATATAACCCCACGTGTATGTAAATAACATCCCTACACTCGGAGAATTCAATTCAAGCTATCATACTCTTGTCCATCTACCTTAGTACTTTTTAATTTGATGAATATTAAAGATTTGCTCACACATTTTCATGCGACCGTTAATACTTCTTGAGGTACGAACCGACCGATTACTCAAGTGCTTGCTGATTCGATGATAGTATTTTCCTCCTCTTGCACCACCTAAGGCTTAGCAGTGACTCCCAGACCAGTTGGCCTTAAGGCACTAGGTGAAGAGGCACCCTCGCTATATTTTTTTATTGCTGTCTTGGCGATAACAAAACCAGTGTTCATTTTTTTTTCTTTTCACCATTTTTATATTTTCTTCATTTTTTTTATTTTTTCATTTCCTTCATACTTTGGCTTTTAGACAAGAGCATTTCAAGGTATCCTCTACTATCCCGAGTTTCAAGACGTGTGTAACTGCATATAGTAAGGTATCAACATTCAAATGTTCGGCTTCCAGAATAGAAACTATTTTTCAGACTTATTTTTATCCTCAGATTAGTGACTTCCTTCATTTTACTAACCCTTGGGACAACAGCTCATAACTACTTATTACCAGTTCGTGTAAGAAAACTTCTAATTTTCTTGGTTTTCTTAAACTATTCCTATGTTTTGGATGTAATTTTTCACTTTCTATTATTTTGTTATAAAAGAAAATTTTTGAAATTTTTTTGAAAATATTGTGCTTATGCAAATATGATGCAAATTGATGTGTAAATAAGCACAAACCTCCCCCAAACCTGTTTACAGCAGTGTCCTCACTGATGTCATCCGTTAAGCTCAAAAACCTATAGACTTGGGAGGAAATTATTAATGGGGGCAAGAATATATGAAAGTGAAAATCCTCCCCCAAACTTATTTTAGGCTCACAAATTTGTAAAAATTATTTTCTTTTCAAGAGCCAAAATATACCAACCCCCCAAACTTGAGTTAAACAATTTTAATCTTTTAAAATTACATGAGGGGGTCAAGGTTATTGGTCAATGCCAAGCTTTGCAAAGACCGAAGGTCAACACCAACCATTCAAAAAATTTATCGATGAAGCACCAAGGTTGGTGGAAGAACATGTCACCTATTGACGTGAAGAAGTGGGGAGGTGACAAGAGGTGTAATGGAAAAGGATTGCGTCTCAATTTGGAGAGACGGCACAGTGATAGTGATGATGGATTACTCACATTATCATGATTGTCCAAAAGAGGGGGTGGAGGTCCAATTTCTTCATCTTGGAATTGATTCATCTCAACACCCGTGTCTTGTAAAAATGCGAGTTCATCAGCGAAAATTTCCTCAAAGGTTTCATCGATACCCCAAAAAATAATGTCATCAGAAAAAATGGGGTGATCGTCAGACTCAATATAAGGTTCCTTATTAGATGTTGACCCGGACAACTCAGTGGAAGAGTAAATGGTTGGGTCAAACAACAACATATGAAAAGAGTCTGTATCATGAGGTTGATCAAATTCGCTGCTGTCGACATCCATTAATTCGACAGAACACACATGAGCATAGAGTTCGGAGGGTTCACTTCCCAACTTGTAAATGTTAAGCTCAATTAACTTCTTTCCAAAGGATAGGGTCATAGAGCCGTTTCTACAATTAATTACTGCGTTGGAAGTGGCCAAAAAGGGTCAACCGAGTATCACCGGGATTTGATTGCGTGGGTTTGCCACAGGTTGTGTATCAATAACGATAAAGTCCACAGGAAATATGAATTCCCCGACTTTGATTAACACATCCTCTAGCTCACCCCTAGGTTGGGTGATAGATCGATCGGCCATCTGAAGAGTGAAATGCGCAGGTTTTAACTCTCCGATCCCTAATTGCTCATACACAGAATACGGAAGCAAGTTAACACTAGCACCAAGATCGAGTAGAGCACGATTAATATTTTTACCCCCAATGGAAATAGAAATTGTAGGACTTCCGGGGTCCTTTCGTTTCTTGGGTAGTTGTTGTGTAAAAGCAGTGCTCACATTACTCGCAAGGAAAACTTTTTTAGGTACTTGAACTTTTCGCTTCCTAGTGCACAAGTCCTTTAAGATTTTTGCATATGACGGAACTTGTTGAATAGCATCTAGGAGAGGAATGTTTATGTTAACTTGCTTAAAAATTTCCACAATCTTCTCCATTTGTGGACTTGGTCTGTTGCCCCTTAACCTGTTTGGATAAGGTGCTTGATCAATAAGTTTTGGGTCCAACGTTTGTGGAGAAGACTGTGGGGATAGATTCGATCCCAAAACTGGAGTGGGAATCGACTTAGATAGATTTGGCGGAATGGGCGAAGGGTTCGAGCCTTGGGGAAAACGGAGAATAGGCTCGGATGAAGGTGGGAGACTAGACGAATTAGGGGAAGAAGAAGAAGCTGGGGTATCATTGGTGTCACTATCATCACATTGCTCACCCACTCGGTCATTCAGCATCTTTCCTGATCTCAACGTAGTAATGGCATTCACATTATGACTTTGTGAATGGCCAGGATTCGGTAGGGGTTGAGATGGGAGTTTCCCTTTCTCTCTCGCACTCATTGCGGCGTTTAACTGTGCGATTTGGTTTTCTATTGATTTAATACTCTCACCATGGGAGGAGGAGTTTTTCGTTAGGGTATCAATAGAAGACCTTATCTCAGCCGAATTTTGCATGGATTGTTTCATGAACATATCCAAAGTTTGTGCAAGTGAGTTGTTAGTATCGGCCACTTGTGGTGTAGAAATGTTGGCCGGATTTTGGAAATTTTATGACTGAAAGGGGGGCTGATTCTGTGGTTGTGGTTGCTGTGGAGGAGGTCTTTGATAATTGCTTTGTTGGTTTTGATTCCAAGCAAAGTTAGGATGATTCCTCCATCCTTGATTGTATGTGGAAGAATAAGGATCGTTTCTAGGTCGCTGCTGAAAAGCAGCATTAGCTTGAAACGATGCATTCATAGGACATTCTTCCGTTAAGTGTGAAGGATCCGAACAGCAACCACAGACGGTCTTAGGAAGCGTGGCCTGATTTAGGGAGAATGTTGAGAACTTGTTTTCAATGGCATCGAGTTTCTTCTGAATCGCTGTCATTTCGGCTTTTACTGCGATAGAAACATCGAGCTGGTGAATACCTCCCTTAGTTGAAGGTGGTCTTACGCTTTCCCACTGCAGCGTGTGTTCAGCAAGGTCTTCCAGATATTTCCAAGCTTCACCGTCATCTTTAGACATGAAATTGCATTGACACATTGTTTCAAGCATCTGCTTTGTCGCTGGATTAATGCCCTCATATATAATCCGACATAAATCCCATCTTTGTATTCCGTGATGGGAGCATTGGACAAGCAGATCTTTGAAATGTTTAAAGCACTTCCAAAATGGTTCATTGGGAAGCTGGGTGAACTGGTTGATCTCGCTCCTAACATGTGCAGTCTTATGATTTGGGTAAAACTTCTTAAGAAATGCTACGACGAATTCATCCCAATTAGTGATAGAGTGTGCGGCAGTATTATAAAGTCATTTTTCTGCCAAGTCGCACAGTGTGAATGGGAGAAGACGTACGCGCATAGCATCTAAAGTCAATTGTGAAGTACCCATCATTGCACATACGTTTTCGAATTTGGTGATGAAAACGTACGCGTCTTCCGACTCAAGCCCGTGAAATTTGGGCAGCAGATTGATGTAGTGGGGTTTAATTTCGAAATTATCCCCATTAGGTGGTGGAAGAGATAGACAAGTAGGAAGAGGACCACGAATAGGATAGCATCTCTCTTGGAGAGAGATGCGCGGTGGATTCTGCTCACCTGCGGGCGGTGGCAGCGTGGTGTTATAATTAGATGGAGTGCCGTCCATCATGGTCGATGTGGTGTGTGGTGGGGGAAAAGAAGATGAAGAAGTATCGACTTCGGCGTCGATAGCAGGAACGCGGACAAGACGGGCACTAGGATCCCGTGTCCAGCCGAGCATGCACTAAGCGGGTTTAGTGCAAGTGGCAGCGTGTGTGTGATTTTAAAATTGGCTTGTTTTTGAAAAAGTGGGACTCAAGACAAATCTCCTTAAGATGCACAAGCAGCCCTAGAACTAAGTTCACCTAGGTCCAGTCTCTAGACCGCTCCTAGACTTCCAAAGGACAAGCCGCAGGATTAATCCTCTACCGCCTCCGTACTACCCTTGTAGCCAGGTAAGTGCCAGGTAAGTGGGAAGGAACCACGTCGTGGGCCTAATTAAAAACCACTAGCCTTTGTCACACTTGCCTAGGCACTACAAAAGTAATGCGGATAAACGATAGATTACCCATGACCTTCCTCTGTCCTTATTGAGCGCGACAGTCCTTAGAGTCTGGTCTAGATATTTTTTTAAATTAATGAAGGGTTGATCTATATGCTCGGTTTGTGATTTGTGGGGCTTAGGAAGGGTGATGAAATCCCCACCTAATCTTGATTTGGTCTTTGCCCCTTAGAATCCGTATTAAAATATGCAAAACAAAACCGATCACAAAAATTTTGCAAAAAGATTTTTGAGCGGCGCAATTTTGCAAAGAATCCTGCAGAAAATAGATTTTATTGGACTTGAGGAGAGAGAAAAGGAGTTGAGAAAGATACCAGAGAAGATTTATTCCCTAATTCCTCCAACTTGCCGCGGTTCAGCCGCAAAATGGGTGCTTTTGCCGCGATTCTGCCGCGTGGCAGAAGGAACAGTTGATGAAATTTTTTGTATGGCCTTTTGTGCTCCTCTGGATCTCTAAAAAAGTCTCTGTTTCCTATTTTCTCAAGTTTGTGACTCCAGATTTCCTCGCAAAAATTCACGCACAAATCGTTAAATATGCAATTTGCAGTTTTATTTTAATAATGATATGACTCGTCTAAGAATTCAACACAAATAGTAAGAATAAAAAATTACGCACGTATCCCCGGCAACGGCGCCATTTGATTGATACGAAAGAGTGTTTTTGTAGTAAACCGCAATCAATAACGGTGTCGCGCGTAGCTAGACCGAGATGAGTACGGGTCGTCCTCTGGGAAACGTTGAATCTTTTACTTTTGCTTTAGATGTGTTGAAAAAGAGAGGAGGGATAAAGAATTTTATAGATTGGTTTCTAGATCTACGTTAAATAAGAATGTAAAATATAGATCTAGATTATTTTAAAGATGTAGTAAATATAATAAGAAGGCTTGTAGGGTTCGTTAGGATTTAGTAGTTATGGACGATTAATTAAAAGTTACCATTTTTATCCATTAATAGATTTAGAACTAGAACGACGGTGATGCGTGTAGATTAGGGTTTCTGGAGGGAAAAGGAATCCCACTCTTAACCCTTATCTCGACACGGAACTCCGTTCATATCTAGCCTTTACCAAAACAATCATTAATCTAATCTCTAATCGCGGTCGGAACTAGCAAAGAATTGCTAGCGCGCCCGATTAGGATGTTAATAATTCTTTTGATAAAGTTCCTAAACTTTATAGGACTTAAAAAGGGTTTAATTATTTTCATCGTCCATTAGCCTACCATAATCCTACGAATCCTAACAAGCGGAGAATTACTTGCGCATGTTGGGAAAAGAAGATGAAAAGATAGAGAGGGAAAACATAATGTAAAATGCAAAAGAATTAAATAAAATAACTACCTTTATTAATCAACTTGAACAATCTACATTTTGATTCCTTAGAAAATGATTACAAAGACTAGTTTGCTTCTCGATCTCTTCCAAGGAGGTAGACGAACAGTTGATGATCAGCCTGGATGCGTGAGCGTCTGGGGCTTCGTGATCTCTTCGGCTTGATAGCTTTTCCAAGAGGCCCTCGGTGCCCTTTTATAGTGCAAAGCCAGAATCTTTTAGTTGAAAACATGGTAAAATTCAGCAGAGATTTACTCCACAAAAATTTAGCACACAATCTCTCTAGATTGCCTCGGATCCGCGGCCAACAGGGGGGTTTGGCCGCGGTTCCGCGGCCAATGGTGAGGATCTCTTCACCAATTTTCTTGGGCTCTCTGATTTTGATATTTGGCAATCCTAGGCATCTTTAGAATTCAGAAATCTTCTCTCGGTTGCTTCCAGACTTGGTCTCCAAGTTTTGCTTCTTAATTTGGCAAGTTTTCCTCAACAAATTGATTTGTTTGATAAATTCTTCATAACAACTTGGAAAATTCTGCACAACAACTTAAATAAGATTTAGTAGACCTAGTTCTAGTAGGATTAGGTCAATGAATTTATTTGAATACACTTTCCTACCAAATGATAATTAAAATATACTAACACATGGAAAATGGTGCTTTTACACATAAACCCTCATATGTATAATATATTATAATAAAGTCCTTTTTTAATATGAAAATGGTAGGAAAAATGTAATACAAATGTGCAGTTTTATCAACTGAACATTACATCATATCTAGTGCATGCAAATTTATCTTGATATATGCTAGACTATAATATGTTGCACCCAATTAAATATTTACATTTCATATTGTTTAGTTGTACATCCTGCATTTACCAGTTTATCATTTTACTTTTATACGACGTCCGTACACATCAATATCATTATTTACATGTCTAGTCGCAAGCTAAATTATCTTGCTACAAGCTAGGTATAGTATTATGCATCCATACTGAAGTTTTACTGTTTTTGGATACCCGATTGCATCCATATCATTTAAAATATATATCAGCGTAATATTTTTTATTATTATCCTTAATTAGTTTATAATCTGCATTTTATAATGTTATACAAAATATAGTTTGAAAATATTATAGTTTATACATGAAACGTTGTTGCAAAGCGGATACGACAAATCTGAAATTTACTATACATCTTAACTTATAAAATTCATTATAAATCAAAGAAAAATTATTAGTATACGTTCTTTAGTTCGTTACGAAGCTGACTCGGAATACTATAACTCTATGAAATATTTACTTGCAAAATAAATTTTTTAAATAACGTAAAATGCAAATGAAAATAACTCTAAACTGCTGTCCAGGGAAATTCCAGCAGCAAACTTTCAACTTCGAATTTTCATAGATTTTTGTAGGAACAACCTGAGATACTTCAACTTATAAAAATGAAAACCTTATTGAATTATCTTTGTTTTGGTATAAGGCGCGTCCCTTTTAGAGAACTTTTGTTATTTTTAAGCTATTTTACAAATCAGGGTGACGCCGAATTTCTGAACGGAACTTTCTTGTGCATGGTTAATCAATACCACTTTTATAGTTATTAATCAGTTTGAATATGTTATCTATGTTAATATTATTATATCAATATCTATTTAATAAATAATAGTGCTTGTGTTTTAATATTCAGCAAATTTTAATGATTTACAGTTTTATAGTATCCGTCTGTATCCGTATGGTTTATTACATATCTAGTTGCACGCCGAGACCATATTATTTCATGTTACTGTTGTATTAGTGCACCATGATTGATAATGTGCATCCTACATAGCCATGATGTAACCCCTGATAGATGTTTGTGCATCCATGCTTTCACCGTACATCCATACCTTTACCGTGATTCGATACTTGATACATTTTACTGTTAGGCATCCGCTTGATACCTGTGCACTACCTGGCATGACCTGATATATCACTACTTGACATGTTACCCGATCCTGTTTCTGATGCCGACAATCCTGACATGTTGTCCCGATGGGCATATCCTGTTGTCTGTATAGGCAAACCTGTTCCTACTTGATCCTGTGTTGGCGTTAGCTCCAGATTTATCAATACCTGACTTGAGCACATAACCATGAGGGTAAGGGGAAATCAATAATGAAACCTGACTTGTAACTCAACAGTTCGACGCTTATACTGATCAGTTTAGGGGGCTAGGCCAGTCCCGGGATTATGTTGCTGACATCATTCGTCTGTACATGTTTCCTGTTTGTGCTTAGCGGCACGTCTCGGATTCAGCCCCGAGAGTCTGGACCGTGATCCCGGGTATGCATGGGATACTGTTGAGTTACATCGATGATTCATTAAATTGATTTCACAGACTTGAGAGTAGTTAACCCAGTAGCTTAGTTCAGATTACTCACTGCACGTGATATATTCTTTTACCCTTCACTGTTCCATATTCGTGTTACTGTTATACTTTTATTACTGTTCAAACCCATGCCTGCATATCCTGTTATCTCCTGATTATATTATTGTTGATATTATGATGCACTGGCGTCTGGGATTTGCATGGCCCAGATTCTCTACCTTGTCGCAGGCTAATCAGGAGTATTTCCGCCGTCAGGCCGAGCAGTGAGGATCCTGTTAGTATCCAGTTTAGTTATGTTACTTTCCAGATTATTATTGTATTGGATCTTTTGCTTCCGTTTTATATTATTTCTTGACTCGTTTATTCTGGCTTATGGACATGTACTAGATAGTTTATTTTATTTCTACTGCTCTTGATATCTTCTAGACAGCCGTAATGTGACTGTGGAGGGATGTTTCCTAGCCACAGGTAGCATGGTTGGCTCTGTCACGTGCCGATCTTAGCGCACTCTGGGAAGCGGGGCGTGACAGCTTAAGCAGTCGATGACAGATGCCGTAACGGCTCCAGAGGAAGCTCCTAGTTCGGACGATGACGTCCCTTTGACGGAGGTCATGAGGAGATCACTTCTCACTGCTAAGGTCGACCAGAAGCGTAGAAAGCGTGCGGCGAGAGAACGTGATGTCAGCTTAGCTGAGGGAGCAGGTTCAAGCACCACCCCATCTATCGCTATTCCTCTAGAGGATGCTCCAGCTGCCCTGTCTACCGCTCATAGACAGGTCGTGCGAGCGGCTCGGGAGGCAACTGAGAATCCATCGCCAGGCAATGTAATGCCCGGTCTTTTCATTTTTATTCGATCCGCAAATTCTGATATGTTATATCTTGCAGGGCCAAGCATTGGCGATGAGGCGGCAGGTGTGAAGACGACAACCACAGAGCCCGAAACGGCTACTCTCTCTCAGGAGTTCGGGACTGCCCAAACCGCCGCTCTTTCTTCTTGCGGTTCCCTGCTATCGGTTGGCATTGTGGGTGTCACGATGACCCTAGTCGAATCAGGGGACGAAGCCACGGGCGCCGAAACTATTCCACTGAAGGAGAGCGAAGAAGCCGCTGCGCTTAGTGATGCTCTCGTCGCGGTTTCGGCCGATGACCCATCTGGTAGGTGTTGGGTCGCTGCTTCCTTTTTATTTCGTAATCTCTTTCGATTCGTTCTGATGGTATTTTTTTTATAGGTGTAGCGAACGCTGAGATTGTGTCATCTGATACACCTCTGGTCGCTGCCATGACGGTTGTTGTCCCCTCGCCTTCTCCTATATCCTCTGGAATGCTGGAAGGTAAGGGTTTGCAACCTATCGGTTTCATCATGGGTATTTATCCTCCTTGTACTGACAGTATATTGGCACAACCTTGCAGGAGTCCTTTTTGACCATCTGTATCAGGTGTTAAACCCACATTTCTCCTTCCAGTCAGAAATCGTCCTACCTGCTAGTGTCGGTGCATATAGTTTTTAACAAACATCTTTTCCTTTCTTCCACGGGCAACCATGTCATTGCTAATTCTTCTTTGCATTGATTGCAGCATTACAGATTGAAAGAGGGGATGAGAGAATAGTCGCGCCACCGATGCTCCTAACTTTGCCACCTGTCACAGCTGGTATAGTAGACTGCATCGCTTGTGTGATTTCTTTATTTCGCGAGTTAGCTTTTAACCGTAATTCATTTTGCAGCAATCGCATCGGCTCCAGCTCCCTTTGAGTCTCACATCCTAATGCCGGAACGCCCATCTTCCAATGGCGATGTGACCAGCCTGCGTATATTAAGCGAATCCATCGAGGAGCTTGACGCGGAGGCCCCTGCATTCGCTGCAGATTTTGCTGCTGAGGTTAATCCGATGTTGGCGACACTTGTGCACTTCCATAGCGAGGGCGTCGTTGAATCTTGGGTTAATTATTGCAGACAGATCGAGGCTTGTTTGCATGCAGTTGAGCTCAAGCGCTTTGCTCCAGAAATATTTGCGTTGAACTCCCAGCAGGCCGCATGGGTCGAGCAGAGTGTTCCTTTCCTTCGCCATTTTGAACAAGAGATGACCCTGCGGTGAAAAGAACATGAAGTAGCTTCAAGCAAATCTGCTCAGTTGCGCGCCGAGGTCATAGCGAATGCTGCGTAGTTGAAAGCTGTCTTTGTCAATCTGCAGCGATGCATTTCGGACGGGCTGGCGTTGAGGCAGAAGCTCGACTTCATTGAGCGGGTTACGTGGAGTCGCAAAACTGCTCAACGGGAAATTGATGTGAAACTTTCATCCTGCTTGCAGAACGGGGTCGATTCGAAGCGGAGCTGGCCGCAGTGGCAGATCATGAAAAGTAGTTGAGAGGAGTGTGCGAGCAGCTGGCTGATTTATTGAAAATGCCTCCTTCTCAGTAGCTGCTTTTGTATCGATTAAACATTTATAATCTTTGTATTCATTTCATCAAAAAAAATTATATGATTTATCTTGTATTCAATTGAATTCATAAATAAAGGACACATTTTTTATCTCCGACTATCGATTTAGCAAGTGTAACTTGTAGACGATAGATAACAGTTCATCTTGAACTCTTCGTAGGGTAGTGATGGCTTAGGAAACAGGTTCAGATCTACCGTCTAAGACTTTTCAATTTTATGAGTCGTGAGGGTCTCATAAAGATTTTTCTCCCTACGAGTCGTGAGGATCTCGTAGGTGTATTTTCTCCTTAGGAGTCGTGAGGATTCCTAAGTGTGTTTTCTCTTAAGAGTCTTAAGGATCTCACAATAGAGTTTTTTTCTCCCTTAAAAGTCGAGAGGATTCGTAAGTGATTGGTGAGTTGACTTGTTTCCAAATCGAAGCATTGCTCCGATGGGGGGTCAAGGGTTGACTTTCTCCGTTTTCCACGGTGTCAGGATTGACTTTCTTCGTTTTCGACGGTGTCTTGGTTGACTTTCTCCATTTTCTACGGTATCGGGATCGACTTGCTCCATTTTCTACGGTGTCGGGGTTGACTTTCTCCGTTTTCTATGGTGTCGGGATCGACTTTCTCCATTTTCTACGGTGTCGGGGTTGACTTTCTCCATTTTCTAAGGTGTCAGGTTGACTTTCTCCGTTTTCTACGGTATCGGGATCGACTTTCTCCGTTTTCTACGGTGTCGGGATCGACTTTCTCCGTTTTCTACGGTGTCGGGATCGACTTTCTCCGTTTTCTACGGTTGTTTTTTACGATGTCGAGATCGACTTTCTCCGTTTTCTACGCTGTCAGGGTTGACTTTCTCTGTTTTCTACGGTGTCCGGACTTTCTCCATATTCTACGGTGTCGGGATTGACTTTCTCCGTTTTCTACGGTGTCCGGATTGACTTTCTCCGTTTTCTACGGTGTCCGGATTGACTTTCTCCGTTTTCTACGGTGTCGGATCGACTTTCTCTGTTTTCTACGGTGTCCGGGTTGGCTTTCTCCGTTTTCTACGGTGTCGGGATTAACTTTCTCCGTTTTCTACGGTGTCAGGGTTGACTTTCTCCATTTTCTACGGTGTCCGGATTGACTTTCTCTGTTTTCTACGGTGTCAGGGTTGACTCTAGGTTGTCTGTGAACCGCAGAGTCTTAGAACTGGGGACTTTGCCATGGCTTCGATTGGTAGTGCCGCGTCCATGTGCTGCTAGCATGAGGAGGAACGCTGTTGCTGGTCTTCTAGGATGCAAATATTGCCGCCGAGACCTGACTCTCCCTTTGATAGAGTTTGTTGGGACATGTAGTTCCCTTTTCGTTTATGCCCATGGATTGTATACAGGGGTCAGTATGGACTTACCTGCAGGGTAAAAGTTTCATTTTATACGTATTTTTTTGTTTTCTTTCCGCGATGCTCTATCATTTCAGCTTTTTGTATCGCGAAAGTCGCGATTGCCCAATCATTTCGGCTATTTTACGCGGTGCCCAATCATTTCGGCTATTTTTTTTTACTCACTGCTTTTTATCGCGAGTTGCCCAATCATTTCGGCTATTTTGTATGCATATATTTTACTTGCTGATTTTATTGCAAGTTGCCCCATCATTTCGGCTATTTCATATACATTTTTGGCTCGCTGATTTTTATCATGAGTTTAGACTTGGAATTTGATACCGATTTAGGCATCGGCATCGCTACAACTGGGATATGGCCAGGAGCGAATCATCATTTGCCTTTGTCGGTTCGAACAAAGGTGGCTTAGCAAACCGGGTTAAGATCCTGTCAACTAAGGCTTTTGATTTTATGAGCCGTAAGGGTCTCATAAAGATGTTTCTCCTTACGAGTCGTGAGGATCTCGTAAGTGCGTTTTCTTCTTAAGAATCGTGAGGGTTCTTAAATGTATGTTCTCTTATAAGTCGTAACGATCTTACAAGAATGTTTTCTCCTTATAAGTCGAGAGGACTTACAAGGGTCGTTCACCATGTGAGGATGTCCCTCGTTGCTGGTGGGACTCTGTTGGGGAAATGTTTATTCGCGCCTGTGGATTGTATACAAGTGTCAATATTGAAACGCTTGTAGGGCAATATTGGGGTGTATAATGGCTTAAGAACAGGTTTAGATCCCTGTAGCATAAGGCTTTTGAATCCTATGAGCCGTGAGGGTCTCCTAGGGGAATTCTCCTTACGAGTCGTGAGGATCTCGTAAGTGTAACTTTTCCTTAGGAATCGTGGGGATCCCTAAGTGTGTTGCTCCCTTGTGAGTCGTAAGTATCTTACGCAGGTATTTTCTCCTTACAAGGTCGAGAGGACCTTGCAAGTGTCTTTTAACGAGATTGCGCCCTTTCGGGTTTTCACAAACTCGCCAGTAGCCCTGTACTCACGGAGCCCTTTCGGGTTTTCATCCGTGCCCATTTCGCTTATGGACGTACCGTTTTTTTATTTCTTTTCTTCTTCTTCTTCTTCTTCTTCTTCTTCTTTATTATATTTTTTGCGTCAGCCTTAGGATACTGCGGTTTGTAGACGCTTCGGTCCGTAGTTTTCCGTGTTTGGGATGGGGTATCGTTGGATACTATTTTTAGAATCCGGACTCAAGAATATAGCGAGCGGACATAAGCGTCGTCATCTGTCATTAACCTGGTTCGTGACTCGTCAAGCGTGGTGCTTATTAAGGAATCGGCTGTTTATTGGTCGGAAGGGTCTTTTGCCATGCATATCCATGAGCAAGTAAGCCTCACCTTGATAGACCTTGTCTATGATGTACGGGGTCTCGAATTTCCTCCGTTTTGCACGATTGAGGATCATAAGTCTCTTGACCACTAGCATGAGTTCGCCTTGGCGGAATGTTCTCGGCCTAGTCAATCTCTCGTATGAGCGCGTTATCTTTGCTTTGTAAGTCTCCAAGTTTTGTTGCGCCATGAACCGGGTTACGTCAAGGGCATCGAGCTCCTTGAGCCGAAGATGAGCATTCTCTTCGTCTGTTAGCTCATAATGAACCGCCACTCATAGGGAGGGTAGCTCTATCTCCAAGGGGAGTACTGCTTCAATGCCGAATACCAATGCATACGGCGTTGTGTTTGTGGCCGTTTTGAATGTAGTCCGATACGCCCAGAAAGCTTCATGCAGTCTCTCATGCCAGTCCTTCTTATTTTTGGACACCGTCTTTTTCATGATCTTTGTCAAGGTCTTGTTGAAAGCCTCAGGCAGACCGTTAGCTCGGGAATTGTAGACCGAAAAATATCTCCAGTCTATATTATGCTGTTGTGCGAAGCGGCTGATTCTGTGTCTTCTGTAGGCCGGCCCGTTATCAGAGATAATCCGTCGCGGAGTGCCGAACCGATAGATGACGTGTGTCTTGAAGAAATGGAGAATATTCTCCGTCTTCACTTCTCTTAGCGGTACTGCTTCTGCCCACTTTGAGAAGTAATCAGTTGTCGCAGATATGAACCGATGTCCTTTGGACGATGCTGGTTCTATGGGCCCAATTATGTTGGTTCCCCACATTTTGAATGACCAACTAGCCACTGTTGGATGTAACGGGTTTGGATGTTGGTGGATGAAGTCCCTGTGAATTTCTTTGGATGTTGGTGGATGAAGTCCTTGTGAATCATCTTTGGCCCGGCTTGGTGAGAACCGCAGAGTCCGTCGTAAGTTTCTTGGATGACTCACCTTGCTTCTTCCGGTCCCAGGCATCTTAGCCATAGAGAGTCGAACGATCTCTTATACAGCGTGTCATTGACGAAGGCGAAAGACAGAACTCGTTTAATGAGCTGATGTCTTGAGGACGCATCTTCAGGTGCTCAACGGGATTTGAAGTAGTCTATAAAGACTTCTCTCCAATCCTTAGCATTTTCCTGGTCTTTTATTTGTAGGGCCGTTTTCTTGGTCGCTTCCTTTTCTTCGGGCGACTCCGGAGATATTTCTGCTGGTGCAAGAACCTGACGACTTTGCACAATGATCCTTACGTCATCGAGGTTTTCGCCAGCCAGTTCTTTAGCGAGTTTGACTAACGCATCCGCTTTGCTATTTTCCGTACGCGGAATGCTTTCCAGAACGTAGGAAGGAATTTGAGTCAGCAATTGTTGTACTCTCCCGCCGTACTTCACCAACTCTGGTTTGCACGTTTGATAGTCGTCGTTTACTTGACTAACGACCAGCTGGGAGTCTCCGTATTTGAGGAGATTTTTGATTCCCATGTCGACGGCGATCTCAAGACCTGCTATCAAAGCTTCATATTCGGCTTCATTGTTTGTCCTCGGCTCTGTTAAGGAAAAGGCAAAGAGCATTATCTCTCCTTGTGGAGTCACGAAGATAAGGCCTACCCCAGATTTGATTATAGGGGAGTTGTGCTTTCGCTTCTTCATGGAAGATGCCCCATCAAAGTAGAGTTCCCATCGGGTATCACTCTCTCCTCTCTCCCTGTCGATCGTGTCAAACACGTGCTCGTCTGGCAATTCGCAATTTAGGGGTGAATCGGCAGGTATCGGATGCTCAGCGAGGAAGTCGGTGATGGCCTGGCCTTTCACTGCCTTGAGAGCTCGGTATTTTATCGAGAACTCCATCAAGAGGAGGGCCCATTTAGCGAGTCGTCCCGTCAGTATGGCTCTTGACATCAAATATTTGAGAGGATCCACTTTTGATATGAAGTGGACCTCATGCGCCAACGCATAGTGTCTGAGCTTCGTTATCGCAAAAATTAACGCCAGGCAGTGTTTTTCGATGGGAGGGAGTTGTTTTCTGCCCCCAGGAGAACTCGACTCAAATAGTAGAGGGCTCTTTCTTTCCCTTGGTCATTCTCCTGTGCTCATAACGCGCCTAAGGAACCTTCAAGGGATGTTGTATACAAGATAAGGGGTTTTCCTTGACTGGAGCGGTCAGCACCGGCGGATTCTGCAGGTATTGCTTGATTTTGTCCAGTGCGCTTTGGCATTTGCGATCTCAGACGAACGGAGTCCCTTTCTTCATTAAATGACTGTAGGGACGGCATTTGCCGGAGAGGTTGGCTATGAATCGTCGGATATACGCGAGCTTTCCTTGGAGAGACCGCATTTGCCTGAGAGTTCTCGACGGATGCATCTCCATGATCGCCTTGATCTTCGACGGGTCTACCTCGATGCCCCGGTGTCGTACGATGAATCCTAGGAATTAGCCTGAGGAAACTCCAAACGCGCATTTGAGAGGGTTCTTCTTCAAGTTGTATTTCCGAAGGCACTGAAACACGATTTTCAGATGCTCCCAATGTTCCTTATACGATTTGCTTTTAACCACGAGGTCGTCAATATAACATTCAACGATTTCATGTATGAGGTCATCAATGATCTTCGTCATGGCCCTCTGGTAGGTAGCGCCGGCATTCTTTAGACCAAAGGGCATCACTTTGTAGCAGAATATGCCCAGAGGAGTCCGGAAAGCGGTATGCTTCTGATCTTCGGGATGCATCTTTATATGATTGTACCCTGATGATCCATCCATGAAGGAGAAGACTTCGTGAGTGGACGTGTTGTCTATCATCAACTTGGTAACCGGTATGGGAAAATTATCCTTCGGGCAAGCTTTGTTGAGGTCCCAAAAGTCCACGCAGATGCGCACTGTCCCATTTTTCTTCATCATTGGGACGATGTTGGCGATCTAGTCAGGGTATTGAACTTCTTGGATGAAGCCGGAGTCGATTAGCTTCTTGACTTCGGTGTTGATACTCATCTCAAGCTCGAGCCGCATTCTTCTTGGTGCTTGTTTGACTGGCTTGACGTCTGGAGATATCGCCAATTTATGCACCGCTATCTCTGGATCTAGCCCCGGCATCTCAGAATAGTTCCATACGAAGCAGTCTTTATACTGCATGAGCACGTCTTTTAGCGTAGCCACTTGTTTCTCAGACAGAAGCTCACCGACGAACGTTGGCCGCGGGTCGTTTGCCGTCCCCAAGTCGATTTTTCTCAGGTTGTCCGCAGTAGTATGTATTCCATCTTCCAACTCTTTTGGTGCAGGTGAAAATTCTGAGATCAAATCAGCTTCATCCCTACTTTCAAAGCACCAAGAGAGGTCATCCACATTATCGTGCTTTCCTTCTTCCGACATCGTTACCGCGCGAGATCGCTTCCAAGACCGATGTTGATCTGGTTCTACTCTCACTGCATACGTGGCTTTCGGTTCATGCTTCTGTGGTGGGGTTACCCTCCAACTGCTGGATAGAGCAAACCTGCCTTGCTGATACTGGTCTTCTACCCAGTCTTTGAATGTGAAGCAGTCTTCGAGAGGATGTCCTATCGCTCGGTGATATGAGCAATAATCCGGGTGAGAGACCTCGTCTGCTTGTTCGGGGTGTTTGGACTCTGGGAGCGTAATCATTTGATGTTTCATGACAAGGTTGAAGATTTTCCTTGTCTTGTCTCGAGAGAACGAATATGCTCGACTTATTTTTTTTATAAGAGACGGATTTCGGCTGACCTTTTCTTGATCGCGAGGCTTCTTGGACCCGTTTCGCCGTGGTCGAACGTTTTTTTCGTTCTTTAGTTTGTTTTTGCCTCTGCGTCGGGTCTTCCGTATGACAGGCCGGCGACGAAGGGCATCGTCATTCTCCGTAGCCTGCTGAAGGAGGCGCTGCGTCCTGGCTTTCTCGTAAATGGACATTTCACGATTGTGGTCATCCCGGACCTTTTGACCCGCTTCCCTTATTAGCTTTTCCATATGTTCTTCAAATGACGGACTTGGCATTTTTACGGCAAGATATCGTTTTGGTTCAATTGCGGTGTCTTCTAACAGAGCATCTCCTTCTTCATCGAAGTCATGTATAACGTAGCAGCCATGGAATCGCTCCCGTTTCTTGGATTGAACATATCCAAGCCCGATCGTTTCCGTTCTCCCGTTGGGTAATTTTCGCTGAGTTCCAAGGACGTTCCAGATCCTGTTGTAGAACTAAGCTTGTCGAGCAGTCTGTTTGAAGGGCACGCCTTGGCGCCTCAACAGCCTTTTTAATCCTTCTTTGTAGTATCTGGGCAGACGGATGGGCTGGAGCATGTCAAGCGTAGAATTGGCACCATGCCAGATTTCTTTCTCCACTTTGGTTTCCGCGGATCGATAAAAGAGGATTGCCTTTTCATCTTTTCGCCTGGGAGGGACGTAGAACGTCTGCAGTTCTTGCACACTATAGGTATCAAGTGCGTCGAGCTCTTTGTAATACTTTTGCGGAACCATGGCGATTTGCAAACTCCATTCCTCGCCAGTGAAGGGTTGTATTGATGGTCGAACAGAAAATACTGCATTGACCTCATCTTCAGAGTCGCTGACGAAGATCAACATAGGGGTAGACGGTCCGGGCTTGTTGTATTGGAGCGGCCCAGAATAGATTATCTCTTCTTCTTCTTCGGTATCGCTTCCGAAGACCGGGATAGTGGTGATAGCTTTTTACTTGTTCTCCGGCTTATGGCATCTTTCCGTGTCTTCAAAGTCTGGTAAGAAATACTTTGCATCTTAGTACTTTCGGACTTCATTCACAGAGAATGGGTTCAGCTCCCCTGTCACGGTATACTCGAGACCATCTTTGAAGTACTTCATACACTGATGTTGTGTAGAAGGGATGATATTGTACTCGTGTAACCAAAACCTGCCGAGCAAAGCGTTGTAGCAAGTCTTGGCGTCAATGACATGAAATTTGATGTCAGTGATGATCAACCCAAAGCGTAATGTCAGTATCACAGACCCAAGCATCCGTGATGACTGGGAGTCGAACCCGGAGATGGTGATTTTATCCCGAGTGAGGTGCTGAACGCTCATGCAGATTTCTTTTAGCACCCTCACATTTAGGAGATTGACAGAGGACCCGTTGTCAACTAGGATCTTCCCTATCTTGATGTCATGGCAGTATCCGGTGACATACAAGGGACGGTTGTGCTCGCATGTTCCGAGGAGGAGATCTTCATCACCGAAAGTGATGTCAGCCATGTGCACTTCTTCCAGCTCGCCCTTCATCTTTTCTTCGGCAAGGAAAGCTTGGAACTGCTCAGGCACTTGTAGTGCCTTGATCAAAGAATCTCTCGCCACTTTAGATAGCAGAAGGGCATCAAGAATGCTTAGCTGCGAGGGTATCTTCCTCAGGTGTTCCAGAACGTTGTAATCCACCTTGTTTTTCTTTGGCAGGTCCTTGGCTGCCAGCTCTTCAACGACTCGATCATCGAGGGCGATATCCTCAGGGACTTTTTCCTTCCCCTTATCTTTTCTATCTGATCCTTTGTTTGCAGGTCCGAGATTATTTTTAGGCAATGTACGGTTGCGCAGCTGAATATTCTCATGGTTCTTCGCCTCTTCCTCTTTTCTTGAGGTGGATTCTTTGAAGAGAGGGACGAGGGCTATTTCTTCATCAGAATCGCTCCCGAAGGTGAGAACTTGTGATCCCCCGGAATCAACCATGTGACAGTCGCCGGCAGTTCTTTTGCATTCATCTGTCGTGCTTCTCTGCTCTCGACGAGTTTTGCGCTTCATCCGCTTGAAATGCTGTCGATGAGCAACGTATCCCTGCCACCAATTGTTAAAGGCCATGCATCCCTCGGTAGGGTGTGTGATCCTCCGATGGTATAAGCAGTAGTTTGGATGTGCATCTAGTTCGTCGGGGAACGTATTTTCTGAAGTGTCTTCTTTGAAAGGTGGCAACTTCATTCCCATCGACAGGGCTTTAGCGAACTGCATCCTTGTCTTAAACCTGCTTTTACTGGCGGCAGAAGTGCTTCTATCCGGTTGGGGTACTCCATGGTTTCTCCATACCGGAGCTTCTTCAACGTGACGCCGACGATTGGCCCTTTCATAAATGGTCGTTTCACACTCTCGGTCAGATTTTCTTTTCTGAAGAGCTTCGCTCAGTAGTCTGTCAATCAATTCGTCCGATGGCTCCAGGGATTTTGATTCCGGTTCTGGATCTGCCCCCAGTTTCTCTGCATCAGGAGCTTCTTTGCTATTTATTGATGAGTGAGAGATCATGTGGCAGCTTGCCACATAATTCTCGGGCTCTTTTGAAGAATTGTCTCCTTCATCAGCGTCATCGGCTTCATTTTCAAGAACATGCTTAAAGAATTCATCCAAAGTGATTGGGGTCCGTGTCTTCTGGTTATATTCTTCCAGTGCATCGATGTATTTCTGTAGACCTGTACGGCTGTCTTCGGGTTGGACGGGCTTCCTGGCCTTCTTCTTTTTCTTTAAAGATTTCGGAGGCTTGGCCTGAATGTTTTGTCCACCTTCACCAACTTTCAGCGTTGGGCGCGGCTTCAGCATCCCCTCAATAATCTCAGGCTCCGGCGGGCTCTTCCACCTAATCGCCGGACATGCTCGGAGATTTTTCAGTATTCTTTTAGTTTTTGTCGAAAGAACAACCTTCCATGGAGCTTCCTCTATAAATGAGCATTATGCCCCCGGAGTATCCATCTTTTTCGGAGCGTGTGGTTGTGGCGGGTTTACCCTCCAGTTTTTAGACAACGCGAATTTGTCTTACTGGTACTGGTCCTCAATCCAGTTTTTGAAGACAAAGCAATCTTCGATTGGATGGCCCATTATTCGATGGTAGGGGCAATAGTTGGGACTGTTGATGTCACCGGGCTGCAGTGGGCGTTTCGGATCTGGCAGGATGATGAGCCTGTTGCGCACCTCTAGCTCGAACAGTCTCCTCGTTTTATCCTGGGGAAACGAATAAGGGCGTTTTAGCTTCTCGTTGAAGAATCGTTGTCTATCGTTTTGGTGATCAGCTGGTTTTGGACCACTGGGCTGCTGCTGAGCATTGGCGATGAAGGCCGCTTTCCCTTTTCCCTTTTCGTTTCGAGGCTATATTTTCGATGAAGACGGTCTATATCCCATCTGATCCATTTAGGCCAGCTTGTCAATCAAGGCCTGGAAGGTATTCGGCTTGAAAAACATCATGAACTGGGATATGGTCTCCTACGGATCGAGGGTACCCACGAACATGTCTACTGCAGGAGCTTCTTCGATGCGTTGTTCGCATTTCGACCATAGGTTCCGCCACCGGATTGCATACTGAACCCATGTTTCTCCCAGCTTCACCATGGTATTGATCAATGCCGTGATTGGGGTGCGTTCGCTAGCGCTTGCGAAATGCTGGGTGAATAGAAATTCCATCTTCGTAAAAGTTTTGACGGAGTCGTTGGGAAGCTTTGAATACCATTCGAACGCCGTCTCCTCCAAGCTGCCGACGAATTGGCGAAGCTGTAGCTTATCTTCACCTCCAGTGTTGCCGCACAGAGCCCTGAACGGAGCGACATGTTGATGGGGATTGCCTATCCTCTTGTATACGTGGAACTTAGGAATCGTGTATCCTGGCGGGTACTTAATCTGATCGTACCAGCTTGGATATGGTCGCCAGTTCTGACGACTTGGCCAACGGCTAAATTCGCTTGATGAGCTTGTATATGTTGAGCTATATAATCATCGAGCGCAGCTTTCGAGATTGTTTCCTCCTTTGTATCTGAAGAGGCCGGAAGAGGGTTTGATGTCTCCCCTCTATCGTCTTCAATTATTACTGGAGGATCTTCGGCTGGGTGGTCTGGCTGGATCATCATGCCCACCATATCTTAGAACAATAGCGCCATTTGTTGTATGTTGACCGCTTGTTCCACGGCCTCTTTGTCTTTCCTCTCGAGCATTCTTCGGATGAATTCGGCATCAGTTTCCTGTTCTTGGCGCTGCTCCGATGATGTCTCCGGGCTTACTTTTAGCCCAGTGAGTGCGACCATGGTTGTCAGCATCTCCTGGAGCTTTTTCTATTGTTGCTCCTGAGCCTTTGTTACTGATCGGGTGAGTGGTCGATGGCCCATGGAGATACAGCTATCCTCTTTTTCGAAAGCCATGTAAATGGTGTGCACCACCATGCCCCCAGACTTGGGGCGTTTGGATTCAGTGCTTTTGAGCTTTGTCGTGGACACGGGGATTTTCTCCAGCCTTCTTCTTTTGTGGGCGGTCGAAGTTGAGGTGGCCGTTGCAGCGGGTACCCAAGTAGATGAAACCTTCTGTGGCACGACAGGGTGGTTCTTCTCTGTCACGTCTCGAAAGTACGGAACATGACCGGCACTTAAAGTACGAAACGTCTCGAGGCGTACGTAATCTAAGTAAACCGAAAACCCAGAAATCCAAACCAAGAAAAGTAGTAAAGTGAAGGAAAACCAATTTAAATCAAGTAGTTTTAATAGCATAAGCCGAATTATGCGTTTTTAAAAACATCAAATATTTTCTGAAAATTTCGGCAGAGTCTCCTTTGTAAATACTGGCCCCCAAACGGGATACAACATGAATAGTATACGAAATCAATAAAAAGGCATCCCCAAGCAGGAGCTAGCTCTTCGTCAATCGACGGTCACAACCACACAAGCAATATAATATACAACGCCAAGGGCGAGGATCAAAACTCAAAAGGAAACTCAAAACCACAAGAAAACCACAGAAATATAACGCGCGACTCTAAGGTCGAAAGAATAACATCACTGGTCTCTATCTCAAAAATAAATACATGTTTGGTTGATGGAACTTCTAGATACAACAGAATAATGATATACAAGATATATAATGGGGGTACGATACAAGTAAACCCACCTACTAGCAAATCACCCGAAGGAAACTATGCCCGCAAAGCCGTAATGAAACCTGTACGGCAATCCTGCAAGAAACTGGGGCACAACGGGGGTGGGTTGCCAACTCGTGAATAGAAAAACATCTACGAAAAGAAATCGCATAAATAACGCAACCTAGGTCAAAGATCAAATATATCCTCAATTATATATATAACATGCAACCTATAACAAGGCTAGGGTAAATATCTAACCCGAGTGTAATCTCATGTGCCCGTGCCAGTGCCTCAGGTAGCAATATATCATATGAATGAGGTATGAATGCATGGAAATAGAATACATGTAAATGAAGAACTGTTTTCATAATTTAGTGAGATTTCCTTTGTATTTTTAAAATGAAGTATCATAATGAAATCAGCATAAAACAGTGCCTAGCATCGGCACAAAACGTAATCCCAATATCTCGATATCTCTGTATCACAGTCTCTGTACCTCAATATCTCGAAATCTCAATGTCTCAATCACAATATCTAGGGGGCCGTCAGTCCAGACCGGCCCCTACCATCCATCTCAAGACCACGACGGTATCCTCCGGATATCCGACGCGTCGGGTAAAATCACCGGTAGGTAGTGCTCCCCTGCCAGGCTCACATCGTCATCATCACGCGCTTCTTGCCCCGGGGTACCTTACCGGGTCCACCATGTACCCAAAACGGTTCATCCGTCTCCTCGAATCGGGTCTCGAAATCCATCAGCAAACTCATGGTGGACGACTCATACATCATGGGAAAACCGCACTTTTTATTTTAAAAGAGAGAAAAGGTTTATTTATGTTTTTGCGGTTTTCCTCCAAATCCAGAAAATCTCATGGAAATCTGAATCCAAAACCTCAATAGCACGTAAAATAGTGAATATATGCATGAGAATCCATGAATGCGGCATAACAATGAATAACAGTATACATGAAGTGGCAGGTAATAACTACAATGTCTAAACTAACATATGAGGAAAGTACACTAATATCATGTCTAAACTATTAGCTAACAGGCTATGTCAAGCAATAATATTTTCTAAGGTGTACGTGACATGGCAATTACCGATGAAGATGTGTATGAGCCGGCAAGTAAGTGTACGTGGTACATACGCATCATCGGTAATGGTGCTGGTGTCCTAACAGCATGATATCAATAATGGAGTATGAACATAATATAAGCATGCGATGCGAAGCGAACCACGATAATGAGCGGGAGCTGAATACTAGACGCAACTATAACTAATCTGCATTAATCTAATATAAGTCCTACAAATGGTGCCTTTTGAAATAACACGAATCATGGGGTTTTGAAAATAGGGGCTACGGTGTTTTTATGAAAAGTTACGTCTTTTGAAATATCCGTAGGATCCCTTGGGCTGTCTTTTAAAATACCCACGATTCGTTAGTTTTTGAAATAGGTAAGAATTGAATCTAATCTAACAACTAAACTAAACTAAAGGGCTAAGCTAACAAGCTGGACTACAGGTAAGGAAACCGCCTAACATCTGAGTCGATCCATATACATACCTGTATATATATTAGTCGGTGATCCCGCCTCAATAATATCATATCTGATACCATATCTATAATCAAACATCCCAAGTCAAGAGTGCGGATCAATCATCAAGATATAGCTCGTACGTAAATCCGTCGTACAGCATCCCCAAATCTGGGTACGGGTCAATATCATATTCCTCACACTATTCCTCTGGTATCCTCTTTATCCAAGATCATAGTCTAGGGTACTGACCTATGTCTAGTACAATACTAATATCCTCAATATACTCATGATCTGACTACTGATCGACAATCTCGTACAAACCGATATCGTCAGCACATATCATCATCAAGGGGTATACATCGCCCGATACGGCCTAATATCAATATCCTAGCATATCATGCCTCATATCACGATCACATGTAGACCATTTTATTTATAACACTATTCATCCGTATCGCCGCCCCAAGATCCGCTATAACACCAGGACGTACCTCAAGTACGAATCCTGCCATATCACCGATATCACAACCACAAAAAAAATCTCATCGACTCAGCTCAATCCCAAGTATCAACCTCAAATCCGTATGTGAACACATAGTCCCATACCCATGTGAATACATAACTATAAAGAATCTCATGAGCATATATAAATAGGAATGTATGCAAGTATGTATGTGTAGTGCAACACTACCCTAGGGTTCGCAACACTAAAATAATCAACACACCGATATCCATCCTAAACATCGTTATTAATTCCAAATAACATATAATAATTGTTGGTGTGTATACGCATCCGTATACACCACCACGGACTGCGGGGGTGCTATACGCCATCCACCCGACTTCTCCCCGTAGATATAAATCTACTCACCTGGTCCTCGCTCGCCGGTGTCGACGTCGCTACGCGCTTGCTTGTCGTCTCGAAGTCCACATGGGGGTACCTACATATCATAACGCACCGCATCGCATTAAAATCCGACTCATGACCAAAATGACACACGAATCCCACATAAGTCAAAACCTATGGTTGCTTCCACAAATCAACCCAAAAACCCTCGACATCGGCGTACAAAGGCCAGACCATCGAGAAAAACCCAAATACACTCATTTTCATATTCACGAACACTAATTTTAATATAAAATAGGTTAAAACTCACAAAAACCCCAAATTCACTTTAAAAGCCGTTTTTCCGAAAAACTAGCAAGCAAAATTTCCCGTTTTAGTACAAAACTCGATGTTTAAACAATTCTAGCGGCCATAATACTTATTAAATAACTTAAATAAGTCATATAACCCATAACCACAATTTAATCTCGTCAAACTATATACGTTCAAAAAAACTAGTTTGCAATTTTACCCAAATTTCAACCATTTTAGCAAAAATGCATAAACAACAATTTAGTTTGGATTTTCATGATCTAAAATATTAAAATACAATTTAAAATATTAATAATACCATGGATACCCTAATTAGATTTTTATCCCAATTGATTAATTAAATTCCCAAAACCTAGTTAACCGAATTAGTGTAATTATCACAATTTTTAAACTAACAATTAACAACTAGCTACTAACTTATTTTAACATGTCATAAGAGCTTAAATACATTACACAACTATATACCAATTTCACAAAACCCTAACTTGCATTCAAGTTCTTCTCTTGAATTTTCATCACACAAACCACAACAACCAATTTAACACTTATAAACAAAATCATATAAGCAACTAATCAACAAACAATCATGGGGCACAAAATTTATACCTCACAAATCCATGATCAAACATGAAATCTAGACCTCCAAAATGAAATCCTTGCACCAAGATCCATGCATCTAAGGCTACACTAAAATGGGTAAGAACTAGATTTAGATTTTGGGATTTTTTGATAGGTATTTGATGAATTTTTTGAAGCAAAAGAGATGGAACAATGGGGGGAGAAAGAGGGCTGTTGGTGCAGAAATTTTCGGCCAGCAAGGGAGTGGGGGGAGGAGAGAGAGGTAGGTGGAGAAAAATGAGGAGAAAAAGACAAAGTCTACACCCCCTTTTGACTTTCTTTCATTTCCCTTTTTCTTTTCTTTTCTTTTCTTTTGAAAGGTGAGGTAATTGGAGAGAGAGAGAGGGGGCTGTCAAGGTGGGGCCGGCCATGTGGGAAGGGGGAGAGAGGGTGAGGTGTGGATGTGTGGGTTAGGGGAAAAGATGAATGTATTACCCCAATTCCCATTAACACTAATTTCACCGAAAAAAAGCATTTTTCTTCGATATTTTCTAAACCGTTTTAGCAAACGATTTCATTTAAAAAACCATATGATAAAATTTTATTTAATGTTTTATGATGCACAAAATTTGTTTCAACTCATTCCAATTTGTAATTTTCCCTAATTAAATGTATTAGTGACGGCTTAAAATAATAATAAAATAAAAAAATTTCAGAAAATTTGAAATTTCACCAGTGGCTCAATAAATACCAAATACTAGCAATTACATAGCTAGAATATGTATATTTAATTTTATAATAAAGATATTTGCATTTTGACTTTTTACAGAAACCCCCCTTATTTTACCGTTTTTTCGAAATTTCTCCGAAACGATTTTCAAAACGCTACATTCTCTTGCCGAACCTTCATTTTCTTTGGTCGGTGGGAGTAGTCTTGGTTAATCACAGAGTCTTGGACCCTTCGCCAAACTCTGTGAATTTTGGAGGACAGCCGCTGAGGGGGCTGCTCTAGCTTTGCCTTTGTAGCGTTCTCCACAGGTGGAGGAGATCTTTTCAACACAGCAATTGGAGAGTTTTTGCGCACCCTCCTAAGTGGTTCAAAGCTATTCCCAGTTGGAACAGCGGCATCAATTTCCACCATTGGAGCTGGTGGAGTCGGTCCAGAAGGGGAACTGCCCCTAGTTTTCCTCACTCGGCACCAGTGGCGACGTCGAGCACGTCTTGCAGATGGGATCACCTCCGTTGTCGGGGTAGCCGCATCGTGCTTCATGCTTTGATGAGAAACCATTGTTGGTGTCAGCCTGTCAAAGACTGACGTCCATTGTGAGGGGATGGCCAACCTGTCGAAGGCAGACTTTCGAGCAGGGGTAGCAGCCTTGGTGACTTCGCCTGGAGCGGGAGTTGGAACAGCCAGTCTCGTGAAGACCGACCCCTTAGTAGGAGAAGTCTCTGTGATAACTTCATTTACTGAAGCAGGGATGATTATCCGTTTCGGGATAACCCCTTCAGGTATTGCGGGCTTATTCACGGGACCATTGGAGCTTTGGCCTAGTCTATTAAAGACCGAGGCGTCGGATTTGGGCGACCCGTTGAGAGGGGCCGCGATAGTTGCAAGTCGATCAAAAACCGACTTCTTCGGAGCTTCTTGCGATGGTACTAGGGCATTGAAGCTCATTGGTGGGAGTATAGTTCCAAAGAACAACCCCGTGGTGGCCTGCGTCACCTGTTCCTCTGGCATCGCGAAAATGGAGGTCGCTTGAGGCTCGTAGGTCACTCCTCCAGCGAGGACGGAGTGGGAGTTGTTGCAGTTGGCGCAGTTGGAAGCCATTGACGCCATCTTCTCTGCATGGAGCAAGACACCAAATCTTAGTACCTCGAATCCAGAGGCAACCATATTAAACCGCAATTCGTTCGCGAACACGACACACAAAGTGTGGAGTGGAAAGAGGAAAAGGTCCCACCGGGCGTACCAGAATCTATTCGCCACCGAATACCGGGAAGACAAACATCTTGCCTGAATTTAGGAGCAGATGCTATTTGGTTTTATCCGTCCACCTCTCCGAAGATGCCAAGTTGATTTATGACACCGTGTATCGGAGGTTTGGACGGATACAGCCGTTGTAGCAGACTTTATCATATTCCCCCTCATTGTGAGGGGTTTTTGATTGTGGGGACGCTCTTCCCTGCAGGCGCAAGCCCCTGAAGTTAATTACGTTACCGCATCGTGGTAACCACTTTCTCCTGCTCCAGAAAGTCACTTCGTATTGCGTGTGTTTGTTTTATTTTTGGTTGCCCGTGGATTGTCTACGGAGACTAATTTATGTTGTCGCCCATAGGGCATGGATTAATCCAAATCCGTATTTTCTTAGATTTGGGTTTGGGTTGGTTTAAGGACCATTAGTCTTGTTTTAGACTAAGGTCAACTTAAATATTTGTTGAGGATACGTTAGTCTAATTTTAGACTAAGATCTACTCAACAGGATTTTGGGATCATTTAGATCCAACGAATGAGTGTTTAGACTCTATCGTTTTAGTTTAGGGACATCGCGGTCCATTGGGTTTAAGGACATCGTAGTCCGTGGAGTTTAAAAACATCATAGTCTGTGGGGTTTAGTTTAAGGACGTTGCGGTCCATAAGTTTGAGGACATCATAGTCCATAGTTTAAAGACGTCATAGTCTATAGAGTTTAGTTTAGGGAAGATGCGGTCCAAAAGTTTAGGACATCATAGTCCAGGGAATATCTGGTTGTCAGGACCCGTCACCTCTCTGAAGACGTTGAAGAATTACAACGACACATATCAGAGGAATGAAGAGATGTACCCTTGAACCAATTGATTGGTCTCAAAAACTATCTAGTAACCGCAATCAAGAACGGCGTCGCTTTGCAGCTAGCCGGTGAGTACGGGTCGGTCCACAGGGATGTTGTGAATTTCCTAATCGCTCAAATGAGTTAATTCCAAACGGTGTGAATGGATTAATTAAATCTAAAAACTAAATTAATCTAGGGCAATTGAATTAAAGATCTAACTATCTAACTAAAGCAAGGAATTAAATTTAATCTAGGGCAGAGAATGAAAAATTACCTAGGGCAAGAATTGAAATTACCTACTTACTTTACAGATGGCTATCTCCAAACATCAACACAAGACTTGTCAGATCTGAATTTCTGAAATGAAAAGAGGCATCGATGCTCTCCAAAAGAAATCTAAATTTTATTCATAGAAAGAGGCATAGGGAGGCATAGCCTTTACAATGATTTAGAGTTCCTATTTATAGAGGATAGGAAACCCCAGGTTACAATTGATTTGCACGTCTACATTTACCAAAATATCCTTAGGAAGACCTAGTCGAAATAGACTCCAAACTTTGGTAAAATTTTATGTCTCTGTCTCTTTAAAAGGAAGCATTGGGCCTTGAAATTTCCTTTGTTGGCTCTTCTGTCTTTGGACATCCTTATTATTTGGTTCTTTTATTAAAATAGCTTCTATGTTTCTTCCAGATCTCCAGTGAATAATTGCGGTGGACTTTTAACCGTTCGCTTTGTAATCTTGGACTTTGCATTGCCTTGTACTTTGTGAATTTTATCTTTGATGTAGGCTTGATCAAGAGTCTTCTGTTTGTTGGTCAAAGTACACTTTTCATCGTTTTCACTGTTTTCTGTCCAAGAACCTGTAACCTGTAATATGTAGCAGACATGCGTCAAAAGCACCTGTTTATTTATAAAACGAATAAGAATGGGGAATATAATAATACAATATTATGGTGTGAACAAATACCCCCAAACTTATCTTTTGCTCGTCCTCGAGCAAACTTATTTTTTATTCTCGACTAAACCTAACCGCACTTTCACAGGGAAACGCGATTGCACTGAGCCCGTGCAACAAGCCGTTAAACCTCTAGGTGTCCCTAGTAGGAGGAGTGTTGTCTCCTGAGGGTTTTCAGTGGATACTACCCACAAAATCCTATCAATCTGGCTTTTTCGACTTTTGTTTTCCAATTAGGTTTTCTAACAAGAAATTCTATTACTTCTACTTATAAATTATCCACCCATATTCTTCACACTTCCTTATCATTTAACTTAAGATTATATATATCCTGTAGATTTACTTAGCTTTCGGCATCTTTTAAGTTTTCCTTCTAGGGTTCCATCTCCACTTAGGAATTTTTATCAACTCTACTAAAGATACAAGTTCTATTCTTCACTCCTATCTCTCATCTAAACTCCAATCACATATCCTCACGTGTGTGTATAAATCACCCCTACACTTGGAAATTCAAATCAAGCAATCATACCCTTGTCCGTTGTCCAAAGCACTAATTAATTGGTGATTTTAAATGAATTTTGCTTATACATCATTCATGCGATCGTTAATACTTCTTGAGGTACCAACGACCGATTATAAAATGCGTTTGCACTTTAAAGCGTAATTCCTAGTCTTGCAACACCCAAGGCTTTTAGCAGTGACTCCCAAACCAGTTGGTCTAAGGCACTGGGTGATGAAGCACCCTCGCTAAATATTTTTCTATTTTTGCAGCCTTAAGTAATCACAAAAACCAGTGTTCATTTTTTTTTCTTTATTCACATTTTTTTCATTTTCTTCGTACTAAGGACTTTAGACAAGAGCATTTCAAGGTCTCTTCTACTATTCCAAGTTTCAAGGCGCGTGATTGTGCAAATTGTAGGGTATACATTTTCAGAATCTAAACTTAAGTTAGGAACTATTTTTCAAACTTATACACTAATAAGAACATCAATACTTTTCCTTTGTTTCAACTTAGCCCAAGAACCGAACTCAAAATTTGCCTATTTCTAAATAAACTACAAAAACATATACTTTCTACCGTTAAACTTTAAGGAAGGATATTTTTAAGGTTTTTAATTTACTAAGTCTAAGATCTAGTTTTTCCTAGCCAGTTAACTTATTTGTCAGACTTAAGTCAATTAGGCCAAAATTGAATACAATAATTTTTATAATTTTTCAATTTTTATGGGTTTTCAAATAAATATGCAAATGCAAAAATATACATATGAATGCAAAGGAAGAAGACGTACCGAGCACACCCCCAAACTTAAACTTGACAGTGTCCTCACTGTTATGCCACACCAAGAGTGTCAAAATTGTCGGCACTCCCCTGTTTATTTATTTATAAAAAAAATTATTTTTTTATAGAAAAAGAAAACAAAAAATATATATACATATATACAACAAGGTCCTCCCCGAACTAAACAAGGCCTTACATAAGCCAAAGGTGAGCACCAACCATTCAAAAATCTTATCGTGGTAATGGTAGGGTTGGTGAAAGAATGGGGTGGAAAGAAAAGAAATGAGAAGCACACGAGACCGAATGGGAAGAAGAGTGGAATATGGTCTCGACGGAGGAGAAGAATGGCGGAAAAGAGAAAGAAGTGGAGTACGATCTTGAGGGTGTAACTCGAGTGAGTAAATTAGCGCAATTTGTGATGACCGAAGTGTTAAAAGTGATTGTGCTAATTTATCAACTCGTCGTGAAATGGGGTCAAATCCCTCAAGATTCGCAAGAAAGCATGGGTACTCCGAACTTGGTATAGGAGATGAAAACGTAACGGTCTCTTGTATGGTCGGAACGATAGGAAGGACGAAAGGGAGTGAATTTGGGATAGTCTCATTTTCACCGTAGTAAACTGTCTCGAACTTAAAAGATTCCATCGATGGTTCGAAACGACTGTAAGCAACCGAGTCTGATGGTTCAACTAACCCATCGAAAAATTCAAAGGATTCAAACTCGGGCGATGATTCTTCAAAATCGTCCGAAAAAGTGAAACACTCGTAAGTGTTATCGGCTGTGAGAACTGTGTCAGATTCAAAGGAAAAAATTTCAAAATCACAGTCGTCAAGCGTGATCTTGTGCGTGGTCAGAATGATGGAAAGGAGGGAGGGTGATATAACAGTTAAAGGTTCAGGAGGCTGAATTGGAAAATCCGACACATCTAATAAAAATGGTTCAACCTCAATATTATCCTCAAGACTCTCCTCAATACTATCTTCATAATCCTCCTTAATACTATCCTCATAATTCTCCTCAAAATTTAGCCTATCCATGCCATTATCATCAAAATCAAGACGCATATGAAGTTCGGGAGAAACAATTAATTACTCGGGATGATGAATTGGACATAAAATTTTAATCAAATTGACAGGTTCATCATCCGAAATATTCCTGGCGTCTGTATCCTCAATCAAGTGAAAATCAATTTTTTCTGACACCTTCTCAAAAGCATGGATATTTTTCGATTTAGGTTCTAGATTGGAGGTGTAAAGATCGAAAGGATTAAGTGTGGTTTCACTCGAAAGGGGTTCTTCACAATCTGGCAAATCAAGCACTACAAAGTCACACAACTCGTTTTTATTTTCAACTTGTGAATCATTTAGAGCAATCGATGGAAAACCGGAGTTATGGGATTCAATTGGGTATGGGTAGGTCTGATTTGGGAATGTGTAGAACTCACTCGCTCCTCTCAAATTCTCACTCTGTCCAACCGCCTCCTCATACATTGAAAAATTTGAAGCTAGTGGGAAACTAGCTACCGGTTCACTGGGTTGTATAAGGGCGGCTACGGACGCATCCACATTCCTAATCATTTTGTCTGTTGCTAAAATATAGGCTTCCAACGACTGTTCCAAACTAGACATGGGTTGGGAAGGGGTTTCGGTAAAAGATTCGAAATTGTTTGGATACGTGAAACTCCCAAATGGCTGTGTAGAAACAGTGTCTAGTGAAGGTGGGAAGGTCGGGTAGGATTGGTAGGAATTGGATGGTTGGACAGGGGTAAGAACAACATGTGGATAAAAAGGTGAATGGATTTGTTGATCACTATAACTTGATGTGTGGAGAGGGGTGAAAGATCGGCTACGAGATTGAGCAATATGCTCAGCAATGGACATCGGTTTAGGAGTTACAGCAGGACTTGAAAAGGTGGTGTTAATGTACGAAGGTGGTGAAGGTTGACATGGTTGACACAAAGTGGGTTGCAAAGTCGAACTGTTTCTCCTAGATGCTTCTATTTGATCTTTTAAAGAAATTTTAGGCATGGAGGGATCTACTTTAAATCGACCGAAGCAATTGACGTACGAGGCAAAATTAGGTTCTGGATACCAAAGTTCGGAAAGTGATTTATGATGTGGGGTACCCATGATAGAAGAAAGGGGAAAAAGAAGGTTGGGTGGTGCAAGGATTTCTTAGCGACAAAAGTTAGCAAGTTTTCTAATAAAAATTTTCCTTTTTTCTTTTTCTCTTTATTTAGAACTGTTTGCAAAAAGATTTTTGAGAAAAGAGCTAAGACACACTTTCGATCAACCAAAATACACAATCAAGCCTAGATCTAGGGTCACCTAGGTCAGCTAGACAGCTCCTAACTGTTCCAAAGGGCTAGAAATAGGACCTCAAACCGCCTCTTCACCGCCAATTGCGGCCAGGTAAGTGCTAGGTAAGTAGGAGGCTCCCCGCTACAAGTAGCGGTCCTAATTAAGTAACCACTTGCCTTAGACACACTTGCCTAGACACCGCAAAGTTAGGTTAGGATAAACGGTCGATGCCTATAACTAGTCCTCTGTCCTATTGAGCTCGAAGTCCTTAGGGCTGAGTCTAGTATTTTTTAATTAAAAATGGTCAATGCAAATGCCTTATGCGATTTCTGGGGTCTTGGGAAGGGTGATGAAATCCCCACCCAATCTGAATTGGTCAAAAACCCCTTAAAATCCGATTAAAAATATGCAAAACAGTAAATCACTTGCAATCAAATCTTTTTTGTGAATTTCAAAGTTTGCAAGTTTTCTAATTAAAATTTTCCTTTTTCCGCTTGCTCTTTATTTGGAAATTTTGCAAAAAGATTTTTGATAAAAGATATGCAAAACAAAAAATATTACTTGCAATCAATTTCTATTTTAAGCGAGGCGCAAAAATCCTGCACAAGATTTGTTATTTGGAAGGGAAAAGATTTTTATAGCGCACGGAATCCTGTAGGAATTTTCAGAAAAGATATATCAAGATTTACAGAGAAGAAACAGAGAAGCTTACAGAAAGTTTTTCACCAGATGATGCCTCGAGATTGCCGTGTTTCCGCGGCTTAAGTGGGGTCCCACCGCGGTTCCGCGGTCAGGCAGTCGGCGCGGGTCCCAAGAAATTTTCTGAACTTCTGATTTGACCAGACGGCCGCGTTTCCGCGGTCTGAGGTGGGTATGCACGGCGGAAGCGCACCGCGATGGAGGGCTCGGATCTCTGAAAAAATTCTGATGCTCTGATTTTGAAGTCCCCTTCTGTTTTGATATTTTGTTTTCTGTTTCTCTCTCCAGACTTTTCCAAATCCGAAATTGTTTGTAGATCCTGCAAAATTTAAACAACAAAGTACCCTTTCCAAAAATAACAGATGATTTATTTTTATAATTTTTGGAGTTTTCAGATTTTTATGATTTTTTTAATTTTGATTAACCCGAAATTGCAAAAAGGAAATAACATGCCATCCCCGGCAACGGCGCCATTTGATTGGTCTCAAAAACTATCTAGTAACCGCAATCAAGGACGGCGTCGCTTTGCAGCTAGCCGGTGAGTACGGGTCGGTCCATAGGGATGTTATGAATTTCCTAATCGCTCAAATGAGTTAATTCCAAACGGTGTGAATGGATTAATTAAATCTAAAAACTAAATCAATCAGGGCAATTGAATTAAAGATCTAACTATCTAACTAGGGCAAGGAATTAAATTTAATTTAGGGCAGAGAATGAAAAATTACCTAGGGCAAGAATTGAAATTACCTACTTACTTTACAGATGGCTCTCTCCAAATATCAACACAAGACTTGTCAGATCTGAATTTCTGAAATGAAAAGAGGCATAGATGCTCTCCAAAAGAAATCTAAATTTTATTCATAGAAAGAGGCATAGGGAGGCATAGCCTTTACAATGATTTAGAGTTCCTATTTATAGAAGATAGGAAACCCTAGGTTACAATTGATTCGCACGTCTACATTTACCAAAATATCCTTAGGAAGACCTAGTCAAAGTAGACTCCAAGTTTTGGTAAAATTTTATGTCTCTGTCTCTTTAAAAGGAAGCATTGGGCCTTGAAATTTCCTTTGTTGGCTCTTCTGTCTTTGGGCTTCCTTATTATTTGGTTCTTTTATTAAAATAGCTTCTATGTTTCTTCCAGATCTCTAGTGAATAATTGCGGTGGACTTTTAACCGTTCGCTTTGTAATCTTGGACCCTGCATTGCCTTGTACTTTGTGAATTTTATCTTTGATGTAGGCTTGATCAAGAGTCTTCTGTTTGTTGGTCAAAGTCCACTTTTGCATCGTCTTTTCATCGTTTTCACTGTTTTCTGTCCAAGAACATGTAACCTGTAATATGTAGCAGACATGCATCAAAAACACCTGTTTATTTATAAAACGAATAAGAATGGGGAATATAATAATACAATATTATGGTGTGAACACCAATATTGGTTGGGAGATCTGTAGTCAGGTTTGAGACTAAGACCAATTGTGAGCACATGGGCTCAGTTGGTCTGAGTTAGGGACTTATGGCCAATTTGGGCTCAGCCCACTCAGTTTTTATTAAAATGTTGAACATTTTTTTGGGTGTTGAACATTTGTTTGGGCTCAGTCCCTTCTTGTTCAATAATGTTGAGCATTAATTTGGGTTATGACACCCCTTTTTCTTTTTGTCTTTTATTGAGTGTTGAACACTCTTTGTAGCACAGAGTGCTTTATGTACAGAGCCTTTATGTACAGAGCGCTTTATGTACAAAGCGTCAGGCGATGAGTGCCAGACTTGGAGCGCTGAGGTGCTTCTTCTGAGATAGCGCCCATGTGGGGAGCACGTGGAGCGCTTGGCGCCAGATTTGGAACGCTGGAGCGCTAAAGCGCTTCTTTAAGAATAGCGCCCACGTGAGGAGCACGTGGCGTGCTTGGCGCTGAGCGCCAGACCTGGAGCGCTAAGGCGCTTCTTATAAAATAGCGCCCACGTGAGGAGCACGTGGCGCGCTTGGCGCTGAGCGCCAGACTTGGAGTGCTAAAGCGCTTCTTTTAAAATAGCGCTTGGAGCGCTGGGCACTGAGCGCCAGACTTGGAGCGCTAAGGCGCTTCTTTTTAAATTAGAGCGTTAAGGCTCTTCTCTGGTAGCTTTGATCAGTTCTGTGCTCTGAGAATTAAATTCTCGGTTTATAAGAGACTTTGTCTCATGGATCTAAGAACTAAGTTCTTCTCTTGCTATGATCTCTTTGTTTTTGTGAAAAACCTTGTCTTATGGATCTTTGATCTAGAAAAAGAACTGAGTGCTTATGATGTGAGAGTTAAACTCTCAAAAATCGAGGAGATGTTATGATCTCACTTATTATCATTTACCTTAAAGAAAATTCCTTCCTCTTAGAGCTTGCTCTTTTCTTTTCTGAGAACTTGAAGTTTATGGGGGGGTTCTTCTTTGCAAGACTTGAAGTCTTGGGTCCTTTATATAGGGGAGGCTGATTTGTTGAATTGGTTAAGGAAATCTTTCTATAATTGATTTGGGAATATTTCCCCACCATTGGATCTTTGATCCTAGAGCTTCTGTTTTACAGAATACAATTTTCTTGTTTTTAACAAGATTGAGAAAATATTTTCCCATACGGAACTTATTCTGTATATTGGTGATTTTTAATCACCATTGGATCTTTGATCCAACGGTGCTCTGATTTACAGAGCACAATCTTTCTTGTTTGGAAAGATTTGAGGAGTATTTCCCTAACAGAATTTTATTCTGGTAATTTGATGATTTTTAATCATCTTCGTTAGATTTTTGATCCAAGGGTGGAAAACGTTTAGTTCTAGTGCTTACGCTTTCATTCTTTGCACGTGAGGTGCTGTCTCAGAGACTTTGACTCTTGGCACTAGCGCTCGCATGCTTTGCACGTGAGGCGCTGCCTCAGAGTCTTTATCGCTGGCGCTCTTGGCGTGAGCGCTCTCGTGTTTTGCACGTGAGCGCTGCCTCAGAGTCTTTAACTCCTATCGCTGGCGCTCTTGGCGCGAGCACTCTTATGAGGCGCTGCCTCATTTCAAATTTCAAATTTTGAAATTTTAAATAGAGTTTTGCTATCTGATTGGAGGAAACACTCGCATGCAAGGGATGCCCTATGCTTTGGCACTAGGCTCTATCATGTATGTGATATTATGTATCAGACCAGATGTAGCAAACTCACTAGGTGTAGTGATCAGGAATCAATCGGATTTGGGAAAATCACTGGAAAGCTGTGGAGGACGTTCTTAAGTACTTGAGAAGCACTAAAAAAATGTTCTTGGTTCGAGCTTCCAGAGTGATAAAGATGACTGAAAGTCAGTCACAGGTATTGTCTTTACCCTTAGTGCAGGGACGGTATATTGGAACAGTTCCAAGCTAGATACCGTGGCATACTAGACGATAAAGGCTGAATACATTGCTACCAACGATACTACCAAAGTGGTTGTCTGGACATTACTTGTTCATGAGATGAACAAGGTTCTTACCATTGAGCGTCCAATAACTGTTATTGTGACAACAATGGAGTTGTGGCTTTGGCCTAGGAACGTGGGTCTCATCAGCATTCCAGACATATTCTGAGGCAAGTATCACCTGATCAGGGAGATGGTTGATCTCCCAGGGATCGAGGTAAGGAGAGTAGGCGCAAAGGATAACACAGCGGATCCACTCACAAAGGCCTTTTCCTAGAGAGACTTCTATAGGATGTTGCGTATGAGATACTACAACAAATGGGCTTAGTGCAAGTGGGAGATTGTTAGTTATATGTATGCCCTAGAGGCCATTACTGTACATATGATGTATATTGTAGTGGATGCTTGGACATATATATGGAGGACTTTCTTACTCGACATGATAGTATGCTATCTGGTTGCTCTTTATCTTAACATGTACACTTATTGTCTCTCTATTACATGTTGATAAAGCCCTTAGAATGAGTACTTGACTACCAGGATTATGATGCGGATCATACTAGTATGGCAGAGGCAGTCGGTAAGTACATCCTTCAAATGTTGCTAGTCATGGGAATATCGAGACAGGGCATCGATACTGTTCCCCTCCGAAAGACGGTGGCCAAGACGTGAGGGCGTCTTGCCTGAGATTCGGGAAGATGCTATTTAGTTTTATCCGTCTACCTCTCCGAAGATGTCAAGTTGATTTATGGCACCGTGTATCGGAGGTTTAGACGGATGCGGCCAGTGTAGCAGACTTCATCAGATTCCCCCTCGCTAGAAGGGTTTTTGATTGTGGCGACGCTCTTCCCTGCAGGCGCAAGCCCCTGCAATTAATTACGCTACCACATCGCGTTAGCAACTTTCTCCTTCTCCAGAATTTCAGTTCGTGTCGTGTGTGTTTGATTTGTTTGTGGATGCCCGTGAATTATATACGGAGACTAAGTTATGCCGTCGCCCGTAGGACGTGGATTAGTCCAAATCCGTATTTACTTAGATTTGGGTTTGGTGTTTTAGTTTAAGGATACGTTAGCCATATTGAGGCTAAGATCAACTTAAACGTTCGTTAAGAATATGTTAGTCTGATTTGAGACTAAGATCAACTTAACGGGATCGTTTGGATCCGACAAAAAAGCATTTGGGGCTCTATTGTTCCAGTTAGGGACGTAGTGGTCCATAGGTAGTTTAAGGACATTTCAGTCCATATTCCAGTTTAGGGACATGGTGGTTCATTACCAGTTTAGGGACATAGGGGTCCATATTCCAGTTTAGGGACATGGTGGTCCATATTCCAGTTTAGGGACAGGGTGGTCCATGGGTAGTTTAAGGACGCATAAGTCCGCGGGTTTAAGGACCCCACAGTCCGTATTTTAGTTTAAGCACGCATAAGTCCATGAGTTTAAGGACCCCACAGTCCGTATTGATGTGTGGTTGTCAGGACCCGTCACCTCTCTGACGTCGTTGAGGGATTACAACGATAGGAGTCAGAGGAGTTCAGAGAAGTACCCTCAAACCGGATGTAAATTGATTTAGGAGAGCAATCTTGCTCAGTCAATTTAATTTGAGGACTTACGGCCATGATTGGGCTAAGTCCAGCTGAAAAAATATCCAACGCTTTTATTTGTTTTTGGTCTATTAGACCTGTGCTAGGGCTTTGCCCATGTTTAAATAATGCATTGCATTACTTTTTATTTTTGTTTGGGCTCTGCCCATAAAGGATGCAGAGCATCAATTTGTTTTGGGCTCTGCCTATTTACAAAAGATGCAGAGCATCAATTTTACCTGGGCTCCGCCCATTTATTGCTTTGCAATTTATTTTGGCCTACTAGGTCTTTTTGATTTGGGCCTAGCCCTTTAGCAAAAGAAATGCATTGCATTTGTCAGGCGCTTTGCGCTAATCAAAGAGCGCAAGTGGTTGTGGTGTGGACACATGTCATGCAAGCGCAGCGCGCTGCGTAAGTGCGCTGCGCTTGCGCTGCTGACACGTGGCGCGCTGTGGTGAGTTGCGCCAGTTTCAGAGAGCAAGGCTCTATTTCAAAAGCGCATAGCGCAAATGGTTCAGATGCTGACACGTGGTGCTCTCTGATGGCTTGCGCCAACCCAAGAGCGCAACAACGCAGTTTTGCAAGTGCAAGGCACTATTAACTTGAGAATCTTTTAGATTCCAGAACCAATGGTTCATAAAAGAAGTGCAAAGCACTGCTTGATTTCTTGATCCAATTTAGATCAACGAAAACAAGTGTTTCTTATTTTTCTTGATCTTAGAGAACCAATGGTTCATAAGTGCAAGGCACTATTATATTTTTTTTGTTTTTTATTGAAGATCATTGATCTTGTTCTTAGATCAATGATCTATTAGAAGAAATTCTTCTATCTTAAAGGTCTTTTACCTTTGTCTTCTTGAAATTTCTTCAGAGTTCTCTCTGTTTGAAGTTCTTGATTTCTCACAATGGTGATGGCTTTGATTTGGGGTCTAGGGGCCTTTATATAATGCCCATAAATTTGTTAAAGAGATCTTTTTCTGAGTGATTTGGGGAATTTTCCCCACCGCTGGATCTTTGATCCAAGGGCTTCTGTTTTACAGAAGGCAATCTTTTTATTTTAACAAGAACAGAAAAAATCTTGCTAGAATTTAAGTCTGTTTGGCGCGAACGCCCCAGCGCGTGACACGTGTCAAGCAGCGCATCTGCGCTGACACGTGTCGCACAGCGCACGGTGCAGCGCAACTGCGCTTACGCATCTGCGCTGATACGTGTCGCGCAGCGCAGTGCTTGCGCAACTGCGCTTGCGCATCTGCGATGACACGTGTCACGCAGCGCAGTGCTTGCGCAACTGAAGCGTTGCTTCCTTTAATTTTGTTTTAAATAGAGCTTTGCTCTGATTGGGCGCGCTGCCTTGGACGCTGCGCTGATGTATCTGCTTTTGACACGTTGCGCGTTGCGCGCGGCGCAAAGAATCTGAAGCGTTGCTTAGAATTTTGAATTTTGAAATTCAAACAGAGCTTTCCTCTGATTGGGGGAAACAGATACTCCAGAGTAGACTAGCGTATCGCTTCTCGACCCATATGAGGGGCGATGGATGATCCCATATCCATTGGTGTTTGACATCAGAGATGGTATATGGGTGCTCAGTGGAGACTGGGCACACTGGACGGACTCGCCGAGAACTCCTAGATGGTATTATACCTATCGTCAGATAGCAGTTCTCTGGTGACACTGGTACAGGTTAGTCTGCCGACCCTAAATCGTCATAGAGTCTTGTATGATTCCTACTGTGCTTTGATTTCCACCTTACCACGGTCAAGAGATCGTGCAAAACGGTGGTTTTTGGGTACAGTCCCGAGTCAGATGGAAGCAATGAGCGATGCGAGGGGATTTCGTCTATCCCGGTATTGGGAGTTGATATTGCGCTATGCTCGATTGGCCATAACAGAAAATCCCTGGTCAGGGTTGCTAAGATCTACTGGTAAGTGTTATCAGTAGTTTCTCGAACCGTTACAGACCTTGCATTGGCATGACTTATCAGGCTATTGGGATCTGACGTTAAACCACTCTCAGGCTGTTGATATGCGACATATCAGATGAAGAGACCGGACTGTACGGTAGTGTTACTGATTGGATTCGCAGGAGTATGAGTAGGCTTGCTTGTTGATCTTCTGATCACTCAATACCCGGGTGGCCGTTATGTTTGGCAGACCGCTTGCGGCTTGTAGGTGTTTGATATGATCATCACCTACTGCCGGCATATTGACGAGTCTTTAGAGTCCTACACAGAGGTTTCCTGGTTCATGCGAAACGAAGTAGGAGCACATATGTGATATATGCGGGACCGAGATTAATATGAGTATGTGATACCGTGTTCTATTCTCGCGATATGTGGTATCGATCGGTTATATGTGATATAGCCGGGTTATCGGATCAAGTGTTGATTCGATAAGTTGATTCATATGGTATTAGTCGATTGTATGTGATATAGCCGAATTATTAAACCAAGTGTTGATTTGATAATTTAATGTATAATTATATATTTGATGTATTAACTTATATTAACTAATATTTGCTCACTAAGTATTCTTTTTCTCACTTGTGTGCATATAGTATATATGTGATATATATTAATGTATATTTTATTGTGTCATGCTTGATGATACATGATACATGGGTGTATGAGACTTACATTGTAGTTAGGATAATGTAGGATTTATATTTATCTAAGTAATTGAAAAATGGGATGGAAATTTTCATGGCTACAAGCTTGTAGAAGCTTGTGGAAATATTGACCAAGTCCACCATTTTTGTTTCACCTGTAGATATTTATTAACCCAACCATTATACTCACCCATGGTTAAGTCTCTATATGGGTTAGTGTATGACACTAACTCACCCATGGTCCATTTTCTTACCTCATGAGTTTTCATTCTCTTCATAACTTTATCTTCTTCTTCGTCATGAAAAGAGTTTTCTAGGGTTTGAAAAGGTGATGAAATATTGTGAGAAAAAGAAATCTAAAGTGAGCTCATTTCCTACTTCATCATCCTCTACTATATTAGCCATTTAGTTTCGGGTGTTTGCTTCATTAATCTACAATTAGTGAAGAGGTAGCAAGAGCTTGAATCTCCTCGACGTAGATCATCTTCGGCCTCGAAGACTTCAAGCAAGCATGTTCATTTCTTCATATGGACCCTTACTAGAGTTCGGGTGTTCACTACTTGGAGCGAAGAGACTACTACACGGAGCTTTAGAAGTGAAGGACCGGTCTACAAAGGTTGTATTCCTCATTCACTTAGATGTTAAGATGTTAACATTGTTAGTTTGTTTAAATCTCTAGTTAAGATTCTAAGGTTAGGGTTCTTTAGAACGACAAAAATTTGAAAATGGCATGGACGATACCTCCCGAAACCTTGTTGCCTTGCTAAGTAACCCTACAGACATGATGTAAACTCCACCGTTTTCAACCCAAATTCCTACATGATGTTCATTATCAGTAAACGGATCTACTTATAACAAGTTCCGCCATTTTAAGATATGTTTTGGTCTAGGGTTTCATATCGATTGATCTCGATAATGCATATGGGTGTCATTCGGGATATCTATTTCGATTAGTCGACATGAGTTTTGTCAGTTTAATTTCTAAATATTCACAAAATGAAAATAGTAATCGCTATACAGGTTCCAATCACAACCACTAACTTACCACCGTTTATTATTAAGATTATCGCAATACTTTGCGGTATATAGCAAGACACACACACATACTCCCATATCTATACACATCGATCCATCATTACTATAGCATGTAAAGCAAGTGGAGTTCACTTGCCTGAAGATGGCAATGGCACGGGAATGACGACGAGCGCGACACGGGTATGATCACTGCACGGCGACAACAAGCTTGGGCTCGGCTGCGGGGTACTCGGCTCGGCAGTTGGCTGGAGGTAGATGGTGAGGTGGTCGGCCAGGGAAGTTATTGAGGTGATAGAGCTTGAGCTTGGGTCCACGTCAGAGGAGTTCTTCGGTGATGAAGTGGGCACAGACAGTGCAGGGAGCTTATGGAGTGGGGTTGGAGATGCTGGTGCAGCAGCAAGAGGGCTCGGGGAGGGAGCTTGGTGGTGGCGTTGATGATGAGGGAAGAGGTGGTCGGCGGCGAAGCTTTGGGGTGCCGACGGCGTTTAGGGCGGCGATGGAGAATGAGGTCTTGGTTGTTGATGGGGGATGGAGGAATTGACGTGGTCACAAGGTCGAGGAGCTTGCCGGCGGGAGAAGTGCACATGAACGGTGGTGGCTCAGGGTTGCGGTTGTGGCGACAGTGTAAGGTGGCAGTTTGGTTCAAGAAAGGAGGGAAAATGTGGAGAGAGGAGGAGAAAGAGAGAGAATTATTAAAAGATGGGGGGAGAAGGGAGACGCTCGGGGTTCGTTGAGAGAAGAAGGAGGTTAGAGGGTGTCACGACCCGAAATAGCACGTGACTGGCCCTTGAATCATATGAAGTCTATAAGACCCCATCTAATCCAAGTAAGCCAAAAGCCCAGAAATCTAAAACCATTTTAAATAATAAATGAAGGAAAACTAATTTAAAAGAAGTGAAGAATATGTTTTAAAAACACGGTTTTTAAATAAGAAAGTCGAATATGCATTTTTAAATCCTCAAGTCTTTTCTGAAAAATTCGGCAGAGTTTCCTTTGTAAATACTGGCCCCAAACGGGGTACAACATGAATAATATATGGACAATGATAAAAGGAATCCCCTAGCGGGAGCTAGCTCTTCGTCAATCGACGGTCACAACCACGCAAGCAATATAATATACAACGCCGAAGGGCGAGGATCAAACTCAAAAGCATCATGAAAACCATAATACTACAACGCGCGACTCTAAGGTCGAAATAATACACAACTAGTTTTCTAAGTCTGAAACAATATACAAGTTTGGTTGATGAAATTACTAGATACAACTGATTAAAATAAATACAAGGGTAGTCACGATGCAAGTGAACCCACCTACCAGAGCAATCAACCAGAAAGAAAGCAGTGTGCCAAAAAAGCCACAATGAAACCTGTAAGGCAAAACCTGCAAGAACTGTGGCACAACGGGGGTGAGTTGCCAACTCGTGAATAGAAAACATCACAGAGCAGAAATCGTAGGTATGAATCATCCTAGGTCAATACGATCGGTAATAATATATGCTCAATATGAATAAGTCTGAAGCATGATAAGGTGGCAGGGGTAAACATCTATACATAAGTGTAGTACCAAGTGCTCGTGCCAGTGCCTCAGGTAGCAACATGTCATAAATATGAGGTATTAACCATGTAATCAATGTCTGTATGCATGTGGATCTAGTCCACGTATCAACCAATGACATAACAACATCATGCATGTAAAAGTCATAAAAGCATCTGCATGAAAATATGAGGACATAACTCAACATGTGTCCCTCGCAACACATCAAAATCATGGAACCTGAGTGTCTAGCATCGACACTCGAAAATATCATGAAATCCATGCCCAGCATCGGCACGTAAATACTCATATATCAGGCTCCGTCAGTCTGGATCGGCCCATATCATCTCTCGACTCCGATCGGTATCCTCCGGATATCCATCGAGCCGAAATACTGTCACCGGTAGGTAGTGGTCCCTCTGCCAGGCTCATCGCCTACTGCACGACAGATCCGTTCTCGCTCCGGGGTACCATACCGGGTCCACCATGTACCCGCAATCGGCCTCATCCAGCTCTTCGAATCGAGTTTCACAAATCACACGTCTCAGAACCGAGAAAACGCATTGTGGACGCACTGAAATATCATATCAAAAGAAACTGGGTTTTTAAATAATGCATACTTTCTTTCAAAATGACCACAATTCTCAAATCCAGAAATCTCATGAAAACGGCATATCTTAATGCGTAAAACCATAAAGCATGATGTATGCGACATATGATAGAAATGTGAACATATCTGTATATCATGCAACATAAAACAGTAATATGCACATATCGAGGGAAAACCGCTCCTTTAAAATGAATCAGTTTTAAAATATATCTTGCGGTTCCCAAATCTCCAAAATCAAGCCAGAATCATCTATGTATGTGCAAATACGTATGTATGCAAGTATGGGTGTACAATGTGTGTACGCCAATATGAGTGTACAATATGTATGTACGCAAGTATGAATGTACAATATGTATGTACGCAAGTATGAGTGTACAATATGTATGTACGCAAGTATGTCATGCAAGGAGTCATATCATGATGCAACAGTCCTACTGTGTAGTGATATGGCAATTATCGATGATGAAGTGTGTGAGCCGGCAAGTAGGTGTACATGGAACATACGCATCATCGATAATGGTGCTGGTGTCCTGACAGCATGGTTTTAATATAATAATAAACACATTTACACATGTGATGCGATGCGATGCGAATAGCAAGAATATGCAGAAATCGACTAATAAACACAACAGTGAAGAATCTACATCAATATAAAAATGTCATACAGTTTTGCCATTTGAAATAAGACGAATCGGGGTTTTTTGAAAAATAAGGGCTACGGTGTTTTTAAGAAAAGATGCGTCTTTGAAAATATCCGTAGAATCCCTCTGCCTGTCTTTAAAATACTCCTGATTCGTTAGTTTTGAAATAGGTATGACTCGGGTCTAGTCTAACATCTACTAAGTAAACCACAGATCTAACTAACAAGCTAATCGAAAGAGTATGGAAACCACCTAAATCTGAGTCGATATATACAAATAAATATAATAGTCGGTGATCCCGCCTCAATAGTATCACATACGATACAATATACAATATGACGTCCTCGAGACAAGAGTGCGGATCTATCATTAATATAAATCTCGTACGTAAATCCATCGTACGGCATCCCAAATCTGGGTACGGGTCAAATATCACACTCATCTCATCGTTTATCCGGTATCCTGATCATCATATCTCATGAACTGGGGTACTGATCTAAGTCTAGTACAAACTGATACCATCTATAAATAAAAATGCGTGTGTAAAACACACGTCCAAAGGCCCGCTAAAATCTCATGTCGTATCCCAAATACGAACCACATCATATCACCGATCTCATGGCACTATGCCCAATCTCATCGACTCATCTCCAAAGATCATCATATACAATTCTCATCATCCAGGTATAAGTATAACAAGTAAGCATGTGTGTGCGTGTGGGTGTAAACCTATGCTAGGGTTCGCAACTAAGAAGCTATACCGGTTTACTTCTAAAAACCCTAATCTAACCATAGTACACCTAATCACATCTTGAATATCCATGTCACACATAAGGCTATCATAAATAAATATATATATATATATAGTGTGTGTGTGTGTGTGCGTGTATAGTATACTGAACATCGAACTGCGGGGGTGCTATACGCCATCCACCCGACTTCTCCCGTAGATATAATCTACTCACATTGTATCTTGCGTGTCGGTGTCGATATCGCCATAATCTTCCTCATCGTATGAAACCCATGTGAAGGTACCTACATAGATAACACAATCACAAATGCGTATTAAAATCACATCGGAAAACCAAAACGACACGCTAAGGCCTATAGGTTAGAACCTATGGACCACGCCTCCAAAACCACCAATAACGCTCGATTTCGACGTATAAACGTCAAGTGATCGAATACGTCATAAATCACAAAAATCTAGAATATAAAATACGCAAAACAAAACCCCAAATCAAAACAGCAACTCTTGAAAATGGTCCCAGATTTCACCCTAGGTCAAATTGGTCAATTTTGCATATGCCAAGGGTCTAGTTTATAAGAGATGGAGCTACAGACCAAACACGAACCCACTTGAACCAGGTCTGGCCACAATTTATGGCCTGAATTGGGATTTAGGGGCTAGGGTTTCAGTGATGGCTTCCTAGGTTCCTGCATGTATCACTGTCCTTGCAAAAAAAATTTCAGGTCCCCCGGGTGTTAGCAGATTTCAATATACACACACAGAATCCACAATTCTTCCGATATCGGGTTTCTAAATCCGTATTCCGGTGTTCTAGTCTCTGGTTTGGGCCTGAATTCTAGCACTAGGGGGTTTGTGTGGCCTCTACCGAGCTCAATTTCACATCACAACTCAAGAATTCCATAAACCCTAACTAGAATTTTCAAAGTCCCACTAAACAACACCAAATCGGTTCTAATTTAACATGGGTGTAAAAGCAATGGAAATACTATGCTAATGGTTAAGAGAATACCTCATTTGGCAACTCAAGAATTTTCTTGAATTGCCCCAAGTGTCCAAAATGCAAGCTTTCTTGGTCCAATGTGCTTCCCTTGAGCTTGTGAACATTTTTGATGAAAAGGAGATAGGGTTTTGGGTTGTTTTTCATGGTCTTTTGAGGAGGTGAAGAGGGGAAGGGAGTGAAGCGGCAGCAGCAGCAAAAGGGGAGAGGGAGAGGATAAAGATGAAGAGAGATGAAGGGAAAAGAGAATGGTCATGGTCAATTAACCCCCTCACCTTTCTCTCTCATGCCCATGCCTAATTTAATAATGTTTTCCCCTTTTTCTTTTCTTTTCTTTTCTTCTCTCCTCAATAGTAAACCCAAAACAAATAACCATACACCCCAAATCATGTAGGAAAATGAAACACAAGTGTAAAAATGATATGATGCATGTTTTGCACAAAACAAGCTTAATGCGCGATTAGCGATATTTAATCGCGATTAGCACTAAATTAGTGTATAATTAATTATAAGAACTTATAATTTGCATAATTCACATAAAACACCCGCTTTTTAGTAATTTTCATAATTTTCCAAATTTTTCCCAATTTATCGGTATTTAATTATACCGCCTTATTAAAATATTCAATATATTTATTATTTAATTATAAAAATCCCCAAAAATAATATTTTATTTTTTTGAAATGTTACAATCTTCCCCCCTTAAAGAAATTCGGTCCCCGAATTTAAATTTAAACCCTTCAATGCTAAAACATTTCAGTAAAAAGTCCAAGTCATCGGGGCTCCGAAATCATCAATACATAACACACGTCGTAGCATAATGCGTGCGCATGAACAATAAGCAGATAACTCAAAAACAACACTCCGTCAAGCATCCCGCAATCAATGGAGTCATGGTGAAGACACAAATGTCAAATCCAAAACAAAACCAATATGATATACATCGAAACTATACATGTAGACATCAAATCTAAACATGTAAATATCTGAAGGAATTGCACGCCAAACCTTTCATGTTGTTATACTATGCGCGCATCGCGGCATAGTGGCGGACGTCTATTGCAAGAAAATAACTATATATATACTTATCCTTTGTTTAATATGTACGTCCTGCCGTTTTGAAAACAATTTAGAAGGATTTCCTTGTTTAAACGTTTCGTGTCATATCAGACACGTAGGTAAATACTGAGACTATAGCTCCCTTTTTGGAGATCCCTGATAACTATCAATGCATGCAAAATATATCCAGGTACTGTCCTCTGACTAGTCCTGCTCAGTACGAAAACAAATAGCAAATATCATAAAAATGTACTGCTCCATAAGAAATCAATCCCAAAAAAGTGCATATGAATGCTACGTGCATCTGGTGCGTACGGAAATCAAGATCCACAGATGTGCCCTACGTGTGCACAGAAACAACATCTAAGTGCAATGGGTGTGCACGAAATACCTGTCAAAGGCAACGGGTGTGTCCGACAGCAAAATCAGGTGCATCTGATATGCACGAAGAATCTCGATTTGATGCATCTGGTGTGCATCAAAATCACATCTCATAACATGTGCTCAACACGCGCGGAAATCCAAATCAGGTGCATCCATCATGCACGAATAAAATCCAAATCATGTGCATCCAACATGCATGAAATCACGAAACCCAATATCAAGCGCTGAACATACGCAAAATCCAATCCAAGCGCGCCAAATATGCGCAAGAACCCAAATCAAACGCACAGAGTGCACGAAATCAACATCAATATCATAATCGAAATCAGGTGCAACCGTGGCACACAAAAACAAATATCATGAAACTCAGTCATCAAGACTAAATCATGCGAATAGATCGCCCAAAATACCGAAATCCACGGTGACGGATACGTGATAATCGAATCACCAAATCACAAATCATAAATACCGCCGTCGATATTTCCTCCTTCAAGGTCGAGAAGGTGTCGGTGCATCCAATGCTAGCAGAGCAAAATATCTACTTGCCTCCTGTTCATGGTCCGGCGCCTGGTGCTTTTAGGCACTTGTTTCTCACTGTGCATTGCTAGATATATAGCTCCTCGGCTCAACGGCCCAATATGGAATGACGACGGAAAGAAACTGCTCCAAAGATTTATAATGGGGCGCTCTGGTACATCCTCTACAGATCTCTGGCCAACTATCCCATCGACGATACCGAACTATGGTCTGCTGGTGTGCGCAATATGACCGCTCATGGATCTAAGTCTTCTCGTATAGTATTCCAGAAAGGTCCTATCGAGGTCTCTCTCAAATCTCGTTTCTGCCGAACTGTCCGGAAGTTACCACCCTTACTATATCTGTTTCTTGTTCTGGAATGGCTGCATACTCATCACGACTCCTTCTGGAAGGTATATCCATATACAACGCCGCTGCATGCGTATCGCATCTCTGATGTCAGCGGAGTGGAATACCATCTCGTCGAAATCTCGTGCGAACTCTTTACTCCACTCTGTTCCAATGTCAACTGATTCGGACTCGTCTTCTCGTGGCTGTATGGACTGTGCTCCAACAGCTATACTCGTATCTGGAGTCTCCCAAGCAATGTATCCCATCACATGATATCCAAAAGATGTCGAACCTTTCGATCGATTTGTCAAGGCTCCATAATTCCCCCAAGAGCTAAACATCTTGGGTACAGTTTAATAGTATTTCAGTACATGCCACAACACCTGTGGACCAACCGTAGAAGGGCAAACCCAAGCCTCACAAATGGCACCGCTAAACTGCCGCAAACCCTAAGGTTCAAAGGCGTTACATGGTCATTACGTCGAGTTAGGGTTTCATTCTTCTAGAGGGTCCATAGCATTACTTGCATTGTCTTCCGAATACTTTAAACTTGGAAATGGATTCCTGACATTCGATCGTCTCTATCGACTCTCAATGTACCTGCATGAAGTCGTCTTTAGATGGAACAATCAATCTGATGACCTCGCATTGGGGTAAGCGAATGAACCACATGTCCTAGTCATTCATCCTCAGGTGACTAGCGACCTTCCATCATATCTCTAAGTATATACTCATGCTGCAGTCGCTCCAACATCTGGGCGATATCTCGTCATTTGTAGCAGCAACTGGCTCATTCGTCTGTGCGCTGAACAGCGCCTCAATCATCATGAATAAGCGATATATCAATGGTCATCACATTCTAGCTGGTTTCTATCAGTGGCTCAATCCTCTGGTGCTGATCTGCACGTCCGAGAAATCCCGTAAAAGCGATCCATCAATCGCTCATGGCGCGAAAACACAATAAAACGACGCCTCTATGCAATCGTACGTCTCTGGAATCACACCCTGGTCAGTCCTCGTCCGTGACAAGCTCATGCTGACGTAACTCTAGCCGTAGCTCTCTCTGCCCATGCAATCGTGGCAGCAAAACCATAACCAATATCGATGAGGATAGATCATAGGAATGAATATAGTACTGTGCAAGAAAATGTACATCCTAAGGCTCCTTAAGCGGAGTAGCGTATTGTAAGTATGTCACGGAACATACACACGGTACACCACTCTACTGAAGTCACCTATTCCATCAACCAAGGTCAATCTATGCGACGAAAGTTCGGGTTTAATACCCCCTTGACTAAGTCTAAGTTCCGTAAGGTCAAGCCTAAATTCCGAATATATATAAACGCTTTAGGCTCCGCATAGTCAAACTTAGACTCGAACCAAGGTTAACCTAGCGCTCTGATACCAACTTTGTCACGACCCGAAATAGCACGTGACTGGCCCTTGAATCATATGAAGTCTATAAGACCCCATCTAATCCAAGTAAGCCAAAAGCCCAGAAATCTAAAACCATTTAAAATAATAAATGAAGGAAAACTAGTTTTAAAGAAGTGAAGAACATGTTTTAAAAACAAGGTTTTTAAATAAGTAAGCCGAATATATATTTTTAAATCCTCAAGTCTTTTCTGAAAAATTCGGCAGAGTTTCCTTTGTAAATACTGGCCCCAAACGGGGTACAACATTAATAATATATGCACAATGATAATAGGAATCCCCAAGCGGGAGCTAGCTCTTCGTCAATCGACGGTCACAACCATGCAAGCAATATAATATACAACGCCGAAGGGTGAGGATCAAAACTCAAAAGCATCATGAAAACCATAATACTACAACGCGCGACTCTAAGGTTGAAATAATACACAACTGGTTTTCTAAGTCTGAAACAATATACAAGTTTGGTTGATGGAATTACTAGATACAACTGATTAAAATAAATACAAGAGTGGTCACGATGCGAGTGAACCCACCTACCAGAGCAATCACCCAGAAAGAAAGCAGTGTGCCAGAAAAGCCGCAATGAAACCTGTACGGCAAAACCTGCAAGAACTGTGGCACAACGGGGGTGAGTTTCCAACTCGTGAATAGAAAACATCACAGAGTAGAAATCGTATGTATGAATCATCCTAGGTCAATACGATCGATAATAATATATCCTCAATATGAATAAGTCTGAAGCATGATAAGGTGGCAGGGGTAAACATCTATACATAAGTGTAGTACCAAGTGCTCGTGTCAGTGCCTCAGGTAGCAACATATCATAAATATGAGGTATCATCCATGTAATCAATGTCTGTATGCATGTGGATCTCGTCCACGTGTCAACCAATGACATAACAACATCATGCATGTAAAAGTCATAAAAGCATCTGCATGAAAATAAGAGGACATAACTCAACGTGTGTCCCTCGCGACACATCAAAATCATAGAACCTGAGTGTCTAGCATCAACACTCGAAAACCTCATGGAACCTGTGCCCAGCATCGGCACGTATATCCTCATATATTGGGCTCTGTCAGTCCGGATCGGCCCATATCATCTCTCGACTCCGGTCGGTATCCTCCGGATATCCGCCGAGCCGAAATACTATCACCGGTAGGTAGTGGTCCCTCTGCCAAGCTCATCGCCTACTGCACGACAGATCCGTTCTCGCCCCGGGGTATCATACCGGGTCCACCATGTACCCGCAGTCGGCCTCATCCAGCTCCTCGAATTGGGTTTCACATGTCACACGTCTCAGAACCGAGAAAACGCATGGTGGACATATTGAAATATCATATCAAGAGAAACCGGGTTTTTAAATAATGCATACTTTCTTTTAAAATGACCACGGTTCTCAAGTCTTGAAATCTCATGAAAATGGCATATCTCAATGCGTAAAGCCATAAAGCATGATGTATGCGACATATGATAGAAATGTAAGCATATCTGTATATCATGCAACATAAAAGAGTAATATGCACATATCGAGGGAAAACCGCTCCTTTAAAATGAATCAGTTTTAAAATATATCTTGCGGTTCCCAAATCTCTAAAATCAAGCCAGAATCATCTATGTATGTGCAAATACGTATGTATGCAAGTATGGGTGTACAATATGTGTGTACGCCGGTATGAATGTACAATATGTATGTACGCAAGTTTGAGTGTACAATATGTATGTACGCAAGTATATCATACAAGGAGTCATATCATGATGCAACAGTCCTACTGTGTAGTGACATGGCAATTATCGATGATGAAGTGTGTGAGCCGGCAAGTAGGTGTACATAGAACATACGCATCATCGATAATGGTGCTGGTGTCCTGACATCATGGTTTTAATATAACAATAAACACATTTACACATGCAATGCGATGCAAATAGCAAGAATATGTAGAAATCGACTAATAAACACAACAGTGAAGAATCTACATCAATATAAAAATGTCATACAGTTTTGCCATTTGAAATAAGACGAATCGGGGTTTTTTGAAAAATAAGGGCTACGGTGTTTTTAAGAAAAGACGCGTCTTTGAAAATATCTCTAGAATCCCTTTGCCTGTCTTTAAAATACTCCTGATTCGTTAGTTTTGAAATAGGTATGACTAGGGTCTAGTCTAACATCTACTAAGTAAACTACAGATCTAACTAACAAGCTAATCGAAAGGGTATGGAAACCACTTAAATCTGAGTCCATATATATATATAAATATAATAGTCGGTGATCCCGTCTCAATAGTATCACATACGATACAATATACAATATGACGTTCTCGAGTCAAGAGTGCGGATCTATCATCAATATAAAGCTCGTACGTAAATCCGTCGTACGGCATCCCAAATCTGGGTACGGGTCAAATATCACATTCATCTCATCGTTTATCTAGTATCCTTATCATCATATCTCATGAACCGGGGTACTGATCTAAGTCTAGTACAAACTGATACCGTCTATAAATATAAATGCGTGTGTAAAACACACGTTCAAAGGCCCGCTAAAATCTCATGCCGTATCCCAAATACGAACCACATCATATGACCGATCTCATGGCACTATACCCAATCTCATCGACTCATCTCCAAAGATCATCATATACAATCCTCTGTAAGTCCACGTTGCGACCCCCGGTTCTTGCGGGGAGGCGGAAACGGTATAAAAATCAAATTTTTAGCGCATGGGGCAACATGGACTAACAAAGTCGGGATCTTTTCCTAAACTAAAACTAGCAAACATGCTAATGAGAGTTAGCTACTCGGAAAGGAGGTTATACCTAACTTGAACTCCTTCTTCTTGAAACCTTTGTAGGGGTTGATGGTTCTTTCCTCGTTGCCTTCTTCCGTCAAAGATGGATCCACCTGAGGGTTCAACCTTCGGGCTCTTTCTCGAACTTTAAGTGAACTAGGATCTTCGGCTTGCTAAAGCTCTAACCCTAGAGTGAGTAGAGAGTGTCTTTGGGGTGATTTTGTCTCAAGGAGAGGGATTCTCAACACATGAGAAGGATTCTCCTTGAACTAGAGGAGGAAGAAGAAGAAGTGAGGAGAGAGAAGTGTTATGATAGAATGAGCTCTTTTTCTCATTCTACAACCATATCACAAAAAGAAAAGAATTATCAATTAACAATAATAAGAAAATGAAAAATAGTTGATGGATGGTTTGGAATGACCATTATCATTACATTCTTTAAATGAATTTTGCTAGAATCAAAGAGCATCTTTGCAAAGTAATGATGATGGTCAAACCTTCAACCATGGTCAACAAGTCAACCATGGTCAACAAGTCAACCAAACCCAACCATGACACAATTTCATTTAATTAATATTATTAATTGATATATCATAATTCCATTAGGGTTTGGAAAAAGACGACTGTCAACTGTGCATACGCACCCGTTCCGAAACCCTAATGAAAATCCTCTTCCTCCGCCTCAATCAACTGTGCATACACACCCGCATTCTTGTTCCGAGGAACATGAATACCATGAGATAAAATCAACCCCAAAACGTATACCAGTATCTGGCTCAAACCAGAGCCTACTAGTAATATCCGTCCGGACTCCAAACGTGCACAAGTGCGCGGATGAGAACGAACCCTGTCGCAAAACCATGCGACCTCTACTCTGTTTTGCCCAGAGGCGAATAGCCCTCTGTGTGGGACTCTAAAGACTCGACACTACGCTGGCAGTGGGTTTAACCACAGACCGCAAGCGGCACTAGCTGTGCGTAACGGTCCCCAGGTAGATGCCGATAAGAAGGCTGACGAGGCGAACCCCATCTGAACTCCTACTGAGTCTGAATGTGACAGTCTCCGTACAGTCCGGTCTGTTCGTCTGATACATCGCATGTCGGGCCTAGGGGGCGGCAAACGTCAGTCCCCTAATAGCGGTACAAGTCGTGTTGGAGTGAAGCCCAAAACACCCTGAGATAACACTGGAAGCCTACCAGTATATCTCGCTTGCCCTGGCCAGGGACTACTCGTGTAATGGCTCTCCTAGACACAGCGCGATGTCAACCCCCAATACCGGGAGAGACGAATCCTGTCTAACCGTCACTGCCTCCAAGTGCTTCGGGACTGCACCCAACCATTACCTGTTTGCACGACTCCTTTGAGCCGTGGTAGGGTAGTGATCAAAATGCAGTGGGAACACACTCGAGGCGAAGTGCCAGTGTCAAGTCAGCGGACTAAGCTGTACTCATGTCACCTGGGAACTGATAACTGACGATAGGTATAATACCAACTTGTCAGTTCCCGACGAGTCATGTCCAGTGTACTCGTAACCCAACGAGCACCCGTATACTATCTCCAGTACGACGTACTGATGGCTGTGGGACAGACCATCTCCCACACTGGGATGAGAAGCGCATACGCTAGTCTACTCCGGAGTATCGATGCCCTGTCTCGATAGTCCTGCGACTAGGGACCTGTATAAGGATGTGCTTATAGATTACCCAGCCCCCACTAGTGTGACTGCCATCACAACGCTGGTAATCAAGCAAAGATCATAAGGGCTCCACTAATGCGTATAGGTGATATACTAAAATAAACACATGTACACATTGAAGTAGAAACAAACCAAGTAGCATACTACTGTATTGAGCAAGATTGTTTATACAAGGTGAATATCCCAAGCTTTCATTAAGTAATATACAAACTAGTATGATACAGTAATGGCCTCTAGGGCATATACACTAACAATCTCCCACTTGCACTAAGGCCATGTACTGGTGTATCGAAGACCTATCATCTCGATCAGCCGCTCGAACTGAGTCTGGGGCAGTGCCTTGGTGAATGGATCTGCAGTGTTTTCTTCTGAAGCAACCTTCCGAACCTCGATCTCCTTGCGATCCACGATCTCCCTGATCAGGTGATACCGCCTCAAGATGTGCCTGGATCTCTGATGGGACCTGGGTTCCTTGGCTAAAGCTATAGCCCCGTTGTTGTCGCAATACAGAGGTATTGGGTCAACAATGGACGGAACCACCTGAAGTTCTTTCAAGAACTTCCTCATCCAGACAGCTTCTTTTGCGGCATCAGATGCAGCGATGTATTCCGCTTCCATAGTCGAGTCTGCAACGGTTTCCTGTTTGGAACTCTTCCAACACACCGCCCCTCCATTGAGGGTAAAGACAAAACCCGACATGGACTTGGAATCATCCTTGTCACTCTGGAAGCTGGAGTCAGCAAAGGCCTCGATCTGGAGGTCTTTTCCGCCATACACCAAGAACATCTCCTTAGTCCTTCTCAGGTACTTGAGAATGTTCTTTACCGCTATCCAGTGTTTCTCCCCAGGGTTTGACTGATACCGGCTTACCACACTCAGTGCATAAGCTACATCCGGTCTGGTACACAACATCGCATACATTATAAAGCCTACCGCAGAAGCGTAGGGTATAATAGACATGCGATCCCTCTCCAAATCAGTCTTGGGGGACATCTCTTTAGAGAGGGTGATCCCGTGACAAGCCGGTAGGTTACCGCGTTTGGAATCTTCCATACTGAATCATTTCAGTATGGTGTCGATGTACCTGGACTGTGAAAGTCCTAATATCCTCTTGGATCTATCACGATGGATCCGGATCCCCAGGATGTATGAGGCATCACCCAGGTCTTTCATGGAGAACCTGTGTGACAAGAACCCCTTGACAGATTGTAGCATAGGAATGTCATTTCCTATTAAGAGAATGTCATCCACGTATAAAACGAGGAATACTACAGTTCTCGCTACAAATCTACTATAGATGCATGGTTCATCTGGGTTTTTGATAAAGCCAAATTCTTTGACCGTCTCATTAAAGCAGATGTTCCAACTCCGCGATGCCTGCTTTAGTCCATAGATGGACTTAAGCAACTTGCACACCTTTCCGCTGCTCCCACTCTGAATGAAACCCTCTGGCTGGACCATATAAACACACTCCTCTAAATTTCCATTTAGAAAAGCGGTTTTTACGTCCATCTGCCAAATCTCATAATCGTGGAAGGCAGCAATGGCAAGAAGGATCCGAATGGATTTCAACATAGCCACTGGAGAAAAGGTTTCGTCATAGTCCAAACCAGGTCTTTGACGGAAACCCTTTGCTACAAGTCTAGCTTTATAGGTCTCAACCTGTCCATCTACACCAATCTTCCTTTTGAAGATCCACTTGCATCCTATGGGTTTTACCCAGTCTGGAGCAATGTCCAACGTCCATACTTTGTTGGTGTACATGGACTCCATTTCGGTCCGCATTACATCCAGCCATTTTATCGAGTCAACGCTCTGAACGGCCTGCTGGAAGCTAGTAGGCTCATCATAATCTATGATGCAATCCTCTCTATCCTCGTCTATGAGAAAACCGTAGTATCTCTCGGGCGGATGAGACTGCCTACTACTCCTGCGGAGCGGCGTAGGAATGTCCTGTTCTTTTGAACCCTCTAGTTCTACTAAGCTTTCAGTAATGGTTCGTGGTTCTGGAATTTCTTCCAGTTTTACTGTGCTCCCACTTATCCGGGTTTCCAAAAACTCAGTTTCCAAGAAGTAGGCATGACGAGAAACAAGAACTTTTTGTTCCTCTTCGCAGCAGAAGAAATATCCCTTGGAGTTCTTTGGATATCCCACGAACTTGCACTGTACTGAGCGTGCCTCGAGCTTGTCCGCATGCTGCTTTTTAACAAAAGCTGGACATCCCCATGTCTTAATGTGCTTAAGATAGGGTCTCTTCCCACTCCACATCTCATATGGTGTAGTAGGCACAGTCTTAGTAGGAACTTGGTTCAAAAGGTACGCAGCTGACTCTAGCGCATACCCCCAGAATGATCGCGGTAACTCAGCGTTACTCATCATGGACCGTACCATATCCAATAGGGTTCGGTTCCGTCTCTCCGATACACCGTTATGTTGCGGAGTGTATGGAGGAGTAAGCTGAGAGAGAATTCCGTTCTCTTTTAAATAATTCAGGAACTTGGCACTTAAGTATTCTCCACCTCGATCCGATCTTAGAATCTTGATACTTTTGCCGGTTTGTTTTTCTACTTCATTCTTATATTCCTGGAACTTTTCAAAGGCTTCGGACTTATGTTTCATTAAGAAGACATAACCGTACCTTGAAAAATCATCCGTAAAAGTAATGAAGTAAGAGTAATCGCTTCGCGCATGTGTAGACATTGGGCCGCACACGTCGTTGTGTACGAGCCCCAAGAGCTCGCTCGCTCTTATTCCGTGTCCAGTGAACGGAGTCTTTGTCATCTTTCCCATGAGACAAGATTCACAAGTGGCATAAGACTGATACTCTAACGGATCCAAGTATCCTTCTTTATGTAACTTAGTCAACCGTGTCTCATTGATATGACCCAGTCTACAATGCCATAAGAAAGCCTGATTGATATCTGGAGACTTTCTTTTGTGTGTATTCTGGACATTGAAAATCTGTGGTTGGTTTAACACGTATATACCATTGCTCAGTGTACCTGACCCAATCAGAACTTGATTAAGGTGAATATTTACAACATTACTTACAAACGCAAATTCATAACCTTCTTTAGAAACCAAAGATACAGAAATGATATTACAAGTTGCGTTGGGTACAAAAAAGCAATTACGCAAAACCAAAACATGTCCATCTGACATTCCCAGGTGATAGTCCCCCACGGCTTTAGCATCCATGCTAGCTCCGTTCGCAACTCTGAGGGTCATGTCACCTGCCTTCAAAAACCTACGGTTTCTCAACACCTGCAAAGAATTACAGATATGAGATCCTGATCCGGTATCCAATACCCAGGAAGTAGAGTTTATAGAAAGACAGTTTTCAATAACCTACACACCTGAAGCTGAAGCCGCAACCTGCTTCAGTTCCTGTGTCCTGGCCTTCCAAGCCCTGCAATCTTTCTTCCAGTGTCCACTCTTATGACAATAGAAGCATTCTTCCTTTCCCACAAGCTTCCCCGCTATCTTTGTTGCCTTTTCCTTTCCCTTCGTACCCACTTTACTAACACCGCCCCTTGGTTTGGCGGGGGCTTTCTTCCTCTTTCCCTTGGCTTTCGCCTTGGACCTAGAAGAAGAAGATCCTCCTACAAACAAAGCGGGTGTTTCCCTACCTTTCTGTAGGGTGCCCTCTGCGCTCCTCAGCATGTTGAGGAGTTCTGAAAGTTCAACTTCTTTTTCTTGTAAGTTGAAGTTCAGTATAAACTGGGCGTAAGTGGATGGAAGGGACTGGAGAATTAAATCCGTATAGAGTTCACTTTCCAACGTGGTCCCAAGTTCCGCGAGCTCCTCAATGTAGCCAATCATCTTAAGCACGTGGTCCGCTACCGATGATCCGACGGCCAATTTTGCCGAAAATAACTTCTTCGACACTTCGTATCTTGCGATACGAGACTGCTCTCCATACAGTTCTTTTGTATGAAGAAATATGGATTCCAGGTCTATATTCTCGTGCCTCCTCTGGTGTTCGTTGTCTATAGAGGCAAGCACGAGGCACTTGGCCTTCGCGCAATCAATCTCCCAAGTCTTACGGATTTCCTTATCCGCGACGCTGGAGGTGGGACCTGGGACAGGGGGAGCTTTGGTGGTAAGAAGATACCCCAGCTTGTCGTAAGTGATTGCCATTTTGACATTCCTGAGCCAATCTTTGTAGTTTGGCCCTGTCAGTATGTTTTTATCTAGAAGTAACTTAAGTCCAGTCATGTCGATTGATCGCTGCAATTAGGAGGGAGAGAAGAAACACTTTAGCACGATGCTCTTGCAAGTTTAGAGTAGTTTTTAATTTGTCTAAACATGATGGCTCCCACTGTCTCTCGAATCCCTCCTCAAACCATAAAGGAAGAATTAGTCGGGATCAATCCCACCGCACAATACTTGCTTAACCGTTCAGCCAAGCCAGTGTCGGTACTTCGAGGGAGGTTTTCCAACGCTTTCGCGAAATTCCTTAATTTAAGAACCTCTTTTCCCTGGGGGCGTAGCCCCGCTAACACCTTTCTAGGCACCTACTAGGTTTATAGCATTGATCATTTAGTGAGAAATTTCCCGAGGAGTAGCATATACTCACAGTAGGATCGGGATCCAAATATCATCGTATGACGAAACTGAAGGAATCCTACCAGAATCACCACACTCCAAATGGTATACAAATCTAGCAAGTTTCAGTACTTATGAAACTCCCGATGTGGATTTTTGCCCCATGCTCTTATGACCTTGACTTTGGCCAACAAATCATAAGTCGCATGTCAAGTTCTACCCGTCGTTCTCCAGGTTAATTTGAATCCACCCGTACCTACCCTTGACTTTGGCCAACAAGGCAGTACGACTGTTCCAAACCAACGCATCTATCTATGCTGCACATGAATACCCAATAGCTACCAATCACTATGCCTTGACTTTGGCCAACAAACACAGCTTGAATACTATTGACTATTCATGTGAAACGACGGAGGGCTACGAATGGTTTTGGCGAAACCGTGAACGTAGTGAACTTGATATAATCGATGGAACGAGATAGCTTTTAGAAGGAGTGGCTCAAGCTCCGCATTTAAAAGTTAGTTTTGAAAAGAACCGAGTGGTTTTTCGAAAGTGTTCCAACGACTTTAACTTGGTTTATTATCTTGCATTAGTTCTTTTAATGCGCGATATTCTTGAATTAGTTCTTTTAATGCGTCCCATCATTTAATCCTACCATTGTAGAAAACAACCAAAATATGACGTACGCTTATGCCATTCGCATTCGCCACAGGGCCCCGTCATCACCCGTTAGGTTACTTAACTAACGACAGAGCGGGGGCTGGGCTAGCGCGGCTGTAAAACATAAGCAACGCCTAAATAGTTATAAATATATAGCAATGATAGACATTACAGATCACAGATGAATACATTGGATATACAAGGAATCCGCAATCCGTTCGAGCCTGCAACGAAAAGCGGATTACACGGTCGCGGTGAATAGCCAATACCCCACCCAAGACCCCTACGGGTGCGGCAAACTACCCGCCAAGTACCCGGTAGTTTGTGCACCCCTCCATGGGTCTATCCTAGGAGCAAAAACAGTAAAAAGAATTATACAATGACGGCTACAACCCCGACCCGGTTGTGCGGCCATACAAATAATAATATTACATCAATTTACATATTACAAATGAATGAAAGAAAAACAACACTCATCTCACATCCATCCCGGCTATTCACCCACGACAATCCAATCCATTCATAAACACATACCATCAACAAACACAGATCACAGATATGTATAACCCCGACTAATCGACATATAGCGATTAGCCGACGTTCAATACATGCAAACATCACAGATATAACCTTCATAGTCAAAGTGTAGTGAAGTTCGGAAAAAAAATACGGAATTATAGGCCCCCAAAAATAAATTTCTTTTCTGGAAAATCTGGGCACAAATGACATATCTGAAAAATCCCAAAACCCTACCAGAAGAACACTGCACAAAACCAGATCACGAGAGAGGCCTAAACGGCGGTGGTTCCGCGGCAAATGCATACCTATTGCCGCGGAACCGCGGCGGTTTGAGGGAATCAAGGGATCGTTTTTCGTGGGTGTTCTCACAAAACCCTGAGCCGATTTTAGGAGTAAAACTTTTTCACTTTCGAGCACAAAAAATTTCAACAGAAAGTTAGGGTTTTGTTTCTCCGTTTTTTTGCGATTTTTCCGTTCGAACTTCCATACACTTTACTACTAAGCTAGTTTAAGTTTAACCTGGCTCTGATACCACTGTAAGTCCACGTTGCGACCCCCGGTTCTTGCGGTGAGGCGGAAACGGTATAAAAATCAAATTTTTAGTGGATGGGGCAACATGGACTAACAAAGTCGGGATCTTTTCCTAAACTAAAACTAGCAAACATGCTAAAGAGAGTTAGCTACTCGGAAAAGAGGTTATACCTAACTTGAACTCCTTCTTCTTGAAACCTTTGTAGGGGTTGATGGTTCTTTCCTCGTTGCCTTCTTCCGTCAAAGATGGATCCACCTGAGGGTTCAACCTTCGGGCTCTTTCTCGAACTTTGAGTGAACTAGGATCTTCGGCTTGCTAAACCTCTAACCCTAGAGTGAGTAGAGAGTGTCTTTGGGGTGATTTTGTCTCAAGGAGAGGGATTCTCAACACATGAGAAGGATTCTCCTTGAACTAGAGGAGGAAGAAGAAGAAGTGAGGAGAGAGAAGTGTTATGATAGAATGAGCTCTTTTTCTCATTCTACAACCATATCATAAAAAGAAAAGAATTATCAATTAACAATAATAAGAAAATGAAAAATAGTTGATGGATGGTTTGGAATGACCATTATCATTACATTCTTTAAATGAATTTTGCTAGAATCAAAGAGCATCTTTGCAAAGTAATGATGATGGTCAAACCTTCAACCATGGTCAACAAGTCAACCATGGTCAACAAGTCAACAAAACCCAACCATGACACAATTTCATTTAATTAATATTATTAATTGATATATCATAATTCCATTAGGGTTTGGAAAAAGACGACTGTCAACTGTGCATACGCACCCGTTCCGAAACCCTAATGAAAATCCTCTTCCTCCGCCTCAATCAACTGTGCATACACACCCGCATTCTTGTTCCGAGGAACATGAATACCATGAGATAAAATCAACCCCAAAACGTATACCAGTATCTGGCTCAAACCAGAGCCTACTAGTAATATCCGTCCGGACTCCAAACGTGCACAAGTGCGCGGATGAGAACGAACCCTGTCGCAAAACCATGCGACCTCTACTCTGTTTTGCCCAGAGGCGAATAGCCCTCTGTGTGGGACTCTAAAGACTCGACACTACGCTGGCAGTGGGTTTAACCACAGACCGCAAGCGGCACTAGCTGTGCGTAACGGTCCCCAGGTAGATGCCGATAAGAAGGCTGACGAGGCGAACCCCATCTGAACTCCTACTGAGTCTGAATGTGACAGTCTCCGTACAGTCCGGTCTGTTCGTCTGATACATCGCATGTCGGGCCTAGGGGCGGCAAACGTCAGTCCCCTAATAGCGGTACAAGTCGTGTTGGAGTGAAGCCCAAAACACCCTGAGATAACACTGGAAGCCTACCAGTATATCTCGCTTGCCCTGGCCAGGGACTACTCGTGTAATGGCTCTCCTAGACACAGCGCGATGTCAACCCCCAATACCAGGAGAGACGAATCCTGTCTAACCGTCACTGCCTCCAAGTGCTTCGGGACTGCACCCAACCATTACCTGTTTGCACGACTCCTTTGAGCCGTGGTAGGGTAGTGATCAAAATGCAGTGGGAACACACTCGAGGCGAAGTGTCAGTGTCAAGTCAGCGGACTAAGCTGTACTCATGTCACCTGGGAACTGATAACTGACGATAGGTATAATACCAACTTGTCAGTTCCCGACGAGTCCTGTCCAGTGTACTCGTAACCCAACGAGCACCTATATACTATCTCCAGTACGACGTACTGATGGCTGTGGGACAGACCATCTCCCACACTGGGATGAGAAGCGCATACGCTAGTCTACTCCGGAGTATCGATGCCCTGTCTCGATAGTCCTGCGACTAGGGACCTATATAAGGATGTGCTTATAGATTACCCAACCCCCACTAGTGTGACTGCCATCACAACGCTGGTAATCAAGCAAAGATCCTAAGGGCTCCACTAATGCGTATAGGTGATATACTAAAATAAACACATGTACACATTGAAGTAGAAACAAACCAAGCAGCATACTACTGTATTGAGCAAGATTGTTTATACAAGGTGAATATCCCAAGCTTCCATTAAGTAATATACAAACTAGTATGATACAGTAATAGCCTCTAGGGCATATACACTAACATCCTCATCATCCAGGTATAAGTATAACAAGTAAGCATGTGTGTGCGTGTGGGTGTAAACCTATGCTAGGGTTCGCAACTAAGAAGCTGTACTAGTTTACTTCTAAAAACCCCAATCTAACCATAGTACACCTAATCACATCTTGAATATCCATGTCACACATAAAGCTATCATATATATATATATATATATATATATATATATATATATATAGAGAGAGAGAGAGAGAGAGAGTGTGTGTGTGTGTGTGTAGTATACTGAACATCGAACTGCGGGGATACTATACGCCATTCACCCGACTTCCCCCGTAGATATAATTTACCCACATTGCATCTTGCGTGTCGGTGTCGATGTCACCATCAACTTCCTCATCGTATGAAACCCACGTGAAGGTACCTACATAGATAACACAATTGCAAATGCGTATTAAAATCACATCGGAAAACCAAAACGACACGCTAAGGCCTATAGGTTAGAACCTATGGACCACGCCTCCAAAACCACCAATAACGTTCGATTTCGACGTACAAACATCAAGTGATCAAATACGTCACAAATCACAAAAATCCAGAATATAAAATACGCAAAACAAAACCCCGAATCAAAACAGCAACTCTTGAAAATGGTCTCAGGTTTCACCCTAGGTCAAATTAGTCAATTTTGCATATGCCAAGGGTCTAGTTTACAGGAGATAGAGCTACAGACCAAACACGAACCCACTTGAACCAGGTCTGGCCGCAATTTGCGGCCAGAAAGATTAAATTTGCAGCCTGAATTGGGAGATAGGGGCTAGGGTTTCAGTGGTAGCTTCCTAGGTGGCTGCATGTACCACTGTCCTTGCAAAAAAAATTCAGGTCCTCCGGGTGTTAGCAGATTTCAATATATACACACAGAATCCACAATTCTTCCGATATCGGGTTTCTAAATCCGTATTCCGGGGTTCTAGTCTCTGGTTTGGGCCTGAATTCTAGCACTAGAGGGTTTGTGTGGTCTCTACCGAGCTCAATTTTACATTGCAACTCAAGAATTCCATAAACCCTAACTAGAATTTTCAAAGTCCCACTAAACAACACCAAATCGGTTCTAATTTAACATGGGTGTAAAAGCAATGGAAATACTATGCTAATGGTTAAGAGAATACCTCATTTGGCAACTCAAGAATTTTCTTGAGTTGCCCCAAGTGTCCAAAATGCAAGCTTTCTTGGTCCAATGTGCTTCCCTTGAGCTTGTAAACATTTTTGATGAAAATGAGATGGGGTTTTGGGTTGTTTTTCATGGTGTTTTGAGGAGGTGAAGAGGGGGAGGGAGTGAGGCAGCAACTGCAGCAGCAAAAGGGGAGAGGGAGAGGATAAAGATGAAGAGAGATGAAGGGAAAAGAGAATGGTCATGGTCAAATAACCCCCTCACCTTTCTCTCTCATGCCCATGTCAACGTTTCCCCCTTTTTCTTTTCTTTTCTTTTCTTTTCTTCTCTCCTCAATAGTAAACCCAAAACAAATAACCATACACCCCAAATCATGTAGGAAAATGAAACGCAAGTGTAAAAATGATATGGTGCATGTTTTGCACAAAACAAGCTTAATGCGTGATTATCGATATTTAATCGCGATTAGCACTAAATTAGTGTATAATTAATTATAAAAACTTTTAATTTGCATAATTCACATAAAACACCCCCTTTTTAGTAATTTCCATGATTTTCCAAATTTTTCTCAATTTATCGGTATTTAATTATACCGCCTTACTAAAATATTCAATATATTTATTATTTATATAAAAATCCCCAAAAATAGTATTTTATTTTTTTGAAATGTTACAGAGAGAGGTGAGGATTTAGAGGCGGGGATCTCGGGGTAGTTGCGGGGAGGGGGAGGTCATGAGGGCGTAGCGGTTTGTGGGGGAGCTCGTTGCGAGGAATGAAAGAGAAAAAGATCGAGAGGAGAGAGAAAGAGAAGAGAAAGAAGAGAGGGTCGGGTCAGGTGTTTGGGTTAGGGTTTGGGAGTGGGCTACTGGGCTAGGTTTAGGTTAGGGGTAGGGTTTTAATAAGGTATTTTAAGTTAAAAGAATTAGTAATTTTTATTAGAAAAATATAGGAAAATGTTTATAAAAAATATTTAAATAGAAAAAATAGGGAAAACATTTATTTAAAAATACGGAAAGTATTTACAATGGAACTGGGTATTACAAACGGCCGGTGGCGGTGAAGGAGACCATAGGCTGGTGACAAGCATGGTCGGTCTGTGGCAGTGATTGGGGGGCAGGGGGCGATGACTGGTGACGGTCGATGTCAGCGATGGGTGATGATCGATGGCGGCGGTGATCAGCGGCGGTCGGTTGCAACGATCGGCCGTAGTGGCTGCGACAGTTGGCGACGGTGACTGACGTCAATTGAAGTGGGCTGCCGGCGGTGGAGTGGAAGGTTGGCCGGCGGCAGTGACGATGGTTGTTGGCTGATCAATGGTGGTAGGAGTTAATGGCGGCCGTGCCCAGTGTGATGGTTTACTTAAATTTTGATCTATTATGTATGCTATGACATTTTAGAAAATCTTGGGTATACATAGTGATTTTAAAATTGATTGGTTTTCTTATTTTTATACTATAAGTTGCATGATGAATTCTAAAATCTAAATTCTCACCTTCTAAAATTCTAAAATGCTAGTTCCAACCAACACTATTAAGCAAATTCTAATTTTAAATAACAAAATCATTTCTTTTTTCTTTTTAAATATTCAATTCTTATTGAATATGAGAGCCTCACATACCTCTCCTAATTTTCTAGTTGAATAGTAGAAATAAACTAGTAAAAATCACATGTCAAAATTTAGAGACACGTGCTTGATTCGGATATGAAGCCATATGATATTTTAACATGAGACAAATTATTACATAAGAAATTCATGATTAAAAATTCTCAAGAAACAAACTAGGTCGGGTTGAACTTATTCTCAGATATTCGAATTTAATAAACTTATAACATATTAAACCGATAAAACTTAAATACATTTAAGATTAAACCGATAAAACTTAAATACATTTAAGGCCAGACCATGTAAAAATACCTTTAGTTTTCCAATTTTTTGTGATAATTACCTTAAACTATGCTAATTGCGGCTGCTCTCCTTTGCCTTGATCTCTAATTACCCTAAGAGACCGTTGACCGAGCGGAAGCATCGGAGGAAGCGGCACTAATGGAAGAGGCATCACCCGTGCTAGAAACACAAGGGCAAATCTCCGGTAGCGAGAAGGAAGGCGCCGAGACAAAGAGAGAAGTCCAGCTGCAGAGCCAGCACCGAGAGAAAGCCCCTTACGAGATAGGGGCCGGGACCATTACCGAGATGGGGGCGGTAGATCGCGGTTTGAGAGGGACTCGTAGAAAGCAAATTTAGGGCTTTCATTTCAGTCTTCTTTTAAGTCTGAGATAACAATTTCTTTTTCTTTGCCTTGCTTAGCGCTACGAAGAATGTGCAAATCAAAAAAAACCTTGACTTGACTTTCTAAAGGAACTAGGCCTCTGCCAAGAACGATCACTAGTTTGAAACTAAGGAAGGCAGGGTGCTCACATTTAACGGAAGGAATCAATCCTTTTTCTAAAAGGAAAATCGAACGGAATAGAATCTCGACCTTATTCACAAATGAATATGTATTTCTGACAAAAAAAGCAAAAATTCCTCTTGTACCCAAATCATATAGGACCCTAATCTTAAATTGAAGATGATGGTCGTGAAGCTAGCATTTGTTAACCCTAAATCGAAGACGGGCATCGTCAAGCTAGCATCTAGCATCTGTTAACCCTAAATCAAAGACGAACATCATCAAGCTGGCATATCTTAACCCTAAATCAAAGATGAGGGTCACCAAGCAAGCATTTTCTCGCCCTAAATCAAAGACGAGGACCCAAATTTCCTCCTTTTCCCTCTTCGAGAAAAAGATGATCCCATTTGGTTTTCCTTCCCCATCGTTCCAAACCCTCCGTCGATTTATCAAATCCACATTAAACTACAAAGGATGCTTGAGTGATACATGCATTAAAACATTAGCTGGGGATAAAACGGGGAGAACATATAAATATTTGATATCATAGCATTTTAGTTAACGTTTGCAAATGTCTAATAACATCAACAGTCGGGGGTGATGGTTCATGGGTTTTTTCTCTAATTAAATTAGTTTGAGGTATTTATCACAAAAATCATGATAGTTGGAGGTATTTTTATGCAGTTTAGCCTATATTTAAACTACATGCTTAACAATTCGGGTTGTTTTCGAAATCTTATTAGCTTAACCACGTGCGACGCACACCGCAAGAAGCTAGTAATTTTAATTTTATAAAATATTTTACGATATAACACAGATCAAAATAAGGTAAGTGCGAGGGTGCGAAAGAGTAATCAACATAACAAGAAGATTAGCTACTAGCGTCTGAAAGGGCTAATATGGAAACGAAAACAATGAAGACTTTAGGGTCTTATATAAAAATATTCATATAAAACCACAAGAGAAGGGAAAATATTGTTTGACGACACAAGAAAATTGGAAAGGGAAAAAAAAAGAAACTTCCTTCTCTCTCGTCTTCCTCTCTCGTCTTCCTTCTCTCTCTCTCATCGAGATCAGGTCCGCGCTTTTCTCATCTCTCAATTTATGATGTAATCGATTCGAGATCTGTTGAAACTTGTGAACCGATTCGTTTTTTTGCGGGGAATTCATCATTGAGTTCGATATGTGGTTCGTTTTGGAAGGATTGGATTGGTGGGAATTAGGGTTTATTATGTAGATCTGTGTTTTCTTTAGGATTATTTGGGAAATTAGGGAGATATTTATGTGAAAGATTGTTCTTTTGATGTTTTACGATAATTACGTTTAATATACACATTAGCAACAATAGAATTATTTAGTATAGGAGCTGTTCTTGTCGATACAACCAAAGTTATCATTATTTTATGCATGTGTACTATTAAAAGATGGAAATTTGCCTGGTTTATTAGAACCTGCAAATTTTGATTGTTGGGACTCAAATACCTATATAAAAACTTACATGATTTTTGATATCTGTGATCGATAGCTATTTGTGTATTGGTTGTTATGTTGTCATCTTTATTATTCTTATTTTAGGCTATTCATGTAAGGTTAATGATAACATGCCCATCTAAGACATTTAATTTTGGATATTTATGTTTGAGTTAACTTTTGGGATGAAAGGATTCATATAAGGTTTATGCTATCATAGCCGAATGGAAAAGAAGGATTCATATAGTCGACACCAAAAATTTGGGATAAAGGCTTGTTGTTGTATGTTTGAGTTATTCACGCATATTGCATGCATAGCTAACTGGCATACAAGTGCAGGGCATAGTTGCTTTATTTGTTCAGGCGAAGTTGAGAATTAAGTTTTAAACATAAAAGTAATTCATTTTCAGCTATCCATTGACAACATAACTGTAGTTAATACCTGAGGAGTTTCCCTATTGCTTAGTATGTTGTCGTCATAATTTTATGCTTCTTTGAGGTGGTTCATTTATCTGCTTATCATTGACATTTGCTTGGTTAATTATAGCTTGCATTTTTTATTGGTTGGGAGACAATTATCCATCTGCATAATTTTGTAAAAAATAATTGGATATCCATGTTCGAGTTATTTCTATACGAATAGCTAACTAGCACATGTATCCACGGCAAAACTGCTTTTGTTTGTAGGTGAAGTAAAAACTAAATATCTATATAAAAGTGTTTAATTTTGGAATATTCAAGTCAACATTGTTACACTTGACACCGTTGAAGCTGCACTATTGTTTATTATGTTATCCTATGAAATTTATGCCTCTATTAGTTTGTGCGTGCTTCTGTTCAAGAAAACAAGGAAAGATGTAGGTTAATGATAACTTGCGGTTTTTGTTGTTTGGAAATTATACATGCACCGAAACATGTTTTATTCTGGACCTTTATGTTTAATTATTCATGTAGTGGCATACAGGTTCATGATAAAGTTGCTTTTTATGTAGGTGAGGTATTCAAGGGCCCCATTTGATGAATGATGACTGTTCCAATGGATAACTCGTTAGCTCCCTCATCACGGGAGCTTGCAGAACGTCTCTACAAGAAGGTATGCTTCATTTCATGCTTGATGAACTATAGATGCATAAGTAAAGAACTTGCTGCAATTTGTTGATTATCGGCGTTAACTATTTAACTTTTGAGTTAGCTCGCTATGATTATTTTTATATTCCATTGATATACGAAATATATCCTCTTGAAACTTATGAGGTCATAACTGTACTCTTGAACTCCTTTAAAATGAACTGTTAGTGTTTGCTGCCATTCATTTCTGGAGACATGGTTATTCTTTCCTTTCTTTTGTATTGCTAGTTCTATATTTTGGTACCTTAGTGCTGGAGCTTTATATGTAGAGCCGTAGATATCCATGCAGTCTTATCATAATATGTAGAGACATAGTTATTAATTCCTTTCTTTAGTATTCCTAATTTTAGAATTTGGTAGCTTAGGCTTGGAACTATGTTCATTGAATTGATGCAATCTATCATAATACTGGATGCCCTTCTTCTACTATTTTTTCTGACAGCCATAGTAGATCCAAATACGCGGTATAATATTAAATCTGGTTGAAATTATAAGAAAATGAATACAGTAATGAAGTATTTATTTTAAACGAGCCTGCTAATGACGAGCACACATAAACATGCTGTTTGAATAGTTTTCCGAAAACAATCATCATTTGCAATGACAATGACTTGTTGCATAGGGGATATGATGTTTCAAAATCTGCGGTGGCTTAAACATGCTATTTGAATTGTTTTCCGAAAACAATCATCATTTGCAATGACAATGACTTGTTGCATAGGGGATATGATGTTTCAAAATCTGTGGTGGCTTCTGTAGTGTCTTTGGGGAAGGGGAATTAGCTGTTTTATCCTGGGAACAAGGGAGATAACCAGTTGAGGGTAAATTATTAAGGGAGTGCATGCATATAGCTGACCCTGATAAAGTGCTGCTGCTGCTGTTATGCATGAACCTAACTACTGAATACGCCATTTATGTAATGGATGCTCTATTGTGATGGAGATTGAGACTGATGGGTCAATGCCCAGATTGAGTGATTGTGACTCATGATCGCACTATTGCAGTTAGCACGATAAAATCTCCTCTAATAACCTTGACATCTGGAAGAGAAAAAATGTTTTTTGTATTTCAAGACAGGAGATAAATAGCACTAATGATTTACTATAGAGGTTGGATGTTTATTGTCCCTTCTCTAACCATATTTCATTATATGAAGTAAGGAAGTGCACTAATTTAGAAACCATGTGTTCATATCCATAGTTAAAAGGCCATAATGTTGGCTACTGATTTATTAACTATCATTAGTTTGATTAGTCATTCTTCTCTTGATCAGGATTTAAATGGTCGTACCAAAGAAACATAACTCATGTGGTAAATCTTTCCTCCTGATTGTGAGAGCTTAGTGGTTCAGATTCTGAAAGCGATACAGGAGGAGACAAATAATTGTTTTATTGATTGAAAATTTCATCCTGTCAGAGTAGGCTCATAGCAAATTTTTCCTATCAATCCCATCAACCTCTATTTTGACAATGCATAAATCAACAACCAATTGGTTTCATGGTATTCACTACTTGTTACCTGAGTGGTGCCAAACCTTTGCTGTAACATTTGACTACCACTGGTCCACTGCACAATTCTTGTCGCAGAAAGAATTGGACCTTTGACCTATTTAATCCATTTTTATTCATTTTGGGATTGGTGGAATATTTTGTAACCAAAAACAAGATGTCAGATGGATTTATGCTTTTACTGCCAACTTTTACTTGTCATTGGGCAGAAGGATCCAATGTGATCTTCGATGAGGGTCTCTCTCTCTTTCTCTCAGTCTGCATTCAAAAGTTGTTCTCAACTCAATCGATGCACTTTTTGAAGGTCTACTTCGTCGCTTGATTCGCTGGGCTTTCCACTTTTGTATCTTTTTGAACAAAAATGGCACTCCCTCCGTTTCATAATACTCGTCTCTTTTTACATTTTATTTTTTGATTAATTACTTGTCCCTTTGGAATTTCAAGATAGACATTTACTCCATTCTTCTTAAACCAGAGCACTTTAAATATGAAGTACCAAAAGTATCCCTAAATAGTGACGCTTATTCAAGTTCCAAAAGAATTAATGCAGATTATCATAGGGGTAAATTAAGGATTTCACATCCATGACCATTTAGATTTTAGAAAAGCTATACATTTCTTATTAAGTGTGCAAATCCAAAAAAAGACGAGTAATATGAAACAGAGGTAGTAATATTGTTCCTCCAATGATCAAGAATTTCGATCTTTGGGAAGGTTCATGAACATTAAGAAGCATATAAATGACATCCTAAGTGGAAGTGCCTTTTTTCCTCTAAAGGTGAAGGCTCTGAAGTGGGCGATTTGATATTTGGTCTGCACGTCCCTATCTATTTTTCCTTTTCTTCTTTAAAAAAAATAATATCATATTTTCCTTTTAAATTAGACCATTGTCTACAAGCACACTTGTTTTTTTTATGATCATGTGATTGGTAATTATTATCGCATTAAATCATCCACTTTCTTTGTTTATAGATGACATGCATGCTTTCGTGATCATAATTTGCTTCTCTTATATGCTATGATATGTGATATTTGTCTATGATTTCACTGCTATGATGACTTCAAGCGTTAATTTCAATATTCTTCTAAAATACGAACCTTTTCCCATATATTTACCCTCTTTAGCTGTGTAATATATAATTCACCATTTTGTTTCCTCAGAATATCGAATTGGAGACCGCTCTACGGAAGAATGCTAAGGCAAGAGTTCCTTCAGATCCCAATACATGGTTTCAAATCCGTGAGAATTACGAGTCCATAATCCTTGAAGATCACGATTTTTCGCAAAAGCATGAAGTTGAATTCGCCCTTTGGCAATTGCACTACAGGAGAATCGAGGAGTTCCGAAAACTCTTCAATGCTGCCAAATCTGCAGGATCAGTGACTTCTCAAGGCGGAAGAACTCCTTCCCGGCCTGATTCTCTAAAGAAAATTCATTCTGGCTTTCAAACCTTCCTTTCGGAGTCAACTGGTTTCTACCATGGTCTGATACTAAAAATTAGAGCAAAATTTGGTTTGCCCCTTGGTTTCTTTTCTGACAGTCCAGAAAGCCAAACTATTCCAACAAAGAATGAAAACAAATCATCAGTAACGAATAAAGGACCGATTTCTTGTCACCGGTCTCTAATATATCTTGGTGACCTTGCTCGTTACAAAGGATCTTATGGAGAGGGGGATGCCATTAGCCGTGAGTATGCTGCAGCTTCTAGTTACTACAAGCAGGCAGCTTCACTCTACCCTTCAAGCGGCAATCCACACCATCAGGTTACAAACTTTTTAGTTGTTATACTATTGTTTCTTCGCAGTTATAACTCATGCAGCAGGATCTCTTTGATATGATCATATTCTTCTCTTTTCAGCTTGCAATACTGGCATCCTACTCGGGTGATGAGATGGTGTCAATATACCGATATTTTCGGAGTTTGGCGGCAGATATTCCTTTCCTAACAGCAAGGGAAAACTTGATCATTGCATTTGAAAAGGTGCTGCATCCTTTACTCCTAACAAGCACAAAAAGAAATTTCTTTTGCCCATTAAAAGTTTTCCTATATTTTTATTGTGCATACTTGAGCTTATTTCTTATGTATGAGAATGATTCTCTATTCCTTTTCTTTTGCTTTGACGATTAATTTCCTTCATTAAAACTGTAACATTGGATATTAGTATTAAGTGTGTAGAACGCCTCAGAATATCTCGTCAACTTCCATCTTAAAACAATGTGGTCTAATCACAGTAGATCATTATGTTGTATAACATAATAATAGCTCCATAACCACTTCTGACTGATGTAAACGATTTAAGCTATATAAGAAGTATTTGAGTTGAAAGTTATTGTAGAACTAGCAGTTTAATCTAAGCGCAGTTGGATCATAATGCTTCATCATATAACTATTATAAGTTTCAGTAAATATACAGATCTAACCGATAGTAGTGGTTCAAAGTAAAGGATCAATATCGTTATAATTTGTTTCAGCCATGTATGGCTATTGAATATGTAGAGAAGGTCGAGCATTGGTTAGGCTGGATTCTGATAGAATCCACATTGATGGTGCATTTATATACAGGGAGAATCACATTATTAGCTTCTATCCATGGTTATGGTTTTATGCTTAATTTTTATCTTATGTATTGGACATATAAAGATCGGCAGAAAGTTATGAATTAGCTATCACTATCAACTCATCACAATAAGTTAGAAGATGTAGCTACGAGGAGTTTCAGTTATCTTTATAAAACAAAGGTGCACAATTTTTGCAGCGTAGGATGGTGTTTGGCTGCATATGATATAGTGTTGTTGGCATCATCATTTTTTAAAAAGTATTTTAAGTGGACAATAATGAGAGATCTATAGAAAACTCAGCATCCTAACAAAATGGTGATGCTTTCTGCTGGACACCAATACCCTGTTAACCGGATCCGATTCAAATCAATCAAGATATGCAGCTGATGCAACAAATCCCCATAGATAGTAACAAATCCCTATAGATAACAGCTACTCCAATCAAGACCTTCAAATCCCTATATATTGCAACTATGGGCTGAAATTGATTACTATTTTGTTATGAATTGATTGTGAATTTGTTACCATTGATGTATTCTCTTGGCTATAAAATCTTGCCTTTGTTCATAACAAATTCATCAAGAAAAATACATCGATTACTAAGTCATTTTATGGTATTAAAGCTTTGAGGCCAACCAACCTTTTGATCCTCAAAATTTCCTTCTCCTATTTCTCCATTAATGGCGGCTTCCTCATCCTCCTCCCTCACCAATCCTCCATTTTTCTCTACTCTACCCTCGATCGGAGTTCGTCTTAACAACACGAACTACCGACTATGGAAGACCCGCTTCAAGCTTTTTATTTAGGCATATCAAATGCTCGATCATGTTGAGGGAATCTCACTCCCCCCTTCTCCGACGTTACCCTTAGTCGATGACAAAGCTTCACCAACACCTAACCTAGAATTCCAGTCGTGGATCTTGCATGATCAGCTGGCCCTCGGTTGGATCCTCAACTCTGTCGAGGACTCTATCGTCCCACAACTCATCGGCATCGACTCCAATTATATTGCCTGGACAACACTGGAGTGACATTATTCTCAGCAAAACCAAGCACGAGCGATGCAACTTCGCAATGAGTTCTTCCAACTCGCAATGAGTTCTTCCAACTCCAAAAGGGCTCATCCTCTATTATCGAGTACCTCAATCGCGTCAGATGATTGTTGATAGCCTAACCGCCATAGGGCATCCACTATCCAACGATGAGATCGTCTCCCATCTCTTTTCGGGCTCGGTCCCAACTATATGCAGTTCTGCAAAGTCTTTAATGCTACCGGTGTCTCACACCATTGATTCTCTTTATGGATTCCTCACCGAGGAAGCTAAACAACAGCTCGATCATCCTACGATCATCGCTACCTTCGCGGCCTCTCCAGTGGCAAATCTCGCTCATGCCCCTAACCGTGGTGGAGTCTCAACATCTACCCGCGGCGGCAGGTTTTCTTCAAACTTCTCTATGAACCGAGGCTATGGTGGCAACGGTGGTGGTCAAAGAAAAGGCGCATTTAGAAGCTTCTCGCCAAACTCACCAAAGTGTCAGGTATTTGATCGTCATGGTCACACCGCTCTGACTTGTGACCATCGCCTCAACCCTCCATATCAACTCCGGTATGCTTCCGGACCTCCTGTCAACAATCCTTCTCAGGCCATTGCAGCGATTCTACCCAGTCCCACACTCAACTCCAGCAACTTCAATTGGTACCCTGACTCGGATGCCACTCATCATGTGACAAACGATCCAGGCACTTTCTCCACGAAGATCGAATATGATGGACTTGATCAAGTTCACCTTGGAGATGGCTCAGGTTTGCTTATCACTCACGTGAGCACTTCTTTTTCTGTTAACAATCTTCATTTTCATCTTCATAATACTCTATGTTCCTTCCATTTCTAAAAATCTCCTATGTTGCCAAGTTTATTGTTGATAATAATTGTGTTTTTGAATTTCAGCCTTCTTATTATCTTGTGAAGGATCACATCACTGGCCGCAAGCTAATTACAGAGCGTCTTTGTGATGGCTTTTACCATCTTTCTCGTGATGTCTCTTCCCCTTTTTTGGCTCTCGTCTCGGCTTGACGATCGCCTTCTTTGGATGTGGTATCATCGCTTTGGTCGTCCCACCATGGATATAGTCCGCACGATCCTTTCCCAAGCATCTTTCTCCAAGTGAAAATATGTTGTGCTCATCTTGTGCCATGAGCAAATGTCATAAGCTTCCTTTTACTTTTACTTTATCTTGTTGGATATGTATGTCTTAGAGTCCTTCATTGTATAGAATGCTAAGGGTATGTATGTACAAGACAATCTTACTCAATATAATAGTATGCTATTTGATTTGATTTTATCTTAACATGTGTATGTTTTACTTGTTATTTCATATCGCTTATGCATGTTGATAAAGCCCGTAGGATCATTGCTTGACTACCAACGTTATAATAAGAATCATACTTGTGGGAGCTAGGTAGTCGATAAGCATATCCTTAAATGTCCCTAGTCGTGGGAGTATCGAGACTGGGCATCGATACTCCAGTATAGACTAGTGTACATTTCTAGACTCAGACGAGGGGCGATGGTTGGACCTGCAGCCATTGGTGTGATAAACCTAAGATTGTATACAGGTGTTCACTGGGGGTGAGTACACTGGATGGACTCGCCGAGAACTGGCTGGATGGTATTATATCTATCGTCAGATAGCAGTTCTCTGGTGACATGAGTACAGATAGTCTGTCGATCCGAGGTCGTCATTTGTCTCGTGTGAGTTCCCATTATGCTTTGATTAATACCTTACCACGGCTCTACTGAGTCGTACAAACATGTTCTAGTTGGATATAGTCCTGAGCCACATGGAGGCAGTGAGCGATTGTTGTGGATTCGTCTCTTCTGGTATAAGAAGTCGATGTTGCGCTGTGTTCGGTTGGCCAACACCATAAGTTCCTGATCGGGACGGATTGAGAATTACTGGTAGTTAGATCAGTAGATTCTCAGATGGTCTTGAGCCACACCGGCACGACTTGTCAGATTATTAGGGGTCTGACGTCTTCAATCCCTAGACCTGTATGCGATACTCTCAGACGAACAGAGCGGACTGTACGGAGATTGTCACGGACATGCTCAGTAGGAGTTCGGATGAGTTTGTTCGTCGGCCTTCTTTTTGACAAGTATCTTGGTAACTGTTACGTACAGCTAGGGTCACTGACGTGCTTGTGGTTAAACCCACTGCCAATGTACCGTCGAGTTTTTAGAGTCCCTCACAGAGGGTTTCCTTGGTTCAGGCGAAACGATGTAGAGGACGTATGGTTTTACGTGCAGTGTTTCGATCATATACGTGTATTAGCTACATGGATATTTGTTCAGACGGATAATACTAACGGGCTTAGGATTAAGTCACATTCTAGTATTATATTATTGGATTATTTTTATTTCTTGGTATTCGTAGTACGAATATATGTATGCATATACGGTGAGGGGTATTCTTGTATTTTCTCTTGAGCGCTTCTAGAAGAAGACACCTCATTTGTGTTAAATCTATTTGATTAAATGGATAATGAGGTTGAGGGATAAGGTGTTATTAAAGTATGGTTGAAGTATGGCTTCTTGTTTTATTCATTCATTTGTGATAACTATTGATGCATGGTTGCAATATTTTTATTATAAAAGATATGCTTGATAGTTTTCATCCTTAGCCATTCTTCATTCATTCTTTACTTGCCATTCTATTTCCTCCTTTGCTCTCTTCTTCTTTCTCAAACCCTAACGCTCTCATGAGTTGAGAAATCATTGGTTTATGAGATAAATTAATCCAATAAATATTCTTTATATCTACTAAACCCTTAGATTAGCAAACTAGGTGCTTTAGTCACCTCACTTTTGAGGTTAAAGTTTGAACTATAGACTCTTGGGTTGCTCGTCTTCGACACAAGGAGGCCGACGACCGACGAGCGAGGAGCTTAAGAAGAGGATAAGAAGAATCGAAGGACTTGAGCACATAGGCATAAATCTCTTCATACTAGATTAGAACCTATGTTAGTTTTGTTAGCTAGGGCTTTTGGTAGTTCTTGGGTGATTAGTCGATGTTGCTTGCATAAAATTGTTTTTTGAAAATTCCATCTCTCTACAAACCTTGTGGAGTGTGCGACATCGACTTACATGGTATCAGAGCCACTTCATAAGCTTTAAATAGTTCGTAGCGACGTTAGAAATCCGCTGTTTTTGTTGCGCACGAACTGCCGACAAAAACAATCCCTAAAATTGAAGTTTTGAGATATTTACATACCCTGCGGGCTCACGGTTTGAACCGAGAAGCCGCAGGGTGAAGCATGGGCATCCCGTGGAACCCCCGGGGGACCGAAGGTCGGGCCCACCCGCCAAGACCACCATAAGATGACCTTGGGGGTGATGACCCGAGAGCACTCCAATAGGGTGCTCTCGGGTCTGCCTACCCTATTGGACCATCTCGTAGTAGCCTTCGGGGGTGGGTACCCCCAGGCCCCGAGTACATAGTTAATTTTATGCCTTTTGCCTCTGTGAAGATTCGGACGGGTTTCGAGTTCGTTTCGACTCTCGGATTGGCTTAAAACGAATTTTTGGGAACTTTAGTGAACAATTTTTTCAAGTCTTGGAAAATTGGTTTTGTTCGCTAATTGTGCACGGAATTCTAACGCCGTAGTTTTCTTTACTTGCTTTTGTGATGCGTATATGTGTTATATGTGTTCTTAAATGTCTTCTAATCGTTATACGTCGACCAGAAGGGGTTGCATATATCTTGTGATGTTCGGTTGCGAATGGTTTGATTGATCGTTGTGCGAATGGCCCGGTGTGAATTTAGATGTGAGACGTGAGTGGATTTTTTGTAATTCATGTAATAATTGATGTATATTCTTTTATCAGGGTGCATCCGGGTTGAGGATGTAGTCACCGGCTGTATATTATTTTTCATTTTCGCCTTCGGATTGACCCACGGAGGAGTGCACAAGCTACCGGGTTTTAGGATTCAGCGGGTGTCCATCTCGAGAAGTTGAGATCCGGGTCACCCAATTTTAGGATTGACGGGTAGCTTGCCGTGCTTGCAGGGGTCTAGGATTATTCACACTAGGCTATTCACACGACCGTGGAGGACTGCGTTTCATAGATGTCTCAATGAAATGCAAATGTTTTAATTGATCCATTTTTCCATTCTCTGTGATGCTTATATCTGCCTGTGCTGCTTATCATGCCTGTGATGGATATATATATATATATATATGTATATGTATAAATAAATGTTGTATATGTTTTGCATCCACGCTAGTCCAGTTCTCGCTCCGCCGTTACTTAAGTAACCTAACGGTGTATGACGGGGCCTCATAGTGAATGCGGGTGGCATATACGTACATTCTATTTTCGTTTTTTTTCTTGTGTGATAAGTCTAATTGATGGAACCTCGTTAATCTCATTTAATGCAAAGCAATAAACCTAATATTTGACGCCGTTGGAACAATTGCAAAACCATTCGGTTTTCTTTATAAACAACTTTTAAAAGCGGATCTTAAATCACTCCTTTTCAAAAGCTATTTGGTTTCTTCGACTATATCAAGTTCATTACGTTCACGGTTTTCGCCAAAACCAGTCGTAGCCCACCGTCATTTCAGATAGGTATCAACTAGTATTCATGCTATGTGTTTTGACCTTCGCCCATGCATACAGTTTGGTAGCTAGTGGGTGCTTATCTGTAGTATAGATAGATGTATTAATTTAGGATAGGCGTACAGTTATTTTGACCTTCGTCAAGGGTTTATACGAATGGGTCTAGCTTAATCTGGACAATGACGGGTTGAACTTGACTTATAACTTATGATATTTTGACCTTCGTCAAGGTTATAAGCGCTTGGGGCAAAAACCATATCGGAAGTTTCAAACATACAGGAAACTTGCTAGTCTTTCATACCTTCTGGAGTGGTAGTTTTGGTAGGCTTCCTTCAAAATTATCACACAATGATAGTTGGGTCTCGATCCTACTGTGAGTATCAGCTACTCTTCGGGAGAGTTTTTCACTTTGCAATTAGCTAATCAAGTAGGTGTCTAAAAAGGTGTTAACGTGGCTATACCTTTGGGAAAACGAGGGTATTTAATTAGGTCCGTGCGAAAGCACGGAGGACCTTCCTCCGAAGTACCAACACTGGCCTGGCCAAAAGATAAGCAGACTTGTAGGGTGCGATTAATCCCGACCAATTCTTCTTTCAGGGTTTGAAGGAGAATTCGAGGAAACAGTGAAAGCCATCCTATTTAGATAAACTAATAACCAATTTAAACATGCAAGAGAATACGATGGGTGTTTCTTTTCCCTCTCTCCTAATTGCAGCGACAATGACGAGACTTAAGTTTATATTAGATAAAAATAAACTCGCTAGGCCGAACTATAAAGGCCGGCTAAGGAACGTCCATACGGCTCTTATGATAAGGTTGCATACGTCCTCACGGCTAAAGCTCCCGTTCCAGGTCCAAAATCTTCGATCACTGATATTGAGGTTCGTAAGACTTGGGATCTGGATTGCGCGAAAACCAAGTGTCTCGTGTTGGCCTCCATGGATAATGAGTATCAGAGGCAGCACAAGAAGATAGGCCTTGCTTCCATCTTCCTCTATATCAAAGATTTATATGAAGGGTAATCTCGTATCGCAAGATATGAGAGCTCGAAGAAATTGTTTCAAGCGAGGTGGCTGTTGGATCATCTGTTGGGGACCACGTCTTGAAGATTTCTCTCATTGAAGAGCTCATGGACGTGGGAACTACGTTGGAGAATGAGTTATATACCGACTTGATTCTACAGTTCCTTCCCTCTACCTATGCCCAATTCGTATTGAACTTCAATATATATGCAAAAGTTGGAAGTTACACTTTCTGAGCTCCTCAACATGTTGAGGGTGGCAGATGGCACCTTAAAGAAATCCAAGGCAACACCCGCTCTGTTTGTTGGAGAATTTTCTTCCACTAAATCCAAGACTAAGGCCAAGGGGAAGAAGAAAAAGGCTCCCACCAAACCGAGAGGAGGTGTGCAGAAGGTGTAGGGAAAGGGAAAGATTGGAGGGCAGCCACAAAGGAAGAATGTTTCTACTGTCATAAAAAGGGACATTGGAAGAAATATTGCCGGGCTTTAAAAGCTAAGAATCAGGGCACGAAGCAAGTTGTGGCTTCGGTTTCAGATGTGTTCGTGATTGAAAACTGTTTCTCTATTAACTCCACTTCTTGGGTATTGGATACCGGATCAGGATCTCACATCTGTAATCCTTTGCAGACACTAAGAAGCCGTAGAGTTTTGAGGAAAGGTGATATAACCCTCCGGGTTGGCATCGGAACCAGTGTAGATGCTATTGTAGTAAGAGAATACCATCTTGGATTGACGAATGGATATATTTGTTGTTACATAACTGCTTTTGTGTATCCAGTATGATGTGTAATATTATATCTGTATTTTTGTTATCTAATGAAGAATATAATTTTGCACTTGAAAGCAATGTTATAGACATTCACCTAAATCATGAAATGATTGGGTCAGCTATACTGAATAACGGAATATACGTTCTCAATCAACATCAAGTTTTCAACGTCCAAAACACGCTAAAAAGAAAGAATCCAGAATCAAATCAAGCCTTTTTTATGGCATTGTAGACTTGGTTATATCAATGAAACACGATTGATTAAGTTACATAAAGATGGATATTTAGATTCGTTTGAATATCAATTATATGCAACTTGTCAATCATGTATCAAAGGAAAGATGACTAAAACTCCGTTCACTGGAAACGAAGAAAAAGCCACTGAGCTCCTGAGACTCATAGCGACGTGTGTGGGCCAATGTTTACACATGCAAGAAATGACCATTCTTCATCATTTTTACCGATGATTTCTCAAGGTATAGACATAAATTCTTGATGAAACATAAATCCGAGGCCTTTGAGAAATTCCAGGAGTATAAGAATGAAGTGGAAAAGCAAACCGACAAAAGTATTAAGATGCTCCGATCTGATTGGGATGATGAATACTTAAATGTTGAGTTCCTAGAATATCTAAAAGATGGAATTCTCTTTCAGTTCACTCTTCCATACACACAACACAACGGTGTATCAGAAAGACGGAATCACACCTTGCTAGACATGGTGCGTTCCATGATGAGTAATGCTGAGTTGCCGCCATCCTTCTGGGGTTATGCATTAGAATATGCTGCATATCTATTGAATAAAGTTCGTACTAAGTTTGTGTCTACCACTCCATATGATGTGGAGTGGAAAAAAATCCTGTCTTAAGTATTTTAAGATTTGGGGCTGTCCTGCTTTTGTCAAAAAGATTTATCCAGACAAGCTCAAGACACGTTCAGTATTGTGTAAGTTTGTGGGATACCCCAAGAATTCAAGGGGTATTATTTTTATTACGCCGAGAAACAAAAGGTCTTTGTTTCTCATCATGTCCGCTCTATGGAAACTCAATTTCTTGAAAAAAAAATTAGTGGGAGCGCAAAAGACCGGAAGAAATTGCAGAACCACAAACTATTACTGAGGACTTAGTAGAATCTGAAGTTTCAATAGAACCGGACCTACCTACGCCACTCCGCATATCTAGTAGGTAGCCTCATCCGTCTGAGAGATATTACGGTTTTCTCGTAGACGGAGATTGAGAGGATTGCATCATCGATGACGAGCCGACTAGTTTTCAGCAAGCCATCATGAGTAGAAACTCGGTGAAGTGGCTGGATGCTATGCGCCCCGAGATGAAATCCATGTACACCAATAAAGTGTGGACTTTGGATGCTGCTCCTTTTGGGGTAAAACCCGTTGGATGCAAATGGATTTTCAAAACGAAGATTGGTGTAGATGGACAAATATAAACCTATAAAGCTAGACTTGTTGATAAAGGTTTTCGTCAAAGACCAGGATTGAACTATGACGAAACTTTTTCATCGGTGGCTATGCTTAAATTCATTCGAATCCTACTTACTATTGCTGCATTCCATGACTATGACATCTGGCAGATAGATGTTAAAACCGCTTTTCTAAATGGAAGTTTAGAAGAGTATGTTTATATGGATCAACCAGAATGTTTCATAGACAGTGGGAGTAGCGGAAATGTGTGCAAGTTGCTTAAATCAATTTATGGATTAAAACATGCATCACGGAGTTGGAACATCTGCTTTGATGAGACGGTCAAGGAATTTGACTATCAAAAATGTAGATGAATCTTGTATTTATAAGAAGATTGTAGGGAGAACTGTGGCATTCATCATTTTATACGTAGATGATATTCTCCTGATAGGAAATGATATTCCTATGCTACAATCGGCCAAGCTGTTATTGTCACAAAAGTTCTCTATGAAAGACCTGGGTGATGCCTCGTACATTCGGGAGATTAAGATCTATCGTGACAGATCTAAAAGAATGTTGGGACTTTCACAGTCGAGATACATAGACACCGTACTGAAAAGATTTAGTATGGAAGATTCCAAGCTCGGTAATTTACCCGTTTCTTACGGAATCACTCTCCAAAGCGACGTCTTTCAAGACTGATGAGGAGAGGGCTCGTATGAGTATTGTATCCTATGCTTCAGCGGTGGGGTTGATAATGTATTCGATATTGTGTACCAGACCAGATGTAGCTTACGCACTTAGCGTCGTAAGCAGGTATCAGTCCAACTCATGTGAGAAGTATTGGATAGCGGTAAAGAATATTCTTAAGTATCTGAGAAGGACTAAATAGCTGTTCTTGGTATACGGTAATGTAGACATCCAGATCGATACTTTTACCGACTCTGGCTTCCAAAGTGACAATGATGACTCTAAATCCATCTCGGGTTATATGTTTACCGTCAATGGAGGGACGGTCTGTTGGAAAAGCTCCAAACATGACACTGTAGCTGACTCGACGATAGAGGCCGAGTACATCGCTGCTAACGATGCCGCAAAAGAGACAGTCTGGATGAGGAAGTTCATTTCTGAACTTCAGGTGGTTCCATCCATTGCTAATCCAATATTTTTGTATTGTGATGACAGTGGAGCCATGGCTTTGGCAAAGGAGCCACGGCTGAATCCAGACATATCTTGAGACGGTATCACCCGATCAGGGAGATCGTGGATCGCCGGGAGATCGAGATGCGGAGATTAGATATAAAGGACAACACGGCAGATCCATTCACCAAGACCATCCCTCAAGTTCAGTTTGAGAGATTGTTTGAGATGCTGGGTATGCGGTACGCCAACAATTGGCCATAATACATACGTTGGGTACTCAATACGCCAATAACATGCCTTAGTGCAAGTGGTAGATTGCTGGATATGTATACCCTAGAGGCCTCTATTGTATAAGATGTTAGGGATATGTATGTCCAGGACAATCTTGCTCAATATGATAGTATGCTATTTGGTTTGCTTTTATCTTAACATGTGTATATGTTTTACTTGTTATTTCACGTCGCTTATGCATGTTGATAAAGACTATAGGATTATTGCTTAACTACCAACGTTATGATGAGAATCATACTTATGGGAGCCGGGTAGTCAATAAGCACATCCTTAAATGTCCCTAGTCAGTGTAGACTATTGTATACATTTCTAAACCTTGACGAGGGGCAATGGTTGGTCCCTCGGCCATCGGTGTGATTTACTTAAGATTGTGTACATGTGCTCACTGTGGGTGAGTACACTGGACGGACTCGCCGAGAACTGGCTGGATGATATTATACCAATCGTCAGATAACAGTTCTCTGGTGACATGAGGACGGATAGTCCGTCGATCTGAGTTCGTCATTTATCTCGTGTGAGTTCTAACTGTGCTTTGATTACTACCCTACCATGGCTCTACTGAGTCGTGCAAATATATTTTAGTTGGGTACAGTCCTGAACCACATTGAGGCAGTGAGCAATTGTTTGGGATTCGTCTCTCCCGGTATAAGGAGTCGATGTCGCGCTGTGTTCGATTGGCCAACACCATAAGTTCCTGGTCGGGGCGGATTGAGAATTACTGACAGTTAGATCAGTAGATTCTCGGATGGTTTTGAGCCACATCGGCACAACTTGTTAGGTCATTAGGGGTCTGACGTTTTTCATCCCTAGACCCGGCATGCGATATTCTCAGACGGACAGACCGAACTGTACGGAGATTGTCACGGACAAGTTGAGTAGGAGTTCGGATGAGTTTGCTCGCCGGCCTTCTTTTCGACAAGTACCTGGATAGCCGTTACAACAGCTAGCGTCTCTGATGTGCTTGTGGTTAAACGCACTGCCAATGTACTGTCGAGTCTTTAAAGTCCTACACAGAGGGTTTTCCTGGTTCAGGCGAAACGATGTAGAGCTCATATGGTTTTACGTGCAGAGTTTCGATCATATACATGAACTGGCTACATGGATTTTTGTTTGGATGGATAATACTAGCGGGCTTAGGATTAAGCCGTATTCTAGTTTATATTATTGGATTATTTTTATCTCTTGGTATTCGTAGTACGAATACGGGTAATCATATACGGTGAGGGGTATTCTTGTATTTTCTCTTGACTGCTTCTAGAAAAAGACATCTCATTTGTGTTAAATCTATTTGATTGAATAGATAATGAGGTGGAGGGATGAGGTGTTATTAAAGCATGGTTGAAACATGGTTTCTTGTGTTATTCATTCATTTGTGATAACTATTAATGCATGGTTGCAATATTTTTATTGTAAAAGATATGCTTGATAGTTTTCATCCTTAGCCATTCTTCATTCATTCTTTACTTGCTATTCTCTTTCCTCCTTTGCTCTCTTCTTCCTCAAACCGTAACCCTTTCATGAGTTGAGAAATCATGGGTTTATGAGATAAATTAATCTAATAAACATTCTTTACATCTACTAAACCATTTAGATTAGCAAACTAGGTGTTTTAGTTACCCCACTTTTGAGGTTAAAACTTGAACTATAGACTCTCGGGTGGATCGTCTTCGATACAAGGAGGCCGACGATCAAGCTCGATCCCGACGAACGAGAAGCTTAAGAAGAGAATAAGAAGAACTGAAAGACTTGAGCATATAGGTATAAATCTCTTCATAGTAGATTAGAACCTATGTTAGTTTTGTTATCTAGGGCTTATGGTAGTTCTTGGGTGATTAGTCGATATTGCTTGTTTAAAATTGTTTTTTTTAAATTCCGCCTCTCTACAAACCTTGTAGAGTGTGCGATATCGACTTGCATATCTATATCGTCTTCTTGTAATGGCTATCACTACTATGTTCATTTTTAGATGATTATTCTAAATTTTCTTGGTTTTATCCTTTTGTTCAACGTTCAGATGTGTTTGATATCTTTGTTAAATTTCGCAAACATGTCGAAAATGTGTTAAATGCCTAGATCAAATTTCTCCAAACTGATGGTGCAGGTGAATCTCTTTCTTGACGTTCCTAAACCGAACTCTTTTCTAATGGCATAGGGCATCACATCTCATGCCCCCACACCCACTAATAAAACGGTTCTGCCGAAAGAAAACATCGACATATCGTGGAAACTGGCCTTTCCCTCTTATATCACTGGGGCGTTCCACTCAAATTTTGTTCCTTCGCATTTGAACTGCAACTTATCTTACTAATCGCCTTTCCACACCCAACCTAAAGGGGTTACCGCCTTAGGAACTTCTTTTTCATCGGAAACCTGACTACACCTTTCTCCGCTGCTTCGGTTCCTTTTGTTTTCCGCACCTTTGCCTTTATAATCACAATAGACTACAGCCGTGATACCTCCCTTGCGTTTTTCTTGGTTATCCTACGGGTTATCATGGTTATCGCTGTCTAGAACCTACTTCTGGCCGGATCTTCATAGATGCCAATGTCTTTCTTGGACGAACATACCTTTCCTTACCAAACACACTTCTAGGTCGCCGTCCTCCCATCCATGTGCCCAATGACGTGAATATTTTTCCTGTGCAACATCGGGTACATCTATTTCGGTGACAAGTGATGCGGAAACCGATACCACGGTTGATGCCAAACCCTAGCAATAGATGTGACTTCAGATCTGGTCTATCAGCGTACATCCGCCCGACGCCTGAAGTTGGGCATCGTTTGCTGCTCCTCTAACAACAACTGACATTGGGGCACTGCTCTTGGTCTCTCCGCCACTAATGCCCACTACCGGGACGTTACCTACAGACGCGGATCCTCCACCCCTGGCTGCTATTCAATGACCATCTCACTCGATGGTCACACGTTCCAAGGATGGCGCCCTCCGTTCTCGCCCCTTTGTCGTCTTTCGCTAGTTCGATGTCAAGAACGCCTTCTTGTACGTCAATCTTGATGAGGTTATTTATATGAAACAACCCCGGGCTTCACAAATCATGATCATTCTGAGTATGTGTGTCGACTTCAACGTTCTCTCTACGGCCTCAAGCATGCTTCGCTCACTTGGTTTCTTCGCTTGAGCTCGTTTCTTTTTCAGCTGGGCTTCGTTGGCTATAAGGCCGATTTTTCTCTCTTTTTTTCGGCGGACAAGTGACTGTGATTTTTATGCTAATCTATGTCGATAACATCATCTTCACCGGAAGTCTGGAAGCTCCTTTGCCTTTCCTCATTCAAAGTCTTGGCCGTGAGTTTGCCACGAAGGACTTAGGTCTCGTGACCTTAGCATTGAGGCTTCTCGCACCCCTACTAGTATGCTTCTTACTCAAGCCAAATATGTGACCGATCTGCTTCAACGCATGGGCTTTCTCGGCTGCAAGCCTATCACCATCTCGGCCGCTACTGCCACTCGGCCTATCTCAAATGGTGCTGATCTTCTTCATGATCCGACCCTTTATCGAAGCATGGTTGGGACGCTTCAGTATCTTATCTTAACTAGGCCGGATTTGGCCTTTGCTATTAATCAAGCTTGCCAATCTATGCATGCTCCCACTGTTCAGAATTAGACCACCGTCAAGTGTATCCTCGGTATCTTCAACATACTGCCATCTATGGTCTTCATCCCACCGCCGCCTCTTGTGCCGATTGGGCGGGTGATTCGACTGAATGTTGCTTTGTTGGTGACTTCTCGGTATTTCTGGGTTCAAATCTCATCTCATGGAGCTCTAAGAAACAATGTACCGTCTCTCGCTTGAGTACGGAGTTCGAGTACAAAGCTCTTGCCAACCCCACTTGTGAGGTCATGTGGGTTGAAAGTCTTCTTCGTGAACTTGGTGTTCCTCTCATTGTTCCTCCAACTATCTACTTTGCCGTCAGTCCAGTTTTTTCATGTTCGGACGAAACACATTGAGATAGATTATCACTTTGTTTGAGAGCGTGTCACTCGTGGCCAACTGAACGTTCAGTTCATTGCCACACTTGATCAAATTGTGGGCATCTTTATCAAGGCTCTCGCCACTACTATAGATTTGAATTTCTTCGTTCCAAGTTGGTCCAAAATCACCCATCAACTTGCGGGGGAGTATTAACTGAATCTGATTCAAATCATTCAAGATCTACAGCTGATACAACAAATCTCCATAGATAGCAACAAATGCCTATTGATAGCAATGGCTCAAATCAAGATCTCCAAATCTCCATAGATAGCAACAAATACCTATAAATAGCAACTGTTCCAATCAAGATCTACAAATCTCTATATATAGCAATATGGGCTGAAATTGATTACAAGTATTATTATGAATTAATTGCAATTGATTTATATTCTTGGCTATAAAATGTAGCCTTTGTACACAACAAATTCATAAAAGAAAAATACATTTATTTCTAAATCTTTTTATCTGATACCATGTATACCTGCTGGTGATGAATGCAGCGAAAGATTGCTCACTTGCCAATTTCCATAGAAAGTTTGAGTCAGTTTGAAATTCTTTGGTTGGATGTTGCTTATTCAAATGGAGAGCGATTTTCATAAACTAAGGATAATGGTGGCGTCTATTAATGTGCCAACATGAATTGTACTATGGAGATGCATTTTGCTTTCAAGTTGTTTGCAAGTCATATACCCTGTTACCCTGCATTATCAGCTCTCAATATTATCAGTTTGTACTATCTCATTGGCTAGTCTTGTGATTCATCGTCTGTTTGATGTTTGATGCTATACAATTGAAGCGTCCGACATCTGAACTTAAGCTGGAAGTTCATGTTTTATCTGATTCCAACTTAGGTTGTATCCAGCAGTTGTAAATTTTATTGGCATACTAGGCAACTATTTAGCCAAAAAAAGGGGGAAAAAACATAGAATTGGCTGATTGACACTTTCCACATCGTGCTATGAGTTTTATGACATTGTTGTGTATATTCTGTTTTTCGGGGTTTTCGAAATATTATCAGCCCAGTAAACCGTTTCAAATGTTTTCCTTTGTGTTTATCTACAGAATCGTCAAAGTTTCTCTGAACAGCCTGCGAATCCCAAAGCTGTGGTGGCAAAGACATCGGCTGCACGGACCAGTGGGAGAGGCCGAGGTAAGGGGGATGCTAGGCTGTTGGCAAAAGATTCCAAACTGGTTGCAACTCCTGCTAAAGAGGGCGGGGTCAGCATCCCTGAAGTTTTGAAGGCCTTCTCCACTCGATTTGTACGAGTTAATGGAATTCTTTTCACTCGGACGAGGTAATAGCACTAATTTTTTTTTATCATAGGCTTTTCAACTTTGCCTGAAATGTGTTATTTGTTTAAAACCTATAGTTCTAAAAAACGCCAAAGAACAAAACCTGTTTAATCATTTAGTTAATAAATATAACTTTTTAAAAAAGCATTTTAGCATATATTCAAACAAAAATAATTTTTCAAATATCTGCAGTACTCTTTAAGCATATAGCTGATTTTTAACATTGGTATCAATTCTCTGACAAGTGTAGATTTAAACAACCTATGTTTCCTATCTGTTTAGACTATTCATCCCATCAGTTTTCTGGATTTGGAGAAGTGCTGTTTTTTAATCTAGTAGACGGTTATTTTTATGTTGAAGGAGTCGAAACCGTATGACCAGTGTAATCCTCATTGACTGGCCTTCAAGATATATCATTATATTTCTCCCCTGTTAATTTTTATACCATTCAGTCATTTTGGAACCGACTAGGTTCATTTTGTTGACACCATCTGCCGAAATCAATTAATCTTTCTTTGCACCCATTTTGTTTCTGGCCAATCACTGTTGGATGTCTTTCCTCCCAATATATACTATTTGAAGCATTAATCTTATATGATGTGTATCTCAACAGCTTGGAAACTTTTGAGGAAGTTTTCTCTTCAGTTAAAAGTGACTTCCTTCAACTTTTGTCCACCGGACCTAGAGAGGAGCTTAATTTTGGTCAGAATGATGCTGATAATGGACTTTTTATTGTGAGGTTAATTGCCATTCTTATATTCACAGTCTACAATGTGAATAAGGAGTCAGATGGCGAGTCATATGCTAAGATCTTGCAGCGTACTGTTCTTCTTCAGAATGCTTTTACAGCTGCTTTTGAGTTTGCTGGGGATATTATTAAGAGATGCTTACAATTACATGATGCTGCATCAAGCTTTCTCTTACCAGCCATTTTAGTTTTCATCGAGTGGTTGGCTTGCCATCCTGATATTGCTGCAGGCTCTGATGTCGATGAAAAACAAGCTGGTGCAAGATCATTCTTTTGGAATCAATGTGTTGCCTTGATGAATAAACTTATCTCAAGTGGGCTTGTCTCTGGAGGCAAGGATGAAGATGAAGCTTGCTTTTATGATATGAGTCGGTATGATGGAGAAACCGATAACAGACTAGCATTGTGGGAAGATTTTGAGTTGAGAGGGTTTTTACCTCTAGTGCCAGCACAAATAATATTGGAATTTTCAAGGAGAGGTGATGGAAGCAAGAAAGAGAGACAAGCGCGTGCTCAAAGGATTCTCGCTGCAGGGAGGGCCCTTATGAATGTGGTTCACGTCAGTCAACAGACTATGTATTTTGACCCTCGCTTGAAGAAATTTTCCATTGGTATAGAGCCTCTGGCATTCGATGATTGTACTGATTTGTCAGGTGCACCTAAAGTAAATTTTATTAAAGAAACAAGCCCGGTGAAGAAGAGTACTAATCATGGAATCACACAGCCCAAGGCACAACCTTATGCAGGTGGAGAAGATGATGAAGAAGAAATAGTCTTTAAGCCCATAACGGGGAACACGTGTCCTAGTATGAGTGCTCCTGCTTCTATGTTAACTGCTCATGAAGCAATTCAACCTCCACAAATTTCTCCATACGGTCAATTTGCAAATGATGTCACACATCCTTCTGCGCCGCTCAATAATTTTCAGGTGTCAAATGGCCTGCAAACTAGTTCACCGCCAGAACCATTACATCATGTGAATTTGAACACTTCGAGATGGCTAATGGAGCAAGCAGCATCCTTATCTAAAGGACTAAAGAATTCTAACATTAACGGTAACGGGACTGAAGGCTTGAGCTCCCCATCTATGGCATTTGCATTTTCACCATTGATTTCTTCATCACAAATCGATCCAATCAGCAGAATGTCTTGTCAGTCGAAAACCGCAGAAGCTTTAATGCCATCTACTCTTAATTTGACAAAACATCCAGGTTTGACTTCTGATGGAGCATTGCCAGTTTCTGCAAAGAATACTCCTGTAAGTCGACCTGTTAGGCACTTGGGTCCTCCTCCTGGATTTAGCAACGTCTCTGCTAAGCAATTCAGTGACTCGGTGATGAGTGAAGAAAACCCTCAGGCTGATGACTACAACTGGCTAGATGGATATCAGTTTTCATCTACCAAAGCTTTTGGCGAAAACCCTGTTAATTATGTCGCCCATATGCATCATCATCCTATTGTTGATAATGCTTCTGATTTGAATGGTGTGATGAGCTTCCCTTTCCCGGGAAAGCAAATTTCTGCTGCTCAAAATGAAATGGTTAATGAAAAGAAGCGGCAAGATTATCAACTTTTTGACCATCTCTGGCAGAACTCAGAACAACAGCCCCCTGTGATACCCAGGAAGCATCAAGCGCAATCTCTGTGGCCAAGTTACTTCATGTGAAACCCTTTGCATCTTGATGATTAACGGTAATGACTTGTCTTTTTTTCCCGTCCTTTTTTTGGGGGAATTCTTAGAACTGTGATTTATGCTTTTCTGGGTACTTTTCCCAATGTGGGCTATATATCTGAAATGGTGTTCTGTGCATTTAAGGCTGGGAATGTCGCAATTACTTGCCTGCGGCATGGTGTTATCGACTTCGGCATCAACCTTTGAGCCCTTGAAGTGTTCTTATGTTTCTTTTGGAGGATGAACAATTTTGGAAGCATTGCAAGTGCTTGACCCCGAAACTAGTAAGTTTTGATTCTTCACATACATGTATGCGCGATTGGAGAATTATCAGACATTATTACCTCATGTAGGCCTGATATATCAATTTAGGTTGAGTGAAAGCTCTTGACAGAAAAGTTAGCTTCATACTTTCTCGTCTTTAATTGTTGACTGTTCCACTTCACTATGTTTTTTCATAGCCCATTCCCACAATTGGATCTATGCTTTTGAATAGCCTGTCCTTTGGTATTCTGTGCTAGCAAATGGGTTGAGGCGGGTTTTCTCTCTCTTGTTTTTCTATTTATTTATTTATTGTTTTGTGTGTGTGTGTGTGTGTGTTTATGTTTTCTTGTCTTTTTTTGGCGGGGTGGAGGGGATGGGGGGGGGTGGGGTAAGGGGACGTTGGAGATGATCATAAAAATCCATGTAGAGCATCTAATCTTCTTCTTCTTACCTAGCATGGCTTCTGACTTCCTATTTGTTCTATCTACACTCTGGTTTTTGCTTTTGAGTGTCTGATGATAAGCCTTTGGGAATCATATTTTGGATTCTATTATCGCTCTTAAGGTTATATTCTTTATTAAGTCGATCACAAAGGGAATTATTTTTTGGATTCCATTATGGCTCACAAGTTTATCATCTCTATTAACAGTCACAAAATACAACTATTTTGATTGACATCCATCATGTGGTTCTAGTATTTTTAGTGTACATGCGCCTAGTACTTTGTTATGACCTTTTCTTTAAAAAATTCTATGATGCTTTTTTTAGTTGATGCCAAAATACCGTTCAATTATTTAGATATTTGTGATGGTTGCATTAATTCAAGAAATATAGTTCATCACAGAATACATGTATGGATGATATTTGCTCAGCTTGCCTTTCACTGATCGTCTCCATTCTGTTTTTGGCCTTTTGAGTTCTACCCACCAATTACATGTTTAGATTTGAGCTCCCCCTATTGTAATTAAAAAATTATTCATGATTTAATGAAATCTCATTCAGACTGGGGAATAAGAGATGGATGCATATGGTAAAGCAAAAGCATATAGAGCTATGACATACTCGGTTTGCAACTCTATTTTACCATTATAGAATGAACTTATTGAGCATCATTATTTGCACTTGGCATAAAATAGGAGTACAAGAAGTTTGGAAATTTACTTCTATATCTAGCTGGCATGTATCATTTAAATGATCAGATCAAAGGTCCATTAGTTAGTGTAGTAGTATGTCATTATACGGACATTCTGCATGGATATTGTTTTCAACTTATATACATGTTTTTCTCAGCTTTTTAGGGTGTACCGAGCGTCCTAGACTTTGTAAGGGACTGCAAGCTTAGCCAATGATCAGTGGCTTGAATCGTCGGTATGCCTGCTTGGGCACATGGTTCAGAGCTTCGAACGTAACAGAGAATACTTGAGTCAGATTCTATCCTAATCTACTGCATGAAATTTAAATTCTCACAATGGTTCGGTCTCCTTCGTTGCCGACCATTACAGTCTTTGGTGGTTGAAGAGGGTTGAAATGGATGGTACGGTTTCGGGCATGCAAGCGAGTACGATATTATGCAGTTACTACGTTTTGAAGAATATTTGTTGATTTCTAATAAGCCTCTTCTACCTTAGAAAGATGGCCAATGTTAAATTTTGATATATTTGGTAATTATGGGTGTGATATGAACTTGAATATAAACATGTTTGTGATTCTGGAAGGTAGACTTCCAAACACCAGTATATGCATGTCCTTTCAAATTTCTGAAGTTAGGCTTATATTTTGTTATAATTTTGCTTTCACCTTGAGAAGAACGACGCAGCTTATGAAAATTAGGGTCAAATGTGCCCCCATAGTTTTATATTTTCTTTCAGCTGCATGATTATTGCTTCTTTTTCTTTTTAATCTGTTGCAGGCTCTGCAGGTGTATATTGTGTCATAAATCATGTTTGAAACAAAGTGAAACGACAAGAATCAATTTTGAGATGAAATGCTATTTAATTTCCGAGCAGTTTGCTACATAGAAGCTACAAAATTAGGCTTCAAACAGTAATTTCCAGATGTTTTTATCATGAAGCCTTGGCCTCAAAAGCATGGGAGGTAGCAAAATAACCATGAGAAAGACACCAAACTGGAAGAAAATTGCAGCCTACTCTTCTATTTTCTTGCTTTTTTCTTCTGTTTCTCACTTCCCTTGCTGCTAGATATTCCTCTCTTTTTCGGCGGCTCTTCCGCTTTAGATTGTTTCTTCACTGCTCCCTTTGCTTTGCTCTTGCCTTCCCCATTATCTTGACTAGCTGTCTTCAGCTGCTGCTTGACAACTCTCTTGGGCTTTGAATTCACATCCCTTTCTTCTTTCTCGGATCCAGGTTCTTCTGTTCCGGCACTATCTTCATCCGACTCTTCCTTTGTCGCTTTGCCTATTCGGGCCTTTGACTTTGTTTCGGTTTTGGCTCCTGTCAACTTCTGCAGCTCTGGAACAATGGCCGAAGTCTACAAAAAATATACAATGAGACAATTACAAATTTGGTAACGATATCTATATTACTCTTAGATGCAGAAAATTTTGATGTAGCACAACTTACTCTGCCACCTGCTCTGATGAATTCGATTTTCTTCCCTGCAAGAAAACATGAGAGATGACATAAATGGAATAGTTCATATTTCTAATGACATGTTGCCTTCCAATCAGTAATTTTTTTTGTAAAGAGAAAATGCAGTCATAATCCGAGATTATTGCGCAAGCAGGGTACATGGTTGTGACATGTATTTCAGCACTCCTGCTTCCATTGTCATAGTTTCAAAGTTTTGCATCCTAGTTATATATCCACTGCGGAAATTAAAGACCATATAGTTGTGTGCTTTGTTTTAGATGGATGCATATTGCTGCATCATTTAAAAAGGAATATTCAAATTCATCGGTTGATACTTACAAATGCATTGATGAAGCCGAACAATATGCGACTTGCAAAATCCTATATAGGATGTATGAAATCAAAATTTTATGTAGTGAAATGTGGTTGCCCACACTTTTCCACTAAGCAGAACAACTTTATACAATCCACTGAACAACGAAAATCTAACGATGTGTATCTCTCACATCATGGCATGAAATGCAGCCATGAAATCTTCAAACATGGAAAATAACTCTCCAAGAAACTAAGAGCATAACTGAGTGTAAATGTGCGAGTACTATAACAAAAAAATCCGGCATTGGCAAGTGAGGAACCAAACCATCCACAAAAGCCTCCCCAGGTTTCTTTTCGCGGGAATGAGATATCCAATTACTAGGATATTGACTACTATCTGCTCCATTCCACTGCTTTTTCAAGAACCTGGACAAATAAATAACTCCATGGTCAAGATGATCATATATATGAAGAAACTTACCATTAACTTTTCCAGACTTTTTCCCCCATCGATAATGAAACAACCATTCAATTGGAAAAGAATTGGAATCATCATCGACTTCAACGGCGTAATCAATAACCTACAAGTATTATCTTCTATATATGGTTTATTGGTCACTAAAAAATCATTCACCAAAAAGGGTATTCCATAATTTGATGGCAAAAAGAAATTTAGTTGTGACTACGACCTCTTTGATGCATTGGTGCAGTCTTTCGCAGCTCTCCTTTGACAAACTTGAAGCAATTTGCAAGGGATGAATTCTAGCCTGAGAATTTGAGAAAGTCAGAACATAGATTTTTATTCTTTTAAAACTGCATAGCTATTAAACCACTCACAAGACTAGATATCACCAAACCTTAATTCTCGGTATCAGTACCAGTATCAAACAGTAAAATTTTGGGATCGGAATTGGCAATCACGGCTGTATGGGCTACCTCAAATCATAGGTCGACTAAACGAAATTCTAAAAACTAGTAATTTCTTTTGAAATAGAAAAGATAACAATAAACAATTTGACATATTTTTTTTAGCAGTTAATGATGTCTACGGTGGTTTATAATATACGTTGTAAAGATAACTATAAATTTGTAACTTTTCTTTTGCAAATAACAATGTCATATAAACCAATAACCCATTAATAAACCCATTAGTGAACATAATACTAAAGCCCCAATAATCAATTGGTGAACCCACTATAAAGGTTTAAAATCTCGGTATCAAAACTCTCATGGTCATTTTTGGATTAGAAACGGCCATCTCGGATCAGGAACATTCGAGATTTGAAACAATGGAAATAGCAGTTAAAATAAATTAAGAAACTAATTAAATGGTATGCTGCACTATGGAATGACATTGAATTATGGATGTAAGGCACAAGAAATTATTCAACAGGATAACACAAGGTCTTCATTAGGTGCGAGTGTTGAAGGATATTGGATAATAGACTATGGGTTGAAACGTACAGAGGTCTAAAAATAGCAGCTAGCGCAAATAGAACAGATTATTCAAGATTTCAAATGCCTCCCCCCACCCCTCTTCTTTTTTTTAATGTTACTAAAGCAATGATGCATAATGCCTTAAATTGGGGTTATCAAATTGCAAAGCCAACAAGTATATACAAATTCAAGTTTTCCCAAATCCAAGCTATGGCTGTGCTGCCAAAAACAGATGGCATCAAGTCCGAAGTACCTATTTTCTAGTAGACAAACAATCAATCAAATATACACAAAAGGAAACGTACAGAGGTCTAAAAATAGCAGCTAGCGCAAATAGAACAGATTATTCAAGATTTCAAATGCCTCCCCCCACCCCTCTTCTTTTTTTTAATGTTACTAAAGCAATGATGCATAATGCCTTAAATTGGGGTTATCAAATTGCAAAGCCAACAAGTATATACAAATTCAAGTTTTCCCAAATCCAAGCTATGGCTGTGCTGCCAAAAACAGATGGCATCAAGTCCGAAGTACCTATTTTCTAGTAGACAAACAATCAATCAAATATACACAAAAGGACAGTTCATTAAAAATATCCATCACAGCCATTACCCACAAACACCAAGAGTTTATAAAACATTTGAACATTATTAGTCATCATATAACAAAGTGCATATTTCACAATTATCAGTTCCATGATGTGACGTGATGGGAAAAAGGGATGGGAGAAAACAGTAGTGTGAACAATGATATACAAACTATTAGAGTGAAATATACAACTTAAAAAAGTATGTAAAATCAATTGGGAAATGCAAAGTGGACAAACCTGATAAAGCACTTCATCTGCAACCCAATTGCCAATGCCTGAAATAAAACTCTACACAATAAATGGAGTCCAGAAATCAGTAACTGATCGTAAAATGTGCTATTTCGGCTTAAACTATGCAACTCCATGCCAGTTATAAAGCAGTGAAACGGCCAATATTCTAGAGTAATTTACACGAGGCTTAATTCCCAAAAACTACCAAAAACTTTGAGGTTGTGGCAAGTAACTACCAAATTTACACCAAACTACCAAGTGTATGGAAACTTGTAAAATTGATAAACAATGAACTACCAAACTTATTTAGTAAAAGTTCAATAAACTACCATACTTGTTTACTAAATATTCAATAAGCTACCAAACTAGTTTAAGAAAGTTTAAGGCCGTTTGCACACTTTGGCAGTTTTCTGTAAATTTCAAAGAATTTGGTAGTTAATTGCCACCGCCTCTAAGTTTTTGGTAGTTTTTGGGAATTAATCCTTTACACAATTACCAACTTTGTTATCTTGTCTACCTAGTATTTCGATCCATGAAAGGAACTAGGATGAAGGCCATTAGAGATGGAAGAAAGGGCGGTTCGCATTTCCCCATCGAAGTTGGATAGGCTGTAAAGCAAGGCTCCACCAAAGATTTGACGAGGATTTACAATCAGCTTGACTTGACGCCGCTCCTATTATCCTATTAATTAGAGCTAAATTTAAGATACCAAAATCTCCTTGATATTAAGAGAAGTCTTGAAGGAGGAGATTTTGGATGATTTATATGCAATAAAAAAATTACACATGACTCTAAGGAGTACACCGCGCCATGAGCGAAACAGAACAAACACATCCAAGCAACAATGGATCAAAGGTGACACAGTATATGACATTTTCACCAAGTGTATCAACAACCATTGTGATTCCTATAATGCTATTAAACAATTATCAAAATAGAAGATCTAATATATCCTAAAGTACATTAAAAGAGAGAGATATTATTGCTATAAAAATTTGCATTATATCTACAAAGAGATTCTAGAAAAAAATGCATCCAACCTGATCAAGTAGCAAAGCCTTAATTCCAATCTTCTTTTTTCTCACAGAGTCCGCAAATTCATCGACTGTCATAGGTTCGAACAAGGCATCTGGACCTAGCTCAGATATTGGAGGTTCAGCAGCTGGCTGCATCAGCAAATTCATGTAAAGTGGAAGGTGACAATGACATCTAAAGATGGGAATCCAGATATTTATAAAAAAAAAAGATAGGAATGTATTGGAAAGATTAATACATCTTGAAGCAAGCGAACTCTGGCAAAGCGCCTTTTATCAGTGAAAGAGAACTCTAAACCGTCATCTAGCTGCACAAGAGGGAAAGATAACACAAGAAGTAATAATCCAAAAATTAAACAATACGCTGTATGTAATTATTGCATTAAAAAATGGAGCCTATGACAAAGATAAATAACAGGTGGTTCTAAAATGAAATTGATTCTATCAGAAATATTGGCAATAATACAGAGAAAAAAGTTATGTAGGGAAGTGGTGGATAGATGTGAGATAGTTTTAAGTGGTGGGGGATGAAGGGGTTATTCCATACAAGACATGGAAAAAGCTTTAAGTAGTGTGAAATATTTTTCCGCTTCTTCTAATTTAACAATGTTATGCAAATTTCGTCATGTATAACTAAAATGACTCGTTACAACACTTCAACAATTTGTAGGCATCTCTTATGCTGTGGATATATTGATGGCAAATGTATGTCCAAAAAACTCATATTAAATATTATGATTGCACATATGGAAAAAATTAAGTCCATAATCATTCTCCATTGAGAATTCAATTCCTAAAAGAATATAAATAAAGTAGAGTGCAAAATTATTGATTCCCTCATCCATCCTAAAATTATAAGTACCACTGTACCAGTGACTAATAAGACTCCCCGAAAGAAAACGGAATTTCCCTTGTAGAACTTAAGCCTCTAAAGATTGAGACTAACATCATCAACCGGTAGCCATTTGATGATACAAAATAAAAACATGTTCCTAATCTTACCTGCTTACCTGTCACAAACATAACACCGCCTCCTCCCCCCCCCCCCCCCCCCCAAAAAAAATAATTAATAAAAAAATAAAGCTTTGTCCTTTATAAATCCTTAAATATGTAAACTGCTGTAGTCAGGATGAGCCTTTCCGACTCTTTTCCACTTTTTAAAGTATTTTTCTACTTCTTCTTTTTTCAAGTTCTATGTAGATTTAAGATCCTCCTAGTATTAGATTACTCATCTCACATTGTAAATGCACATGCCATGCATAATTAGATCTTAAAGTCCCATTTTCTATCCACCATTGAGGCAAGTTTCCAAGGTTTCTCAAACATGCATGAAGTTGCACCTACCATATATACCCAGGACAAAACAATCATTTGAGGCCCAGGTTTATTGCCTTTTTCTTTTGATCTCATTAGTATTTTACACTCCCATCGTTGCTAAGCTCGTTTGATGTGATTACCCTTTCTTTATTGCCAGCATTGTTTTCCCCTTTAACATCTTTGTGTTTCTACTCTAGCTAATCACATTAAATGAGCCAGTTGAAAAGAATCTAAAATGTCAAAATATAACCGAGATCACCCTGAAGGTTAAATCCCAGTTTTGTAGAAAGTAATTAAGAATTTCAAAGGAATAGGCCAACATCATATCAATTCTCATCAATATCATGTCTCTAAGATATATGCATGAACATAATCCTGGCCAACAAATCTAACCCCCTAGCTTATGTGAATGGAATTATAGATAATGTATGTTTTCAAGCCTCAACCACCAGAGGGTTTGCGTAAAATCCGTAAACTGCACGACTCTACCAAGCTGTTATTTCAATCAAGTAATGAATACAAGACATCAAAGCGCAAACCTATCACAGAGCACAACCAACATACTTGAATGAAGACTTTGGAATACTTCGAAGGCCACTCCTCCTCCTCGCTCACCGCCGACCTCTTATACTTGGCAACAGCCACTCCTTTGATATAAACAGCTCCAGTCATCCCTGACCCATCATCAAAAACGACCCCCATTTCAAAAACCAACCAAATGGGTCCTAAAAATCTGCGATTTTGGCAACTGGGTAAGTATCAAGTTAGGGTTTTCGCTCACCGAATTGGAAAGAAGGGAACGGGGGCGAATCGAGCTGCAGCCATAGGTTCTTCCCCTTTCGATGGGCCGCGACGATGGTCCTGCCGTTGAGGGCGGCCTCGAAGTCGGAGGGGGAGACGCCGTCGATGACCTTCGCGTCGTCGGCGACGGTGGATTTGGCGATCTTTTTGCCGACGCAGTTGTTTTCGATCGCTCTTCTCGCTGCTTCCACTTCTGGAAGCTCTGGCATTTTTATTTCGCTTGTTTATTTTCTCCCTTCGAGTAAAAGAGAGAAGGGAATTGATTACAGGGTGCTTGATAAGTTGTAAGCTTTTTTAAATGACATGCCCTTGTAAGTTTAGAATCACTTTTATCTTTTTTCACTCTAATTCAAAAGATGCTTGTATTCGCAAAAAATAAAGTTGTACGATGGATCGATAAATGGTATGATGCCATGTATCCTTTAACGTAGGATCATCTACGGTGACTTGTGAAGCATTGGTCATAGTGGCGGAAGCAGACGGTGTGGCGGCCGGCGGAGTCACTCAAGATGGAGTGGTGATGCGAAGAGTGGTGAGGTTCACAAAGAACGGATCAACAATAGTAGGTGTCGGTTGATTGGCGATGGACGATCGATTACAGCAGGAAGAATTTACTATTAAAAGGTTACATCATGGTTGATATGAAGCTGACGTGATCACGACAATGATAACCTTTATATATGTCCAGGACTATAACCTAAGAAATACACAGATAACAAATGTAGAAGACAGTTTGTCTGATTCGTAATACGGAAAAGAAACGAGACAAGAGCACAAGTTAAGACATTAATATGGAGAAGTGTCCCACAGGGACAGAGGAGGACTTCAAATATATGAGATACACAGCTGCGCATACGGCATCACCCTAAAATTATTTAGTAACATAATTGGAATGAAGGAGAGCTTGAGATGTGTCCACAATCGGATGGTGTTTCCGTTTTGCATCACATGACCGCTTAGAGCAAGACAACTGATTAAGACTAATCCTCATCTGTGAGGAGACCGTGGAACTCATGCGAAAGTTTCTCACCATATCGAGTCTGAATGAAATATTCTGATAGTGGCTCTAAATTTGAGTATGAACGTATAGTTTTGTAACACGCATAATGCTACATCTGTAATACTTATCTTATAATATTTTATCTAATCCCTTACTTCCAATGCTAAACTTTGTTGCAAAGCATAATCTTCAAAACAACACAAACCTTCACGATTATGATCGAATGGAAGCGAAATGGATATGCTATATTGAAATAAATGATAAAAGTAATAAACCAATATTAGTATAAATTTGGGGAAAAACAATTGTCATATCTTTACTATTTTAATTTTAATATCAAAGGGGGTCTTTAAATTGAATTTAAATTGAAATTGCCAATTGATTCTTAGATTGATGCATGTCAAGAAGAAAAAAATCTCATAATTTTGAGGATTTTTTTTAAAGAAACCATAACTTTCTTTGCTATTTTAATGTCAAAGAGAGGTCTTTAAATTGAATTTGTTTAGAATGACAGGTGGCATTAAAAATTCTCATATTTTAAGAAAAAAAATATTTAAGTACCATGCTAACTTTTAAATTCATATCAAATCTTATAAAATCTCTACTATTTAAAATCATATCAAATCTTATAAAATCTCTACTATTTAATGCAAAGAGTCATGTAGCTCTCTCATATTTAATTGGAATTAAATATTTAAAAAAATAAGATAAAATTCTTAATTCTAAGAAGGTCCACCGCCGCTTTAATGAGAAAAAAAATCTTTTGGAATCAATAACCGTAACATAAAAAGAATAGTTGTAAATCAAAAAAAATAATTAAAGAGATTATTATAGTTATCAAAAAATTTACTGGTTACAACAAATCTGATATTCATGTTTATCGCTTCTTCAAAAAGAAATAAAAGTAGTAAGTTCATTTAGCAGTAAGTTTCATTTTGTATGGATCACAAATTACACTACATATTTCAAGATGATTCCTAAAATGACACATGGAAAGAAAATTTCTCATCCTTTTGAAAAAAATATTATAAAAATTATAAACAATTTCCCAAATCTATTAAATTAGTAATATATATAAAATTATAGGCTAAATTGCAGAAAATACCCCTAACTTAGCTTTAGTATAGATTATATCAACGCCACATTAGCATCTTGTCATATCATTAAAAAATGCAAAAATTACAGAGATTCCCCCTCTTCTTCATCCTTTCATCCTAACCATGATCAAGACCTGCCTCCGCCTCATCATCCATCGAAGCCGGTGCCGCACTTCTCTCTCATTGGCGCCTCCCGCCACTACCTTGAACCTCAACCTCATATTTATTTGGTCCATCTAAATTCGTTTCATCACGCTCTATGTCAGTCATTCGTTTTCTTACCAGTTGAAGTATCAACCGACGGAGTTCGAAAATGATATGCCATGACATTATCCTTAGCTTTCTCGTGTTTTGTTGCAACGTACTCCTTGAGAGAATTTCGGAGATGAAATTCTTTTAAGAAAGGTAGACTGTAACGACTGCACAATGATTTCTTTCTTGAATTATATTCACTCGAATCCCTTCTTATTTTTCCCGATGATTATGTCTCGACGCAAAGAAAACGGAAGTGTGAACATTTCATCTCTGTCTCGATCTTTCTTATAACCCCTTTGATTCTTTCAATTCATAATAGGTTTTTCTTTGCTTGTTCTTGTTAAACTATCTTTTCGGTCCATCCCTACGAACCTTGTTAACTTAAGCACTATCAAAGCGGTTCTTATTCCGGTTTTCGAATTCTTTGATTTGGAAGTATCCCATGTCTTCTTTTCGGTTGGTGTATGCCGCTGTTATACTTATCTTTTTCCGATAGACTTCTTTTAGAATTTCGAGGACGAAATTCTTTTAAGCAGGGTAGAATGTAACAACCCTAAAATCCATGTATTTTTGTATTTTCTTTTTTTAATAAAATCTCGTTTTCCTTTCAAATGTTGTATATATTCAATTCTTGTTGAATATATCAAGAACAAGGTTGTATCCCATCGGTAAGTCACTTTACTGGTATTCCATAGGTCACTTGTTTAAAACTTTGGATCTTGCAATTATTTTTATCAAGAGGTTTTATTTTATATCTCAGACCTAAAATTTCTATATTTCTAAATTTCTTCCCTGAAAAAATAAAAGTTATTAACTTAGTAAAAGAAGAAAAAGCCCCCCATGATCATATTATTCACTAATGTCATAAATTGGAGCCCTATGGCTAAGATTCTTCTTAATTTCAAAATTAGGGGTTTTCTTTAGACAAAAAATTAGAGCAATTCTTCTTTAACATTTCTAGTATGTTGATATAGAAGGAGAATGTGATCTTTATTATTGCAATTATAACAATTCTAATGAAGAAAATGAGTAATAGAAGAGATGAAACTCTCATGGTGGGGTCAAGTATAACATTTAAGAATAAATCTTATATTTTTTGATGTTGGAGTAGGAAATGAGTATATGTTTTTTCTGATAATTAAGAAGAACCTTAGCCTCCAATTTATGACATTAGGGGAGAAGAAGATGATCATTTGGGAGGGGGGGGGGGGTTCTTCTTTTACTAAGCTAATAATTGTTTTTAATTCAAGATGAAAAACATTCTCTTCAAATACTTATTTAAACTAATCGGGGATATTTTTGAACAACTTAAAGATTTTAGGGATGGAACTTAGAAATATAGGATTTATGGGAGAAATTTAGAAATATTAAAATTTTGGGAGTGAGATATAAAAAAAACCCTTTTATCAATTATTTTAACACTCTCATAACCTCTCAATTTCTTTTTAACTCTCGAATGCATAATTAATTAGAAATTATGCACCATTACACCCATCCTTATTTGTTCTTCATCTCCTTCTTTTCTTCCTTACAAATTTCTACTCTCCTTTCTTCTTTATCATCTAGAGTCGAGCCAAGTGACTATACCGGCTAGTGTGTGTAAGTCCCTTCTCTTCTTTCCTTACTTTATTTGAAACTCATCCTCTTATTCATGTCTCCTTCATATCAAAACTTGTGATGCCCGGTAATTCTATATTAAAGTATTTTCTTTACAAATTAAAATGTTTGTATAAAAAGCATGTGTGGTTATAATTTGTTGCATGCAAGTTTGATTGCATGTCAATTCTTGTTATGATGATTTTCTTTTGAAAATCCTAAATAATGAAAAAACCTATTTTTTGGACAACAACATGCCTCGAGATAGATTTATAGTTAATTTTTATATTATGAAATTCTAAGAAAATTAGGTAGAGTAATAGATAGATTTTCACAGGCTCTATGAAAATTTCAGATCGAACCAAACTACGATTTATGATTTATGTCTCTTTCAGTCACTGTTTTGTAACTATAAAAACTGCTTTTAAAAGCCCTCTTCAAAAATTTATAACTCCATTTTCAGAAACCCAAACCAAGTGAAATCAGTTTGCTTTAATAATTAGATCGAAATATATACATTTTCTTAATTCAACACTATTTCTGAAAACTGACGGAACTAATCTAATTCCGTCTTTTAAAATATGTGTCGAATCTGGACAGAATCTGTCCAGATCTGCACACTATTTTTCAAAACATCATAACTAACTCTATAGAACTCGGATTGCGACGATCCTTACATATACGTATGCCAATTTGACAGCCTTGCAACTTTCCTGTAGAACCCTAAACTCAGAAATATATATATATATATATATATATATATATATATATATATATATATATATATATATATATGCTCTGCAAATTGCCCCATCATTGCTGCCCCAGAAAATAAAAACTGTTTTAAAGCTCTAAATTAAAATAATTGTAACTATAGTTTCATAGATCCAAATCACGCAAACTAAACTTATTTTGATAACTATACAGAAAGACATACATTTTCCTAGTTCAACTTGAGGCTTGAAAACTGATAGAAAATATCACAAACAGAACTTTTAAAACCTGCGACGGTGCTCTGGACAGATTTTGATATGTTCTGCGTAGCGATACCAAAACACCTTTATCTCTCAAACCAGTAATCGGAATTAGACGAGACTTGAACTTATGTTTGCATAACACCTAGAACTATATTTCTTGTTTTATTTCTGAGTTCATATAAGTTGAGTAATCAGTAATTTCTAGTATTTCTTTAAGATATTGGTTTTTGTTTTTTGCTTGGATGCTTCATCTTGTATCATTTCATGCCATGCAACTTTCTCATTTTATTGCACCTATACGAATCACGTGATTAGATATATTGCTTGCTTGATACAAACCTGACTCGAATCGTGAATATGTAATTACATGAATACTTGATTAAATGAACATGCAGACTTGACATGAACTTGCAACACACCATCGTATTCATAGATTCATATAAAACTTGTGTCAATCTTTATAACTTAACATATACGGGGGAAAGGGGTAATTTGATAATGAACGTATATAGTGGCACGAGAGTCCACTTAAAATCACCAACCCAAATCCTTTGTGCCGTTGTTCCGTGGGGTTGACGGAGCTTAACTCAACGTGCTGTTGATCCGTGGGTTTGACGGACTACTCTCGTATACATGCATACTTTCATTATTGTACTACGACAAAACATGTAACCGTAGAATTGTCATGCTTATTATATACTCTGCCCTGTTTAATTGTCATATCATGCTTGTTCAATGCATCATACTTTTCTTATCCACTTATATGCTTGCCGTTTATTACTTGTTACAATTATACCTTAACCGGGGACTTACCGAGCGCAAGATCACTGACGGACATTCCATTTTTTTTTTCTTTTGGGAATGTTCGTCTGGTGGCTTAGAGACAGAAGAGATTGAGCCGACTAAGTAAGACTTTTTGCAGCTATCCTCTCAAGCAGACTACTAGTCGACCAACAGTCTTTATTTTGTATGCCTACTTGTTAAGGCGGATGTTATTTCTTTTCAGTTGTGTCGTTTTCTCTTTAGACTTGTGTCAGTTTTTTTTGAATACCGTGGATTTGAAATGTAATAAATGCAGTTGGCTTTATTCTCTTGCTAAATTCTTGTTATTTTAGAACTACATACTTTAACGCTTAATGTATCTATCTTGAATAAGATACTTTCTTGATATAGATACGTCTCGGACCTAGTCATATGCCTGCGACCGTGTTTTGGGAAGAGGGGCATCACAATCTGTTACAACCATCTTACTTTAGATATAGCGAGAAATCGTTTCTTAATATACTGTTCATTTTTGCTTTCAAATATACAGATTCTGTGCTTTATTTTAGCATCTAGCGGAAAATTATACGGAAGACCATCATTTTCAAAATAATGTCACGGTTGCAAAATTTCGTAAACAAAATCCAATAATATACTTTAACTTCCTCATGGAAATTTTTTAACATATGACAGCTGTTTTACTGCAGCCATATTGGAAAATTTTCGCTTAATGCACTGTTCATTTTGTTATCCTTATACGAAGGGTGCAGGTTTTTTTTAGTATCTCCTAAACCTTGGAGGTAAATGAAATGAGGGAGAGGGAGAGGGAGAGGGAGGGGGAGGGGGGGATTTTTTAAGAAAATCTATAACATACATTTAAATGATACTTTTTTTTAACAAATAATATAATATACACTATAAACTTGTAAGATGTGTTTTGAGAATATAAATAGTTATCTATTATCTTACTTGATTTCTAGTTTAATCTCGTTTTTAAATAGCCAAAAAAACTAGTAAGTGATGGCACAAATTGTGGAGCTATTCCGAAATTTTGTTGGGTATTGAATATCATATAAGATTTTTTTATAACTACTCCACGTTTGGGGATATTAAAAGATCTTTAGATTTAGATTTCTATCTTTGCTGATAGTATACTCCTTTTTTTTTCAACCTGGGAGACCATCGTCCCCCTCTGCGCACTCCTCTCCGTCCATGCATGCATGAGGGTGGGATGTCAAAGCAAATAGAAAAAGGTATTTTCCTAATAAAAATTCTCATGTTCTAATATCTTGGGAAATCCAAAAATTTCATGTTCTAATATCTTAAAAAATATTAAAAGAGTATTATAGGCAATGCACACATAAATAAATATACGGATTAAGGTTTGGGTTTAAAATAATGTCAAAATATATTTTTTGGTTTTTCATAGTTTAGAAATAAGCCATCTCTCCAAACTGGGCCGTGAAACAATTTTCGCAATAACTATTGATTAATTAAATTATTAAAAGGGAACAACCGTCATTTAGTAGTCACAGTTAACGTCGTTAACTGTTGAACCGTATCGACCTTTAGTTATGGTGGACTTTCGTAATTTTGAGACTTTTTGGTAGTTTTTTGGAATTAATTAACCCTTGTTATTATTAATGTTTTTATTTTTACTTTCACAGCTTCACACGTTAGGATTTTGAAAGTGGGATCGAAGTTTTAGATATCTTGCCTGCATTTTTTAAACAGATCGTGAGATTTAAGAATCAATGAGCGATTACTGGGTAACCTACCTAATTTCTTATAATTGATTTTCTTAGTTTCATTTTTGTGATCAGTGTAAGATGTTTAAGTGGCATTTTTTGCTCTCTGGGAAAATTAAGTGTTCTTTGGGAGCTGGTGAATGAAATTATATCTAGCTGCAAATCTAGCTCATCTTGAAAACAACAGAAGAAAATTAGGTACACCAATATTATATATAGTCAAGCAGAATAAGACAATTTTTATCTGATCTTAGCTATATATGAAGGAAACTATCTAATATGCTATATGGAAAAGTGCAAGTCGAAATGGATGATATTAACCCTATGAAGGAAATTAACTGTCTAGTATACTATATGGAAATGTGCAAATTGAAATGGATGACATTAATCCCTCCCACAAAACCACACCACGGGCGAAGAAAAAACTTTACTAATCAAACAAATTTGGAGTGTTACAAACGGTGGATGAAATCTCATAAATCTCTCTCACAAAACCTCAGCCTCTGAAAGAAATCACACGTATAAAGCAGCGGAAGCGGTGCATATGATCTCCGATTATTCCTCATTTACAGATCTGAATATCTGTTAGCAATCAAATCCTCCAAATTGCGTAGGAGGCAAATTATAAAAATCTAGACCGATAGGAACCCTTCTTTTTAAGAGGAGAAGATTTTAAATAATTCTCAATAATTTTTTCCTTATTTTTTCTTATTCTTTATGAACTGCTACAACCATTCTTTTATAGGGTCGTGGTACAATATATTTTCCCTATTTTACCGATGTGGGACTAAACTCTCTAACATGATAACATAACATACCGTGTTATATTATTTCTTCTCTTATTTGTTTTTATTTGCTCTTCTACCTTAACACTTTGCGGTGTGACTGATTGGGTCTCACATCCAGAACCAATTGTCAATTTTAATTATTTCGTAATTAATCAATTGACAATTTTATTTTAACAATTAAACTCCTATCGAGCCAATTATTCATAAAATCTCTTCCTAATATGAGGGAATAATTAGTATTAATTTACAACCTTTTCCAACATCAACTTACTTTTCTTTAGATCTTTCAACTGAAAGGGATAAAATCACTTAATCATTCAAAACCCAAATCTTCAATTATCCATGAACACAATAAATTCATTTCGAAAATAAATATAATAATAATATAATTTTGAAAAATAATAATTTCCAAAATACCTGCAGGATTTGATACTTTCATCAGATTGAACAGTAAACTTATTCTCATCAATATGAGAATGTCGGATCCCATCTAGACATCCATAGTTTTTCTAAATGCATTCAAGCAGCCCAATATATCAGGTTTCTTGTTCTTGTCTAAACGACAAGATTTACCATCATATCAAAACTTACTTGTCAACAAATCGAAAACTACAATATCATCAAGTCAAAGAGATTATTTAACAGTTTGAATTCTGCATCTATATAGGTGACCTATGCTAGAGAATTCAAATAAGGTCATATACTACACATATCATTATATGCGCTCATGACATACACCTGGAGAATCTCCATTCTCTGTGATTGAGACACACCACCACATTTCACATGTCAGTGTCATGCATGATAACCTGTCACAACTCTAGCTATCCTATGCTAGTTGTAGATTAAGTACTCGATATAAGAAATTACTAAATTAGATCATATCTCCATGCAAATGACACATCAAAATGCATGATCTAACAATATAATTTCTAAGGATATTATAACAATTATAAATAAATAAGAATATCCACATTATAATTCATTAAGTGCAACTATAATACTTTATTAATATTCAACTAATATTACATGAATTGTAATGGATATTCAAGAACACATATAACTACTCTAGCATTCTTCTACTTGTCCTCACATCCATTCAGCTATAATTTTAACTCCCATCTTATTCAAGTATTTGTCAAAACCTTTTGAGACAACAGTTTAGTGAATGGGTCAACTATATTGTCATGTGTATTCACTTTCATTTCCACATGTTCCTTTTGTTAATATGGTATTTCCTGATATAGACTTTCTCTCATCGGGATCGGATCGGAAATTGGAATCTGTATATCCCCAGTACTCAAATTATTTGCATCATTAACTAAACAATAATTTTTAGTTCGACGCAATTACTTAAATATGGCTTTTACAGCAGTCCAATGTTTCTCAACATGATTGGACTGAAAACTACTTACAAGGTCCACTGCTAACGTTATGTCGGGTCTGGTATACAATATATCATACATCAAACTACCAACTGCCAAAATATATGGTTTACTTTTGAAGCGCTCAATCTCATTATCAGTTTTAGGACACATTTTTTAGAGAGTGAGATTCCATATCTAACAGGAAGCATTCTTTTCTTGGAATCTTGCATATTGAACCTTTTAAGGATCTTATCCGCATAAGTAGATTGTGACAATCTTATACATCTCTTTATTTTCTCTCTATAAACTTTGAGACCCAAGATATATGAAGATTGACCAAAATGTTTCATAGAGAACTCGTCTAAAAACCACAATTTAACAGATGTCATCATACCTATATCATTCCCAATGAGCAGTATGTCATCTACATAGAGTATTAGTAACACAATAGAATCATTTCATCGCTTTTAGTACACCCAAGACTCTTTAAGATTTTGGATAAAATCATATTCCTTAATCGTTTCATTGTCAAATCCGTACTTTATTCGAAGACGAATGATCCTAGTTGATCTTCTTGTTGCAACAGGTGCATCAACAACAACAGTTTCTGTAAGTCTACGCTAGCGCCCCGGCAGTCTACAGACGCCAAATGCGGAACAAAAACTTTTAAACTGGCGCTATCGTATACTTTAACCCGGATCTGCCATTATTGCTAAACTAACATACTGTAAAGAGTGTAGAAAGATTGTACCGAACGATCCGAGTTCTTCGTTCTTCAACCATCATCCCACGCTCCGTTGCGGCTGCTCCGATCTCGTCGATCTCCGATATCCTCGTCGAGGTGGCACCACATGATCGATTCTTTAAACGGGCTCCCGCCTCTGACTCGAGGCAACTCGATCGTCAAGTTTGCTAAAAGAGACGACCAAGATTGATGTAGAGAATGAGTAGATGACTTTGTCTCACTTCGTCCAAGTCCGTGGACGATCGGTTAATGAAGTTGCCGAGGGAATCGGGTGATGGAATGAACTGTAAAATTCCATGCACCCCAAATACTATCATAATCTTTTCACAAAAAAATCAAGTGAGAGAGAGTGTGGAGGAGAGAGAGGGCCGGCCATTCTTATAGAAGAGGAGGAGGTGACCGTAGGAGAAAGAGAGTAACCTTAAGCAAAATATCATATGTGAACACAAACTAAATATCTTGCATAAAGATCTTAACCAAAACAAGAAATGGATGAAATCAAAGCATGTGTCATAATCCTTGTCACCAAATTCTAGAACCTTCTAGAAGCACGACTCACTCTCATCCAAGAAAAGATAAATCCGTCTTTAACCGAATGTTAAAAGACGGCTGATAGAAAACTGGAAACTGGCAACTTCCAAAAGTGATCCTGAAACGAATTTCAGGACAACCCCGAAACTGTATAAATATACCCGCATTTGTATTACGACCGAATACAAATGCAACTGAGACAAAGATATTATACCTACTCAATATAATACTCGGATCCGGCTTAAACCAAAGCCGACCAGTATCATCTGCCCGAAAAATAACACGTGCGTAAACGCACGTGCATTTTCCGAACCCTGCCATAAAACCATACGGCCTCTACAACGTTTCGCCCGAAACTTGGGAAACTGTCTGTGGGGAACTCTAATGACTCGTCAGTACCCTGGCAGTGGGTTTAACCACAAACCGTCAGCGGCACTAGCTATGCGTAACGGCTGCCCATGGACTGACCTCAAGGGTGGCCGAGGAGCGAACTCAAGGGAGACCGATGAGCGAACTCCTCCGAAAACCCTACTGAGCCTAACAGTGACAATGTATATAGAGTCCGGTCCGTTCGTCAATGAGTATCGCATATCTGCCTAGGGGGCTAGTAACGTCAGACCCCCAAGAGCAGTATAAGTCGTGTCGGAGTGAAGCCCAATAACACCCTGAGATACTACTGGAGTACCTACCAGTAAATCTCCTGCCACGGCCGTGGGCTTTGTGTAATGGCTCTCCTAGACACAGCACGATCTCGCCCCCAATACCGGGAGAGACGAATCCCCTGCCGATCCGCTCACGTGCCTCCATATGGCTCGGGACTGTACCCAAAAGCTACCTGTTTGCACGACTCCTTTGAGCCGTGGTAGGGTAGAAATCAAAGCACAGTGGGAACTCACACGAGACAAATGACGACCTCAGGTCGATGAACTAACCTGTACACATGTCACCAGGGAACTGCTATCTGACGATAGATATAATACTAACTAGCAGATTCTCGGCGAGTCCTGTCCGGTGTACTCATAACCCAATGAGCACCTGTATACATCTTAGGTGATCCAACTGACACCAGTGGCTTGTGAGACCGGCCACCGCCCCTCGTCGGGGTCTCGACTGTATACACTAGTCTACTCCGGAGTATCGATGCCCTGTCTCGAAACTCCCACGACTAGGGACCACAATTAAGGATATGCATATAAACTACCCAACTCTCATGTATATGATCGCCATCATACTGTTGGTAGTAAAGCAAGATCCTAAGGGCTCTATCAAAGTGTAACATGCAATCAGTCACCTGAACATGTACACGACTGATAAAGGCAAACCAGATAGCATACTATCATCTCGAGTAAGACTGTGCTACCGGGATAGGTCCTCCGCAATCATTGCAATCACGTACCTGCGATCCAATAATTGACTATGAGGGCACTATCTCCAACAGTTTCTAGTGGTGGACTCTATCTCCACTAACACTTGTACCTTCTACTGAATTTGTAGAATCTTCCAACAAATTAGGATTTTTTCCCACCGGAAAAGAGGACTCTCCTAAAGGAAAAGACGACTCTTCATCAGGAGCTACACCTCCTTAACTAACAATTTGGTCTTCCATAAAGAACATGTTTCTTCTTACGGTGATTGTATGATCATTAGGATTATAAACATAATACCCAGTGCTATCCTTAGGGTAGTTTACAAATAAGTATCTTTCTGTCCTGAATTCCTATTTTGTCTATCATCTGTTTTCTTACATGAGTTGGACAACCCCAAATTTTCAAGTGTCTTACACTCGGTTTTCTTCCTTTTCATATCTCATATGGAGTAGAAAAACATATTTGGTAGGAATTCTATTTAACAGATAATTCGCAGTCTCTACCGTGAAACCTTATAAGAATAGAGAAACTTTTGAATGACTAATTATCGATCTAACCATATCTAATAAGGTTCGGTTTCTTCTTTCAGAAACACTGTTATGTTGTGGGGTGCCGGATGATGTCAAGTTATAAACAATTCCATTTTCTTTTTAAAAAACTTTTAAGCCCATCTAATAAATAATCTCCACTATGATCTGATCGGATGGTCTTGATACTTCTATCAAGCTCTTTCTCAACTTCGGTTTTATATTCTTTGAACTTTTCAAAGCATTCAGATTTGTGCCATATTAAGTAAATATAACCATATCTAGATACATCATCTGTAAATGTTACAAAATATGAATATCCATCCCTTACTTTAACACTTAAAGGACCACATGCATCTATGTGTATGATATCAAGGGTACCTAATGTTCTAGCATTCTTTTTTGTGAAAGGTAATTTGGTCATCTTGCCTCTAAGGCAATACTCACAAGTTGAAATATTTTCTATTTTTAGAAAATCTAAAGGACCATTCTTTACCAACATATTGATCCTATCAATATTAACATGACCTGATCCCATGTGCCAAAGATAAGTTGGATCATTTTGACCCATCTTACATTTTGAAGATTTATCAGAATCAATCAAATTTACATAAGAATAATTGGTAGCATCAAAATAATATATTCCATTATCAATCACGCAATGAGCAAAAATAGAATTACTAAACTAAATAGAAGTTTTGCCGATAATTTAATAGAGTAATCACTAATACAAAGTTTCGAAACAGAAATCAAATTTCACCTAACTTGAGAAATATAAAAACAAACTTTAAGTTCCATTACATACCCTTTATTTAAATGCAAATAATAAATTCTTAAAGACACTGCTGAAATTACGGCTCCATTTCCCATTGTTAAAGCAATCTCTCCATTGTTTAAGATTTTGTGTTTGCTTGTATCTCTGCAAGGAATTACAAACATGGGAAGAAGAATATGAGTTAATACACCAAGTATAAGAAGAATAACTCACAACATTAGTCTATACTAAGTAGTGAGATTGCATACCTTCCGAAGGTTTCTCTTTCTTCAATGAGGCAATATAACTTTTGCAATTCCTCTTCCAATGTTCTTGCTTATGACAGTGATGACATTCTTCACTAGATTGATCATTTTTTTATTCTTGGAAACCTGTTTTCCTTTAGCAATTTTCTTCTTAAAAGGAATCTTTCTTTTCTTCTTATTGGACGATCTAGCTGAGTCAGTGACCATCATTATAGTCTTATCCCGCTTCATAATATTCTCAACTCTTGCAACATATTGCTCAGTTCAAGCAATCTAACATCTGGCTCTTTCATGCTAAAGTTCTCTTTGAACTGACTAAAAGAAGAGGATAATGAAGCGAGAATGACATCAATTTTGGTTTCATGGTCAATCTTAGCTCCAAGCTTTCTAGTTCATTGATATACTCTATCATCTTATGAACAAGGGTATGAACTGGAGTATCTTCAGCCATCTTAGTGTTCATCAAATTGCTCATAGTATTTTGACGATCTGTAGGATTTCTTTCTTCATACAATGCTTTCAGGAAATTCAAAATTTGCTTACTAGTTTCTTTTTCTTCAACCTGCCTTTGAACAGTAGGATCTAAGGAACCTGCTATATAGCATTTAGAAAGCTCATCCTTATAAAACCATTTTTGTCGTTTGTTTTGCTTGCCCGTGGATTGTATATAGAGACTAGTTTATGTCGTCGCTCGTAGGGCGTGGATTAGTCCAAATCCGTATATTTTTAGATTTGGGTTTGGTTTATTTAAGGACCGTTAATCTGATTTGAGATTAAGGTGGACTTAAACATATGAGCATTTGGGTCCAATTATTTTAGTTTAAGGACATCAAGGTCCATTACTGCCATATTTGAGGTGAATATTAGTTTAGGGACATTTCGGTCCAACATTCCCGTTTTGGGGACGAATGTTAGTTTAGAGACATTTCGGTCCATTATCGCCATGTTTGAGACGAATAATTAGTTTAGTGACATCTCGGTCCAATATTCATCTTGCGCGCATGCATATTTGTTACGTGACGAAATGAACAATGTTGATATGGAATGTGCCTAATTTAGGACACGATCTGATTTGAGGCATGCACGTCAATTTGGAAGTGCATCAAGTAGTTGTTGGTCATCGGGACCCGCCACCTCTCTGAAGACGTTGAGGAATTACAACGACATGTATCAGAGGTGTGAAGAGATGTACCCTTAAACCAAATCCCGTATTTGAGGGAAAAGAGGTTGTTGTGGACTTAAGAATCGTTAGTCATATTTGAGACTAAGATTACCTTAGGAGATAGGATGAATATCATTTTTGATATCATCAATGAGAGATCATTAATCGTGTTTGAGACTAAGATCAGTTTAATAATATTTTGGGATCACTTTTACTTAAGATCCAGCAAAAAGAGCATTTGAGCTCAGCAAAAAGAAAACTTCAGAGACTTAGCCAATTTGGGCTTTAGTCTGCCTACTCTTCTTCTTCTTTTTATTCAAAAAGTGCTAAGCACTTATTTGGGCTCTGTTTGTTCAGCTCTTTTCTTTTTATGCAAAAGTGCTAAGCACTTATTTGACGCTCTGACACTTACATAGGTATCATGTGAAGCATTTAATTATGGGCACCGCCCAATGAGCGCTAAGCACTCTACCACTTTGGCTGTTTATGAAGTGTTAGGCACTTTTCTTTCTTCTTTTCTTTTTTGGTGGCGCCCACATGAGGAGCACGTAAGGCGCTGGGCGCTGTCCAATCAGTGCTAAGCACTCAGTCACCCTTATTATTTTTGTGGCGCCCACATGAGGAGCACGTGAGGCGCTGGGCGTGTCACGCCCCGCTTCCCGGTATACGGCGAAGGGAACGCGATGAGGTCCGCTACGTATATACTCAGAAGTATATACGCTAAGCGTATCTAAGCAATATAAAGATAATCACAAGAGACAAGAGATAAAATAACAACTTTATTTATTAACATTCTTTGTACAATGCATAAAAGTAAATACAACTGGAATAAAAAGCGATGCCTAAACAATGGCATAACAGGAAATGAAAAGAAATACTGAATAGAAAAAAAGTACAATGTCTAGAGCTCAGGGTCGTCGAGAAAATGATCCAAGTCTTCACTGGTGGGCTCGATCTCCGCTGTGTCCAGATCACCTGACGACATTCAAAGAAGAAAAAAATAAAATGTTGTCAGCGAACAGGTCACTCGGTAACTCCCAAAGTTAATGGAGAAATAGAAAAGACAGAATAAGAATGTATCTTTTAAAGTTGTATAATATTTTAGAATATTGTGTTAACGCTGTTGTTTGTAGCTTGGTACAGAAGGATGCCAGTGTATACGAGAGGGGTCTCTATATGCTAGAGACCAGGGCAAACTGAAAGTACAAGGAACCGTTATGCCACGGTACAACAGCAACATGATTCATGTTAGGTGTTTTAATCTTACTGTCTCGTGCCACTTTTAACACCTTCCGTACCAATCTACCCCTTAAATCCCGTAGTGTTTTGATTGTATTGTTATATTGTATTGTATAAGTTGTATAGTTGGTTGACTGACCGAAACCATGATATCGGTAACGGATGTAATGGATGTAAACTGGATTCATGTACATGGAAAGTATATCCATGGTTTGGTTCAATCAAGTTGAATAGATTGATAACTGGATTCATGGATTCGTGTGTTCAGGTTGAATTGTAATATTGTAGATTTAGAGACTGACTTGAATCATATTCAAGTCAGATTAATCAGACTCAAACCCGAGTCGGACAGTAGAGATGTAAATCGAAGTTCTATATTTACTAGGGTCCTTAGATTAATTTATAAAACTTGAGGGGGTTTTGTGTAAAAATACTTTTGTATAGTTTTCAAGATACACCCTAAGTATTTATTATTCGTCTTTATAGTTGTAATGAGGGTGGATTTTATATCGTGACATTTCTAGTGAAAAATATCCTAGTTTTATATAAATAAAGGTATTTATCTTTAATAATGATTTATTTGAAGTTCATGGTATTTTAATGTAAAATTTATTCTTGTGATTTTTAGAAAAAGGTGGAACATTTATATTATAACAAAGTAGATATTTAAATGATAAATATACATATATTTATACAAAAAATAATTTTAATAAATATTTTATATTCCAAAAATCTCATTTTCTTAAGATGTCGTATTTTAAACCTTTCGAGACCGAATGCTCCTTGCGGAGGTCTGAATCTCGCACTACTAAGCCCGAGGGTGCATGATAAACCGTACTATCCCAAACGGGTTCCCTAAAGTGGGTTGTAGAGGCGCTTTGCAAAGATTGTAAAATACTAATCCTTTAGAATACGGTTTTATTAAGTAAAAGGTATTTATTTGCAAAAGTCGATTTTCCGTATTTTAGATTCTAGGGTTTTCTATTTCAACTAGACTATTTCTAAATGTCTAAACAACAAGTCGTGAGTGTTGGATATATGTATGCCCTAGAGGCCATTATATGATAGTGGATGTATTTGTACATATATATATATATATATATATATATATATATATTCAGTATGCATTCTTGCTCGACATGATAGTATGCTATCCGGTTCTTCTTTATCTGACATGTTGATTTGATCATGCTTTTATTCATTCATACATGCTGATAAAGCCCTGAGGATATCGGCTTGACTACTCTGATTGTGATGGAGATCATACTAGTGGGACATCTGTAGTCTATAAGCATATCCTGGAAAGTCCCTAGTCGTAGGTATATCGAGACGGGGCATTGATATACCAGAGTAGACTAGCGTATATGATACTAGACCCATACGATGGGTGATGAATGTTCCCACATTCATCGATGTTTGACATCAAGATCATATACGGGTGCTCAGTGGTGACTGGGTACACTGGACGGACTCACCGAGAACTCCTATATGGAATTATATCTATCGTCGGATAGCAGTTCTCAGGTGACACTGGTACAGGTTAGTCTGTAGACCCGAGATCGTCATAGAGTCTTGTGTGTTCTCCCACTGTACTTTGATTGCCACCCTACCACGGCTCTACTGAGTCGTGCAAACAGGTGGCCGTTGGGTACAGTCCCGAGACACACGAAGACGATGAGCGATAGGAGGGGTTTCGTCTCTCCCGGTATTGGGAGTTGATGCTGTGCCCGACTGGTTATATCAGTAAGTCCCTGGCCAGGGCTGCTGAGATTTGCTGATAAGTGTTATCAGTAGTTTCTCGATCTGTTATAAACCATTCACCGGCACGACTTATTGAGTTATTGGGGTCGACGTGACCATCCCTAGGCTCGATATGCAGCATATCTGACAAAGAGACCGGACTGTAGGTAGTGTTGCCGGTTGGCTCGACGGGAGTTGTAGCAGGTTCGCTTGTTTTCTTCTGATCGCTCAATACCCGGGTGGCCGTTACGTTTAGCCGACCGCTTGCGACTTGGGGGTGCTTGATATGATCATCATCCTCTGCCGGCGTATTGACGAGTCTTAGAGTCCCATACAGGAGTTACCTAGTCCAGGCGAAACGTTGTGGTGCGCGTATGCGATATGCGCATGGACCCGATTAAAATGCGCGTATATGATACCGTACATTGATCGGGCGGCTTGCTTTTGGTAGGGTCATATGTGATATGGCCGGATTGATAAATCAAGTGTTGATTTATCATTTAACCATTAGTTTTCTCACTTAAAACCTTTCTTGAATATGATGGATGTATGCATGCATGTATGTGTTTCTTTCTTTCTTTCTAGTTTCATGCACATATGGATGTGCATACATACATACATACATACACCCATCTATCATGGTTGTTTACACATGGAAATGGTGGCAATATAAGACTCACACCATGGATAAATATATGGATTATTATTTAATTTTATGTTTAAAACAAAAATAGAAAAGGAAAGGATAATTCTTGAGTTGTTTCTACACTCTTCTTTAACCTAACCATTCTCACCTACCCTTAGCCTTGGATTAAACTTTCCTTATATGTTTTAAACCCTAATTAAATAATAACTCAAAGATTTAACCATGGTTTGTAGTGAGAAGAAATAAAATATATATAGATATATTTCATTTCTTTTCAATGGTTATCATTTTTACTCTTGTTAAAAGAAAGCCTCCATCTTCTTCCTCCTTCACCATTTGCTCTCTAGTTTTTTCTAGTGAGTAAAACACACATAAAGAAAGGTTTTTGAAGTGAGAATCTAAACCACAATATCATTCTACACAAGTTTAGCCAACTTGTTTAGAGTGTTCTCTTCGTTTCTCATCGTGATAATCGAAGTTGCGAGCTTGGACGAGGAACTCCGGGTGGATCGTCGTGGACGTGAGAGGACTTCAAGAGGACCTTCTTCCAACACCCAAGAGACCAAAGAGTCCAGCGAAAGGGAGCTACAAAGGTTGTAGTCTCGAAACCCTAGTTTTTATTCGCTTTTACTTTCGAAACCCTAATTTTCTAGGATCGATTCCTTTGTATGCTTGTTTAGCACCATAAGAATCTAAACTTTGGGACATGTGATGCTTCAAAACTCTACATAGGGTGTTTGGCAAACCTTTCATTGGTATCAGAGCCGACCTAGAACATTAGACGACGCTTTTACGAAGTAAAAATCCCGATCGGATAAAAATACGACGTTATGATACCCTCTCTGGACAAATTTTAAAATCTAACATTTTTCAGAATTAAAAATACTTAAAAATTACAGCAGGAAAAACTAAGAACAACAGTGAAATTCGATGACCTGAACAGTATAGACCGCCGCGGAACCGCCGCATTTCCTGGCTTAGGCTGCGGTTCCACGGCCGTACAGAGGCATCATTGGATAAAATTTCCACTGTAATTCTTATATCTGCTTGTACAGTATTTTAGGTATGTTTAATCTGAAAATAGCACTGTATTTTCTGGAGATGGTTTTGGACGCGTAGATTCGATCGGAATTTTCATTTCGTTGCTTTTTCGGGTAAATTAGAAAGTATTGAAGTGTTTGAACGAGTATCATTTGCTCACTATTCACGGGGTTTAAATACTTTGGAGATACGTGCAAGTCTTTTTGTGGTGGACCCTCTAGAAGACAACAAACCTTAACTCGATTATGTGACCGTCTTGAACTGCCCTTTGAACCTTAGGTTTTGGGGCAGTACGGCGTGCCACATGTGAGGCGTTGGCTTGACCCTTCTACGGCTGGACCGCTACTACTGTGTCCCACTCCGGATTTTTGAACCCTGCTCAAGTGTTGAGCTTTAGTGAATCTTAGGTACTTGATCGTTCATTCGAAAACTTTAATACTGTCTGTTTATCTGGAATGTGATACAATATATGGAATTCATATAGTTTAGGAATGAAATACGAAATATGTGATATTTCGCATTTATGATGTCTAAAGAGAATGTGGATTCCAAATATTGTAGTTTTACACTTTCTTTTCTGTGACCGTAAGTGTAGTATGTTCGATATCGCCGGTTTCGTTGCTATACATCAACGACAATTGGGGTATGCATACTTACTTACGTTGATGATATGAGATATTATGTGTTGCTGAGATATGATGTACATGATTGTCGCAAATGAATAGCCGGGTTTTTTTTTTATGTGAGATGAGAGTTTTATATTTTCATTCATGTAAATTCAAATGTAATGTAATATTCTTTTATTTGGGGCACTTCCGGGTTGAGGTTGTGTCACCAGTGTTGTATATTATTTACTTTTCCGCATTAGGATAGACCCAAGGAGGGGAGCACAGGTGACCGGGTTCTGGGGTTCAGTGGGAGGCCATCTCGAGGAGTCGAGACCGGGTCTCCTAAACTCCAGAATTGGTAGGGTCACTTGCCGCTCTCGTAGGGGTCCAGGGTGTGGGCTTGGCTATTCATCGCGACTGTGGAATCCGTATTTTCTATTCTGGCTAAATACTAAATATGGACGTCCTAGTATATCCCACTTTATATCTATGTTTCTGCTGTCTGTGTTCTGTGATATCTGAGACGAATGACATATTATATATATGATATATAGTAGACGTTGCTTATGTTTTACACCCGCGCTAGTCCCGTCCCGGTATGCCGTTAGTTAAGTAACCTAACGGTGCATAACGGAACATTGCGGCGAATGCGGATGGCATAAGCGTACGTGTTATTTTCGTTTCTTTTCTGTGATTGGCTTAAGGACTTAAATGATGGGATTATATTAATGTGATTAATGTAAAGAAAATAAACCTAAAACGATGTTGTAGAATCGGATTTGAAAACCACTTGGCTATTTATGAAAAAGCTATATTTCAAAACTGCGGAGCTTAAGCCACTCCTTTTGAAAACCATTTGATTCTACAACGATATCAAGTTCAAAGCGTTAAAGATTTTCTTAAAAATCATCCGCAACCCTCCGTCATTTTAGGAAGTAGAGTACTTAGTATTCGTGCTACGTTTGTTGACCTAAGCCAAGGCGTAGTGTACGGTAGCTAATTGATGTCTTCCTACAAATGCATATGATGCAGATTAATTAGGACGGGCATATGACTTTGTTGACCTTAGCCAAGGGTCATGTGAACGGGTCTAATTAATCAAGAAATGACGGGCTGAGCTTGATTAGCACTCGTGATTTGTTGACCTTAGCCAAGGTCACGAGTGCTAGGGGTAAAAACCACATCGGGAATTTCAATAGTTGAAATTTGCAATGAGATTGCATACCTTCCATGTGATGGTTGGATCCCGATCCCACTGTGGGCAATAGTTGCTCCTAGGAGAGTTTTACAGTTTACAATTAGCTAACTCATTAGGTGTCTAGAAAGGTGTTAACGGGGCTCCGCCTCTGGGAAAACGAGGTTTACTTTAATTAGGTCCGTGCGAAAGCACGGGGAACCTCCCTCAAGTACCGACACTGGCCTGGCTGAACGGTTAGCGAAGTTGTAAACTGTAATTAATCCTGGCTAGTTTTTCCTTTTAAGGTTTGAAAGAAAAACTCGATAAAAGCAGTGGGAAACATCGATTAGACAAGATAATAACCAATCTGATCTATGCAAGAGCTTTCGCTGAGTGTATTCTTTTCTCTCTCTTAATGGCAGATACCCATGACTGGACTCAAGCTTTTACTAGATAAAAACAAACTGAATGGGACCAACTATAAAGACTGGCTGAGGAATCTGAAAATTGCCTTGACTTATGATAAAATATCATATGTCCTCACGGCTTCAGCTCCGCCCGTCCCAGGTCCAAAATCCTCAGTTGCGGACATTGAAGTCCGCAAGACATGGGACGCTGACTGTGCCACGGCAAAATGCCTCGCGCTTGCATCGATGGATAACACACATCAAAAGCAGCACGAGGATATGGACATTCACGGTATATTGCTCCATACAAAGGAGTTGTATGGAGAGCAATCCCGCGTATTACGATATGAAGCATCAAAGAAATTGTTTCAGATGCGAATGGCCCCTGGCACACCAGTAGGAGACCATGTTCTGAAGATGATAGCTCTTATAGAAGAGCTTCAGGACCTTGGATGGACGATGGACAATGAACAATATATAGATATTATTCTGCAGTCCCTTCCCTCCACCTTTGCTCAGTTCATAGTGAACTTCAACATGCATGGCATGGAGAAGGAACTCCCTGAACTTCTTAACATGTTAAGGAGTGCAGAGAGTACTATGAAGTCAGCAAGAACTCCCGTTATGACTGTTGGACAATCTTCTTCTTCTCGCCCGAAAGCTAAGGCCAAGGGAAAGAAAAAGAAGAAGCCCACCAATCCTAAAGGTGGAGTTAAAAAGGTGAAGGGAAAGGAAAAGTCCAAGGCTGGAGACTCGGGGAAGGGCGAATGTTTTCATTGCCACAAGACAGGACATTGGAAGCGCAACTGCATGGAGTACTTAAGTCTCAAGAAGAAGCATAGTGATGCTTCTGCTTCAGGTGCGTTTGTGACAGAAAACTGTTTTTCAATAAACTCTGCTTCCTGGGTATTGGATACCGGTTTAGGTTCTCACATTTGCAATTCTATGCAGGGGCTGAGAAATAGCAAGGTTTTAAAGACAGGTGACCATACTCTCCGCGTTGGAAATGGTTCCAATGTACATACAGTCGCAGTTGGAGAGTATCACTTGGGGTTGCCATCTGGATGTATTTTGGTTTTGAATCCATGTTATTTTGTACCAAGTATGCTATGTAATATAATATCCGTTTCTTTGTTGGACAATGAAGGATATAATTTTGTATTGCAGAACAATGTTATGAACATTTACCTGAATCAAATGTTGGTTGGGTATGGTACGCTTAATAACGGAATATATGTCCTAAATCAACACACAGTTTTCAGTATACAACACACTAATAAAAGAAAACTTTCAGAATTAAATGAAGCTTTTCTTTGGCACTGCAGACTTGGTCATATTAACGAAACAAGTCTAAACAAGTTACACAAAGATGGATATTTAAACTCTTTTGAATATAAATCTTATGCGACTTGCCAGTCTTGTATCAAGGGTAAAATGACCAAAACTCCGTTTACCGGACACGGAGAAAGAGCTACTCAGCTCCTAGGCCTCATACATAGTGATGTATGTGGGCCAATGTCTACACAGGCTAGAGGCGGTTTTTCATACTTCATTACATTCACTGACGATTTCTCAAGATTCGGTCATGTATTTTTATTAAAGCACAAGTCCGAAGCTTTCGAGAAATTCATTGAATATAAACAAGAAGTAGAAAAACAAACCGGCTTGAGTATCAAGATGCTTCGATCAGATCGAGGTGGTGAGTATCTCAGTACAGAATTTGCAAACTTCCTAAAAGAGAATGGGATTCTCTCTCAGCTCACTCCTCCTTACACACCACAGCACAACGGTGTGTCAGAACGACGGAATAGGACCCTATTAGATATGTTCCGGTCCATGATGAGTGACGCTGAGTTACCCGTCTCGTTTTGGGGGCATGCATTGGAGACTGCAGCGTTTCTGCTAAACAAGGTGTCTACCACGCCATATGAGATATGGCATGGGAAGAGACCATCTCTTAAGAGAATTAAGATTTGGGGTTGCCCGGTCTATGTTAAAAAGCAGAATCCGGACAAACTCGAGACACGGTCAGTCATGTGTAACTTTGTGGGATATCCAAAGAATTCTTATGGATATCTATTCTACCACAAAGAGGAATAAAAAGTGTTTGTTTCTCAACATGCCACATTCTTGGAAAAAGAGTTTTTCACAGATAAAGATGATGGCAAGGTGGTAGATCTAGAAGAGGTTCTAGAGACACAAACTACAAATGACGATTTGGTTGAACCGGCTGTTGCAACAGAAACTGAAGAATCTCGGCCACTCCGTAGGTCTGGTAGGACTTCTCGCCCACCGGAGAGGTACTACGGTTTCCTCATTGATGGTGACGGAGAAGACTACATCATGGATGATGATGATCCTACCAGTTTTCAGCAAGCTATCACGAGTAGAGACTCTGTGAAGTGGCTGGATGCCATGAGATCCGAAATGGAGTCTATGTACACCAACAAAGTATGGACTTTGGACGTTGTACCCCCTGGGGTAAAACCTGTGGGCTGCAAATGGATCTTTAAAAGAAAGATTGGTGTAGATGGGCAGGTGGAGACATATAAGGCAAGACTTGTGGCGAAGGGTTTTCGTCAAAGACCAGGTTTGGACTATGACGAGACTTTTTCTCCCGTAGCCATGCTTAAATCCATTCGGATCCTACTTGCTATTGCTGCTCACTACGACTATGAAATCTGGCAGATGGACGTTAAAACCGCATTTCTAAATGGAAATTTAGAAGAATGCGTTTATATGGATCAGCCAGAGGGCTTCATTGACAGTGGGAGCAGCGGGAAAGCATGTAAATTGCTTAAATCCATATATGGGTTAAAGCAGGCATCACGGAGTTGGAACATCTGTTTCGATGATGTCATCAAAGAGTTTGATTTCATCAAAAATCCAGATGAACCTTGTGTTTATAAGAAGGCTGTAGGAAGAGCTGTCACATTCCTCGTATTATACGTGGATGACATTCTTCTGATAGGAAATGATATTCCTATGCTACAGTCGGTCAAATCATTCTTATCACTAAGGTTCTCCATGAAGGACCTGGGTGATGCCACATACATCCTGGGCATAAGAATCTATAGGGATAGATCCAAAAGGTTATTGGGATTGTCCCAAACCAGGTACATTGACACCATCCTAAAAAGGTTTAGTATGGAAGACTCCAAGCGGGGTGCCTTACCCGCTAGCCATGGGGTCACTCTCTCCAAGGATTCTTGCCCAAAGACCGATGAAGAGAGAGCTCGCATGAGTGTTATACCCTACGCTTCAGCAGTAGGATCTATAATGTATGCGATGTTATGTACACCCCCAGATGTAGCTTACGCACTTAGTGTTGTAAGCAGGTATCAATCCAACCTAGGGGAGAATCACTGGACAGCTGTGAAGAACATTCTTAAGTACTTACGAAGGACTAAAGAATTGTTCTTGGTGTATGGTAATGGAGATCTCCAAATGGAGGCATTTACCGATTCGAGCTTCCAGAGCGATAAGGATGACAGCAAATCTATCTCTGGGTTTGTATTTACCCTCAATGGAGGGGCGGTGAGTTGGAAGAGTTCCAAACAAGATACCGTTGCAGATTCCACGATGGAAGCTGAGTATATTGCTGCAAATGATGCCGCCAAGGAAGCTGTCTGGATGAAGAAGTTTGTCTCGGAGCTAGGAGTAGTTCAAACCATTATTGATCCAATACCTTTGTATTGTGATAATAATGGGGCTATGGCGCTAGTCAAGGAGCCCGGATCCCATCAGCGGTCCAGACACATCTTGAGACGTTTTCATTTGATCCGGGAGATTGTAGATCGCCGCGAGATCGAAATTAGGAGAGTAGACACAAAGAATAACGCCGCGGATCCATTCACCAAGGCCCTCCCTCAGCCGCAGCATGAGTGACTTTTTGAGACGTTGGGTATGAGATACGCCAATAACTGGCCTTAGTGCAAGTGGGAGATTGTTGGATATATGTATGCCCTAGAGGCCATTATATGATAGTGGATGTATTTGTACATGTATATATATTCAGTATGCATTCTTGCTCGACATGATAGTATGCTATCTGGTTCTTCTTTATTTGACATGTTGATTTGATCATGCTTTTATTCATTCATACATGCTGATAAAGCCCTGAGGATATCAGCTTGACTACTCTGATTATGATGGAGATCATACTAGTGTGACATCTGTAGTCTATAAGCATATCCTGGAAAGTCCCTAGTCGTAGGTATATCGAGACGGGGCATTGATATACCAGAGTAGACTAGCGTATATGATACTAGACCCATACGATGGGCGATGAATGTTCCCACATTCATCGATGTTTGACATCAAGATCATATACGGGTGCTCAGTGGTGACTGGGTACACTGGACGGACTCACCGAGAACTCCTATATGGAATTATATCTATCGTCGGATAGCAGTTCTCAGGTGACACTGGTACAGGTTAGTCTGTAGATCCGAGATCGTCATAGAGTCTTGTGTGTTCTCCCACTGTACTTTGATTGCCACCCTACCACGGCTCTACTGAGTCGTGCAAACAGGTGGCCATTGGGTACAGTCCCGAGACACATGAAGACGATGAGCGATAGGAGGGGTTTCATCTCTCCCGGTATTGGGAGTTGATGCTGTGCCCGACTGGTTATATCAGTAAGTCCCTGGCCAGGGCTGCTGAGATTTGCTGATAAGTGTTATCAGTAGTTTCTCGATCTGTTATAAACCATTCACCGGCACGACTTATTGAGTTATTAGGGTCGACGTGACCATCCCTAGGCTCGATATGCAGCATATCTGACGAAGAGACCGGACTGTACGGTAGTGTTGCCGGTTGGCTCGACGGGAGTTGTAGCAGGTTCGCTTGTTTTCTTCTGATCGCTCAATACCCGGGTGGCCGTTACGTTTAGCTGACCGCTTGCGGCTTGGGGGTGCTTGATATGATCATCACCCTTTGTCGGCGTATTTACGAGTCTTAGAGTCCCACACAGGAGTTACCTAGTCCAGGCGAAACGTTGTGGTGCGCGTATGCGATATGCGCATGGACCCGATTAAAATGCGTGTATATGATACCGTACATTGATCGGGCGGCTTGCTTTTGGTAGGGTCATATGTGATATGGCCGGATTGATAAATCAAGTGTTGATTTATCATTTAACCATTAGTTTTCTCACTTAAAACCTTTCTTGAATATGATGGATGTATGCATGCATGTATGTGTTTCTTTCTTTCTTTCTAGTTTCATGCACATATGGATGTGCATACATACATACATACACCCATCTATCATGGTTGTTTACACATGGAAATGGTGGCAATATAAGACTCACACCATGGATAAATATATGGATTATTATTTAATTTTATGTTTAAAACAAAAATAGAAAAGGAAAGGATAATTCTTGAGTTGTTTCTACACACTTCTTTAACCTAACCATTCTCACCCACCCTTAACCTTAGATTAAACTTTCCTTATATGTTTTAAACCCTAATTAAATAATAACTCAAAGATTTAACCATGGTTTGTAGTGAGAAGAAATAAAATATATATAGATATATTTCATTTCTTTTCAATGGTTATCATTTTTACTCTTGTTAAAAGAAAGCCTCCATCTTCTTCCTCCTTCACCATTTGCTCTCTAGTTTTTTCTAGTGAGTAAAACACACATAAAGAAAGGTTTTTGAAGTGAGAATCTAAACCACAACATCATTCTACACAAGTTTAGCCAACTTGTTTAGAGTGTTCTCTTCGTTTCTCATCGTGATAATCGAAGTTGCGAGCTTGGACGAGGAACTCCGGGTGGATCGTCGTGGACGTGAGAGGACTTCAAGAGGACCTTCTTCCAACACCCAAGAGACCAAAGAGTCCAGCGAAAGGGAGCTACAAAGGTTGTAGTCTCGAAACCCTAGTTTTTATTCGCTTTAACTTTCGAAACCCTAATTTTCTAGGATCGATTCCTTTGTATGCTTGTTTAGCACTATAAGAATCTAAACTTTGGGACATGTGATGCTTCAAAACTCTACATAGGGTGCTTGGCAAACCTTTCAGTGAGATGCCTCAAATCGCCTCTTCACCACCAATTGTGGTCAGGTAAGTACAAGTGAAGGAAGGAGGGATCCGCTCACGATTCATCGTGAGACGGGCCTTTTAAAATTACCTTTCTCACTTGCCTAGCTTAGACACCACAAAGTCAGGTTTAGATAAACGATCGATGCCCACAACTTATTGTATTTTCCTATCAAAAGATATTTGTTTTAAAAGTGTATCAAACCTAAAACTTTTAGAAAAGGTTTTATTAAGAAAATGGTATTTAAATGTAAAATCTTGTTGTATCGTATTCTAAGTTTTGATGATATCACTTAGGGTTGTATTTACATGTGTGTGGAGGTAGGTCATTACCTCGTGATCTACTTTAAGGTATAGCAATGTTAAGGGGGTTAAATGTGAAAACTAAACATGGTGGTATTTAAGTGAAAAAAGTACGATAAATGGAAACGCTATCATTTCATGTGATGAAACATGTTCAAATTGTTTGTTAAATGATTAATAGTCAACCTAAAGATGTTTAAGCATGATTGAATTAGCGAGAAGTGAAATTTATAAGAAAACCGAATCGTAAATCGGTTTTGTTCCGATTCCGTCGGGTTTTGTAAATTCGTATTTTTATGAAAGAAAAGAAAGATAGAAATGGGGATTTACGGGTTTGGACAACACTAGAGAGTGAGAGGGAAGAAGAGGGTTTGCCGGTGCATCGATTCGTCGTCGAGAGTTCCTAGCACGTTCACCGAAATTTCGCCGTCGATTTCGTCAGCGCTTTGTCTTTCGCTCGTTTACCAAAGTACCAACGTTTTCTTGAGATTTTGGGAGAGTGGGCTCAGAATTTTGGGATGATAGGGTAGGAGAGAAACTTGGGAAACGTGCCTTTTCACCTACCCCACTCCCCTGCATACTCTAAATTCTGAGTTAATTTCCAGAGAGCACAATAACTCTCATTTAATCCATTTTCCCCTATATTTTTACATTTTTTAATTAAAAACCCTACACCTACCCTAACCCTATAAATCCATCCCTACCTCCTACCCTCTCATCCCAAAATTCTGAGCCCACTCTCCCAAAATCTCAAGAAAACGTTGGTACTTTGGTAAACGAGCAAAAGGCGAAGCGCTGACGAAATCGATGGCGAAATTCCGGTGAACGTGCTAGGAACTCTCGACGACGAATCGAAGCACCGACAAACCCTCTACTTCCCTCTAACTCTCTAGTGTTGTCCAAACCCGTAAGTCCCCCTTTCTATCTTTCTTTTCTTTTATAAAAATACGAATTTACAAAACCCGACGGAATCAGAACAAAACCGATTTCCGATTCGGTTTTCTTATAAATTTCACTTCTCGCTAATTCAATCATGCTTAAACATCTTTATGTTGACTATTAATCATTTAACAAACAATTTGAACAAGTTTCATCACATGAAATGATAACGTTTCCATTTATCGTATTTTTTTCACTTAAATACTACCATGTTTAGTTTTCACATTTAACCCCCTTAACATTGCTATACCTTAAAGTAGATCACGAGATAATGACCTACCTCCACACACACGCAAATACAACCCTAAGTGATATCATCAAAACTTAGAATACGATACAACAAGATTTTACATTTAAATACCATTTTCTTAATAAAACCTTTTCTAAAAGTTTTAGGTTTGATACACTTTTAAAACAAATATCTTTTGATAGGAAAATACGATAAGTTGTGGACATCGATCGTGTAACACCTTAGAATGTGCTTTGTGGCTAATTATATTTTAATGTATGTTTTTTTTATAAAAAGTTTACCAAATTGGTTTTCAATTATTTTATCTTATTTAATGAATATTTTATTAGAATGTTTCTAGGCACACACACACTTGTGCATGTAAACTAGGGTGTTAAGTGTGGTTTAACCATTGCTTAATCTAGTTTTAATATTTTTTTAGGTGCTTTGGGTTTTTACTTGTATATGGTTGTTCTTAAAAAAAAAAGAAAATGAAAAATGAATTTAAAAGGGTTTTATTTTGTTTGAATGTTGACTTTAGAGAGAGAGAAGGAGCATGGGCTATATGGTGAGCCATGCCTCTTTAATGAGGGAAGAGAAAGAGAAGGGGGGGTCTTGGATTTCTCTCATTTCTCCCTCTCATTTTTTTGTTCTCTCATTTTCTCACTCTCATAAACACACACACACCTGCAGCAACTCAAGAAGTAGCAGCAACACCAGAAGACAGCAACAGCAGCAGCATCAGCAAACCACAGCAACACCAGAAGCAAGGCAGCAGCAGCAAGAGAAGCTCCAGTAGCAGCAGAGGCTTCAACAGCAGCTCGGGCAAGCAGCAGCAACAGCTGAATGCATCAGCATCAGCAGCAAACAGCAGTAACAACATCAGCATCAGCACTGGCAGCATCAGCAGCAGCTTCATTTCAGCCCCTGCATCACCAGCAGCTGTAGAAGCTCAATTCTTCACCTTCACCTGCTTTCTAGGATCCCATAGGGTATAATTTTTTAACCTAATTTCCATAGTTGCTTAGCTTGTGTGTAGATTAGCTTCGATTTGCATTTTAAGTTAGTTTAGTGCTAAATTATGGTAAATTGTGTGGACTTGTGGCAAAGTGATGATTGTGTTGATAAACCCTATCTATTTTAGTGTTGTTAGGTCACCTCAACTGAGATTTAGCCTAGATTTCACTAAAATACCATAGGGTTTGCTTGTGTGCAAAATATCGTATTTTGGCGTCGTTTTACGACATCTGTGATCTGCTTTTGACCCGGACCCTTCAGGATAAATTTGAGGAAACTGCAACATGCTTGTTAGGCCTAGAACATACACCCAGAACACGAGCCACCCTTTCCTAGTTTGGGCTGCAATTTTAATCCATCTGGTCGCAAATTGCGGCCAGGTCAGGGGCATGGGTGTTGGGGTTTTGGGTAGGGCTCTCTGCAGTGTTGTCTAGTGCTTTTGCATGTATAGTTTTGTAAGATTTGACCTGTAGGAAAATCTGAGACAATATATCGTATTTCTAGTTCGTGGTGTTTGCACGATACGCGCGATACGTGAGTGGGTTCTGTCATCCAGCGTATCGCGGCGTGTCGCGGTAGTTTTAGACGCGTATACACACGTTTTAGCGTATCGTGCACACGCGCGTTTAGTTCGCGACGCGAGTTTCTCGTTTGGGTTCGATATCGCGTTTTGCGGAATATTTGGCTTATATATGATTTCCATGTCTTATTTGCAGGTTTGCAGACGGGGACTATGGACACTGCTACAGGGGGGAGCAGATGGTAGGATTCACCTAGCGTGGAGTGTAGGTGAGTAGATTTAACATCTACAGGAGAATCGCCCGCATGGCGTTATGCGTCTGGGCTAGGATTCTAATACTTGTCGCATATTCTACGTCATTGTTAGAATTGCGCCTTTACCCTATTTTACTTAGATATAGTTGTACTGTGACTAGTAGCCGTAGGGCACTGCACACATTATTGACGGTTCATGTTGCATGAGCACGGATTGTATGCTGCACACACACCGTCAATAATTGCCATGTCACATACTAACCATTATAGATACTATTGCTTATCACACATGACATCTAGCTTATCGGTATACCTATAGTGTATCATACCTTTAGTGATAGGTACATATACACCTTGCGATACAGCTACAGGTATACCTTGCACATATTTTACTTATACCGGGGGGATATCCTACATATTTTACTTATACCCAGGGGGGTATATGACATCAGTCCTTATAGGTAGATACCTATACATTGCTACACCTGTATGTTACACACATATTCAGTTGCTGTTACATATTTACCTTTACTGATGTTACTTAGCTGTACCTTATTGGTTTCGCATACATCTGGTTTCAGCTACATATTCTCGTTTATATGCTCGCATTTCAGATATATCGCATATATTTATTCCTGGATTTGCGCATTTTTATTGGGATTTTAGATGATGTTTTCTGGATTTGGGAACCGCGGGAGTTCATGAAATTATGCATACATTGAAAAACCCGGTTTCTTTGATATGATATTTGCGCATCCACCATGAGTTTTATCGGTGCTGATTTATATATACTCCTACGAGGAGGCGTCGAGGCCGTAGAGGGTACATGGTGGGGCCCGGTATGGTTCCCCTCGGCAAGAAGATCGATGGATTTTTCCGATTGAGCCTGGAGGCGGGCTAGTACCTACCGGTGACAGTACTAATGACTCGGCGGGGTTCATGGAGACACCGTTGGGAGTCATGCACGTATGCATACGTCGAAAGGCGAGGGTCAGAGCTAAGCACTCGTGCTTTCGGGACAGCGTATGATACGTACCTATCAGGAT